>JAPFRF010000008.1:62467754-63790254 GCA_029282475.1 Phrynocephalus forsythii | reverse complement strand
CTGAGACTTGACATCTATAATTGTCATTCATGCAAGGAAACTGTAGCATGTCAGGAGGATTTACTCATTATCCTTAAGCACAGTTGTGTACTCAAAATCACAGTAAGCCAATTACTCATTTCTTGGGCCTACTACAGTGTGAAATCATAAAAACATTAGAACAGCCTTGCTGTAACAGGACACAGCCCATCCAGTCCAGCATTCTGTCTCACACAGTGAATCACCATTTGCTGTAGGGTATTCCCAAGCAGATGTCTTCACCTGTTTAAGATTCTATGCAAATGGTATTGAGATATATCCTGTCTATCTCTCCAACCCAGAGGTTGTCCTTACACATCCATAATGATAGTCATTGATACCCTTGTTCTCCATGAACTTGTCTAATCCTTTCTTAAAGCTCTTGAGGCTGACAGCTGTCACCACATCTTCTGTCAGCTAGCTCCAGAGACCAGTGATCCTCTGGGTGAAAAAGTTCTTTCTCTTATTTGTTTGAGATCTAGCACTCAAAAGTTTCATGGAGTGCCCCCTACTTCTAGTGTTGTGTGATAGGGAAAACAGTTTTTCCTTATCGACTTTGTCCATACAGTGTACAATTTTATAAACTTCAATCAGGTCACCTCTTAGGCATTGTTGTTCAAGAGTTGAATCCTTGTTGTATATGAATGCCTGTTTAATGTCACCTGGTAATAAAGTAGTGAGTGACATCATGCATTACAATTCTGAGTTACATTTTTCTGTAGTGCCATGCAAAGCAAGTTGGAAACAGCAGGAAGGTCCAGAACCAATGGATTGGGGAATGGGTATCATTCCAACCAACTAAAATGTAAAGTGTTTTTCAGTCCACCAGTTTGGATAACCCTCCAGGAGATTGAGATAACATGTTGGGCACCTTGATACAGAGGAGACAGTAGATGAAACACCTTTGGAGGTAGAACAAGTTGAAGGGGCATGGGACCCAGCAACATCTTAGATGTTGGACCTCTTTGAAGGGCATCAGCTGAGTAGGGACAAAACCAGACCCCAGCTGCAGACTGTAGACTGTAATAGCCCAGCGATGGAAACCCAGGCCCAGGTGAACACTGGAAGCAACAGAGGGATAGTAGAGTGAATTAAGATCCTCTGAAGACTATTACCAATATGGATAGAACCATTCATGTTTTCTACCCCATTCCTCTACCTTAATATAGACCAGTGAAAGTTTCATTGAGAGTCTGGCATCCATGGAGCACAAAGTCAAAGAGATTATAGTGGCCACCTCACTCAGGCAGGGTAACAGCAGTTCACTGCCAAAATATTTGAGTTTGCTTAGGCATTTTAACCACACATTTACATTTATTTCCTTATGGGCTTTCTATACATTTTGCTAGATTTGGGGATTACTGTTCCCCAATGCTAGACTTTTGACACTTTCCATGCCAGAATCCATGAGATGCCAATGTAGGAGTTGCAGTCCATGAAAACACATTTTCTAAGCTCTTTATTAAATAAGGCTTTGGTGTAATCAACCATCACTCTATGTTCCTATGGTGATTACTGCCTGCACCAATTTTTTTGCAGTAATGGAAAGTTACTGAACCATTTCCCCCTAGCCCAAATAGCCCAAATCTTGTAAAGGTATGGAAAATCAAGGCTTTTGTATGTGCATGTTAGTGCAGTTTGCTAACCAATGCAGACCTGCATGGATACTACTCTATGTTGTGATAATCCATTTAGCAAGGATTTCATGCAACTTTGGGACACTGGTAAGTGAAGTATCCCTGCTATTTTAGCTAGCTTAGGTTAGCTGATGCAGAACACCTTGTTAAAGACATATGATTACCAATAAGTGTGGTGTAATTCCACTGATCTTTCAAATCCCCTAAAGGATGACAAGGTAGGATTTTCATTTTTCCTTCCTAATTTTTTCTGTGCAAGCAGTCTTGCTCCTTATGCAAATCTCATTTCTTTCCTTTGAACTTCTTTTTCTGATTTAAATGTATTTCACTACATTTCTAAAGAAAGAAGATGACTTTAGAGTTTAGCTGGAGAACAGATTTCAGGAACCAGTGATATATATAATGTGTCCTGATTTCATAAAATGAAGCACTAGAAAAGATGGAGGAAGACTCTGGTGGGTGCAGTGTAATAAATGCTTGCAGAGTTTATATGTATTTTCATGATTTTGCTGATGAAGTAGCTAGTGAGTTTCTCCCATCCCTGTTTATTTTGTACACTTCATGAAAGATGTACTAAACACCACCTAGCCTATTTTATCTAAAAATTCACAAAATTTCTATGTGCTAAAGGCAACCTGATATGATAGATTGTGCTGCATATCACAAAAAGAATAGGTTAAATACTGCAAGATTTCCTCCTCTACCATGCAACAAAGTAATTACACTTATTGTATGCTTGGGCTGGCAATTTGTGCAGCAAGCACACAGAGTGAAATGAGGCTGAGTGGTTTTTAGTGGGATGGTGTTGGGGGGCAGAGAGGCTCAGTCTGTCTCACTGTAAACAGGTTTTTGTTGTTGTTGTTGTTGCTGCTGCTGCTGCTGCTGCTGCTGCTGTTGTTGTTGATGATGATGATGATGAAATTATCACACATAAGATAAGATAACTACATTGGATTTTGTATTACAAATCTCGAGTCGATCGCTTCCCAAGTGTTTAGGACTACGTGATGTATTGGCGAATTATGCGAGCAGATCCCAGTAAGGTGGCTTTCTGTAGCTGACTAATGGTGACTTTGTCAACTCCAATTTCTTCTAAATCCTTGCTAAGCTGTTTAGGCACTGCACCCAGCGTGCCGATGATATTATTATTATTATTATTATTATTATTATTATTATTATTATTATTATTATTATTATTATTATTATTATTATTATTATTATTAAATTCTGTGCTGCTGTGGGCCTGTCATGGCTCCTACTCATAGGCAGCAGTTTGCTTACTACAGTCCTTTCTCCGTGTGGTTGTTTTGCCACCTGTGTGGTATAACAACCTCCAGTTCAGTGTACTTCCCCTTATTTGAAAAGAGAAGGGTGAAGAAGAAGCAGAGCTGTGAGTTGTAAGTGAAGTTTGAAAAGCATGACACTGGGCTCAGAGCTTTTCCTGAAAGCAGCTTCATCCCTACTTTCATTTTGTCTTGTTGGCTTGCTTAGTGTCATTCACATCAGTGGTTTCAGGAAAGAGGCACCTCATCAAGCTGCCAGGGTGGATGGTTTCATTCATCATGATAGAACCCTCCACAGTGTTCTGAAGTGTTTGTCAACACAATCACAGTCCAGGATCCTTGCAGTATCCCATTAGGTGTAGTGAACTTATACCACTGTATTTTTGGACTACAACTCCCCAGCCTATGTGGACAATGATAAAGGAACCATAGGAGTTGTAGTCCAAAAGATCTGGAGTGTCATGGGTTTACCACCCCTGGACAATGATCTGAAGTAATAAAACAGGCAGGGCAAGTAACTGAATTAGCTGGACTGACAAATAGACCCATTCAGCTTCATTGGAAAGCCATGATGTCCTATATTAGGGAATGAGCTCCAAGAGTTTGCAACCCACATCCCTTCATGGTTATACATGCTTTACATAATTAGAGTGGTTTGATTCCATTCCAAAGGGAGCATAGAATTCTACCTACCTCACCACACTACAGAATAGATCTGAGGATACCATAGAAAGCAGCCTTGGTAGCTGAAGCAGAACCAACTGCTTTACCTTTGTAATATAACTACAGCCCTTTTGTTCTCCTAAGTACTCATTTTATGCAATATGTTCCTAAATGCTTTTCAAGATCATAGTCTTTCCACTGAGACTTACCACAGTAAAAACAATACAATTTAAATAAGTAAATTCATAAAACTGTATTTACAGCTCTGAAAAGGTTCCAGGCTTTTTTCAGTTTAAAGGTTCTGTTTACAGTTTAACAAACTGCAGCTCTGTGTAGCTTTGAAAATGGGATGGGGAGGGTGGTTCGAGCAACTGGTAATGTGGTCTTGGATCAAACAGCATGAGGCTGTGCATATCTGCTCAGAATTCAGCCTCACTGAGTTTGGTGGGACTCAATCCTACCTATTGTACATTCCCAGAGATCATAGGCTTACTTGCTAATATAATACAAAACAAGATAGCAGCTGCTACATCCTGGTGCCTTCCATTTCCACCCTGATCTGACCAGGTAGAAAGGATCTTGAGTCAGCCACTGTAGCCCATTCCTGGATTGGAGTGATCAGCTTCTGAGCAGATGCCAATGACAGCTGCTAGGTCTGGACACCTCATCTGACAAATGCAACCATGCAGACCCAACATTGGCACATAAATCCATAATAGTTTTGTTTGGCACCTCAAATTTAATTTGAATTTTTGGCCCACAAACTTCTATTCAGAGTGTTATGAATATGAGAACTCCACCTCCACAGTAGTGGTATTCCTGGTTACATGGAAACATTAATAAATGATGTTATGTGGGAGAAGAAAAATTGCAATGGAAAATGATTGCATAGTTCTGCCATTGTTAGGACTTGAATTCAAAGCTTTATAATTCATGGCTATGTTTCCACAAAATCTATTCAATTTAGTATTATATGGCACTATTGAAATAAAGGCTGCTACAAGAACAAAATCACACTTCCCAAACAAACTTTGTGTTTATGGATTAAAAGTGTCTGTATACTGACAGTGAGGTGTCCTTGAATTCCCTGCATATAAAATAATGACTACAACCATGGCTATTTTATGGGGGTAAATATTCTGATTATGTAGATAATAGGAGAAATTGGTGTTGCTACTTGCTATCTTTCTGCAGGCTGAATCAGTCTGTTTGTAAACAGAAATTTCCTGCATCAACCTCACTGACATGCCACTGCAAAATAAGAAAGAAAATGATAACATGGGTAACATATTCTACATTGCCACTGTCCTTCCCAAGGGCAGCATCCTGCCTCTAACCTCTGCCCCCACCCCCCACTGCAGTCCTCCAGCATCTGGTGGTTGTAGCGGCTCTGGACCTGGAGCACTTGATGCTGTGCTGCACCATGTCCGGCAGTGAGTCACTGCAAAGCATTCTACAAGGCACCCAGGGTGCTGCTGGTGGTGGTCCAGCTGCTCTCAGTCTTCCTGCCGCTGCCACTGTTTTTCCAGGACCTGTCCAAGCAGCACTGCTCACCTGCTCGCCCACAGTGGAGCCCCCACTCCAATCCTGGAGCTGCAGCACCCAGAAGCCAGCAGTCCCAATCCAGCAAGGGGTAAGTGGGCAAGCGGTGACTCAAACTGAGGAATCCCCATTTGAATTTTGCTTCAAAATGAAGCTGGCTCTTCAAAGGAAAAGCAAAGTGTTCTGCTTATATACCACTCCATAGTGCTTAAACCACTCTATGGGCAATTAAAACTGTAATTATGCATGCTACACATTGTCCCCCTGCATCCCATGAGCTGGTTACTCATTTTACCCATGTTGGAAGGATAGAAGGCTGGGTCAACCACGAGCCGGTATCTGGGACTGAATCCCAAGATATTAGCTCCAATTTGGCTACAGGTCAACAGTGTAACCACTGTGTCATGAGGCTCCTTGGGGTGCAATAGCTCAATACTCAGTACTCAGAACAAAGTGGGTCTTAAGATTATGCATCTTTTTTACCTGAGCATTGTAGCCTTGTTTAGCATGAAGATGGTGGAAAAGCCTCAGAACTATCATTCCTTTGCTAGAAATCTGCCAGTTAAGACATGCATCTTAAAGTTGATTGAATGGAAGGAAGTTAATTAGCTTCTTTACTTATGCATCTTTTCTTAGTCATGTGGAAAACACAGTTCATGGATTCAAACAAAATGAAAGGGTCGTCTTAAGAGGTCTCTTCCTAACAACCTTTCAGGCAGTGTTTTCTGGCCTTATCAATGAAGAGAAGTATCTCAAAATATATCAGTCACTGTATCCCAAACTACATAAAATAAATAAAAGAATTTTTTAAAGTATTCTATCACAACTAATGGCAGGCACAAGCAAAAATGAATTGTAACATTCATTCAAAAATCACTAATTCATCAAATTATATTTTTACAAATGAATACGAATTGGTGAATTTTAGTGATTTTTGAGTCATCAATTTATTGGGCTATAAAATTATGCTCAAGGGACCCAGAAGCAACAATTTTGCAGGAAACCTTCCCCCTAACTCTCCTCTACAGTCTTTCAAAGTTGGGTGAAGATTGGATTTCTGAGTTATGCAATCCCCAAAGAAAGTCCCCTAGGAAAGTTTTCCCTTAGAGACATCAAAATTGCAGAGAAGCTTCCAATGACACTCTTCTACAATCCATCCAAGTTTGGTAATAATTGGGTTTCTCCATGTCAGTTGCTAAAGGGCCTTTTCCTTGGGGGGGGGCTTTGTGGGTGTATGACTCACCTGTCTGAAATGCAGTCTTCACCAATGATTTGTTCATTCATCAGGAAAAAAATGAAAATTTTGTGGTTTTTTTGTTATTTCTTGACCTTGATGGAGCATGAATTAAAATGAATCACCCTTTTCCTGATTCATCCCCGTCTCTAATCATGACATTGCATATGTTTGAAGCCTTCACAGTGTGGTGCCCTCACCAGTTTCTATCAGCTGAATAAGTCTGTTCATATTCATAGCATTTTGGAAACTGGTGACAGAGAGTCATTTTAATTAAGATATTGTTTAATGTAATTAGTGTGGAATATCCTCCCATTCACTTTCTTTTTCTTTCTGCTCCAACATTTTTCCTAGTTCAATATACATGCAGCAAGAGGGGATTCATAATTTGGCCCCCAAAAGATTGAATTTTCATTTGAGTTGGCACAGCAGCACTAGCATGGTACATTCCAAATAATGCTAAGAGACCCATTATGCATGTAAACAATCAAGAGTACTTTTGGATGCCATCCAACGTTCTAGACATGACTGTTCTTCCACCATCATGGGCCATGCCTCGCCTCAACATTGACACATGGCAATATAAGTGAAGAAAAAAAGCTAAAATGCTTTTATATCTCAGCTTCTCTCCCTGACTATATCTAGCTGGCCAGCTTTGATGCTTCTCAACTCAGGTGGTGTCTGATATGGCTGTAGCCTGGGGATACCCACTTCTCTATTTGATAGTTTTGTAATGCGGTGCATAAATATTTTACTGCAATCAATTAAATTATATGGATATTCCTAATACCTTTGTAATAACTAAACTCATGCATGAAAAAGGCCCCTAAACTCCTTTTTAATATTACTTACTTCTCATAATCTGCTTTATGGCAGCATGCTAAGGTGTTACCTGTTAAAGAATAATAGGGCTTCTTTATGTAGCATCAGTTACATAGTAAAGCATTATAGAGAAGATAATGCTTTGAAATCCAATACAGAAAACTGGTGATCATGTTGTTGATGTGGTTGTAAAATATATCGAGGCACAGTCCTAATAAACAGGAAGTCAGAACTGGAAGAATTACTACCTCCCTCCCATTCACCTTTCAGGTACAGATGTAAAGGAGTTATAAATATTATTTTGAAAGAAAAGGAAGAATAAGAAAAGAAAATGGTATTGCTAAAACAATAGAGCATTTCCTAATTCAAACAAGTGTGAGTATAAGTATGCAGGATACAAACAGCAACATCAGAAACATGAACATATCTAGAGCTATCCCACCTCCTTTACTATCCCTACGCAAAGAAGTTCTCATCATGGTCAAGTGAGAGGGTCAGCTTTATCTGGAAATACCCAGCACCCATAAGTTATTGCTTGCAGAAACACCTCTCGCTAGCTGACATGCAGGTGAGACACCCAGTCCCTTTTTCTTAGTTCTCTTTATACTACTGATGGTTCTTCCTGAAGAACCTTTAATCCTCTCTGGTTGTAGAACAAAAGGACACCTTGATGCACAGTTTAAGAAAAGCTGGCTTCTCTTACCTGATGTCACCATATGCATAGCATCTGATTTCTTCCCAGATAAGCAAAGGATATGGTTGAGGTGTTACATTCCTGACTTCTGGGACATTCTCTCCATCTCAGGCTTTTCAAAGTGAAAAGGTGAAATAAGAGAAAAGGTATTGAAGCCAACTGTTTCAAAGGGTAAAAAATTATCTTCCCAGGTTCTGCCACGTCTACTCCAAACCTCAAAAATACACTTTTCCCAAAAGGTTTCCACAATTTTGTCCACTACTGCAGCTTCTGAGGCCTCAGTCTCTTCAAACTCCTGCTTTAATCATCCAGTACATGGGGTGTATGTTCCTTACCCATGGGATTAGAGAACTGCATTACAGGCAGAAAGTATAATGTCAGTTTTATATTATAGAGATAGAAAATTTCACATTTACAAGTTTAGAAAAGTCATATTAATTGAAAGTTATTTCAATGTGGAATTAAATTCAGAGTTTTCTGTATCTTCCCTTTCAATTTGTTTATTTTTTCTATAATTTATAGTAATTTGGTTTAAAAGAGCAAACATGACAATACAGTAGAATGTGTGTGAATAATGTTTCCCCGTGGACTCAAATTTTGTAACTCTATGTGGAAAAACAAAACAAAACAAAACAAAAATACTTGGACTTAAGGGATGGTGGATATGATTGAAATAAAATTAATTTAAATCCTCAGTTAATTTTTAAATGGATTTTTAACCATTCAGATTTTCAAAAAATCAATTTTATTTAAATCATGATTTAATTTTTTTAAAAAATATTGATTTTATCCACATTGACTTTAGCACATTTTGTTCACATATTCAATTCTTCTTTTTAAACACATTAAAAATCCCACCCCAGGATTATGAATGTGGGATATTGTTCTTCTGAATCTAATATTCAGCATGCAAAGAAATGGCTCAATATTGCTGCAGAACATCATGACTGTGTATCAAGAGAACTAGGGGTCTGAAGATTGCCCTGTTCTTAAAGTAGCCCTTTAAAAACTCAACCACCTTTTAATCTTGTCCCTCAGGAACAATAAATAAATAAATAAATAAATAAATAAATAAATAAATAAATAAATAAATAAATAAATAAATAAAAGGTGTGTGCACTTTTAAAAGCCAACACTCCCAAATGGTCTTAAGCCACTGGGTTAATTTATGAGCACACTCTGGTAAAATAAAATGAGCTGTTCTGTTTGGTAGCATATGACATACAAGCCAAGTCCATAAAATAAAAATTTCTGCTAAGTACCTCCGCTAAGATGGACTACAGAATTCATTTTCCCTACAAACTAAAATGTCTCTGAAAGCAACACCATGTGGACAGCTTCTACCATCACTTTCCCCAAAGGCCTTCTTCTTCCAAAAGTATTCTCCTCCCTTCCCAATACTTCCAAGCGTTCCATCCAATCAGTGTCCAAAGATCTGCATACTACATTATGTCTCTGGGTTCTCATCCCCACCTTTAATTCCCACAGAAATGATTTTTCACTTCTCCAACATTCTGCTTTGTTTTGACTTCCTTCTGAGCTCTGTGCTTCTCTGTGCTGATAAGCCAACACCGGCAAAAAGCTGCAAAACAACATGCTCCAAACCCTTATGCTGCTGCACTAGCTATAAATCTATGAGAAATTACTACACAACCAATTCATATTTCTAATTCCTCGACAATGTGTTGCTAGCGTGACAGAAACACTGGGGTTAGGACATTTATTTATTTATGTATTTATTTATTTATTTATTTATTTATTTATTTATTTATTTTTGATTCATATACCGCAACCATATAGCAAAAAAGCTACTTTGGGCGCTTTACAAACATATACAAAATACAAAAACAGATTAAACAACTTAAAATAGTAAATAAAAACTAATCAATAAAGCCAAATAATCAAATCATAATAATAAAAAGAACAAATAAGCAAATAGGCACAAATACAATAAATCAAAATGGTTTGACAATTCAAAATAAGAACAAATGGGGAAAAAACTAGTAGAAAATTATCATAAGGAGGACATCCACTTTAACTCCACAGTCACACTACCGTGATGATGCTGAAGTGGATGAGCCCAGCAGAATTAAATGTAGTGATGGCAAGTTATCAAAGGGCGTTTATACACGACCCCTAAGCTGCGCTGCAAATGGCTCCCAGCTCCGGAGCTTAGAAATGTTTTCCCACCAGGTCCGGAGTTTGGAGACAATTAAGTGCGACCCTGCCCACTTTAGCGCGACCCAGCGCATTTTCAATGTACCTGCTCTCTGCAGGTGAAAAAAATTTGATGCGGATAAGAGTGCCGGGCTCTCCTGGCTTGTCTGTTGTTGTTTTTGCCCCCGCCCCTTTAAGAGCTCCTTGAGACGGAACCAGGAAGTAACGGGGCTCGTGGCAAGTTCGACCGGCACCGGCAGGTTAGTAAAGGCTTCTTTTGTCCTTCCCCCCCCCTCACGCCAACAGGAGCAGGAAGTGCTGAGGGGTGGGGACAGAGGAACAGAAACGAACCCCCAAGATCTCTGGTCCGAATTTAAGGGACCAGCGGATCTTAGGGGTTGTGTGAAAAGGCCCCTAGTTATCTCTTGTTACCCTGACACAATTGAGCAGTGCTTCAAGGGAGTGTTCCAAAAACCTCTCATGATGTTAACCTTAGCCTTCTGTTAAGTTTAAGATAAGCACCATTGATCTTTTCAATTTATATGAGCAATTTTAAATCTGGGGACATTTAGGGTTCCTTAATTCTGACCAGGGAGAAAAAAACAGTTGTAATTTTTATAAAAAAATAAATTTTAATTAATTTAATTAATTTTAATTTAATTTTAAATTAATTTTAAAAAACATCATAATTTGAAAATCCTTCACCCAGATTCCTCAGATCCACAACAGCAAGAAACGGCTGCACCTGTGCCAGAGTTGGTGCTGATCCAGAGCCCAGTTTAAAAGCTATAATTGTTTGTTTGGGTTGCTCCCATTTTTAGAATTTCTTTATAGAATGTTGATTTTATTTGCCAGCACAAGATCAATGCTGCACTCCTGTGCAGCAGTAATAAATTAGAAAATGTGCTTGGCTCTTTCTGGATTGGATCCTGTTGCTTAAAGGTAAAGGTAAAGGTTCCCCACACACTTGTGTGCTAGTCATGTCTTACTCTCTAGAGGCAGTGCTCATCTCTGTTTTCAAGCCAAAGAGCCAGTGTGGTGCAAGTCCGTGACCATGTGGCCGGCATGGATGAATGCATTTCTGCAAAGGAGGGAGTGGGTGGGCTCTGAATCACAAGTCAAGCTCAAGTCATTGAAGACAAAAGTGAATCAAGTCTGAAATGGATCATCAGTGCAACTTGTCCCACTTGACAGCTAGTACTGTGATTTATATCCCCATCCCTGTCATTCACAGGATTCAATATCCTGAAGCCCAATTGTATATTTAAACATGCCATCCTTGCATGCTTAAATATCCCTTATGCCACCTTGGAGCAGAGTTAAAGAGAATCTACTGGGGGGGTGTTTCTCTTAGGCCCCTATTTGAACTGTCTTGTTTAAACCCATTACCTTCTATAGCTTTCCCTGTCTCAGTTCACCTAGGCTGACTAGACAGGGTTAACCTTGCCATCTGTAATCATCATCCTCTCCAAGATCCCATCACAGTGGTTGAAGTCATCATCAGATTGTCAGGCATCAAACTTAAAGGGATCTGACATTCGATGTGTCTGGCTTGTAACACATCTCCCAATGTGAAAGTGTCACTGATTTTGGTTGTAAACTCAGCCGTGGGAAGAAGCAAAATGTGACCGTCTTATCCCCCACAATCTGTTTCATAGCCGTCACACTTCCTTGGAATGATTCGATTTGACATCAATTAGTCAGCATTCAGAGGAGGAAAGTCCTCTTTCACTGCAAACCCACACTCATCAATGTCATTTTCCTCCTGAAACATGACAAAGAGCAGAAGGGCTCTCTGTCTCTGTTTAAACGCAGCATTTCAGGCCTGCAGCATAAGAGGATCATGAAAATATTTTGGACATGTGAACATTGATCACGCTAAAAGGGATTACAAAATAAAAGATATGTTTGATGTTTGCAATGACACTTTGCGATTGCTTCCTACAACTAGGATGCTGTTTCCCCCCTTTCCCCCCTTTTTATTTTCTTTTTAAAAATCTCTCCAAATTACAGTATTGATAGAAGCACACATTGGGCATATATACCAGAAATGCATGCCACCACAACAGTCTTCTCAATGACTTAGTTATATATGATTATTTCATCCCATACTTCACTTGACCAGCAAGACAATGACTGGTTAACTATATAGAGATTTAGCCCAATTACAGTTAACCACAATATTCACACACAAAGTCACGGTTGTGCACATTAATCTTAGGATCTAACTAAGTGGAATGCATATTCCCTATGATTGATTCCTTTCCCCTACCACAACTGGATTTCTTCAGAGGTACGGTATTGTTTAGTATCCTATTGATAGTCTGAGCCATAGTAGAACTAGAGTAGAACATTGAGGGATATCTAAGTGTTGATTTATCTTTCAGAATTTGATTCATTGAATATGCTCTTAGATGGAACTAGCAACAGAGCACTGGCTGTTGTCTGGTCTGAACCTCAGTTATTTATTTATTTATTTATTTATTTATTTATTTATTTATTTATTTATTTATTTATTTATACAGCTTATATGCTGCCCACTACCCAAAGGTCTCTGGGAAGCTTACAGTCAAAATAATTAAAACAGTTAAAACATCAAAATGTCAAACAATTAATACAATGATAAAAACATTACACTAAAAATTTCCAACAGGACCCACAATCTATATTATGTCAATTAAAAAACTTCTGAAATAGGAAGGTTTTTACCTGGTGCATGGTTTTTACCATGTTCTCAAGATGCGCACGCGCATGCACACACAAACATACAAACAGAATGTCTGATATGATACTGTATATTGTACATTTCTCTTTCTCGGTTGAGGAGGATGCATTTGATAACTAGGATGTTCTTTAATGCAAATGAGACACTGGCTTTATAAAGCAGATCTTCCTCAATGATAGCCTACAGCAATCACAATAAAAAGAAGTTTCAATGACTGCATCCATTTTGGGTGAGTTTATCTCATCTTTTCATAAATTATATGTAGAGATGGGCACTAAATGAATTTTTTCTTTTCATTTTTTGTTTTTCGTTTCATTTCAGAATGAAATGAAAAATGAACTGCTTTTTAAAAGAAAAATGAAATGAAACAAACTGGGCATTTTCTATTCCTTTCCTTTCCTTTTTGTTCCCTCCAATCAGGTGCAAAGGGGTCCCTGCCTAAGGCCTCTTGGCACCTGCTGCCTCCGCTGCTGCCAATGAGCCCCTGCAGGGCAGCATCCCTAGGCCTAGGGAGGCCTCCTAGCATCTGCCGCCACTGAGGATCTGGCACAGGGCAGCCTTCTGAGGCTGCAGGGGGGCTCTGGGAACCCACTGACACCACTGCCCCCAATAGGGCCTCTCAGTGCCTGCTGCACCTGCTGCCGCCAACGATCTGGCACAGGGCAGCCTTATGAGGCCCCAGGGAGGCCTCCCAGCACCCATCAGCACCGTTGCATTTGAGGATCCGTTTGATGGTAAAAAAAAAAAGTTTTTAAAGCCTATGCTTTCCACCCATTTTGTGCTTTAAAAAACAAACAATGAAAAACAAAACAAAAAACATTTTAAAAAAATTATTTCTCAGTGAATCAAAACAAGGGGGGAATGGAACAAAATATGAAATGAAACAGGATTTTTCAATTTTGTACCGATTTCTAAATGCATGTCTAATTGGGAACAACCCTCAATCTAAAGCAAATAGGGAAAAATTCAAACAGCATCAATCCAATGAAAAGAGAAGGAAATAATAATATCTTCTAGTCTGTCTATGCTGTGCAGCCAGTTATGCCGATAGGGACTACAGCAACAGTCTCCCTGTTGTCACAGCTGTGGCTTTGCAGAATATCTATATGAAAATGAGCCTGAATAAGCTACTCCACAAACCTCGTCTCCTGCTCTCTTCAATTGGTCAATTAGTATACAGTGCATTGCATGTAAAGCAATTTGTCAGGAGCCACTTTGTGATCGATAGATAAGGTGGAAGTGGTTAGTATAAACTGCATTTCCAAAATCCATTCCACTGCATGATGCCAGAGCAGGACCTTGAGATTGCAATCTAAAGACTTCAATAAGAGGCAGAGAAGTCGGGCCATTTCCATTTGCTTGAACATCGCTCTCACAAGAACATATTAAATCCATTCTGTTTTTTGTTCTTTTTTATTTTATTTTATTCATTCCCCCCTCCCCCACATGCAAGCAATGACATTTGCTTTTTGCATTCTTTAGTGACTCATTGCCAATATCCAGTCTTCAATTTCCAATGGACACATACTCCTTACTTAATTGCTTTATCAATGCTTCCTGGGTTCCCATCACATAACTGGGGATTTGCATGAACTTCATTCAGCTTGCGAAATGAAACGAAGGCCTTGATTACATGTACAGGGGGGAGTTATTAGCTCAGATTTATGCAAGCAAGAAGAATAGTGTGTTTCCATCTCTATCTCCCCTTTATTCGTTTCACACACAGAGAGGTGTTCATGGTCTAAAAAAACTGCACAGTGTGTGCATCATGCATGTTAGGCAGAAAAAAGAAAGAAAGGAGAACAACAAAAGGGACATCTTGTAAATACAGATAGGCACAAAATGATTTTTTAGTTTGTTTCATTATTCAATATTCAATTTGCTAGCTAACGAAATGAATAATGAACCAACCTATCAAAGAAAAACAAAATGAAACAAAATGGAAATTTCTGTTTCGTTTGCTTTGCTTTTTGTTACCCCTCCTACCTTGTTGCTGCCGCCACTGAAAGTCCTCCTGGTCCTGGAACTCTGCCACCTGTAGAGGTGCTGGCCCCAAGCCAGCACCTCAAAAAGCCCCTGTTGCTGCTGCTGCCAGAATCACCACTGCCGCCGCTGCCCAGTAAGGTAAGTCATCAGACTCAAAGCAGTTCAGCTCAGTTTGAGTTCATTTTTTTTATTCATACGAACCCAAACTGAACCAAACCAAGAGTGGGCCTGAAACAGAAGAACCCAAACCATCAGTTTTCTTTTTCGTGCCCACCTCTACTTGTATATAATTTATAGCTTTGCATTTGCCACACTTTCTCATCTAAATGTATACAAAAATAGCACCACTAATCCTTTCATCACTTGTTACAACACAGAATACTTCAGTGATCTTTGCTCTGTTGTAATGGCCCTGTGGCACTGCCAATTCCTTTTGTGTCCCACACTGGATGAAACATCATGTCAGAGGTTATCATAGCCAACATCACGACTGGCATGTGGCCTGCCATTTACTTGAGTACATCAGCATACACACCATTTACATGGACACAATCCTGGACAGACACATATACAGCCCATTCACACACACCAGCATACACATTATGTGGAAAGGCAGCAACCTGCCCAGTGAGGAACTAGTCATAGTCTGCCTCCGTGAGCAGCCTCCTGTCTTTCATTGCTGCATGACGGGAAAGTGGCTCCCTTTGTCACTGTGGTAAGGAGAACGTGGAATAAAAAAGGGACTTATAGAAAAGGGGATGGGCTGGATGTGGAAGGCGTGCAGGCCATATTCAGCCCTGAGGCCATACTATTTCCATGCTTGCTTTGCAGCTACCATTGCCAAGTCTTAGGTCAAGGAGAGCAGGTTCAAGGAGTATCAGTGTTTCGCCAGGCAAGGAGACAAGCCCTAGACTGAGCAGCACTGAAACAGGAGAAATGATTTGTGTGTGAGGTGGCTTCCAAGCCTGAATACCCACCTCCGCCCATTCCCAACTGGCATGTTGCTCACTGGACTCACAGTGGCAGGATGAAGGGTGTCTGTGCTTGGGCATTGTTCCAAATGGCATGACATACTCATTTGTATGCACCCAAACAATGTCTCTCAAATATTCAAATATTCAGGGGGGAAAGGTATAAATATTGGATCATGGGTAAGTGCTAATGCATCTTGATTTAGAACACATAGCTTTGCTTATATGTCACTGAAAACCTTAGAACCTACAGTACTTATCTATGGCATGCTAGTATATATTGTTTCAGTCATCAAATTTATTTACTCAAAGCAAACTCCAGTGATGAGTTACTACCGTGTTATGTAGCCAAAATGAAGCTAATGAGAAATAAGGGGAATGAATCAAAATACTGAGTGGAAATCTAAGGCTCTAGAAGAAGAAAAGAAATCATCATGTTGCATTCTGCAAGAGAAGCTGCAAGCAGAATCATTCCTTTGGCTTCCTTCTCTCTCATGTCTCTTTCAAATTACAAGACTGTAGATGGGGATTGTCTCTATCAATCTTACATGTTTATTGATCTAGGGTGAGCTTCTCCAGGAGCTTGTTCAGCTCCTAGCCAGTGTGAATATGTTTAAATAATAAGTAATTTGAAGTGTCAGAGATGGGAAAAATCCAAGGAGCTAGGGAAAAAATGAAACAACCCTGAAAGTACACACTCTGTGCTCTTTGCAAGGGTCGTGAAGAACAGGAAGCCAAGATGGTTGTGGACACCAGAGGGAATGAAGCATTCTGGAAGACAGCCATGATGCCTGGAACACCATGCTGGAGAAGTCCTTGTTGCTGAGCTCATCCAATAAATGGGCACCAATGAATTAAAATAAAGTGCTTTTAGCATGTTTGTCTCTCCTACATACAACTACCACCTTACTAGGGCTGAAAAGGTGTTTGGTTTGAGCAGATTTGCATTGGCTATGAGACTGCAAAGAACCATCAAGTTTTTATTTGGTTACGAAATTTAAGAGAAAACCTCAACCTTGTTTTAATTTATCATTTGTGTCCCTGATTCCAGCTACCAGGAGAGCAATGCTAAAGTAGTAATAGGAAAATATTATAGGTTTGTTTTGAGCAAATATGTTTTGCAAATAACAACTGGATAGTAGGAAACATAACACCTCTGCTTTTCTGAATATTTGCATTTTATAATTGTTTCTCTAAAGAGCAGGCTGGTAGAACTGAGCCGGAGGGGCTATATCTTCCCATTTCCTGGCTCAGAGAAGGAAACACAATTTTAACAAGCCTGGGAGGACCTTGGTAGCTACTACATTTTCACATTAACTTTTCATTGGTCTTCCTCACAATGCTATCCTTGTTCTCATGCAGAAGCTCCAGGCTTGCATGTATGGAAAAGGGATTTCCAAAATGAAGTCCGGAATAGTAGATCCTTTACTCTTCTCTGTGACTCACATAAAATTTAGGTACAAACTTCCAAGGAAGGAACTTATGAGGAGGGGCACTGATCATTGGGTGAAAGGCCTAAAGCCTTTAACCAAAATCCCTTGATAAATTAACAAGCTTATTTATTAAGACCACTCAGTTCCTCTTGTTACTTTGGAAAGCAACACAAACACGACTTAATCCCAGTGCATTTCACTATGTTACAGGGGCTTTAGCATTGCCACCTCCTTTATCTCTGAGGTTTGTCATCTTTATCTTTATATGGCATGCAAGTGCAAATGCTTAAGGCTAACTGAATTGGTTGAATTGGACCAGTGCAGGTGGGTGGAAGATTAGTTTTGTTAAATTTCGCAGAATTTTCCATAATCTATAAACATCATGTCTGAGACGGAAAGACCTGGGGGGGGGTTTAACATTTTTGAATATACAGTAATATACAGCAAATTTGACAGATTGTTCTTTTTCTTGCCTTGCCTTTCCACTTTTCTACGCCAGTAGGCTGTTTGCTACCTTGTTTTACTTTGTGGCTTGCTATTATTTATATTTTTATTGATTTTTTTTCTTGTTTATGGACTTTGGCTTTGTCCATAAATCACTCTAAGACTTCTTTTAAGAATTGATGAGTGGGGTATTTAATGCATAAATAGATCTATTGAGAATTCTTTTAAGAATTGTGTGTAGTATTTGATACATAAATAGATCTATTGGGTCACTTTAAAATGTATTTTGAATGTGTTGGGCTATTTCTCTTTCTGTTTCTAGCTCAGGCTAATGCAGAAATGGCAGAACACTTGTTAAAATGTCTGGATTCTTAAAATGTACAGTGCATAGTGGGATATACATGAAAGGAGGATGCATGCAAGTTAATGCACAGACATTTAAACATGAAGAGAAACATTCTCAAAAAGCAGACTTCCCATTTGGTTAACCAAACCATCATAGATAGAGGGCATGTGAAAGCGGGGATGTGACTTGCTGCACATTGTTTGAAGGACTGGGACAATAAAAACACCACCCATTACTTCATATGCAGCTTCACAAACATCTAAGCTCCGAGCCTCCACTAAGGAACTATCTGGCATTTTTTCCATCCTGCCAACTCCTGGCAACTCCATCATTTGCCATGTTTGTACTTTCAGTACCGCTTGAGGAAGAGGGTTTTTGCCCTCAAAATACTAGCAACTTTTTGCTGTTTCACTAGTAGCCTAAAGCTATCACCTGTTCTACTTTTGTATTTTGTTTTGTGATGGCTACACGGCTCCCCAACTTGTTTTGCTTCTTTTCTGGAGAGATTCTCAAGATTCTTGAGAGACTTCTCAAGAAAAGAAGTCCAGTTGCCATGACTCAACTTGCAGATAAACTCACCTGGATGACTGAGAATCTTCACAGACAAACCATTAGTTGGCAGCCTTTCCCCTAACTACTGTGGTAAAAACCATGATACATCAATGGTTATCCATATCTTCTCATCAGTCAGACATGGGTCATTTCAGGCATTATACAGAGGTTGCCAAGTGTACATTGCAGATTGCTTCAGCCAATGTTATTCATCCCAAATAGCATATCAATATATCACATGTCTTTAAAGCATATGTTATTTGCTACCAGCCTCTGTCTTTATGGGCCTTGAGCTTACTCTTTAAAAATATTATGCACAATGGAAGGCACCATGCTATAATCTGATATTGTGCTTGTACTCTCAAACAGAGTGTGGCACTATGGTACAAGAAGTTTTCAAATGTCAATAGAGCCATTTATGCTATAAAGGATGAGATTAAGGACTGGAAAAGCTCATGTTTTTTCCAGGAAAAATAAACAGAAGCAGAAATACCAATATTAGTTATCCTCTCCTGCTGCTTTGATCACCTCTTTGTCTAAAAATGAAACATTTATCCACCGGAAGAAACAACATTGTGATGTGGTGTGGGAAAAGTGCTAATGTCATTGTAGGCTCACTCACTCATCATGAACTGCCAAGTCAATTTTGATTTATGATGACACTTTTCAGTGTTTTCCAGGTAGAGAATACTCAGAAGGATTAACCATTCCCTTTTTCTAGGAGTGTCCCGGGACTCTACAACCTGCCCAAGGCCACACAGACCCTATTCACAGGAGGCACAGGAGGGAATTGAACTCCCAATTAGAGATAGGCACCAAACAAAAACATAATGCTGCTTCATCTTTTTGTTATGAAGCAAATTGATTCATTACAAAACAAAGCAGTAGAACACATTTTGTGATTAAATGAAATGAACTGTCATTTCTTTTCTGTAAAAATGAAATGATTTGTCCCAGAAGCACCAAATTTGGTGGGCAGCTTCCTTGGACTCTTCCCTTTAAGCCCTCCAAATTTGGGGAGCTTTGGGATTCTGGGGGCCGGGTTATTCAATTCCAAAATGGGTCCCTCCAGGAAAAAATCATTTGTAATTGGAAAGTTATGTACTCAAAAATAGTGATCCCAGGAATCTAGTAGCATGGAAATTACAGAGGAGCTTCCTCAAGCTCTTCCATGTAAGCCCCTCAAATTTGGAGAATTTTGAGGTTCAGGGGCTGAGTTATTCAACTCCAAAGTGGGTCCCTCCAGGACTCCATTTGTAATTGGAAAAGTGTTTTTTATTTTTTAAAGAGAGGGTTGGTAATGATTTTTTTCCTGGGAGGACCCATTATGGAGTTGAATAACTTGACCCCTTGAACCCCAAAGCTTTCCAGATTTGGGGGGCTTACAGAGAAGAGCTTGAGAAAGCTTCACTGTAAATACCATGCTGCTAAATTCCTGGGATTGCTATTTTCGAGTACATCACTTTCCAATTACAAAAGATTTTTTCCATTTTATAGCACAACTTGTTGGTTCATTTTGTTGTAGAAATTCTTTTAAAAATTCATTAATAACAAAATGAAATGAAATGAAAATGAAGCCAAATGAAACAAAACACACAATTTTCATTTAGTGCCCATCTCTACACCCAGTCTTTGTCTGTGCAGCTGCTTTAATAAGCTGTAAATAAGTGCTGATTGTCAATTTCCTCCTCTCTCACTACTGAGTCACATCTGTGGTTGGCTAAATCAAATTAACTAGGGGAAACCTAATTTCCTGGGTACTAATTCAGAGTGAATTATATATATATAAGTATATCTTAGTCTGTGGTAGGGTTTACTAGTTAATTTGTTTATATTCATAGCATCTCTACTTTTTTAAAATGTCCACTTGGCCAGCATCCAAAGAAATATCCAGGAGTATCTCACAGTACAGCAAAACCATGGAAGGTTACACAATGAGAAACATATGCAGGAACTGCACAGGCTCTCTGACACTGGGCTGGGAAAGCACACAATGTCAATAATTGTAGCTCCCAAGGATTGTACTTTAAGATGACCAGTTCTCGTGAAAACAAAACTGGAGGTAATAGAATAAGCTGAAAAATGCACAAGTTACCTTTCTGGTTGGTTTTGCGATACAATGTGTTCCTTGAAACATTGTCAGACAAGGCATGCTGGCTCAGAACATAGTTGTCTCCTCCAACATCTCTCTGTTACCGCAGTGACCTACTAAATGGCTATGGAAAACCCATACAGTTTTAGTGTTTAACTCCCCAGGGGCCAAGTTTATATATGGATTTGGTTGACTGGTTGGCTGATTTGTTGGTCACACAAATAATTTGGATGATTGTAATAATGAAAAATTCATCCCCTATCATGGGAAATTTAAATGCATTCACAATACACGGGGGTAGGGGAAACTATTCCATATCAGGGCTGTCCATTTCCTCAAAACAAGCTGTCACTTATTTAGAAGAAATGGTAAGGCTAATATGGAATAGCTCCTACTATGCTCATGTATGTTCATTTAAAGTTTCCCTGATAGAAGGTGGATTTTTCACTATCACAGTCTATTGTTGTTTTCTTACAGTTTGCATAATTAAAGCAACTGATGAGATGCCAGGGCACGTAATAAGACATGAAAGAAAGCCGTATCCAGGCACCTCACCAATTAGCAGCAATTAGCCAGTTATGCAGGAAGTAATTGTGGTATGCGCATAAGAAGATTGAATTTATGATAGATACAGTAGGGAATTGATTCAAAAACACAGAAAAAGCTGCTGGAGTATAAAGAATACACTTTATTTTATTTTGCCACAATACGTAGGGAAAGTAATTATTAGCTAGATTGCTAAACTTCATAGTGGACCAACAGCTTATTCCCTCATGATTTCTAACTGTAGCATCAGAACAGGACAACAGAACAGCAGAGAATTATAACTTGCCAAGTAAGAAATTGGCACAGCACTAGGGTAATTAAGGGGTGGTAGTTGGGAACCTACCGGCAACAGTTTATTTATTTTATTTTATTTATTTATATAGCTTTTATGCCGCCCACTACCCAAAGGTATCCGGGCAGCTCACAATCAAAACAATTAAAACATCAAAATACAATAAAATTAGAACAATAAAACCAGTAAATGCAATAAATACAGTACATTAAAAGCACACCACTAAAAATTGCCATCAGGACCCACAATCATTAGTTAAAAAACTTTTGGAATAGGAAGGTTTTTACCCTGCACCGAAATGATATCAACGTCGGTGCCAGGCGAGTCTCATTTGGGAGGACATTCCAAAGTCTGGGGGCAGTTGCTGAAAAAGCCCTATTCCTGCAAGCCATCCCCTTCACCTCCTTAAGGGATGGCTCTTTCAGGATGGCTCTCTGACTAGATCTTAGTTGCCGGGTAGGTTCATATGGAAGGAGGCGGTCTTTCAGGTATCTAGGTCCTAAGCCATTTAGGGCTTTATATGTCAAAACAAGCACTTTGAATTGGGCTCGGGCAGCAACTGGTAACCAGTGAAGGTTATACAGAATCAGCGTGATGTGTTCCTTGGTGGCCCTACCACTCACCAGCCAGTTGAAACTTAGGCAGAGGGTTGGCAGCACAAGGACTACAACAGCTATTTCATAGTAGTATCAGAAGTAAGAATGTGAGCTATTTAAGTGTTATAGATATATAGAGGATGTGAAAATTGAGGGCTTCACTTTACAGATAAACACAGTTACTCAAAGGCTTTTAAAGAGTAAATATCCACAACAGATTCTAGATGCTTTTGGTACTCACCATAGAGAGTTGCAATTGGAAACACACAAAGCGATAACTTTAAAACAAAGTGTAGTATGCCAATGATAGGAACTGGCAGTGTGGAATTCACTAGCAGAAACAGAATACAAGGACATCAGAAACATAATCTTTCTCCTCCCCTTACCTGTCTCTGAGGAAATCGATTATAATCTACCAACACACACACATAAACCTTGATAGATAGATAGATAGATAGATAGATAGATAGATAGACAGATAGATAGATAGATAGACAGACAGACAGACAGACAGACAGACAGACAGACAGACAGACAGATAGATAGATATAGATATAGATATAGATATAGATATAGATATAGATATAGATATAGATATAGATGGTATCCCCATGGTATTCTTGCTAAGAAGTTAGTAGAAAGTGGGTTAGATAGTGCTACTGTCAGGTGGATTTGTAATTGGTTGACTGATCGCGCCCAAAGGGTGACCAGACCATAAAGCCAGTGTGATTCTTGGTTGCATCAACAGAACCATAGTGCCTAGATCAAGGGAAGTGATAGTACCACTCTATTCTGCCTGGTCAGACCCCAACTAGAGTACTGTGTCCAGTTCTGTGCACCTCAATTTAAAAAGGATGTTGACAACCTTGAACAGGTCCAGAGGAGGGCGACCAAGATGATTGAAGGTCTGGAAGAAATGTCTTATGAGGAACGGCTTAGGGAAGTGGGAATGTTTAGCCTTTCAAAAAGAAGACTGAGAGGGGATATGATAGCTATGTTTAAATATTTGAAAGGATGTCATATTGAAGAGGGAACAGGTTTGTTTTCCATGGCTTCAGAGACTAGGACTCAGGACAATGGTTTCAAACTACAGGAAAAGAGATTCAATTTAAACATCAGGAAGAACTTCATGACAGTTAGAGCTGTTCGGCAGTGGAATATGCTACCACGGAAGGTGACGGAGTCTCTTTCTTTGGAGGTTTTTAAGCAAAGGCTGGATGGACATATGTCGTGAGCACTGTGATGGGGGTTACTGCATTGCAGGGGGTTGGACTAGATGGCCTTTGAGGTATCTTCCAACTCTATGATTCTATGATTCTAGGTTCATATTACTGCAACACAGTGCACTGATATGCAGCCTAAGTGCCACATGTTGCACCAGCTGATGATTCCAGACTTTCTTCAAGGGTAGCCCTAATTGGACCATGGTTGGTGCTTCCATGAAGAAGGATTTCTGGCAAGTGGTGAGCTGAGCCTGACAAAGACTGGGAACGATGCATTTGCTTGTAGTATTACAAACCTGGCCAGGACAGCTTTAAATTGAACTCTGTTGGGGAGGGTGACAATATTTCACAGGGTAGGAAAACAAATATGAGGGAGGAGAAGAACAGAGAGGCTGTGCATGATTACCACCCAGTGGTGAAAGAAGCACATTCTTCTCATGGTTGCAGTGTCTATTCCCTTGACTGAACCACATCATTCAGAACAGATATTAAGCCTTATTGGGACCTGATTTAAAGAACATATATCTAGAAGGGTCCTAATGGCACATTCTTAATTCTCCATGTACATTCTGTGTACACATGAAGACATGAATGGGAAGGAATTTATGTACTGGTTATGTCATTGCTTTTATTTTTCTGAATGTGAGAGTTTTTTGATCAGTCTCTCTTTTTTAATGTGAGCAATAGAGAGCCACTTATCTTTTTCCTGGTCACACCGATTTCCATATATTGTTAAATTACATGTTTTCTTTTTATGTATTAGTTTTTTTTCTGTACTTCAGTTCTTATAATTTCACTTTTTATTTGATTAACCATTTTTGACAATTTCCCATTTCCATCTCAAGCTTTATTTCTGCACTGCATTCTGCAACTTGTCTTTCTTTTCTCTCCTTAATGCAAATATAATTATTTTTCTTGCCTGCTGAATTATTTTCAATGATCACCTTTTCAATCTCTATTTAGGCTTCAAATGTGTTTATCCTATGTATTCCTCAGCACTGATTTTCTCTATTTGAACCAATACCCAATCCAAATGTATAAATATTGTCTCTATATAGTCTACTGTGTTCTGCCAGTTCTTTGGTTTCTTGCTAAATCCTGTCTCCTTTACAACTTCATGGAGTTTTCCCCTTTTTTGATTCCTCATCTATAAAACTCTTTAGAAGCTGAAAGCTGTTTCATTTATTCTAGTCCTCTGCTTTAAAAGTGAGTTAAAACATTAATCTCAGCAAAACAATATATCTAATTTTCCTTTTCCTAGTTTTCTAATATCCTAGTTTTCCTAATATCCTAGTTTTCCTAGTTTTCCTTTTGCTTTTGGGCTTTTCCCTCTTATTTCTCAACTTTTTATGATTTTATTTTGTAGTTTTGTTTAGAACATGAACACATGATAGTTATTTTTATGTGTTTTGCTTAGCACCTGTTTTTAGTCACTTTACAATCAATATATGTTACTGTTCTTTATTATTTAGAGTCAAAGCACGTCAGAGTCCCATTATGAACCATTCCTTTTGGGCATGGCTGTCAACAGATGTAAATAATAAAATTCCCAATCTATGATTCATCTCCCTGATTCTTGCATAATATGTTCCTGCCTTCTCCTTTCAGAGTTCACCATGTCTCAGTCTTGTATCTTCTTTGCTCCTGAAGCTAAATTTACAGCTGGTTTGCAATTAGTTTGCATTTTCTAACTTGCAGAAGTGCCTTCAAAGCTCACAGTGGTTAATATTAAAATCAGTACAGAGATAATGGTTCACTACTATGATAAGCTCTAGGAAGTGGAGCTGGGATGAGGTAGGATAAGGAGGTTATAGATTTTCATGCCCCTTCTACACCACCAAATTAAATATAGTACTTTATATTGTTTAAAATGAACTGCAGTACATGATCTGATCTATGTGAGGAAGATTATGACCAGATGCCTAGAATACCTGCAGGCTCAGCTGTTGTGGAGCTAACTATGGATAGACAATGTCAATATCCCTGATTTTCCTCCTAATGGGTTTTCCTCTTAAAATTGCATTTCGATTGGGTAATGCTTCAAATGGTAGACATCTTTAGAAAGCAGATTGTCCTTTGGCCGCCATTCAAAACCAAGCCTACCCTCCACAAAACTGTATGTGAACTCTAAACACAATCTGAGCACACTTGTGATCACCCTGTTGTGGCCTTCCTGAACATTCTTTCTGCCAAACTCCAGTTACAAACTTGAGTTTCTGAACTAAGCAGCCATGTCAGTCTTCTTGACATGTTAGCAGAATTAAAAGAGAAGGGGGAGTTGATGAGAAAATATGGCTGAAGAAGTGGAATTTGAACTATGAAATAAAATCTTGCTGAAATAAATCCATTTGCACCATAAGGTGCTACAATTTCCCCTCTATTTTCCCCATTTAATTTGACCAACACACTTGAGTATGTGGTCTATGCCACTGTTGTGTTTTTCTCCTGACACAAATGTTTGTAAAGGTGCACATTTGAGCATGTATTAGATATTAGATTAATTGGTGTATTTCAAATGCTGATACAAAATTCATATTTATATTAATAATTATACATATGTGATGCTTACTCTTAATATCTAATTGAGGTCTGTTTGAAAAATACAGTTTTATTTTAATAACCTCATTTTTTTCACTGGGCTTTGAATTTGGCTTCATTGTATCTGCTCTTCCCCCAACCCCTAAAACGACATTTAAACGATTTATAGTTTTATCTGATCCCACACATATTAACCAGCTTCTTGCATATATGGATTTTTGGTTGGCTTGTGGATATAAATGAAATGTCCATGTAAGTGTGGTTATAATCTTGCAGTGTCATATATGGTGCCTTACAGATCCTTGGCTACATTTTGAAGGAACTCTTCACAGGTAATGCAAATAGTACAGTTTAATATAAACAGATCTGAACAGGGTTGCTAACCTTGTGCTGAGTGTGTACTGAATAAACGTGCCACCATTTGCTTATCCCTTCCAGAACATTGCCATCCCAGACCTCTCTGTCTTAGTTTTCTGAAATAGAAAATGATTGTCTGATTACAATATGATGTGGTGCATATATCATCACCTTTAAATTAGCAAGATGGTAAAGAGTCTTAGGAACAGGGAAAGGAAGAAACAGGAAACATAAATCAAAGAATAATAGAATAATAGAGTTGGAAGGGACCTATAGAGCCATCATGTCCAATCCACTTTTCAATGCATAAATTCAAATCAAAGAAATATCTAACAGATGGTTGCCTAATTTTCTCTTGAATCCCTCCAGGGTTGGAGCATTCACCACTTCCTGAGGTAATTGGTTCCATTGTCATACTGCTCTAAAAAGAGTAATACAGTCTTTTCAAAGTGAGGAAAAAACCTACAGTATCAATTTACAGCAATTTTGACCCGTTTTATTCTCTGGCTCTCCGGGCCACTTTTATTCCCCATTTCATTGTTTCTGTCTGGCTAAGAGAGAAAGAAATTTGAAGTTCATCAAAGTAGCTGTTTGATAGTGTATCATTCTGCTGGCTTTGATACCATGCAAAATTGCAGGATTTTCTGAATAGTGGATATAATTTATTTCCAGGATAGATTCTGCTTTGGGAGATGTCTCAATGAGATAAAGTTTCAGTAGGTCTCTGAAAGTGTAGGTGATCATCCAAACCAAACAAATTTCATCATAGGAACATTTTAAATGCCCCTTCAACTTGGAAACAGAAGGCAGCAACTAAGTACATATAATCAAAGAAGAGGATAGGCCTCATGAAAAGATAGAACATCTATTTGCATAAACCTGTATATTTGAATGCATATGTGTTTACAGATGCAAATGAGAAATATAATTTAAGCAGAATTGCAAGGCATACTTTAGAAGTTAACTGTAGACATTCACATTCAAAGTTCCCCATTATCATTTACATTTCTTCCCATTATCATTCACATTTGTCTTTTAGATGAGATTGAACTGAACAGTGGGAATTCCTTCAAATTAGAGGGCAGTTCTCTGTAGAAGACACACAGCCACCTTAGGACAGGAACAAACTGGTGACTAATTCTCCAAAGGCTTTTAAGGATTTTTGACCTTTATAACATTTCAAATCTCTTCAGATATTTAAGCATTTACAGTTTAATAGCTAAAATCCTGGTTTTACTAGTTATGTAGTAGCTTTTCTACCATTCTAGAAAGCTTCTGTTACACTCTAGAATAAGTGAAAGCAGTCTGAAGCTCAGATATTAACAGATTGAAGCTAAAATCCTTATTATTCCATATAGTCATCACTACTTCAGTGGTAGCCATGTACTACTGTGGCATAATTTGAACTCTGTTCTCAAGGAACAACAGTTTCCGGGAAAGCTAATCAGAAAAGTTGAAGGCAGGAAGTCAAAACAATAATTTCTTTGCTTCCTGATTCACAAATAGTTAAAATGCAAGAGCTGCAGTTAGAGTGTAACTTTCAAGAAATATAGCAAATGCTGATAACTCCTCATCTTAGCTAGTTTCAGAAATACAGTACCTATTTCTTAGCAAAGATATGAATGAAAAAAACTCTGCCTAGCCATGCTTTCCTGATGATCTAGGGCAGCACACAAGCAACATCAGCCTTAAAACTACTATAGTAATACCTTGGTTTATGAGAATAACATGCTTGCAGATCAAAACACACTTCTATCAAAGCAAAATTGCCCATAAGAAATAATGGAAACTCAGATGATTCATTCTGGGGTCCCATAGACCACATACTATACACACACAAAAAATGCCAAAATGCACAAAAGAAGTTGGCTAGAAGTCAACGTCAAAATCATGGTTTAGGTTCCTGGCTATGGAACCTCCTCTGCTTATAACTAACAACTGGGTTTTACTCTGTATTTTAATGTAACAATAATAAAGTGTAATTTGTAGCCCTATACGTACTTGACCAGCTTCCCCCTATTAAATCAGCTCCACTGGCCGCCAAACAGGTATAAGGCACAATTCAAAGTGATTACCTTAACCTACAAAGCACAGTAAGCCCTGGGTCCTAGCTACCTCAAAGATCGAATCTCACTGTATGAACTGGCTCGGGTGTTAAGGTCATTAGGAGAGGCCTTCCCCTCCATCCCACCATCCTCACAGGTACGTTTCATGGGAACACATGAAAGGACCTTCTCGGCTGCTGCACCTAGTCTCTGGAACTTCCCCCCACTAGAGGCCAGGATTGCCTCATCTCTGATGCCTTTCCAAAACCAAGCAAAGACCGTTCTCTTCAGGCAAGCTTTCCCTGAATGATGGGACTACCTATTACAGTGGTACCTTGTATAAAGGAATTAATTCATTCCAAATGAAATTCTGTTCAGCAAATTTTCCTTTGTACAAATTTCCCATAGGAATGCATTTAAAATGGAGTAATCCCTAACCGTGAATACTTTTATGTTGTACAGATTTGCCCCTGGGCAATTCTGTTAAGCAATTTTCCCCATCTCAGGAATGTTTTATGTTGTACAGATTTTATGTTATAAAAACGTTTGTTATACAAGGCTCCACTGTATGTGTCGTTTATATGAATCTACCATAAATGATCATATAGAATTTGTGTGTGAAGATTCTCAGTCATCCAGGTGAGTTTATCTGGAAGTTGAGTCATGGCTACTGGACTTCTTTTTTGAGAGATAGAAACGTTTCGCTGTTGATCCAAACAGCTTCAGACCGATGAAGCTGTTTGGATGAACAGCGAAATGTTTCCATCTCTCAAAAAAGAAGACCAGTAGACATGACTCAACTTCCAGATATAGAATTTGTGTTTATAGATTTTGTGATTGCATTGACAATATGTTTTCAATGTTAGTTTCCCTCACACATAACTTTTACACACTCTTTTTAACTGCTTCGTTCTCTTGTAACTTTAATGTAATGTAGCTGCCTTTTAATGCTATAAGACGTCCCTCAATTCTCTGCTCTCATTTACTTGAATATGTCTTAATTGTATTGGGCTGTATATTGTCCCTCATTATTGTAGGCCACCTTGGATCCTTTTCCAAGGAAACAGGTGGGGTAGAAATACCCTAAAATAAAATAATAATAACAAATAATCAGAGTGAAGGGGCCCCTGCAGCAGCTGCAATGGTGGAAGGCACATAGCTTACCATGGAGGATTCCTCAGAGGAGCCCACCTGCCAGCCCGTGGAGTATTCCACCAGGCAGCCCATGGATAGGCAATGGGCTTACAACCCTTGGTGAGTCTGTGTCTGCACCGGGCACAACACTGGGCCAGACTGCATGTCCTTGGGTCCATCTGCAGGGCACCCTACTCCCCCAGGCCAGATACCCCCAAGGAGCTAGCATGGCCCCAGAAGGCTCAGTGACTGGGATCTCCTCCTGCCTTACCACACAGAGATGCTCCCACGAGTGGGCTGGCCACACCAACGCACGACCTCAGGCAAAGACCAGGCATCCTTGGTGGCCCCAGATGGGGTACAGCCCAGTCACAAGTCCACCCACCTTGGAAACCGGGAAAAATATGGGCCTAGGCAAGCACCCACACAGGACAGGCAGCTGTGGTTCAGGGGTCATTGGCAGGGGACCCAAGGAGCAAAGAGCAGTCACTGGCCACGGAGGGCGAATACTTAAGGATGAATATGTAGATATGTTCTCTCTCCTTAATGTCAAGGTTGAGCTTAAGGACGGCCAGAGGAAGGATGACCCGGATAAGGAACAGCAGCTGAGGCACAAGCCTGAGCACATCTGGGCCAACTGGCTGCCAGCCTACATGACTTTCACGTATGTCATTATGAAGGCCCAGCCAGAGAGGGGACTTTTTCTGGTGTATCACGTGCACATAATCTACTAGGCCTATGTGGACTATCCGGGCCACACATGGCTTTTGTATAATGGGGAATTCAGGAAAAAAGCAGCCAGCAACCCTGACCTTAGGTGGGACGAGCTCCTATCGTTGCTGTGGCTGGTGACATTGTGCCCAGCCAGGCTGGCTCAAGGTGAAAGTTTTGACAGTGACCACCTCATGCGTCACCCTTTGCAGACCAACGTAGCCCGCACTAATGCAGGCCAGGCAGTTCAACCACTTGTGGTCTGTTGCGACTTCAAATCAAGGGGGTACAGCAGAAGGTCATGCAGGTTCAAAGCACCAGTGTTCTCTGTGCTCTGGGCCTCATGGGTCAGGCTCCTGCACGAGGGCAAGGGGAGCCAACAGGTCAAACAGGGATTGGACAGCTGCTATGTATCCACCCGCAACCACCACACTGGAGGATAAAGGGACCCAATCCAATTAGACTGCACTTACTGGCCCAGTGGCTCTGGGACTACCCCAACCAGGAGGCAGCTGGGGTATTGTTAGAAGGTTTTAAGGAGGGCTTCCAGATTCCCACGAGGGGCAAGCATAGGGACTCCAGTGCCAGGAACCTTAAATCCCTCTGGGGTCTGCAGTCTGTGGCTAGGGCACACATCACTAAATATGTAACAGCTGGCTGGGTCCTGGGCCCATTCAAGAACCCCCCTTACAACCCTGAGGATCTCCCCAATGGGCCTAGTACCAAAGAAGATGCCGGGGGAATATCGGCTGATCCACCACCTCTCGTACTCTGAAGGGGAATCAGTCAATGACGCCATATTCTGCAATTTGTGCACAGTACATTATACTTCCTTCAACGCCATGGTGCACATTATCTAAGTATGTGGCACGGGAAAGAGATGGTAAATGTGACATCAATTCCACATTTCGCCTTCTCCCTGTGCACTAAGATAATTTCAAGCTGCTAGGTTTCCACTTTGAGGGGGGCTACTACATGGATAGGGCTCTCCTGTTTGGCTGTCTTTACTGAGTCCCCTAGTTAGTGCCACTGTAATGATGGGTCTGAGAAACTACTGTTGAGAGTTTACAGCTGATACAGTAATTTGTCATGCCTACAGTGGTATTCTTTACTAGTTGCACAAACACACTGTTGTAAAATCCCTCCACAATTGTGCACAGATTTGAGGAGCACTGGGTTGGACCAGAATAATATAATAAACTTTTTATTAACTTTATTTTTATGCTGCCTTTCTCCCTGAGGGGACCCAATATATATGTATATTTCAATCTAGAAGACACCAATTTATCTATTGAACTGAAATAATTACTAAAAGACCAGACCAGCTTCAAAATAAGCCATGATGGCCCATCATTAGGTTATGTGCAATATAAGCCACTTGTCAGATTATTGTAAAGCACTGGGAGATGCTGCGCAATAAATTTGATAATATGGACCTTAAATAACCTTAACAGTTATTTTTAAAAATCATTACAGTCATAATGAGGCATACTTCTCAGAGCTAGGTAGTTAAGTAAACATTTTGGCAAGATCTGATTGTACCTAGGTGAAAAATGGCCAGACTGGATTTTTGTTATTTTGTACTGTTTCTATGGTACCTCTCTCCTCCCACCTATATTTCACTCACATTTCATGTGCTGCAGCTCATTTCAAATCTCTTAAATGCTACAAATGAGAATCTGTTTTCCTATCTCTACTTATTCCCTTCCATTAAAGTAATTTCTGTGGAAATTTCTTGATCTTCTTTTATTTCTGCCTCAGCTCATTCTAAGTAGTACTCCATCATGGTAATTAATTATGTTCAATTACTGCACTGGTTTATAATTTTGATCCTTTACTTAAAATACCATTCATTGCCATGGGATAAAAACCACCCTATGTGTATTTAGGAATGGAATTAATGAGTCACTCTATTACAGACAGTGATCAAATGAAAGGTGTGAAAGAAATGTGATCAAGCTGTAGGAAAAAGACACAAAAGGAAATAAATTGGGCAATATCCAGAAATGTGTCTTAATGTGTGTTAGAACACATTAATTAAACAAATAGGTTTGATTTAATTTCAGGGGTTTCCTTCTCTTCCTGATTTAATTTTTCATATGCATAGCCTTTCATAAAATGTCTAATCAAGTGTCTTGTGACCAGAATGTGTAAATGTTCAGTTCAGAACTTGCTACCTACCTTTTGATAATTTAGCTTTGATGCTGAGTGAAAAATTATACTGCATATCATAGCTAAAAGGCACAAAACCGCTCTAGTGGGGTGAATGCTGTCCTTGTGCTTTGTATATACCATTGATCAGAAATGCTTGTTCTCTCATATTTACATGGCATAGGCTCTTATTAGCACCATGTCTCAATACCATTTAGCTGCCCTTCTATTCTAAGCAGCTTGAGAGAAATCTGGCTGATTCCTGATGACTTAATATACATCCCTACAGCTTCCACTCAAAAGTACTATGCCAAATTATTTCATGTAATGGGTTGGATGAGCTTCAAGCAAGTATCCTGCTTGTTTGCTTTCTTGTTTGCTGTTGTCTGCACAAAGAAATAACCAGATAGACATGGGCACGACTTGGCGAAATTGTCGTTTCCGTTTTCGGATATTGTTTCCGTTACGTAACAGAAACGGTAACGACAATTAAGCTGTCAGAACTCAAACTCGAACCAAAAAAAGAAAAATTGGGTCTGATTTGTCGTTGTCGTTCCTGGCATCGCGCGGCGATCGCGCGATGCCAAGCGGCACAGAAAAAAAGTTTTAAAAATAAAAAAACCCGATTCCCGGCCAAAAAAGCAGGCAAAAATATGCCTGCCTGAGGGCACCTACCAGAGCGGTGGTTTCTGGGGGGTCCCCAGCCTTCCCCCCCTCCTGTCCTGGGCTGCTGGTACCGGGCTGGGAGGGGGCATCCTCGGTGTCTCCATTTGCCATGCGGTGCGGGGGGATCCAAAATGGCATCCGCAATATTTTTTTTGAAATCGTGGTCCAAAAAACCACCAAAGCACCACAGAAACATGTGAAAATTAGCTATTTTAAATGCTTGAATTTTTACAGTAGCAGCAGTGGGTTTTTTATAGCAGTAAAAGGTCGCACTGATTTTATTTTATTTTTATTTTTTACACCTGCAAAATGATGGGCTGGCCATGGGATGGGACCATGCAAATTTTTGGACCCATTCTACCAATCGCATGGCCAGATTTTGACTGACACTTCTGGATGTGCAAGAGAGCATAAAAAGCCGAGGCACTCCCAGAAGAGTCGCAGTCCGGGCTTGGATGTGGGTGGGAGAGGGCTGTGTGTAGCTGGCTGCTGTGCTAGACTAGTTTCGATTTCACGGAGCCTTTAGATTTCAGTTAGGCAGGCAGGGAGGGAATTGATTCAATTGAATTTTTAGGAAATAATAATAATTCCTTTCATTCTCTGTCTGCTGTGGGGAATAGCAACACAGTGTATTCTTTTTTATTATTCTGCAGTTTGTTAGGATTTCTTTTCTGATAGTGCTTCAAAGGGGGGGAGGTTTGAGTGGAAGGGGAGGTGTGGATTTATTTTAAAAAATTCATTTGCTTGGTGGCAAGACAAGGTCCTTTCATACCCTGCCTGCAGCTCTGCTGTGGGTGCACTGCCCACTTTGTTTGCAAAAATTGCAATTGCTTTATTCGATGCAGTCTTGTGCAGCAAGTCAGTTTAAAGTGTTTTCCGCCTGCTCTGGGTCATTGCGGGACCCGCACCCACTGCCCGGGCGCCTGCCCCTCCCCAGTGCTGCTGCCGCCGCCCGCCCATGGCCCCCCTGCCACCCCATCCGCCGCCTAGGGTGCAAAAACACCTAGCGCCGGCGGGACGCCACTCGCTGGGACGTCAAATTGCACGAAATCGCGGCGGCGGTAACGACAAACGACAAGCGACATGACAAAATGACAAATTTTTAAAAAAATTCACAAAAATGGAAATGACCCGAAACGGACCCGTCGTGAAAAGCGACAACTCGGAAAAAAAAATTCTGGTCGTGCCCATCTCTATAACCAGATGAATGCTATAATTAGCAGGCATTTACTGCTACTGCATCACAGTTATGCACGTGGAGTTGTACAATTGGATTTCAGCCTGTATATAATTCTTACTATTAAATCTTGAAGCAGACCTCAGCATTAGGATACAGTAAAAGCATATTTATTTGTTTCTTCATTCATATCCTGCAACAAACTCAAGATGGCACATAGCATGCTACTGCTCCCCAGTTTTTCTTTACAGATAGGTCAGGATGAGTTTGACTTGCCCAAGACCATCCATTGAAAGTGAAGGCCAAATGGAGATTTGATTCCAAGTCTCCATACACACATCTAAAAATGCAATATCATAAGCAGCAAAACATTTAAAATATCTGAAAAATTCAACTCTGGGTGTTTATACACGACCCCTAAACTCCAGGGCAAATGGCTCCCAGCTCCGGAGCTTAAAAATGTTTCCCCACCTGCTCCGGAGTTTACAGGAAATTAGGTGCGACCATGCCCACTTTAGCGCATCCCAGTGCACCTTTCAAGTACCTGCTCTCTGGAGGTGAAAATTCTTTGATGTGGTGTAACGATAGTGACTGCGGGGCTCTCCTCGCTTCTGTTTGTTGTTGTTTTTGGCTCCCGCCCCTTTAAGAGCTATTTTACAGAGACTGGAATGTTGCCGGCAAGAGCGAGAGGCAGAACGGAGGTGAGCGGCATGCTTTCCTTTCTCTTTTTCTCCCTCCCCTCATGCAGCCAGCAGCCAGGAAGTGCGGAGGGGTGGGGACACAGGAAGAGCGATGAACCCCTAAGATCTCTGGTCCAAATTTAAGTGGCCAGCAGATCTTAGTGGTCGTGTGAAAAGGCCCTCTGCCAAGTCACTGCTAAGGATCAGTGAATACCTGTTGAAAGGAATGCATCTTTAATAATCAATGAATTTTTGTTGCCTCCTGTATATCATTCCAGGTTACTCAACCATTTCTGTATTGCTACTGAATGACACTCTGTAAGTAGTGACTCAATCGGCAAGATCTCCTCTGAATGCATTGTCTGACTTATTCAATGAGTCTATGTAAAGGCAGGCAACCCTTGTCACTTGGGACTGTTGTTAAAAACATGTCTCAAGTGCCCGATAACCAACCAGCACATTTAGAGGTAGTATACAGCTATAAGTGGTGAATAATTGGTTGTCCGTGATGTACCCGGTCTACCACGTTCTATATCAGTAACAGCCTCTGATCAAATTTTCAATGGAAGACCAGTGTTGCAGTAATTCAACCATCATGTGGTGAATGCAAACACAGTGGATAAATTTAGTCTTGGAGTAAATGCCAGACTATGTATCATGTGTAACTCTGTCTTCCAGCTGATGGAAATGGACAAGGGACTCAGAAGTAATGGTTTTGGGAGGGGTGATTAATTGTTGTTCTGCATAGTGCCTAATGGTAGGCCAGCTCTTACCCAGACTCATTTATATAACTCCATCTTTGAATCACTGTCTTACATATACGAGACTATTGCACCACATGGATATGAAAAGTAGTGGGTGTTGGAGGCATGGGACAGCATTGAATGTCAGAAGTATTTTTCAAACCTCCAAATATTTAATTTGCTTGTGACATTTTTGAGCACCTTAAGGGCCATAACAGTTCATGGACTGATAAATGTCATCGTGTAGACTGAAGAGTTGGACATTCTGCTGGGGAGATAAACAAATGATAGAAACATGTACAGTGCATCTCAGTGAAACATGAAATTTATGTTGGGAAGATGCAAAACAGACATCTAGTCTCCTTTGAACTAAGCCTATGCCCTTTTACAAGATCTAGGGTGCTAGAATATTTCCAGTTTTCATCTGCCAATGAAATGATGAAACTATTGTCTGCTAGCAATTGTGTTATTTAAATGGCATCAAGTCTGGCAATAGTGTTCCTGGCATGTACTTTTCTATGCAACACTGAAACTTAAATTAATTATGAAGATTTATTATTTATTAAAATTTGAGACTGTGTGAAGCATGAGATACTCTGCTTAACTGCAGGAGACTTTGAAAGGTCACTTGACATTTCTATGTTTAATAAATAATAGTGGTTTTTTTAAAAAAAAAACATTTTCCATAACTGAATCATACATGCATAAAACAAGATTTCCTGTGAACACGCCACCTCAGTGCTATCCCAGCTGTACCCCAGCATTCTCTTGAAAGAAGGTGAAGATTCTGGAAGGAGGTAGTTTAGTTTAAATATTTACTTTATCCATTTTGTGGTACACACAACTTATCTGGAAGTTGAGTCATGGCTACTGGACTTAAAAAGAAGTCCAGTAGCCATGACTCAACTTCCACATAAACTCACCTGGATGACTGAGAATCTTCACAGATACACAAAACTTAGTTCCACTGCATGTGAGTCACACACAGAGATAGAGAAAAACACATAGAGTCCTGAAATTGAAAAACAGACACTTTAATTAGTGGCAATTTCCCAGTAATGATGGCATTATCCCTGTTACATTGTCCGAGCCTTGCAACAGAACACTGGTCAATGACAGGCCATTTTGATTTAAGTACCATATGGACCATGAATTATGATCTCTGGCTTTTAATAACAAAAACAATCACAGCAATAAAAATGATTCCACTAAGTGTAATCATCGGTATGCAATCAAACCTCTGTATCTGGCAATGGATGAAGTATTTCAGCTTGCACACCTAACAGCACTACCTAGTACACAACTATTCCACAACACACTGGGATAGATAGAGCCCCAGTCTGTATTTTACTGCCATCAGATAAATCTACACCTCTCTTTGCTTATATTTCAGGCGGCACAAATTCTGAAGCAGACTTCAAACACCCAGTTTATTTCAGAACTCTTCATTTTGCCTTGGAAACCTCTTTCAGCTACAATGTTTGGGACTGTAAATTTGTAAATCTGGACTCCTTCTCATTCTTCTAGTTCAGGGGTGGCGAACAAGTTTGACAAAAAGAGCCAAAATTTTAAACTGTGAGAGTCAGAGAGCCACACCACGCAGTGACCTGCCAAAACAGACAAACACTCACACAAAAGCATATAATTTTAACAATAATATATTAAACACATAATATAACATGCTCAGTCAGGTGTTTTTTGTTACCTTGTTGGCTTTCTTCCGAGGGGCTCGGGGCGGGTGGGCGGCAGAAGAAGGGGAAGCGGGCTGGAAGGGCCGGAAAGCGACGCGTCGCGCCGGCTGCTTGCCAGTCCTTGGCCGCCGCCACCGGAACCGGATCGTCTTGCAGGGCGGCCGTGGCGGCGGCGGTGAGGAGGAGGAAGAGGAGGAGGGGCTGCCCAGGCCGGGCTACTCCTCTGCTGTCCGTGCGGGAAGCAGTTCCCGGAGGGGAGGGGAGGGAGTTGGTGAGGTTGAAAGCTTGTCCTGCGTGCCCCCTCCTCTCCCCTCCCTCCTTCCTTCTTTCCCCGGGAAGCCGGGGTGGTCGGGGAAGGTGGCCGCCGGGGTGGGGGAGGGAGTGGGGTGCGCTGCTTGTCCTGCGCCCCCCCTCTCCCCTCCCTTCTTCTTTCCCCGAGCAGCCAGGGGTGGTCGGGGAAGGTGGCCGCCGGGGTGGGGGGAGGGAGTGGGGTGAGCTGCTTGTCCTGCGCGCCCCCTCCTCTCCCTCCCTCCTTCCTTCTTTCCCGGGAAGCCGGGGTGGTCGGGGGAAGGTGGCCTCCGGGGGGGTGGGGGAGGGAGTGGGGTGCGCTGCTTGTCCTGCGCGCCCCCTCCTCTCCCTCCCTTCTTCTTTCCCCGAGCAGCCGGGGGTGGTCGGGGGAAGGTGGCCACCAGGGTGGGGGGGAGGGAGTGGGGTGCGCTGCTTGTCCTGCGCGCCCCCTCCTCTCCCCTCCCTTCTTCTTTCCCGAGCAGCCGGGGGTGGTCGGGGGACGTGGCCGCCGGCGTGGGGGGGAGGGAGTGGGGTGTGCTGCTTGTCCTGCGTGCCCCCTCCTCTCCCCTCCCTCCTTCCTTCTTTCCCCGGGAAGCCGGGGTGGTCGGGGAAGGTGGCCGCCGGGGTGGGGGAGGGAGTGGGGTGCGCTGCTTGTCCTGCGCGCCCCCTCCTCTCCCCTCCCTTCTTCTTTCCCCGAGCAGCCGGGGGTGGTCGGGGGAAGGTGGCCACCAGGGTGGGGGGGGAGTGGGGTGCGCTGCTTGTCCTGCGCGCCCCCTCCTCTCCTCTCCCTTCTTCTTTCCCCGAGCAGCCGGGGGTGGTCGGGGGAAGGTGGCCACCGGGGTGGGGGGGAGGGAGTGGGGTGCGCTGCTTGTCCTGTGCGCCCCCTCCTCTCCCCTCCCTCCTTCCTTCTTTCCCGGGAAGCCGGGGGTGGTCGGGGGAAGGTGGCCGCCGGGGTGGGGGGAGGGAATGGGGTGCACTGCTTGGCATGCCCAGAATCCCCCCGCTCGCTCTTTCAGCTACAATGTTTGGGACTGTAAATTTGTAAATCTGGACTCCTTCTCATTCTTCTAGTTCAGGGGTGGCGAACAAGTTTGACAAAAAGAGCCAAAATTTTAAACTGTGAGAGTCAGAGAGCCACACCACGCAGTGACCTGCCAAAACAGACAAACACTCACACAAAAGCATATAATTTTAACAATAATATATTAAACACATAATATAACATGCTCAGTCAGGTGTTTTTTGTTACCTTGTTGGCTTTCTTCCGAGGGGCTCGGGGCGGGCGGGCGGCAGAAGAAGGGGCAGGAAAGCTACGCGTCGCGCCGGCTGCTTGCCAGTCCTCGGCTGCCCCCACCAGAACTGGATCACCTCGCAGGGCGGCGGCGGCGGCGGCGAGGAGGAGGAAGAGGAGGAGGGGCTGCCCAGGCCGGGCTACTCCTCCCCTCTCCGTGCGGGAGGCAGTTCCCGGAGGGGAGGCAAGGGAGTCGGTGAGTTCTTGGGGGGGGAGGGGAGGAGGTGAGGAGGAGGAGGGGGAGGGGGAGGAGGAGGAGGAGGAGGAGGAGGAGGAAGTGCCAGAGGAGGAGGGAGCTGCCGGCCGTGAGCCCCGGCCACCGCCGCCGCTACTGCGCTCAGGAGGTCCCCAGCCTGGTGAAGAGGTGCCAACCCCTCCAGGCTCAATTCCATCACCTGCCCACCCCGCCCACTCTTCCTCCTCCTCCTTCTCCTCCTCCTCCTCCTCCTCCTCCTCCTCCTCCTTCAATCCCACCCGCTGCGCATCTCAAGCGGTGGCCATCCAGAGCACCCGGCAGCCTCCCCAGCGCTGCGCCTCTTCGGGGGGTGGGGGTGGGGGGCACTCCGGCTCGCTCTCCGGCTTGCCTGGCTCGCCCGCCCGCTGGCCCGCTCTTTCCTCCCTCCACCTCCTCTTCCTCCTCCTCCTCCTCCGACGATCTGCCACGAATGGTTGGGCTCCGGTCTTTCTCTTCTCTCTCTCCGCCCTCCCTCCCATCAAACACACACACACACATGATAAGAGGCAAAGAGCCGCATTCATTTTGGCCGGGAGCCGCATGTGGCTCGCGAGCCGTGTGTTCGCCACCCCTGTTCTAGTTATTGATGTCATTACCTTTGAGTGTGGTGGGGGCAGGGAAGAGAATCATAACAGTAATGTAAAATAAGGACTGTGTTTCATTTGTTTGGTTACAAAAATCACAGCACTCCTTACATTAAGAGAAACGCCCTCTCATACCTCTCTCAGTAATCATATTTTCTGCTAGAATGGAAATGCAGGAAGTATTGTGTTCCATGCAAACCAATGGGCAGCCCAGTGTTTCCTTCTTTTGGAGACAATTATCAGGAGTCAGTGGTGTTCATACTGCCAAACACTACCTCATGATAAGCATGCAATCTGTGTGCCTTCATCCCTTCAGCAACAGGAACGCTAACCTTTCAATGCTGTCAGTTTGTTCCCTGCAGCAAACTGGCAATACCTCCTTCCACATCCCTGACCTTTCCTCAACGTCTCTTTGTTTGCTGCTTTTGTCCTTTTTAAAAAGCTCCTTATTGATGTTTTAATGTAATGGGAGAACATAAACAAGTAATAAAGAAAGGTTAACAATACTAAATCGATGCCATGGGGGGAAGGGAACAGAAGGTGGAGGGCGGATTACAAGGAAAAACAAAAGGCCAAATTTAATCAGCACCCTATTGACAATCTAATTGCATTTATATACTTCTTTTTGTTTTGCTTTTTTAACAATATATAATAAAAGGTCTATCTGATGCCCTGCTGTTCCAACTGCTAAAACGAATCTTCACAAATGGAAGGAAACTGTTTAAGTGCTGCTTTCTATTCTCATGTACTGATTTGAGTCGAAGAATAAATACAATTAGATTCTCCACACTTCTTTATGGTTATACAAATAGACAGAGCCATTGTACTATTAGCACAGGTGGATGGTAATAGCAGGGGATTTTTCATCTTATTTTCTTACTGGACCTTCAGTATAAAGGAGATTGTACCCTTCTCTTACCAGGCACTTTCCACTAAAACCTGGATGTCTCAAGTCTGCAAAAACTACATGAAGTTTAGATCCTGAAAGGGCTTCCAGTACAGAGGAATGACTTGCTTTCAATTCGTTGTATAGTACTTCCCCATTTATTGCGGGAGTTTGGTGCCTAATCCACCCATGATAAAGGAAAATCTGCGAAATGCAGACACCTCAGTAAACTGACCTTGGGCTGCTCCTGCTGGCTGCATTTCCAAAGATTGGTTTGTAACCCCTTCCTGATCCCTCAGTAAACCTTTCTGTCAGGAGCTCAAAGCCTGTTTGCTGAGGTTCATGAGGGGATTAAAAACCTCCCTTTGCAAGCACAGCCAGCAGGAGCAGCCCCAGGTCTGTTTGTGGAGGTGCCAGGAGGGGGTTAAAAACCTCTCTTTGGAAGCCTGGTTCTCTCAAGAAAAAGACACAATATACTGAGACCGTAATATATGAACTGTGTTGTGGTCGGGGACTACTGTAATTGTTTTAATTGCTTTAGATCAGCCATGTCCAAAGTCCGGCCCGTCAGGCCATTCTGTCTGGCCCGTGACTGGCTGTCTCACCCCTTCCCCCTCCCTCCTTTGCTTTGTTAGGCTAAGACTGGCTCTTCTTTGGCTCAGTGGCTGCAAGGGGCCAATTGGAGCTGGCCATGCCATGTACGGGCCAATGGTGAAGGAAGGACACCTGCACCAGGACCCACGGCAGAGGCACCCAGCATTGAGAGCCAAGGCAAGCGCTGCAGCTGGTGGCTGAGCTTGGCCTGGCATTCAGAGTCCAGGTGGGCCAGTTGGCCAGGAGGGTGCACAAGCAGGGTGAAGAGTCCTTGCAGGCCCAGATCAGGCCAGCCCACCAGGGGCGCATACCCTTCTGGGACTGCAGGGGCAGCAGGCACCTGCTATGCCCGGCGCCTGGGTTGCAGGGCGGTACGGCCGAGGGCGAGCACTGTGTGCCTTCCCTTTCCCTCCTCTCCTGTCTGGGCAGGTGCCTCCCACATTGGTGACAGCATGGCAGCTAGGGCTCCAACACTCACACGACCCACCTTCATGGGCTCCCAGGCTCTGGGCCAAGTTGCAGAGTAAGTGCCGGCAGGGAGTTGCAGAGTAAGTTGCAGAGTAAGTGCCAGGTCGTGGGGGAGGGGGAGGCAGAGGCGTATCACCGCTTGTGAAGAGCCTCCAGTGGGGGAGGGGTGACAGGAGAATGGCCACGGGGTGACCTGCACAACCATACACACACCTTCCTTTCAACCGCTCGAGCTGCATCACTCGAGGAGGTGCAAGGGAGGTGTGTGCATGCCTGTGAGCAGCCTAGGCAAGCGTGATCTCCCACTGCTTGTCCTTGCTGCTTGAAGACTTTTTTAAAAAAAAGTTGTGCCTTCCCCCCCCCCATCGGGCAGGTTGGGAGGTAGGCACACCTTTTTTAAAAAAGTCTTACAGCAGCCTGGGCAAGCGGTGAGGGAATCATACTGTCCAGGCTGCTCACAAGCATGCACATGGCTCTCTTGCACCCCCTCAAGCAGCGTGGTTTGAGTGGGTGCAAGGGCAACGGGTGCATGGTCATGTATGGATCTCCTGCCACCATGGGGATCAGATGATGTCACCCCAGCCAGTCTAGACCCACTGAGGCCATGCCAGCCCAACCCAGTAGCGTGGGAATGGTGTGTAGGAGGCAGCACGGTGGGGGGGGGGACTGGTGGTGCAGGTTGATCCAGCCCCCCTGGGTGCTGCCTCTGCGGTGGTGTGAGTCCTGTCTGCCCATCCACCAGTGGGCACCTCTGAGAGGGAATGGGGGCAACACGTAGGAGGATGCACCACCACACCAAGCCCCCGATTGGTGAAGTGTGATCATGGGAAGAACAGGAGGCACTGTCCATGCTTGGGACCCCGGTGATCACTTGGCCTACTGATGATCCCTTCTCCCACCGGGGTCCACTGCTGGCTGTGTGGGCCATTTGCACTGCAGTGTGCCAATCCCAGTGGCAGCTGCCTCAGCATTGGATGACACACCCACAGCGTCCCTCACTCCCAGTGGTGCTGACCATGTAAGTGCACCAGGCCACTCTTCCCACTTCCGCTGAAGCCCGAGGCAGGCCATCCCAGGGAGCCAAGGGGTGGGGTGTGGGAGAGGACCAGCAAGGAGTGTTGGAAGGGAGGAGAGTTTCTTATTTTTTTCCCTTGGGAAAGGGAATGCACACAAGCTGGATTTCATCCACATGTTAGCCATACATCTTTCCCAAAGGGTGGCTTTGTTGGAAAAAGTCCTGGTTATCTACCTTCCTATGGAGTTCACTGTATTGGCCTTCTCCAAGGGCTGTATAGCTTTAAAATATTATATACATAAAATATGATATTGTCCCCAATATATTAGTGTTGTACCGTAAAATAATAGAATCATAGATTTGGAAGAGACCTCAAGGCCCATCCAGTCCAGCCCCCTGCCATGCAGGAACCCCCCTCAAAGTACATCCGACAGATGGCCATCTAGTCCTTGCTTACAAACCTCCAAAGAAGGACACTCCACGACCCTCTGACGCAGCATATTCCACTGCTGAACAGCTCTATCCATCAGGAAGTTCTTCCTAATGTTCAAATGGAATGTTATGTTCAAATGGAATTTTTTTTTTACAAATACAGAAGAAGAAAGCTAATATGCCAAAACTCAATGGACATTTTATACTGAAGTAAACAACGTTATATTTTCTACATACTGGAACTACAGTTTCCTTTTTTTGACGTAAAGTTTCAGTGGGTGTATCAATTCTTTTCATTATTTTCCACCCATACAGTGCCCATTTGCACGTCATCAAATATAAAATAAAATAACTAAAATATATACAGGCCCCCAAAAGAGAAGAAATTAGCCTATCAAACTGTATAAATTTGGGTTTGACACATTGTATTAACAGAGTGCAAATTCTGTCTGATTCAATTTATATCCAAATATTTCCCTTACAGATCTGAACTGACTCACCATAAGTTGTTCTGGAGGTGGCCTGAACCAATGTTTTTAGTTTTCTGTAGATATGGATAGGTTACTTACCTGTAACAGTAGTTCTTCAAGTGGTCGTCTGTAAAGTCACACTAATGGGTGATCTGCACATGTGTGGAGCCTTGCTAGAATATTTTACAGCTTCTAGGTAAGAGAACTGATACATTAACATTGGCCCCATCCCCCACTATATGTGCCACTATATGTGCCTTGGCACCATGCATGTACCTTTAGTTCCAGTCAACCTCTGTGAGAGGTGGCATGACCCAGGGTGGTCGTGGATGGGAAGTGACTTCACAGAGGACCACTTGAAGAACTACTGCTTCCAGGTAAGTAACCAGTCCTTCATCTACATGGCCTGTGTGAATCACACTAATGGGTGACTGGCAAGCTCACATACCTGGTCAGAGGGTGTCATGGCAAGAAAGGTGAGATCACTACTCTTCCAAAGGAGGCATTCACCTTCTTTCACAGGTCAAGGCAATAAAGACATCCACAGATAAAGTATCCCTGCAAAATGTCTATCCAGCTTTTATTTATACACGTCCAACAAAGGAAAACCCATCTTTGTCCAAGGCATTCTCTTCCACTATTTAATAGTTGGGAAGGGATCATCAGGCCATCTTCATAGCCTGTGGTCAAAATCTTCTTTCTTGTTACTTTAATTTGGGCTCCATTTTTTAAAAGCAGCAGAGTCATACAAGATTACATCCAATCCAAAGTAATAGGATTATGTAGCTTTGGCAACATTGTGAAATTATGAAAGGGAGAGGGGACTGCCATACCTCAAAATTTGAAGTAAGGCATGCATGTCTGTTTTTCAGCTTGGCTTTGTAACTACTGGCAGCTTTAGCTCTGCAAAATAATCTGTTGTCTCTAGTGTTTCCTCAACATGGGTATACTGAGTATGAAGAGTTTCTTCAAAGTGCTCACACCTAGAGCTGCCTAAATACATTTTCCTCATTTAAATTTGAGGAAGACCTTTGTTTTTGCATCTTGCTCTTTGAAACTGATGTAACAGGGTACTTGCTAAAAGGCAAGTTTAATAATGGGATGAAATGAAATACAATCCTCCGAAAAGCATCAGTTAGGGTGATCTCAATGCACCACTGAATCTGATTTTACAGCATTTACTGCATGCTGTATTTTGATTTCCCAAGTTTCAGATCAAAGGCAAAAGATTTTTTAAGAAATAAAAATGCTAGCTGAAAAGATTTAGCTTTGTTTCAGTGAAACATTGTCTGCCATCTCTATATCTCCACTGCTAAATTTTCATTTTATACTGGACGGAATTAGATGGATATAATGGATATGATTCTGACATATGTGACAGGGCACAATTCTGCCAAGGCAGTGATGAGATTTAATTAAATGTCTCTTGTGATTCAGATAAGAGGTGCTGCATGAGATGGACTGTGCTAAATCAGAGCCCAGAACCACTGGGGGCTGCTTCATGTTTCCTCTGGTGATGAACCAGATGCTGTAGGTATGCCTGCAAGTAAAAATATCAAAGCGACATATTTTTCCATAGTTATTCATCAGTACACTCCCTCACCACCTGGAGTGTTTGTGTAGCCGATGGCTGGAAAGTCTATATTTTTTTCTCTGCTGCTTATTCCATGAACTTCCACCCAGTATGGCCACTGGCCAATTCTTCCACACTACAGCCAAATCCAAAAGGCAGTAATAGATTTACCCTTGATGCTGTTTTCTAGCTTTCCTCACATGCCCATTATTCCAGCATCCTTTGCCAAGCTTACATGAAGGAAAACTTTGAACACGTTAACATTTCTATAACACTGTTACTATATACTGTACTATTATTATTATTATTATTTTATTATTTTATCCTCTTTTAGTCTTCTGAACTTATTACAATGATATGGCAAAGAGGGCCATGAAAAAGCAAGACACATAAATTTAAAATATTATTGAAAGTCATTGGCTATAAAAGCTCATTGAAATTCACAAGCTACAGAAATTGCCATATTTCATTGAAGACAAAATTGTATCCATTGAAGCAGTCCTAGATTTAAATCCGACATGGGCAATGAGATAGTGTCCAAGATTATCCACCTACCTTGGCATGGTAACAGGGTACACTGGGCCTCTGTACCTGAAAGTGATGAGAACACATACAAGCCCCACTGAGAAAAAATGCAAGATCAGGTAGTCACATGGAGATCCCACTTCACTCTGGAGATTGTCTGCATGTTATAGGAATGAGGTTCATGAGATCCAGAATCTCCATCAATATGGATTCTATCTGAAGAAACTGGAAGAGATGTGAACCTTTGAGCAAAACATTGCACATTACATACAAACATTCTTCCTCATACCAAAGCATTTCAATCTTTACTTTTAAAAGAACATGAATACACAACGAAGAAGAATTGGGTTGGTATACTTTCAGATTAAAGACAGTACCATTCACCATTTTATAAACATGTACCTTATTTGTATCTATGGTGCATCTTTTCACCTTTTTGTGTTTCACAGATCATAGCTGTGCATATATCCTAGGAGATTGGTCTTGGGAGTTGAGTTAATGAAGGCAAGGAAACTGTCTTTACAAATGTCTGCTTCTTCATTGGCACTCATAATTTCTTCTGGGATAATTCTAGAACCAGTTGAAGAGAGGCAGCATGGCATCTCATCTGTCTCTCAGCACTGACAAATGCCAACTGTGCTTTTTAATATTTTCTTTAAACTGGTGGAAGCAGCAGAAAAACCCAGTCAAATCTTGTGACAGAATGTTGTTTTTTAAAATCCATGACATGTTTAAATATTTAAAAGGATGTCATATTGAAGAGTGGGCTGGTTTTGTTTTCCATGGCTTCAGAGACTAGGACTCAGGGCAATGGTTTCAAACTACTGGAAAAGAGATTCAATTTAAACATTAGGAATAACTTCCTGATGCTTAGAGCTGTTTGGCAGTAGAATAAGCTGCCATGGAGGGGTCGAGTAGTCTCCTTCTTTGGAGGTTTTTAAGCAGAGGCTGGATGGCAATATATCGGGAATACTGTGATGGGGGTTCCTGCATGGCAGGAGGTTGGACTGGATGGTCCTCAAGGTCTCTTCCAATCCTATAGTTCTATTATTCTAAATGGCCTAGGTATAAAAAGATCAGGGGAGCACAGTAGCAAAATAATAGGGAGGCTGGGATTCAATAGCTCACTGAACTAATGGGCTGGTCACTACAGTATCTCTCCATTTTACGTCATAGATAGTACTGGTTGGTATAGATGTGTACTGTGGTTGGTTGCTTGGTTTTGTTTTGTTTTCCACTTCAGATTACACCAATTTTTCTTTCTGGGAGTCCCATCTCCAGGATGCAAAACCTAACAGACACCTAAATTGCACTGACCTGGAGAGAAGGCCCCTCAGGATGAGTTTTTATTTATTTTATTTATTTATTTATTAAACTTATATGCCGCCCACTACCCAAAGGTCTCTGGGCGGCTTACAATCAAAGAATTAAAACAATTTAAAATAGTTATAAATAAAATATCAATAAATCATCAAACAGTAATAAAAACCTTCTTTAAAATCATCATCCTAAAATTGTCATCAGCGGACCCACAATCTATATTGTATCAATTAAAAACCTTCTGGAACAGGAAGGTTTTTACCAGGCGCCGAAATGTAATCAGTGTTGGCGCCAGGTGGATCTCAATAGGGAGGGCATTCCATAACTTGGGAGCAGCTGCCGAGAAGGCCCTTTGTCTACAAGCCATCCCTCTCACCTCCCTGAGGGATGGCTCTTTCAAAAGCCCCCCCCCCGGCTCGATCTTAATCGCCGGGTAGGTTCGCATGGAAGGAGGCGGTCCTTCAGGTATCTAGGTCCTAAGTCGTTTAGGGTTTTATATGTCAAAACAAGCACTTTGAATTGGGCTCGGACAGCAACTGGTAACCAATGCAGGTTACGCAGAATCGGCGTGATGTGATCCCTGGCGGCTCCACCACTTACCAGCCGCGCCGCACGATTCTGAACCAGTTGCAATCTCCGGACCGTCTTCGTGAGCGCATTGCAGTAATCAATACGGGATGTTACCAGTGCATGCGTAACTGTCACGAGGCTCTGCTCGTCTAGGTAAGGGCGAAGCTGGTATATTTTCCGCAGCTGAAGGAAGGCACCCCTGGCCACCGAGTCCACCTGGGCTTCCAGAGTTAGACCGGGGTCCAGGAGCACCCCAAGCTGCAGACCCTGTCCCTTAGGGGGAGTGCAACCCCATCCAGGACAGGAAGATGGCCCTCTAACCTTTCCGGCAAAGCACCCATTAACAGCACTTCCGTCTTGTCTGGATTGAGTTTCAATTTGTTAACCCTCATCCAGTCCATTATCTGGCCCAGACACGAGTTCAGCACAGAAACCGCCTCACCTGGATTGGTGGAGAACGAGAGGTAGAGCTGAGTATCATCAGGATATTGCTGACTCCTCAGCCCAAACCTCCTGATGACCTCTCCCAGCGGTTCCATGTAAATATTGAACAGCATGGGAGACAGTATAGAGCACTGAGGAACCCCATGACATAAATGCCACGGGGCAGAGCAACTGTCCCCCAGCACCACCTTCTGGACACGGTCAGCCAGGAAGGATTGGAACCACCGCAAGGCAGTGCCTCCAACCCCCAACCTGGCCAGCCTATCCAGAAGGACACCATGGTTGATGGTGTCGAAAGCCGCTGAGAGGTCCAGGAGTATCAATAGGGTTGCACTCCCCCTGTCTCTCTCCCGGCAGAGGTCATCATACAGGGCGACCAAGGCAGTCTCTGTACCAAAACCCGGCCTGAAACCAGATTGAAATGGATCCAGAAAATCCGTTTCATCCAGCAGTGCCTGGAGTTGCCCGGCCACCACCCGCTCCAACACCTTGCCCAAATAAGGGAGGTTCGCTACTGGACGGTAGTTAACCACCAGCCCTGGGTCCAGGTTTGGTTTTTTTAGGAGTGGTCTAATGACCACCTCTTTCAAGGTGGTGGGGACCACTCCCTCTCTTAAGGATGCATTAACAACCTCCTGGACCCAGGTGCGAACCCCCTGGCAGATCTTTCAATTAGCCAGGAAAAAGGGTTGAGTGGTGTGGTGGTAGCACGGACAGATCCAAGTACCCTGTCCACATCCTCAGGTCTCAATAATTGAAACTCATCCAATAAAACTGGACCTAAGCACGGCACACTGGATACATCCCTTGAATCTGCATCAATAGTGGAGTCCAATTCCCTGCGAATCTGAGCGATTTTTCCCTCAAAGTAGAGCAGCAAACTGGTCACAACAGGCTGATGAGTTGTCCAGAACCTCCACTGTATTTCTCGGTTGAAGAAGGTCCTGAAACAGCTCTGCTGGACGGCACTCTGAGGAAGCAATACGGTTTGCAAAATAATGCCTTTTCGCCAACCGTATCGCCACGGAATAGGCCCGATAATGGGCTCTAAGCCGTGTTCGGTCGGACTCACAGTGATATTTTCTCCACTTGCGCTCCAGCCGTCTCCTCTCCTGCTTCATTTCCCACAGCTCAGATGTATACCAAGGAGCTGTCAAGGGGAGAGGGCCTTAGGTGTGATCGTGTCAACCGCCCAGGACATTTCCCTGTTCCATAGGGTGACCTGAGCTTCGACAGGACAGACCATATCCGGATAATCCCCAGAGCTTTCAGGAAACCATCTGGATCCATTAGTCTCCGAGGGCGGATCATCTTAATGGATCCCCCACCCTTGCAGAGGGTCGGAGTAGCCAATAGCCTAAACTTGACCAGAAAGTGGTCTGAGTTCAAGCCTTAGACAAGCCTAATTTTCCCAATGATTCCCAGGATGCTTGTTTCAAGCAGGAAACTAAGCTGTTCCAAGTCATGAAGTTTGCCAACTGTCCCTTCTCTTCAGGTGATCATAAATTAGATGCCTGTGAGGTCTAGGAAAGCAAAACAATGGCACCCAGTCTGGTAATTCTCCATGTTTTGTTTTCTGCTGAAATACTTACAGAGACTAACATGGTTACAACTCTGCAAACTATGCCTAATAATTCAGTAAAATTAAGACTATTGAGTATAAGACCATTGATTTTGCAAGCAAAGAGATGCTCAAAGTTTTACAACACAAAGTTTTAGAGAATGAGAAATGCTAGGTGTTCAAGATGAAGAAGGAAGACGTTCTAGATATCACATTGCAAATGTATGTTGACTGCTAAAAAACAAAGAATTTCAAAATCCATGACTATGTAGATCATGAATAGACAAAACCCATTGTAAAAGACAATGCTGCTAGGAAAATTTAAAGGTAGTAGGAAAAGAGGAAGCTCAAAAATGAGATAAATTGACTCAATAAATAAAGCCACAACTAGGGATGGGCACAAAACAAAAAAGTTTCATTTCATTTCATTTTGTGCTCACACCCATTTTGTTTCATTTTGTTTCATATGATTTTTAAAAAAAAAATCATACGAAACTAAATGAAACTAAATGAAATTGCTCCCCTGTGTCCCAGAGGCACTAGATTTGCTGTCCAGGACTCTGGGAGCCATTTTTAAAGGGTTCCTGCTGATCTGTTATTAGCTGGACCCCTTTAAAATTGGCCCAGTAAGCACCAGGGGATCCCCTGGTACCGACTCAGCTAGGTTTAAAGGGGTCCAGCCATTGACAGCTCTGTGCAATCGTGCTGCCTACCCGACTGTTTTCTGAGGGCTCCTGCTGAGCTGTCAATGGCTGGCCCCCTTTAAACCTGGCCCAGTCGGTACCAAAGGCTTGCCCTGGTGCCGACTGGGGCAGGTTTAAAGGGGTCCAACCATTGACAGCTTGGCAGGAGCCCTCATAAAATGATGTAACAAAATGGTTTGTTTCAATGCAAAAATGATCATTTTGTTTCGTGTATAACGAAATGCTGCTTCCTCATGTCATTTCATTTTGTTTCATTACGTAACAAAATGATGAAACAGAATTTTGTTTTTTTTTGTTTTGTTGTTGTTGTTGCCTGCCCATCCCTAGCCACAACCTTGAGTTAGCAAGACCTGAGATGGGCAGTTAAAAGCAGCACCTTTGGGAGATCATGAATTCTTAGCAAAAGAACAACAATTTTATCACCTCTGTCTTGTCCAAGCTAACCATAGCCAGCTCCCTTAAACCTTCCTCATGGTATTTGTTTTCTAGATCTTTTAATATCTTGTTCTCACTCCTCTGCACATGTTACACCTAATATTAATGCTGCCTGTGAAAATTCATGAAAGTGGAGAAATCTCAACTACTCATTTTGCACAAAGACAGACTGTTTTGACATGTCAGGACAGCTGTAAAGAGCTTGTTAACATTTGTGAGGTTTCTTGCTTTCAGAGCAGTATTACTTTTTTGAGTCTCTGGGCAAAACTAGTGTCCTTGGCAAACAAAGTGCATGCACACACAACATACACAAAAGGAACAGTTGATTGATCAAAAAGATATATGTGATTTACCATTCCCTTCTTTTGGGGTCATGCTGGAATTCTGCACACTTCCCATATTTACAAGTCCACTCAACAAGACAGCATCAAAATCTGTCTATGCCATTTGCCCAGTATAAACAATTTGAGCTACTTATGTGATTTGCACAAGAATCTTTCTTAGCAAGTGCTAACTATTCTGACTGAGAGAAAATCTCCTTATCTTGTAGGAAAAGCAGGATTTACTTTTTTGTGTGTGTATTCTCAATGCCATTTTAGAGCAAGACATAGGTAAGATTTTTTTTTGTCTGTGCACAAATAGGTCACAATAGAATACTCATTTGTTATATTGGGCTCTTAAAATATCTGGTGGTTTCTGGGGGGGGGGTCCCCGGCCTCCCCCCCTCCTGTCCTGGGCTGCTCTGGTGGGGGGCATTCTCGTCGTCTCGCCAACTCGCCATGCCATGCGGTGCGGGCGGGGGATCCAAAATGGGGCAACCGCAATATTTATTTTGAAATTGTGGTCCAAAAACACACCAAAGCACCACAGAAACATGCGAAAATAGCTATTTAAAAACTGCCTGAAGTTTTACAGTAGCAGCAGTGGGTTTTTCTTGCAACAAAACGTCTCCATTGATTTTATTTTATTTTATTTTTATTTTTATTTTTTTACACCTGCGCAATGATGGGCTGGCCAGTGGCCATGGGAGTGGACCATGCAAATTTTTGGAGCCATTCAACCAATTGCATGGCCACTTGGCCAGGTTTTGACCAAGACTTCTGGGATCTGCCAGTCGGGCATAAAAAGCCCACTAACCCTAGCCCAAACCCGAACCCGAACCTGAACCCTAACGCATGCGCCAGTACACTGTCCTTCTTAGTGGGTCAGAGAGGCACCCAGAGGTGCACCCCACTAACTCACCCTAACCTTACCCATAACCCTAAGCCTAGCCCTTGCGCTAACCCTAACCCTAAGCCAGATCTGTGTACTCGCATTGCACTACATGCAAGTATACTTCCCTTCTTAATGAGCCAGAGGGTGCCCATAGGGGTCCTCTCTCACTTTGTTCCCCAGCCCCAGCCCAAGTGCACTGTACACCAGTATGCCAGTATGCTGTCCTTCTTAGTGAGTCACAGTAGAGGCACCCAAAAGAAAGAGAGGTGCCTCTGCCTGCCACTGCAACTTGGTATGCATATCCAATTGGCTATGCATACCCTTTTGTAGCGGGCCAGAGGAGGCACCCACCCCAGAGAGGTGCCTCCAGGAGCCCGCTTTCCCTTCATAGCGGGCCAGAGGAGGCACCCACCCCAGGTGCCTCCAGCAGCCCGCTTTCCCTTTGTAGCGGGCCAGAGGAGGCACCCACCTCAGAGAGGTGCCACCAGGAGCCCACTACCCCCCCAAACCAGTACTAACGACAGATGAAAAAACAACAAACGAAATGACAAATTTTTGAGAAATTTCGCGACAAACGGAAATGAGCGAAACGGGCCGGCTCTGACACACGACAACTCGAAACGTCATTTTTCCTGGTCGTGCCCATCTCTACTTTGCAGTTCTAAGATTACTATTAAGAATGGTTGGGTAGCTCATTAGCACAATGGTGTGAACTGCTGACATGTACCATGCCAGAGATGACATTAGGTAATATAATCTGAGATGCCATGTTTGCAACACTGACATATAAAACGTCACTGCTTATAATTCTAGCCATCAAATAGTGCCCATGCATATGGAAACTAGCCATTAGAAGATTCCACAGCAGACAGGTGGGGATGCTTTGCAGCATATTCATAATCAAGGAGATTTCTAGGTCCTCTGCATGCAAATATCTGCAGATAGTGATGTGATCTCCAAAATGCTCAGGTAGACAAGCATGGCAGGCTTCCCTTTGATCCATTTCAAAAGGGAAATGTTTCTCCCTTTCAAGTAAGGCACCATCCTTCACCACCTTACATCTCTATGACATGACAGATTTATGCAACTCCTTGAAATATTTATCACTATAATCTACGTCATAAAGATGCATTATTATTTTTTTAACCAACATTAAATATTAAAAGCAGAATAAAAGCTTTGGGTGTTGCCAGAAGAAATTGTCCTTTAGAGAGATTGGGCAGGAGAAGGCGACAAGTACCTCACGATGTGTTGAACCTCTAAAGGCATGAAAGTGAAAGAGAGGGGTGGGTGAAGAACCAAACTTTTTTTTTGCATAATTCTCTTTCCTGTGGGGTCCATTAAAATGAGAAGACTTTTGTTCCTTGTTTCTTTTTAAAACTCTCTGCAATGTTCATCTAGAATCATGGGTTAAGTGGGACCAATGATCCTCCAGATACAGTAGAATTAAGGGCCTTTTTACACGACCCCTAAGATCCGCTGGCCCCTTAAATTCGGACCAGAGATCTTAGGGGTTTGTTGCTCTTCGTGCATCTCCACCCCTCCGTACTTCCTGGCTGCCAGCTGCGTGAGGGGAGGGAGGGAAAAAAGGGACAGAAGAATAAAGCCTTACCTCCCGGTGTTGGTGGACGCTGCCGGGGGAGCCCCGGTCACTTCCTGGTTCCTCTTAAAGGGGCAGGAGGCAAAAAAACAAAAACAAAAAGAAGCAAGGAGAGCCCAGCACATCTGCATCAAATATTTTTCACCTCCCAAGAGAAGGTACAAGAAAAGTGCGCTGGGTCACGCTTAGGTGGGCGGGGTCGCACTTAATTGTCTGCAAACTCCGGAGCTGGTGGGGAAACATTTTTAAGCTCCGGAGCTTGCAGCAATTTGCAGCGGAGCTTAGGGGTTGTGTATAAACGCCCTGCATCTCCTTTAAACCACTGGATATGGTGTATAGGTGTTGTGGTCCACTATATGGAAGGCTATAGATTTGCCATTTGGGCTAAATCGGCACTCATCTAGGCTCATCTATGGCTTGCTGAAACCCATATTTGGGGTCACATAAACTTTTTGGTATCTTTCAAAGACTGAGATGCTCTTTAGAACATAAGAAGAGCTCCAGTAGAATACACCACAATTTCACTTCATCCAGCCTGCCTGTAAGATAAGTGAGCACCAGGATGCTTGGTAAGAATATAATGGCACTGCAGCCTTTTAAAAAGCCCCCATTGTGCATTCTGTGATCCCACAAGGGAAGGCTACTAAAGTGCCAGCTGGCCACAGGACTTTGATGGGGCATATTTGCATTTGGGTTGTTTTCTTTTTGAGAGAAGGGTGTGCCTTATGCATTAGTCAAATATAATAGAGGGGAAGGTTGAATGCTTTGATGCAGACTTTCCCCTCTAGGTTATATGGACTACAATGCTCCCAGCCCCTTAAAAATGGATGGCCATTGGGCAAACTATCTGAAGACAATGGGAATTACAGCCTAGTACAACACTTCCACTCTGCCTGCAAATTTTCTCAAGCTCCAATAATGGAGATCAATATGCTCAGGAATATGTGGCAGAAGGATCCAACTGTGGGCCTGGGGTGCATATAACCATTTGATAGGTATCACCCAAACCTTGGGAAACTACTTTTTGGAATACAACTTCATGAATCTTCCAGACAGTATGGGCAATGTAACCTGTACTCCCAAGGAGACCTTCTGCAAACTGTGACCTGGTCCTGTGACAAGGCCTCTTCAGCTGTTGGTAGCACCAGTTCAGTTCTCTGTAATCAGAAAAAGGGCGCCTGAGGGGGGATATGACTGAGATGTACAAAATAATGCAGGGCATGAGTAAAGTGGATAGAGTGATGCTCATCTCCCTCTCACAAAATACCAGAACTAGGGGACATACACTCAAATTGAGGGCTGGGAGAGTAAGAACAGACAAAAGAAAATATTTTTTCACCCAGTGCGTTGTTAGTCTGTGGAACTCCCTGCCACAGGATATGGTGATGGCATCTGGCCTGGATGCCTTCAAAAGGGGACTGGACAGATTCCTGGAGGAAAAGTCCATCACAGGTTACAAACCATGATGGAGATGTATAATCTCCAGGCTTAAAACTGGGGTACTTCAAGAGTGAAATGCAGGGGAGTGAAGCTGGACCAAATGGGCCTTTGGCCTGATCCAGCATGGCTCTTCTTATGTTCTTATGACTGGATAGCTATTCTTTAAATTCCCCATGATATGTTCTAGAGGTGTTTGTGGGGGTGGGGGATAAAGAGAGAGGGCAACTCTGGGACCCTAGCAGTTGCCATAGGGTGCTGCATGTTGGTACCCACTCTGTTTAGTAGTAGCCAAAACAAGTTGTATCAAATGTGTTCTGACTGCAACACTTTTTTAACTTATTCACCAGACTAAAATATTCCTAAGTAGCTGTGGCAGGGAGCGTGTTGCCTCCAAATTTTAGAGTCAGGCACCTCTTCCATTCTTCATCTACAAGCCACTCCTTTTAAAACTATAGGGAAAATTAGGAGCTGATAGAACATAATGTTTATGAGACTGCATGTAATTAAGAAAGTCAAATGCCATTAAAAGCCATGGGGAACTATGTCTGTTCTCTCAGTTTTTATTCATAACTACAGATGGCATTTCATGGGGGAGGAGAGAATCTCAAACGTAAAGTCATGTAATGACATTCATCAGTTGAAAACTACCAAGTATAAACATGTGCAGTTTGATATGCTTCATGACTTGTTGAGGGAGAAAAATCTCACTTCATCCAACTAAAGAGGTCAGATTTTGTCATGTGATTCAACTGAATGGTAGATTCTAATCTTAATCTCTCTGTTTAGCAACCAGACCATATTTTCGTTTTATTAACTACAGTGACTAAAAATAGTTGAGGAAATGGCTAAATGTGGTACAAAGGGAGGCTTTTTGTCACTTCAAGCAGAGGTTGTGAAAGTATTATGTTGAAATTGTTTTTAGAAGACTGTTTTGAAACATGACAGTTACTATATGACTAAGAGTGTTAATTGCCTTGTTCATAAATCCCAGGGCCCTCAATATTGTTAGATGGGTTGATTAGCTCAGTGCTCCCCAACCTTTTTGTCCCCGCGGACCGGGAAATTTTAAAAAAATTTTCTGTGGCCCGGGGTTGGGGGTGGGGAGGGGGAGAATGCGAAAGGGGGTCCGGCGGGGAGGCAAAGGGGGGTGAAAGCAAATGATGGGAGGGAAGGAGGAGGGGGAGGCACGAGACCGGCGGCGGCACTCACCGGCTTGGGGCGCGGAAAACGGCGGGGTGGGGGGAACCCGGGGCTCCTGGGCAGGCGGGCCCCCGCCTCCTCCTCCGGCGCCGGGAGTCGCGCGTGGGTCTCGCTGCTGGCGCCCGCTTGCTCCTGCCGCCGCCGCCGTGGGCCTCCTCCTCCCGGGAAAGCGAGCGGGCGCCAGCAGCGAGACCCGCACGCGGCTCCTGGCCCCGGTGCCCCGCGCAGCACCCGCCCGGCCGCACCGGGAAGCGCCCTCGCGGCACCAACGAGCCGCCGCCTCCTCCTCCTGCTCCTGTTCCTCCTCCTCCTCCTCCTCCTCCCGCCACCGCCGCCGGGAGGAGCAGCAGCAGCCACCCCCCGCAATCGCCCTCCCGCCTTGCGCCGCCGCCGCGCTGTTCCGCCGCCGCCGCCACCACCCCTCTGCAATTGCCCTCGCTGCTGCTCATCGGGCGGCGGCGGAAGGAGGAGGAGGAGGAGGAGGAGTTTACTTAAGCGTTGCCGGGCGGGGTGCGCGCGAGTCTCGCTCCTGGCGCCCCGCTTGCTCCTGCCGCCGCCGCCGCCGTGGGCCTCCTCCTCCGCCGGGAAAGCGAGCGGGCGCCAGCAGCGCTTTTCCCAGAGGAGGAGGTCGCGGCGGCGGCAGCAGGAGCAAGCGGGGCGCCAGGAGCAATCTCATGGCTGGAGCCGCCGCCGCCACCTCCTGCTCCTGCTCGGTTCCTCCTCCTCCTCCTCCTCCTCCCGCCGCCGCCGAAGGAGCAGCAGCAGCAGCAGTGAGGGCAATTGCGGAGGGGTGGCGGCGGCGGCGGCAAGGGACGGGGGGGCGGTGCGGCGGCGGCGGGGGGCGGGGTGTGTGTGGGGTGGCTGCTGCTGCATCGCCCCGTCCCGCCGCCGCCGCCGCCACCCCTCCGCAATTGCCCTCACTGCTGCTGCTGCTGCTCCTTCGGCGGCGGCGGCGGGAGGAGGAGGAGGAGGACGCGCTGCCGCTGCTGCTGCTGGTGGTGGTGGTGGAGGGCGAGGAGGAGGAGGGCAGAGGAGGGAGGCGGCAGCTCCTCCTGCGCTCCTCCAGCCTTCCTCCAGCCTTCCTCCTCCACTGGGAGAAAAGAGGAGGAGGAGGAGGGCGGCGGAGGAAAAGGGGAGGAGCCTCCCCGGCGTCCCCAGGCGGCCCGGTGCCGACCGGTCCACGGACCGGCACCGGTCCGCGGACCGGGGGTTGGGGACCACCGGATTAGCTGAATTATCCTATTGTGGAAACAACAGATACAACTGTTTAGGCTTAAGGTTGAAAGGAATAAGGCATTGAAAAGAATTTAAAAGTTTTCAAAACACCTTTTACTGTCTCCACAATACCAATCCATTGGAAGCCCTTCCTCTGGAGCCATTGAATTCTTAATATCTATTTCTAGAATACCTAATATTTGTTTCTGATATTAAGTCTCTGCCCACACACCAAGCTAGCACAGCTGCATGGATAGGGTCACATTGCTGCCCTCCCATGATGAGAAAAGCAGTGATTGCTGGTGCCACACTTCCTGTTGTCATCAAGGACATATTGAAAACCCCCACACACACACCCAAAGCCTGATTCCTGTCAGTTTAAGATAACCAATAATAATAATAATAATAATAATAATAATAATAATAATAATAATAATAATAATAATAATAATAATAATAATAATAATAATAATAATAATATGGATCATTGAGTCCAGCCCCTCTCAAGGAGGCACAGTGGGGAATTGAACTGCCAGACATCTGCTCTGTGCAGTTTAATAGTAATCACCCACAAAAAATTGCTCGAGGGGGGGCAGTTCTCAATGTTGCCCAAAACACTCATACCATTGCCTACACATGGTTTTGACATGTAGCTTCACTATTGTTCTCCCCTTCATGGGCAAATAAAGTGGCTTGATATTTTGCAGTACATACTGGATAGCTTGGTGATTTAGGACTGCGGAGACAGAGGTTGGGAACTCATTTCCCACTGTGCCTCCTTGACAGGAGCTGGACCTGATGATCCATAGGTCACTTCCCTCTCTGCAGTATTAAGATGATGATGATGATGATGATGATGATGATGATGATGATGATGATGATGATGATGATTGATGATGATGATGATGATGATGATTCTCCCTTCCCGCCTGAAGGAGACTGTGGTGAAGCCCACATTGAAAAAGCCTGGCATGGTGGCGGATGATTTATCCAGCTATCGTCCTGATTGCCATTGTTCCTTTCCTGGGCAAGGTTGTTGAGAGGTTGGCTGTCGTCCGGCTCCAGTCATACCTGGAGGAAAATTGTATCCTGGATCTGTTCCAGTCTGGGTTCAGGCCAGTTCAGGGGACCGAGACTGCCCTGGTCGATCTGCAGGATGATCTCCTCAGGGAGGCCGATAGGGGGTGTTCTCCCTGCTTGTCCTCCTTGATCTGTCAGCTGCCTTTGATACCATCAACCATGGTAACCTGCTGGCCTGGCTTATTGAGGTGGAAATTGGGGGCCTTGCATTGTCTTGGCTCCATTCCTTTCTTGGCGGCCGGTCTCAGCAGGGTTCAGCTGGGTGATGATTTGTCGGCTCCTTGGACTCTCCCTTGTGGGGTGCCCCAGGGGTCGGCAATCTCACCCATGCTGTTCAATGTTTATATGAGGCCACTGGCAGAGGTCATCAGGAGATTTGGAGTTTGCTGTCATCAGTATGCTGATGACACGCAACTCTATCTCTCCTTTTCTTCTTCTGCAAAGGAGGCAGTATACTCCCTCCACCTGTGCTTGGAGGCGGTCCTGGAATGGACCAGGACTAACTGGCTCAAGCTGAACCCAGAGAAGACGGAGGTTCTGTTCTTCGGGGCGCCCTCATCTGGGTACAATGGCCCCCTCCCTAGACTGGGGGGAGTTTCCCTCCAGCCTACAGACAGGGCCAGGAATCTGGGCATGGTCCTGGATTCAGCCCTCTCCCTGGAAGCACAGGTGATGGCAGTCTCCAGGGCCACTTTTATCCACCTCCACAGGATCACCCAGATCCGACAGTACCTTTGTGAGTCCTCCCTGAGGACAGTCGTGCAGGCCCTCGTGATTTCGAGGATTGACTATTGCAATGCCCCCTATGTGGGGTTGCCCTTGACCCTTGTCCGGAGGCTCCAACAGGTGCAGAATACGATGGCCAGACTGGTGGTGGGTGCTCGTAGATTTGATCACATCACCCCAGTTCTGGCTTGCCTGCATTGGCTACCCATTGCCCTCCGGATAAGGTTCAAGGTCCTGGTTTTGATTTTCAAAGCCCTCCACATCTTGGGACCAGAATACCTGTTGGAGCATATCTCTCAGAGGTCAACAGGGACCAGGCCCACGAGGATGGCACAGGCGCGCTCACTTAGGGTGGCCACACCCAGAGAGACATGGAAATCGCTTACGCACAACTGCGCCTTCTCTGTGGTGGGCCCTTCATTGTGGAATCAGCTCCCTAGTGAGTTGCAAGTTGCACATAGCAGTGTCCCTGCCTGCCTTCAAAAAAGCCTTGAAAACTCATCTCTTCAAGGAGGCATTTGGCTACCTTTCATTTTATTTTTTATTTTTTATTTTTTTGTTGCCACCCATGCCATCCTTTGTGGAGGGTGTTGTACCATCCTATTTTTACTGGTAGTCTGCTACTGATTTTTTTATGTGTTTGCTACTGTTTGTTTTTAAGTGTTCACCACCCTGAGTTCCGCTTCAGAAGATAGGGCGATATATAAATGTAATAAATAAATAATAATAATAAATAATGCTGATATACTTTGATATCAATTCAACATGCTATTAATTGCAGTGCAAATTATCCATTCAATAGCTGTGCAAAACTGGAAGCTGAGAAAAAAGTGCTTGCTCCACATTTGCACACAGATCTTGGATTAAGTTCATGGAAAGGTTACTGCTGAGTCCCCCAGTCAGTGTATGTTGCACAAAGTGTGGGTACAAAGCCTGTTTCTTAGGCAGACTGCTAAAGTACAACCATTCACTGGAGTCCTTTTATTATTATTATTATTATTATTATTATTATTATTATTATTAATAATAATAATAATTAATTATTATTAATAATAATTAATTAATTAATAATAATAATAAATTAATTAATTAATTAACCACACAGCTATCTACACTGGACAAAGGGTCAATACAGGAAAACAACAATGCAAATACGAGCTGATAGCTGGCATAATAAAGCGCTGCATGGGCAGTTCTTCGAAAAAGTCAAAGGAAAAGTAGATGAGGAAAAGACCTGGTTATGGCTCACCAATGAAACACTGAAAAAAGAGACAGAAGCCCTGATTTTTGCAGCTCAAGAACAAGCTATTAGAACAAATGCAGTTAAGGCTAGAATAGAAAAATCAGCTCAGTCCCCCACATGTAGACTCTGCAAAGAGGCAGATGAAACTATCGACTATATATTGAGTTGTTGCAAGAAAATTGCTCAGACTAATTACAAACAGCATCATAATGTAGTTGTTCAAATGGTCCACTGGAATTTGTGTCAGAACTATCATCTGCCCATAGCAAAGAACTGGTGGGACCTTAAGCCTGAAAAAGTGACTGAAAATGAGCATGCAAAATTACTTTGGGACTTCCGAATACAGACAGACAAGGTTTTGGAGCATAATACCCCAGATATTGTGATTGTGGAGAAGAAAAAAGTGTGGCTCATTGATGTTGCTATACCAGGTGATAGTAGAGTCACTGAGAAACAACTTGAAAAAAATTACCCGATATCAGGATCTGAAAATTGAACTTCAGAGACTCTGGCATAAACCAGTACAGGTGGTCCCAGTGGTCATCGGCACGCTGGGTGCAGTGCCTAAAGTGCTAAGCAAGTATTTAGAAGAAATTGGGGTTGACAAAGTCACCATCAGTCAGCTGCAGAAAGCCACCTTACTGGGATCTGCTCACATAATTTGCCGATACATCACTGAGTCCTAAACGCTAGGGAAGCGTTCGACTAGTGATTGGTAATATAAAATCCAGTGTAAATTATTATTATTATTATTATTATTATTATTATTATTATTATTATTATTATTATTATTATTATTATTATTATTATTATCATCCTCCTCCTCCTCCTCCTCCTCCTCCTCCTCCTCCTCCTCCTCCTCCTCCTCCTCTAAATTTGGAAAGAAACAGGGAAAGTTACTGTGTTGCACTGATACTAGTAAATAATAAAAAGAGTTAGAATTCTAACACTTAATAGTTCCCAGGCTAAAACAAATGCAATGTTTCCCCATTTCCCATCCTTCTTTATATTGTAATTTTAAGGCTTTGTTTTTTTTACAATTTCTCTTTGCCATTGTAAAATCAGAAGCAGTACTGCTGCTGTCATTAAAATTTGAAAGATTTTTAATTTATTTGTTTACTTATTTATATCTGGTAGCAGGCTTTAGTTGCAGACTTGATATAATTGTATATTAGTTTAGGATGAACTAATGTGTGGAGGCTATGAATGTTTTATGACATTTTTGCTTCTGAATACGGATGAAGCCTTTTAAGCTGCTATGGTTTTAATGAAGTTCTACGTTATCCTCTTGAGAAGAGGGAACAAAGACAGGTCTACCTCATAAATTGACTGTGATCTTTGTGTGTGGTGTTTTAAAGTTGATGGGCACTTAGAGAGAAAGAGCACCAACATATAACTATATAGGTAAAGAGTTCATCCTTGGGGCATAAAACACTATTTGAGGGGAATAAGTACTTAGACACAAGCAGCCTGAAAGACAGAATCTCTCCAGTGCACCACCTATTCACTAGATAGGAATTTCACCTGATCTTTTCCCTTGAGGATAGTTAAACAGTGTGAAAGGCTTCCCGCTGATCAGCATAAAGAAGGTTGTATGAGAAATTTCTTTTCACACTTCTGGACAAATGTACTAAATTTGCGCATCTTGAACCAGAGTACAAAACTCAACTTTGTCCTCAGAATCTCTAAGTTTCCAATGAAGTAATTTTGAATGCACAAAATGTTCATATATTTGAAACAGAAAATATAGAAGTCTGTAAGAGGGAGAGAAAATGAGTAGAAGGTAGAGTGAGGGAACTACTATGTATCAAAATGTAGCCTATCTATCTATCTATCTATCTATCTATCTATCTATCTATCTATCTATCTATCTATCTATCTATCTATCTATCTATCTATCTATCTATCACACACTTTTCTCCGTAATAAAGAACCAAAGTGGCTTACAAAAAAAGACAGTATTTAGGTTATTATCAAGTATACAACACTAACAGGATCAATAAATACAAATCCTTAAAATATAAGGAACACCAAAGTACATTCAACTCAGTAAAGTACATAAAATATAGGGAACACCATAATACATAAAATATAAGGAACATCAAAATACATTCAACACAGTAAAGTACAACATTCCATTTTTAAAAAACCCACTGGGCACCTATTCACTTAGGGAAACCTGCCTCAGGAGAATGGCCACCCCAACATCGATGAGGTTCGTGGGCAGGGCTAGTTTGCCCACTCACCTGGACTGTTAGCACAAAACCTTCACATCAATCTGGACAACTTTGGGGTGGGGGCTGCTGTGTTTTATAAGCCAGCACCCACTTCACCTGGGTCCTTTTGAGGCAAGACCAGATGCAGTGCAGTGTGTGTAGAGAGCCAACCAGCTGGGTTTTGTTTTCACCACAATTCTTCAGAATCAGAATCAGAATCAGAATCAGAATCAGAATCCTTCTATTGGCCAAGTGTGGTTGGACACACCCAGAATTTGTTTTATTAAAAATGCTCTCCATATATAAGAAGGAAGTATAAGAATCTCCCCAGCCTCTGCTGGGTGTGCGGTTTGCCTACGTCCAGTTTTTTTTTTTTTTGTTATTTGCATGATTAGGTGCAGGGGGGTTAGCTAGGAGTGGGTAGGGAATGGGGTACTTGCAGGGAGGCTAGTTAGGGGGATCTAGGTGGAGTTAGGGAATTGCTTGCACCTGGTTTTCTCACCTCAGAGGCTGGGTTGGGGTGCATGGCAGGTGGAGCTGGTTATAAATAAATAAATAAATAAATAAATAAATAAATAAATAAATAAATAACAATCATGTTAATAAAGGGAAGAATGTTTAAACTTTTGAAAAAGAGGAAAATAAGGAAAAATCATATTTATGCATTTATATTCATTGCTTTTGTTAGTTATCCATTTTTTTAATTTGGCCCAGTTGTGCAATTCTGAGAAAATGTATAAAGGCAAAAGCCATTCTGTGCAGAGACTGCAAAGCCTGCTTAATAAAGATATCATCTTGCACATGAATTGTAGTAATTAATCACTGATCAGTGCTTCCCCTTTACAAAATCTAGAGAATTCCCACAAGAGTTCCAGAGAGATTTCCCGGGGGGCGGTGAATCAAAACTTGCAGAGAAAAGTATTATCACAGTTTCTTGTTAAGATCAAAGGAGTAGTATGCCTGATCTTCAGTACTTCAGACACTAGTTCTTTTTTATTATAGCAGGGTTGCCCAACTTTGAACAGCCCGCAGGGTCCTTTTGCCCATAGCACATCCTCACGGGCTTCTTTTCCAAACGGGTGCAAGTGCATGCACACACAGTCCTCACAACTGCTCTGCCCCCCCAAGCTCCCTGGAACTGGCGGTGGAGGCAGTGGAGGAGCACCCACTTGCCTACCCACCCACCAAGCTCCACAGCGGTGGCATGCCCGCTCCCCATCTGTGATGGCACCCCTGGGAAGAGATTCATGAATATTCTAATGGTAGACCAATCCCAGAATGTGGGCGGGGTTAGGTCCTATAAAAGAGTGGCAGTTGAACTGTCAGAGAGTTAATCAGAGGGGAAACTGAGAACTGAAGAGAAAGATCAGAGCTCAGTCTGTGTTAGTTGCCAACAGGGAACAGTAATTGATAGAGTTAGGGACAGGGTCTGGCTAGGATATATTTAGGGACTTGTTTAAGTTAAATCTTAAGAACAATTCAAACTGCAATTTATTAAAACATGATATTATTTGTGTATGTTGTGAAACTAAATAAACTACATATTTATGTTGAAAACTTAACACTCATGTCAAGTCCTGATTCTTCATAATAGCAACAAGTACAGGTTTTAGTAAATGGTGGCAGCCAAAGTAAAAACAGTGTCAACACATTTTTAAAGTGTGGCCAGGTTGTGAAATATCAGGTCTGTCACACCTTCCTGCCCACCCACCAAGTTCCGTGGCAGAGGAGGAGGAGGAGTGCCCGATCACACACACCACCAAGCTCTGCGATGTTGGCATGCCCCACCAACCCACCAAGCTCTGCGGCACTGGTGGTGGTGGTGAAGGAGGAGCACTCGCTTGCCCTCCATCTACCCACCAAGCTCTGTGGCACTGGCAGAGGAGGAGAAAAAGCACCCCCAGGTCAGGAGGCAGGCAAAAACCTGGTGGGTGACCAACAAGTTGCCTGCAGTTGACACATTGTGCAGACCTGTACTATAGTAACGTGCTGCCTATGATTAATTTATTTGCAGTACATTGTAACTGCAATGAAACACAGGGTAACTTCATTCAGCTTACAGGAGAAATGTAAATGATTTTAGGACAGATAGGAGAAATTTTGTTGTTGGACTGCTACTCCCAGAGTCAAACAGCCAGAATGGAATTACAACCATATAATTTACAAGGAATTTATGTCCCATTTTTTGTATTTACACAAAAACTTCTCATCTTTGGTTTTTAGATTACTCTTAAAATAATGACAAATTGTGTTTGTGGCCTCGGTATTTCATTGTGCTTTGGATTTGTAGTATCCAGGTTGATGGATGGGTGGGTGGCTGGATGGAAATGTGAGCAATGCATATACAGTATTTTAGTTAGTTGTGGAAAATGTGAAAGAGTTGTTTTAGGAATTGTAACTGTTATGGTGATTGTTTGGGGGCATCAGAGTTGTAACTATAGCTAATTATTTTTCAAAATGATTTCCCAAACTCCATATTTCCTTTGTTCATTTCCCTTTCTTGGGATTGACAGAGGTGTTTTTTAATCCCAAAATTATCTGTCAAAACTGTGCTTCCTGTACAAGGGCTCCTTCACATCTACTTCTTTGGCAATCTACAGCTTATTCCTTAGTCCTCGTACTAGCAACCCAGTTTAAGAAGAACATTTGTGTTAATTTCTTTGCACTCAGAAAGATAAGATAAAGGCAGATTTAACAACAGACCAGTTCAGCATTGACTCAGGCTTAACCACATGTGTGACATATAAATCAAATCAAATCAAATCAAATAAATAAATAAATAAATAAATAAATAAATAAATAAATCTGACATAAAATTGCATGTATTGCAATTCAGTAGTTGATTAAACAAGATCCAGTGGCAGATTCTCTTTCCCATCTTTGTATAACAGTTTATCTGAATGGTTTTGTTGCTATTGGGTTTTGTTTCTTTTTTTTTTGGTCATTTTAACATTATGTACAAAAACATAAGGCCACCACTGATGCAGAAACAGAAATATCAAAACTATTTATTTATTTATTTATTTATTTATTTATTTATTTATTTATTTATTTAGCTTGTATACCGCCCACTACCCAAATTGAATTGAATCACATGCCATACTAACTCATTCATGTAAAAAGTTATCTTAAGTTCACAAAGTTAAATAAGATAAAAGTTTTCAAGACCTTGACAAAGGAAAATAATGAGCGACTCAGATTTCACATATACCTTCTGTATGGGTTTGTCACCAATGCATCATGAAACTAGAGGAAATGCATCACCAAACCAAACCAAACCAAACCCCAAAACATAAAAAAGCAAAAAAAAATTAAAAAAGTTAAAAGAAATATGAAGAAATTTGCATATACAATGTCATTTGTACAGGAAGAAATAGAACGCAAATTAGTAATTATGTTAGTATTAAATGTGTGGGCTTCTTTCCCAAATGGATGCTTGGGTACTATTAAATTTGCACTGTTTTCTGACAAACATGTCAAAAGGAACTGAACAGTGGTAATTGTGTACTCCCAAGGGGACCATGGCAGAGTAAAGGCCCTGGAGTGCTAATGGCTGCTTAAGATAACATCTGTGGAGCGCAGATATTCATCATGGAGATCATCACATGCATAAGGGCAACTGTTGCACACACAAACAAACATAATGTGACATTATTACATTGGTTAGACTTTTTGGTGGAAGCTCAGAAAGAAACATATGGTGGACATGGTTTCATTGCAACATGCGCAATGAAGTCTGGCTTTTGGAACTCATCTATGGAAAAATGAGTGATTTTAGAGCGCCATCCATGTGTTCCTTTACTGGAAAAAGGAGGCTATGAATGAGTGAGTGAGTGAGTGAGTGAATGAATGAATGAATGAATGGAATTTATATTTCACATTCAGGGTGGGAAATGAGTGCAACCAGTGCTATTGATTTCCACACATTGGTATCTGTTGCACTTGGAACATAAGCATAAAGAAAGGCACTAATCATCCATGTAATACTGTGTTCTGTTTTCATTTCTTTGTACAATAGTTATAGTTAATTTGGTTTTGGTTTTCATCTTGTAGCAGCCCTATTATCATGCAGGATTGAATCTAGGGTTGGTCATGCTCGCAGCAGATTGACTGGAGCTGATTATCCAAACCAGACTTGTAAAAATTTTTTCACTAGTTCCAATGGTTCTACTCGAATCATTAATAAATCAAGTGTCAGTCCATCATTTATCCCCCCAAGTACAATGTTTTTTAAGTAATAAACTGTTGACACAACTAAACTAGACTTGACTTTCTTGACACAGTGTCCTTTAATATCCACAAAGTGATAAAACACACAACATTTTAACAATGAGGCTTCTACCAAGAGGATAGCTAGCTGTCACTGTTGGGGGGGGGGGAGAGAAATCACACAGAAAAAAAAAGATATCACACAGAAAGTGTTATCAAAAGGGAACTTTCTGGAGCTCAACAAGCAAAGAGTTCAATAAAAGATGTCTTTCAACTGAAAAGCAAGATTGTTTATAAGTGGTTCTTTCTAATAGCATAGCACTGAAAGCAATCTCCTCTTGATCTCAATTAAATTCCCAGTTGAGGCCACAAGAAGAAGGAATTTCAGTTTCTGAGGACATCATGAATGGAATGCTTTCTATATAAGTAATAATGGAACTACTAACATGGATGTGTTTTCTTCCCAGAATCCAATGCAGTTCTTAGACTGTTAATTACAATGAACATTTAAGAAAACAAACTCCTTTATTCTTTGTACCAAATGCTGGGACACATAATGTAAATATGTTAGGGATTTTTAGTAAAAAAAGTTTTTGGAGATTTGGTTATTCTTCCAGTCAGCAGAGTATCAGGCAGAAAAGACTGAAATGTAGAGATATCAGATGGGTCTCACATGCAGCTAGGACTTTCAATGCTAAAAATCACTCTAAATGCTTTTGGTTACAAAGCAAAGAGGATACTTTTACTTACAGTTACCATTTGTAGTTATAGTCCTAAGGAAAAGAGGGTAGGAAATTGTATCTGCATGGGTCCATGCCCATCTGTAACCCCAAACTTGGATTCCCAGATGCTCTTGAACTAAAACTCTCAGAAAATGTCCCCATAGCTGTGCTGCTGAGTAGAGATGGGCACGACCAGGAAAAATGACGTTTCGAGTTGTCGTGTGTCGGAGCCGGCCCATTTTGGCTCGTTTCCATTTGTTGCGAAATTTTTCAAAAATTTGTCATTTCGTTTGTCGTCTGTCATTAGTACTGGTCTAGGGGGGTAGGGTAGCAGGCTTCTGGAGGCACCTCTCTGGGGTGGGTGCCTCCTCTGTCCCGCTATGAAGGGAAGGCATTTAGCAGGCTCCTGGAGGCACCTCTCTGGGGTAGATGCCTCCTCTGGCCCCTACAAAGGGGAAAGGAAGGGTACATGACTGTGTAGCCATTGCGTACAAAGTGGCACTGGCAGAGGCACCTCTCTTTTGGGTGCCTCTAGCTCACTAAGAAGGACAGCATACTGGTGTACAGGTTTGGAGTTTTTTGGAACTTTGGACTGTGAGCGAGGTGAGAGAAGAATGCCTCTGCTGGGTGCCCTCTGACTCACTAAGAAGGACAGTGTACTTGCATGTAGTGCAATGCGAGTACAGATCTGGCTTAGGGTTGGGGTTAGGGCAAGGGCTAGGCTTAGGGTTATTACGGGTAAGGTTAGGGTGAGTTAGTGGGCTGCACCTCTGGGTGCCTCTGACCCACTAAGAAGGACAGTGTACTGGCCTATGGGTTAGGGTTAGGGTTAGGGTTAGGGCTAGGGTTATAGTGGGCTTTTTATGCCCGACTGGCACATCCCAGAAGTTTCAGTCAAAACCTAGCCAAGTGGCCATGCGATTGGTGGAATGGCTCCAAAAATTTGCATGGTCCCATCCCATGGCCAGCCCATCATTGCGCAGGTGTAAAAAAATAAAAATAAAAATAAAAATAAAAATAAAAATAAAATCAATGGGATTGGAGACAGACGTTTATTGCAACAAAAACCCACTGCTGCTACTTAAAAATTCAGGCAGTTAAAATACCTAATTTTCGCATGTTTCTGTGTGGTGCTTTGGTGGGTTTTTGGACCACGATTTCAAAAAAAATATTGCGGTCACCATTTTGGATCCCCCCGCACCGCATGGCATGGCGAGACAACGAGGATGCCCCCCACCAGAGCAGCCCAGGACAGGAGGGGGGAGGCCGGCACCCCCCCCAGAAACCACCCCTCTGGTAGGTGCCCTCACTCAGGCAGGCATATTTTCGCCTGCTTTTTTGCCGGGAATCAGGTTTTGTTTTGTTTTTTTTTTAACTTTTTTTCTGTGCCGCTTGGCATCGCACGATCGCCGCGATGCCATGAATGACAACGACAAATCAGACCCAATTTTTCTTTTATCGGTTTGAGTTCGAGTTCTGACGGCTTAATTGTCGTTACCGTTTCCGTTGCATAGCGGAAACGAGGAACGGAAATGGAAACGAGAATTTCGCCAAGTCGTGTCCATGTCTACTGCTGAGTAGTATTTCTGTGACTTGTAATCCAAGAACATTTGGGGACCCATGGTTAGGAACCACTGTTCTGCCACGCCTGATGACAGCAGGCTAGCTACCTTGTACACAAATCCTGTCCTCTGTCATTTATAGCTGCTTAGTGCCTTCAGGATCTATCAGGAAACTAATGGTAGGACGGATGTGGACTGTTTTATTTATTTATTTATTTATTTTTATTTTATTTGGATCCCGCTCCATCTGTTATTTGTTATTTGTTAACAAGATGGTTTAGAGCCCAGGCGCAGCTCAGGAGGCAGTAACAATGTTATTTGTTATTTGTTAACAAGATGGTTTAGACATGTGTTACACATAGGTAGAGCTTATAGAAACGTGTTCAACTTACATTTTTAAAAGAATCAGTAATTCTTTGTGGCACATGCTTCCACTAACTATGATGCAGGTTTATATCCAGTTCTACCTTTCTAATTAGGATAATAAATTATTGTAAAATGAGTTTCAACAACCAGGACCCCCATTTTAATTTTTTAAACCATTTCTCATTTTTCTAAAAATAATTGCTCATTTATTTTAAATCATTTTTAATTTTTAAACAATCTTTTGAACCACTGCAAAGCAAAGGACCTACATGACAGACAATCACCTGAATCAACATATGCCTTTAAAACACCAGTGTTCTGCTGCACTTTTGACATAACAAGTAGCATGGAGGCAGTACAGTATTAGCAATCTGAAGGAGAGGCAAGCTGGTTGTTCCCTCTTTTGCTACCCCCAGAATAAATTTAAAACATGGAATTCAAATAATATTCTAATGTTCTTTGCCCTCTGAGACCCTTCCACAAAACTGGTGCTTTTAGTTGCAAAGATAAGGGGTATGACAAATGGCTTCAATAAAACACTGTGAACCTTTGAAAAATGATCAGAAATAACTTTCCCTTAAAATGTGGCAATGGCATGGTACACAATGGTTGGTCATAAAGCTTTTTATTGGCTGGCATTAGGAATGAGCTTATAACTCACCCATACATTTTCCTACACAGGGGTAAATGTAGTCTAGATGAATTATTCTTCAAGCTGAAGGTGGCAAGCTCAAAGAGAATGTGTGGATCAATAGTGTATGTGGGCAGGTATGAATTATAAATGCAAACAAGGAAGGTGGGGTTGAGGGGCACTGGAAGAAAAGGTTGTTAAGGAGGAGCTCTAGGTGGGGAAGTTCCTTTAACAACTATAGGCTCATGAGATGTGTTAGATAAATGATACCATGCAGCTCTTACTGTGCTTTCCAATTTATGCTTATAAAAAGGAATGCATTTCTGCTGTATGAATTGCATGTATCCTTGTGCATAGAGAGTTAAACATGTAAAGCTAAGGGACAAACCTCCTGTTTACCATACTATCTTTGTGGACGCAAGAACTTCTAAATGAGCAGCACTCAAGCTTTCCGATGAAGGGTTGAAGAGGCATTTCACCGGGTGTGAAATGCTCCACTAAGGGCATGGCTACAGTGGAACGATGAATTTGATTTGCAGTCTCAGTCATCATAATTGTCATCATCATCATCTTAGAAGTGCAGAGCGGGAAGGAACTCTATGAATCATCAAGTCCAGCCCTTGAGAAGGCATAGTGAGGAATTGAACTCCCAACCTCTAGCTTTGCAGCCAGATGTGTTAACCACTTTGAAATTGCAGATGGCACACAAAGGCTCTGGATTGGATTTAGATTTCATGGCCTACGGACAGGGCCAGGAATCTGGGTGTGGTCTTCGATTCAGCCCTCTCCCTGGGAGCTCAGGTGATGGCTGTCTCCAAGACCGCTTTCTTCCATCTCCGCAGGATCACCCAGATACACTCGTACCTTGATGGGGTCTCCTTGAGGACAGTTGTGCAGGCCCTTGTGATCTCGAGGATTGATTACTGCAACGCCCTCTACGTGGGGTTGCCCTTGACCCTCATCTGGAGACTTCAACGGGTGCAGAATGTGGTGGCCAGACTGGTGGTGGGTGCTCATAGATATGATCACATCACCCCAGTTCTGGCATGCCTGCATTGGCTCCCCGTGGCTCTCTGGATAAGGTTCAAGGTCCTGGTTTTTGGTTTACAAAACCCTCCATGGCTTGGGTCCTGAATACCTATCAGAGCGTATCTCCCAAAGGTCATCTGAGGCCAGGCCCACTAGAATGTCGCAGGTGCACTCACTCCGGGTGGCTACACCCAGGGAGGCGTGGAAGTCGCTCACACACAACCACACCTTCTCTGTGGTGGGCCCCTCACTGTGGAACCATCTTCTGAGTGAGCTGCACCTTACGCAGTCCCTGCCAGCCTTCAAAAAAGTGCTTAAAACCTTGCTTTTTAGGGAGGCATATGGCAACCTTTAATTCCCCCCCACACCTTCTTGACACCTCTTGCTGAGGGTTTTCCCTCTCTTGCTTTAATTTGTTTTACTTGCTGTAGTGCTGTTTTTAATTCGGTTGTAAACCTCCCAGAGTTCCGTTGGAAAATGGGCAGTATAGAAATAAATAAATAAATAAATAAATAAATAAATAAATAAATAAATAAATAAATAAATCAGGCAAACATGGTTTAGTGCTTCCCAGCCCTGCCTCTGTGTCACCCATAGTACCTGGATGAGGTGGGACAGGGAAGCTAGGGAATGCAGACTACACCTTTGGCTCATTAATTTAAAAAAACACCAGAAACCACTAAAGTGACATTTCATGCACATCCTAACAACTGTCAAGCAAGGAACAGCAGCAGCAGCAATACAGTCACCTCCCCCCCCGCCATTTTGCAGTTCAGGTACTGTAGTCCCACTATATTGCGTGATCACAGTACCTGCAGATTGGGGGGGTGGGGGCGCAGCCCCCGCCAGGCCCGCAGGAGAAGCCTCGGAGCCATGCGGGGTGGGTGGGTGCGATCACATCACCCCCCGCTGCCCCCAGGCCCCTCCCAGAAGCCTCAGAGCTGCCCTTGGAGCCTTGGGGGGGTGGCGGGGGGCAATCACAGCACCCGCGCTGGCCCCCGGTCCCCTCGCAGAAGCCTCTGAGCCACCCTGTGCTGCTGCCCCAGACCCCTCCAAGAAGCCTCAGAGCCGCGCGGGGCGGCAGCATTGGGCACTGCCCTGCAATCTCCATTGAAATGCATTGAGCCAATGCATTTCAATAGAGAAATTTTCCCCATTGGAATGCATTGAGCCAACGTATTCCAATGGGGAAAATTATCTCCATTGAAATGCATTGAGCCAATGCATTTCAATGGAGATGCCCCAGATGGCGGGAGGTCAGATCCTCCTGCCGCCACCACATGAGCCACCCCAAGACTTCTCAGACCGGTGTGTGCTGATGGCGGCAGGGGGATATGATTCCCCCCCGCTGCCCAGGCCCCACCCAACCCGCTTCCGCATATCGCAGATTTTCAGGCATCGCAGGTTGGGTGGGTCCCTAACCCCCGCGATAGGTGGGGGGTTACTGTAACAACAACAACAACAAACAAACAAATAATTGTCTCACAACTCCAGTACAAAAAACATGGTTGGGCTGATTATTTAAAGTTGAATATTTAAAAAATGCAATTAAATTAAGCCAGAGACACTTTCCATTCCCTGTTTGTTCCTCCACCTACAATCTACAGGCATGCACAGATGGAGGATTTATCAAGCTCCTGGGTGATGTATAAAGAGCAGGTAGTCACTAAATGATTGAAATCCTGTTGGCAAAACATATGCTGTGATAGACTGATGATGAATCAATCAGGCTTGTATGACATAAATTATACCAAGAGGATTTCAACCAACATTTCATCATGTAAAACTATCCCAATATCGTGTCCGTGAAGAATTGTAAATAAATAAGTAAGAACTGTAGTTAGAAAAGAACATGGGTTGTATCGCAGCTTCTGAAACATTGAAGTGTGAGTTGCTGCATGACACAATTGGGTGTGTATGATTCTACAATCAATTAGGGTCATGATGGGCATGTACCTTCATTCTATTGTGATTAAATTTTCCTTTTAATATTTGTGTTTCTTGTTCTCATTGCAGCTCGGGGGGAAGTGGGAGAAGGTGTGGGCAGAGTGGCAGTTTGCAAGCAAAATGCAAAAGATGCAACAGAAAGCGGTGATAATTAAAAGAACTACAATGAAGTTCAACCACCACCAATAACATAAAAAGCATTCTCTAGATTCCCTCTGTGATAGCACAGTCTAGTAATAAATATGATTGATTTGGCTTTTGATCATATTTTCTTCTGCAGAGAGGCAAGCAATAAAATCAGTGTAGATAATTACTCTGGTGGAGTGTACAGATTTAGTAGAGACAGTAATACTTAGTGGTGATCCTAACTCTCTGCACATTCTTATGGAAATAATCAATGGTGAAATACACTTTTTGAAGACAGCTGTTTAAGGGGGAAAAGCAACCTGATTTATTGCAGATACAACAACTCTGCTGTTGAGGTATTTTGCAACAACAATTGTCAGTGTAAACACCACTTTAACGGGAGATGTGTAATTTCTGCATGTGAAGCCTGTTAAGAAAATGAATGCTGGCACTCAAGATGTCATTTACGTTGTGCATCTGACACTACACGGCTGCCATAATTGTTCAAGTCTACAATAAAATACATTCACAGAAGGCAAAACAAAAACAGTTGTAGTTATGTAGATTTTGAAGCCAATAGTCAAGAAAACATGCTTGAACCAAACATCTGATGTTTATGACTTCTGCAAAAGCTGTGCTAAATGATTGTTCTCTGGAACAGATGGTGAAGACCCAACTAGAGGTACAAGAATTCTTGAGTTGATCCTGAGTAATACACAGATTTGGTGCAAAATGTAAATGTGACTGATCCAATAAGGAACAGTGACCACAACACAATTACTTTTAATTTAATCATTCACTGCCAATCACTGATAAAATCTAACACAGAGACCTTAAATTTTCAAAAAGGCAGTTTCACAAAGATGAAGAAACTAGTAAAAAAGAAGCTGAAAGGGAAAACTGAGAGAGTCCAAACACTCCAAGAGGCATGGGGGTTGTTCACAAAAACAATAACAGAGGCCCAATTGGAATTCATACCCAAAAGAAAAAAAGGCACTGCCAGGTCCAAGAGGACTTGAGTGTGGCTTACAGGAGCTGTTCTGGAAGTGATAAAAAGCAAGAGAAGCTCATCTAGAAGATGGATGGCTTGTCCAAAGGAGGACAACAGGCAGAAACATAAATTTTGGCAGAACAAATGCAAGGCAACAATCAGGAAAGCAAAGCAAGACCTTGAGGAGCGTATAGCTAAAAACACTAAATGAAAGAACAAGGACTTACTTTAAGTACATTAGAAGTAAGAACCCAACTAGGAAGGCCATGGACCATTAGATGACAATGGAAGGCAAGGGATAATTAAAGAGGAAACAGAGATTGCAGAGAGACTCAATGAATTCTTTGCTTCAGTATCCACTGAAGACTGAGACCACATGCCCAAAACAGAGCCTATATTTGTAGGGAGGGAAACAGAAGTATTAAGCCAGAAAGAAATAACCAGGGAGGAGGTTGCATGTATTCTTAAACTAAATGTTAACAAATCACCAGGACCACATGACATCCATCCATGAGTTATCAAGGAACTTAAAGATGAAATTGTTTAGATTCTAGCCAAAATATATAATCTTTCTCTCAAATCAGCCATTGTACCTAATGACTGGAAGGTAGCAAATGTAACAACAATCTTCAAAAAAGGGTCCAGAGGTGATCCAGGAAATTACTGACTGGACAGTTTGACATGTGTCCCAAGTAAAGTGATGGAAATCATCCTAAAAGATTAAATTAATAGGCACAGAGAAGAGAAGGGGCTGCTGAAGGAGAGACAACATGGCTTCTGCAAGGGCAAATCATGCCTCACTAATCTGTTAGATTTCTTTGAGAATGTCAACAAGCATGTGGCTAAGGGAGATCCAGTTGACATTGTTTCTTTGGACTTTCAGAAGGCTTTTGACAAAGTACCACACCAAAGGCTCTTGAATAAACTTGTCAGTCATGGAATCAAAGGACAGGATTTGTCCTGGATCAGCAACTGGCTAAGGGGCAGGAAACAGAGAGTAGCACTAAATGGACACTTCTCCAAGTGGTGGGAGGTAAAAAGTGGGGTCCCCCAAGGTTCAGTATTGGGACCCCTGCTTTTCAAACCCTTCATAAATGATCTAGAAGTAGGAGTCAATTGCAAGGTAGCCAAATTTGCCAACAACACTAAATTATACAGGGTAGTAAAAACTGAAAGAAATTGTGAGGAGCTCCAGAGGGATCTCTTGACACTGGGAGAGTGGGAAAAGCAGTGGCAAATGAGCTTCAACATTAGTAAGTGCAGAGTGATGCATGTTGGGGCAACCCCCCCCCCAATTATATTCATAAACGGATGGGGTCAGAACTCTCTGGAACAAACCAGAAAAGGGACTGTAATGCAACTCAGGGGTTGGAGCGTCTCTGGATGAGAATTTACCTGAGTTCCTGTGGGTTCTTTAAAGAAAACAAATGATCTGAGAGCATCAATTGAAAACGTGCAGTTAATATTGAGCCTTAAAAATCACACTATGCCCCATCATCCTAATTCCATTATAGCGACCTTGGTGACCTGGTGGACAGCTCAATGAAGTGTCAACCCAGTGTGCTTCAGCAGTTAAAAAAGCAAACTCAGTGCTAGGGATCATTAGGAAGGGTATAGAAAATAAGTCAATCAGCAAGTGTCTTTGCCTCTTTATAAATCTATGGTGAGGCCCCATCTGGAGTATTGTGTACAATTCTAGTCACCATAGCTCCAAAAGGAGATTATGGAAATTTAAAAAGTGCAGGAGAGGGCAACCAGAATGATTAGGGGACTGGAACACCTTCCGTACCACCTGAGGCTGTAATAGCTGGGCCTCTTCACTCTTGAACAACGGTGCCTAAGAGGTGACCGGATTTAAGTTTATAAAAGCATACACGGTGTGGACAAAGCAGATAAGGAACAGCTGTTTTCCCTATCACACAACACTAGAACTAGGGGGTACTCCATGAAAATTTGGGTGCTAGATCTCAAACAAATAAGAACAAGAACAATACTTTTTCACCCAGAGGTTCACTGGTCTGTGGAATTCCCCGCCAGAAGAAGTAGCAACAGCTGTCAGCCGTGACAACTTTAAGAAAGGATTAGACAAGTTCATGGAGAAGAAGGGTATCAATGGCTATCATTATGGATACCTAAGGACAACCTCTGGGTTGGAGAGATAGGCAAGATATCTCTTGATTCCAGATCTTTTTAAATCAAGTTTTTAGGATATTAGTACCCTATTCCAGCAAGGAAGAACCACTGCTGCATTTTGATGTCAAAATCAGGGTACTGCCTTCATTCCCAGGGAATTGTTCTGCCTTTCCGCATCTCCTGGCAGTGATACAAACCCCACAGATTCACATTCTGGGCAAGTAGCCCCTTACATGTGTCATCTATGAGCTGCAATCCACTTTAAACAATAGTGTTTGCCTCTCCGAAGCTTTGAGTGGCTGGCCTGTGCTCATTTAACAGACACCCTGCTGACCTTAAATAGATACTTATACTAGCAGGAAATGTGGGACATAGAAAAGACCCTCCTATTTGCCAGCAGTGTCCACAGATATAATGGCAGGATGATTACAGATCCAACAGTGTCACTTACATCAGGGCACATTGACTTGGTCATTCTCTCATGTGATATATGCTGTCCTCTGCCAGAAGTACCCCCAAGTTCTCAATAGGAAGGCACAAAAGTCTGTGCATAACAGAGCAAATGGATTTAAAACTAACATTGAAAACTGCAACACAAAAAAGCCAGTGTCAGCCTGTTTTAACCTCCAAGGGATTCTCTTTTGCTGATCTCAAAGTGACTATTGTAAGGGAGGAAAAGAAATAACAAAAGGAGTTTTAAGAAGGAAGTAGCTTAAGTGGGTTACAGTCATAAGATTCACCTAGGGAATTACCATAAATAGAGATTAATATGCTAGCATTTTATATTTGTATTTATATTTATATTATTTATATTTAAGACAATTTTCATGTATCATTTCATGTATAGCTATACCATGACCTCAGTAGATCCTGCTCCTGAACAATCAAGCCCTAAAAACTCAAAGTCTTTTGCATCTCCCTACTGCCCAAATTGTCAAGATTTTAAATGGTCATGACCTACATCAGTGGTTGTGAACCTTCAGCACTACAGATATTTTGGACCACAAATCCCAGAATTCTTAGCCTAGATTGCCAATGACAAAGGACCATGAGAGATGAAGTCCAAAATATCTGGAGTGCAAAAGTTTCACCACCACTGACCTATATTTATGAGGCTACTGTTACCTTGGAAGCTCAATTCCAATTTTGATATGCTACTGTCTTTCCAAGAAAGACAGAGAGAGAAGAGACATTAGCAACTACAAGGAAATTTGCATCACACAGTGACCTCACTCTGAGCATTCCTCACTGTGTCTGTCAATGACTGGCATGTACAGGGGAAACCTTAAACTTTCCATTTGAGATCTGTGGCCATTTCTCCTTTGATGCCAGTAGCTCAAACTGCTGATACTGTGCATATTCTTGATTTCTTTTTCCACAAGCTGTTGCATTGTTGTTGTTGTTGTTGTTGTTGTTGTTGTTGTTGTTGTTGTTGCAGCCATGACCAACTCTTTGTGACCCCGTGTCCATGGAGTTTTCTTGGCAGGGCTGGCTTGCCAGTTCCTATTTCAGGCGTCTGGTATTCCCTGGTGGTCGCCCATCCAAGTACTAGCCAGGCGTGACCCTGCTTAGCTTCCAAAATCAGGTGAGACTGGATGTGCTCAGGGCATCTAGGCAGCTTAAACTGCTGCTAATGAGCTTTTAAAAACTATTTAATCCAATAAATCCTGGATGGAATATGAAGGACATATAAACTCTGGTTTAGGGGTGATTGAAAGCTCCTCTGTTGTGGCTCCTGGGTCAACTAAATTTCCTTGGCCTGGTTTGATTTTCCACATGTGTCTGAAGGCATTATGCATTTCTAATGTAAACTTGTGGCCCAAAAATGGCGCTCCGTGTGTCTGAAAAGGTGAGTCACAATAACCCAAGCAAACTCACAATGAAATAAACCTGCTAGTTTTAAAAGTGTCACAATACTTTGAGTTTTGCTCTTGTTTTCTTATTTATTTATTTATTTATTTATTTATTTATTTATTTATTTATTTATTTATTTACTTATTTGACTTATATGCCGCCCACTACCCAAAGGTCTCTGGGCAGCTTACAATCCAAAGAATTAAAACAATTTAAAATAGTTAGAAGTAAAATATCAATTAATCATCAAACAATGATAAAAACCTTACACTAAAATCATTATCCTAAAATTGTCATCAGCGGACCCACAATTTATATTGTATCAATTAAAAACCTTCTGGAACAGGAAGGTTTTTACCTGGCGCCGAAATGTAATCAGTGTTGGCACCAGGCAGATCTCAATCGGGAGGGCATTCCATAGCTTGGGAGCAGCTGCCGAGAAGGCCCTATGTCTACAAGCCATCTCTCTCACCTCCCTGAGGGATAGCTCTCTCAAAAGAGCCCCCTGGCTTGATCTTAATTGCCGGGTAGGCTCATATGGAAGGCTATATTCCTGCCTGCCCCCTCCCTCTCTCATATTTGAGTATTCAGACTTTGTGCAGAAATGGATGTGTGGCTACAAAAATGAGTTCAGTACTGGGAGCCAAAGCTTTAAGAATGTACTTTTTGATCAGTGTTTGTGCCAAGGTAGATAAAATTGGAAGACATCAGGGATGTATGTTTCCTTTTCTTCCCTAATTTGAAGCCCTCAGAACATATGCAAAAAATGGATATGGCATCTCATTTCAATTGCTGGAGACAGAATTTGGAAACCAGACTCCAGTTCCCAAATTCTTCCAATGACCATGCAGCACAGGGGATTCTGGGAGTCATATTCCAAAACAGTAACTTTTCTAAGCTCTCCTTGAAACACGAAATATACTTCTAGTCAGATCCTTCAACTCAGTCATGTATAAGAAGTTAATAGGCATCAAAGGGCAAGCTTTCATGCATTTATTTGTTTGATTATGACCTCAGATTTAATCAAGTTGCATTTGTTTTTCTTATTATCGAAAGTAAGTTTTATGTGTCATAAAATTTGAGTTTTGCAAATTTGCAATAATCTCAGGATTTTAAAAACATCTTCAAAACTCTGCTCACAATCTGAGTTTGATCCCAACAAGTTCAGGTAGCCAATTCCTAGTTGACTCCCCCTTCCATCCTTCTGAGGTTGAGAAATTTTATGCCTAGCTCACTGGAGGGGAGTGTCCATGTGTAGCATGCATAATTAATCTGTAAATTAATTGTTCAGAGGGTGCTTTAAGTACAATGGGGTGGTACAGAAGAAATACATTCTGCTTTGCTTTGCTTTGCTTTGCTTTATTTGTTTGGGAAAGAAGAGTTAAAAAGTCACATTTTTGTCCCTCAAGGTCCTTGTTGTCTTGATCAAGTGCCTGTTGCCCTTGGTGTGTCATCACTGAACCTTGGCAAAATTTCAGCTGCCCATTTTCTCATCACTTGCATGTTGCTGAAGACTGATGGACAACCCAGCTGTAATCATCAAACATTCTTCTTCCTATGGAATGAAAGCTGGAGTGATGTGTGACCCAGGTGGCTGCTCTTAAGCTTGTGACACAAAAGCTCTTAGGAGAGGTTATTAATGAAGTGACTGGGAAAAGCAATAGGTGAGCAAAATTGCTTCATAGCACTTTGTTTAACTGGAACTAAAATAAAAATGGTAATTTTCATCCACTGAACTTCAATATTCTGGGATCTGGGTCAAAGGAAAACTTCACAGATGTTGTGTATTTACCATAGGTGAGCAAAGATTGTGCATATTGTTTTCTTAAGAGGGAGTGCAAAATCAAATTCAAGTGCATTATTTTTAATAACAGCATGTAGAAGCCACACACTAATTAACAGACTAAAGAATACAGTATAAGGATTTGGGCTGAGCTACCATGTACCCCTGAGTAGGCAGTTTGACCTGCTCTATCTCTGACATCTGTGCGTTTCCACATAATCTCTTTATGCAGACATATGATGAAATGGCTAAACTGAGGCTGTTCTACTTTAGGACAGAGAACATAACTCTCTGGAGAAGACAATACATAAAGAAAAGAGGGAGACTGAAAATGAGACAGATTGATACAATAAAAGAACCATAACTTTTAGTTAGCAAAAGCTTAGCTGGGCTATGAATGACAGAACATTTCAGAGTCATTCCTTTATAGTGTCATCATGGATAGGAGTCATTCATAGAATCACAGTGAGTTGATGGCACATAAAAACAACAATCACACACACACTCACACACACAAATATTCACACGAATGGGAGAGAATCATTGCAGAATTCCATTAATCCTGCTAATTTAGCCTGTTTTGGCACAAAGTCAATGTGCATGCCCAGTTTGGAAAACTGGGGTGCATTGAAATTAGTAGTGCTGCATTCTATTCACAGTGCTATCAACTATCAAACCAGCTAAATGAATGACCACTGAAATGTAGCAGAGTTTAGAGAAGTTGTATTTTTAACCTGTAACACCTGTATCTCCCAGCGAGTATACTCACTGTCTGGGGAAGTCTGGCATTTACAGTGAAAAAAGTATTTGCTAAGTTCTGAATTATTGACACAAACTTCACATCAAATTTGATAGCATTTTGCAGTGATGGGTTCATCCATCTTTCAGTCTGTTCCTTTAAATTAGTTTTCGATTAAACTGAGGAATGAGAAGGAACCAAAGTCTAACCTCTCACCCCTACCATGGGGTGTTTTAAATTGACCTCTCATTTCTTCAACAAGCAGGGCCAGGCTTCAAGCTTCAGCCTTTTATTTATTTATTTATTTATTTATTTATTTATTTATTTATTTATTTATTTATATACAGACAGTCTTCCAAAAGGAACTCTGGGCAGTTAAAAACATTATCCATTTAGTATTGATAATTTAACAGTCTATGCAGCTTATAACTCTAAAAGTGTTGGCCTGCTACACCAGTGAAACTAAATCAGGGAGGGGATATGTGTCTGCATGTAGGCTCCATCTCCAAATATGTCTGTGTCCCCAGGTGTATTGACAGCCTCTGTGCATTCCTTCTAGGAAAACAGGTATTGCATGTTTCAGAGTCAATATAAAATATCTGTCTTACCTGTTTTCCAAAAATTAATTTAGGGCTAATATATGCTCCATGTTTTCCAAAAATTAATTTAGGGCTAATATATGCTCCATGCATTTCAGTCTTACTTCACACCACATGTAACTCTTCTGGGTGTTTGTGGGAGGGGAATAACGTATGGATTTCTAGTCTATGTTAAATAACAGTTTTTGCTTGTCAACTGGTTCAGTCCATTCATTCCAGTTGGATGACACTGAATCCAGGCACTGACTTATATACAAAGCAAGTACTGGGTTTATCCCTTTTCTCAGTCAGTTCTACATATTCATAATATATATCAATGTATGCAGTCTTTTTTGCCAACACAAGGGATCACCCACGGAGAATACTCTGGCTTAGGGCAGCAAAAAAGGCTGTCGAATAGCTAGTGATGAAATCAGTCTCCAAAATCCCATGGGAAATGTTCTCAGATGACAAAGCTACTCCCTTTCTTAGCAGAGATCTTTTATCAAGTGATATAGCACCACAGTTTCAATCATCCCCGTAGCACAATGAAGAGACAAACCCTGTTAGTGTTGTTCTCTGGGGGAGGGGGTCATAAAATTCATTGACTTCAATACACCTTGGGAGGACTAAACCTGGCTTTGAGCCCCCATGAATCTGAGCAGCAGAGAGAGAAATGTAATTCAATCTTTTCAACTTGGGTGATATGTATTCATGTCAGTGGCTTTAAGATAAGAAAAAGACTTTAGCTGAAGAATGAAACTTTTGATGAATAACCCAGAATGCAATGAATAATGTACAAATATTTCTTTCCTCTCAGTCAGAATGATTCTAGATCCTTTTTCATTTTAATCCTTGTCATCTTCTGCAGATTTCTATGCTTAAGAAAGAAGTATGGGGAAAGAATACTTTTTTTGGGGGAGGGGTTGCTTTTTATAGAGATAAGCTCAGGAGCCAAGCGTGCTCACAAAATGTTTTCTTTTATTATTTTTATAAATGTTTAAAGCTGTGTCATAGCATCCTGGACACTGAAGGAACCTCAATCATCATCTAGCCCAATCTCCCATAGATATAAGAAATCTGGGGTTACATTGCCTCTAGTAATTCGATGTCCAGGCTCTGTTCACAGAACTGCCCTGGTACTGACAAACTGGTAGATGTAATTTTCTCCATAATCCTTGACTATGAAGACATCTCAGAGAAAGGCATTCAAATAGAAACTGTGAAAGGAATCTGGGAGACTTGGTGGACCACAAATTGAACATGAGTCAGCAGTGTGATGCTGTGGCCAGGAAAGACAATTCGATTCTTGGTTGCATCAACAGAACCATAGTGTCTAGATCAAGGGAAGTGATAGTACCACTCTATTCTGCTCTGGTCAGACCCCACCTGGAGTACTGTGTCCAGTTCGGTGCACCTCAATTTAAAAAGGATGTTGACAACCTAGAGTGGGTGCAGAGTAGGGTGACCAGGATGGTTGAGGGTCTGGAGGAAATGTCTTATGAGGAACAGTTAAGGGAACTGGGAATGTTTAGCCTTTCTAAAAGAAGGCTGTGGGGGAAATATGATAGCTATGTTTAAATATTTGAAAAGATGTCATATTGAAGAGGGAACAGGTTTGTTTTCCATGGCTTCAGAGACTAGGACTCGGGGCAATGGTTTCAAAACTACAGGAAAAGAGATTCCATTTGAACATTAGGAAGAACTTCATGACAGTTAGAGCTGTTCGGCAGTAGAATATGCTGCCACAAAGGGTGGTTGAGTCTCCTTCTTTGGAGGTTTTTAAGCCGAGCCTGGATGGCCATCTGTCATAAATATTGTGATGGGGTTCCTGCATGACAGGGGGTTGGACTAGATGGCCCTTGAGGTCTCTTCCAACTCTATGATTCTATGATTCTATGATTCTATGATTCTATGATTCCATGATTCTATGGTTCTATGATTCTATGAAATGCATTTGAGTCTGGTACATTGTGTAGAGCAGCAATCATCTTTTAAGCAGCAACATCCCTGCTGGCAGTATGTGCAAATCTGGTGCTTCCCATGCCCCAGTGCCTGCAGCAACTATGTCAATGAAATTCACATAAGGGGAAACACCATGTCCCTGGTTATTCTGCATTTCCTTCAACTTTGCACTTAGTTTTCCCAAATTTTGTTGCATTTTTCAGGAGGCGCACTTATAAGAGCTAGATGAAGAAATGTTCAATGAATTTAATCCAAAGATCCACTTAGAGAATGGAGTACTTTTGGCTTCTACAAATGGGGTGGGGTGGGGACTGAAGAAAAAGAGAGGGTGTGGGTTTTTTGTTCTATTTTTTTGCTATTCACACAAAAAAATGATCCTTTTTCCAAAAGCTTCAGATAGAAAGATCGAAACTCAATGCATTCATGGAAGGACATATTTAGTTACAATCTAAGTTTGAAGGGGCATCTAGACTGGGATGGGATGGGAATGCAGCTCTCTCTCTCTCTCTCTCCCACCTCTGTATTCTGTGCAGTGAAGTCGGAACCAACTTACAGCAACCTGAATAATGATTTCAGATAAATGAGATCTCTAAAGAGGTATTTTATCAGTTCCACTCCCCCCCAGTGAGTTTCCATGGCCAAGCTGTGATTCAAACCCCGTTCTTCAGAGTCCTAATCTGTCATTCTATCCCACCATACCACACTGGCAACACACCATTTTTAGCTAAATGTTTTAGATCATGTAACATCTTTGAAAAGTGCTCAGAAGCCTGTGACAAACGACTTAATCATATATCACATTATATTATGGCAAAGTAATATTTGTCCAAGATAATTGCCAGATCCATCGCCTTCTCTTCACCATTATTTCTGCTGCCTATACATTAATATCTCCTTTTGGGCCCAGTCTGTATTGCCTTCCAGAGAGGTGATAACAAGGTGCCCAAAAGTTATAATTCTTTTTCCTGACTCTTCTTTCTTCCTTGCTTAGAAAGGCTAGAAGAACAAAAAGCAGGAGCAAAGGAAAAATAAAAGACCAGCAGGGCAAGAAAAAGGAAATGTCAGGAACTGGAGCTGGGTCTCCTGAGAAGCTATGACCCCTCTTGGCTCTCTATTAATGCAGACCCCAATATCGGTCTTGCTAGTAATTGCATTCAATGCTCCACTAAACCCATGGCTTATACCAGAGTGAAAAACTGGATATTTAGATCTGCTTTCTAATAGAATCTACCATTATACCAATTTTCATGCACACCCAGCTCTGCATTTCATCATTGCCTGTTCTATTTATTGCATGGTTCTCTTGGTTCTCTTGGGCTATGCTCCAAAAAGAATGGATTTTGGAAATGTTTCATATTTTTAATCAAATCACAAGCACAACAGTGGCAATCTAGACTTAGGCTAAATTTGATGCTACTGCACATGCACTCACTCACGAACACATGCCTGTGAGTTCCATGTCAGAAAGCAAAGCTCTGGAACAGAAGTCACTCACGGAAAATAAGGTCTCTCAAAGTCTTTCAAATACAAACATGTTGGCAATCAAATCTAAAGCTAGCCCTAAACTGAAGCATCACAATCACATCCCTTTCTGAAGGATTTTCCTATCCACTGGGGCCTCAACAAAGTAGTTCATAGGGGTTGCACCATGGTTGGTTGAACATGGCAGAAATGGTACAGGACAGAAGATCATGACATCAGGAAATGAGCACATTCTATTAGATGTTATGGAAGACAAGATAAGAGAACACTGGAGTAAGACCAGTTTGCTTTATCTAATTACACTTGTATTTCAGACTGCCATGTTAGTTCTTGTCATGATCTGTTCACAATGATTTGCTCTTCACCATTTGTTTAACATGGTTCAAAACACCTCTTCTCTCTCTCTCTCTCTCTCTCTCACACACACACACACACACACACACACACACACACACACACACACACACACACACACACACACACACACACACACACACACACACACACACACAGAGAGAGAGAGAGAGAGAGAGAGAGAGAGAGAGAGAGAGAGAGAGAGAGAGAGAGAGAGAGAGAGAGAGAGAGAGAGAGAAAGAGAAAGAGAAAGAGAAAGAGAAAGAGAAAGAGAGAGAGAGAGCTGTTTTTCTACTTGAGGCAAAGGACAAGATTGCACTTTACTATGTACAGAATCCTACACATCATCGGTCACAGGATAACCTTCTTCACTGCACCTAAAAACTAGCTCTGTTTAAAAAGCAAACTGAATGCCATGGGAAGCCTGTGTACTGTACCCCACAGGGCCTGTCACTTTCTGAAAGTGAATCAGCCTGGTGTAATCTACTATTTGAATTATGCTAAAGATACCATTGTTTGCTAATGACATTTGGACAAAAATGACAGCCATTAACCTGCCATCTTAAGTACCATTAGTTCTGCATTGGCCCATTTGTCTCTATATTAAGGTCTTAAAGTACCCAACAACAGTGAAGGATCATTGAATACTTAAAGGGGTAGCATTTTGTTTGCACTTTACTCTAGCCAGCTCTCCTAAGGCTTATGAACACCTCTCACTAGGGACCACAGAGCTTAACAAAATTAGACATCTTGTGAAGCACAACACAATGAACCATACAGCACAACACAGCTCCTTTCCCCACATTTGCCAAAGAGATGAATTAGACAGGCTGGAGATGCCAGGAACTATGTGGAGTGAAGCTGTGTAAATTGACAGAGACTGATTAATTTCTTCCCACCTGTTTGTTCTGAAAAGGTTCAGGCACACTGCAGAGCAGGCTCTTTTATAATTGAGACTAAGGATCAAACTACATGTTGCAGCAGCCAACCTGATTTGAAGGAAAGGGATAGCTTCAAAAAAAGAGGGAAACATGGATGTGGGGATGGTTAGGCCAGGCTCAATAATGCTGAACTAATAAAGAAATGGGAACGTTGTTGGGGTTCCCTGATCTTAGGGCAATGGCAAGAAGAAGAAGAAGAAGAAGAAGAAGAAGAAGAAGAAGAAGAAGAAGAAGAAGAAGAAGAAGAAGAAGAAGAAGAAGAAGAAGAAAGAAGAAGAATTTGATAGCTTAAAATAATAACAAGCTAAAATAACTTTAAAACAAGTACAATTAATGTAGCAACCAAATTAAGTACTTAGCACCCAAAGCCCTGAACAAAAAGGTGTTTAGTTGTGTATAGTTATATATAGTTTGAGCCTTAAAATTTACCACAGAATGGAATGGAGCTTAATTGGATATGCATATTCCTGTGAGTATGGGTGCTTTATTTTTAATTTAGAAGGCAAAAGCTACCAGCATGAAAAAAAGGCAATCATGTTGCTAAATTTCAAAACAACTGTAATTAAAACAATTAAAACTCCATTCTAAAATTTATTCTTAGGGCTATTGATTAATTAAATGATTTTGAGTCAATTAAACACCTTGTTTTTCAGCCAAACAACTGATTCATTGAGCAATTAAATAATTATCATTTTTCATTCTAAGTACATTTTACAGTACTTAATAACAATAGCTGCCCCTCTACCAAGGAATACATTTACAAGTGAGAAATGTATCTTGATTTTCCTGTTCTTCCCCAATAGCTGCTGCTGACCTGCTGAATTACTTGCAACATAACCTCTGCATATTCTCCCCACCCTTTCGCGGTTCATATACTGTGGTCCCACTATATCGCAAGGGTGATATACTCCAAGGGCGGCCTGTAGGTTCTGTACCTGGAGCCGGGCCTTCTCAGTGGCCAACATGGCACTTTGGAATAGACTGCCATTGGAGCTAAGGCTGATTGAGACACTGACGGCCTTCAAGAGAGATTTGAAGACCTGGCTCTTTAAGGAAAGCTTCGGTGATCACTGAGTGCAAGATGGTATGTCTGTTTGTCAGTCAGTTTGTATCATTCATCCCATCTCTTTCTTGCTGGATCCCTTTGATGTATGGCTGTTTGTTGTTCTGCTTATCTTTTTACTTGATTTAGTGTTGGTGATTTTTGGGAGAGACAAATTGTTTATTTTGGCAATTTATTGTACACCGCTCAGAGTTCCCAAGGGAAAGTCAGGCAGTCAACAAGTAAGTAAGTAAGTAAGTAAGTAAGTAAGTAAGTAAGTAAGTAAGTACATGCATGCATGCACGCACACACGCACACACACACACATACATACATACATACATACATACATACATACATACATACATACATACATACATACATACATACATACTATGGTATGTGACTGGTTCATGAGCATTGACTTTGGTGCCAGCTTACCTTCTTTGAACAGACAGGCGTGGATCAAGTGTTGGCTTACAAGACCTGAAATCCTGTGTGCCCACATCCATGATATTAGTCTTCCCATGATACCTTACAAGACTGACTTATGAGGTCTTCACACTTGTAACATGGACTTACTCCCACACACATTACATAGTTCCATTTCAACCATGCAATCTCATGCCTCATGAAAGACAAGGTTATTTTGAAATCATGTTCTATATATTTGAAATCACACACAGATATCTATACACACATTTTTAATAATGCCTCAAAATAATTTTCATCCTTGCTTTTCAGTTCTTGTGAGTCCTACCTTTTGCCTAGGAACCAGTCCAGCAAAAATTGCCAATGATAAAATAACATCTAGCCACATTTGTTACAAGGCCCATCAAAGCTGATCTTTTTATCACTTTAAAGTTGCCTTCCCCAAACTTGAATGTGTTCCTAGATGGACTTGTTTAAAATATTTTTACCCCACATTTCTCCTTAAAAAGGATCCAAGGCAGCTTGCATCATATTGTAAATCTTTAAAAAGGTAAATATAAAGATATTAAAAAAGAATCAAACAAATGCCGCACTAAAATTGTAAAGCAAGTTGAGAAACCGTACAGCAATTACAAAAACCAAATACAAAAGTAGAACAGGTGAATTGCCAAGGACTTTAAATCTAAGAAATAACTCCTAGCAACTTTATCTTTTGCCATGTTTTAACCTGTTGGTACAGGTCTGAAGAAGAGGGATTTTGTCCTCAAAATATTAGTAACTTTTTGTTATTTTTCTACTAGCCTAAAGATATCACTTGCTCTACTTTTGTAAAAATTGTAAACAAAATCCATGGACTTCATCTACTGTTGACAGTTGTGAACACCATCTTGTGTAGAGGGAATCCATTAGCACATATTCTGTTGTATTACTTCTCCCACCATGGACTTCATGACCAGATTACATCATGCCCAACAACTTTCTCTTCCACAGCTTACCTTGCCTTACTGAAGCCTGCATTTATTTATTTATTTATTTATTTATTTATTTATTTATTTATTTATTTATTTAACAGTATTTTTACCCCACCTTTCTCCTTGGAAAAAGGACCCAAGGCAGCTAACAGAATGAGGGATAATATACAGCCCAGTAAAATTAAAACATGTCCATGTATTGAGAACAAGGAATTGAGGGACATCTTACAGCATTAATAGACAACATTACATTAAAGCTACAAGAGAATGCAAGCAGTTAAAGGGGAGTAAAGTTCCATGTAAAGTTATGAGTGATGGAAACTAGCACTGAAAACACAATGGCAATGTAAACCCAAAAGGTTATAAGTAGTTATAAACACAAAGTCTATGTGATCCTGTAGATTCATATACAATACACATAATAGGTAGACCATCATTCAGGGAAAGCTTGCCTGAAGAGAAAGGTCTTTGCCTGTTTGCAAAGAGACAAAAGAGAAGAGGCAGTCCTCTAGTGGGAGGGAATTCCATAGTCTGGGCGCAACAGCTGAGAAGGCCCTTTCATGGGTTCCCACAAGACGTACCTGTGAGGGTGACGGGATGGAGAGAAGGGCCTCTCCTGATGACCTTAACACCCGGGTCGGTTCATACTGTGACATTCGATCTTTGAGGTAGCTAGGACCCAGTCTGTACAGTGCTTTGTAGGTCAAGGTCAGCATCTTGAATTGTGCTCAATAGCTGATTGGCAGCCAGTGGAGCTGCTTTAACAGGGGTGTAATGTGATATCTGTACCCCGCCCCAGTCAGCAGTCTAGATGAAGCATTTTGGACCCATTGAAGTTTCCGGAGGCTTTTCATTGGTCACCCCACATACAGTGTATTGCAGTAGTCTAGCTGGGATATCACTAGGGCATGTATCACTATGGCCAGAACTGTTTTCTCAAAAAATGGGCGTAACTTGCATACTTGCCTTAATTGTGCAAATGAGCTCCTGGCCACAGCCATGACTTGGGCATTCAAGCTCAAGGATGAGTCCAAGAGCACCCCCAAGCTGCATACACATTTTTTTAATTGGAGGGTGACCCCATCTAGTATTGGCCAATCAGTTATGGCACTTAGCACTCCAAAGATGACATTATGCATTAGAAATGAAGCAGAGATATTCTTGGGGCTTAAATTTCATAAAGACTTGAGCTGTTTTCCTGAATTTTACTGCGATGCACATATTGTGTCCAGTGGCAGATTCTGGTCAAAACTGCTACTGGCTATCTTTGCGGGTCCCAGGGACATGTATTTTTGCTGGCATTGGAAGGAAGTGATGACATGGATTTAAAGATTAAATAGATGTGGTGACTCATGGCAATTGGGGACACTGATCAATTGCATGTGTGTATGATGTTGTAGAAGGCAACTTGGTCCCACTACTTAGAGCTAAGAGCAGGAATTATTTTTCCCAGAGGTCTTTTTTAAAAAACACAAAAAACTGGCAAATGAAACTCAGGCATATCCAGTATAATTCTGTTTCTAAGCTGGGTCAACACAGCCAGCTCAAGACATATTGCTGCTTGAGGCGAAAGACCCTCTGCTTCCATATCATGTGTAGAAAGCGCCTGATAGTTAAAACTTGCTTCTGCAACAGGAATGGAAGTGGTTCTTCTCCTGCATCTGAAGATAGCCAACTCACACAACACAGGGAAGGAAATGGAGCTTTCAGAACAGCTCCATCATCCAAGAAGAGGAATGACTGGGAGGGCTCATGACAAATAACTTGGGGGGGCATGGTCTGCCCCCAGCATCTGCTTCTTAAGGACATTGCCTCATTATCCCTAATGATACAGGTGGTCCTACAGTTCAGGTACTACTTTCTAGAAGGCAACCCAAGACAAAACTGTATCCTACATGGAGAATTGTTAAACAGAAACTGTATCCTATACTGTGAGCAGGGCAGATAGGCCTTCAAACACTGCATTATTATGGGATGTCAGTGTGGGTGACTCATAGGGTGTTGAAGGAAAAGCTACATGATATGTAAGTGAAGAGATCTGGCATGTGACTACTAGTCTTACTTTTATTTTATTATTGTCATTGGAGTTGGACTGCATCAAATACAGAACAACAAACAGGGCTATAGGGTACTACTATCCCCAGCTCTCTGTTTTACAACTGACCACTGTAAAATGTTGCACTGAGCAGATGTATCTCTACACACCTTATGCTTCCTGTCAGCCATCAGTCAGGTAATGTACTATTAAGATACATGGGGAAAGAATAGCGCTCTGCTGATGTATTACAATAATATATCACCAGAGCACTGATGCTGTGATAACGCTTAATAACTGTGCAACTGTCCTGGGGAAAATGCCAAGAAAAACCAGCAGAGAAAGGGGAACAGCTTATGCATGATGTAATTCTCTTGGCTCTTAGTTTCACTGTTTTTGTACTGATTGTTTTCTATTTGGTGTTGTCTAGCATGAGACTGTAAAGTATGTGACCAACATTTTCTGTCAAATGACTTTTCTAACATCATAGGGTGAAGACAACTATAACATTTTAAGCATAAGGAGAATGGTAAAACTCACCTTACTAGGAATGGGCGCCAAATGAAAAATGAAGTGCTGATTCGTCAGTTTGTTACGTAACAAAACGAAACAAACCAGGGAAGCAGTGTTTTGTTAGTAATAAAATGAAGTGCCATTCTTTTAATTTAAAGCAAACCAATTTGTTTCTCTGTAAAACAGCCCCCGGGTCCTAGAAGCACCAAATTGTGAACCTTCCCTGGACCCTCACCTTTAAGCCCTCCAGACTTGGAGAGATTTGAGATTAAGTGGGATGAGTTATTCAACTTCAAATAGGGTAACCCCAGAAAAAACATTTAGAATTGCAAGGTTATGTGCTTGAAAATAGTGATCCCAGGCAGCTAGCAGCGTGGAAATTACAGTAGAGCTTCCTCAAGCTCTCCCTTTGAAGCACCCACCATTTGGAGAGGTTTGGGGTACAGGGAATGGAGTTATTGAGCTCCAAATGGGCTGTGGGGGTAACTTAATTGAAGGAGTGTGGATCAGAGTGCTGGAGGGAAATCTGTCAATTAACCCTCTAACTGGTAAAGTGCGCCAGACACACTCCTTCCATTAAGCACCCTCACCTCCATTTGAGCTTAATATCTTTGCCCCCTGAAACTTTAACATTTCCAAATTTCCAGGGATCCCCTAAAATAGTTTGGGGAAGAGAAGCCTGCCATTCACATGCCTGAGATCAGTAATTTTTATTCAATATATTCACATTAAGACATGGTGTGAGGCAGTGAATGTCTGTGCTGACTTCCTAACTTATTGGCAACTTGCTGCTGGAAAGTATGCTAATAGTGATACATCAACAGGCATCACTAATAGGACAACTTCAGTATTACAAAGAAGAAAGCTGATACCAAACAAATCAAAACGTGTCCAAGCAGTTGATCTGGGTAGCAAGCAGCAGTAGACTTTCAAATAACATTTTAGCATATGTTTGTTGACATGCTCATCTCTAATATACAGCACAGCACTTTCTATCTAGACATGCATTTTGCACCCAACTGGGTTGAGGAAGTATTGGGAATGTGAAGCAGAAATGGCTGCTTCAGAATGACAACCCAGAAGTAGTTAGCTGTGCTTAGATCCTACTTATGTTGCAGAGCTAGTTTTGCCAAGGATAGAACAGAGATCTGGCTTAAACATGTGAAGGATGACATGTCGGTCCAGTGCATCTTATGCACCTCTTGAGTAAGACAGTAAATTCTGATCCTTGCTGTGAAGCATTACTGTTTAAAGGAAGCTACCAAAATAATGAAACCTGGCAGCGCCGATGTACAAAAATACATTTATTTCGAACAATTTCAAAACCACTGCTTTCTTTACAGTAGAAATATTCAAATGGAACAATAAAACCAATAACATTATATATGTACTTTTATGTATATATATGATTCATGCATTTGTCTTACTTCATTTAAAATAAGCATCATGGTTGTCTGCCTTATTAAATTCTTAAAATGAAAGAACATTCAATTTCCAACAGCACTTGGTTTTCTTTTCTTCCAGTCTGGACAAACTGGGTTCCCCAAAGACTGTGACTGCAGGATGGGACCTCCAAGCTCAGGCTCTGATCCCAATGACCACCCAAACAGCAGAAGATGATGGAGATGGCATCATAAATGGCTCATGAAACAAGGAAGAGACAATATGTCTTCCATGATTATTTTGGGATCAGGCCACCAGCTGCAAGTGTTTGGCACCAAAGAGACCAGGACTCAGTACCAGGCCAGCATCAGAATGGCAGACCTGAGTATGCATGTCCTAGACCAGTGATGGTGAACCTTTTAGAGACTGAGTGCCCAAACTGTAATTCAAAACCCACTAATTTTCCACAAAATACCAGTACAACAATTTAACCTGAATACAGGTGGCTGTCAAGGGGCGATGTTGAGCGGCCACAGAAAGGGCTCCGAGTGCCACCTTTGGAACACATGCCATAGATTTTCCAACACTGCTCTAGACCAATTGATGCTGGTCACTGTAGTGACTTCTCTTTGGAATTTTAAAAAAACATTTCATAATCAAAAGAAAAGCTATTGGCCAGGCATCATGGGTACAGATGCTACAGATGTAACTCCATAAGCATAAATCTCACCTGGAAATTGATACCAGTAAACAAGCAACTGCAGGCATTTGTAACCTACTAGCCACACAACCTGACAAATGCCAGCAAATACCGATACTGCTTTCTTAATTTGTGGTAATTCACACCAGAGATTTATGCTAATGGAGTTATGCCAAGATAATTTTTCAACTAGATTAAGGTTAAGATGATAATGATGATGTAGATATAGTCAATATGTCAGATACAAATTACTGATAACCAAACATTGTCTTTTTAGCATTATAGCTCACTGGCAAGAAAAAAAATCGTATTTTGATTTTATCTAATATCTGCCAGAAGAAGAAGGGAAAAATGGTCAACTGTGTTCACAATGATTGATTCACTATGAACATATGAAGTGATGGCATTATTTAATGGCAAAATGTTCAGTATTTGACTTCATAAAGCCCTCTTTACTTTGAGATAGAGGGTGCTGCCATGGACTCCCCCCCTTCCACTGATGACTTTTTGAATGTCATGGAAGCCATAATAATCACTGTTATTTCCTCAAATACATTTACTGTACAGGGTATCAGTAGACATGACACTAATTCCTTCTGAAGTAGAAGTTGGTGATTGAAAACACAACAGGAGTGTAGGATATGTTGAATGTCCCCGCAGTATTGTATTCCATGAGAAAGTTTTTTTTAAAGCAATCTTCGTGTCATTCACAGTACATTTGAAATCTTTCTGGCCAGATTGCAAAAATTCAGAGACAGGTCTGATAATGCACACAGATCTGCCACCATCCTGGGTACCTTTCCCTTAACAGGTATTGTGTGGCATATTATGGTGTGGATCTTCAGAGCATGGAGATTATGTCAAAGTAGTTAATAATAAACACAGTATAGCTTGGAAATGTAATGAAGCTGATGTGAAATGTGGTACAAGTGGGTGTGAATGGGCAGAACAACATTTGGGAAAGATATAGCATTAAAATTAAGCATGACAGAAGAGGGACAACATCTGTGCTTCAGTCGTGCCAATATTTCAGGTTAAGAATTGACCATTCATCTCAAGCACATTTTCCAGTGCAACGTGCTAATTGAGCTGAATGTATCGTGAACTCCATGGGATATTTCCCAGAATTTCTGATAACCTCATTATAAGATATATCGTAAATCGTTTCCCCCCACACCATCTCCAAAGAAGGGCAAATGGCCTAAACTGTAATTCATTCTGAAGTGCCTGTAATTCAATACACTAAAATCACGGAAACATGCTTCCTTCTTTCAGCATATTCTCCATCACATAAGAATTAAATATGACAGGCAACTGATAACACATTGAGACCCTGCATATAACACAGATGTTCATTGCAGGCTCTCAGTGAACTGTTTTGCTTCTTATGCAGGGGGTGACATTATGTGCATGTGCATGTGTGTGTGTGTGTGTATGGTTTATTATTCATTTTAAATTTATCTTTTACTAAACGTTAAATTATTTCTCAAGAAATAAAAAGGTATTTACATGGTAATTATCTACAGTATGCCATCAGTATCCTCAGTATTGACATGCACCGGTGTGGGCCTCATTCATAAACTCAGTTAGGCTTGTTGGTGGCCATATTGTGTATCCCACCCACCTTCTTGAGAACTCAGCTAGGTAAGTTCAAAAGACTTAATCCCCCAATTTAAACAATATACAAGATACTATATATATATTCAGTGGACAGACTCCATCAGTCTGCTGCAATGGTGGGTGAACCCTGTACTCTACAGGAATAAGCCTGGTTAGGAATAATCCAGTACTTGTCTGAGACTGCCACTGGCAGAATAGGCCAAATGTTTCACGGAGCAAGACAAAAGAAAATGTGCTCAAAAATTTAACTTAAGGTTTTATTCCTGGATTTTTCTTAAACCTTGTATTACTCTATTCTATGATATTGGTTACCAAATGCTTGATTTATAAATGGGGCCCTTGAAAATAAGAACAAACAAAATAAAGCCAAAAACTAAACCACCCACACCTCGAACCCCTCAATAATAATAATAATAATAATAATAATATAACATAGAATTTCCCCTTTTTAATAATATAATATTAATTAAAAATAAAAAACTCAAAAACGTTGTTGCTAAAGTAGTTTCCTGGTGTTAAACACTAGTGCAGTTGGGTATTTCCTTTGTGCTTTCACTGTTGGAAATTGTTGAGATACTTCCTAGGAAAAAGGAAAAAGGAAAGTTAGGGAAGGTCACCAGACTTGCTGACTTGGTCACATTGTGGATCCTTTCACACACACACACACACACACACACACACACACACACACACACACACACACACACACACACACACACACACACACACACACACACACACACACACACACAGTTGTGCAACATGGGAAGCCACAGAGATGTCGTGAGCCTCAATGCCAAGAACATAGCCAAAAGTGAAGGAGGAGGATGGGAACAGAGGCTCATCAATATCTACGAGTCCATAGATTTCAGAATGTATGATTTCCCCTGACCTCATTTTTTTAAAAAATGAATGAGTTTAAAAAAATATGACTTCATTTTTAAAAAAAAATCTGCCTCATCTTCTAGGTACTAGTGAAGGCAATCCAGAGATGATGATGTTCTTGTTCAGAAAGCAGAGAGATGAAATGTACAACGGTCAGGAGTCAGGTTGCAGAAGAGAAGAAGGTAAGCTATGAGCACTAATGCTTCTTAATACATAGGAAGCTGCCTGGGATTTCAGAATGACTTTTCCCAGACCTAACCTATCTGAAGACACTAGTGCTTGGATTTGGGACTTTCTGCTTGCAAAATGTTTTACCAGTGAACTGCTACCATTCCCTGGACAAAGTGTTTCATCTTGACTTTTGCTGAGCTGATAACTGACAACAGACCTACCTCTTCCTATTAGTTAGACCTATTAGTGGTTCCCAACATTGGGTAAACCAGCACAGCTGGTGGTGAATACTTCTCGGAATTCTAGACCTCCATTCATTGCTTGAAAGCCTGCCTAAAAAAAAGATGAAGGGGGGCAACCTGGCTTATCACAGCAATGCATTTCAAAGCCTGGGAACAGCCACTGAGAAGGCTCTCTCCTATATTCTCATGTAGAGATGGGCACAAAATGAATTTTTTTCATTCCATTATTCGTTATTCATTCTGTTACGTAATGGAACGAATAACGACGCCCATAGCAATTTGGGAATGAACTGAACTGAACCGGAACAAATTAGTTCAGTTAGGTTTGGTTCGTTCTTCCCCACTGGCAATGACAGACAGCCCGGCTGTCATTGCCACCGGGGGAGGACTGTGAGAGCCCTGTTCTCACCTCCGCATGTGGAGGTGGGACTGGGGCTCTCTCTAAATGGATATCCGCTTTGGGGAGGTGACAGCCTGCTGGGTTGTCACCTCCCCATGGCGGAGATCGGTCCAGAGAGGGGTGCGGTCTCGCCACCATAAGCAGAGGCGAGGCCATGGCTCTCTTGATCTCCGATCTCTGCAGCGAGGGGATGACAGCCGGCCCAGCTATCACACCCCCTGCGGAGGGCGGTCGGGAGAGGGCCGTGGCACAGGGAAGATCTGCATGCAGTGGCTTGAACGGGGGTCTCTTCTTCCCCGCGCCAGATGACAGCATGCCGGGTGCTGTCATCCGGCACAGGGAGCTGGCGGCATGCGGGCAGGGAGAGCATTTCCATGGCTGCGTGGAGCCCTCCTGGAGCTGGGCACTGCTGGAGCCGCCGGCAAGCCGGCCAGGAGAAAAGTCCCACAGCTACGGGAGCGCTCTCCTGGCTGGTGTGATGGTGCTGGCTGTACCCGGGAGGGCTGGGGGGAGATTTAAAAAGGCCACTCTTCCCTGACCCCATCAGGTGGGGGAGAGAGAGCAGGCTTTTTAAATCTTCTCCACTCCCAAAGCTAGCACCGAGCGGCTTTGGGGTGCTGGCTCTGGGGCAGGAGTGTGGGAAGTGGGGGAGAGAGCACACTCTTCTTCCCTCAACCCCATGTGGTGGTGGGGAGAGTGCACTGTTTAAACCCCTTTCCAGGCTCCCGAAGGTAGCAGCAAGCAGCTGCTTGTTGCTATCTTTGGGACCCTGGAAACAATTTTAAACAGCGCGCTCTCCCTACCACCACACTGGTTGGAGGGAAGAGTGAGCTATTGAAATCTCCCCCCAGCCCTCTCTGGGGTATCTTCTTCCCCATGCCGGATGACAGTGCCCGGCGCTGCCATCCGGTTTGGGGAAGATCCCTTTAGAGAGACCCCCATTCATGCCTCTGGCTTCAGCGGTGCCCGGCCCCGGGAGGGCTCCCCGCGGCTGTGGGACAGTTCTCCCAGGAGGCTTGCCACCGGCTCCTGCAGCGCCCAGCCCTGGGAGGGCTCCACGCGGCTGTGGGACAACTCTCCCAGGAGGCTTACTGCTGGCTCTGGCAGCGCCTGGCCCTAGGAGGGCTCCCCGCAGCCGCGGGAATGCTCTCCCCACCCGTATGCCACCGGCTCCGGCGGCGCCCGGTCCCGGGAGGAAGGGCTCCCCAGGTGCCAAAAATGAAACAAAATAAATGAAACTAAGGGGGCCCCAGGGGCCCGAATAGTGACAATGAACCGAAGCGGGCCCAAGGGCCCGAATAATGAAAATGAAATGCCATTAACTGTTTCCCTGCCCGCCTTTAAAATGGCTCTGAAAACCTTCCTTTTTAGAGAGGCATATGGCACCCTTACTACTTATTTTTTATTTTTTTATTTTTTAATTTTAATTTATTTTTATTTTTATTTTTTATTTTTTCTCTATTGCCACCCACGTCGCCTCTTGTGGAGGGCCCCTCCTCCTTTACTTTTGTTTTCTTGTTTTCTTCCCTGTTCTTTTTATTGCTATCATATTTTATTGTAAACCGCCCAGAGTTCCGTCCGGAAGATGGGTGGTATATAAATATAACAAATAAATAAATATAAATAATCTCTATTCTCATGAAATGAGCTTGGGAAGGTGGTGGAATGAACAGAAGGGCCTCATCAGAAAACTTTAAACAAGACTTTGGACTTCAACCAGACCAATTATCGCTATCACCTGCAACATGTGTTGTGGTACTACTGGAGACATTAATGTTGTGATATCTGGTTTGTATATGAGTTTTAATACATGTGTTTAAGTTTAGCCAATACTTTCAATTTTTTTGTATTTTCTTATCTGCTAGTTTACAGAGTGTATGATTTTACATTGCCTACACCTGCCTGAGGCACCACAGAATCTCAGTTTGATTGCCTCACCTGTATTGCCACACCCCAAACACTCCTGTAGTGCTTTTTAGCAAGAATAGGTAAGCCAAATTCATTCACAATATTTAATTTATATTTGTTTTAAATTTTATAAAAACTCAACAGAGTTTGCTCCAGTTTTGTGTGCCAAAGTTATATCAACTGGACCTACATCACCTACAGTATCTAAGTCAAAGTGGACCCAATTGATTTTGTCTTGAAAATGCTGTGCAAAATCTTCACATTGGCCCATTTAGTCATCCCTTTGCAATTTTCACCACTGATTTGTTGAAATATTAGACCACCCACAATGAACCACTGAAATCCCCAGGAAATATAACACTCTTGTGGACAAAATCCTGTTGCTCAAGTTATGCCCAATGAAAGCTGATGATGTTACTGGCAGGGAATGATTTTAAGCTATTAAAGACCTCCTTTTTCCATCCCAGAGTTCATTACATATAATGAGACTGATTACATGCAAATCAAACAATCTATGAAACAATCTCAGCTGCAGTGGTTAGAAGCCGGCAGCCGCAGACCATGTACAGGACCACAGTGATTGCTGGAGGCTACCAGTGGCTACCACTGGGATGGTCTTCATTTTGCAAAACGTTGCTTACAAAGCAGAGCAAACTTTTTTTAACAGTTTTGCTTGTCTTGTGAAAAAAATCGTAAGCCAAGGCACTACTGTATTTACCTAGAACCCGTGTGTCCAACTCTTTGTCCATGAGTTCTTCAGGGTCTGTGAATTCACCCAGACTAATTTTGGGGGCATTTTCGCTTTGGCTGACAGAACCAATCATTTCCTGCTCCTTGTCATGCTGGACTTGAGCATAGATGTTGATCCACGGAATTTTCCTATAGCAAAATGGCAAAGGAAAGAAACAGTTAATTAGATGTTTGGGCTCTCCGTCCTTCAGGGACAGCAGGCATTCCTTTTTCATAATAATAAAGAATTACTGTATGTTAGCATATCAGAAAAACAAGACCAACATTTGAAAAACATGTAAGTAGCACCAATTTAAAATGTTTATAAGAATGTCATGTCTAAATAGAATTTATGTCCAAGATGATTAGATCTTGCAGGGTTAAGGGTTAAATTTTTGTTGTACTCATCCTGACATTGTAGATAATAGTACTAAGAAAGCCCATTTACTCTTCTAATGAAATAATGAGAACTGTAAAAGCCAACTAAACTTAAAATGCTCTAAAGTAATAAATGGTGAAAACTGAATATTGAGGAGGTTGATGGTAGTGACAGGCAGGTACAATCTGGTGCAAGGCATTTTTCCTCCTATGATTGCCAATCATTTTTTTAAAATGAATGGAAAGGTGATAAAAGCAATCTGCTGACCATTTGGAAATGTCAGATGCTCCCAGCTTAAAATGTTCCAACTCTGCAGTTTAAGTGATGTGTTCTGAGCAATTTCATAAAAACACTACAAATAATATACCCACATCCATCTACGACAACATAAGCTATTTTTTTCTGGATCAAACATATCTGATGGAAGATATTAACAGATGACAATACAGTAGGACTCCCGAATCTGTAGCTGACTGGTTCCAAGCACACACACACACACACACGGAAGATGCTGAAACATGCAAACTATAGTTAATACTATTTTAATAGCAAATGTTATACATAGCATGGTCCCTGGCTTGCTCTAGTGGCCTGTTTTGGTAACAACATGGTAGAACAGTAACCCCTCCCATCTACTGCAGGGGTTAGGGACCCAAAATGACCTGTTATAATTGAAAATCTGTGATATGTGGATGCAGGAGCAGTCAGGACTGATGGGCGGGTGCTATCTGGGTCCTCTTGTACTTACACCAAGCCTGCTGCTGCCCCAAACAGGCCTATGACGGCATTCCCGGGCCCGTCAGAGGCCCCAAAAGTGCTTCCCAGCAAACCGGAAGTGACCTCTGGATTGCTGGAATGCACTTTTGGGGCCTCCAAGGGCCTCCCTGGGTCTGTCAGAGGCCCCAGAAATGCTTTTCAGTGAACCAGAAGTGACAGTCATTTCCAGTTTGCCAAAAACCATTTCTGAGGACTCCAACAGGCCCAGGAAGGCCCTCAGAGGCCCCAAAAGTGCTTTCCAGCAATGCAGAGATCACTTACAGTGTGGGGAAGCACTTTTGGGGCCTCTGATGGGCCTGGAAAGGCCGTCAGAGGCCCGTTCAGGGCAGCGCCAGGTCTGGGGTAAGTACAGGAGGTTTGAAACAGGCCTTTCCAGCTTACCCCTAGGGGGCCTTTTTTTCAAATACTGTGGTCCCGCGATATGTCGGGACCATAATATATAAACCAAAAAGGGGTGGAGGGGGTTACTGAACCATATTTCTGTAGCAAATGATATACATAGCATGTTCAATTGCTGCCTCTAGTGGTCAGGTCTGGTAACTTCATCTTTATAAATATATATTTCAAGGATTTGTCTTTTAATATATTTCATATTTTTAGACCATAGATAAGTGAATCAGCAGATACTGCTCTTGCAGATATGGAGGCTTCTGCCATATCTATTAATGATTAAAATCATGTAGGTTATCACAGGAAATCAGATTAAACAATAGTAATAGCAAAAGAAAAAGAATGGGTATTTAGGTGGAAAGATAATAACAAAATGATGCAGAGAAGCAGCAACTGCATTAGAACAATGCAAATGTCTAATTAAGTAGCATCCCATAAGTTTCTTTAGGTGTGCCAGAATTATTAAACAAAAATAAATATCAATAGAAAAAAATTAATTAAAACCAAATTGTTTAAAGCTGTCTTTAACTAGTGTTTTAACTGATTGAACTGGGATGTTGAATTTTGTTTTGAATCTGTTTCAGTAATTTAAATGCAAATTTTATTGATTCAGCTAGACACAGGGTTTGATTTTATTAATTTTCTGTATTTGTTTGTATGACTGGAATTATGTTTTGATAACCAAGAAAGTGTTCACGCTGATGGGTTGGTACAGAAACAGACATAGATAAATAAGTAATAAAATATTTGATATCCAGGCTAAACATGCCCAATTCTTATAGTCCCTCAAACCCCTGATCATCCTTATCACCTTCCTCTGCACTTGTACCAATCTGTCAGCACTTCCTTGAAGAGTGGTGTCCAGAACTGTACATGGTACTCAATGGGAGGCCTAACCACTGCTGAATAGAGTGGGATTTTGAAATCATACTTTGTTAATGCAGCCTAAAATAGCATTTGCCTTTTTTTTTTGACCACATCACCCTGTTTGGTCATATTAAGCTTTATGATCTGCGACAATTCCAAGATTCGTCTTGCTTGTAGGATTGCTGAGCCAGACATCCCCCATCTTGTATTAGGTTTATTTTTCTAGGAGCAGGACTTTGCACTTATCCCTGTTGATTTCATCCTGTTGGTTTCATCCCATTGTTCCAGCCTATCGAGGTCATTTAAAATTTTACTTTTCATTCTTACAGGGTATCAGCTATTCCACACAATTTTGAGTCATGCACAAATTTAAAAAGTATTACCTGCACTCTCTAACCCAAGTTATTAATAAAACTTGATGCACTTTTGTTTGCTTTTAATGGACCAGTCCCACTGCCTTAATTTTTGAATTATCCTTACAGGGATAGAGCTGATTTTGGGACAGACAAAAGGAACACGGTACTACACCATTGTTTGTATATCCAAATCAGGTCAGTAACAGCTTGGAAAGCTTTCCAAGTTTCTTCTTTGGCTCTTAGCATCTATTTTGGCATTTGTACTTTTGGAATGAGCAACTTCCTTCTTTGCTATAGTGAAAAACAAACTTGGAGAAAGTAAATCAGAGTCATTTCAGGATGAAGCTCTGAGATTCCAACTTAGTTTTGACTTTGACCAGCACATCTATCAGGAGAGACAGGAACAAATACAGTATCAAAACATTGCATAGTGAAGATCTGTGTTCAGATCTGTGTTATATGGGCTTGTGTATTGAGACCTTCTTCCAGCAGATTTTATAGATACATTTCATCATTCCATACACATTAAAAGACTCTTGCCATTCATGGTTAACCTTGTGAATAGAATAAAACTTCACAGTGTCATTTTCTATGTATGGCAGAGAAGAAGAAAGCTACATCAAAAGAAGATGCAGTGACAGATGTCTCAGTTCCTTAACCTTTTGGGAGCAGGATGCAGCAGTACATATTTGGGGAAAGAAAAAAATGCAGATAAAGCCTTCCCTCCATCCTCTGGGAAGGTTGCTTTCATCCACAGCTGCATTGACATCTATAGACTAAGTCTCTATTGACTTTTCCCTTCCTGGCACTACTTCAGCAGCATTGCACCACACAGCTGAATTAACAACATGCCACTGGGTCATAGGAACAATGAAATGAAGCAAGTATCTGATTAGTGATCAGTTTTTTAAATTTTCCCCCATATCTATTGCTACTATTAAGCAAAATGTGGTGATGGCTTGAAACAATGGTTGAAATCCAGTTGGTGGTCCATAGATAGATAGATAGATAGATAGATAGATAGATAGATAGATAGATAGATAGATAGATAGATAGATAGATAGATAGATAGATAGATAGAAAGTTTTTCTTTAATCATTCCAGGCAAAAAACAAAACAAAACAATTCACCCCATAATTCTGTTAAGCAATGTTCACCTATCTCTGGAATTGTTTTCCTTTAAGCAGATTTTCTGTTAAACAAACTGCTTGTTATATTTTAATGTAAGCTTTCAGGGATGCGTCCACTTCGTCAGAAATTTTTGCATGTTCTCCACTCTATTTCATTAACTTGAGTTTCTTTCACAGCTTTGCCACTGTGATTCACAGTTGGTCTTCAAAACCATTTCTTCCCTAGATCAGCGGTTCCCAAAAGTTTTTTGCCATGGCACCCTTGTTGGACTAAAAAAATGCATGGCACAGCTACCCTTAAAGTGGTTTGAATACTTAGGAAAAGAAGAAAGAAACAGTGCAAATTTAATGCTCAGTTGTCTTTAATCTGATGAATGAAACTATTTGGATGAATTTTTCATTGTTTCCTTCATGTTTGTGGGAAGTTTAGTTAATTTTAACTTCACATCACTTGACCCAGAAAGTTTGCACCATTATTTGCTGTGGCTGGCACCCCTGGCATACTCTCGTGGCACCCCAGGGTGCTACAGCACCCAGTTTGAGAACCACTGCCCTAGATAACTATCCTGAGGCAGATAAATATCCTAAATCAGTGATGGAGAATCTTTTAGAGACTGAGTGCCCAAACTGTAATTCAAAACCCACTTATTTTTCACAAAGTCTCAATACAGCAATTTAGCCTGAATACAGTGGTACCCCAGGTTACAAATGCTTCAGGTGCCACCCTTCGTGAAAGCGAGGATCAAAGAACAGAGGTGCTACCCTTCAAGAAAGTGAAGATCTAAGAGCATACTTTTGAATTTCTCATGGCAAAAACACCCTTGCTCTGGCTGCAGGAAATTCAAAACCTGCTCTTCAACTCTCACTTTCCTCTAGCGTGCTACACCATCAGGAAAGCCAAGGTGGAGTGGTGGGGGCTTGTGGGCTAGTTCGTAGCCCCAGTTTACTCTCCAGCCACACTGCTCTGGGCCCCCCAAAAGTGGTGTGGCTGGAGAGTAAAGTGGGTTTACGAAGGAGCCCACAAACCACTGCCTCTCCTTTGTCTGTCTGTCTTCATTTCAGCGGTCTCAAAGTGACTCGGTGAAGAGAGCCAGGTGAAGGGGAAGCAGCGGTTTGTGGACTCTCCCATAGCCCCAGTTTACTCTCCAACCACACTGCTTTGGCCATTCCAAAAGCGGCATGGTTGGAGAGTAAACTGGGGCTACGAAGGAGCCCAAGTGCTGCTACATCCCCTCCATCCGGCTCCCTGCACAGTACACAGTGGTGTCCTCCGAGCAGAGGGGGAAGTGTCGCGGCTGTGACAGGGTGATGTCGTGTGCCACCTTTGACACCCATGCCCTAGATTCGCCAACATTGTCCTAGAGCAACTTACTGACATGAAACAAGAGTTTATTTTCAAGCGAATGAAAATAATATTAGGAACGTCAGTTAATCAAGACTTCATTTAAACTGAAAGCAGTATCTCTACCCTGAAGAAAATATGCAAGGGGAGGAGAAAAAAGGAGTAAACCATAACTAGCAACCCTTGGTTGAAATTGTGTTGCTTAGCACAAGAAGACACAAGTAGATTTGGCCCACTAAATCAATGGCATTTAAACAAGGATTTGACTGTCCAAATCATTACTGTTTCAGTGGGCCTACTCCAGTGCAACTTACTATGCTATGTAACAGTTCAGCATGGCAGGGAGCATGCCACACCTGCCTGCCATTAAAGACTGTCTGCAAAAAGAGATGACACAGCAACTAAAATTCTGGCTAAAAGCACAGGGTTTCAGAGGCAGATGTTTTAAGAGGGAGCCCCTAGAAGTCTATGTCTATAATCGGTGAATCTGTCAGTCAAATTCCTGAAGATATTTTTGGATTTGAGAAGGCTCATATCCAAAATGAAGCAGTGAAATTCTCACTCATCTCTATATGCTATGTGGGTGAAGGGTCAGCAGTGGTTCATCACTATGTGTGTAGAAGAAGGACATGCACTTCAAGAGGATGCCTGGTTCACCCCAACAACACCTTACATTATATAGTGTATGCTCATATTGGTCATAGTCTAGAGCAGGGGTCCTCAAAGTTTTCAAACAGCGGGCCAGTCCACCACCACCCAGACACCACTGGGGGCCGGATCCCAGTCCAAAAGCAGCTGCGGAGGCTTGCTTGCTCACAAAACAGGGGGTAGGTGGGGGGTTGCAATTGGTCCCAGGGGCCGGATTCAGGACCTTGGGGGGCCGCATCCGGCCCCGGGGCCTTAGGTTGAGGACCCCTGGTCTAGAGTCTCCACTTAGCTTAACAGAGAAAACCACATTACATTCAATACCTTTCCAGTTCCCAAAGAACAATGTTTTGCTTTTGCTTTTTTGTTTTTTTACTTTCTATTCTAATAGATTTCTTCCACATGAATCTGGAGTTCATACAGCTAGGCTTCCAAGACTGGAGGATAGTTTTTAACATGAATGCCTAATGAGCCACACCAACATCTTTCATCACGCAGATCTGCTAACAAAAAGCCTGCAGTGGTGCCAGCAGAGTGCCAATTTTAGATCTGCTAACAAAAAGCCTGCAGTGGTGCCAGCAGAGTGCCAATTTTAGCAATCTACAACATTAAAAATTTATGCAGACACATGTTTTCCCTACCTTTGCTAAGGTGGAACTCAGTATTCTAGCTGGCATGCTATCTAATCACAAAAATACACACTGCCTTCTTGATGAGATTGGGCCCATGTTATGGTACAGAAAGGCTTCCCACCTTTAAGTCCTCCTGTTTTTGGAGTGTTACCTCCAACAATTCCTTACTATTAACCAGGCAGGCTGGGGCTGATAGGAGTTACAGTCCAAAGCATTTGGAGGTCATTAGGTTGGGAAAAGCTAGCGGAAAAGAGCCAGCAGAAGGTGCAGAAGGCTGCAGATCCTAAGGTTGAAGTAAAAGTAAATTTTAATAGGATGGACATTCTACAAGTTTATAGGTCATAAACTGAATATGATCCATCATGGATACCACATTTTGAGGAAACCAAAACTGAAAGAACTGGGCATTTTAGAAAAGAAGACTAAGGGGAGGTATGGAGGCACTTTTGAAATGTTTGAAAGTAGAGATGGGCACGAAATGACAAATTTTCCATTACCGTTAGTCGTTAGTCGTTCCGTTCCATAACAGAACGAAGAACGACAATTTGGATGGGCCAGGCTCAAACTGAACAGGACCAAGAAAATTTTCTTCGGTTCTGTTCGTTTCCGTTACTGGCCTGGCCGCCCAATGAATGGAAGAAAGTCCTCCTACCTGCTGCTGCTGCTGCTGGCCTTCCTGGTCCAGTGACAGTCTTCCGGCTTCTGGCTTCGGGGGCGAAGTCGAGAAGGGGCTGACATCCGGTCTCCACACGGAGGCAGGATCGGAGCCCCCTCTCGCCACCCTCCCTTGAGAGGAGACCAAGGGCTCTGCTCTGCTTGCACAGCCAAGCCCTGCATTTGGGGATTGGTATTGTGCTGGTGTACCATGCTCCCCGCAACCCAGCACAATCCTTTCCAGAGATCGCGGAGTTCGTCTCGGCTGCCCTGTTGAGGTCCCCCCGCCTTTTGGTGGTTGGGGATTTCAACGTGCATGCTGAGGGGCAACTTTCTGGTGCTGCTCTGGAATTCATGGAATCCATGACTTCCATGAATCTATCTCAGCATGTTGATTGCCCCACCCATAGATCAGGCCACAACCTGGACCTGGTTTATACCTCCATGTCATCAGATTCTAGTCTGAGGGTTGGGGCTATCTCCCCTCTTCCCGTGTCATGGTCGGACACCACCTGCTAAAATTTTCCCTGTCAATTGCCGCCCTGCCCCACGGGGAACGTCGGCCGTTTATCTGGGCCCACCCCCGTAGGCTCCTGGACCCTGCAAGGTTCATTGGAGGCCTTCAGGGAGCTCTCCGGTGGTCTGGCAGACGATCCGGCTGAAGCCCCGGTGGAAAGGTGATATGAGGGTGCCACCAGGGCTGTCAACTGGATCACCCCCAAGCGTTTCCTGCAATGTGGAGCCCGTTCCTCGCCGTGGTTCACGACTGAGCTGCGGACGATGAAACAAGAACACAGGAAACTTGAGGTCATATGGAGGTCAAATCGGATGGCATTGAGTAGGGCTGCACTTAGGCAGCTGACTGGCCGCTACGTTCATGCAATCAGGGATGCTAGAACATCCTATGTCTCCTTGAGAATTGGTGAGGCCTCAAACCACCAGGCGGAGTTGTTCCGGGTGGTTCGGGACCTCTCTAATCCTGGTCTGCTGGGGCCTCCTCCTAGTGAGTTCACTAGTGAGCAGTTCGCAGCCCATTTTAGATCCAAAATAGAGGCCATCCGCTCTGATTTGCCCTCCAGGTGCTCTAGTTCACCCCCAGATATCCCTAGGACCTCATCTCCTCCATCTCCTTCCTTGGTGGAGTTTGGGCTGGTGTCTCCAGCGGAGGCCTCCAGAGCTATGGCTGACTGCCAGCCAGCTGCCACCCCTTTTGAATCTTGCAGAGCTTGGCTCGTTAAATCCGCCAGAGGGAACATGCCTGAGTGGGTTTCGGCTATTGCCACAGCCTCCTTTAGGGAAGGCATCTTTCCTTCCCACCTTAAGGAGACCGTGGTGAAACCCACTCTGGAAAAGCTTGGCCTGGCATCGGATGATTTATTCAACTACCATCCAATTGCCATTGTTCCCTTCCTGGGCAAGGTTGTTGAGAGGGTGGCGGCCGTCTGGCTCCAGTCGTACCTGGAGGAAAATCATAACCTGGATCCCTTCCAGTCCGGGTTCAGGCCGCTTCAGGGGGCCGAGACTGCCCTGGTTGCTCTGCAGGATGACCTCCTCAGGGAGGCTGACAGGAGGTGTTCCTCCCTGTTGGTGCTCCTTGATCTGTCAGCTGCCTTTGATACTATCGACCACGGAAACCTGCTGGTTTGGCTTGCAGAGGCGGGAATTGGGGGCCTTGCCCTGTCCTGGCTCCGTTCCTTCCTTGGTGGCCGGACTCAGCGGGTTCAGCAGGGTGATGACTTGTCGGCTCCTTGGACTCTCCCTTGTGGGGTGCCCCAGGGGTCGGCAATCTCACCCATGCTGTTCAATGTTTATATGAGGCCGCTGGCAGAGGTCATCAGGAGATTTGGAGTTTGTTGTCATCAGTATGCTGATGACACGCAGCTCTATCTCTCCTTTTCTTCTTCTGCAGAGGAGGCGGTATACTCCCTCGACCTGTGCCTGGAGGCGGTTCTGGAATGGACCAGGAATAACCAGCTCAAGTTGAACCTGGAGAAGACGGAGGTTCTGTTCTTTGGGGCATCCTCATCTGGGTAAAATGGCCCCCTCCCTAGACTGGGGGGTGTTTCCCTCCAGCCTACAGACAGGGCCAGGAATCTGGGTGTGGTACTGGATTCAGCCCTCTCCCTGGAAGCCCAGGTGATGGCTGCCTCCAGGGCCGCTTTTATCCATCTCCGCAGGATTGCCCAGATCTGTCCGTGCCTCGACGAGTCCTCCCTGAGGACAGTCCTGCAGGCCCTGGTGATTTCAAGGATCGACTATTGCAATGCCCTCTACGTGGGGTTGCCCTTGACCCTCCTCCGGAGCCTCCAGCGCAGGGGTCCTCAACCTAAGGCCCCGGGGCCGGATGCGGCCCCCCAAGGTCCTGAACCCGGCCCCTGGGACCAATTGCACCTCCCCACCTACCCCCTGTTTTGTGAGCAAGCCAACCTCTGCAGCTGCTTTTGGACTTTGATCCGGCCCCCAGTGGTGTCTGGGTGGTGGTGGACCGCCCGCTGTTTAAAAACTTTGAGGACCCCACTGCTCCAGCGGGTGCAGAATGTGGCGCCCAGGCTGGTGGTGGGTGCTCGTAGATTCGAGCACATCACCCCAGTTCTGGTCCGCCTGCACTGACTACCCGTTCTCCTCCGGATTAGGTTCAAGGTCCTGGTTTTGATTTTCAAAGTCCCTCATGGCTTGGGACCAGAGTACCTGGCGGAGCGTATCTCCAAGAGGTCAACTGGGTCCAGACCCACGAGAATGGTGCAGGCGCGCTCACTGAGGGTGGCCACACCCAGAGAGGCGCAGAAATTGCATACGCGTGACCGCGCCTTTTCTGTGGTGGGCCCCATGCTGTGGAACCATCTTCCCAGTGAGCTGCGCCTTGCAGTGTCCCTGCCAGCCTTCAGGAAACCCTTAAAAACCCACCTATTCCAGAAGTCTCTTGGCGACCTTTCTATCTAATTTTGTCTTTTTTTTTTTTTTGCCGCTCATGTCATCTTTTGTGAGGGGGGTTATTTTGCCCCCCCCTACTTTATTGCTGCCTGTTTATTTTTATGTATGTTTTCCCTATTGTTTTTATTGTTCACCGCCCCGAATTCCGCACTGGAAGATGCGGCGGTATACAAATGCTACAAATAAATAAATAAATAAATAAATATGTAAGCTCAAGCTACAGAAAGCCATATTTATACTTGCTGAATATCAGGAAAACATTTTAACTATTAGAGAAGTGTGGCACTGTAATCAATTACCTTGGAAGATGCTGAGTGCTTCAAACCTGGAGGCATTCAAGAAAAAAATTGGACAACCACCAGCCAGATCTGCTTTGATTTTGATTCCTGCATTGAGTAGGGGACTGAACCTGATGGCCTTTGTATGAAAAAGTAGAGGCCCCATGGTTTCTTTGTATCTTTAGTTCTACTAATTTACATGGAGACAAAATGTAAGTGGAGACAAACAGGAGTATCTCCTGTAAGAAAGCAACATGTCAAGGCATCTTCAGTGAACTAACATCTGCTCTTCTATTTTACACACACATACACACCCATGTCCTATATGCTTCAGATCAAGGATAGGCTACTTCAAAGTGTCTGGGAAACAATACTACCCCTTAAAATTATAATTTAGCAATTTTTACTTTGAGCCTGTTTCCAGAAAATTCAACGAATAGGGGAAACACTAGAGATGGGCATGAAATGGGAAAAAATATTTTGTTTCCTTTCCTTTCCTTAGTAGTTTTGTTTCATTTTGTTAGTAACATTTTTCCCAAAAGGAAACAAAATAAAATGGAACTATTCAGATATACCAGGAGGATCCTGGCTTCCCTGACATAGAAGGGGGCTGATGGCAAGCACTGACTTCACTGTTCACCCTGACAGCCTCCTGCTGTGTCCTTTGAAGCCCAGATCACCCTGACATAGCAGGAGGCTGAGAGGGTGAGTAGTGAAGTCAGCCCTCGACCTGTCAGCCCCCTGCTGCTGTGCCCTTCTCAGCCAGGCAAGGGGTGGGTGGGTGGTGCACACACTTGCCCCTTGCCTGGTTGAGAAGGGCGCAGTGCAGAACAGTTTTGAATTCCGTGCCACAACAGTGAGGGTTCTCCTGGGGTGTGGAATTGAAAACCATACTCCACTATCCCTTCTCAGCCATCTAAGGGTCGAGTGGATATACAACTTGCCTGCCCCTTGCCTGGCTGAGAGCACAGTTTTGGACAGCAGAGCACAGTTTTGAATTTTCCACTGCCTGCTCTATTGTCGCCCCCGCTCCACCCACCTGAGGTGGGTTTTTAAGCTCGGGGTGTGGGAGGACAACAATGGGAGAACAGAGCAGGTAGCTCTGCTTTCCCATTCTGGCCACTGCCACCCAGCTGGTTTTGACAGGTTAAGATGCCAAAGCCAGTTCGGTACTGGTGGCTGAAACAAGACAGCAGAGAAGGGAAATTCATGAACTGTTTAATTTCAACAGGGAAAAATTGTGTTTTGCTTCATTTCATAATGAAACGCTGTCTGCTGTTTTGTTACATTACGAAATGTTTTGTAACGTTACAACACAACGAAAGAGTGTGTTGTTTTTCATTTTGTGCCCATCTCTAGTACATTTCTCTAACACATTTCAGAGGCTGTGTTCCATCCTGAAGTCTACCGCATTCTTAACTGCAGGACATGTGTATCAATGTACCCATTTTTTTCTCCCCCCCTCCTCTTGCCCCTTGGTTGTAACTTATCCAGGAAAATAACCACATCCTTTACAACTAGTGGCAATGTATATAGTTGGACACATTTTGAGGCATGTACAAATTTTATTTTGTGTTGGAGACATGGGCAATGGAAATGTCACTTCTTGCTTGTCATATCCTTAGAGAGGAGGACAAAAAATTACAGCAGTCCCTTACTGGTGAGAACACATTCAAGTATCCTGGATATTTTTATAAGCATTGTTATATTGCTGAGAACAATATTTTCTGGAAATTATCAGACTCTGCACAGTATTTCCTTGTTATTGCTGTTAAAAACTGTACAACAAAATATGTGATTTTTTTGCCACAAAATATGTGAATTGCACAAACTGCTTAAAGTGAGAATGACTACTGATTTATTCTAAAAGATTGAAGGACTGACTTTCTTAATTCTAATCAAATCCTTCTGTGGTTGTTCCATATGTGTGTGTGTGTGTGTGTGTGTGTGTGTGTGTGTGTGTGTGTGTGTGTGTGTGTGTGTGTGTGTGTGTGTGTGTGTGTGTGTGTGTGTGTGTGTGTGTGTACTTTGGTTCACAAGAACTGTAGACATTGTAAGTAGATCATGGAGACCTTCAAAGGGGGGAAGAGCTATATATCTGTCTCATTCTTGCAGCACTTTGAAATTCTTCCTTTGAGTATTTTGTCATGCTGAGAAGGCCTCAATACAGGAGAACAAGTATGTGAATGACTATTATTTTGGTAAATATAGAGGTCAGGAAGATAAATGCAGAAACCTTAGCGGTTCCTAGAAGGGCCGACAAAGGGAATCTCAAATCTTTTGAAATCAGGGTGTCATGAAGATCTAAGAGGAGGATCTTCTCCTTTCTAGATACTTTGGGATGCTTTCTTAGCACCACCAGACTGCAGCATTAGCCAGATTTGATTTTGGGCAACTAATTTTGATTTTGGGCAACTAATAATGCAATATGCATTAAGCTGTAGCACTCTTAAAACAATCTATCATGCCTGATTTTGAAACTAAACAGGGTCAGGCTTGGAGGATGCCTAGGCAATTCCAAGGGATTTTGGGTACCTGGTACCCCAGAGAGCTTCTGCTAGTCACTAGAGATGGGCACGAATCAAAAATGGTGTTTTGGTTTTTTGTTTGTCGTTGAGAGGTCTGTTTCGGTTCGTTTCCATTTGTCATGAATTTTTGGAAAAATTTCGTTACCGTTTTTCGTTTTTCGTTTGTCATGTCTACCTGCTTTTTGCATGATTTTTAAAGCATTTCCATGCACAGGCATCCCCCAACACCCCAGACCAGAGGGAAAACACTAAAAAAATGGATGCTGGCAGAGACACAGTATAGACTAGGTACGCAGGGAGGCTGCAAAGGCAGCGGCGGGCATTGCCCAGGGTGCAAGGCAGCCGCAGCATTACTGCACTGCAGGGCAAGGGAGGGTACTCACTGAGAGGTACGCAGCACGCACGCACACAGGGAGGTTGCAGGACTGAAGCTAGAGTCGCAGAGACAGCAATCTCATCCTAACTCCCACCAGAGACTGCAAGGAGGACGGGGGCTGCCAGAGCTTTTTATGCCCTCTGTGGCTGCCAGACCTGCCCACCCAGTCTGCAACCTGGGCATGCTATTGGTTGAACATGATCCCACATCACATGGCTTGCCTCCATTTTGTGGCTGGTGGCGACATCCATTTTAAAGGGGAAAGAAAAATACACCGCGATGGGAGAAGACAAAAACAAACATTTTAAGGACCCCAACCCCCCCTGGTAGGTATTATCTGACAATATAAATAATTATCGCTGCATTTTTACAGATGTCCAGGGTGTTTATTAACATTTAAAACAGTTCATTTCATTGCGCGTCACCATTAACGGAAACGAAATGTAACGACCACAATTTTTGTGGTTGTTTTCTTTTTGTTTCATTTTCTTCAAATTTTCGTTTTTCATTTCGTTATGTAACGGAAACGACAAACGGTAATGGAAACGAAAAAATGTTCGTTCCATGCCCATCTCTACTAGTCACATCTGACAATATTAGATGGACTAACTCTAAAGCAGCTTATGTCCCTTTCTCTTCCACTATGGAAATGGCAGATGCACGATCTAGCTTAGCTTCGTGTTGTCTGAGAACACAGTCCAATCCTTGCATGGAGATATACAGGCTTGATATATGTCTTCCGTCTGAAACTGCACAGTCATTTTAGAACTGTTTTATTTCAAATCATGCATCCTACTTTATACCCCAAGATATTTTCTAGGCAGCAGCATAAGAACAACAGCAGCAGTGATCGGTTTCACTTCAGAGGAATTATGCTATTTTATATTATACATCCTTGAAACATTCTGATCACTCAGACTTGCTGGCCTCACCATTTGCAGTTACTTTCTCCATATGCTTGAGACATCCTTGAATGGAGGTACTCTGTACCCACTTCTCCAAGGTCTCCATGTCCATTCAGAACATCCAATGCTATGAGTTATGATTTCTATTGCTCAATAATATACACACTGGATTTTGAAGGCCTTAACATACGTTGGTTTGGTAGGGTGTGATTCCTAGCTCAGATGCCATGTTTTTCTTCCCCCTCCCCCCTCCCTCAGACATCAAGTCTGGCTGCCCTATCTGTAGGCATTCTCCTGTCTGCAGTGATATGTGAGGTTCCATCCTCACACTTTGGCAGCTGTCAGAATGCGGTTGGGATGAGAGAAAATAGATAAAACAGGTAGCTATGAGAATATGCCACCTATGGAGGAGCAGGTCCTTCCCATCATAAAGGCCAGAAAATTAAGATAGCCCATCTGGGTTTGCACCTGGCATCCCTGTTTTTTTCCTCTGGCACTGATGCAGTTTTACATTCAAACTCCCAGGAGGCCTGTACAGCACTGGCAGTATTTGTATGTTCTTCAGACACGTAAGAAACGTTAATCTAGTGAGAGAAATGCAGGAGAGAGGAGAATATATTAAACCTGAAAACAGACATTCAAGGGGTGGGGTGGGGGGTAAAGCAAAATTCTAACAGTATTAAATTTCTAATTGTTTATAGACTATATGGATAGCTTAGTGATTTAAATATCTTGCTGCAGAGTCAGAGGCTGAAAGTTTGAATTTCCTCTACAACCCCTCCAAGTTTCGCAAAGATTGGGTTTTCCTAACCCAGTTTCTAAAGGCCACTTTCCCGGGGGACTTCTTTGGAGGTTTGTAGCTTGGACCTCTGAACCCCAAAGTTGCAGGGCTTGTATAGGAAAGGTGGCAGAAGCGTCCCTGAAAATTTGAGGTTTCTAGATGTTGTGAAGGCTTTCTGTGACATTTTAAATGGGAGATGAATCAATTCATCGATTCATCGTTTTATCACTGGAAATTCCATGATTCACCGGTCCTGATGAATAATGAATCACGATGAATCACCATTTTTTAATTTGTTCCCATCTCTAATTATTCACGTTGGAGATAGAGGTGGCAAACCTCCCACCAAAAAGAGGAGCAAAAGGTGGCCGCAGCAGCTTGAATTTCTGGAATGCCTGCTTATAAGAGAGCTAAGTGCTCTGAGAGAAGCTTCCCTCTATTGTGGCACAGCTGGTTTTCCTAGATACGTCTCTCATGGTACCCAAAGGCACGCAGAGACAGACACTTAGGGAGTAGCTGGCTCTGGATGCACTTGTCATCAAAAATGAAAAAATATTTGTTACGTACCTCTGGGAATTATAGCAGAATGTATTTTTATAGGAAAAGAAGCCCAAGTATGCCAGCAGTTTAGACAATGTAATTATTTCATGCAAGAGAATGCTGAGATCCTTTAAAATGCTAATTAAATTTCAAGATAAAGCAGTTCCAAAAATCTTGTCCCCATGGCCACCGGGCTTTTAAAAAAAATGATTATGCCCCCTTTAGCGAGTTTTCCAAGACCTACCAGATAAGATGGGGATTTTTTTGCTCCGGTAAAAAATGTGAGCCAGACGTCCATTGGAGCTCGCATATGATCTAGTTTTCTGTCCCCCCCCCCGGCCCCAACCAGCTCGTCCTGGGGCTCGTTGGTGCCTTTTTTAAAAAAAACAATAAAAATTAAATTTGCCCTCCCTCCAGCACTGATCAGCTGGCCTTCAGGCTCTTAGCACTTTTTTAATTCTATTTTTTTTCTAGTGCCACCTTCTGGCCTGGCCCTGGTCTGCTTTTTTTTAAAAAAAAATCCTTGTATGTGGGAATGGAAACCCCACATCTTCAGTCACGTGACCAAGAAAGAAGAAAAGCCGGACTTTCACAATATCCAGATCTTCCCCCTGGGTGAGATAGCAGCCTAGATTTACATCTCTACCAAAGATCCACTGACCATAAAGGAGACACTGCTGAAGTTAGTCTGTCTCAGGGCGTTTATACACGACCCCTAAGCTCCGCTGCAAATGGCTGCAAGCTCCGGAGCTTAAAAATGTTTCCCCACCAGCTCTGGAGTTTGCAGACAATTAAGTGTGACCCCACCCACCTAAGCGCGACCCAGCGCACTTTTCTTGTACCTGCTTGAGGAGGGTGAAAATCGCCAGGTCCGGATTTAATCTGGTCAGTGCGGGGCTCTCCTGGCTTCTGTTTTTTTTTTTTTGCCTCCCGCCCCTTTAAGAGAAGGGGCGGGAGGAAAAAAAAGCAAACAAAGAGAAGGAATCAGCACAACGGAGCTCCGTCAGCTTCTCCAAGGTGAGTCTGCATTTCCCCCCCACTTTCTTCCTCCCTCCCCTCAGCAGAAAGGTGCGGAGTGGTGGGGGGGAAGGAAGAGCAACGAACCCCTAAGATCTCTGGTCCGAATTTAAGTGGCCAGCGGATCTTAGGGGTCATGTGAAAAGGCCCTCAGTTAAGCACCAGTAAAATAGGCCAAAATTACAGGCAATGATAATTTGACCAAATGTATATAAGCAATTGTATTTAAAGGGTCAGTAAGTGCTATGCATCAGTTACATGTGTTTTGCACATACAAGTATTTCCTCTACAGGGGAAATATTCCCCAGAATTCTCTAGAGTAATGACAGCACCTGATGAAATACCTACATAACTACGCTCTCATCTATACAGAAGTTATTTATGTGTATAAATGGTTCCTCAAATGATAAGCTCAGAATTAGCCTGAGAATCAGCAAAGAAAAATGTGAGCTTTCACATAGCAGAGAGAACTCAGCTTCTGATCCCATGACCGAGATCTCAATGAAAAAAAGTGGTCAGCTGCAATGACCCTAGACTCACCTCAATAGACAGGCTGGTAGAATGCAGACAAGCATAACTAATGTCACTGATGGGACTGTAGGTGGATATATGTTCTTACTGTCATTGGAGTGGAACCAGCTATTTGACATACTGGATAGAAGTGCATTTTGCTAGTCATTCTGGATGACAAGTTGACATGAATGGAAGCCCCTGAGGATTAGAAGGGTAAATGGCAACCAAGAAAACAGTAACTGATTATACTCGGCAACTAGCACAACTTTTCAAAATTCCATCACACAGAAAAGTGTGTGTGTGTGTGTGTGTGTGTGTGTGTGTGTGTGTGTGTGTGTGAGAGAGAGAGAGAGAGAGAGAGAGAGAGAGAGTTTCTGTGCATGTCTGCATGCATATTTTTTCTGTCTGAGAATTGTTTAGAAGGTGGAACAGGGAAAAGGGGAGATACAAACCTTCTTAAATGAAATTACCTGTACATCTCTATCTATTTATAGATCTGGCTGACTGTAAAGATATAAAGATCTAATGTAGGTGGTCAAGTAGGAGAATTTCCGTATCCCGTTCCATTGTACAAGGAGCACTCAAGATGGCTTAGAGCCAATTTTAAAAGTAGAAAACAAAGAAACAAAACTCAGAGCACAATATAAAATGGGGGGGGGAAATAACACAACCAGAGAGTTGGAGTACATAAAAGCAGCCTTGAAATAAAGGCTGAAAATGGAGGTCAAATAGCAAGTGATAAAACAGATAAACAAAACTTTAACATATATCATAAAACTTTATCCCAAGGGTTTTTTTCCCTTCCTTTTGGTATATGCAGGAGAGTAATGAGTCACACACCCATGTTTCGGGCATCAAAATTACCATGCATTAAAAGAGCAGTGTTTTATTGCTGCTCATCATAGAGATCATAGAAATCATTTTACCGCATCCATCCCGATATGCAATTGCGTACATGCATTTTTCTGTAGATGTAGACTTCATGGAAAACATAGTCCTCTCCCAATGAAGATGTTCACATATTCTGAGACCCCATGTAATCTCTTGCACATACAAGTCTAACCACAAATGTTTATCTATCAGAGACATGTATGCTTACTTTTTTACAGCAGGCAAAGTGCAGCCGGTGTGCTTGCTTGCCCCCCAAGCATTTTCTGAGGGTCCTGAAGGCTCCCCAAGCCAAAACATATTTTTGACAGGGTAGGTAGGGGGTGGAAAATGGTTTTAAAATGCAAATTTCTGCTCTTGGAAGCTTCCAACAACACAGAAGGCATAAGAACATAAGAACATAAGAAGAGCCATGCTGGATCAGGCCAAAGGCCCATCTAGTCCAGCTTCCTGTATCTCACAGCGGCCCCACCAGATGCTTTTGGAAGCGCATGAGACTAGATATCTGTCTCCTGATACCACTCCCCTGCATCTGGCCCTTGAAGTACCCTGGTTTTAAGCCTGGAGATTACACATCTCCATCATGGTTTGTAACCCGTGATGGACTTTTCCTCTAGGAATCTGTCCAATCCCCTTTTGAAGGCATCCAGGCCAGATGCCATCACCACATCCTGTGGCAGGGAGTTCCATAGACTTACAACGCGCTGGGTGAAAAAATATTTTCTTTTGTCAGTTCTTACTCTCCCAGCACTCAATTTGAGTGTATGTCCCCTAGTTCTGGTATTTTGAGAGAGGGAGAAGAGCTTCCCTCTATCCACTTTACTCATACCCTGCATTATTTTGTATGTCTCAATCACATCCCCCCTCAAGCGCCTTTTTTCCAGACTAAAGAGGCCCAATTGTTTTAGCCTTTCTTCATAAGGGAGGTGCCCCAGCCCAGTAATCATTTTAGTCGCTCTCTTCTGCACCTTTTCCAGTTCCACTATGTCTTTCTTGAGATGCGGTGACCAGAATTGTACACAATACTCCAGGTGGGGCCTTACTATTGTTTTGTATAACGGCATTATAATGTTGGATGTTTTATTTTCAATCCCCTTTTTGATAATCCCTAGCATGGAATTGGCCTTCTTCACTGCTGCCACACATTGGGGAGACACCTTCATGGAGCTGTCCACCAACACACCAAGATCTCTTTCCTGATCCGTCACGGATAACTCAGAGCCCATGAGTTGATAGATGAAGTTTGGATTTTTTGCCCCAATATGCATTACTTTACATTTGGTTACATTAAAACGCATTTGCCATTTCTCAGCCCACTCCCCCAATTTGGAGAGATCCTTCTGGAACTCTTCACAATCTTCTCTGGTTTTTACCACATGGAAAAGTTTTGTGTCATCTGCAAACTTGGCCACCACACTGTTTATCCCTGTCTCCAGGTCATTTATGAACAGATTGAAAAGCACCGGTCCCAGGACCGAGCCCTGGGGCACACCGCTTTTCACTTCTCTCCATTGTGAAAATTTCCCATTGACACCTACTCTTTGTTTCCGGGATCTCAACCAGTTCTCAATCCATAAGAGGACCTGCCCTCTTATCCCCTGACTATGCAATTTTCTCAGCAGCCTTTGGTGAGGGACTGTGTCAAAAGCCTTTTGAAAATCCAGATAGACTATATCCACCGGTTCACCCAAATCCACGTGCCTGTTGACCTTTTCAAAAAATTCTAAAAGGTTTGTAAGACAAGATTTACCCTTACAGAAGCCATGCTGATTTTCTCTCAGCAAGGTTTGTTCTTTTATGTGTTTTAAGATTTTCTCTTGGATGAGGCCTTCCACCATCTTCCCTGGGACAGATGTAAGGCTAACCGGCCTGTAGTTTCCTGGGTCCCCCCTCCTTCCTTTTTTAAAAATTGGTGTGACATCCGCTATCCTCCAGTCCTCCGGCACTGTGGCCGTTTGAAGAGAGGCCGTTTGAAGGCACATTCCCAATGCCTCATAACAGCCCCTTAAAAATGGAAGTACCTTTAAAAAAAACCTTCAGGTATTCCTGAGGGTCCCAATGGATTCTAGTGGGAGAAAACTGGCTGTAGAACTTTCCAAAGTTGCCCGTCTGAAAATACATGGGCTACAGGGATAATACATATGTGTTTCTGTAATAGGTTTTTACTCTCCTGCTGGTTTGCATGAGGATTGAGACCAAGAATTGGGCAAGAGGTGTTTGCATTGGTGGGGGATGGAATCATCCCAATAGTAATTAAGGTTACATCTTGTTTCCCATGTTTTAGAGGATCAACAATATATTGTGATATCTATCTAGGCCTACCATGAGCATGAACTCTGTTCTGAGTAACTGCAAATGCCTCATTTGGTAATGGTGGGTAGAGGCAGAGGCCAATGGTGCCCTACTATTGTAGCCTTTTAGGGGCTTACATCCTCTGCAAAATACTTTACGGGAACATTGGCCGCTTGGGGTGAGTCAGGAATTCAATACGAAACCAGATTTTTAAGTAAAAAAGGAGAAATAGTTTATTTAGCTGCAGTTTGGCATTCAGTGGAAATCAGTTCCAAAAGCTGAAGCAAGAATACATCCAAATCATACATGTTAAATACCATTCGTTCCTCCACCCCCCAATACATCATAATTGACCACGAGTCTAAGCTTTAGCCACTCAGGAGTAGGGACTGACATGCGCAGAAGCTGTTCTCTAGCATAGGCCTCTATTGTGTTGTTATCTTAACATGATTTGCAACATGGTCTAGCAAGTAAGACAAAGGCAGTTATACTGACTCGCTGGGAAACAGAATTGAAACAGTTCTGCAGAAACAGTGTGGGACACAAAGTCTATCTAGGTCACATTCCACTCATGGGAGCTAACTTGCTTAGGCTGCAGTTTGAATTCTACTGACACAGACATTTTATAAAGCATTCCTGGTTAGCATAAGACACGCCATTTTAAGACCCATCCCTACACTATGAATGAGACAGACATTTCATGATAGAAACAACTGAAGGGATTTTGAAGCATATAGATGCTAATTTACCTTATGCACACATTGAAGGAATATGTTGTCACCAACCCCCTTTCCCCACCATTAAATCTGAGGGAAAATTCGTAGAAAGATGGATTCTAGCAGCCACATACCTTTTGAATTTGTAGATTAAGAAAACAGCCAAGCCAACAAAGACCACTGACAACAGCATCAACATCGCTGAACTGCTGTGCCCAGCACCGGAATCAACGAGAGGTGCTAGGAGGGAGAAGAACATCATGTTATATCAGGAAGTTATTAACTTCAGGAAAAAGGGGTGGGGAAAGAAAAAGGACCACTCTTTTTCCGTTGCAGCCTCCAGTTTTATTATCACTGATGTGCGGCACTCACTGTTTGAGAAAAGGCAACTAACATGAAATAAAAAATCGATCTTCCTTCCCCTTTGAACTGAAGGCTGCAATTTCTGGGCAGTACCATAATGAAAAGGAAGCTGCAGGCTGTGAGCAGACAAACTGAGTGGGGAGATTACCCCTTTGGTCTCCTTTAGAATCTGTCTTTTTACAGGGCCAGAAAACATTGGCCTTTGTTAATGAGGAGCCAACAAAAAGCAAGGAAGAGAATTTATTCAGTCTCCTTTGTGCCATGTGGTTTCAATTTAGGAAAAAAAAACAATCCCAAAACCCAAATATCTTCCACTGCAAATATTTTATGTGATTCTGAATTCACCATAATTTCACTTAACGTTGATAAATGTAACTCCCTTTGTTCTTTACAAAACTCAAGAAAAAATTGAACACATTAACTTTTGCCTGTATTCTGTTCTTTATTACCTACCCTTTCCCACCCACCTCTTCTTTCCCTTTAATACTATTATGTTCTATTCTAGCAGCTCCAAGATGTCCTGTGGCACATGGCAATATATAGTGTTTGCCTACCCTCAACAACACTGACATCCTTGCACATACAGAGTGCTTTCAGCTAAACAGATCAAGCAAGGCCTCAAGGACGTGCTGCTACCCCTGCTTCATCATCAGCAGCAGCATCTCCTCCTCCTCTTCCTCTCCTCATAAAATCTCACTTTATACAAAGCCTTTCTCTGTAGGTTGCTAGATAGCTCAGTGATTTAGTCATCCAGCTGGAGAATCAGAGGTTGGGAGTTCAGTTCCTCACTGTTCCTCCTTGATAGAAGCTGGACTTGATAATCCGTGGAGTTCCTTGCAGTTCTAAAATTATTCTTAAAAACAGTTCCCAAACAATTCTGTGCAGCTGTCAGTCTCCGGAGAGCTTGAAAATCATATTTTGGTTGAGGATAAAATTTGGAACGTTGGAGAAACTAGAACTTTCTCACTAGGGATATGAACCCCCAAATTTGCAGTGCCTCAAATGCTACATATATTTTCTTCCTGTTCTTCTTTCATATTGGGCTACAATCTTCTGAGGTTATTTTGTGTGTGTGTAGTAATTTATGAACATTTCTTAATTATTTTTTCTAATGTGTGCCTTTGTGTGCTCATTTTACTGAAATGATGCTCTTCTCTTGCTGACTTCACATGTTCTCAATAGTATGAATTTTAGTCATTCATATTTTATAAAGTGCACGTTATCTTGTGCAAACTTTATCTGAAATAACCCATGAGCTTGTAAATGTGCTAGTTTCTTCTTATATTGAGCCTTGATAATGTTCAAAAGCTCTGTTCATTCCTAGTGATAAAACCAGGAAAAATTTTCATTTAAAATTCTCCCTACCCAGGATAATATAATTCCAGATAATTCAGTCTTTAGAGAATCAGAAAGAGTGAGCAGGTTGTGCTGGAGGAATTAGAGGAAGTACCATGGGTGAGCCAAGCCACACAGGTAAAGAAAGGAAGCAACAAAAGAAATGAAGACTCTCTGAAGAGGAGCCTTGTGGCTGTACTGTAGCTAAAACTGTGCTCAGGACCGGTGGTTCAATTCCAGGTAGCAGGCTCATGGCTGACTCTGCCTTCTATCCTTCTGAGGTTGGTAAAATGAGTCCTCAGCTTGCTGGGGGTTGGGGCAGTGTGTAGCCTGCATAATTAAATTGTAAACCACCCAGAGAGTGCTTTATGTGCTATGGGGAGGTATATAAGCAGAACACTTTGCTTTGCTTTTAGATGAGGAAACCACTTTGACATGAGAGAACGTTTTTCATAAACCTACAGTGATAAGTAAACCCCATATCCACATAATTTTGATTAAGATCAAGTCATGCTGATGCATAGGTTCATCAAATGGAATTAGAAGAGCATTCTTGGTTTTGCAGTGCACACTGCCGATTTTCATATTGTACAGAGCATTATATAATTCACTAATGATGATACCAAATTTTATAATAAGTTAGTTTGATATAGAAGTTCAGTGGCAACTTTGTCAAGTGCACTGCCCCAGGGCCAGAAAATGAGCAATTACAATAGTATTCTTCCTTTGCTTAAGCTAATAGTAAAGGTATCCTAATGTTGCATTCCACAGGCATGTCTTCCTTGATCTACTTACCTAATGTTAGTTGTGTGACATATACAATGACCTCCACACCAGGTTTCAACTCAAACTGGACCAGATTCTGATTCAAAGCATTGAACAGGATTTCAACCGTCTGTAAAAAGAAAAGATGGAAAACATGTACCAAGGTAGCTGATTAGGCCAGCTGGAGTTTGGAACCGGGAGGACACAATCAACCAGTCCCTTGCCTTGTGCTGGGCTTCCGTGGGGTTAAACTCCAACAAGGAAGAAATCTCGTTTCATCTTTCCTGGCACTGGCCAATCAGACAGGGAGGCAGGATGATGCATTTCCCTGCATAGCTCCTGATTGGCCAGTGCCAGGGAGAAGGAAAGATGATGCATCGGAGGCTTTGCAGGCTTCTTCCTCATTGGAGTTTCAAACCCCCCCCCCAAATGAGGCCAGCACAAGGTAAGGGATTGGATGATTGCACTCCTACGGTTCTGAATGTCACCTGGGCTCCCACGGTCCATTTCAGAAGCTGACCTCTTCTGAAACTTCTACTCAATGAATACAGACTGCTGACATGCTACTGGTGGTGGAGGGTGGTGAGAAATGAAAGTTAACCAACTGGGTGGGAAGAGAGCATGTCCCACTGCAGCATTTTGTTACAGGTTCCAGCAATTTCTAATTGTTCTGAATGTGTTATCCCTGCAACCCAGAGAGCTATTCTCAATATACAGAACATCACAATTATTTGGATTTGGTTCAACCATGCATTACAGTAGGTTTAATTCCAGATACAATTGATTAAAATGGTTAAATTGATATCCCTCTTTAAAAATAAATGAAAAAAAAATAATAATTTGTTCCTTTAGCTTTTAATTCATGGTTTAGGTGCCTGGCTGTGGAATCTGCTCTGCTTGTGACTAACAACTGGATTTTTCTCTGTATTCTTAATGTGATAATAATAAAGTGCAATTTGTAGCCCTATACACACTTGACCAGTTGCCTCATAACTAGAAATGGTTTGAAAAAATAAATGTTTAAAACAAATTAAATATAAATATAAATATAAATATAAATATAAATATAAATATAAATATAAATAAGAAGAATAAAACCCAACCCACATGTTCCTGGCTGTTGGAAGGGAGACCATAATACTTCCTCTGCTTTGGTGGCAGAACATTCTAGACAATCACTCACAATCCAGCAGGGTGAGGCAGGGAGGGAGGAAGAGCCACCATTGGCTCAGTGATCAGGTGACCTGCTCCAGTGCTTGTATATAAAGTCATTGATTGTGGATCAAGGCAAAATTTAGAAGAAATGTTTGCTTGTCTTGCAAATCACTCTTAAATCAAGTTGCTCTTAAACCAAGGTATTACTGTATTTGGGCTATCCTCAGATGTCTTTGTTGTTGCTGCTGTTGTGTGTCACCAAGTCAACTGATTTATACCAACCCTAATAGGGCTTTCAATATGGGGGATACAGTGGTGCCTAGCAAGATGAATTTAATTCATCCTATGGGTCAATTCATTTTACAAAAAAAATCATCTTATGAATTTATCTTAGGAATTCATCTTAGGAATGAATGGGAAACTGATTAATCTGTTATAGAGGTCAGAGAAAAGGCCCCCCCCAAAGTCTTTTTCCTCTAGATCACTTTGTAATATGCACTTGAAAGGGATGCAGAACCAGCACCCTCCCCTCGGAACCCCACCCCCCATTGAAGTGCAATGCAAACATGGACAAAAGCAAGCAGCAAGACAATCGGCAGCCTGCTCCTGCCAAAACTGCAATGTAAAACAATGCAAACATGGACAAAAGCAAGCTCCAGGAAAAAACCTAGGTTGTTCCTGCCAAAAGTGCAATGAAAAACAATGCCAAAACAGAAAAGAAAATAAGGAAACCTCAGTTTTCTACCTGTCTGAGTTTTAAAAGTCCAAAACTTTCTGCAAAAAAAAAAAAATGTCCAGAATGGCTCCAAAAGTTGATGAAAAACTCCTCCCACCCCTCCACAAACTATGGGGCCACAATGCATCCTGGGTAACTTGTTTCAAAATGCAGAACAGATTTTCTTCTTGCAAAGCATCCCATAGGGAATTTTCGTCTTGTGAAGCAATCCTATTCCCAGAAATTTCATCTGTGTTTCAAGTTTTTTCATCTTTATGGGTCCTTTGTCTTAAGAGGTACCACTGTATTTAAGAATTGGTTTAATCATCTCCACTCCTCCAGTGAGTGTCTGTGGGTGAGCAAGGATCCACACCTTGGTTTCCAGTCTCCTAGTCCATCATTCTATCACACTGGGTTCAGACATCATTAGGGAAGGGGAAAGGAATCTGGAGCTGCAATTCCCTCCTCCCAACATTGTTGAGGTTACAGAACAACTTTCTTTAAAAAGATAACAAATTTTGTTCACTCCCTGAGATCACCCACATTTCACTTCCTATTCTTATTACGCTGAGAGCATTTAGCTCTACCCTAAGACAACAGTTATGAACAATGTAAAGCACCCCATAAATGCTACGAGTTGCTATAGATTTTTACCTAAATCCCATATCCATTAACAAGAGCAATTGAATCTGGTGGAAACATTTTATTTTAATTTTTGCTTCCACAAAGCTCCCAACAGTGATTCTGTTGACTTAAAACACTGGGTAATTTCTGCTTGGAAGATTTAACAAGGTTATGCTACTGTTCCTGACTCTAATCTGAATTCAGCATACCAGCTGCTATTCATCCTTATAATTACAAATTTATTTAAGAAATGGGTATTACAAATTCTAAACATAGTTTGCACTATCTTTTCTAACTATGTCTATAATTAGATTGTGAAACCCATTTGGCTGAAACCTGAATCTAGCCAATTTGGACCAAATCATACCAGAATTGGATCTAAAGCACTTCAGATTTATCTGAGTCAGTCTGATCCAAATCTGACTCAAAGTCACTTCAGATCAATGCAGCAATTCAGACACCAAACTACAGCAAAAAAGTATGTTTACAAAACATTCCAGAGCAGCAAGATAGAAGGAAATGCTATTTGAGGTGGGGAAAATGTACTGGATTTTGCTTGATAACTCGAGTTTGTTATCCTGGACAGGAACCTCACAAGTACCTTCCAATCACAGTGAGTGCAAGGGTGGGCTTCACCGGAAGCTTCTCTGGCAAGCGAAACTTCTTTGCCCTCCTCAGTGAAATCCCAGCCCGGGAAGGGAGGGGGGATGAGCCCTGTATATAACAGGGATTCTCCCAGGCTTCTGCGTCTTTCGAGGCAACAGTCCCACCTGCCAACCCTTTTTTCAGTACTATTATGAGTATAACTGGTCGCTTTTGAGGGCTGGATAGAAATCTTTTCCCCGCTCCCAGAATTGGCCTATCAGTGAATGGGAAATTTTCGCCTATCCCACACTGGTGCTTTGATGGTACATCAGCTAGGTCGTCATCATACTGGTCACATTGGCAGGTAGTGTGGAAATAACAAGGATTTGGTGAGCCCTAAAGGGAGATATATCCAGTTCTAGCCAATCCAACCCCAGGATGCTGAACATCAGGAGATGACAGTGTTAGGGGGAGGATGCGCAGTATTGGGGTTGGTACATTAAGCTACTTCTTGACTGCGCAATCAAAGGGTAGTAGATTCACCCACACATAAGCCAGTTGGTGGGGTCCTGGGAGACTCTTGGTCCCAACTGTTATTCTGCATTATGTCAGCCCCCTCTTTGAGTTACAGTTTAAAATATCTTTGGAATATATTTAATAAAGTGTGGCCCAAGTTTATACCCATCCTCAGTGTCTTGCCTCTTCATCTCGCCTTGGGAGGGCACGGAGAGGCCGTGTGCAGTTAGATTTTCAGCTCTTTCATGTCACTCGTCATTCTTCTGATTTTCTTTAATTGTTAAGAGCAGATCACTGAAAAAGCTGCAGACAGTGATTGGATAGTTGCACTGTCTTAGAATAACTGAGTTTTCTAAACCTTTTTGCCTTACACACTTTAATGGCCTACCTAATCCTCTTTTTCCTTTTCCTTTTCCTTGTTCATTTATTTCAGTAGTAAATCTTTTTACTGTGTCCACAATTTTCTACACTATCCCTGAAGGAGGTGTCCTCAGTCTCAGGATGTGCATTTCACCCATAAAAAATGGCCTCTTAAGTACCGATTTATAGTACTAGTTTGGCACTTAATAGTGTTTGGTCTTTGTTTTTCAGTCTGTACTCAATGTACCTATTGTTCCCAATTTTTCCTTCCCCTTCCCTTTTCCCCCCTTCCACCTTTCCCCTTTTTCCCCTTATCCATAAAGAAACCAATAAAACCTATTAAAAAATAAAGTGGTCCAATAAAGGGTTGTTACTCACTCTTCCATTTGTTTAGTGTGTGTGAAGTTTAATGGGTTGAGCTGCAAACGTACCCTCTACTCATTTCTAGATCTAACTTCCAAACTCAGCTGGGCAAGTATCTTGCTGACAAATTTGGTTTTTAAAAAAATAATTGTATTGGGAAGTTGTTGATGAAGTTATGCTTAGTGTAATTTGTATTTCTCCTTCACCAGTCCTGCTAGTATCGAATCTTTAAGCCTCTTTTCCAATCCCCCCCCCCATTCAGCCCCATCATAGTCTTTTTATATGTTGCTTTTTGAATACATCTGAATGTTGATCTCTGTGTTATGTTAGGAGAATTGGTATTAGGCAGTGTCTAGATATAAGCACAAATCCTAAGTCATCAGTGCAGCACTCTAGGTGCCGCACCCTCCATTCCCCCATCCTCATGGCCCGTTTCCCCAGCCATATGCTTGCATGTGATGCTCCTTCTCTCCAAGTTGCACAATCTTCCAGTCCTGACAGGAGCATGGATTTCCCTTTTCCACCTCCTCCAGGAGCAGGGAAGGATCCCTGCAGTGCCTTTGAGTTCATGGAAACACACACACTTCTTGTTGTGAGTCGATGAGGGGTTTGAAGATTTAAGTTTCCAAATTTTGATTTGGATCTGCATTGGAATCCGATGGGATCTGGTCTGAAACAGTATGAACTGAATCAGGCTTCACTCTGAGTTACTGAATCAGGTTCTGAACCAGTCCACATGAGCCTAGCCAATCCTGTTTCTTTGAAGAATTCCTTGTATAATATCCATGTTACCAAATGCAGGATTGCTTTCTTTAAACACTGTGAGCAGTGAGGAACTGCATTGTATCTGTGGGTATCCTTTGATGTGATGGTGGTGGCAAGATGAAAAAGTACAAGCCTCTTACAGCTTTAATACAAGACGGTGTTGCAGCAGGTGTACCTGATGTGTCAAACAGTTCTTCTTTTGCATGCCATTACAGTATGTTAATTCTGTTCTATTATTCTCCATTATTAATGCATGTGCTGTTTAGCTTAAATCTACTCTGCCTTACCTGGGCCAAGACAGAATTGTGTAGTTTTATTTGTGCAGCTCCCACAGCACCGGAAGGTTCATGATCTCTGCTGAAACATTGCTGTCCTAAATATATTTTATGCAAGGAGTTCTACTGCTTGTGGAAAGCTGTATTTCAGTGTGGCTCCTAATTATTAAGCAATGGGATTACGCAAAGCAGACTGAGATCTGACAGAGCCTATTGTGGCATTGTTTGCACAGAAGTGCAATCTAGCCCAACCCAATGAATGGCAATTTATGCTCCATGAATGTTGTATAAAGAACACCGCTATGATGTGGTATAAAGGCTGTCTTTTAAATGCATTCCGGCACACCCATTCAAAACAGAGCTGCAAATACAAATTCCCTTGTAAGTGACAGGATGTATTGACATGCGTTCCTTCTCAGGGGTATAGAATAGGAAAGAAGGTAGCTTCCCTCATCAGCTCAGCTATTATTTTTCTTCCCTGCAGAATGCCTGAGAGAGAAAGCACATTATCACAACACATCACTTCCAGGGGCATTAGTATCCTTATTCAAGCTCATGCATAACAATCATGGCAGGTCTCACTCCTTCTATCACATCAGCTATCCTATTGGAATTAAGGTAGGATGAAAGCTCCTGTGCTTACCCTGCATTGTTATGAGATCAAACTGATCTTTGATTCTGTTATTATCACATCATCCCCCTTCACCTGTTAAGTACACAAGATCTTCTGAGGTAGGGTGGGGTATGAATTAAATTGATTACAATGATAACAGCAATTATAATGGTGGTGGTGGTGGTGATGTACATACTCTTCTCCAAGGGCTGCCCCCCCCCCCGCTTATAGAAAGAGATGGTGACAGATAGAAAAGGACAGGATTATAAGATTTGGAAGAAAAATCAAGCACATGGAGAATCCCTCTGAGAATTTCCAAGCACCCATCTTTAGCACACAGTGAGTATAACAATGTATTTGGGGGGGGATAATCAAGTAATTGCCTCTCCATCCCTGATTTAGAGGAGAAACCAGTTTCTTTGCTTATAGTCTGGAAAGCATAACATAATGTTGCATTATGAAATGGAATGGCACACACACACACACACACACACACACACACACACACACACACACACACACACACACACACACACACACACACACACACACACACACACACACACACACACACACACCTAGAAGTCTTTTGTTTACAACAGGCCGAATGTGTGACAGTGTAAGAAAAGATTCCAGTGAGGAACATTTTCCCTACCTGTTCAAGGTCACCTTCACTGCCACTCCTTCTGTCTGACATGTTTTGATCAGGTAAGATGAAGAGTTCTGCAGAAGTAGGCAATCCAGGGAACACTGCCACTAAAACTTGTTCATCTGGGATGCCAGTCACCTAAAGAAGAGGGGCAGAAGAGACATTTAGGGGTAATAATAACTGCAAATAACTCTTTTGCTACTTTCCTGTGCAAGGCCTAGTATAAAACAAAACAAAGATGCAACAACTACACTGGTGGTGGTGGTTTGTTGTTGTTGTTTTGGTTCAGTCAGCCCTACCCCAGTCCTTCTCAATGGATCCTAAAAATGGCTGAGAAAGTTGGGATAAAGTATTGGTAGGTCAGCAACATCCCATTTTGTATGATTTCAGGGCCAAACCTGAGGTTGGTGGTGAATATTTGGAATGCCACAGACATGAGGCAGATGAAAACTTTGTTTCCAGGACTTGTACTGCTGTAGACAAGATATCTGCAGTAAACTGGCTCCAGAATTGTGACGCTGGCCCTCCACTTCCTGCTTTAATCTAAATGGCTTGGTGGGCCTCTAAGTTGGCATACCAAAAAAGCCAAGAGTGAAGAAAGTGGACTGAAGAAAGCAGATGCTTGTGCACTGGGATGCTCGCACACAATGCTGCTCACTCTATGATTTGTATGCCCATCTAAAGGTCCATGCAAGAATACAGTCAACATCCTGAAGCCTGGCAAAAGTACTGGAGTCATAGCCTGTAACTCAAAGGAACATACTTCTTTAATATTCCAAATATAGAACTAGGTTACACTGTGCTCTGCAGTGTCAGAAGACATCTAAGAGCAGTTGCTTACCTTGTACACCTGAATCATGAAATCTGCTCCAATTCCCATTAATTTATGGTCAAATAATTTCTCATTTAGGTGAACCAGGTTATAAGTTTACTCTATGGTTGCATAAACAGAGTTAGGGATATTTCTAAAGTTCAAAACAAATGAGGATGGATTTTGCTCATTTAAAGCTCTTGCCAAATATATTAATTTCACCTCCTAAATGTTGTCACAAAATAAAGCAATCAGTCTCAGTGCGTTAGTAAGTATATTCCATATGCACTAAATCATGCATACACTTAAAAATATATGTATGGCAATAAGAATACAATTGGGAGGAAAACATCATACATGTCAAGGCATCTCAAATAAGTGCCTCGAGAGAGAGAAAAGTTTTGAAGCACAGATAATCAAGGTCCAGCAATGTAGAAAGGTTCCATGCCTCAGTGACCTTGAGAGACAAAGATGAGAGCTTCCAGTTCCTAGAAGCATAGCAAGAAGCAAAGGGAAGCTCTAAGGTGTACAGAGACATACTAAAGTGTACTAGGCATGTCTCGGGTGGTGAAAAAAGCCAAGGTGATTGCAAAATGATGCTATAAATACTGATCAGACAAGCACATGTTTTGTTGGCTGTTTGGATGTTTGATTACTTGACCGTTTGGCTGTTTGATCACCAGATGCTCTTTTGTACTGAACTGGATTTCTATGTTCCTGAAAAGTTATATGGAAAGAAGGAATTAGTTCCAGGTACTGCTGTATATGTTGTAAATATTGTAAACAGACTGCTAAACCCCAGAAGCATAGTCTGTCTTCAGTGAATTTGTTTTTTCTGCTGTGAAGCTACTTTCTGTTTTTTGCAACTTGAGTTGGACAACATAGTCCATTGTTCACTCATTCTGACAATACATATTTTTTATCAGTGAGGGAAATGAGTACAAAATGCAATCATTAGAAAAATTATGTAAATAAATGTATGTCTTCCCATATGGGAAGAAAAAAAGCCAAGATCTATTAACCTAACTGTACTCGGGAGGACTACAGTTGCCACCCATGGTTTGGTCCCAGCATTTCCTAGTCTAGGCCTGAATACCGTATTTGTAGAGCTAATTACAGGAGGTATCTGACAGTATTATGATCTTTTTTTTAATTGCTGCTATGTGTGAATGATACACTTCCCTTCCCTGAATTGGCCTAGTAGATAGCTCTCGTTATTTATTGGACTGCCCAAGGATGATGCTCACCTGCACCAGGGATCTTTTGATGACTCTGGAAATATCCTCTCTCCAGTCAGGGATGTCAGGGTTGTGATAATCCAAATTGGGGGAGAATGACAGTAACTGAGACTGGAAATATTCTGCCAAGAAAGAGGTACAGTCAAAACTTACTATTAACCATCTAACTCATTTATACCAAGGCAGACAATATCCATAGCTTCGTGTGGGACAGGAGATAGTTCTACATGTCCTTTCAAAATGATAACACAGCATGATTTGCTCACAAGAGTTCAAAATTCCTCAAATATCCTGAATACAGCAAAACAAAAACAAAAACAACCCTATTCCCTTTAATCCACAGGAAATCCATTCTCAGTTTTGCCCGGAAATATAAATTTCAAAGATTAATTTTTAGGTGTTGAAAACATGAGCCTTTGTGGAGAACGGATATAATGCAGTTTTAACATTTTGAAATGTTGTATTTTGACATGTCTACCTAAAGGAAACATATGAACAAAATCCAACTAACGTCTTTTCCAGTGGGTCAGTTTCCTACATATATCAGGGTACAGAAAAGGGGTTCTATTCAGGAACAGAATAAATGAGATGTAAGTCCAAAATTTTATTAATAAATTTGTCAAAAGACCACCAGGGACTATGAAGAAGGATAGGCACAAGCCTCCTCTAAAAAAACTCAGAATTGTTAAATGAAATAGTTCACACAGAAGTAAGTCCCATTCCATCCAATGGGACTTAGACTACAGGGAAGTGTGTGCAGGACCTCAATCATATCCCAGGTGTAGACTGAGATGAGGCCGATTGAAAAAGAGAGGAGAAGAAAGCACTGCAATATATTGTATGAGACAGCTGAAGAGAGAGAAGACTAGATTGCTTTTTATAAAGTAATTTTATCCTATCCTGAAGCATTTTGCATGAGAAACAAAAATAAAGGATGAGAGAAAGAGAAGAGTGAACAGGAAGCCTTCCAGATAGGCATATAAATCTTCCACCACGGTATAAGGCTTGTAGCTTGCTTGGCAGTTGAACCTTAGACCTCTTGCACACTCACCAGCACTGTCCAGCTGTTAGACAGTGACAACAAAGAAGCCAAAGCCAGCATTCAGAAATCAGATTGCTCTTCTATTGCACTTGACACACTTTCTGCTCCACTGAGCAAATCCTTAATGTAAGTAATCTGTTTCCCAAAAGCAGAAATTACCTGTTTGTTAGCCCCATGTGCAGCCATGAGCAGTTAATGCATAACAAATCAGATACCAATCGTGCTAATGACAGGAGAATCAGGGTATTGTAATTCATGAGACACTAAGAAATTACCTCCTAATTAACTAACTGCAGGAAAGCAAGGCTAATTTCAATGGCAGGCACGTTTATGCATGCACAGAGCTGGATGGGTTCCTTGACCTACTATAGAACCTGGCCAATGCTGGACTGAAATCCTTTTCCCCCACTTGGTAATTAGGCATCTTTCCAGATGATGGAATTGTGAGTCTTGTCATTCATGTTCCCTAATAATCCTGCTCTCCCTCAACAGCCTCTGCTTCTCTCATGTTTTCATTTTCTTTCTTGAGCTCAGTGATCTCTGCACAGAGCCCACCTAAAATATTTTTCTGCCTGTGACAGATTAGATTATTATTTATTATATTTATACCCCAACCATCTGGCTACTCTGGGTGAGAATGGACTCCCTTCTCATTTAATGTAACTTATTTCAATTGCCCATTGGACCTAAAGACAGTAGCTTAGCTTAGGGAGCACAAGGAAGATTTACTTCATTCATCCACTCACTTATTCTATATTTTCTGTACCATTTCTCATTTGCACAGATGCCAAATACCTGTACACCACCATGAAACAATAAAGCAGTCCAATAAAAACATAATGATATAGTATCTATGGAACCATGCTGTGCTTCCAGTACAAACAAACAAACAAACAAACAAACAAACAAACAAACAAACAAACAAACAAAACCCCTCTAAAATATATCACACCTATTTGCCTAATATTACCACAGTTGTCAGAGTATTCAAACATCACAGAGAACCTGGATGGGAGAGATCACTGAAGACACTGGAATGTTATTGCCTAGGTCCTCAATTTTTGTTTCTTTACTCAAGGCCCATTTGCAGTATCAAGACCCCTCGCCAGTAGAAAGCTGAATATGGGATGAAAGATGGTGGACACCTTTGGGCATGGTTTAGTGCCACTGCAAGAAAGACACAATTAAGCTCCTGTCACACTTCTCTGCTTTGATATTTACGGTGGACGGGTTTGAAGAGCAGGGATGAAATACATGAAGCTTAACATTGTGTTCAGAGCTGGCACACACATGCATCATTAACCCATAGTAAGCAACTGTTTTATGGGCTCCAGTAAACACTGCCCCTAGAGGACTTCAGAATGATACATGGGCTCTTTCATCTTTTAGCAACTCCCTTTTATAATAGTTAATGGAGTGAAATCATCTCTTTTCAGAAAATGGAGGCTTCTGTCTCCCCCAAAAGGGCCTCTCTCTCTCTCTCTCTCTCTCTCTCTCTCTCTCTCTCTCTCTCTCTCTCTCTCTCTCTCTCTCTCTCTCTCTCTCACACACACACACACACACACACACACACATGTTAATTTTAATGACCACTCTAAACCATGTCCAAAGATCACTCTGAAAGGTCAAGGAAGAAATTATTTAACAAAGGCTACAACATATATAAGGTGATCTGTGAAAAATTGCAATCCCCCTTAGGGTTCACGACCTTCAGGGTGCGAAATGCTTGTCTAAAACATCTTATGAACAATTATAATTGTGATTTTTTTTTTTTGCCCAGCAAAGTCTGAAGCCCATGAGAAAATAAGTTGGAGACTTGAAGCATATGTTTTTCTGTACAGTCCCAGCCACAGGTCACATTGTCAAGCACTGATGGAGGATGAGTGGGTTAATACAAGGCCCAGAGAGCTTTACCAAGGGGTAAAGGAACTCTCTGTAGTCCCATTGTCTTGGACAGACCATTATCTGGTGAGTTTTAGGCTCACTGGAACTCAAAGCCTTGGAAGGGGTGGAAGTCAGACAAAGGCAATTCGTCCAAGAAGGTTGATGGATCCAGATGGTTTTGTAGCTGCCCTAGTAGAATTTTCCACTACTTTGACAGATGAGTCCTTTGAATCCTTAGTTGATATCTGGAAAGTGGAAATGAGCAAAGCCATTGATCTGATTGCCCCTGAACATCTCCTTCCTCGAAGTACAGCCAAATTGGCTGCTTGGTTTCCTAGGGAACTGGCAAATATGAAAAGGGTAGTCTTTAGAACTAAATGTCATTGGTGGAAAACCCAGAGTGATACAGATAAAGAAACAGTGAAAGGACATTGGAAAGCTTATTCCAAGGCAGTGAAAGCAGCACAAAATCATTTTTCTCCACCACCATTGCTTTGGCATAGAATTGCCCAGCGGAGCTTCTCCGAATAGTCAAGAGTCTGCTACATGTTGACACACAGGTGGATAACACAAATCACTCTGTAATGTGCTGCAAATAATTTGCACAACACTTTACAGCCAAAATTGTACAGATCTGGACTGGCTAGGATGCTGCTATTGATCCAGAGCCTATAAATAAAATTAATGCATGAGTTTCAGCTCCTACAGCCTGAAGATGTGGTAAGGACCCTGGAGAGATGAGGGCCACCACATGTCTGTTAGACCCTTGCCCTGCCAAAGAGTGCCTAGCAGCTTGGTTAGGAAGAGCAGTGAATGCTTCCTTGCAACAGGACAGGATTCTAGCATGTTTGAAGGAGGCGATAGTAAAACCTCTGTTTAAAAAGCCCTCTTTAGATCCAACATTACTGAGCAACTATCGACCGGTATCCAACATCCCATTCCTGGGTAAAGTACTAGGGCGGGTTGTGGCCTCCCAGCTCCAGAGGTTTCTGGATGAGATAAACAACCTGGATCCATTTCAATCTGGCTTCAGGCCTGGCTATGAGACTGAGATGGCACTGGTTGCCTTGGTAGATGACCTACGCTGGGAAATAGGGGACCTGTGTCCATTTTAGTTTTATTGGACCTTTCAGCTGCTTTTGACACTATCGACCATGGCATCCTCCTGACTCGTTTCTCTGAAATGGGACTTGGCAGAACTGTGTTACAGTGGCTCCAGTCCTTCCTGCAGGAGAGAACGCAGAAAGTGGTGTTATGTGATTCGTGTTCGACACCACGGCCACTGACCTGTGGAGTTCCCCATGGCTCTGTTCCGTCTCCTGTGTTATTTAACATTTATATGGAACCACTGGGGAAAATTATTCATAGTTTTTGGGTTAAGTGTCACCAGTATGCTGATGACACTTAACTCTACCTCTCGTCCCCTCTGGATTCCAAGGAAGCTATTTTGACTTTAGATCAGTGCTTAGCTTTGGTAATGAACTGAATGAGGAAGAACAATTTGAAACAAACCCAGACAAGACAGAGATGCTTCTAGTCAGTCAAAAGGGAGATCAAGGGATAGGGATGCAACCTGTCCTAGATGGGATCACCCCCAATTGAAAAAAGAGGTACGTAGCTTGGGGGTGCTCCTGGACTCATCTTTGATCCTAAATGCCCAGGTCACAGCAAAATTAATACTAGTATTCCAATTGTGCCCATTTTTGAGATGACACAACCCCTAGTGATGTCCTGGCTGGACTACTGTAATGTGCTCTCTGTGGGGCTATTGATGGAAAGTCTCAGGAAGCTTCAATGGGTCCAAAATGCGGCAGCCAGATTGCTGACAGGGGCCTGTTACAGAGATCACATTACACCCCCACTAAAGCAGCTCCACTGGCTGCCAATCACCTACCGGGTATGATTCAAAGTGCTGCCCTTGACCTCCAAAGCACAAAATGGCCTGGTTCCAAGCTACCTCAAAGATAGAATCTCGCAGTATGAACTGGCTCAGAGGTTAAGGTTATCAGGAGAGGCTTTTCTATCCATCCCATTACCTTCACAGGTGCACCTCAGAAGAAAACATGAAAGGGACTTCTCTGTTTCTGCTCCCAGACTTTGGAACTCCCTCCTGTTGGAGGCCAAGACTGCCCCATCTATGCTGTCTTTCACAAAGCAGGCAAAGACCTTCCTCTTCAGGCAAGTTTTCCCTCAATGAAGGTCATCCTACTATGTAACTTTATATAGATTTCCATACATTATTGCATTGACTGATTTATAAGAACACCAGAGTTTTCCATGTTACTTTCATTTTTCTTTTATTTTTGTGTGCTCCCTATAGCTCTACTGTTACCTTTTAATGTTCTAAGATGCCTCCTCTAATTCCCTCTTTTTAACTTGATTATGTCTTATATGTTCTGGGCTGTATATTGTCCCTCATTACTGTAAGCCACCTTGGGTCCTTTTCCAAGGAGAAAGGTGGGGTAAAAATATTCAAAATAAATAAATAAATAAATAAACTCCCATTACCTCTTTCCCCAAAATATTTTTCACTGAAAAAAATCCCCTTTGCAATCTCTAATGCTGAATAAAATATGTTTATGAGCATTTGAGGGTTCAGGATAAAGGGGGCTCCCCTAAAACATGGGAGAACAGCTATCTTTAGACGCACAAGGCGGATGCCCCATAATGGAGCTACACATTTGGGGCTTGGTCGTTTATATGTAGCTGATGGGTGGCATTTTGCCCATTCCTAATATAAGATGACACTCCTTTGAACCAACATTCACTGTGCCAAAAATGGACCTTACAAAATACCATGGGCCAACTCAATTCATACATACAAATCTGTAAATGATTTTTTTAATTATTAAAAAACAGTATCACATTAAGGCCAGTTCTTCTGGACATAAAACATTTGCACATAATAATGGCATGCAGTATTAGAATTTGCACACCTTTGGGGCACCCCAAATAAAATACCCAAACTACAGGGTGACTAGTCTCTAAATATAGCACAATGTCACATCAAGCCCAATACACATTTCCTACTCCAGCACTTCCATGGCAATGAAAATTATATGTAGAAAACAGTAGAGAACTAGAGATGGGGCCTATGATAAGCTTTGGGCAACCTCAGCCTACAAACCCAAACCTTTAAATGTGCAATCTTGCATTCCATAGCTTATGGTGAAACACTTAAGATAGAAATAAAATGCATACTGATACCATGCATTTAAGAGATAAAATATGCATACAGGCTGAAGGTATGAACTCCAATTAAATATTTTAACCCCAAGTGTAAGATTTGGTAAGAACCCCTGGCTTATTTACAAAAGAAATTGAAAATGCCTTTGGTGTCAGTATTATGGGATGTAAAGTTCCTGTAGTATTGGTTCCTCAATTGTCCTAGGGGACTTACTAAAGGAATAATGTTGAAGTCAGTTTTGAAATTACTAAAACAAATGCTGTATAACCACCAGCTGCTGTCAATAGAGAAAGTGTGTGTGTGTGTGTGTGTGTGTGTGTGTGTGTGTGTGTGTGTGTGTGTGTGTGTGTGTGTGTGTGTGTGTGTGTGTGTGTGTGTGTGTGTGTGTGTGTGTGTGTAAAACTGTTTTCTATTTCTGTATCCAGTATTCAAAAGCCATTTCACCCTTTCACATTGTGCTTCAAAACCATAATTAATATGCACAGTCACATCCTAATACACAGAGCTTTATTGTTTCTTCCTAATGTGACCAATTCATATTTCCATAAGCCAAAGGAAAATAATTCCTGGTATTTGACTTGTAAATTTGAAAGAGCTGTTGTGTGATTCAGTTCTGATGCTACAGTGCTTTGTCTTTGAAAGTCAACCTTTAAAAAGAGAAATAAAGACTAACTCCCACCTTCATGCTCTCATTTGCCTGAATATAAAACTTTGTAGTTCATACAGATATCAGAACCGGAAAAATGTGATTAGAAAGATTTCTTAAAACAATAGGTGCAAATCATTAATTGTCCTACTTGACTAGTATTACCCAAATCACAACTTCCCATTTTGGACACTGTAACAAACCGTGGTTAGAAGAGTCATGAATACATCTAATACTACTAAATATTGTCAAGAATAAGCCATCCAAGCATCTATGCAACAGGGTCTTTTGAATTAGCCTGCATCTGCTTACCATGTACAGCAATGTTCTTCATGTCCTGGATAAGAATGCTGCCAGCTGAGACCTGCACTGTGATGGTATTCATTCCTTCTGTGGTAAAAGTATAAGAGATGCTGCTGTCCAAAGTGATGAATGGCTGCAAAAGTCACATGCAGTCAGAGTCAACACATTACTCTTTTGGGAGTCAAATTATTAACCATGTTAAGCATCACTTCAGAATTTTTTTGCAGTATGAAACAAATGACACACATCAGATATACAAGTTTGACTGTGCCTCACAACTATATTCTCATTTTAAGTTGGGAAAGAGGCAATGAAAACAGAAATGCTGAGAAACATATTGGGCCACCCTCCGTGGCATGTTTATTTCATCAAACAAAACAATAAGGAAGTGGTGATCGAGTCAATAGTTAAGCTCATTCCAGATATTTGCAGAAAATGATGTGGCCACTGCCTGAAGCATATGTGGTTTGGGCAAAAGCTGCTAAACTGAGCCAGCCAGTAAAATACCAAGCTCCCTAGGCAGGTCATTTCCTCAATTCATCTCAAAGCTTGCTTCTGGGAAGAATAAAGCAGTTCCCAGCAATATTAAAAACAAGATTATACAGTTGCACAGTGGTTGCCAACCGCTCCTAAAACAACTCAGCTTGGAATTCTCATCCCAGTCAGGTTATCCTTTGAAGTGGACTGAAATAGTTTCTACACCTGCTGTTTAGAAATGAGCACGAAACGAACAATTTTTCATTTCCGTTTTCGTTTTTTCGTTTCGTTACGTAACAAAACGACAAACGAATTTTGTCTCTAAAATGAAACAAAATGAACAGAAACACCGGAAATTTTGTTGTGTGTTTCGTTTCCGTTACTGCAATATAAGTGAATTGCTTAAAATCCTAAAAAATCGCAAAATTGAAATAAATGGTAACAAAATGGTAATGAAAAGAACGAAAATGAAAACGATTTTTTTGCAAAAGATTCACGAAAAACGGAAACGAACCGAAACGGACCCTCCAAATGACAAACGACAAACGAAATGCTATTTTTTTAATTCGTGCCCATCTCTACTGCTGTTGTCTGAACATTTCCTTGATTATATTTAAGGCATAGTTGTACCAGAGAATTGGCTCTCAAGTGATAGATTTTTTCACCTCGTGCTTATTTATTATGCCATTCTTCTGAGATTCGCTCACCATCCTTTTCCTATATCCTTGTGAATTGTGTAATGACTGGGATGAGGTGACAACTTCTATGCAACATCCACATGGAACCTGTTCTTGGGAACTCCAGGACTACTTGCCAAGCCAGGAAAGGAAGCAGAAAGCAATTTTATTTTTTAAAAAACTGTCCCCATTTAATGGTGGATGTCCTTTCAACACAGCCAATTTCACCTCCCTTGTAGACTTTTAAAATTCAGGTGTTTCTTTAGATTTGATTCAATCATTGAGGTTTGGAAAATGAACTCTAAATTAAATCAAAGCATTTAAGCTTCATTTGCTTAAAAACTATTAGACAGCCAGACACATTTATTGTTAATCCAAGCAAATTGGCCTTTTGCTATATTGTATTGCTAAAGCAGTGGCCCACTGCTTCAACACAATAGCTTTATTGGGAAAAAGAAATTAGAGCTTTGTTGAGGGTGTGTATAAAAGGAGCTGCATATTGCACGGATGCCTTTAAGGAGGAAGATGAAGTATGGTGTGAGTCTGCATGCAGCCTAAAATCTGATTATTGTCTTCACCACTTCCCTCGTGGAAATAACTGATTCACACACAGCAATACCATTTTTAATTGCTCACTGCCTTTAGCTAACAACAGTATGACTGGCCATGGGATGAAGCTTGGGTCCAGTTTTTCTTATCACATGACCAGTTTGACTTTGTGCCTATGTGAAAATCTGTTCAGGAAATGCTGCTATAGTCATCATAGACTGAACCAAAATAAATTTGGATATACAGTGGTACCTCTTCTTATGATCTGCTCTACTTACGAGCTATTCAACTGTTGCCTTACAAATTTTAATGTGGTCTGCTCTACTTACATTTTTTAATGTTTTTAATTTTTTATTCTTTTTTATGGCTGCTCTACTCACGAGTTCTTTGACTTATGAACATGCATTTGGAATGGATTTAATTTGTAAGTAGAGGTGCCACTGTATAATAAAACATCCTGGTTGCCTGCTGACTACGTAGCTATGCCCATCAAGCACACTGTTTAGCCACAGCTGATTTTTCTGATATGTACAGTTGACTATCTAAGGCAGGCATGTCCAAACTTCAGCCCTCCAGAAATTTTGGACCACAACTCCTAGAATTCCAAGCCTATATTTCCAATGACACAGGACTGTGGGAGTTGTGGTCCAAAACATCTGGAGGGCCGAAGTTTGGACAAGCCTGATATAAGGAGAGCATCACAAATGAGGTTCCACATTCTTTTCAGACAGCAAAGTAGCAAGGAATAAAAATACTGTCCCCATGTTCACATCTTACAATTTATCTGTACCAAGCAATAATCATAATATCGGAACTGCAGATATGAAAGGCACCTTAGGAATTATCAGGTTCAGCCCCTGTCAAGGAGGCACTGTGGGAAAGTAAATACCCGATCTTTAGCTCCACAGCCAGATACCTAAACCACGGAGCTGAAAGGAAGTGTTCTGCCAGTACTAATGACAAGAAAAGACAAATTCAACAGGGTTATGACTCTTTTAAATTTATAGTAACAGCAGTGAATACCGTTTGAATGGTAGAGCATTAGACTGGTATCACTTTTGAAATGTAAGAATGCAGAAACCTCACCCACATTCAGAACTGCACAAACTCGTGTGTTTAGATTATCAACTCACTGCACGACTGTACCTGCAGACAGAAATCTCCTGTTCTCTAATCAATGCTTTGTTCTCCTCTACTCAACATAAGAACATAAGAACATAAGAAGAGCCATGCTGGATCAGGCCAAAGGCCCATCTAGTCCAGCTTCATGTATCTCACAGCGGCCCCACCAGATGCGTTTGGGAGCGCATGAGACTAGATATCTGTCTCCTGATACCACTCCCCTGCATCTGGCCCTTGAAGTACCCTGGTTTAAAGCCTAGAGATTACACATCTCCATCATGGTTTGTAACCCGTGATGGACTTTTCCTCTAGGAATCTGTCCAATCCCCTTTTGAAGGCATCCAGGCCAGATGCCATCACCACATCCTGTGGCAGGGAGTTCCATAGACTTACAACGCGCTGGGTGAAAAAATATTTTCTTTTGTCAGTTCTTACTCTCCCAGCACTCAATTTGAGTGTATGTCCCCTAGTTCTGGTATTTTGAGAGAGGGAGAAGAGCTTCCCTCTATCCACTTTACTCATACCCTGCATTATTTTGTATGTCACAATCATATCCCCCCTCAAGCGCCTTTTTTCCAGACTAAAGAGGCCCAATTGTTTTAGCCTTTCTTCATAAGGGAGGTGCCCCAGCCCAGTAATCATTTTAGTCGCTCTCTTCTGCACCTTTTCCAGTTCCACTATGTCTTTCTTGAGATGCGGTGACCAGAATTGTACACAATACTCCAGGTGGGGCCTTACTATTGTTTTGTATAACGGCATTATAATGTTGGCTGTTTTATTTTCAATCCCCTTTTTGATAATCCCTAGCATGGAATTGGCCTTCTTCACTGCTGCCACACATTGGGGAGACACCTTCATGGAGCTGTCCACCAACACACCAAGATCTCTTTCCTGATCCGTCACGGATAACTCAGAGCCCATGAGTTGATAGATGAAGTTTGGATTTTTGCCCCAATATGCATTACTTTACATTTGGTTACATTAAAACGCATTTGCCATTTCTCAGCCCACTCCCCCAGTTTGGAGAGATCCTTCTGGAGCTCTTCACAATCTTCTCTGGTTTTTACCACATGGAAAAGTTTTGTGTCATCTGCAAACTTGGCCACCACACTGTTTATCCCTGTCTCCAGGTCATTTATATGAACAGATTGAAAAGCACCGGTCCCAGGACCGAGCCCTGGGGCACACCGCTTTTCACTTCTCTCCATTGTGAAAATTTCCCATTGACACCTACTCTTTGTTTCCGGGATCTCAACCAGTTCTCAATCCATAAGAGGACCTGCCCTCTTATCCCCTGACTATGCAATTTTCTCAGCAGCCTTTGGTGAGGGACTGTGTCAAAAGCCTTTTGAAAATCCAGATAGACTATATCCACCGGTTCACCCAAATCCACGTGCCTGTTGACCTTTTCAAAAAATTCTAAAAGGTTTGTAAGACAAGATTTACCCTTACAGAAGCCATGCTGATTTTCTCTCAGCAAGGTTTGTTCTTTTATGTGTTTTAAGATTTTCTCTTGGATGAGGCTTTCCACCATCTTCCCTGGGACAGATGTAAGGCTAACTGGCCTGTAGTTTCCCGGGTCCCCCCTCCTTCCTTTTTAAAAAATTGGTGTGACATCTGCCATCCTCCAGTCCTCCAGCACTGTGGCAGTTTTAACAGACAAGTTGCATATAACCGTTAAGAGGTCTGCAATTTCATTTCTCAGTTCCCTAATAACCCTTGGGTGGATGCCATCTGGGCCCGGTGACTTGTTAATCCTCAATTTATCAATTAGTCCTAAAACCTCCTCTCTTTTAACCTGTATTTGATTTAATTCTTTAGTCAAGAGGGGCGGCTCAGGCAGCGGAATCCGCTCAAGGTCCTATGTCGTGAAGACAGACGCAAAGAACTCGTTCAATTTCTCTGCAATGTCCAAGTCCTCCTTAACCTCCCCTTTTCCTCCCTCACCATCCAGAGGCCCAATTGGTTCTCTGGCAGGTTTTCTACTTCTAACATATTTAAAGAAGCTTTTATTATTACCCTTTATATTGCTAGCCATGCGTTCCTCAAAGTCTTTCTTTGCCTCCCTTATCATCTTTTTACATTTCTTTTGCCAGAGTTTGTGTTCCTTTTTATTTTCCTCATTTGGGAGGATTTCCATTTACAGAAGGACCTCTCCTTGTGCTTTAGAGCCTCTCTAACTCCACTCGTTAACCATGCCGGTGTCCTCTTGGACTTAAATGAGCTCTTCTTTCTTTGTGGTATGCACTTGTGCTGGGCCTCTATTATTGTTGTTTTAAACAGGCTCCATGCACTCTGAAGAGATTGGATTCTTCTAACCCTCCCCTTCAGTTTCTCTCTAACTAGTTTCCTCATCTGAGGGAAGTTTGCCCTTCGAAAATCAAGAGTTTTTATGTCTGATTTGGTTGACACTCTTCCTCCGACATGCATGGCAAAGGTAATTGCAGCATGGTCACTGTTCCCCAGAGGCTCAGTGACATTCACATCCCTGACGAGGTCCTGAGTATCACACAATATTAGATCTAGAGTTGCCTGTTCTCGGGTGGGCTCCATGACAAGTTGCTCTAAGGCACAGTCATTCAGCAAGTCGAGAAACCCAGTTTCTCTTTCTTGCCTGGAGCTCGCATTGGCCCAGTCAATGTGGGGATAATTAAAGTCCCCCATGATTACTATCCTATCCCTCTTAGCCACCTCCATGATTTCTCTCCTCATTTCAAGGTCCCCCTCAAGTTTTTGATCTGGTGGACGATAGAATACTCCAACTATCATATCACTCTTTGGACCTGGTAGTTTAACCCACAGTGATTCTATGGCGGAGTCAGACCCTCTGTCAATCTCCATTCTGCTGGATTTTATGCCTTCTTTGACATAGATGGCCACTCCTCCTCCAACCCGCCCCTCTATATCCCTTCTATAGAGTTTATAGCCTGGGATTGCTGTGTCCCACTGGTTCTCCACATTCCACCAGGTTTCTGTTATGGCTATTATATCAATGTTATCCCTAGCTGCCAGATGTTCAAGTTCTCCCATCTTTGCTCGGAGGCTTCGAGCATTGGCGTAGAAGCACTTGTACAGTGGGTCCCGCAACAGCTGCTGCCTTGTTCTTCTCCCCCCACAGCTTTTATTTTCAGTAGACGAACTGTCACATTCCACTATTCTGCCAGTATTAATACTTGCTATGTCATTTCTATGTGATTCTCTACCCTCTCCAACCTCATTCCCAGAGGATGAGGTGTTCCGAACCGGATGCCACACAGCTCCTGTCGGCTTTCCCCCTCAAGTGTGCCGTGATCACACACATGCATGAAAAAATCATACATATTAAAATAGAGTCAAGAAGCTGTGCACTGCACACCATTGTGTAGATAATTTTCTGCCAAAAGACGATGGAGGAGGAAGAGGAGGAGATTTCCAAATGTGGACAGAATGGGCTCTTTTTTTCTGATTTATACATTTTAGTTTAATTTGTATCCAAAATATTTTGAGGCTTTACAGCAGCACTTGTGAAGAAGCCTAGAATTTCTATCCAAGTCTCGTGGTTTGTTGTGTTGAAGGAATTAATCCCCGGAGTTCTTTGATCCCAGAGAGTGCATAAACAAAGGTCAGAGAGTAATAGCAACTCGGAACAGTAGAGTCCTCCAGAGACCATGCCAAGAGGCCCTGGGAGAAGAGAGCTTTCTCTCCAGTTGTTTTTAGCTACTGTTGTGAATCAGTGGAAGTTATCTGAAAATCTGCAAGCACACTGTCAGCATGGCAATGCTGCTTTGCATTCTGTTCCACCATCCCATGAATACTGTCATTTGGAAAGCCAAATAGTCTTACCAGCTTTGAACTGCCTCTTTAGGCCGCGGTCATACCTGTGTTTTCTCCGTAGTTTCCCTTCAGCTAACTGCACATAAAAAGATTGTGTCCTAACCATGAAGAGAAGTAAATTACGGTCCTGGCCTACCACACCCCTTGAACAGCAGTTTCAGTGAAGTTTCAATAACCACCGCCAGGGGCTGGATTTAGAAACTTCGCTCGAAAATGCTTAGTTATTTGCTTCTGTAACCACGATAGGACACAGAAAATACGCAGTAAAATCAGTTGTTCCCCTTTTTTGATAGCTTAAACACCACAGAGGCTTGGAAAGTAGAGCCGGAAAGAAGGGGAAAATGTGAAGCAGACAGGTAGAGAGGAAATCAAAATAGGAAAATACGACACAGAAGAGAGGACACTAACTGCACATTAAAAAACATGTGACCGTCCCCCCCCCAAAATATGCATGAAATTTATATAATTTATGTGACCGTGGCCTTATTTTATTGCTTCCTCACAATGACAGTTTAAGGACATAAATCACCTGTTGACTCCTACTAGAATAGACCCATTGAATCAATGAGAATGTACTGTAAGTCAACAGAAAGTCAAGCTAATGCTTAGTAAATTGCAACAATTCAAAGTACGTGCTCTGGTTGGGACCAGACATGGGCACAATCAGTCTGGCACCTTGTGCTGGTTTGTGTTTATGTCCAAGCAAGTGTTTGGCACTTCTCGGCCCTGCCTCTCCTGGCAGGCCTCCACACAGAGGCAGTGAGCAGAGGAGGCAGTGCAGGGAAGCTGGGGTGCTTCCTAGGAGTAGGCACCTACTGGAGAAGGAGGGGCTGGGAAGCACTGAACACCCATTTGAATGAAAAATGAACCATCACAAACTGCAGAAACAGTGGTTCATGTCCACCTCTATTTTGAACTAACACCTGGGTTAGGTCAAAAAGGTTGAGCCTGTGTCTGTCACAAAATGGCAAATACAGTTCCCCTAATATCCAAGTGTAAAAAGCAGAAGCTTGTCATGTGTGAAATTATTTTGCTCCAGCATCTTTTCCCAATGTCATCTGCCCATTAGATCTTTTCAAGCACAACTCCTCCATGCAGCCATCCAAAGAAAGTCCATAATGCTGTTTTGTGTTTTTCGGGCCATTTGGCCATGTTCTGGAAGTTTTTCTTCCTGACATTTTGCCAGTGTCTGTGGCCAGCATCTTCAGAGGGCAAGGAGCTCTGAAGATGCTGACCACAGAGACTGGTGAAACGTCAGGAAGAAAAGATTCCAGAACACGGCAAAACAGCCTGAAAAACTCACAACAGCTATCAGATCCCAGCCCTGAAAGCCTTCAAGAATACAAAGACCAGAAAGTCATATACTAGAGACAGGGCCTTCTTGGTGTTGGCACCTATTATGCAATCAACTATCAGAGGAGCTATGCCTAAATTCATCTCTGTATTCGTTTAAGAGGACTTAAAAACACTACTTTTCAGGGAGGCCTTTCATGTTGACCCTGGTTGAATGCCTTTGCTTCTCTCCAAAAATTGGTTTGTGCCACTGGTTTTAAGTTTTTAAGAGTTTGTTTTTTCTATTTACTGTATTTTTTGCTCTATAAGATGCACATAGTTATTAGAGGAGGAAAAAACAAAGAAAAATGTTTGGCCTTAGGTTTCATGGCAGGGGGATTCTGGCTACAGAAGGGGAGGGGAGAGGCTCCCTGGAGGAAGCCTCACTGCAAATGAGGTGAGGCTGGAGAGAAGCCTCATTGCAAATTTGAGGCTGCAGAAGGAAAGGAGCTTTGTGGAAGGAAGCCTCCTTTGCGGGGGGGGGGAGAATCGTGGCTGCAGAAGAGGAGGGGTAGAGAGAGGCTCCATGGAGGAGACCTCTCTGGGGACAAGGGAGAAGGGTGTAGCAGGGATAGTGAGGAGAGGCTCCATGGATGTAACAGGGCATTACTGGATTCACTCTATAACATGCATAGACATTTTCCCTTACTTCTGAAGAGGGGGATGTGTTTTATAGAGCGAAAAATATGGCATGTTGTTTTTAGTGTTTATTGTTCTCTGTAGTTTGTTTTAATAGTTTGTGAACTGCCCAGAATAGTGCTTCCACACTAACAAAGTGGTAAATAAATAAACAAATACATATTGATTTGGGGCTCAAACAAATTTCAAACTCTTCAGATCTCTTCCTTTAGGGTATTGTAGGAAGCACTGACTGAATGCCTACAATGACTGTGGCACTATGTCATAATACCTCCCAGGAGATATGTCAAGAATCTCACAGCTCAAATGAATGGAGATTTTTTTCCTCCAAAAATTTTTTCACCCACATGTGGAGACCAGAGACCATGTGAACAAGAACTCCCCCTCCCCCACTTATCGTAGAGGCTTTCATGTTTAGAATGCTGTTCTCCATACACAGAGAATCCCCATGGAGAGGATGGGGTTAGAAAGGCTCCTTCTTTTCATATTCATTTTAAATGGCCCTTTGAGCATCTGAGCTATTAAAGCCAGGGAAGAGGCATAGCTTAGAAAAGAAAATAGGAGCTCTATTAAGGGAGGTTAAATGTCTACAGACCCTTTTACCAATAAGCATGGATAACACTAACCTAGATAGACTATTATTCTGACTATATAAGGAAGTTTCAGCACACCAGTAGTGACAGTCATGTTCTTGTGCTATAGTGTTCAGACTTGCTTGCTTGAGGCATCCCTGAGTCCAATTATGTTTCTTCTAAAGAAACACTTTATCTAAAGAAACACTGTACAACAACTCTGCATGCTTCAGATGGTTTAGCAGAGTCTTAAGGCCTCGGACTCCTTTCACATGTTGCACTGAACAGGTTTGAGTTTTGCTCTTCCCCAGGTGACTTCAGACTATATCCTATAACATACCTTATGGCTAGCACCCCATTCTCACTGGCATAATATAGAGTTCTGCCGGCATTATGCATAACAAGGAACTGCACTACAGAATCTGCTACTCATCAGGCTGTGCTTTCCAAAGTTCCCAGGCAAATCAAAAAGCCTTCACCACCAAGGCCATAGCTAACGACCCATTATTGATAGGTTTCAGCACCTTAGGCCATTGTTCACCTATTTAGGCCACTGTTCATCTTATGAGCCTAATTCAGGCCAGGGTGACAAGAGGTCAAAGCTGCCTATAAGATGGAGGATTTGCACTGGCTGTATTCAGACCGATGAAGCTGTTTGGATGAACAGCGAAATGTTTCTATCTCTCAAAAAACAAGTCCAGTAGCCATGACTCAACTTTCGGATCCCATGAACAACAAACTGCACAATTTACCAGAAGAAGTGCTTTGCAGGTAGCACTTTTGCCTCAACAGTAGACAGCTGCCACACATAAATCTTCAAGTTAAGTGCACATACATTAGCTGCACAATACAATTATGGCCAATATGTCATGTGATTACTTATTTCAGGGGGGAAATTTGTGAGGATCAAACATGCATCATTTTAAGTAAATGCCTCCACCAATACATTCTCATTTAGGAATGCCAAATATATTACTGAGGAACCCCAGACCATGATTGGAATGCCTTTTTAGTTTAGCGGCTCAAATAAAAGATGAGCTTTTCCACAAGAAACAGGATTCATCCAGTTTCAGTAATCACTAAAAACCATGTAAAATAATTCAGTTGCTGGAATCAACAGCAAAATTGTTGGCAAGACTCTATGGAATGGGTGGCTGATTGTCACTGAACATTAGTTTCATCTGTATGTCTCTGGCATATCTCCACAGTCAGGAACAAGCAGCATGGGCAGAGAAGAAAAGAGCTGCTTGTGATTTTAGCTTGAATTCCCAGATCCAAGAAGTTATTTGGTCCCCAGAGCCTTCAAAACAACTTCAGATTAAAAAATTCTAAGGATTTTCTGACACCCCCTCCTGGATACACTGTTAATTTGGTGAGCAGTGTTCCTAAATGCTAAGGACAAAGCCCTGTATTATCTACCACATACAGAGGTGCATAATTTTGAATTCTAGTAATAACCATCATTTAAAACAAAATGTTCCCATAATAACTAATAGCACATTGCAGAGACTTGTGCAATAAACAAGGTTTGGGATAAAAGGGGAGTGAGAAGAAAAGACAGAGAGGGTATACGTGGTATGTGTGTGTGTGTGTATTTCTCCATGAACCAAGAGAAACAATGCAAGTTTGTTTGCATTTTTTTTGCCGCACCGCACTTGGACAATCAAAATGGCCAAATATAGAGCAGATCAGAAAAGCAGTATTGAATATCTAACCTTTGTATTATTGCCAAACCACCAGAAGTAAGTGAGGGTACCCGATTGACTAGGCCAAACCACAGCAGTGAGATTGACTTCCTTATTTCTGATGGCCACAAAGGGAGCAACCAACTGGACACGTTCCACAGGACCTGTGGGAAAACAACCATAGGCATAATTTGAAGATTCCCTTTCTACTATCATTTAAATTAATTAAAAGTTATAAAATAGTAAAAAAATTTTTTTGGTGAAATTCATCTTGCCAAGAACTTTATTGACATCTAAGATTAAACACTTCACAAATTCCATCCTGCCATGTTTGGACTTTTGGTACTTGCCTTGAATAAAAGAGATTTGCCCATGAAAGCTCACATATTGCATGATTTTCTTCTAGTTTTAATCAGTGGCCTCTAAGGTTATCACCTATTGCCTGTTATTGCATTTGTATTTTGTAATGGCCACACGCCTGCCCCCCTTTATTTTAATGCACCTAAAAAAAGAGTATGCAACAATGAAGAACACCCCAAATTCCTCCTTCTTAGTAGTAACCAAAATCTTAAAAAATTTCCTCTCTTCATTTTTAAAACAGCTAAATTTACCCCAGTTCTGTTAACCTCTCATTAGTACAGTTAAGGCAACCCACAGCACTCAAGTTAGATACAAAAATAAGATGAAAGTAACATATTTAACACTGTTTAGGATTGGCTTAGATAAAAGAGAAATGTGTTTCACAATTCTAAGCCATGATATGATTTTTCCATAGCCACTCTATACTATAATGTTTCAGTCAACTGGTGAGAAATATGAATGACTAGACATCAGGATGTAGTCTTTTTGTTTCATTTTGTTTTACCCACTGATGGCAAGCTAGCCAAGAGACCTTATGCTGAAAGCTAAGGGTTTACTCATTCTACAATGTATTCAGATCACCTTTTTGGACTTCATCTCTCCAAATCCATTAGTCAGCATTACCTTGAGATTCTATGAGCTGCTGTCAAGAAAAAGTAATGTTCTTTGGCTCTGCATATGCCTTATGAGCCAAGATGGGCACAAAATGAAATTTCATGCACTTTAAAAAACAAAATGAAATGAAACAGAAATTTTCATTTCATTCCATTCCGTTTTTATTATTTATTTTGACAAGCACCAATCTTGGCGTTATGAAGAAAAAAAGTTCTGACCCAGCCTGTGGACCAGCTCATCAGCGCTGGGGATAAAATAAAATAAAAAAAGAACAAAATGATTTTTTTTTTTAAAAAAAACCATTTCATTCCAAATGAAACCAATGAAAACAAAACAAAACAAAAAAAGAAATGAAACAGCATTTTGGCATTTCATGCCCATATCTACTTATGAGCTATGCACACCATGTCCGAGTGTATGATTCAGGGACATGTCTCCGAGTACAGAGGGTTTTGTCCTTTTCCAATAACTGCATTTGTGATATACTTTGAAGGGAAATTCAGTGAATTTTGCATTAACCTGTTTAGCATAATGTTGCATATCAATCAGTAGCAACCAAGCTATAGGAAAGAAAGATATCTAAAATAGAATATACATAACTTATTGCTACACCAAATACATGTCAATAGCTGTCAATAATACAACTAAAACACTTGACATGTATAATATGATAACTGTTAGGAAGTTTGTTTTCTGACATAAGACATATTCTGAAAGAGGTTAATTATAAGTAGGCAACTTAATTCCCAACCCAATGTATAAATAGATAGCCATTTAATCTGTCATCAATAAGAAACCAGATAAGGGAGGAAAGAATCAAAATGTATGGGGAAAGGGAACTGAAATTTTGAACTGAAACTTTAGCTTTCTCTCTTTCTGTTTTCCATCATTGTTTCTGTTGGCATGAATGTTAAAAACTGAATTATAATTTATTATTCTTTACACTGGGCACATTTAGAATAATGCATGCTTATAGATACTCAGATATTACAGTCAGGTAAACTGTTGTAATTGCAAGCAGGTGGGAGATCTCACAGTTTCTCAATGTATTCTTATTCTCTGGACCAATTCTAATATCACGTTTTGCATTCAGGAGGTAACTTTCTAAATTACTCCTCAGCCCACACATATTAAAGACAGTATATAATATTGCACAGCTGCCTAGATACCCTAAGCACATCTCGCCAGATTTCCAAAGCTAAGCAGGGTTGGCCCTGGTTCGTACTTGGATGGGAGAACATCAGGGAATATAGCACCTGGAGTAGGAACCCGCAAACCACTCCAGTATTCCTGCCAAGAAAACTCCATGGACATGGAGTCACAAAGAGTCAGTCATGACTGTAATGGCACAACACACACATAACATTGCACAAATTAATCAGGAAAAGAATCATTAGTGAGGATATCTGTGTTATCTCTTTCCAAAACATTGTGTCTGTCCAAATTTGAGAGCTTCTATAAAGAGTTTATCAGGGATATTTAATATCATAAAAAGTGAAGTAAGTATATTTGATTGATACCTATTTTGTACTAAGAAGTTAAATCTTTGCTTATGCTGTTCTTAGAGACGCAGGTGTGATAACAAGAGTTTTACGTATTTCAACATCTTCCATGTATATATGCAGAAATACTTTTTGTGCTAAAATCCTATACTTGGTGCAGAAAATCTTGTGTTTTGCACAAGGGTTTTGGTGGATCCCTCTTTTCAGAGGAAATTGCTAGTCTACGTGCTTTCTTGTAGGAGCACAACATTTCACAGGGGTTGCCTTGTTTTTTTGTTTGTCTCTGTTTTTGTTTTTAGTTTGTCTTGATGTATTGAGATGCCTTTTTGGGGAGAGTCAAGGATGAAAACACTTCATTACAGCTTTATGTTATAATCATTAAAAGGGAGTCTTTTTGCATCTCAGGGAGATCATGCCTAGCTAAATAAAAAAGACTCTAGCATATTAAATTGTTATAGATCAGGGTGGCCAAAATTTAAGTCTCCAGATAGCTTTTGGATTGCAGCTCCCGGCATTCCTCACTATTGACTATGCTGGCACAGATTGATGAAGGCTGCACTGCAAAAAATTAAGCCTGCATTAATATAGCCTACAGAGAGTTTAAACACCTAGAAAAACAAAAGTGTCTTCATCCAGTACTAAAAATTGAATGGTAAGCAGATTTGCCTTGTAGAACTGGGCATTAACACTAAAAAGTAGAGATGGGCAAAAAATGAACAATTTTTCATTTCTGTTTTTGTTTTTTCATTTTGTTATGCAACGAAATGACAAACAAATTTTGTCTACAAAATGAAACAAAACGAACAGAAACACTGGAAATTTTGGTGTGCATTTCATTTTCGTTAAGGCAATACAGTGAACTGCTTTAAATCCAAAAAAATCACAAAAATTGAAATAAATGGTAACAAAATGATAACAAAACGAACAAAAACAAAAATGAATTTTTTGCAAAAATTCGCAAAAAATGGAAATGAACCAAAACGGACCCTCCAAACAACAAACGAAACATCATTTTTTTTATTCATGCCCATCTCTACTGAAAAGCCCTCTCATTCCACTATTTTATGTCTCATTCTTCTTGGTGATTTAGCAACTGTCATATGTTGCTTTTAAGTTTTCCTGGGAGAGAGCTTTCTGGGCTGGGCTGGCTGTCAATCAAGCCAGCAATGAACATTTGTTCCCTTCCTGCTTCGGTTTTGAAGAGATCCACACCTCTCTGCTTAAGGTTCTTTTCCCTGCTCTTTTCAGTCAGTACCCAGTAATATGTAACACATATAGAGTTAGTTATGGGATGGTCTGGGAGTAAATGCAAACTTTTATTCTTTCTTTTAGCAAATGTCTTATAGTGATTTATTGGCATTGTAAAAGCCAATTGATGAGACAACCAGTAAGGGGTGGTCTACTCTGGGGAAACTTAAAGTGAATTCATCTTGTACGTCCCTGCACATTCTGCCACATAGTAAGAGGTTTTTACTCAGAATTCAGATGCCAATATATTTTTTCATACTAGATGGTTCTATTTCTAAAGTCTTGACCTAATCACTCTGTGTAAGTCAATTCAATTATTTCCTTACTACCTACAGTGAGCCACTAAAGTAATGCCATTATGGTATGAAACCAAAATCATGAGCTGTGCAGAGCAAAATGAAAGGACAGAGCATGTGAACAAGAAGTAGAAATACTTCACAAATTTTCCCTTAAAGAAAGCATTTTCCTTTCAGTACAGTATTTCTTACGTGGCAATCAGAATACAGCTATTTACAACAGAACACAACATTGCTTTTGGCTTGCATTAGGCTAACATCATGATGGAAATTCAACAGTTTCAGTGCTAACTGATTTATGCTTGATGTTAGATGTTAGGTTACAATATCATAGAATCATAGAATCATAGATTTGGAAGATACATCCAAGGCCATCCAGTCCAAAACCCTGCCATGCAGAAACCCCATCAAAGTACCCATGAAAGAAGGCCATCCAGCCTCTGCTTAAAAACCTCCAAAAAGGAGACTCCACCACACTCTGTGGCAGCATATTCCATTGATGAACAGCTCTAAACATCAGGAAGGTCTTCCTAATGTTCAAATGGAATCTCTTTTCCTGTAGTTTGAAACCATTGCTCTGAGTCTTTGTGTCTGAAGCATGGGAAAACAAGTAAGCCCCCTCTTCAATGACATTCATTCAAATATTTAAACATGGCAATCATATCCCCCCTCGACCTTCTTTTTGTAAGACTAAATATTCCCAGATCCCTAAGCTTCTCCTTGTAAGACATATGTTCCAGACCTTTAACCATCCTGGTCACCCTCCTCTAGATCCGCTTGAGTTTGTCAATATTGTTTTTAAATTGTGGTGCACAGAACTGGACACAGTACTCCAGGTGGGGTCTGACCAGAGCAGAATAGAATTGTACTATCACTTCCCTTTATCTAGACACTATGCTTCTGTTGATGCAACCAAGAATCACATTGGCTTTCTTGGCTGCCACCTCACACTGCTGACTCATGTTCAGTTTGTGGTCCACCAAGATTCCCAGATCCCTTTCACAGGTACTATTTTCCGGTCAGATGTCTCCCATCCTATATCTGTGCAATTCATTCATTTTACCTAGATGTAGCACCCTACATTTCCCTCTGTTGAACCCCATTTTGTTAGCTTTGGCCCAGGACTCTAATCTGTCAAGGTCCTTTTGGATTTTCATCCTATCCTCTAGGGAGTTAGCAACCCCTCCAAATGTGGTATCATCTGCAAATTTAATCAGTCTACACATCTATTCCTTCCTCAAAGTCATTAATAAAGATACTGAATAGCACCGGACCCAGAATAGAACTTTGGGGCACCCCACTGGTCACCCCTCTCTATGCTCAGGAGAAGCCATTTATGATCAGCCTTTGCATACGATCAGTCAACCAATTACAAATCCACCTAAGAGTAGCATTATCTATCATACATTCTACTAACTTCTTTGCAAGTGTGTCATGGGGAACCTTATTGAAGACCTTAGTAAAATCAAGATAAACAATATCCACTTCATTCCCCTCAACCACCATGCCTGTAACTTTATCCAAGAAAGATATCAAATTAGTCTGGCATGACTTGCTTTTGAGAAAATCGTGTTGACTCAATGTTTTCCTGTTTGGGGGAAAATAATAAATGAGATGGGGGTTGGGGGAAAACTTCTTATACAGGTGAAACTCAAAAACCAAACAGGTTTTTAATATTTTAGTCATCCAATAAAGTATTATCCATACTTCTTTTTCAATGTTACTCTTAATGGGACCATTATTACATACATGTGACTGAACTCAGGGTTTTCACCCTCACTAACCATACCCGAGAATGGTTTGTTGGTGACAAATATACAGGTGAAACTTGAAAAATTAGAATATCTCAAAGTGTCCCACTCTAATCAGTTAATGAATCCCTAACACCTGCAAAGGGTTCCTAAGCCTTTAAATGGTCTCTCAGTCTGGTTCAGTAGGAATCACATCATGGGAAAGACTGCTGACCTGACAGTTGTGCAGAAAACCATCACTGACATGCTCCATAAGAAGGGAAAGCCCCAAATGGTGCAGATTGCAAAAGACGTTGGATGTTCCCAAAGTGCTGTATCAAAGTACACCAGTAGAAAGTTATGTGGAAGGGAAAAGTGGAAGAAAAAGGTGCACAAGCAGCAGCGATGACTGTAGCCTGGAGAGGATTGCCAGGAAAAGGCCTTTCAAAAGTGTTGGGGACTGAGGCTGGAGTTAGTACATCAAGAGCCACCACACAGAGAGGGATCCTGGACATGGGCTTCAAATGTCGTATTCCTCTTGTCAAGCTGCTCCTGAATACTGTGGCTCAGTGGTCCAAAGTCCTCTTTTCTTATAAGAGCAACTTGTGCATATGTAACTGACCCCCCTTTACAGGTTATAACTGTCTTGGTTGAATTAAGTTGAATGGTTAATAAATTTTGGCCCAATTAACCCATAACAGTGTGTCTCGACTATTATTTCTGGGGCTTGGGGGGGCAAAGTCACATGCCTCTTCTGGTCAGATTTTCCTGGCCTTAACTGTGCCTGCAGCCAGTTCAGGGACGATGTAGAGCTCAGTTTTAGGTATCTACTTACAGACCACGTGTAAGAAGAGTGCTGCCAGATCGGAGCCCAGGCTGTTTTCTGCATAGGCTGTCACTTGGAAGATCCCAGTGCTCTTGTAAATGTGCCGGATGCCATCCTCGATAGGGCTGAAATTAGCATAGGAGACAGCAGTGCCATCTCCAAAATCTAGCTGGATATTTGTCCTCTGGAGATCACCCTGCAGAAAGGAACACGGGGGCAGGTTTTGGTTAACTGATTAGGAATCATTAGACAATTAGAAACCCTGTTTTTCACAAACATTCTTCCCACAATCCAGTAAACTACTTTTTAATATTTTTAGACCACACAGATAAAGAAGGTAGACATAAGGAATATTAATGAGTGCATTACATGATAATATTTTCCCTGTATATAAATATTCAGGGAAGATTTGGATGTGGGTCATGCTTAAGTATTCTAAAATTAGTCATATGTTGTATATACATTAGCACAATGTGGCTAAATCTTGAAATGGTGCATTATACTTGCAGGTCACCTTTTGCTAAAAGATAAAAGATGTCACTTTTAATGTCCTGTAATAGAGAAAATTCATTGTAAACAAGAATAAGATCAAGAACAATTCCTTTTTATCAGTGCCGCCATTTGTGCATTTCATCCCAAAAGATATATGTACAGTGGTTCCCCCGCCCTTTCGCAGTTCATATACTGTGGTCCTGCTATATTGCGGGACCATAGTATATGAAAAAAGCCCCCCTGGGGTAAGGGCCAAATGCTGTTTCTGGCCTCCCAAACTTATCCCAGGACTGGCACTGCTCCGAATGGGCATGCGAGGGCCTTTCCAGGGGCCTCCAGAAGGCCTGGGAAGGCCCTTGCATGCCTGTTCGGGGCAGCACCAGGCTGGGGCTAAGTATAAAAGCCCCCAGTTAGTCCCCCAGGCCTGACCTGACCTGCATCCACATATTGCTGATTTTCAATTATCGCGGGTCGGGTCAGATCCCTAACCCCCTCAATAGGTGGGGGATCACTGTACCTACTTTTACGATTATTTTTAGACCCCTCTTCCTGGTGTTAAGTCAATTTTTAAAATGTTCACTGCTGATGAGAATTTTGAAATGCCATTTTATTAGAACTGGGTTTATTTGAAATGGCACTTACTTACTTACTTACTTACTTACTTACTTACTTACTTACTTACTTACTTACTTACTTACTTACTTACTTACTTACTTACTTACTGCCATATCTTTCTCCCTATAGAGAGTCCAAAGGTGGCTTTAAAAAGTCTTCCCCAAAGAGCTTAAAATCAAACATTTCTTTAATTTCTATCTATCTATCTATCTATCTATCTATCTATCTATCTATCTATCTATCTATCTATCTATCTATCTATCTATCTATCTATCTATCTATCTATCCATCCCATCCTTCTGATATGGTGTCCATTATTATGGGAGCATGCCTTGGTCACATGCTTAGTTACATGCCTGACTGCACTTCGGGGATCCACTATGGCACCTCATCATTATTAATGAGCCTCAACTAGCCAGGAAAACCTTATGTAAATGACAACAGGGCTCTGGCCTCACATCATCCCATGTATCAAGTGAGACGAATTGCAGATTACTAAACAAAGAGCAGGGGACTCCTAATGATTTCTCCAAGTTCTGCTATTATTTTCTTCTTGCCTCCCAACAGCCTAAATATGCTGTATGAGAAGGCAATTTCTGGCATATAGTGGGGAAAAACTTGAAAAATTGGTTGGTGAAAAGGCACAGTCAAGCCTCAGATTCCAAATGAAGAGATTTTATAAATTAGGCTGGAAACAGAAAGGATGATGAACAGGACAGGATTGTGAACAATGAAAAAAACAATTCATTCTGTAATAATGGAAAGATGACAGGGGAGTGGTTCATATGAGAGAGGAACCAGCCTGTTCTCTTTGTGTGTGTGTGTGTGTGTGTGTGTGTGTGTGTGTGTGTGTGTGTGTGTGTGCGTGCGCGTGCGTGCGTGCGTGCGTGCTGTTCCACAACCTGGGAGCAACCCATCAAAAAATCCTCTTTCATGGTCATACCAGGCTTGCCTGATGCTCTGCTCTCCCTGCTTATTTAGATATAATCAAACGAACATCACACCAGTATAGGTCTAATGGACCCAGTCTGTAAACTGTACATACATAAGCTTCATGGGGCCAGTTAAACATAAAGGTCTGAGTTTAAAACAAACTAACCTCACTTCAGGGTCAGGGTTATTTAGCTAAACTGAAATGTCAATCCAATGTAAGTATTGGGGTCTCTGTGTTTGTCTACTAATGATGTCCTTTGAAAAAGTCAATCAGTCTTTCAAAGTGGTCTTTATGACTCTCTTGTGGAGAACAGTGTTTCAGAGTAGCTTCTTCTTTGCAATGAATCCCCAGAGAAGAAAATGAAATTATCAACAAGGCACAGAAGCTGTATATCTCCAAGCTGGAGAAACCTGGCTTCACAGTTTGACTAGAGGTTAAAGTGTTCTCAAAATAATCTCTCACTATTCTAGCAATCCGTCCAAGAAAAACATATCATGGGATGAGGAAAGAAGTTTCTTTTATTACCTAACAAATTACTAGAGCTCTGGTTACAAAGCAAAGATGCTAATTATTATTATGCCATTAGTTTAATGGCAGATTATTGAGCTTCTTCTCCTCAAAGCAACATCCTAGATTTAGATGGCTGGTTTTTTTCTAAACCACCACATGTACAACAGTTCTTCCCTTGAATAGAAACACACACCACAGGCACTTAGAACAACACAAAGTAAGCAGGATGAACATGTCACATAACAGTCCCTGAGCAGGTGTGTATCAAGAGACAAAGAGAAGGTCATCACATTTCCACTGTCCTTTGCAAGACAAAAAGAAAGATTAGTGGTCTTCATGTTTGTGTTTTTGGGCTACAACGCCTAGGCTGAAGAGAATATGAGTCTAACATCTAATGGGGCCCAGGTTTTAAACAAACATTTTTTTAAAGAAGAGTCTGTCTTAAACAAATAATCCAAACATTTAATCAACCTCCTCTTTGTCATTCAGTTCCTTTTACTGTAATCAACATATGAGGAAAATGTGGCCTTCCAGATGTGAGGGAGAGCAACTCCCCTTAGCCCTTCTCAGCAAAGCAAAGTTAGGTAATGCCTTTACCTACTTTCCTTAGTATCATGTCATCCAATTATTCTTTAATAGAGATAACATTTTATTTGTGTTAGCCATAGGCTTTAGTAAGATAAATACAAAATTTGTAAAGATAAAATCAACATATTAAAATTCAGATAATAAATGCATGTATATCAGATACTTATATCAGATACCTGTCCCGTAGTTATTTTTCTTTAATACAGTATTTAAATCATTTATTGCTTTTAGTTTTTAATATCATGTTTTAAGGAGAAAGTTGGGGTAAAATAAATAAATAAATAAATAAATAAATAAATAAATAAATAAATAAATAAATAAATAAATCTAATGATGAGGGGTAAAATGAAGAATTTCCCATAGTGTTAGAGGTGACTGGGAAGATATTTCTTGTTTAGCTCGCCTTGCAGTTTACCATAAATCCCCATCCTTGTTTATTGCTTTTAAGAGTAAAAGCAGAATTGTCAAAGCAAAAGAGTACCAAATCCTATTTTCAAACTCTTTCTACCTTGCTCCGCATTGCAGTGCTCTTCTGATCCCTTCCCTAACTATATTCCCACTGCATAAAGGCGTATCACCCACCACACATACAATGTCAGCTATTCCCTACTTTATGAATATAAATTAAAGTGGAAATGAAGAAGAGGCATTTCAAATGGATAACAATCACTATTCTCCAGATAGATTCAAGAGGCACTTCTTATACTCCTAGTCCTGTAAAGTATCACATGGAAATGTGATAATGGTCTGTCGTAAAGCTCACAAGTCTGTAAACTTCAGGTACAGTAGACAACTGATGGGTAGAGATGGGCACGACTTAGCGGTATTCCCGTTTCCGTTTCCGTTACTCATATCCGTTACTCTACGGAAACGGTAATGGGAATTACTCCGCCAGACTTCGAGCTCGAACCGACGAATGAACAATTTTGGTCTGATTTGTCGTGCTCGATCGCGCGATGCCAAGCGGCACAGAAAAAAGTTTTTAAAAGTAAAAAAAAAACCGATTCCCGGCCCTAAAAGTAGGCGAAAACTGTCTGAGGGCACCTACCAGGCCAGAAGGGTGTTTTATTTGGGGGGGGGTTTCCCCGCCCCCCTCTCCTTGGCTATTGCTACTGCTGCGCTGCTGGTACCAGGCTGGGAGGGCGCATCCATTTGCCATGCAGTGCGGGGGATCCAAAATGGCGACTGCAATTTTTTTTTGGCCCAAAACCCCACCAAAGCACCACAGAAACAGAAAATTAGGTATTTTAAATGCTTGAATTTTTACAGTAGCAGCAGTGGGTTTTTCTTGCAAAAAAAAAAGTCTCCGTTGATTTTATTTTATTTTATTTTATTTTATTTTATTACACCTGCGCATTCGCAATGATGGGCTCACCCATGGGAGTGGACCATGCAAAGTTTTGGAGCCATTCCACCAATCGCATGGCCAGGTTTTGCTGACTGTACCAGGCTGGGAGGGCACATCCATTTGCCATGCAGTGCGGGGGATCCAAAATGGCGACTGCAATATTTTTTTTGAAATCGTTGCCCAAAACCCCACCAAAGCACCACAGAAACATGCGAAAATTAGCTATTTTAAATGCTTGAATTTTTACAGTAGCAGCAGTGGGTTTTTCTTGCAAAAAAAGTATCTGTTGATTTTATTTTATTTTATTTTATTTTATTTTATTTATTTACACCTGCACATTTGCAATGATGGGCTCGCCCATGGGAGTGGACCATGCAAATTTTCCATCAATCGCATGGCCACTTGGCCAGGTTGACCACAGAGACTTCTGGGATGTGCCAATCGGGCATAAACAGCCCACTAATCGTAGCCCAAACCTGAACCCTAAGCCTAAGCCTAACCCATACGCCAGTACACTGTCCTTCTAAGTGGGTCAGAGAGGCACCCAGAGGTGCACCCCAATACTCACCCTAACCTCACCTGTAACTAGCCTAACCCTAGCCCTTGCGCTAACCCATCTTAACCCTAAGCCAGATCTACTTGCATTGCACTACATGCAAGTAGGTGAGACACAGCGGGTGCAAAGAGTCTGCCAGTCCGTCACTTGTGGCTCTGGCTGACTCCTGCAGCTCCCTCCAGGAGCCCGCTACCCCCCCAAACCAGTACTAATGACAACGAAAAAACGAAAAAACGAACCAACTAATTTTTGCAAAATTTCACGAAAAATGGAAATGAGCCGAAACGGACTGCCTCCGACACGCGACAACTCGAAAACGTCATTTTCCCTAGTCGTGCCCATCTCTACTGATGGGTATTGACTAAGAAACTTCAGTTACTTATAAGGTACCTTGGAAAGCTGCAGGGATGGCAGCTATATGTAAACAGTGCTGGGTATTTTCAAATGCAGATAACAAAAAAGAAGAAGAAAACCAGCCATACATTTCAGATCAACCAGCACTGTATTTAAGTCCCAATTCTTTTAATAATTCAGCACATCGATTTTAATTAATTACACCATTTGGTAATCAAAAAAGCAACAGTGGTGGATGGATTTGGCTGTCTGATTAGAAGAGCTATTTCCAGTATACTAAGGAAACTATCTCAAATGCAGTTATTTAAAAAGTTTACAGTATAATAATCTTTATTTAGACATTTAACATATTAGTGAATATATTGATGCCCTAAGCACATCCGATCTCACCTGATTTCAGAAGCTAAGCAGTACTTGGATGGGAGATAACCAGGGAATACCAGGTGCTGGAGGCACCTGGATAGGAACTGGCAAGCCACTCCAGTATCCCTGCCAAGAAAACTCCATGGACATGGGGTCATGAAGAGTCGGTCACAACTGTAACGACACCACACACACACACACACACACACACACACACACACACACACACACACACACACACACACACACACACACACACACACACACACACATATAGCATGGCAGATTTCTATAAGTGTTTTACTGGTCTGCCATAGTCCTTTGCAGATTCATTAATGTAACTTCTGATCACAGACATGGAGGAAGCAGAAGGAACATGGGGGGAGTGATATAGTATGGGCTGCCATCACCTGGGGCAAGGCAAGTATTGGTCCCCCTAACCCATGGACAGTTAATTTAGGCTAGGGGGAACAAAGCTACATGGGAGGAAGTGGCATGCGTGCTCCCAGCAGCAGTGGAGGGAAATGAGGAGGGAAGTGCTCAGGATCAACCATGATGGTGCTGTTGGCAACTTCCCACTGCTTGGCAGCCAAGCACCTCCTCCTCTTGATGCTGCCCCAGCAGTGGTGCCCAGGAGGGCATCATGGAGGAGTTTGCAGATAGACAGACAGAACCACACATGCCCCACCAGCTGGGGAAGCCCATATACCAGGTATCTTAGGGGAGGTGAAGCACAAGTGACTGGCATTAGAATTCATGTGAAGATGTGTGGGAGATGGGTCAGACCACCAGTCCATGCTGCCACCCCTCCTGACTTCTCATAGCTGGATGTGGAGGAGGGAGAAGAGGAAGAGGAGGCAGGCAGGCAGGAAGGGAGGGTCAGGCCCTCACAGGGACAACCGGCCTGACTCCTCCTCCCCTTCTTCTCCCTTCTCCTTACTTCTGGATTTCCACCAAGGTTTCCTGAATGTAAATGATTAATGCTAATTGAGTTTGCTCTTTTAAACAAAAAAAAAAGTTATTTCCACAAAGAAAGGAAAAGAAAAACAGGGAGAGCAGAGCAGCTATCAAATGATCAATATAGTACATAGAACAGCAGGTGTGGGTATCAAATTGAAGGGATATAGAGAGGATAGGGAAAGACACTAATATAGTTATGATGGTGTCGATGCTACGGCACACAGTAGTGGAAGAGCTACCAACTGAAGTCAGTATTCCTGTCTCCAGTTTCAAAATCCTTATCCTGAAGAGATTACTTTCCCTACAAAACTTCTCAAGCCTTGCTTTGATATGTTATTGCCTTTCCGTAGGACAGGAAATCCTTGCCCAGGCTCCTCAACAGATTCCTAGGAGTGTTCTGATCTTTAAATCAGTCCTGTTCTTTTCTCCTGCACATATGCATCTATCTCAGGCTTTGCATCATATCAGCCTGAAATAAAATGAGAATTCACTCAGTAAAAGAATATCTCTAGAGTAAGAGCAGGAGAAATAGGATGTCTGCAACGGCTCTACAGTCAGTTGGCTGCCCAAAGCATCAGATGCTAGGAAGAGCTGGGAAGCAGAAGCAACATGTCTGAAGACAGAGTTATATTTGCCATATGGCTCAATCTGTGCCCCAAGACTTTCCAGTATAACATAAGGAGAGTATAAAAATATAGACCTCATTAGCCTAAATCCCTTACTGGGGCTCCTACCTTTGCTCTGAGAGTTGTCATCTCAAAAAAACCTTTTCTAAATTGTGAATTAAATTGGGTGATGTATAAAAGAAGAAGGGGAGTAGAAAAGAGATGGAAATATATATTGTGTTGTGTCCGAGGCAACGTCAGCAGGAGAAGTGTTCTGCACATTCCACTAGAGGTTGTACAAATGCCATATGTGAAAGTAGGCAAATCAATCTCTTGCATAATGAAGTATTTCTGCAGAAGTGTTTGCTCAATGGCTATGCAGCAGCTTGCACACATGGAGTCAAAGAATCTAATCTGATACTGAGGAAAGGATGGAAATAAGATTTTTGGAAGCAGTAAAAATCTGACACTAGATGAATAACCCAGCATTATTACCATTGGTGCCAGGGTGGGGAGTCTGGTGACCTTACCTCTTCCATGAGGATTATGAAGGTAGTGTTGCATCCTTGTTCTGTTACCAACTTGCCAGTGGAGGTGAGGATATGCAGTCCTCGGGGAGCTTTGCCAGGGCACTGTTCAGGCTTAGCCGCATACTTTTCCTGTAGCCCTTCTGTACAGTTATTTGAAACAATCCTCCGATACCTGTGGAATATGATGGCTCAGCTGTTTATTGAAAACTTCCTGCTTCGAGGACAAAAACAATGTTTGAATGTATACACACTCTGACTGCTAATCACAACTGTAAAAAATATGTAAAGCTTTATCATTGTGAGCAATCAGAATAAATTATATTTTAGGAAAGACCAAATTTCTACTCTGCTGTTTAAATTTTATATTAATGATATTGTGAGCAATTTATTGAGTGCAGACTTTCATCCCCCTACACTAGGCTTACGCCACCTTTCAATCCTGCTTTATGCAGATGATGCAGTCTTGATGTCAATCTCGTGTGTGGGATTATGGAGAATCTTGAAAGCCTTAGCCTCATACTGTACAAAAGAACAGCTGACCATTAATTATGATAAGACTAAGATCATGGTCATTAGCAGGAAATGTAAAAAACATAGATGGACAATAAATGGAAATAGTATAGAGCAAGTGTCCTGCTATAAATATCTAGGTATGATATTTCATTCATCAGGCTTATGGCCCTCCCACGTGAACCATGTAGCATCTAATGCACAAACATGCAGCTCTGCACTACTGAGGTTCTTTTATACCAAGGGTGGTCAATACATGCCATCAGTGATTCAAGTTTTTAAAGATAAAATTATAGCCCAAATGCTTTACGGAGCCCAACTGTTTGCATACTCAAACATGAAGCCTTTGGAGACGGTGCAGACAAAGTTTCTGAGAAGAATTCTTCTAACACCTTTGTGTGTCCCTAATACGACACTCCGATTGGAGGCTGGGCTAACCTCCATTAAAGCACGTGCCCTGATCCACATGTTCAGCTATTGGCTGAAACTTATTTTTGCCCCATCTGGCTTGGCACCCCTAGTATTAGTGGGTACATTCCAATCAACTTGGAAAAGGAATCTAACTGTTAACTTACTGCAGCTGGGTTTTTCCTTAGAGGCTATTTTGGCCATGGGTTTTGGCAATGCCAAGGCTGCAATTAAAAGGAGAATCTGGGATGTAGAACTCCAAGAACATCTAGCTGTCCATGATAAACTCAGCACAGTTAGGAATAGTTCCTTTAGAATGGCCAACTACCTATCCAAAATATCCATTCCCAAGTTCAGGAGAGCCTTCACCTTAGCTCGATTTAATGTTCTGCCCTCCAGATTTCTGGAAGGCAGATACCAGGGTCTTCCAGTGGATAGACGTGTTTGCCCTTGTGGTGAGGAGGCTATTGAAACTATTGATCATGTCCTCTTGGTGTGTTCCCTTTATCGGGATATCCGGATGACTCTTCTTCAGTCTATCTTGCAGCAAACTCAGGGGAGGCCAAGGGAGTTTTGTGTTCAACACCTGCTAGCAGATAAAAAGCCAGACGTAACTGTGGTGGTGGCTAAATTCTGTGCCGCAGCAATGAGGCATCGCTCATCCCTGCCCACTTCAGGTGACGAGGTCAGATGATTGGCAATGTCCATTGTGTATCTATCCTTACCCCTTCTCATGATGTGGGTTGGAGGTGGTCTAGAGCACGGGCGTGGTCCCAGGCTGGAGACAATTCTAGACCTATTGAGTTGCTTACTCTGTTATTGGGCCTCCTGGGCTGGGAAGATTTTACCTGTTCTGGCTTTTATACAAAGGGTATACCATTGTATTATGCTTGTTCTTGTGTGCGTGCTTTTATAGTTTTTATACGCTTTTATTTTGGTTTTATGTGGAATGTATTTTGTATTTTATCTGGTCAGTGACTGAAATAAAGACCTAAAGACCTAAAGACCTACTCTGCTGAAAATATACAGAGGGAACCATTAAAATGGAAAATGCCATAAGTGCCCACTGGATGTCTGTCTGTCTGTCTGTCTGTCTGCCTGTCTGTTTTCTTGCTTGCGTGCTATATTTATATCCCACCTTTTTCCTAAAAAAGGATTCAAGGCAGATTTCAGTATTAAAAAGAAACAATATGAAACGTTAAACAACAAATTATATTCACAATATTTCAAAAGAATATAAAAAACAAAATTACCACCACAATAAAAACAGAACAGTTCAATTCTTTTTAAAAAACCATATTAGACAGTGTCCCTAGAGAGAAAGGTACAGTATTTACTTCTTGCAGAAGGACAGCATAGATGGGACCAGCCTGGCTACCCATGGAAAGGAGTTCCAGAGTCTGGGAGCAGCAACAAAGAAAGCCCTGCCATATGTCCCCACCAAACAAATCTGTGAAAGTGGTGGGATTAAAAGAAGGGACTCTACTTTCTTGTCCCTTCACTGTTTGAATAACATTTCGTATAGACTCTGGACAGAGTTGATATTCATGAAACTTGTGTTCACATTTTTCTTCCAGAAACTGGAAGTAACAGTATTTGAAAAAATATGCAAAGAAAATAGATCACAATCCAAATGCATACAAAACACTGTTTCAATATGTTTACTTCACAGGAAAAATGCAATAAAAATTCCAGTTTGGGTGCATTTCCAGGCAGGGCAAAATAGACAGTACAGTCTCACTCACCCAGTGCTGTTCAAGTAGCTCTGTCCAAGACTGCATTCCTTCATCTGGGATAATGGGTTGAACCAGAATGCTGGAATACACTGATTATTGCTGTGTCTTTCATAGCCATAGTCACTAAGGGAAATTTAAAAGCACAAGTACTTTGCACAAATATATACAGTTTTATTGATCAGATTAGGTATTCTACCTGCCTTCCTAAGGAGATTGGTGTGATGTGTGAGATATTGATCTGCCCTTCAGATTAACATGATGTGGACGTTCATGGTTCCATAGGAATTTCCAACAAAGTGTTCTTGTTCATAGTCAAGTACTATATTTTAAACAGCTGTGGAGGCAGACCTCAGGATGTCCATAGAAGAAGTTGTATTAAAAAAAAATCCTTCTTCCTCTCTATCTTGAAAACCCCGAGAATGGTCTCCATAATTCAGATTTCAATGATATCACATTATTATTATTATTATTATTATTATTATTATTATTATTATTATTATTATTATTATTATTATTATTATTATTATTTGCTGCTGCTGCTGCTGCTGCTGCTACTACTACTACTACTACTACTACTACTACTACTACTACTACTACTACCACCACCACCACCAGTTCTGCTCACTCCTCACCCCAGAGTTTCCTTTGCTAAGTGGGGATTTGAACCAAGGTGTCCTGTGTCCGAATCCATCACTCTGACTATTGCATCACACTGAGTTATCTCTGTCAAGTCAGTTCTTACTTATGTTGGCTCATTCTAGTCTATTTTAGGCATGGATTACTCAGAAGCTTTTATTATTCCATTCTTCTGGGAGTCTGGTACTCTGGGCCTTGAGGTTGCCCAAGGCAGCAAAGAGTATCTCTTTTCATGAAAGGCACAATGAAGAATCAAGCTCCTGGCTTCATAAGCAGATATTAATCTCAAGGAGATATTGCAACTAGGCAAAAGTTATTCTGAAGGGAGAATATAAATATGTTTGCATAGTGGCATCCTGAACATTTTAAAAAACATTTTTCTTATGCTCTTTATATTGTCCGTAGTGCCATACTTTTGTTCCATTTTATATGCTAAATGTAGCCTCTTGAAAAACACAGGTGATTAATACCTTAAAAGGTTAACTCCTAGAAATGTGAAATAAAACTTAACTCCAACTTTTCACCATGGATGTACCCAAACACATACACTGGGACCAGCTCATCATAGTGGAATTTTGGGCACTGTAAATATATATAAATATATTTAAAAATCTCAACAGAATATCAAGTGGCAAACACAGTTCCCAAATACTCTATACATGGCCAAGGCCTGATTAAATGGCAATTCAATAACCCTCTTCAGGTGGTGAATTTTTTTAAATTTCACTTCATGCTCTTGTGTTCTGTATGGAATCAGCAGATGCTGTGCATGTGTTTTCTGAAGACAGCTTAATGAAACAAATTTTAAACCTAACTGAACAGTATAGAGCAGGGCAATCCTTAGGGATTACAGGGCAAATAGACTGCCATTTTCCAAGCTCTCCTGGTTCACTGCAGGTGGAACAAGTGAGAGAACATAGGTTTTTGTTTTTATAAATTTTTGAAATTTATTTTATTTTTATTTTTATTTTTATTTTTAACTTTTGTAAAAAAGAACATTTGTTTGTTTTTTAATGTTTCTTCAGTGGGTCTCCTTTTTGTGAACCCAACTGAAACTAATGGATAGGAATTCCTCAGTTGTACCAGTTTCAAGTTGAACCTGATATGTGGCTTAATTCTGGGAGCAAATCAGCCAGGCAGGATCACTTTTGATCTAGCATAAAGATCGGGAATTTAGAGCCTACAAGGGATGGTTATATTCTCCAACAGAAGATATCATTGACTTCCTCGCTTTCGTACAGTGTTTCTGCCAATATTAAAAAGAGTTGAAATGCATTTCTTAGGGAAATTACTGGCCATATAAAATTTAAAATGAAATAGCTTCATATTTTTGACCAAAGCCAATGTCCTACCTCTCACACTGCCCCATGCACTTCCATCTAATAGAATAGGCCTTTGGGCATATATTTAGTCTTCTGTGAGTATATAATGAATTATATGGTATGAATGAGGGTCTTGTTTGGCTGGAGAACACTACTAAGCAGATGGAGAAGGGAAAGGGTTGAAACTTTTAGGAAGTGGAGGATTGCTGGTGCATGCAATTTGGCAAGAATGACCATGAGAATAGCAAAAGGAGTGTAGTAAACAAGTTGCACATCAATGCACTATAAGGAAGTCCATTGTGTGACACCAGGATCTGGAATGAAACAACAAACAACAGTGATGCCTCGCAAAATGAATTTAATGCGTTCTATGGGTCAATTCATCTTACCAAAATTTGTTTTACAATACATGGTTTCCCATGGAAAATTTGTTCTAATTTTGTAACTGTTTTCTGTCTTATGAGACATCCCATAGGGAAAAATTTGTCTTACAAAACATGCTTATTCCTGGAAATTTTATTCATTTTACAAGTTTTTCATCTTATGGGACATTTGTCTTGCGAGGGACCACTGTATATAACTCCGGAGATTTCTGAAGTCCATTATGTCAGATCTGTCAGTGCTGCAATGTCTGTAGTTCTTGTAAGAACTGAACAATCTTGTAAGAACTATCTCAATCAAGAAGACGAGGGAGAGTTGATTATTAGAGATGGTGGGAAGGAGGGTTAGGCCAGGGTCTGTAGATATATAAAGTATAGGGTTATGGCTCTGAGGTCAGGATCTGTTTATATGTTAAGTATGGTATTATATGGTATATGAAATGACCCTAGGAATAAATATATTCTGTGAAAGAATAATCCCTCAAGACCTTTCATGATTTGTAACAGTTTAGAGATAGAAAGATGTTTAGATATGGATGAGGTCATAGCAAAATCTCATGGTATCCATCTCTTTACTCAAAACATGATGTAAGGAATGTTTTATTTTATGTTATTTTGAAGATGTGGGCAGTAACAAGGGATCCTCCAACAGAGGTGTCAGACATGATGGCATTTAAGTCCATGTTAATGTTACAAATTTACTACCATTTGTGAGTTTTACAAGTCTCCTGAGAAAAGCAGCAGAAGGGAGCCAGAGCTTTTCCTGTGACCCTGGCTGAATCTCATTATACTTCAGAGGGCAAAAAGTTCCAAACTGCTTTAAAAGGATGATGAATTTCCTATTTTTTTGTTTTGTTTTGATGATCAAATTTTATCATGCTCAGCAGGCTAGTCCTGCATATTTAAAAAATGCCTGGTAGTGGCTTGATAATTAAAAATGTTCAGGAGGAGACACATGTTGCCTGAAAGAAGGAGTTGCATTAATATTAAATAATATTAAATTCAACATTGCTCTGTACCCCAAAGGCCACAGACTTCGTTCATTAACTTCTGGTAAATGTATATTAAAAACACACATGCTGCCACCTTTCCAGTTGATATCCGCAGGGTTTATATGCTAGAAAAATTACCAAGTCAAGCTGCTGCTCTGGCTAGCTTGTCTAGAAAAAAAATTCTTGACAAGGGTAAATAAAGAACAAAAGGAGGGAAAGCTTGAGCAAGCATTTTAATAAGATTATTTTCTGCTGGTGTGTGATTGCACGATCACTTCTCCTATTAGGAGCTGCTTGAACTTTACTCTCCTCCCAACATAAACAAATCATGTGATTATAATTAACACAGAGGATATACAGATGTGTAAGAAATCATGTGGCTCTGAGGACTGCTATGTGATCCCAGAAGTCCTATTTTTATTACTTTTCCTTCTCATATCTCTGTTTTAGCCAATAATCTGCCCCCCCAAAAAAACCATAGTTTTTTCTTTGCTTTGTTTATCTCAAATCAGAGGTGCTCTTTCTGTCACTTCCCCTGGTATATCCATGAGTCCTTGAGTGGGACAAAATGGCTTCTCAGTCTCACCTCACTCCAGTTTTTCCCATCGCAGCATAGCGCTTGGGAGAGTACAACAGACAACTCTGAGGGAGGCATAGAAGAGTTTAAACCCATACCTGACCTTATTGCACTAGCAATTACAACTATTTTTCTGCTTCCCTGTTTTGGAAGGAAGTCCTTCTGCTGCATGTGTAGAATCTGAGGTCCCTGCAAAGAGCCATGAAAAATGCTTGTTCTGCTGCACTTCAGTCAAGACACCCATGGACTAACTCAGGGTGGGCTGTCAACCCCAACAGACCATGATAAAGCCCTCAAACACCACACTTTCTGATTTTTTAAGCAACCCTATTCAGAGATTGCAGTGGGTACAAAAGCAGCAGCCAGACTGGTGGTGGGTGTGGGCAGATATGACCGCATCACCCCAGTCTTGGCTCGCTTGCATTGGTTGCCCATTGTATCCCAAATAATGTTCAAAGTACTGGTTTTGACTTACAAAACCTCCCACGGCTTGGGACCTGAAAACTTGGCGGAGTGAATCTCCTTAAGATCAGCCATGGGTCAATCGATCAGAGTGTTGCAGGCATCTCACTCCGGGTGGCCACATGTAGAGAGGCCCAAAAAAACCATCACCAGGAATCGGGCCTTCTCTGTGGTCGCCCCAACAATGTGGAAACAACTCCTGAGAGAGATTCGCCTAGCAAAGTCTCTGCCTGCCTTCAAGAAAGCAGTTAAAATGCTGCTTTTTAGAGAGGCATTTGGCAACCATTAATAGTTTTGTTAATATTTTTGTTTTTGTTTCTCCTTTTCTCTCTCTCTTTTTTCGGACCAGTAAAATAAGACTGCCTGCCAGTGTTGTCATTTATGGTTTTATTACTATGTTTTGTTGTTTTGATTGGGATTGTTGTTTTGGTTTTTTTTAATTTCATTTTTATTCTTACTGTATTACTGTAAACTGCCTGGAGTTCTGCATAGAAGATGGGTGGTAAATAAATAAATAAATAAATAAATAAATAAATAAATAAATAGAACTTGTCATCCCTTCCTCAAGCAACAGGACAACCTGTGTCAGGACTGGTGCAGCATCAATCTTTTACAACAGCATAGTATCAAACATTAAAAGACGGTCAGTATGGGAGTGAGAGAAAATGCAGCAGCATTCTGCAATCATAGTGTATGAAAGAAGGATAATAAATAAAAATCTTTGGACATTTAGAAGGAAGAAAATTTGGGAAGACTTTATCTGGTGTTGGATACAGTATTGTACCTACAATAACTTGTGTTTTGCCTTCATTTATGGAACAGATTCTGCTTTTTAAAGGCCTTATCCACCTCAGTCCCACCTTACACAGTCCTTATTCTGTGTCAGTTGTTCATTTGAGCATATTGATCTGAGAGTTATTAAACTACCAGTTTCATCAGGCAGTGGCACATTTTCATTTTGTTTTAATTATTTTAAAAGTTAGCTTTGAGTTTGATTTCAATCTGTGCTTGTTCTTTTATTTTTATGTTTTCTCTTGTGACTGTCTGTGCTGTGTATGTGTTAGCAACAGAGTCTACATGTGCAAACAGCATACATATGTCACACAGATGAGCATATTGCAAAAAAAAGCAAAATGGAAACATATTAAAGCACAGTTTAAGATGGTTACTACAACCCCACCGAGACCTACCTGTTTTGCAATCAAGGATGAATTTTGGGGGTGGGGTGGGTAGGGAAGTAGTAGGGACATGACAGAAGTATATAGAATTACGCATGGTATGGAGATAAATTGGAAAAAATATCACTTTATCTTACATAATATGGCCATGCAACTTAAGTAAAATAGTAGTCTTAAGAGAGACAAGGAAGTACTCTTTTTTCACATAGCACATAGTTAGCCTGGAGAGTTCATTTCCATAAGATGTGATGAGAGCTTGCAACTTGGGTAAGTTTGAATGGGAAATGGACAAATTCATGGCGATTAAGGATATTCATGATGGCTATATATTTGTCCCTAGAATGTGAGGGGTGTGAGCAGCACAGCTGTGGTTATACACAGATATTTTCCTATTAAATAAATATTCAATAAATATTTATTAATATTAATAAATATTAAATATATTAATAATATTAATTTGGATAATAATTATATTAATATTAATAATATTAATGTTGTTGTTGTTGTTGTTGTTGTTATTATTATTATTATTATTATTATTATTATTATTATTATTATTATTATTATTATTATTATTATTAGATATAATATATTCAATAAATATTCAATAAATAAATATTTAATACATGCTGTGCCCCTGGCTACCCAGAACTACAGGCATAAATTCAGCATCAAACGCATCAAAATGGTCTACTTCCACCAAAACACATTTCTAATTCAGCCTCTAGATCAATGGTGATGAACTTTCAGAACTCCAGATGTTTTTGACTACAATTCTCACAGTCCTTTGTCACTGGCAATCTAGGTTGGAATTTTTGGGGAGATGTGGTCCAAAACATCTGGAGTGCTGAAGGTTCACCCCCACTGCTCTAGATCAAAGAATCATAAGGACTTTAAGGCTCATTATACACAGTACTGCAAGGAAAGGATTGTCAGTGGTATGAAAAAGAACCCTAATAGTGAGAGCTGTTCTCTTTCTCTGTGTGAATCAACTGTTTATGCTTTGTGCTTATGGTTTGTGAGGAGGCATAAGAGTTATAAGTGGATTTTGAACTACATAGGGGGTCTGGCATCCCTAACTCAGTTTTTTGAAGAGGTAAGTAAAGATTATCTCCAAAATTAGAGGTATTGTGCCTCAAAATGCAAAATTTTAAGAAACACAAGTAGAAAACTGCCACTGAACTAATGTCTTTTTTGTTGGATTTTTCCACAAAAAAACAGAAGAATGGAAGAAGCATTTTTTGTCTTATCCAACAGAATTGTTATGTTCTGATTTTGAAATTATGGTTAGAAATTTAATGAGAAGCAATTTTTAAATTTTCTAGCATTTTATGCTGTGACCAGAGAGAACTGGATTTAGGTTTCCCTCAGAATCAATTTAGGCTGACTTTCATCATTGTCAACCTGAAAATTGTGAGAGGATGGACTGTTTTTCCCCCATTTGGGAAACGGATAAATACATCCTCCACGTTAACCTGGAAGGCAGTGAAAGCAGAATATAAGGCAATATGAATCCCTAAGACAACAGTAGAGCTGCCAAAATCACTTTTGGTACATAGCGATTTGTAGAGATGGACACGAAACGAAAATATAGCATATCATTTTGTTTCTTTAGTAGTTTTGTTTTGTTTTGTTACTAACAAAATTTTAAAATAATTTTGGAATAAAATGAAACAAAATGATATGCTGTATAATGGCTCCCCTGGGTCCTATAGAATAGCCAAAACTGCAGGGAAGCTTCCTCAAGCTCTTCCATGTAAGCCCTTGAAATTTGGAGGGGCTTGAGTTCATGGGGCTGAGTTATTAAACTCCAAAGGGGATCACTGTAGATCATTCTAATTGAGTCAGGAAGCTGCTAATTGCTCACCTGCCCAGGGGAGGGGGCTATTAATGGCTTCCTGACTTAATTAGAATGATGTTCTTCTGGGGGAGCCCATTTGGAGCTAAATAACTCAGCCCCCTGAACCCCAATCCTCTCCAAATTTCAGAGACATATAGGGAAGATGTTGAGGAAGTTCCCCTGCAATATTGGCTCCTCTATGATGAATTGTTTCATTCCTAGAGGAAAAATGGCATTTCATTTCATTTTATTTCCTAACGAAACACATCCTGCCATTTGGTTACTTAACAAAATGATGAAAGAGCATTCTGTTTATCATTTCCTGTCCATCTCTAGTGATTTGTGCTAGAGTAATTACATGCCATTAATTCTGTCAACTTTGGATATCAGTCTGTAATGCACAAGCAGAGTTCATGGGAGGAGGGGACGTTTATCAAGGACAATGTAGCTTACCATTCAAAGTCCCATTCAGCACAGATGCAAGGTTCAGAGACAACAGTTCTTGAATAATCTCTATTCAGTGAGCACCATGCCCCTGCTTTGCGTTTCTTATAGATCTTCCTCTCTCCCATAACACAGGGTTCACCCTTTAATGCAGAAGAATGGTGAGTTAAAATGGAGAAAGAGAAATGGACTGATTGTGTATCACTTCAGAAGGTACAAGTTCTTATTCCTTTTAGATAAAAATATCACAACTAGGCCATTAAAAAGTGAAGCATTATTTGTCACATGGCATTTCTTAGCTGATTTCTACAACCTACTTTTTTTGGGGGTACAATTTTTGTTTATAAAAATGGAGGAAACCTTGAACACTGTTTCACATTTGCAGTCTGCTAGTAACATTAAATGGGAAATCTACAACAAAGTAAACAGACTGGGAAGATATCTGGAAAGTATATTTTTATATATATATTTAGTTCCTCTCTTGAGTCAGTTTGCAGACTTAGAGAAGAAGCAACCCAGGTAATCCTCAACATCATATTTCATAATCTGATAGGAGCTTCTCAGCAGCTTCTGAACTTCTCATTTCAGCACTAAGCCTTCCCTCAGATTACAATTTATCTTTCTGCCATAATTATAATTCAGTTCTAAAGTTATCTTACCATTAATCTAGTCATAATGACTATACTATTCTTAATCAAAATTAGTGTTTGTACAACGAGAGACTGCAAATATTCCTGCCACTCTTTCTTTGCAATGGGATCATAACTCCTATACATTCAGCCTTTTGTGCAGCTGATTCTGTCTGTAACTCATATTTTTGCTTTTTATCTACAGCAAATGGGGGGATCTTCGCTAAATTCCTCATTCTCATGGGTTTAAGGTATCTGTCCAGAGCACAACACTTTTATATGAGGTGTTTTGCAACCTCAACAGCTTCCCTCCCTGCTGTTTAGGAGCAGGAGAAACAGTGCTTTCTTCATTCTAGGATTTTTTTTCTGCCAGAAATATTCTTTCAAGTATTCAGATTTAATTTTTTTATCACAACTTTTTAAATATATTTTGCAAGAGCAGAGAATATGTCCAGTAATCTCATCCCACCCCATGGAGAGTAGATTTCCTCAGAGTGGCTGTGGCACAAATGCTGAGCCTTCTCTCCCCACCTCTTTCTTTCTGGCCAATTTCCTGCACAAGGTTAAGGGTGACAGCCTTCCCTGCATGCAGCCATTGCTTTGCTGCTCTTGTCCATTTCCGGTTCTTACAGTGCTAAGTTTCAACCTGTTGTTTTCATTCAGCCCATGGGATTATATACTACAACATTGGTACCTCAGTTTAAGTAATTAATCTGTTCTCCAGGCCACTTTGTATTGTGAAATAATTCTTAAACAATAATTCTTAAACATTTCCCATAGGAATGCATTGAAAACCAATTAAACTGAGGCATCCCCATTTCCAATAACATCTTTTCTTAAGCCCAGTTTTTGTTTAACTGAGGCATTCTTAAACTGAGGTACTACTGTGTTTGAAACTGACAATAGTAAGAGCCTAAAAGGGACCAGAGTAGAAAAAGAGATGCAAAAATCTTGGAGTGGATAATACTGCAGGCTCAAGTGGCTCAAGACTTTCAAACTTAATGTTTCACCAGAAGTGATCTCTAAGATTCATCTGGGATGTGATAAGGAACTGGTGAAAGAATTACACCAGCTCCTTTGCAGTATCTAAGGAATTATACACATGATTTTACAAGAAGAAACTGTGAACATTTTTCCTGGCTAGGCTATCTTATAGCAAGCTGTGAGACTGAGAGGTATTAAGATTCACAATTTTGCAATTCACAAACAAGATACTGGAAAATCTCTCTCTCTCTCTCTCTCTCTCTCTCTCTCTCTCTCTCTCTCTCTCTCTCTCTCTCTGTCCATCTACCCATCCATCAGTCTGTCCATCCATCCATCTGACAACAAGGCACCTCTGGGCAATCACAGCACATAACAAACAGTAAGTAAAGTAAACAAAACAATAACATAAATCAACTATATTCAATTCAATTTAAAACATTCTAGTTAACATAAAATACCATTTCGGATAGGGAGAGCAGAGTTGTCACTGGTAGCACTAACATCATATGCTAGTCTGTGGGAATGGCTGCTTATATATCTAGGTTTTCAACCCTCATTTGAAGGAGCTCAGAGAGGCGGACCAGGCAGATGTCATGTGGAAGACTTTTCCAAAGACATGGTGCAATCACCAAAAAGCCCAATTTCTTGTCTTTTCCTTACAGGCTTCCTCCGAGTGCCCAGCCTGGGAGGACTGGGTATTGCATGCAGTTCTCATTGGGAGAAGGCACTCTGTCGGACAACGCTGAAAGACTGAAACAATATTCATTGAAGGGGGTTGTTTTAAAAAGTGGCAAGGGATAAATCCAATGTTTAAGACTTTTAAAAGGCCACAAAACAAGGCAACAGCTGCTTTGCCAGGTATACAATATGTGGAAGTTACAGTCTTCACAAAACCATAAGTCAGAAGCACTAGAAAATATGCAACTTCTCGCAAGGCAAGGAGGGAACTATGTACATATCATCATCCTTGCCAATGAAAAAAAGTCATGCAAAGATTTACATCCCTTTTTCTACCGAATTAGTGCAAGGTATGTACAACAGTACACACCTGTTGTCTTTCAACATTTGGTGACCAGTAACTTGGTGGGTGCTTTTTATCTTAAAATTTCATATGGACTTCTTTTTTTTTCAGATGTGTCTTCTCCCTGTCTTGGGATTTTGTTTGCTTGTTTCTTTTTGTGATAGCACTCAGGGTTAAGTGCCCCTTTTGGAAAAGGGTTGGCCCAATTATTAGGTGGTGGCCTTAGGCAACAGATGCTTGGGCTTCTCACTTGTTCCTTGCCAACTCTCTGCTCTTCCTTATGAGGGGAAAATATGTACACACATACACCAAAGCTGTTCTTCCCCATCTCAGCTCCCTTAAAACAAGTTTACCTCCCTTAAAACAAGTGTGACAGAGAATGCTCGTCCATTGATAGGCTTGAGGTAAGGTTCAAGTAAGGTGACACTGTCTGTCTGGTCAGCTTTTTTTTTTGTACATGGACTGGTGAAAGGAGGCTATCATGTCCTTCACTTCAGACAGGATAATGTCTTGGGATTGCCTTGTTTTGGATAATAAAGAGAAATATCTAGATACAATAGTACCTGGTTGTGCAGATGCCATGTCTGGAAGTCATCTTTGGTGCATTTCCGGCTAAAGATAGATCTGTAATCTACTTTAACTAGTTGCCATTCAGAGCGGAGATTGAGGTGGCCAAAGATGCTAAGTATGGGAGGTGCCAAGGGGGGAAATGGAGAAAGAAGGAAAAAGAGAGACATGCCATTAAAACAATTAGAAAATATTACTTATGTACAATGTGCATATGGATTACCTGGAAAATAGAAACAGTTGGAGAAATTATCATATGAAATATCCTTTTTCTCATTACCACCTTGAAAAAGAAATGAGTTAAATTTTCTTCTGCTGGCAATGTTGTTGCTCGAAGTATCCGGAGCACCAGTTACAAAGGATTGCCATATTAATTCAGGTCATCTCACTGAAACAGGTTATAACAATTTAGTGCTGAAATATCTTATTGACTTTTCCAGAGGAGGAAATAAGTTGGCCTTATCCTGCTTTGACATTCACAAATGTTTGGAATAAATTTTGTTATATCCATATTTGTGCTGATATTGTATACTTAATCTTCTGTCTTTTAAACAGTCATACTGTAGTTTAATGGGAAGGCAGATATGCTTCAATTCCAGCAAAATAATCCTCAAGGCAGCTAAATAAGTAAGCACGCAAGTAAATAGGTACATACACAAGTACATATGCATATAAATCTTAGTTTCAGAGCCTCATGTTATTTGCAGAAATCCAGTAATAAGCTACAATTAGTGTCGGCCCATTAAATGAATGGAATTTATGAGAAATTTGAGTCACTAAATCTCCATGGCTTTAATGAGCCTACTCTAGTTATGACTTACTAGTGGATTTCAGCCATGCTGTGAGATGAATGAATTGGTTTTATATGCTCATATAAATTCATGCAAGAGTTAAACTCACTGTCTTGTACAGTGCAACAAGAAAGAAAGTACTGTCCTGCTTATCTGTGAAAAGAGAAAGATTCCTATTGCCCTCCCTCTAAATGGGACAAAGGACTTCATTTTGCCATCAGAGGAGTAAAGCTATTACCTAGCCAAATGCCACCCTGAGGTAATATTATATATTAAGTGATCCTTGATTGAGATTAGAGATGGGCTCGACTAAAAAAAAATGGTGTTTCGTTTGTAGTTTGTCGTTTAGGGGGTCCGTTTCAGTTTGTTTTCATTTTTCATGAATTTTTTGCAAAAAAAAATCATTTCATTTCATTACATAACGAAATGAAAAAATGAAAACGAAAACAAAAAATTGCTGTTTTGTTAGCATTCATTACAGTTCAATGTATTTGCCGCAATGAAAACGAAACGCACGACAAAATTTCTGTTGTTTCAGTTCGTTTCATTTCATTTTGGAGACAAAATTCATTTTTCATTTGTTACGTAATGAAATGAAAAAACGAAAATGAAAACAAAAAATTGCTCGTTTCGTGCCCATCTCTAATTGAGATGTTTATTATTTGCTTTCTTAATAAAGTTATATGCTGCTTAAAGCATTTCAATAAATACCTTGAAATGATGTACAGAAGGTGTAAATAATTAAAATAGCCAAGACACTCATGAAACTATAGATTTTAGCATCTATAAAAGGTTAGAAAATTGACAATTAATGCAAAATCAATGCAAAATGGCTCAAAACAAATCTTAGGTGGGACAGCAGTTAGTCAGGAGGAAACCTCTGAGTGAAGATGAAGGTCTTTCAAATAATATTTGAAAAGGCATCCACAGCAGTAGGTGCAGAATCACTGCTGCATACAGGCAAGAAAACAGTTTCTTTCCCACTTTCAGAAAAGCAACATTCACAGGGAATTTGAACGTCACAAACTTTAGATTAAGGGAACAAAGTAAAATTTGGAACTGGCACACAAATAAAATCTAATACTCATATACACAGAAGTAAATTCTAAGAGGGACAAAATTTGATGTCGATGATGGGATAATAGTCATAAGACTGCAGCTTAAAACATTTGCTTGACTTTTAAAATCCTACTTTAAAAAAAAAGCTTAAGGCTTTAAGGTAAAGGGACATACAGTCACAACAACAAATTGATTAATTAATATACAAACCCAGATATCTTGGCAAGAGGCTGTTTTCATTGGCCTGGCTGTGGGGAACTTGTTTTCAGTTTGGTAACTGCTTGTTATTGATGGTTATTTTCTCAGTGAGGAAGGCCACTCCAATCAGCTGCAGCCATGTCAAGGACATGGTTACCAGTGGCCATTTTTAGAATATATTGCTTGACAATATGTCTCAAAGGTTGAAGTGCTGGGAGAAACAAATCAATTTGTCCTAACTAGCCAGTAGGGGAAAGGCAAGGACTCCAGCACCTTTCAGGTTCCGATAAAAAATAAGGTTAACATAATGTTTTCATAATCAACCTCCATTCTTTAACTCCAAACCAACCACAATACCCTTAATAATAATAATGTGCCATCATTCCCTTTTGCTGAGGGCAGCCCAGGGAGTATGAAGCTTGTCCAAGAACAGATTGGTTTTTATTCAAGGAGGCAAAATGGGGATTCAAACTACCAACCTCTGGCTTCACAACCAGATACCACTGAGCTGTCCAGTCAGGTATGATGCCCTTACAATGCAATATTTATCTGTTTGTTGAGGGAGTGAGTGGGGAAGAAGAGGACTCTTAAGTGTGTGTGTGTGTGTGTGTGTGTGTGTGTGTGTGTGTGTGTGTGTGTGTGTGTGTGTGTGTGTGTGTGTGTGTGAAAATAGTTCACTTTCTTAACGTTCTAAAGAAAAAATGTAAGAAGAAAAACTGCCTTGAAATATTAACAATTTCATAATCTGCAGATACTGTATCATGGTGGTAGTATGAACTCAGGGCAGAAGCAGGCTTACTGTAATTACATCATATCTAGCTGATTTATGCAGCATGAGCCTAGCAATTTGCATTACTCCAAATAATACTGGGGTGAAAGCAACTTCCAATACATTTCCTATGACTGGTGCATTACATATTGTATTAATGTTGTTTTTGAAGAAGGAATTTTCCCTCTTCATATCCCCACATACCAACTACTTCCTCCTGGGCTGTCTTCTACCTATCCTAGCTGATAATATTTAAAAATGACAAGCTAATGAAACTTTTATCTGCTCCTGGTTATCTACCCTAACTTACACATAGCAATATACCCTGCAACCTTCATGAAACCTTGTTTATATTTGATTTAGCATCATATAATTCAAGTGTGTTTCCATTGGGCAGGCAAATACACAGCTGGTACAAATCAATGTAGTGCTACCAGTTTCTTTGCTGGATTTATGCCAGATGTGAATACGGTCTGCTTCATCTAATTTACTAACTTATCAGTGCAAGGCAGAAAATCTAAATAGTCTGAACTGTAGTTTATAAGTCATAATTTTACAGAAAGGCAATAACTTCCCATCACTGGCATCAACTATTGCTGATAACCCAGCACTAGGGGAACAACAACCAGAGATTTCTCTCAATTCGACCTCTACCAATTTGTTCCAAAATCCAGTGTTACGGAAAAAGAAAAAAGTTTTAAAATGACTGATAATCTTAAAAAGATTATGGGTGAAAAAAGGCCTGAGTTAAAGGGAATATATTAGCATTCCAAAGGGAATAAAGGGCTAGCTACTGTTTAATTAAATGATTTCAAGGAAGACTTCTACATTTAATTACTATAATTTAAAAGAAAGAATAGTACATTTAATGTAATTAAAGTAGGAAGAAATCCAACGGCTGTTTTCCTCTTAACTGCAGAAATAGTTCTAGGTCAACCGTCTTGATGTACAATAAGAGGCCATCATTTTTCCCTTTGTATATATTTAGATTATGCTAAGATTGCTGTTTAAATTTTACTTGAGCTTCTGCCATGAATTTGGGGATAATGCAAATTTCTTCTAGCTGGTTTTGTAATTCAGCTATTCAACAAGCAAAATTAGGCTTATTCTAGATGCACTTTTCATTGAAGTCCTAATGTTGGTCTGTTCCATTTGAATGTAGACCATAGGGACCGTTGGCACAGGGCACACCATAAGAGCTACCACGTGCCTCCTAATTATGTTCAGGTTTCACTCTTGGAATGAAAAGGAGGTATGTTGTCCTTTGCCTCAAACAGCAAAGTGTTCTGGTCCACCTCTGAAAAAAATCATTTATTTGGATAAGTGGCAGCTGTAGTGAAATATCAACGTGTTTCCATCTGTAAGATGCCCCCATGTATAAGATGCCCCCCCCCATTTTTCCAACCCAAAATTACAGTTTTACAACTTTGTGGTTCTCTCCTTGGCTTACTCCCATGTATAAGACAATCCTCAATGGTTAGTCTAATCATTTTAGATAAAAACATGGAAAAATACTGTACAGTAACCACCAACCCTTTTGCAGTTCATATACTGCAGTCCTGGTATATTGTGGGACTGCAGTATATGAAATAAAGGCCCCTTGGGTAAGGTGGATGGGCCTGTCTCAGGCCTCCTGTACTTACCCCAGGCCTGGCACTGCCCCAAACGGGCCTCTGACAGGCTTCTGGGAGGCCCCAAAAGTGCTTTCCAGCGAATGAGAAGTGACTTCTGGTAAACCGGAAAGCACCTCTGAGGCCTGTGACAGGTGCCAGAAGCCCGCTGAACAACTGCTTGGGGCAGCACCAGGCCTCAGGTAAGTTAGGAGGCCCCATACAGCCCCCCAGGCCCCACCCCACCCAGCATCCACATATAATGGATTTTTAATTATTTCAGGTCGGGTCGGGTCGGGTCCCTAACCCCCGCGATAGGCGGGGGGGTATAGTACAAAGAAAAATACTGTACTGTTCACAGTTATTGAATTTTTGTGAGTTTGCACGTAATGGATAAAGCATAAAATTTTAAAATAGGGATTATGAACATTATTCTTCCTTGACATACATCCATCTGTGCCAGTAGATAAAAGAATAAGCATGCAGTCATAGTACACTTTAAGAACATTTACTTAAAAATAAGCTGTAGAAAAAGCTCACACTCTTGAATATTTGACTTGATATAGATTTGATTTGTGCTTGACAGACCTTATCAACAGTTTTCTAACATCTTCCTTATTAACTATTAACAGCAAGCAACCTAGCAGCAGTCTTCATTGCAAACTAACTTATCAGCAGACAAGCCTCCTACTGAATGACACTTTTTCTTATATCTGACAATTAATTCTCTAAGCTCCTATTGGCTGACGTTAGGCACAATTTTATTGAATGCACATGTTCTCTTATGCAAATAATAGATATATTATTTTTCATACACACATACAGTATGCATTCTGGATTGCATATTATTTCCATATTCAAAAATCATTTGCCCTCCCACTCCCTGAATAAAGACACTGATAGAGGTGATGGGGATAACTAGGGCCACACTTTATTAAATTATACTTTCAACCTCTTGCATTTTGCAACATGGTGCTGATCCCTGGGGCGGATACTAGGGGTATCTCTTACCCCTTTCTTGTGCCCAAATGGTTGAGTCCCAAGACCCAGCCAGATAAATTGGGGAAGCCTCCCAATCATTCCACCAACCAATCCTCAAAACCTAGTGGGCTGCACCCAGGGCTGAGCTCCCATGTACCTCTCATCCCAGTAAGCAAATATTAGATTTCTCATTGCTAAGATGCTTGGTACAATAGCACACCTGTGCCTCTAGGGAACTCACAGATACAGCTGGGTTGTATGTTATTTACATGTTCAAACAACACTTAACAACATATGTGTTGATATTATTTTATTTCTCAAAATACTCTTTTGGGGGACTTTACTGTTTTTCACATAACCTTGTGAATGCCACTTTTAGACCTGGTATCAGCAGCCAGTATAGGACAAATGTCAGAATCCAAGAAAGGGTGGGGCTAAAAGCTCCTTAAGGTCAGTACACCCATGACAGATGATGCATCTTGTCCAGGGGTTTATGTGTTGTGCAGAATTCTGGGACCACACTGTTTGAGTTGTGTTAATAATATGTAGAGGTGGGCACGAAGCAGAACACTTATGGTTCGGGTTCTTCTGTTTCGGACCCACCCATGGTTCAGTTCGGTTCAAGTTCGTATGAATTTAAAAATAAATTTGTACGAACACAAACTGAGATGAACCGGTTCGGGTTCACCTTACCAGTGGCGGCAGTGTTCGTTGCCATGGCGGCAGCAGGGGCTTTTTGAGGTGCTGGCTTGGGGCAAACACCTCAGTTTTTTAAATTATTTCTTTGTTTTAGAGCGCCGACCGCATGCTCCTGGGGCCGGGTTGGTGCTCCTTTTTTTCAATTTATTTTTTTGTTTTGTTTGAGGGGGGTGCCGTTTGCATGACCTAGGCGGACCCCCCCATGGACCATGGACCATCTTTGGACCCTTCCCGGCTTCCTGTTCTGCTTTTTGGAGGTGGGCTGCTGGTGTCGGGCCCCACCGTGGTCTCTTGACAGGGGTGCCGCTTGTTCTTCCTAGGCAGTCCCCCCATGGACCTTCTGCGGTTGTTGTTGTGCGGCCTCGCCACGGTCCCATGAGGGGGGTCCCACTGTTCCACCTGTGTACACCCCCCTTTGGATTCTCCATGGACTCTTTCCACTGCCCCCCAGTAGATGGCTGCCCGGCCCGGCGGCGGTATGGTGGAGGCTTCCCTGTTGGGACACATTGGAATCTGCCTCGGTTCATAGTACAGCTGGACTGGTTGGACTGCCCTCTTGGAACCTTTTTATTGATCTTACATCTTCTGACAGACTAGGATGTGTATTCCCCCCTGCGGTGCTGTACCCACCTTTTTGAGTGCACTGTCCCACTGTCCCATTGTCCTTCTTCATCCCCCTCCTCCCCCTCTTCTCCCACCCCCTTTATCATCTTGGCCCACTGGTTTCTAGCCCTTAATACATTTTATCTTATCCTTTTTTCCCTTGTGTTGCATTATATTGTTACGGTTGTTTTGTATTTTTGTATTGTGTATTCTGATCTTGTATTTTGTATTTTGTATTTTATAGTTTGTTTTATTGCCGTTTTTTTTCTCCTTTGGTTGCCATGTTGGCAGGGAGCTCAATCCCCGTGATGTCTGGCCATGGGAGGTACGCTTTGAGCGGGGGGATTAGTCGGGTTAGAAGAACTTGGGTCAGGCACTTATTGCCTGTCCCCTGTTCAGATCCCTCCGCTCACCGCCACATACCTGGGTGCCATTCCGCCAGCGCCTCTGGCCTGTCGTGCCTCCTGGTTAATGCCAGGTTGGTTCACAATAAGACACCCATTATCCACGATGCAATCATTGATGTGCGAGCCGACCTGGCTTGTATCACTGAGACCTGGGCGGGCGCAGAGGGTGGGGCTTCCCTCTCCCTTCTGTGCCCCCCTCCGGGTTTCAGGTCCAGTGGGCTGGCAGGTCGGGTGGTAGGGGTGGCCATCATTTACAGGGAACCCCTTTATGTTAGCAGATCTGCCGCATTGGTGTGCCCCGGGGCTGAATTCCTTCATCTGTCGGTGGGTCAGCGAGATAAGTTTGGTATTGTGCTGGTGTATGGTGCTCCCCGCAACCCAGCACAATCCTTTCCAGAGATCTCGGAGTTTGTCTCAGCTGCCCTGTTGAAGTCCTCCCACTTACCGTTGGTTGGAGACTTCAACATGCATGCTGAGGAGGAACTCTCTGGTGTGGCTCTGGAATTCATGGAATCCATGACTTCCATGAATCTATCTCAGCATGTTGATTGCCCCCCCCATAGAGCAGGCCATACCCTGGACCTGGTTTTTACCTCCATGTCGCCAGAGGGTTAGGGGTATTTCACCCCTGCCATGTCATGGTCAGACCATCATCTGCTAAAATTTTCCCTGTTGATCGCCACCCTGCCCCGCGGGGAGCTTCGGCCCTACATTTTGGCCCACCCCGTAGGCTCCTGAACCCTGGTAGGTTCATGGAGGCCTTCGGGGAGCTTTCTGGTGGTCTGGCAGACAATCCGGTTGAAGCCCTGGTGGATAGGTGGTATAAGGGTGCCACCGGGTCAGTAGACCTGATCGCCCCCAAGTGCCTCCTGGGTTGTGGAGTGCCTTACCTTACCTGTATTGTATAAGATACTTTCCCTGTGTCAACTGAACTTCTGTCATTCACAAGAAGGGTATCCACATGTTTATTCATTTTGTTTAGCACTCAGAGGAACAGAAAGCACTTGTTTTACCAAACCCAATAGTCCCTATAACCCAACACATCATCAATGGTATCAATCAACATATTTTACAGAATAGTTGTCCTCCAAATTCATTTATCAAAGCTTCATTTTCAACTGATGCCTATAGCCCTCCTATTCAGCCTTATGGTATACAGTATTGTCCATGCCCTCCTGATTTTCTTATGCCAATCTATTATACTATTTAAGATGCAAATGCTAAAGTAAGCCACTCCACTTATTTGAACACTCAAGAGTTTGATTTATGCCCCTGGTTTTATCCCAATACAGAATACCTTTGATACTACACTGGGTCTCTGCTTTACCTTACAATTCAAATAGCAGAGCATCCCACTGTCAACCAAATGCCACCCTCTAAGGAGACTTCAAATGCATTTTGTGTTATTACTTTTAATATATGCTGTGTAAAAAAATGGGGAAGTTGTGATTATACAAATTGCAATCTTTGGCCCTAAGCAAACAAGACCTCCTTACTGTTAACAAAAAGCATTATGTCACCTCAAGTAAATCAGCTATTAGATTACACCTACCCACAAAGACAATAGATACACCTAAATACATGTCAGAATAGTAAGGTCCCTTCATTTACTCATTCATGGATGTAGACAATATCTATACTGTTATAACTATACAGGAGACATACAATCAATCAGGTCCATGACAAATAAAACATAATAAAGCAATGCAGTTAAAGTAAAATGGTCGCTGGAAGGTCTTAAATCATCCAGCAGACAAAAGGCTTAAGCTATACTTCTTAGCATTTTAGAATTAGTTTCAGAAATAGTTTTTATTCATTTTTTTCAACTTTCGTGAAAAGAAAAGGAAGGATTGATAGGGACGAATGAGCATGTCTCAAAATCAAAATATATTATAAGCAGACCCAAATATGCTGACAGGGTACAGGGTCAGGTTAACCCAGCAAAACTTGGCATAACAGCTGGGACTCGGCACGATATCTTAACAGCTCGTGGGTGCCAGTCTATGAGGTGTCGTTTTGCTGAGGGCAACATATGGCAGCTAGCCAGTAATAAGGAACCAGCTTTGAACTAGGAACATAGGGTCAAGTCATTCTAGGCTTTGGAGGCCAAATGGCTATAAGCCAAAAGAACATGAGCTGATGAACAAGCACATGTAGGCACGTGTATGCGTACTAAATACGTCAGTCTTAGATCATGCTTACGATACAGAAAACTATATAATAATCATCGAAAATCATTACTCCTTTGTCCAGGACAGCAGGGCCATCTGGCCTGTGCTATGCCTTGGATCCTTAAGCTAACCTATTTTCTGTACTGTATGTGTTCTGTGCTTCATCTCTATCTGTCTTTAATAAACCTTTTGCTATATAACTAACTCAGCGTGGCAATTTTGATGAACAGTCAATGCTGCATTGACAATTTATAATGGTGCATTGGCAATTTATAACGAACCACCCCAATGACAATTCTTAAGGTAAAATTTTGACTTTATCAGCCCTATCGCCATTGTTCCCTTCCTGGGCAAGGTCGTTGAGAGGGTGGCTGCCATCGGGCTTCAGTCGTACCTGGAAGAAAATCGTATCCTGGATCCCTTCCAGTCTGGGTTCAGGCCACTTCAGGGGACCGAGACTGCCCTAGTCGCTCTGCAGGATGACCTCCTCAGGGAGGCCGACAGGGGGTGTTCCTCCCTGTTGGTTCTCCTTGATCTGTCAGCTGCCTTTGATACAGTCGACCACGGTAACCTGCTAGTCCGGCTTGCTGAGGTGGGAATTGGGGCCCTTGCTTTGTCCTGGCTCCATTCCTTTCTTGGCGGCCGGTCTCAGCAGGTTCAGCTGGGTGATGATTTGTTGGTTCCTTGGACTCTCCCTTGTGGGGTGCCTCAGGGGTCGGCAATCTCACCCATGCTGTTCAATGTTTATATGAGGCCCCTGGCGGAGGTCATCAGGAGATTTGGAGTTTGCTGTCATCAGTACGCAGATGACACACACCTCTATCTCTCCTTTTCTTCTTCTGCAGAGGAGGCAGTACACTCCCTCGACCTGTGCCTGGAGGCGGTTATGGAATGGACCAGGACTAACAGGCTCAAGCTGAATCCGGAAAAGACGGAGGTTCTGTTCTTCAGGGTGCCCTCGTCTGGGTACAGTGGCCCCCTCCCTAGACTGGGGGGGGTTCCCTCCAGCCTACTGACAGGGCCAGGAATCTGGTCGTGGTCCTGGATTCAGCCCTCTCCCTGGAAGCCCAGATAATGGCAGTTTCCAGGGCTGCTTTTATCCGCCTCCGCAGGATCGCCCAGATCCAAAAGTACCTTGATGAGTCTTCCCTGAGGACAGTTCTGCAGGCCCTCATGATTTCGAGGATCGACTATTGCAATGCCGTTTAGATGGGGTTGCCCTTGTCCCTTGTCCGGAGGCTCCAATGGGTGCAGAATGCAGAGGCCAGACTGGTGGTGGGTGCTCGTAGATTTGAGCACATCACTCCAGTCCTGGCTCACCTGCATTGGCTACCTGTTGTCCTCCAGATAAGGTTCAAGGTCTTGGTTTTGATTTTCAAAGCCCTCCATGGCTTGGGACCAGAGTACCTGTCGGAGCGTATCTCTCAGAGGTCAACTGGGACCAGGCCCACAAGAATGGTGCAGGCGCGCTCACTTAGGGTAGCCACACCCAGAGAGGTGCGAAAATCACTCACGCGTAACTGCACTTTCTCTGTGGTGGGCCCTATGCTGTGGAATCAGCTCCCTAGTGAGTTGCACCTAGCAGTGTCCCTGCCCGCCTTTAAAAAAGCCTTGAAAGCACATCTTTTCAAGGAGGCATTTGGTAACCTTTCTACTTAATTTCTATCTATTTTTTCTCTCTCTGCTTGCCGCCTGCATCGCCTTTTGTGGAGGGTACTGTACCCCCCATTTTTTAATTTTTTTATTGTAGTTCTGTTTCTGATTTTCTTGTTTTGTTTCTTGTTGTTTGTTTTTAATTGTAAACCACCCAGAGTGCTGCTCCGGAAGATGGGTGGTATATAAATGTAATAAATAAATAAATAAATAAATAAATAAATAAATAAATAAATAAATAAATAAATTTGTTTTTAAAGTGGCGACTGCGTGGCTCTTGGGGCTGGGTCGGCACTTTTTTAAAATTTTATTTTTTCTTGATTTTAGAGTGCCAGCCATGCATTACATGGGGCCGGGTCGGTGCTCCTTTTTTGTTTTTGTTTTAAAAGTGCCCAGTAGGGGGCTTTTTGGGAGCAGCGACCGCGTCAGTGCTCATTTTTTAAATTATTATTTCTTTGTTTTAGAGTGCTGACCATGTGCTCCTGGGGCTGGGTCAGCACTCCTTTGTTTGTTTCTTTTATTTTATTTTATCTTATTGTTTTTAAAAGTCCCCAGCCAGGGGCTTTTTGAGGCACTGGCTTAGGGCCAGCACCTCTCCAGGACTACCTTCCCCGCTGAATTTCAGGACCAGGAGGACTTCAGCGAGGATAGGGTAGGAGGAGTAATGAAACTGAAGCGAACGAAATGGAAATTTCCATTTCATTTCATTTCATTTTTCTTTATGGATTGGTTCGTTATTTGTTTTGTTAGCCAACGAAACAAATGAATAACAAAATGAATTAGATTTTGTGCCCATCTCTAATATATATATGCTCCAAAATAGTGATTGCAGGCATTTTTGACACCATAATTGCTGTGGAGCAAGTTTGAACTATTCCCTGTAAGCCCCCTAAATTTGGAGAGGTTTTGGAATTAGGGGACTGAGTTAAGCTGAGCTCTGAATGCTGTGCCCCCTAGGAAAAATCATTTTAATTGAATTAGTTATTTGGAAACTAAGCCACTAATTACTCACCCATGTGGGGGGCTACTGCGGTTCCCAATTCAATTAGAATGATTTTCCCCCTTGGGGCACCCCCTTTGGAGTTTAATATCAGCCCACTGACCTCCAAACCTTTCCAAATTTTGAGGGCTTGTAGGGAAGAGCTTGAGGAAGCTGCCCTCCAATATCCTTTAGGATGAATCATTCCACCCCTAGAGGGAAAACATGGCATCTTGTTTTGTTTTATAACAAAATGCATTCTACCATTTCATTTCATAATGAAATGACAAAACAGCATTTTGTTTTTGTTTTGTGCCCATCTTTAATCCATAATGTCCTTTCCAGACCTGCAGTTTTTTTGTTGTTGTTGTTGTTGTTGTTGTTGTTGTTGTTGTTGTTGTTGTTTTTACTACTACTACTACTACTACTACTACTACTACTACTACTACTACTACTACTACTACTACTACTACTACATAGAACAACTTCACTGAATGCACTGAATTGCTAAGGGGAGTATTTATGTATGGTCTACATTTATCTATGTGTGGTAGAGTATTATAATTTTACTCCAGTCAATTGCATTTGCAGACTAGGAAATGAGCTGTGTTGCTTTGATCGGTATCCATTTCATGACATTAAACACCCACCCCCCACCCATTGCCAACTAAAATGCTGCAGTGTGTATTCTCAATAATATAAGCAGTTTGGCCAGGATTGGATTGCCAGCATATATAGGTTGTTCTGTCATTGATGAAAGAATGCAGCCACATTTTCAAACCAGGAATGTGAAAATTCAATAGGAAAAGTCACTACTCGATTTCTCATCTGAGCAGCACTGAAATGGAAACTATTGCAAAACAATAAATACAGAAGTCCAGGAAGCATTTGAGATAGAGTCACCTTCCAGAATGTATATTTGTAGTGAATATTCCCCACTTTGGGCAGGAAACTAATACTTTACAGTGCAAAGGGCTGCCAGTTTTTACATTCCTCAAACTAAACTGTTAAGCCCATGAGCATCTCAAATAAATTATGAGAACTTCTCTGTCTCCTCAGCAGAAAACCTAAACTTTCAGCCTTTAACAAAAATGACTCAAGGGTGGATGCCATTAATTTACAGACGTTTTTAAAACACAAACCTGGGAAGCACTATGAATTGTCTTCAGATTTATGAGTAAGTAATTTCAAAAAGGTCAGCAGCAACACTACTATAATTTAATTTTTCATTAATGTTTAAAATACAAAATAACATATAAATGCAATATAAAATTTGACCAGATGACCCTGTTGGGAATTATTTAGCATGTTGTTTTACAAGGTGCCATAATCTAAGGTAGTGCAAAAGTGCTTTCCTGGCTTTTCATTTTGCTATTGAAAACAGGTCCTTTAAACATAAAAGGAATAAGGTTATTTAATCACAGATCAACTTGGGTGCTAGAATACAGAGTTATTTCCAACTTGTTACATTACATTATTTTCTCAGGAAAACATTCAATGTCAAACCACTAGTTTGAATCGATCTTGATTTTTATCCAAGAAATTTTCAAGGAAAAGCCATTCAGTGCATTTCTATGCTGTTTATCGTATCCTACAGTATCAATGTAAATACACACATACTAAATAATAAAGTATCCATTTTAACTTACTATTTCCTCCTAACCTTTCATTGTTATTTGCTAAAATCAGGCAGGAGTATCTCTGCCATTTCTCTGGGTGAGGGTACTCGCCTCAGATGACCCATTCCGTAAGAATAATAAATAGCACAGAATTATCACCAAGTTTATTACTACATATATATCACAATTTGGATTTTATGCTCCAGGCACCACACTAACTCCAGCTATTACGTCATACCATTTTTAAAAAGTTAATAGGATTCTAATTTTAGGGAAACCATTTGCTTTATAAGGACAGACAGAACTGTTTCCTGCAGGGAAAGTTGAAAATAACGTTGTTGGGTTTTTTCTGACATAAAAACAAAGCCAGAACTAAAATATCTTATTTTCTTATAACCATTCCAATAATTGGTGCTTAAATGTTTTCTTCTTCAATATGGAACTCATACTGGGAAGCAAGTATCATGGCTGATCTCTTATCCCTTTTTGTGGGGTGTGGTTTCATACTTTTCTTAAACTGGAAGCATAATTTCGATTGAAACAGAACAGTGGAATCAGACTACATTATTGATAGGCAAACTTATAGCACAGGATTTGAGCATAATTGAATGCCACAATAAAAAAATGCCCAAAAGCAGAAAAATGTAATCAAGGTCTTACTCAAAACATAAGCACATTGATGTTCCTTTCTTGTACACACCTCTACTAGAGATGGGCTTTTCATTTCAGAAGTGGTCAGCTTCCAAAACGGAACGCTGGAGCCCAGCTGGCTTTCAGAACATGAGGATCACAATCAACCAATCCCTTACCTTGCACTGGGCTTGCATGGGATTAAATTTCAATGAGGAAGAAGTCTCTGATGCGTCATCTTTCCTTCCCCCTGGTGCTGGCCAATCAGACAGGGAGGTGGGATGTTGACATGTAGGAGACTTCTTTCATGTTGGAGTTTAACCCCACGCAAGCCCAGCACAAGGTAATGGACTGCTTGATTGCGTTCCTCCGGTTCCCAACTCCAGCTGGACTCCTGCATTCTGTTTCAGAAGCTGATCACTTCTGAAATGAAAAGCCCATCTCTAACCTCTACCTTTTTTGGGGGGGGGATCATAATAATATTGAACAGACTGCTTCTCTTCAGCTATTCCTTGTGTCTAGGAAGCAGGAGGATGCTGGCTGGGAGAGGAGGGGACCTTTAGAAGGGTGGGGTTGGGACTCAGATAGGTGATCTACTGTATATTCAGACCTTTGATAGGCCTCTGATCACATTTTTACTTTGTGAAGCAAGTCGAACTGAAATAAACCTAAATTAACAAGGGAAGGCTCAGTTTCCAGTATATTAAACTATTACACCATATTTTACTTTGTTACTTCTAAGCCAAAATGAATGTGCTACTTTGTCTGCAAACACAGTAGCAGTAAACTAATCACAGCAGGTATTAAATAGTTCAATGTCCAAGCAGTGGCCACCCAGGTTGAGTAGATCATTTGCCACCTGGAGTACAAATTTCAGAAGCAGTGGCAACAAAAGAAAAGGAGTTCTTCCCTATCACCATTGTATGTCCAGATATTTTTAAAAATGCTCTGTGATGTAATCTGTCTGTTGCAAATCATACACCATCTGTGTTCTAATAATCTCCCTTCCAACTGAAGTTATTTTGTGTCCTCTTTAAATCAACAGTGCTGGCAAAGCAGTAGTAGAAAATGCCTAGAAATGATTGTGTGTGAAGGACAGCTGGCCTTCTATTTTAAGTGACCACAAAACCATCAATATGGTCATCATGGCGCTCAGTGGCAAATTCCTCAGTGTTTGCACAGAGGAAAAGACAAAGCATGAAATACTGTCAGCCTTGGGAACAGAAGATATCCTAATCTGAACACTGACAGTGGTAAACTATTTAAATTAACACACCATTAGTATTTCTTTGCCTGTTAATATTACCATTTGTGTGCCACACTTTAGGGCACAAAGTTACACAGCTGAGTAGTACTACATTTTACTTCATGGCAGAGGCAAGAATAGACTGTTTAAGTGGAAACGATTTCCTAGGACCACGGATCCGTGACGGGGCATGGCGCCAACAGAACTCAGTGCCGGAAATGATTTTCACCATTGGGTACAGACCAGAAAAAACTTTCTGGTTAGCCTGGAGGACCAAGAAATTGGGCGTTGAACAATGTCACATGAAACCACCTTGTGTCAGGAGGGGGAAGTGTCAGTACTGCAAAAAGTGTCTATGAAGTTCTCCATGTAATCTTAGGCGAGAAAATGGAAAAGGTAGAAAGTTTACGGCAGTCGCAAAATTGATGGAAGACTGTCGACGAGTCGAAATTCCAATAATCGATGTACAAGCGCCGAATGTAGACTTAGCAATAAGCAAGTAAAAACTTCATTTGGAAGCGCATCAAGGACGTGAGGTTTGAATTGATTAGGATTCACCCGACATGCACGTGAGAAACATGCACCAGAAAGGGGGCGGCGGCACCGCTTTCAGGTCATGTGACAGGATCCGAAGTCAGACTGGAGCATGCCTCAGCGCAGCTCTGTCAGCCAACTACAAATGACCTAATTGTAGAATCTTCTAGTGTAAATATTAACCATCTTGCATACAAGAATATCCTGAGGACCTTATCAAAAGCTTTACTAAAATTAAGATGCAATGGTTTCGTAGCATTCTCCTACCAAGCTCATAATTCTATCAAAGAGGAGGAGAAGAAGATAAAAATAGTTTGGTGAGACTCTTTTTAGGGGGGTTAAATTTATGATGGCTTTTAGTAATAATAGTCATGTTTCCCCTAACTGCACACTGATATACTGTCTAATGATCTGTTCCATTATTTTTCTTCAGACTGCTGTCAGCTTGACAAGTCAGGAGTTGCCTGAGTCCTCTTCCTTCCCCCCTTAGAGACAGGAAGAATGTTTACAGACCTCCAGTCTGCAATGACGTCCTCTCTTCTCCAAGATTACAGGTGTAGACACTGTGATTGTGTCTGGAAGGTCCTTTCATACCTTTCAGTGCAGTTCATTTGGCCCTGTGAAAATCATTTATAACAAAAAAGCACCCCCAAAAAAACAAAAACTCAATTACAATCCCAAAACAGAATAAAACCCTTTTTAATTATTAAATCTTTTTTGTAATTTTGAAAAGGTTCTGAACTCATTCTAAGTGTTAGTCCTCCCCACCTTCTCTAAAATGCCTGCTACTTACTTCTACTCTTCCATGAGGTAAGCATGGCATGATGGCCACCATTTTAGAGTCTGTCAACTCTCCTTTTCAGGAGTGTATCATGGGGCCATCTCTGCCCCATCAAGTTGGCTACTAGGTAGGTTATTCTCCTACAGGCAGACAAATCTAATCCACATCTGGGTTTTAAAAGATGAATGGTGTCCTGAATGTCCGTCCTTTGTTTATTGCTGGTTTGGATTAGCAAGTAAGAAGGGTTGCTGGTTTCTCTGTCACAACTTTGTTGGAGGCGGTTTGAACCATGAGGAGAGATCAGGTCAGATGGTAGTAAGGTCAGACAAAGGCTTGACTCTTCCTGGTGATCCCTTTTAAGGAGATACAGTGAAAATCATTTTTTTAGAAGATTTAAATGTTCCATTTCTATTTACTGGTCACTTTATTAAAACATCAATTAGTAGATGGGAAACAAATGTACGTCTGTCCTCCATCCGACAAAATTTCAATGTTGTGTGTTTGTGGTGTTTCAAGTCATGGATTTCTGACTATGTGATCTCATTCAGTTATTTCTCAAAACTTGCTAAAAAGCTTTCTTAAGGCACTTCGTTATCTTTCCCATAGACCAGTTGTGGCAAACCTTTTTTGTTTCCAAGCCTATGCTGCCAATGACAAAGGACTGTGGGAATTGTAGTCCAAAACATCTTAGAGAGCACAAATAAAAAAAATTTTGTTTTCATTTCGGTTCCGTTTTGTTCATTTCCATTTTTTAATTTTTGCAAAAATTTACCATTTTGTTACCATTTATTTCAATTTTTTGTGATTTTTTTTAGGATTTTAAGCAATTCACTCATATTGCAGTAACAGAAACAAAACACACGACAAAATTTCTGGTGTTTCTGTTCGTTTTGTTTCATTTTAGAGACAAAATTCATTTGTCGTTTTGTTACATAACAAAACAAAAAAACGAAAATAGAAATGTTCATTTCGTGCCCATCTCTATTCACCACCACTTTCATAGACAAACCCAAGGAAGACATAGTCACATCTAGTCAAGGTTTTCATTACTTCGTCCTGTTCCACCTGTTGGAGAAACAAGCCAAACATGACTAGGCACACTGTCATTGTCTTAACCTTCTGGAAAATGAAATTTTCAGTAATTGATGAATCTATTAGACCTTATATTCTTTGATATCAGAGTAGTTGGACAGTCCTACCACTACAGTATATCTATCCTTTTCATATGCTTGGCAGTCTTGTAAAGAAAGGCATAATCCAAATCTTCAGTATAGACTGTAGGTTTACAGAAGACTCTCTAAAAGACTGATACATTTCTCCCTCTCCTATCTTTTATTCATATGTTCTTAAACCACCTCTCATGTTCCTGTAAGGACATCAACTGGTGGAACAGGCAGGACATGTGCCCTAGGTGTTGTGGGGGAGGGGGCATGATAAAATGGAATTTATTTTTATTTATTTATTTTATTTGGCTTATATACTAGGTATCTAAGCGGCTTACTGCAAAGCCAGCAAAATACAATAAATAATCAGACAGACAACCCTATAAACACCCTAGACACTGTTAAAACCAAATGACAGCGCAAATTGCGATGGCGGAAAAAAGAGGTTTTAACTATCGCCAAAGGCCTCACGAAAAGGTAGGACATCGGAAGGCCAGCAGGGACTCTGCACTTCACTGGGGATGGTCCAGAGGCTGGGGGCCGCCACAGAAAAAGCCGGGTCCGAGTGCTCGCGTCCTCCGGGGAGAGGGGCATGATAAAATGAGCGATATCTGCCAGGTAGTCCGGTCCCAATTTATTTATTTTTTATTTTTATTTTTATTTTTATTTTTATTATTTTTATTATTTATACTTCGTATTATTCCACCACCACCACCCCACTCTGCTGAGGGAGCACAGAATCCATGTTTACCTTGTGTGACACAGATCCTAGTTGTGGGCTTGTTCCCTGTCATGTCTCGCCTCTGATCACATACTTTACATACAATGCTACTTCTGTCTTCCGATTTAGTCTATGCCTTTTGAATTGGCTTTATCCCTTAATTATTCATTTTAATCATCTTCCTCATAGTACTAGGTTTCACTTAAACCACACATCCATATTTACATATAAATCATCCCCTGCCTCTTCTTCACAAGAGGACAAGGGGCTGCAACAATCTTCCCACTGGTGAGAAATAATTATATAACATAGATTACAGGCATTGCGAGGCATGATTTTTTTTGCACAGTACTAATTTCCTCACCACAAATTCCTTCATGTTTGTGTAAAACTTTAGAGTTGGAATAATTGTGTTTATTACACTAGCTGCTCCAAACTAGAGGTGTGTTTTGAAATTGCAATCCCATCCCTCTAAATTTTTTTCTGAATCCCTCAAGCAGATTTCTTAGAGTTATAACCTACAGACAAAAATATCCAGACCTGCATATTTGGAATAGTCACTGCTACTGCTGACACACTATGACCATCAGATGCTCTAGACTAGGGATGTCCAAATTTCGGCCATCCAGATGTTTTGGACCACAACTCCCACAGTTCTTTGTCATTGGCAATCTAAGTTTAGAATTTTGGGAGTTGTGGTCCAAAACATCAGGAGGGCCGAAGTTTGGAAATGCCTGCTCTAGACTTTGCTTTCTGTTGTTATACTATTTAAAAGCTGGTATGGTGCTTCTTGGGAGTTGTAGCTCTTCAGAAGATGCCTTCTATAGGGCAGTAAGATTTCCCATCCCAAAGAGTCTGGCCTCCCATTGATTGGCCACATGTATTAACCATCTTATCTCCTCATTTCCTTATCTCTGTCAATCCACAGAATCCTGCACAGCTACCTCCATGCTCTATGAAGACTATGAGCATGGGTCCCTGTTTCCAGTGGCTTAAAAGCATAGTCAATGGCAAGAGTTTTACACTAATTGTACAGCTCTAAAGACAGAACAAAGTTCTTGATAAGCTGCCTTTTCTGGGTCACTTTTTTCAATTCCTTGCCTGTTTGTTGCACCTGACATTCTACCATTTCCTTAGAGGCATCTGCCATTTTTGCTTTTTCAGAAGCCTCTGCACTACTCAATGCAAAATTGTTTCATCTTTCCCAATGACCCAAAGTTTGATTTGGTGGGGCTCATTTCTTCTGTCTTCTCATGTAAGAGGGCAACTTGCTTATACTTGATGCAGTTGTTGTAGCTTTCTGAATCCTGGAGCAGGAAAACAAATATGGCACAGATGTTCCATGTCATTTCAGCAGCTTCTCTTTATTGAGAATGAGCAATGGCACAGTACTCCTAGTGTTTCCTTCAAACTCCTCCACTAAATCTCTCTATTTTTTCTTCTTCATAAACTCATATTCACAAGCTCTGAGAGACACTGCAGTGACTGTTAGCACCTGCCAGGCTGAGAACTCAAACTTGATAGCTTTATAACCCCCCCGCAAACCACTTCACTCTTCTACGATTCTTGTTAGGTGCATCAAGTTGCTTCTAACTTACAGCAACTCAGTAAGTTTCTGAGGTATAAGGAATGCTCAAGGAATGATTTAATATCACTACCTAACCCAATGAGTTTCCATGACTCAATGGGAAATTCAATCAATGTTTCCTGACTACTAGACCAACATTCCATCTTCTATATGACATTGGCTCTTCCAATTGGCCTTAGGAAGATTAAATGGCCCTGGCCAGCTACTAGATCATCCTTGAGAAAACTAAACCAACACGCACATATCAGCATAAGACAGTGATGGCGAAACTTTTAGAGACTGAGTGCCTAAACTGCAATTCATAACTCACTATTATTATTATTTTTGCAAAGTGCCAATATAGCAATTTAACCTGAATATAGGTGACTGTGAAGCGGCGATGTCAGGTGCCCACAGAAAGAGCTCCGAGTGCCACCTTTGGCACCCATGCCATAGGTTCACCAACACTGACATAAGAGGTGGAAGGTTCTACTTTAAAAGATACTCAGTTTGTGGAGCTACGAGTGTAAAATATATATCGAGCTGTAATTGTACAATGTTTCACACATCACAACACATATTGACTATTAATAATACATTTGAACTTTTGATCTTATGTCTGCATTCAGCTAACCCCTGTGAGGTATAAGACACACAGAAGCATCAGCAGTTCATTTTGGACAATTTTTTTCTGGCTGCATTTGCAAAGCTGATTCCAGGTCATGGCTTAATTTGAAACAGCTGCACACATTACAGCCAACAAATGTGGACACAAATCAGGAGCAGCAGAAAAATATACAGAACTTTAACTACTAAACCTGACTTTCTGAAAGGATGGCAAAAAGATGGACCATGAATAAAACATGAATTGTGACTTTGAAGTCAGCCTAATGGGCTGTTGGTAACCCATGATAGTTTCTTATTAAGGTGTCAATGGAATTAGTCACTGGTTATGGGGAAATTGTCAAGAAAGTGAGTCGAAAGAAGCAGGACCTAATAGAAACAGACACAGATTTGGAGTCAGAGAGAGTAGACAATGTGCAGGAGTTAAATTATCTAATTCCTGGCAAGATAATGCACAAGCAGGACAGGATTGAAATAAAGTACACAGAAAGGATGACAGCTGAAAGATCTGCTCATCACACAGTCCATAATTCTTTCACTAAACAATAAATAGAGGCTTAGAAGAGCTACTTATAAACCTTTCAGTCACTTTATTCTATCTATCCACTGATCTAGAGATTGCTATGTTGAGGGGAAAAGGTACAGTACTCCTTAGTGGTTGCTTATATATCCCAGCAGGGTAAACATGACAAAAATGTAGATGCAATGTGTCTATAGGTTGGAAAGGTTTCCAGCAAGGTACCCCATTATATTCTTGTGTCCAAGCTGCTAAATTATAGGCTAGATAATGCTACTACTTGGATTTTTGCTGTTTCAGGAAACATACTGAAAGAGTGTTCACAATTTTTGCCTCATTACCCTGCAAAGGACTGACCAGTGGGCTGCCACTGGCTTCGAACTTATGCCCATTGTTGGTCAATATCTTTATAAATAATTCAGATGAGGGCATAGATGGAATGCTAATCAAATCTGTGCACAACACCAAAGTGAGATGGGAAGTTCATATTTGACACACACACACAAAAGAACCAGCACTCAAGACATCCAGGACAAACAAACCCTATCCCAACAAAGAGAAATGTAAGGTTCTATGTTTAGAAAGGAGAAACATTTTAGTCACTGTCTGTGAGTAAATGATGTAATGAGGTGGATGAGAACAACAACAAAAACAACAAAAACACCAACACAATTCTAAGCCACATCAACATAATAAGAGGGTCAGGGGAAGTCATAATACCACTCTATTCCACTTTGGTCAAATCTACCCTGGAGTAGACCACAATTTAAAATAGATATCAACAAACTATAATGTGCCCAAAGTGCTGAAAGGCTCCTGGGTCACTCAACTAAAACATGCATCATTGAATGCCCAGAAGAGTGCTGCAGCAATAACCAGATTCTTCTCTTCTAAAGGAGGGTGACAAGTGTCTTCTGCTGTCCAGGTTTTCAAGGGCAAGGTTATTTCCCAAATGTTGTATGGTTCCCAGATTTTTGCAGGTACTGTACAAACTTACATTCCTTGGAAGTAGTACAGACTAAATTTCTGAGATCAATTCTGTCTGTACCTCCATGTACATCAAATGTAGCCCTTCATTTAGAGGCTGGTCTAGTGTCCATAAGAGCATGGGTCATAGCCCTTATGATTAGATATTGGCTAAAACTCATATTCTTTACAGAAGGGTTGGCCTCCTTGGTTCTAATTGATTCTTTCCAGTCCAAATGGAAACAGTTTGTAGCCAAAGAAATACAGCAAACTGGCTTCTCTAACTGCATCTTAAAAGCGATGGGCTATGCTAATGCCAAAGCTGCAGTTAGACAAAGGATTTGGGATATAGAATTCCAAGATCATGTGAGCCTTCTGAGTAATCACAGTCTAGTCTCTTACAACAAATTTACTATATCCCCATACCTGACTGGTTTAATGCCTCCAAAGATTACAAGAGCCTTTACTTTAGCCAGAATGAATGTTCTCCCTTCCAAGCTTTTGGATGGGAAATTTCAAAATATTCCCTTCTCAAATTGTTTGTGCCCATGTGAAATGAACCAAGTAGAAACAGTCACCCACGTCCTTCTTTACTGTTCCTTCTACCGTGACTTACATAAGGAACTTATTCAACCTGTTATCGAGAAATTTCCTGGGAGACCTGCCAAATTCTATGCAAAGTTACTTCTCTCTGACAGGTCCCAGCAGATTTCAAATTGTGTCGCCAGATTTTGCACTGCTGCAGTAGTTGTATGTAGGCTTATGACTGCCAGTAATTCTAGCTCTTGATCACCATATGGAGTGTGGTCTCCACTTTGGGGTTTGATGTTGGCTTGATCTTTGATATATTATATTATCTACCCTTCTGATATTGACTATTTTTATAACAGTCCTGTTTGTATTTAGTGGCTTTTATCAAAAGTTTTACAATGTTTTTAAAATGTTTTTAAGGTGTTTTATTCTGGCAAATTTAATGTTTTATTCTGGCAAATCCTTTTATTGTGGCAAATTGATATTTTGGTATTTCTTGACTTGGTTAATAACCGTAAATAAAGATTCATTCAAAGCGCTGAAATCCTAACTCTGTGAGAAACAGAGGGGAAGCTGTATGTATTTAGCCTGGAGGTAAAAAACTACTTGATGGACTCTTTGGTCTCTCCCCTGCCCCAGACACCCCCCCAATGGTAAGCCCTAAGTAATGGTAAGCCCAAAGTAATGAATTAAAATGACTAGAAAAGGCATTTTTCACTAAACATTATCAAGAATACCTTGATGCCAAATACTGTCTGGTAATGAAACAACCTATTTTATAAAGTGACAGATTTTTTTTTAAAAAAGCAGCAATTTGACAAGGATGCCATCTGACAAGGACAAAAAAATTACATACAATTTTTTTTTCTGAATTGGCAGGAGGGGCTAGATGACCCCTGGGATCCATTCCAATTCTACACTTCTGTGATTATAATTATTGATAAATGGATCAAGAGATACATATCTTAACATATGATAATAATTATGAAAGTAACAGCTATGCTAAAGCAAATCAGGATTTCTCCTTGACAAAAGAAGAAATGTTTTATAATAACCTAATTGTGGTGCAAGCTCACCATTTATATCAGTGGTGACTGGTCTTGATCCTGGAGGAAAGAAGTGAAACATCACAGAACTACACCACCCACTCCCAACTCCCTCAGCTGTCCCAAAAGGATACCATGGTCAATGGTATCAAAATCCACCAAAAGGTCAAGAAGAGAAAACATGGATGCACTTCCACCATCCCACTCCCACCAGAGATCATCCATAAGAAACATGCAGTTTCTGTCCTATATCTGGGCCTGAAACCTGATTGAAAAGGGTCTAGATAATTTGGTACAAGTAGTGTAAGCTTTTCCTAAAACCTAAGCTTTTCCTCACCCAGCTCAAGCAAATTTTCCTTACTTACCAAAAGGGCCTCCCTGCAAACCGGAAATCATTTCCAGTAAACCGGAAGTCACTTCCAGATTGCCAAAACTCATTTCTGAGGCCCCCGACAGGCCTAGAAAGGTCCTTGGAGTCCTCAGAAATGATTTTCTGCAAACCAGAAGTCACTTCCGGTTTGCAGGGGAAGCCATTTTCAAAATATCCTACAGTTGTGCTTTTTGATTCCTCAACATTGACAAATTACAAATGTCAACAAGCTGCCACATGTCCTGTTTGTGCCCATATCTAATCGGGAGTATGAAAAGTAACCCAAAGGGCATTTTGTCGCTTCCCAGCACTTGTTGGGATTCAACATTTCACAAAAAGAGTAGGGGCCTGTGGCAAAAAGGAAAAACCGCTTGAATTTGCTAGGGATAATTTTGTCTTTACTTAAAGACCACCACGGTCCCATTTTTTTCCAGTTTTTTATTTTAATTAGAAGTTTTGAGCACAAGAGGGCACATTTAAGAAAACCAATTTCAAAAAGCTAAACCCAATTTTTTCAATGAACAAAATTTAAAACAACAACACAGAAATTACCCGCTTTGGTTACATGCGCCTATTCCTTTAGCCCCTGCCTTTGTGAGTACAGCCCTAAAGCTGCTAAGATTTTTTTTTAAAAAGCCTTAGTCCTGTGGATGTTGCCCACCCTGGCGGTGAATGAACTAGCAATATCAAACTCTTTTTATTCATCATTCAGAATTTGTGACAGAGGGAGAAGTTACCGGTACTTTATTAGTGGCTTCTCTGGTCAATGCCTTCACCTTTCACTCCCCCCCCCACCACTATTCCAGCTCACACCAGTACTGAACAAATATGAATGAAATGAGGAAAGGAATCATTAGGGTATATACCTCTGTAGATTTGCTCTCCAGTTCTACACTTATTTCATATTTTTTTCCAGGGGAGGCAGAACTACCTGAACATCATTCAGAAGGGGGAACTTTTTATATCTGTCTATCAAAATAGCTGCCATAATGGGTGGTAGTGCTAGAAAATATTTTATTAACCATATTAATCAAGAAATTTATTAATAACTGGCACATGAAATACAGAGCTTGACTTCACTTACAAAGTTTATGCTTTTGAGAGCAGGAAACTATTAAGAAACTGCTGCAACAGTCTGGAACCACAAACCACAAAATATTCTGCCAAAATGTATTGCTAGTTAGATAGAGAAGTCCCAAACTGTAATTGCTAATTTATAACTAAAACAACATCTCAGATTGACCCATGTTCTGGCGAGGGCATAGAAGCCTATGATTTGGGGTGGGTGGGGAGATACCTTTGGCCAGATTGGACATGAGGGCTTTGTGACAGGTACTGTAAAGGCCACCAGTTAAAATAACTTGAATCCTTAACTCCTTGAATCCCTCCTTCCTTGAATCTTCCTTACTTGAGGATTCTTCTAGGATGTCTCATTGAAACATCATAAAAGAATCAACAGTCATCATAGATAGATCCTTTGGGAAGGATCAATGAACTATTATGCATGCGGGGACGACTCAAGTACCAAAATGGGGATCCTTTTGTCATGAACCAATATTGTTGTAACTACTATAAATAGAATAATAGATTTAAACCAATATTCTTTCCACCAGAAAACGACAAATTGCTTGAGTGTGACAGAATATTGGGGGCAGAGAGTAACAAAGAGAAAATGTTTGGATGGCACAAGACATACACATTTTAGACGTGTTCATAGTTAAACACTTCCCTTTTCAGCTTTCTTAGTGGACTGCTTATAAAGGCATGAAGAAAGAATTCCCACCCCGCTGGGACTAGGGCCTCTCAGAAATAAGCAATGAAAATGAAATGGACTCAAGGCTGACAGCCGTTAAATGTGAATCTATCAGTGATTAGGAAGAGGATCTTCATTGCTTCTGTGCCCAGCACCTACATGGAAACCTTTTAGAACATAGTCATTCAATTGTTTAACAATGCAACAGGCACTTTCCTTATGAGTATGAAAACACAGCAAATGACATGCCAAGGCATGATTGCCAGACTAACAAATGAAGCCAAGTGCAATTAGTGAAGTAATCTCCTCAACATATAATTATGAGGGGGTTTCTATTCAGGGTGGATTTACAGATTAGCCGGTTGGTTACGCCTGAAAGAAGGGAATAGACATTAATGGGATATCAAAATATGCTTTCTTAATATGCTTTCTCTGAATGGAAAATAAAAGGCTTTTGGGTTTTGAAAGAAAGAAAGAAAGAAAGAAAGAAAGAAAGAAAGAAAGAAAGAAAGAAAGAAAGAAAGAAAGAAAGAAAGAAAGAGGGAGGGAGGGAGGGAGGGAGGGAAGGAGGGAAGACTTTCCAATGTTTCCAAACAGCTTCATGTGACATCTGCTTCAAAAGAATTCCCAGTTACACAAAAATAGCTCTGAACAAGCAGAGGGTGAGGGAAGCTGAGCATTAATATTTACTAACACATACCACCCAACACACACACACACACACACACACACACACACACACACACACACACACACACACACACACACACCTTTCTGCTTTTGTTTTTAGAACTTAATCTTCTTAAAGGCTGACAGACTCTCAGCCATGAGAAGTGATGTTTTCTTTATTCTCATCAAAACCAGGTAAGAACCTGATAGTGGGAAGTAAACCCGGATATTTTGCAGTAAGGTCATCTGACTGCTTACTTGAAGTTTTCTGGTTCTACCTCAAGGCCAGGATGAAGAGGCAAAGGGTACACGGGGATTGCCTCTGAAGCCATGGCCAGGCACTCGCTTTAAGAGCCCTGTTTCTTACTGATGAAAACTGAACTGTGAACTACACCAAGGCCAGCTCAATGGCTCACTTTGTAGTTTTCATATCACTTATTCACTGTGTGGTTTCTCATGCTTAAGACCGTGTATGTTTCCACCCTGCTGTGGCTTATCTTTAGGGAGCAGAAACTACTCCTGAAATTGGTTCTGGCAGGAAGCTTGGAAATGAAACATTTGGGAAAAGGTTAGCAGGCCACTTATTCAACATTAGTTTTAGGAAACTGGTCATAATTAGGTATTGAGACAAATAACTGGAGAATCCCATGACTGATTACTTGTGTGGCTGGCTGATTATTTATGTGCATGAATTTGGACTTAGAAGCATTAGTATGTTTTAGTGTTTTATATCAAGCTGTTTTGAACGCTACTTTGCAGGAATACTACATGCAATTGTTTAAATGAAATAAGTCTGGGAAGCCCGCTGCACAGCAGTAACATATAATTTGCACTTACTTCTATCTCCTTACAGCACTTATATACACAGAGGTAATGTGTAAATTGGAATATCATAGCTATAATAGCAGTAATTACCATTATTAGGAGAGAAGGAGGAAATAACAGCCTTGATTACAGAAATGGCCAGTGATCTTACTAGTGATTGCCTTGTTCATTGACTGCATTAGCCCACATGAGTGCACACCTGAGGCAGGGTTAAACTGAAATAGCTACTCAAAGTGAAGATCCACATTTACACATTGTAAACAAGGCAATTCATTTCTTTAATTACCAGTGGGGTGATAATTTTGAATTCCCAAGAGTGCTTTCTGAAGAAGAACCAGACACACACTTTCCCCCTTACCTAACTCATGGGTTTGCTCTGAGGATAAAACAGGAGGAGACCCAGGTACATTGCACTGAGCTCACTGAAATAAAGGATGTATACAAAGAAAATAAAAATAAAAATACAATGCTGTGGGTGGCAGGCACAGCTGGTTCTCTATTCAAACCCCCCTTTCCTTTAGCATTTCAAACACTGACAGGGAACTGTTGTTCTCAGGGCCAGCTAGACTTACCAATAAAGTGTTCTTTATATACTGCCCCATACCATGTCAAGTAGTCTCTGGGCAGTTTAATCACACATTACCCCCCCCCAGCAAGCTGGATACTCATTTTACTGACCTTGGAAGGATGGAAGGCTGAGTCAACCATGAGCCTACAGCCTGGGATTGAACCCTAGGTCGTGAGCACAGTTTTAGGGGCAGTTCAGGCATTTAACCACTGTGCCATGGGGCTCCTCCAGTAACAGAATTGCATTTCAGTTTGTTTCAAATAAGAATGTATCAGTATTAGCTAAATCTAAATAGAGAAAAAAAGATAGATGTGCCCATTTGTAATGCATCAGCACTAGAGATGGGTGTGAAACAGAAAAAATAGTGCTTTGTTTTGCTTTGTTTTGTTACTGATTGCATTTCATTTTGTTTTATTACTAACCAATTTTAAAAGGATTTCTGTAATGAAACAAAATGAGCAACAAAACAATTCAGAAGGTGCTGCCACGCAGCTGTTTTTAAATTCTTTAAAATATTTTTGGACAGGTCAGGCTGTAGGGAGGGGGGTTTCCCCCCTTTCCACAGCCCCACCTGTCAAAACAACAACAACAACAACACAACAACCTGGAAGGCAGGGGCAGCAAGGGAGAATGAATCATTTTATTTCAAGAGTAAAAAAATCATTTTGTAACGAAACACTGTCTGCTATTTTATTATATTATGAAACATTTTGTAGCCTTAAGGCATGATGAAACAGTGTGGCATTATTTGTTTTGTTTTGTGCCCATCTCTAATCAGCACCAGATGCTGAGAGGAGAGACCTGGGTACTTTGCATCCCACAAGTCCACTTGCTTGCTTCAAGTGCAGTGGGTATCCCATCCCCATGATAATGCAGAGAACAGATTCAAATACCAGCCAGGTCAGTTTTGTACATGAGACAGAGGCATGCGTCTCAAGAATGAAATGTTGATGTCCAGTCCTGGCTTTTGTCTGTGGTGGTAGTGGAAACAGAGCTATTCCCCAAAGATCATGGGAAATCTGTTACCATGGAATACTTTTTTATCCAAGACAACCCGAAAGAAACTGTGGCAATGGCATGAATGGAAGCAATATCTGTCATTGTTCCCTTATTTCTTCAAAAAGACCTGTGGATCCCCATGACACTTTCCACTGTTCTATGAGTAGCAGCACTCATATTTTAAATCCAAAATATTAATTTTGTGCAAAATATTATATGCCTATTTTTACACAAAACACGTTATACAAAACATTCTTCTTCTTTTGCAGAAATGTTCCAAAATGCATCATCATCATCATCATCATCAACAACAACAACAACAACAACAACAACAACAACTCTTGCATTCTCTCCAGACAAGGAGAAATTCCTCTGAAACTTCTCCTTTGAAATTAATTCCTCATTAACTTTATAAGAATGAAATAAATAAATACATGTGATGAGGCTAAAACAACAAAAACAAATGTTACTTTAGGCTGCATTAACAGAAGTATAGTCCCATGAGGGACATGTTCCTCCAAGCACTGTTTACACTTCATCTAGAGTAATGTTTCCAGTTCTTGATACCACACTTTAAGAAGGATTCAAACAAACTGGAAAAAGTTCAAAGAAGGGCAACAAGGATGATTAGGGGGCTGGAAACCAAGCCCTATGGGGAAAGACTGGAAGAACTGGACATATTTAACCTTCAGAAAAAGAGAATTGGGTTAAATATAATAATACTTTTAAAATATTTGAAGGACTGTCATACAGAGGAAGGGCAGGAGCTGTTTTCAATTATCTCAGAGTGCAGGGCATGCAACAGTGGCCTAAAGTTAAGAGAACCCAGCTTTTAGCTGAAATGCAATAAAATGGATTATCTCAAGAAGTGTTGGGTGCTCCAATACCTAGAGTAGGCATGTCCAAACTTCGGCCCTCCTGATGTTTTGGACCACAGCTCCCATAATTCTAAGCTTAGATTGCCAATGCAAAGAACTGTGGGAGTTGCAGTCCAAAACATCTGGAGGGCCGAAGTTTGGCCATGCCTGACCTAGAGGAATTCAAGAGAAATTTGGACAACCACCTGTCAGATATCCTTTGATTTGTATTCCTGCATGGAGCAGAGAGTTGGACTTGATGGACTCTTTTTTCAGTCCCAGTAATTAATTATTACAGAGGCTGAAAGGAGATAAGTCTTCATAAGGTATGGACTGTTTGTGTATGACCCATTAATAATTTTACATAAATGTGTTATACATAAGTCTTGTAGATGTTGTATCCTTTATTCTTCAGTTCAGTTCTTCTTAGCCAAATACAAAGTAATTGTCAAAGCTGTTTTTCAACAAGTTCCCTAAAAATATAGATGTAACACAGTATGGGAGGGAAGATCACACCTTTCAGAACTCCACACTAGAGACTCCAGGAGGCCATTTGATGGCAATTTTAGTGATGATTTTAGTATAAGGTTTTGCTGTTGTTTTAATTATTTATTGATATTTTATGTCTTAACTGTTTTAATTCCTTGTTGTAAGCCGCCCAGAGACCTTTGGGTAGTGGGCGGCATATAAGCTGTAAAAATAAATAAAATAAATAAATAAATACAATATTCCACAAGCACCATCCTCTGGAGCCAATCCTCTGAAAAAGAATGGAATCACTGAAGAACAGAGCTCCTTGCTGCCAGCAGAGGTTTGAAGTAACTAGTTATAATAATGTAAGTCTTTGAGTTATCAAAGAGAATCAACAGGAGACGCTTCTAGAGACTCACTTGGAACAGCTCAGCAAGGAGGTCTCAATAGAACTCCATCTGTAATGGATTTATTAGATCAGCAGTTCTCGACTGTGGGTAGCCTGGGCAGAAGTCTTTACCACCAGCTGTGTTGGCCAGGGTCTGGGAATTGCAGTCCAAGAACACAGGGTTATCCAAGACTGGAAACCACTGCATTAGGTTAACCCCAACACAAAATATACCCGGTGATGTGGGATTCCAAAATGCTGGAGCTGTGGCTCTTTCTCCTTTCAGAAGAAATACAAATATTGTAAAGGTTCACTTCAGGTCAGGATTTTTCAAACATTACATGCTACCCTAGCCTATTTTCCTTTGTCTGCTTTCTCCTTCCCTCATTCAGAGTTAAACCACAAACATTTAGAAAACTTTTCTCCCCAAATATAAGTTAAAATTCTGGAAGTGTGGATCTTAATGATCTTTTAATAGGCATTCACTGTTTCTAATGCACATTGTGCTATGTGATTAGATTTTACATTTTTTTAAAAAATGTGCCTGTAAATGATCTTATCATTTTTTCATACTAACCATCCTAACTTTAGCATTGCCCAGTGGTTAGATGGAAGGTGATTTAATTACATACACCACACATTTAGTTGTTGACCACCTTGCCTATACTACTGCCTTACAGCAAAACATCCAGAAGTACATGCTTACCTGGAGCTTCCTTGTATACATAGTTGTATTCTCTTCAGCAGATGATTCTCAAGAGCAGGATATATTGTCCTGGTGACCAGAGATGACCTATAAAGACTTATTTGGCTGAAGTCTAGACTATTTGAAGGACTATAATCACATATCAGCCTCCTTGGTTCTCAAGGCTCATTGGCTGAGCATGTGAGAGAGGCCCTTTGTTGTGAATTTTCTTAGGCTCTGGAAGGTCCTACCAACCAGGTTGCCTATCTCTCTCTTGTCCATCTGCTGTCAACCAAAACCTTGCTCGTCTTTTTTCTTTTTTAGCCATGGGTGTTGGTGGTGGTGGTGTATCAAAATGTCCCACCTATTTTAAAAATGTTTTAAATTGATCTCGGGAAGGCTAAGCGGTCAGTCTTGGAAGCCAAGTTCAGGTTGTTAGGAAGAACATTGAAGTCCAGGACTTCCAAGGTAGCATTTTCAGAAGTGCTACCTGTTCCTCGTGCAGGACCCACCAGGCAGAAGCCTCAATGCGTGGATGAGGTGATGGTGTCGAGAGGAGGGCTTTAGATTTGTCAGGAACTGGAGAACATTTTGGGACAAGCCAAACCTGTTCAGGAGGGACGGGTTGCACTTGAATCATGATGGGACCAGATTGCTGGCACTCAACCTCAAAAAGGCTGCAGAGCAGCTTTTAAACTGATAACTGGGGGAAAGCCGACAGGAGCTGAGTGGCATCCGGTTCGGAACACCTCATCCACAGGGAATGAGGTTGGAAAGGGTAGAGAATCACATAGAGATGACATAGCAGGTATTAGTACTGGGAGAAAAATGGAATGCTATAGTTTGTCTACTGAAAATAATAGCCGTGTGGGGAAAAGAACAAAGCAGCAGCTGTTGTTGCAGAACCCATTGTACAGGTGCTTCTACGCCAATGCTCGAAGCCTCCAATTAAAAATGGGAGAACTTGAACATTTGGCAGCTAGGGATAACATTGATATAATAGCCATAACAGAAACCTGGTGAAATGTAGAGAACCAGTGGGATACAGCAATCCCAGGCTATAAACTCTATAGAAGGGATAGAGAGGGGCGAGTGGCCATCTACGTTAAAGAAGGGGTAAAATCCAGCAGAATGAAGATTGACAGAGGGTCTGATTCCACCATAGAATCACTGTGGGTTAAACTACCAGGTCCAAGGAGTGATGTGATAGTTGGGGTATGCTATCGCCCACCAGATCAAAAACTTGAGGGGGACCTTGAAATGAGGAGACAAATCATGGAGGTGTCTCAGAAGGATAGGATAGTAATCATGGGGGACTTCAATTATCCCCAAATTGACTGGGCCAATGCGAGCTTCAGGCAAGAAAGAGAAACTGGGTTTCTCGACTTGCTGAATGACTGTGCCTTAGAGCAACTTGACGTGGAGCCCACCCGAGAACAGGCAATTCTGGATCAAATACAGTCTGATACTCAGGACCTGGTCAGGGATGTGAATGTCACTGAACCTCTGGGGAACAGTGACCATGCTGCAATCTCCTTTGTCATGCATGTTGGAGGAAGAGTGTCAAGCAAATCAGACATAAAAACCCTTGATTTTCGAAGGGCAAACTTCCCTCAGATGAGGAAACTAGTTAGAAAGAAATTGAAGGGAAGGTTGGAAGAATCCAATTTCTTCAGAGTGCATGGAACCTGTTTAAAACAACGGTAACAGAGGCCCAGCTCAAGTGCATACCACAAAGAAAGAAGAGCTCATTTAAGTCCAAGAGGACACCAGCATGGTTAACGAGTGGAGTTAGAGAGGCTCTAACACGCAAGGAGAGGTCTTTCTGTAAATGGAAATCCTCCCCAAATGAGGAAAATAAAAAGGAAAACAAACTCTGGCAAAAGAAATGTAAGAAGATGATAAGAGAGGCAAAGAAAGATTATGAGGAACGCATGGCTAGCAATATAAAGGGTAATAATAAAAGCGTCTTTAAATATGTTAGAAGTAGAAACCTGCCAGAGAAGCAGTTGGCCCTCTAGATGGTGAGGGAGGAAAGGGGGAGATTAAGGAGGACTTGGAAATTGCAGAGAAATTAAATGAGTTCTTGCATCTGACTTCACGACAGAAGACCTTGAGCAGATTCCGCTGCCTGAACGGCCCCTCTTGACTAAAGAATTAAATCAAATACAGGTTAAAAGAGAGGATGTTTTAGGACTAATTAATAAATTGAAGATTAACAAGTCACCGGGCCCAGATGGCATCCACCCAAGGGTTATTAGGGAACTGAGAAATGAAATTGCAGATCTCTTAACAGTAATATGCAACTTGTCTTTTAAAACGGCCACAGTGCCAGGGGACTGGAGGATAGCAGATGTCACACCAATTTTTAAAAAAGGAAGGAGGGGGGACCCGGGAAACTACAGGCCATTTAGCCTTACATCTGTCCCAGGGAAGATGGTGGAAAGCCTCATCCAAGAGAAAATCTTAAAACACATAGAAGAACAAACCTTGCTGAGAGAAAATCAGCATGGCTTCTGCAAGGGTAAGTCTTGTCTGACAAATCTTTTAGAATTTTTTGAAAAGGTCAACAGGCATGTAGATTTGGGTGAACCGGTGGATATAGTCTATCTGGATTTTCAAAAGGTTTTTGACACAGTCCCTCACCAGAGGCTGCTGAGAAAATTGCACAGTCAGGGGATAAGAGGGCAGGTCTTCTTATGGATTGAGAACTGGTTGATATCCAGGAAACAAAGAGTAGGTGTCAATGGGAAATTTTCACAATGGAGAGAGGTGAAAAGCGGTGTGCCCCAGGGATCTGTCCTGGGACCGGTGCTTTTCAATCTGTTCATAAATGACTTGGAGACAGGGATAAGCAGTGAGGTGGCCAAGTTTGCAGATGACACAAAACTTTTCTGTGTGGTAAAAACCAGAGAAGATTGTGAAGAGCTCCAGAAGGATCTCTCCAAACTGGGGGAATGGACTACAAAATGGCAAATGCGTTTTAATGTAGCCAAATGTAAAGTAATGCATATTGGGGCAAAAAATCAAAATTTTATCTATCAACTCATGGGCTCATGAGTTATCGGTGACAGATCAGGAAAGAGATCTTGGTGTGTTGGTAGACAGCTCTATGAAGGTGTCCACCCAATGTGTGGCAGTGGTGAAGAAGGCCAATTCCATGCTAGGGATTATCAAAAAGGGGATTGAAAATAAAACAGCCAACATTATAATGCCATTATACAAAACAATAGTAAGGCCACATCTGGAGTATTGTGTACAATTCTGGTCACCGCATCTCAAGAAAGACATAGTGGAACTGGAAAAGGTGCAGAAGAGAGAGACTAAAATGATTACTGGGCTGGGGCACCTCCCTTATGAGGAAAGGCTAAAAAATTTGGGGCTCTTTAGTCTGGAAAAAAGGCGCCTGAGGGGGGATATGATTGAGACGTACAAAATAATGCAGGGCATGAGTAAAGTGGATAGAGGGAAGCTCTTTTCCCTCTCACAAAATACCAGAACTAGGGGACATACACTCAAATTGAGGGCTGGGAGAGTAAGAACAGACAAAAGAAAATATTTTTTCACCCAGTGTGTTGTTAGTCTATGGAACTCCCTGCCACAGGATGTGGTCATGGCAACTGGCTTGGATGCCTTCAAAAGGGGATTGGACAGATTCCTGGAGGAAAAGTCCATCACAGGTTACAAACCGTGATGGAGATGTGTAACCTCCAGGCTTAAAACCAGGGTACTTCAAGGGCCAGATGTAGGGGAGTGGTATCAGGAGACAGATATCTAGTCTCATGCGCTCCCAAATGCATCTGGTGGGGCCACTGTGAGATACAGGAAGCTGGACTAGATGGGCCTTTGCCCTGATCCAGCATGGCTCTTCTTATGTTCTTATGTTCTTATGTTTTTATTAAAATGTTTTTCAATTGTGGTTTTAACACTTGTATCTACTTATTTGCTTTTAATGTTTCTTATGATGTCTTTCATGGTGATTATTGGTTATTTTCAGTCAAATGTAAGCCATCTTCAATCCACTATAACGAAAAATGTGGCACATCAATAAAATACAGTAAGTTAACAAAATGAATTAATCAAGAATTCAAACATTCTGATGTTCTGACAAATGAAAACAAAAACACTGACTGAGGTAAAAAAAATCAAAATAATGGAGAGCTGGGAAGCAACAATTTTGTATAACAGATTTTACAACCTGGTGCCATCTACATTCCCTGGACCATAAGTACCATAATCCTCAACTCTCAGCCATGCTGACTGGAACATATGAAGGTGTACTCCAGATATAAGGTTCAGGCTATGCTACCCACACCTGAAATAAAACTTGAAAAGAAGATACCTGTTAGCTCTTTCCAAAGTTCCCACACTAAACTTAATCTCAGCCAAAAGGCTGAGAAGTGATAAAAGTTCCATCTAGAGAACATAAGAACTAGACATGGGCACGACCAGAAAAAATGACGTTTCGAGTTTTCGTTTGTCGGAAAGGGTCCGTTTCGGGTCGTTTCCATATGTCGCAAAATTTTTCAAAAATTTGTCGTTTCCATTTGTCGTTTGTCGTTTCCGCAGTGATTTAGCACAATTTGACTTCCCAGAGCATAGGGGCGTCCCACAATCAGGGCCGGCGCTAGGTATTTTTGTGCCCTAGGTGGCGGGTGGGGCGGTGGGGCGGTGGGGCGGGCGAGCGGCGGCGTGGGCAGTTAGGATATCACTTAGGATAGAGGTTCTGTTCTTGGCTTGCACCCCAAATGTGTGTGTGTGCAAGCAAATTGAAGTTGGGAAAATAGAAAATAAATGGTAGTATATAATATATATTTAAAACAAATCCACACCTCCCACTCCCAGTCGAACCTCCCCCTTTATCCAATATCAGAAAAAAATCCTCACAAACTGCCACCAAAGAAATAAAGAACAAACTGCTATTCCCTTCAGCAGACAAAGCTGCAGGGAATCAAAGAAATTATTTTCTAAATTCAATTCCCTGCCTGCCTGCCTAACTTAAATCCTAAAGCCTCCAGCCTCCCTCCTCAATCTCGATCGGATCACACCAGCACCAGCAGCCAGCCCTCCTCCCTCAACCACATCCATACACCCAACTGCGATTTCTGGAAGGTGCCTCAGCTTTTTATGCCCTCTGAGACATCCAGAAGTGTCAGTCAAAAACCTGCCGATGCCATTGGTGGAATGATTCAAACAATTTGCATGGTCCCATCCCATGACCAGCCCAAATGGGCAGGTCTAAAAAATAAAAAATAAAATAAAATAAAATAAAATCAATACGACATTTTATTGCTATTAAAAACCCACTGCTGCTACTATAAAAATTCAGGCATTTAAAATAAATAAATATTTCTGTGGTGATTTGGTGTTTTTTTTTTACCACGATTTCAAAAGAAAAATTGCGGTCGCCATTTTGGATCCCCCCGCACCGCATGGCATGGCGAGATGACGAGGATGACCCCCCCTAGCCCGGTGCAAGCAGCCCAGGACAGGAGAAGAGGGGGGAAGGCCAGGGACCCCCCAGAAACCACCCCTCTGGTAGGTGGCAAAGCCTCAGGCAGGCATATTTTTGCCTGCTTTTTGGCCGGGAATCAGGTTTTTTAAAAAAACTTTTAAAAACTTTTTCAATGCTTCGCATTGCGCGATCGCCGCAATGCCACAAATGGAAACGAAAAACCTGACCAAATTTTTCTTTTTTCGGTTCGAGTTCGAGTTCTGTCGGCTTAATTATCGTAACCGTTTCCGTTACGTAACGGAAACGATAACCAAAAATGGAAACAACAGTTTCGCCGAGTCGTGCCCATGTCTAATAAGAACATAAGAAGAGCCATGCTGGATCAGGCCAAAGGGTCATCTAGTCCAGCTTCCTGTATCTCACAGTGGCCCCACCAAATGCATCTGGGAGCACAAGAGACCAGATCCCTGTCTCCTGATCCATTCCCCCTGCATCTGGCTCTTGAAGTACCCTGGTTTCAAGCCTGGAGATTACACATCTCCATCATGGATTGTAACCTGTGATGGACTTTTCCTCCAGGAATCTGTCCAGTCCCCTTTTGAAGGCATCTAGGCCAGATGCCATCACCACCTCCTGTGGCAGAGAGTTCCACAGACTAACAACACACTGGGTTAAAAAAACTGTCTGTGCTGACTCTCCCAACCCTCAATTTGTGGATGTCCTCTAGTTCTGGTATTTTGTGAGAAGGAGAAGAGTGTCCCACTTTACTTCTCTCATGTTACTCATGCACTGCATTATTTTGTATGTCTCAATCATATCACCCCACAGGCACCTTTTTTCCAGACTAAAAGGTCCCAAATGCTTCAGACGTTCCTCATAAGGGAGGTCCCAAGCCCATTATGTCTTTTTTAAGATGTGGTGACCAGAATTGTACACAATACTCCAGGTGGGGCCTTATTATCGATTTGTACAATGGCATTATAATATTGGCTGTTTTATTTTCAACCCATTTTTGATAATCCCTAGCATGGAATTGGCCTTCTTCACTGCTACCACACACGGAGCAGACACCTTCATGGAGCAGTCCACCAGCACACCAAGATCTCTTTCCTGATCTGTCACAGATAGCTCAGAGCCCATGAGTTGATAGATAAAGTTTTGATTTTTTTTTTACCTCAATATGCATTACTTTACATTTTCCTACATTGAAATGCATTTGCCATTTTGCAGCCCATTCTCCTAGTTTGGAGAGATCCTTCTGGAGCTCTTCACAATCTTCTCTGGTTTTTACCACACAGAAAAGTTTTGTGTTATCCGCAAACTTAGCCACCTCACTGTTTATCCCTACCTCCAGGTCATTTATGAATAGATTGAAAAGCACTGGTCCCAGGACAGATACCTGGGGCACACTGCTTTTCACCTCTCTCCATTGTGAAAACTGCCCATTAACCCCTACTCTTTGTTTCCTGGACCTCAACCAGTTCTCAATTCATAAGAGGACCTGCCCTCTTATCCCCTGTGCAATTTTTTCAGCAGCCTTTGGTGAGGGACTGTGTCAAAAGCCTTCTGAAAATCGAGATAGACAATATCCACCAGTTCACCCAAATCCACATCCCTGTTGACCTTTTCAAAATTCTAAAAGGGTTGTCAGGCAAGACTTACCCTTACAAAAGCCATGCTGATTTTCGCTCAGCAAGGTTTGTTCTTCTATGTGTTTTAAGATTTTTCTTTTGGATGAGGCTCTCTACCATCTTCTCTGGGAGAGACGTAAGGCTAACTGGCCTGTAATTTCCCAGGTCACACTCCTTCCTTTTTTAAAAATTGGTTTGACATCCACTATCCTCCAGTCCTCTGGCACTGTGGCCATTTTAACATTAAAGGAACCACAATTTCATTTCTCAGTTCCTTAATAACCCTTTACTTCCTAGAGTGGTCAAGTATATGCTTCCAGGCAGGAAATAGAGAGGGATTAAAACAATCATTCTGTCCTACTGTTGCTCCCTGCTAACTGATCTTCTTCTGAAATGTGATATTTCAGAGTTAGTAGTTATTTTGGTTAACAGCTACAAAAAAAAAAAGCTTAACCTGCATGAATTTTTCTGACCCTGCTTTTAAAGATTGTTGTGGTAACTTCTGGCTTTGAATTCCATATATTGCTGTCTTTTAAAAAATGACAAGATATTACTTTTTGTTCTAAAACTTCAGTCCATGAATCTCATTCTAATTTAATTTTAAACACTGGAATTCCACATGGAAACATAATACAAGATCTGTATGTTCCATAATTTTATTTGTTTTCACTGGACCAAATTCTAAGCTCTGATAGATCCATTCTGAAGTAGTGAAATGAATAGTTCTACCCTTAGAGACTTTATCAGGAGGAGGTCTCTTATCCTTTTATTCTTTTGCTGGAACAGTATGAGTCTAACCAGGTGTTAGAAGATCGGCTCAGTAAAAACACAAGCACCTTAGTAACCAGTTACAGGCACCATAAAAATAGAGAACCGTGAAGCTGCAGGTAAGCCTATCTATAGAAATTCTCCCTCAGTAACCATTATTCTGCAAAACCTGTAGTACTGCTTTTCTGAACCCTTATTTTTCAAAACTATAATTCATAAATGCCTCATAATAATCATATTAATAAATTCCCCACACAGATTCAGAAACTGAGAAAATTGAGGCAAATCCTATTAGCTACACTGGCTAGCATATCAGTTTAGAGGTAAACCTCAGACGCAGCTGCTGCAAGTTAAAAAGTTGAAATAGCCATTTGTAATAGGCCTCGTTACACAGTTTAGCTCATAACAGTGCATGCCTATGCTAAGTTCTGGAAACTTCCCACCAAGACTTCCACCAATTGTGTTATGGCAGTGTGAGAATCCTATATGATTTTTGCCATTGTTTACTGGTAGAAGATAGCACTAATATAAGTAGGGCAGTGCTGAGTCCCCCAATTTTATTCAGATCCTGACTCAGTGCTTTGGACCAAGTCCTCTTCAGTTCACAGAGATCCAGATATCATTTATTATGGTTCAGGCCTGAGCACCAGATTGGTCCTTGAGGACCCTTATTGCATGGTGGTTACAATGTTGTACTGCAGCCCAAACTGTCCTCACATAGAATCATAGAATTCATAGAGCTAGAAGAGATCTCAAGGGCCATCAAGTTGTCCAACCTCCTGCCATGCAGGAAAACCCATCACAGTGCTCCCGACATATGGCCACCCAGCCTCTGCTTAAAAAAAACCTCCAAAGTAGGAGACTCCACACCCTCTGTGGCAGCATATTCCACTGCTAAACAGCTCTGTCATGAAGTTCTTCCTAATGTTTAAATTGAATATATTTTCCTTGTAGTTTGAGACCACTGCCCACGTCTTAGTCTCTGAAGCCATGAAAAACAAAACAGTCCCTTCTTCAATGTGACATCCTTTCAGATATTTAAACATAGCTATCATATCCCCTCTCAGCCTTCTTTTTGTAAGGCTAAACATTCCCAGCTTCATAAGCCGTTCCTCATAAGATATTTCTTCCAGAAGCTCAGTCATCTTGGTCACCTTCCTCTAGACCCATTCAAGGTTGTCAACATCCTTTTTAAACTGAGGTGTACTGAACTGGACAAAGTACTCCAAGTGGGGTCTGACCAGAGCAGAATAGAGCGGTACTATCACTTCCCTTGATCTAGATTAGAGGTGGGCACAGAACGAACATTTTTTTGATTCTGTTACCATTTGTCGTTTCTGTTATGTAACGAAACGACAAACGAAAATTGTGATGAAAATGAAATGAAACGAACAGAACCGCAAAAATTGTGGTCGTTACATTTCGTTTCCGTTAATGGTGACGCACAATGAAATGAGCTGTTTTAAATGTTAAAAAACGCCCTGGACATCTGTAAAAATGCAGCAATAATTATTTATATTGTCTGATAATACCTACCAGGGGGGTTGGGGTCCTTAAAACGTTTGTTTTTGTCTTCTCCCATTGTGATGTATTTTTCTTTTCCCTTTAAAATGGATGTCACCACCAGCCACAAAATGGAGGCAACCCATGTGATGGGATCATGTTCAACCAATAGCATGCCCAGGTTGCAGATTGGGCGGGCAGGTCTGGCAGCCACAGAGGGCATAAAAAGCTCTGGCAGCCCCCGTCCTCCTTGCAGTCTCTGGTGGGAGTTAGGGTGGGATTGCTGTCTCTGCGACTCTAGCTTCAGTCCTGCAGCCTCCCTGTCTGCATGCGTGCTGCGTACCTCCCTGTCTGCATGCGTGCTGCTGAGTACCCTCCCTTGCCGCGCAGTGCAGTCACTCTGCGGCTGCCTTGCACCCTGGGCAATGCCCGCCGCTGCCTTTGCAGCCTCCCTGCATACCTAGTCTATACTGTGTCTCTGCCAGCATCCATTTTTTTTAGTGGTTTCCCTCTGGTCTGGGGCGTTGGGGGATGCCTGCGCACAGAAATGCTTTAAAAATCATGCAAAAAGCGGGTAGAAACGACAAACGAAAAAACGAAAAACAGTAACGAAATTTTTCAAAAAATTCACGACAAATGGAAACGAACCGAAACAGACCTCTCAACGACAAATGAAAAACCGAAATGCCATTTTTCTGTTTCGTACCCATCTCTAATCTAGACACTATGATTCTGTTGATACAACCAAGAATTGCATTGACTTTCTTGGCTGCTGCATCACACTGCTGACTCATGTTCAATCTGTGGTCCACCAAGACTCCCAGATCACTTCTACAAGTACTATTTTCCATCCAGTTGTCTCCCATCCTATATCTGTGCAATTCATTCTTTTTACCTAGAAGCACCACCCTACATTTCCTTCTGCTGAACCCCATTCTGTTAGCTTTGGCCCAGCACTCTAATCTGTCACAATCCATGGTTCAGTTCCAGGTAGCCATCTTGTGTTTGACTCAATTTTCTATCCTTCTGGGGTTGATAGTAGGGTGTCTCAGCTGCAACACATATGTGGCTGGGATGTTTTGCAGCTCTGATCCCCTGGATGGCACAAAATTGTGCCCATGTGACACACCTGGGAGTCTGGGCTTGGGAACATTTAAAAATCCCCAGCTCAATTGTTCTTTCTCTTTCACCACTGCTTCTCGCACACTCCCACCCACCCTAGTAGTAATGAGAATGAGATTAGCTGGTCACATTAGGGCCAGGTGAGAATTTTTGACCACTATCTTGATTGGCTTATATGTAGTGGTGGGTTTTCACCCATCCAGTTCTCATTACTGGGTTATATGTAGGGTTATCATGGATGTTCAGTCACAATGGCAGGTAGTGCAAAGCATTTAGGTGAGTTCCAGGATATGTCCCATTAAGGCGACAGGGCAGCCTTCTAAATATAAATTAAGAGGGCTGGTTAAACTTAGTTTAAATTAATAAGCTAATAGATATAGTTAAAATTCTTAGGGCTTCCTTTGGGGAAAATTTACCCTGCTGTTGGAATGGTGCTGAAGAAAGATAACAGCCCATTCCCAGGCAGGAACTTATTAGAGGCCTGATGGTTAATGGTTGTCAGGCTCTAGGTTTTATTTTCACTACAGCAGGCCCCCTTCAGAGATTAAATAAGTTAATTCAATAAAGTTGAGGCCCAATTTTAACTCCAATATTTTGTGTTGTCTATTTATTTTAGGGGCTGGGGCTCCAATGAGTATCTAGCTTGTGTGCTTGTGCATGGGGGAATGTATAGCCTGCATAATTAAAGCACCTAAAGAGTGATTTAAGTACTGTGAGACAATGTATAAGCAGAACACCTGGCTTTTGCTTTGATCTGGAAATTCAGACTGGCAGTCTTCTCATTGACCTGCACTGAAAAATCAAAATGGCTATAACTTTTGTTTCACCAATGTATGAAAAATTTAGAGCCATCTTCAACATAGTGGTGTAAAACTGCCATATTTCAAAGACTGAGATTCAAGGATTTATATACTAGGCACTTTTTGAACCTGTTATTGTCAAGGAAAAAAAGTTTTTAACAGCATGTATACTTGGCTCAGTGTTTAATCTTGCTGTACATACAGTTTTGGTCCTTTCATTGCTCCTGCCATATTAGTAGATGAAAAACTGCAATAATAGAGAGCTAGGTTTTTACAAAAAAAAAAAACCCCAAAAATAAAAAACAACAAAAAACAACAAAATGAAGGAAGGAAGGAAGGAAGGAAGGAAGGAAGGAAGGAAGGAAGGAAGGAAGGTCAAAGTAATATGGTGAGAGACAGAATAGTGAGCCTGGATGGGCAGTTAGAGGACAGTAATATAGTAATATAGTAATTTCATCACCTAATAATTATAAACATTCAAATAAAATAAACAAATGTTATCACCTTATTAAAATGAAATTAGAAAGGCAAAAGGAGTAGTAAGCAAAATGCTACTGGAGTTGAATTAATAAAACCACATGTAGAGATATAACTTTTTTTGCAAATTGCTGAGCAAAAAAAAGTGATCATTTCATGAAACTGTAGCTTTCCCACTAGCAGATATATCATTATCTAGTGGACAAACTGTAAGACACAATTGCTAACAGCATAATAAGAAATCTAGCCATATTGCCCTTGGTTGTGAGGCAGCAAAACCAAGATAAAGCTTGGTGAATTGTCACATTGAAACAAGTTGCTTGTTTTTACCTAATTCAGTAGGTGAAACTCTTGTTCCCCGATAGTGAGACTGGCTTCATACTAAAGATGGGTAAAGAAACTGTGTGCTTTTACAACTCTTATTTTAATGCTTTCTTTCTCAGCCCTCATGGGACTTTTGCAGTGCAAATTGGTACTCTGAAGTCTACAGATAGTTCCCATCCACTTAAATATAATGAAAGCACCAAAGGAATTTTGAGAACAAAGCCTACAGAGGAAATAGCTGAATAATACATACAACAAGAGGTTCCTCTCTCCCTCTTACAGACTTAATAAGGGCAAAGTATTTTGAAAAATCAACCTATAGGTATGAAGTTGCTAATTATGAAATAATGTTGATGTTACTAGGTCATTTCTTAATGACTATGAAGTCTCCTATGCCATCTGACCTTAAAGACTATCACGTTTTTTTGGGATATTTTTATACCCTGGAAGCCTATTTAATATAATGCATGCACTTCATCTGATAAAGTGGGCTGCAGTCCACAAAAGCTTGTATCTAATAAGACTTGTTAGTCTTTGAAGTCCCATTCAGTAGGTTTGTGTGCTAGTTCTGCAGCATCAGATTAACATTCACAGCCAAGATCCATATATAAGACATACAGGTGAAAATTATGTTGCTCAGCATATTAAATCACACAAAAGCAGGCCCAAAGACTCAATGGAGATTTATTGTATCAATTCTTCAATTATTCTGTTAATTGCATTGATGCAAACTGGCCTACTGTAATTGTTACTAGGCTAAAATAAGTAACAGTTAAAGTAGGTCCAGTTGAATCAATGGCACTTACAGAGGAGTTCCCATGGATTCAACAGACCTACTCAAGTGTGATTTACCACAGTAAGCAAAAGGAGTTTGGCCATTTTAAGGTATAACCAGGATTTTTAAAATCAATGTATGTGAAAGCAGTAACAAATCTATATGAAACCAGGGTGGCCACTAGAGATATCCTAAAGAACAACAAGTGGCAACTGCAACAGTGAACAGAAGATACCTCCACCATATCCTCTTAAAGTAGATATGAAACTCTGATGGGTAGTTTAACCACAAATTTTCCATAATTCTTTACATTCTTATTTGGCTGTGTGAATAAGTTAAATGTTGGAGCTGGGAAGTTCAAAAGCAATGCCTCCTCTTAATTAAAATTAAAAGACAACTCCAAACTGAGTTTGACAGAAACACAATAAAAGAAAAACCTAAGAAATGTCAAGTTTGACCAGATCAAAACTGGCATCTTCTTTGTAGCCAAGGATTATACTGGCTATCAAGTCATTTAGATTACGAGCCACAAATGAATCATTATTCCATGGATACCACTGAAATATACCATTCCTTTCTGGAAGGTTATCAAACTACTGCAAATAATGGGAACCCTTTGCCATTTGTTAATACCTCCTTCCACAAGATTGTGGAAAAAAGAGGGAGTAATGAGAGAGCAGTCCCCTTGGACTTCCCTCCCCTGCCTGCCAAAGGTTCACAAATCTTCATACAAAATCATCAAGATGTCTTGATGCATTCATTTCTGGGCAAGATGGAAAGTGTCACATGCATTTCCACCTAAGAGGGAACAATGATTTTTTTTTGGGGGGGGGCAGTGGCAACATCAGAACAAGCAAAGTTAATATATTTAAAGTGCAAACATTTTGGCTCTGGCTTTAAGACTAAACCTCAGCTTTGTACTCTTGTACAGAATCATTCATTCATTAATTTCTTTTAATGAATGTACCCCTTAATGACGTGATTATTAAAAGACATAGATATTCTTACTATTTTTCTATTTTGTGCAAATACTTCCCATTGATTAATCAGAATTTGTGTGCATTTTTTCCAATAATATGCCTTTTAGTCCACTGCATCTTAAAATATGTGTCGTGTCTTATGCACCCATTCTTTATCCCCAACAACAAGAAGTTTTCCAAATGCATAAATACTCCAAGCGAGCCCGATCATCTCTTGCAACAAGTATTGTGCATGCGCGCACACTTGTGCATGAGTTGTGTGTGTGCATGCAAAAGACTGCTTTGATTGAAACAATTGAATCCAATGAAATGTTCTCCCACCTTTATATCTATTTTTGAAACATTATTATTTGCATTATATAAGCATCAGCACCAGGGGAGGAGAGATGAAATGCAGTGAGCACAGCAGCAAAAAATCCAACATGCAAGTTTCCAGACTCCACAGGGCAACACAGTCAACACAGTCACTCTGGAACATACCTGGCAATCAGTTTAGTGAATGGCCATTGTGGCCCTCTCCGCTAAATGGCCAAGACAACATGATTAACTGAACAACTTACGTTATTATCTGTGTCTCAATTCCTGGTTGCACGAGGGACCCATCCACAAAGAGAGGTGCTGATGTGAAGCCATATTTATTCCAGGTCCTTCCTTCATCAAAACTTATCCTATGATTGAAAGGGACAAGATAAATAACATTTAAAAGGGTTTCACTGGAACCATTTCAAAGGTAATTAAGCACCTTCTTAGGCTAGTGAGTGACAGTAGCTGGATTTATAAGCACACATCCATCTTTGTAGTCTTGCCTTGTTATTAATTAATGCTCTGCTTCAAGGCACTTTGAAGAAGTAATGCACCATGAACAGTTATCAAAGTCAGTGAGGGACGGCATTGCCTGAGTTGAATGATAGTTTAGCTCTCATCCAGGGAAACTGGAGGACCCTGCAAAAGAGGATTCCACTTCAGTTCAAGTAATGAATGGCTGCCCATTATTTCTCTACAGGAGAGGTTCTGTGTAGAGATGGGCACGACCAGGAAAAAGTACGTTTCGAGTTGTCGTGTGTCGGAGCCGGCCCGTTTGGGCTCATTTCCGTTTTTCGCGAAATTTTCCAAAAATTTGTCATTTCGTTTGTCAGTTTTTCATCTGTCGTTAGTACTGGTTTTTTTGGGGGTGGGCTCCTGGAGGCACCTCTCTGGGGTGGGTGCCTCCTCTGGCCCGCCATGAAGGGAAAGCGGGCTCCTGGAGGTACCTCTCTGGGGTGGGTGCCTCCTCTGGCCCGCAACAAAATGGCATGCATAGCCAATTGGATATGCATACCATTAAGTTGCAGTTACAGCAGGCAGAGGCACCTCTCTTTCGGGTGCCTCTGTGACTCACTGCCTGCACTTGGGCTGGGGAATGAAGTGAGAGAGGACCCCTACGGGCGCCTGCTGTGACTCACTAAGAAGGGAAGTGTACTTGCTGTAGTGCAATGCGAGTACACAGATCTGGCTTGGGGTTAGGGGTTAGAGCAAGGGCTAGGCTTAGGGTTACTGGTAAGGTTAGGGTGAGTTAGTGGGGTGCACCTCTGGGTGCCTCTTTGTCCCACTAAGAAGGACAGTGTACTGGCGTATGGGTTAGGGTTAGGTTTCGGGTTCGGGCTAGGGTTAGTGGGCTTTTTACGCCCGACTGGCACATCCCAGAAGTCTCGGTCAAAACCTGGCCAAGTGGCCATGCAATTGGTGGAATGGCTCCAAAAATTTGCATGGTCCACTCCCATGGCCAGCCCATCATTGCACAGGTGTAAAAAAATAAAAATAAAAATAAAATAAAATAAAATCAATGGAGACATTTTGTTGCAAGAAAAACCCACTGCTGCTACTGTAAAAATTCAGGCAGTTTTAAAATAGCTATTTTCGCATGTTTCTGTGGTGCTTTGGTGTGTTTTTAGATCCCCGCGATTTCAAAATAAATATTGCGGTCGCCCCATTTTGGATCCCCCGCCCGCACCGCATGGCATGGCGTAAGTTGGCGAGACGATGAGGATGCGCAGCCCAGGAGAGGAGAGGGGGGGAGGCCGGGGACCCCCCCCCAGAAACCACCCCTCTGGTAGGTGCCCTCAGGCAGGCATATTTTCGCCTCATTTTTGGCCGGGAATCTGTTTTTTTTTTTAACTTTTTTCCTGTGCTGCTTGGCATCGCGCGATCGCTGCGATGCCAGGAAGAGGGGAGGCTGGGGACCCCCAGAAACCAAATCAGGTGCCCCCAGGCAGGCATATTTTCACCTCATTTTTGGCCGGAAATCTGTTGTTGTTGTTTTTCGAGTTCGAGTTCTGGTGGAACGACAACGACAAATAATTTTTCTTTAGTCGGTTCGAGTTCGAGTTCTGGCAGAGTAATTGTCGTTACCGTTTCCGTTACGTAACGGAAACGAGAAACGGAAACGGAAATGAGAATTTTGCCAAGTCGTGCCCATCTCTAGTTCTGTGTATTAACAAGATGCTATAATATTAACTATTGTGAGCCCAATATTAAAAGTATGCTTGTGACAAATAAGCACTTGATTAAATGTTAAATGAATCACTGTTACTTAAATAGGCTTCATCACAGAAAAATGAAGGGATAATTGTAATGCAACTCTGCTACAACTTAACTCCATTGGTCAAACGTCTGTCACAGAGTTACAATGGCAGAAGGACAATAGCATATCCTGCAGTGGCATGTTGAAGCCAGTTGCTTGTTTAGTACAACAATGACATGTTAAGTAGCATCAATTTGCCCCTGTGAGTTACGCCATTGCCCTTCCATCAGCATAACCCCACAGCGGGATTTTGGCCATTGTTTTGAACAACACAAGCCCACAGAAACAGCCTATTCTATAAACTAGGCAAATATATATATATATTTTAGGATAGAAGATATTGCATCTGTACTGAGGATAACTGACAAATTCCATCTTATGTGTGTGAATTTGAACCTGTTGCTCCCAGTCTATGGAGCAGAACTTAGCTGTCTGCTGCTTTTCATGCATCGCAAATGTTCTGGCATTGTTCTTAGCTCAATAAATGTAGTAAAATGAAATTTAAATGTAAAGTTTTGGAGAAACATCCAGGTAGGAATGCTTATGGTTAAGGAAAATATTTTTCAAAAATGTATTTATATATAATTTTACAACAAATTATTATAGAAAGAATAAACTAATGAGTGACATCAGAAAGTGACAGAGATGGCAAACAAACAGAGTCACATATCCTTCCAGTGAACTCAGAATAATAATACAGAACGAGTCCAAAATATTTTAAGTTGTGATATGGATCTCAGAATCTGCTGTGACTTTTTTTATATTGGACTGTGAAACCACTATGACAGTATATCAGTCATCTTTTATCTGTCTTATATTTCAATTCTGCATCTGGCAATTTTTATAGTAACACAATTTCTTTCTCTCAAATTAAGAACATGTGGCTATTAAAAGACTTATCCCTAATACACATAGATTAAAGATCTGAAAATCTACCACCCTACCCAATACAGAAGTATAATACAGAGGCTGGCTCTGAAATACCAATGGGCTAGTCTTTGTGAAAGCCCCATAAAAATATCTGAGTTGCCTTCCTCCATTACACCTCAAGATTACACCTCCCTTACATTTGTAACTTCTTGTCTGACAAAAATATTGTAAAAGCCTGCACAGCTTTTGTGACTTTTTAGTTGGCTTAATAAAAAAATATCCTGTATTGATTCTGAAAATTGTTTAATGGCCAACACAGTTCCCTGTGTTTTTGTTTGTGACTCTAGTAATGCCAAATGCAGGTGGAGCTTACATGAAAGAAATGAGGTTGGTATCTTTAGAGACTAGAATATTTTTCAATGAGGCTCTGTAATTCCAACACTATAGGCAAAACTAGATATTTGGTGTCTGTTAATTTAGGGCTGTAAAAATCTTTTGACTGGCTTCTGAATCAAATTGGTCTATTTTGTATTCATCTGGATTGAGTCAGAAGGCAAAGCCTCCTTCCATTTCATATCAAAACACCATGCAGACTACATGCCCTTTAAGGTCACTCACTCCCCTGTCCTCATTTTTGCAGTATCTTGTCTGAGAAATAAGTCTATAATTTCAAAGGTTTCCACATTTTATATGCCTTCTTAGATAGTCAAGTAAAAGTTTTACCCCATATGGATTTTGGAATTTGGTTTATGTCCAATATGGCTGTATTTGCTTTAATTTAAAGTTCAATGCGTTTTTGTCTTTCAAATGATAAATAAAAACCTGACACATCTGGATTATGGAAAATTGCATTGCATCATTCAGAAAGTTAAGAAGTATAGTGAATCATAGTTCTTATCAGAACATGTGTCTAAGAAGTGTCAACAAGATTGTTTCATTACAAAAAAACTATTTTGTTAAGCATCCACAGAGAGTTTCATTCCCTTTAAATTTAATTGTATGATCAGTAAGCCACATTTAGCTCTTCTAGAATACCAAACTGCAAGCTTTATACTTTGTATTCAAATACTTAAATCTACTTATCAATATGGCATGATGCTTTCCTGACTGATTGGTTTCCTTTTAATGTTTATATTCTCACTGCCTGGGGTCAGGCTCTGGAAACAGGATCTCAACCATAAAAAACAATAGAGGAAATACATAGGGCAACTCACTAATCCTAATATTTGTTATTTCTCCCCTCTCCCCAATATATGTTTATGTGTTCGATTGGTGCCTAGAAGATATCATGAAAATGTGAAAACAATATTCATGGCTGAATGAGCTCTTAGATGAAAAGACCATATACTCATCTTAGGGCAAATCAAGTAGAAAGCTCCTAAATGGCATACCTGTAGCACTATCTTGTGCTCGGGAGTAATTTTTATTAATTTTATTGTTTTGGTATGCTGTCACATTTTGTTTCTTTGTTGTTTGTTTGTTTTAACACAGACTTACCTAACGTAATAGGCCCAAGGATGGTATGTATCTGCCATCATCCCTAGTCAATTTATGCAATGGTTGTGTGGCTAGAATATGGTGGAAGCTATAGTGCTGGAGGACATAAGGCTGAAAAAGACTGTAAAATCAGTGACGTTTTATGACGATGATTGGAGTGTTTTTTAACCCATCATTTAATTCTATTATTTATAACTGTCAATTCATATTCTGAATGTGTAATCTCTATTTTCTCTGCAACTAATATTTAAATGCATAATTTATGGCCAATATTCAATGACATCATTGCACTGGAGATATCCAATATGAGTCTTGACTGTACAAGAGGTTTTGAAGCAGTTGCACAATAGATTGTGCAGATAGCTCGTATAACTACGATCTTCACCAGTGCAACTATACCAGGATTGAATTTCCATTTTGCATTATGTTGGATGTAGGTTTATATGTTTATATGTTTCAAATGTATTCCAACATAGGGAAAAGTGTTACAAGACTGTACTACTTGTATGTCACTGCTTGTATGTCTCAACAGTATGAACTGCTGGATAGATCAGTAGTAGAGATAATTGAAAAAAATTTTCATTCATTCGGGCCTGTTCTGTTTCATTCATTCGTTTTTTAGAAAATCGCAAAAATTAGCGTTTTTTTGCTTTTTTGTTCAGGTTAGTACTGGTTTTTTGGGGGTAGCGGGCTCCTGGAGGCACCTCTGTAGGGTGGGTGCCTCCTCTGGTCCGCTATAAAGGGAAAGTGGGTCCTGGAGGCACCCATGGGTGCCTCCTATCCTCACCCACTAGGAAGGGGAAGCAGGCTCCAAGAGACCCCTCAACATGGGGGTACCCCTCCTCACCTGCTGCTGCAAAATGGTATGCAATAGCCATATGGATATTGCATATACCCTGCAGACAGTGAGACTAGTTGATGGCAGTGAACCCAGAGCCATAGGTGATGCCTAGGCTTTGCACCACCATGTCTCACACAGAAGGGAATTGTACTTGCTGCATTTAGTGCAATGCAAGCAAGTAGATCTGGCTTAGGGTTAAGGTGGGTTAGTGCAAGGGCCAGGGTTCGGCAGTGATGGGTAAGGTTACGGTGGGCTAGTGGGTTGCACCTCTGGGTGCAACTCTGACCCACTAAGAAGACAGTCTGTGAATGGGTAAGGAGGAGTCAAGGATTAGGGTTAGGGTTAGGGGGGCTAGGGCAGGTTTTAGGGGCTTTTGGCACATCCCAGAAGTCATGGCCAAGTGGCCATGCGATTGGTGGGATGGCTCCAAAATTTGCATGGTCGTGACACTCCCACATGGCTGGCCACTCGGCCAGCCCATCATTGCGCAGGTGTAAATAAAATAAAATAAAATAAAATAAAATAAATGGAGGACAGAGGAGGAGAGGAGAGACATTTTGTTGCAAGAAAAAACCCACTGCTACTGTGAAAAATCTGGCAGTTTATAAATTTTCCTGTGTTTCTGTTGTGCTTGTGTGTTTTTGGACCACGATTTCAAAAATAATATTGCGTCTCCGCCCCATTTTTGATCCCCGCCCGCACCGCATGGCATGGCTTCTCGAGTCTGGCTGCCCAGGACGGGGAGGTGGGACCCCCTCCAGAAACCTCCTCCGGTAGGTGCCCTGCGCCCTTAGTCAAGCAGGCATTTTTCCGCCTGCTTTTTTGGCCCGGGAATGGGTGGGGGAGAGTTTAAAAGATTTTTCCTGTGCTGTCCGTGCCACTTGCTTGCACTTTACCACCAGCAGCCAGCAGCAGACAGGGACTTTTTGCTGGCTGCGAGCCTGCCTCCGAGTCCCACCAGAGCAGCCCAGGACGGGGATGGGGGAGGCCGGGACCTCCAGAAACAACCCTCTGGTAGGTGCCCTGAGGCACGGCAGGTATTTTTCCGCCTGCTTTTCGGCCGGGAACCGGGTTTTTTTAACTTTTAAAAACTTTTTTTTTGTGCCGCATGGCATCGCGCTATCGTGCAATGCAAGGAACGAGCACGACAAATCAGACCAAAATTGTTCGTTCGTCGGTTCGAGCTCAAATTCTGGCAGAGTAATTCCCGTTACCGTTTCCGTAGAGTAACGAAACCGAGTAACGGAAACGGAAACGGGAATACCGCTAAGTCGTGCCCATCTCTAATCAGTAGTATAATTATTCATTCATTCATTCATTCATTCATTCATTCATTCATTCATTCATGCATGCATGCATTAGAACATAAGAAGAGCCATGCTGGATCAGGCCAAAGGTCCATCTACTCCAACTTCCTGTATCCCACAGTGGCCCCACCAAATGTGTCCAGGAGTGCACGAGACTAGATATATGTCTCTTCCTACCACTCCCCTGCATCTGGCCCTTGAAGTACCCCAGTTTTAAGCCTGGAGATTAGATAGCTCCATCATGGTTTGTAACCTGTGATGGACTTTTCCTCCAGGAATCTGTCCAATCCCCTTTTGAAGGCATCCTGATTTCTATACCACACCATTTAGCAACAGAGGACGCTCTGGGCAGTTTTCAGAATTAACAAATACAAAATACAAAATAATATATACAATATAGCAAACATAATCAACTCAAATCAAATAAAATCAATGGAGGAAAAGAGGGCAAAAGAGAGGGTGAGTGAGCAGGGAGTTAAAACTGATTATGGAATGCCCTCCCAAGCGAGACCCGCCTGGCGCCAACATTGATGACATTCCGGCACCAGGTAAAAACATTCCTGTTCAAGAAGTCTTTTAATTGATTATTATGGGCCCTGATGGCAATTTTAGTGCAGTGTTTTAATATATTGTATTTATTGTATTTAAATGTTTTATTGTTTCGATTTTATTGTAATTTGATGTTTTAATTGTCTAAATTGTTTACTTTGATTGTGAGTCACCCAGAGACCTTTGGGTAGTGGGCAGCATACAAGCTATATTAAAAAAAACCAAGAATAAACTAATTAGTAGAGACTGGGAGTTCGATTCCCATCTGTGCCTCCTTGACAGAGCTTGAAATGACTCAGCAATCTATAGTAGAGATGGGCACGGATAAAAAAATGGCATTTCATTTTGTTTCATTTCATTGAGGACTTTGTTTCGTTTCGTTTCATTTTTTGTTAATTTTTGTGAAAAAATTCATTTCATTGTTTCGTTATTCATTTTTCATTTTTACACACTTTGCACGATTAAAGCATTTCCCACATGCGGGCATCCCCCAACGCCCCAGACCAGACGGAAAACACTAAATAAATAAATAAATAAATATAACTGAACAAACTGCCTAGTTTAAAGTGAAAGTGACAATGCAGACAGCAATCCCACCCCAACCTGACTCCACTCCACTGCACCACAGACTGCAAGGAGGGCTGTGGGGGAGAAAGAGCTTTTATGCCCTCTGGAGCTGCCAGACCTTCCCACTGCAACCTGGGCATGCTATTGGTTGAAGTTATCCAACAATTTACATGATCCCATCACATGGCTAGCCCATGTGACTGTGCTCAATGCATGATATAGTAAAATAAGGATAAATAAAAAATAAAAATAAATTCAAGGAAGCTATGTATCAACTCAAAAATACCAGAAAATAAAATGAAATTAAAGTGATCTGAGAAAAGGCATAAATGCATGTTTTAAGCACCCCTCACCCCCTTGCACATTTTTAATACACAGGAAATATTAAGCATGTGGCTGGCATCCATTTTGTGTCATCCTTAAAAGGGAAAAATACATCATGCTGTGAGAAAAGACATAAATGAACATTTTAAGGACCCCAAACCCCACTGGCAGGTATTATCAGGCAGAATAAATAATTTTCACTGGGTTTTTACAGATGTCCAGGGTGTTTTAATGCCCAAGAAATCAATATTAGGCATGTGGCAGCCATTTTGTGTGGATGCCCTAATGCCCCTTAAAGGAGAAAAGTACACCACGATGTAAGAAAAGACATAAATGAACGTTTTAAGGACCCCAAACCCCACTGGCAGGTATTTTCAGGCAGAATAAATAATTATCGCTGGTTTTTTATGAATATTCAGGATGTTTTTTAACATTTAAAACAGCTCATTTCATCGTGCACCACCATTAACAAAATGAAACATAACGAACCTAATTTTCTTGGTTCAGTTTGTTTTGTTCCTTTATAGCACCAGGTTCGTTATTTGTTTTGTTACATAATGAAACGAATAATGAATAACAAAACAAAAAAAGTTTATTTTGTGCCCATCTCTATTCTATAGAGTTCCTTCTAACTCTGCAGTTCTAAGAGGATTTATTATTTTAAAAATCAGATACAGGCAGTCAAAATTATAAAAAAAATATTTTAAAAACCCTAAGTATCTGTTTTTTATCTCTTATTATCTAAGTGTCTGTTTTTGTTGTTGCTGCTGTTGCTAGAGAAAGTGCAGAATCTTGTGGCTATGTTTTGATCCTCATATTAGTCTGCAAGGTTCAGATGAAATAAATTCCAAAGCACCTGTAACCACAATTGGAATCCAACTAGGATGATTTTTTTAAACAAAAAATGCTGCTCCATGGGAATTAACCACTTGAATGTACAAAATCACTACTAAAGCATATTATAGTGTAAATTTCAGGTTTCAGCTCATTAGCTTCTTTCAAATCTCCGTATCGATGTAACAAAGAGAAAGACGCTGTTCAATAAAAATTCAAGTAGAAAGATTATCTGCAGATTACAAGTGCAGCAAGGTGGTATTATTATTTGATTGAAAGTCATAATGGCACATTTTGTATATACACTGAGAGAGAGAGAGAGAGAGAGAGAGAGAGAGAAAGAGAGAGAGAGAGAGAGAGAGAGAGAGAGAGAGAGAGAGAGAGAGAGAGAGAGAAGTGTCTATGTGAAAAACTGTTTTGATTCAGAGAGGGTATTTGGATGTCAATCCCTGAAAGCTCTTTCCCTCTAATTTTCTCCATTAGCAGCCTGAGATGTTGGAGCAGGTCAGCCCATTAGAAAAAAGCACAACACCACATGTTTTGTAGAAAGCAGTGCTAATTGTAATTACGAATGGAAATTCTAGTTTAACTTTGCCTCATAAGATCTTAAGCAAAGACAAGACAAACAGGACAACTGGGAATGTAAAATTGATTGGTTTTATTTTAATTTCATTGTTATTCTGTTATATTATATTGCTCTAAACCACCCAGAATAGCGCTGTACACTAATGGGGCTGTTTTTACTTGATGAGACACCAGGACCAAGAATTTGCAAGGCCCATATGATTCCTGGCCTCTGGGCAAAAACAAGAAAGGAATGCTCTGTGAAGATGCTCAGTCATCTAGGTGAGTTTATCTGGAAGTTGAGTCATGGCAACTGGACTTCTTTTTCATGAGAGATAAATAGCCCATCCAAACAGCTTCATCAGGAATGCTATTTTGCCTCATGATGGTATCTATAATATAGATGAATGTTCCTACTCAACTAGTGAAAAGTCAAAGACATGCAGAGAGCAAGCACAAAACAACAGCTGATTCTAAAACAAAACCCACACACATTCTCTCTAATGTTTCACAGCCTCAAGGGTTCATAATAACAAAGTGAAAACTATTTTCATTTCATGCAAGTTGTGTTATTTGCATTAAAAGGTTGTTTGTGTTAAGATATTATTTAGCATAATTTTTCCTAATCTCCATAAAACACCATCTTCCTGCCCTCTTCTGTCACAGAGAACACAGTCCTTAGCCCTACCGCAAGGGGATGGAAATAATTGTGCACTTCTTTGTCCTCTCCAATGAGGACAGATGAGAATTTACCTTCCTAGGCACAGGAAGACAGAAAAAACTGTCTTATAACAACCCAGATCTTTTTTCCATCTAGGGGCCACAAGACAACCCTGACTGACTGTAGCTGTCCATTGTCTGAGGCACCACCTGGACCAGGTAGGACATATTCTATACAAACAGATGCACAACAGATGTGTGGCTGATCTCTTGTGTTTCTTCTACCAGCTCTTGGTCTGCCAGCTAATGAAGATATGCAGTCCCATGCACCCTTGCTTAGGCATAACCCCATGAAATATAGTGAAACTCATTTTTGCTCCATTTTTTAAAATTGCAGTGTTTCCAAAAGGCAAGACAGCTGTGTGTAGTAGGCTAAAATTGTTGCTCTTTGCATTCTGCTTTAACTCCTCTTCAAGATGCATTTTGTATATCATTCCCGTTAGATATGTAGCAGATCCTTTTGATTTCAAAAGCTGAGTTACAAAAAAAATCTAAGTGACCAATAGATAAAATAATAAGATGGCCTTAAGCAAATCAAACTTCTTTCATATTTTTATTGCCTCCATGCCTGCCTTTCTTTGTGTGCTTCCCTTTGCAAGCAGAAGAGACAACAAAATATATGATGGAGCATATTGTCTCTAAATTAAGGGAGAATAGTTTTAAATTGCTAAAGGGAGATGGGGGCACACACTTATGCACAATATTTATGACAATAAGGAAGAAGAAATGGCTACACAGGTATTATTATCCTATATAGAACTAATATGTCTAAGCCTCACTCATATGGTCTAACCAGTTTTACTGTCCTCCTATGAAGGAAGGAGAAAACCATTGTTATATATGACCATTGAGCACTCATAAAAGTCAGAATTCCATTTTTTTAGGGTTCAGCTTCTGACCCATTTGCAGAGCTCCCCTTCTATCTTTATGACGTTCCAATTTAGGAGGAAGTAACAACAGATGGGGACAAAACAACCATGAAACAGTCTTCCTTCTGCAAGCTTTCTGCTTAGATATATCAGGCCAAACTCTTCCACACACCACCAAGAATAAGATAAAAAGGCAATTAGACAATTAGGGAGAGTAGCTTCTGGTTGTAGTACTCCTTGCATGGAATATGTTCCCTAGAAAAGTTTACCTGGCACTCTGTTGTCATTCTAAGCATTTTATTTCTTTCCCAGCATATTTTGTGAACAGTCCTTAAGTACAGTTTTATGTACAGAGTTCCCATTGGGAAATGGGAGTGGTATAGAAATGCATAAATAAATAAATAAATAAATAAATAAATAAATAAATAAATAAATAAATAAATAAATAAATAATGCACAGTTTAATTCATGTATATTGCTTAATTTAGTGTTTCTCTTTTGCACTTGCATGTTTTAAGTCATGCCTGACCAATTTGATCTCTTTTTTTGATAGAATTACAGGCCTGGTGGATGAGAGAAATGCTGTGGATATTGCTTATCTATATTTCAGTAAGGCCTTTGATAAGGTTCCCCATGGTATACTTGCAAAGAAGTTAGTAGAATGTTGGATAGATAGTGCCATCGTTAGATGGATTTGTAATTGGTAGACTGGTTGCCCCCAAAGGGTGATCATTAATGGCTTCTCTTCAGCTTGGAGAGATGTGACCAGAGGTGTGCCCCAGGGTTCTGTTCTGGGTTTGGTACTATTTAATATCTTTATTAATGACTTGGAGGAAGGATTAGAGAGTAGGCTGATCAAGTTTGCAGATGATACCAAATTGGATGGGGTTGCTAATTCCCTAGAGGATAGAATGAAAATCCAAAAGGACCTTGACAAATTAGAGTGCTGGGCCAAAGTTGATGGAATGGGTTTCAACAGAGGGAAATGTAAGATGATGCATCTAGGTAAAAAGAATAAATTGCACAGTTATAGGATGGGAGACACTTGGCTGGCCTGTGAAAGGGATCTGGGATTCTTTGTTGACCACAGACTGAACATGAGTCAGGAGTGTGATGCGGCCACCAAGAAAGCCAACACAATTCTTGGTTGCATCAACAGAAGCATCATGTCTAGATCAAGGGAAGTAATAGTACCACTCTATTCTGCTCTGGTCAGACCCCATATGGAGTACTGTGTCCAGTTCCATGCACACCAATTTAAAAAGGATGTTGACAATCTTGAATGGGTCCAGAGGAGGGCAACCAAAATGATTGAGGGTCTGGAAGAAATGTCTTTTGAGGAGCGGCTATTTTTTAAAGCGCTGACCACACTGCCCCTGGGGATCAGTCAGTGCTGGTTTTATTTTTTTCCCCTTGAATTTGGACAACTGACCCGGCCACCCCTGGGGCTGTGTCAGCACCCCTTTTAATTGTATTTTTGTGTGTGTGTGTGTGTGTGTGTGTGTGTGTGTGTGTGTGTGTGTGTGTGTGTGTGTGTGTGTGTGTGTTTTAGCACCGACTGTGTAGCCCCTGGGGCCGGGTTGGTGCTGGTTTTAATTTTTTAATTTTGTCTTCATTTTAGATCACCGACCTGGCTACCGTTGGGGCCGGGTCGGTGCTCCTTTTTTATTTTATTATTTTATTTTATTTTATTTTTACTGCTGACCACGTGGGCTGCCTACCAGCTGTAGTGAGGTCTGGTTGGCTACAGCCAGGAGGACAGGACCACTCCAGGACCACTCCAGGTAGGAGACACCGTCGGAATGAAAAACGAACCGAACTGAAATGGAAACTTCTATTTTGTTTCATTTTTCTCAAAGGGGACAGTTTGTTATTCGTTTCATTACCTAATGAAACGAATAACAAATAACGAAATGAAGCAAAAGTTCATTTCGTGTGTACATCTCTACTTGTAGGTATTGTTCTGTGAAGTTTCTTCAGCAAAATGTGAGTCTGGTTAAAATGTTCTCCTCTGGTGCATAAGGATTAAGTACACAGAATGGGTATGAAGTTGTGTTTGCAAGGAATTGTTTTGGAAGACAATTAATCACTAGATGATCTATTACTTATGGTGTCTTCTTGAACATATTAAAAAAATCAGTTCCTAGCATTCTCCTGTAGACTTCACCTGAGATGCTGTTTGTTCCGTCTCAAAATATTCAGCAGAAGGAGCTATGAAGGAGACAACTAGAAGTTCAGATTGTCTAACATTATTTAACAGAATTGAATGAGAGTCAAACAGGTGTTAAAAAAATCCATACTCCCTGAGAATTTCCCTCCTGGAACATAATTTCTTCGGAGATTAATGGTTTATCAATCAGAATTACAAATTAAGTCTGTAATTGCCTTCCTATGACCAAATGTAAAATCAAGCAATGCAAGACATGGAGGAAGGAAGAGCTCACACTACTATGTACCAATGTCTTTAATAATTTGAGGAAGCAAAACCTCTAGTGACATGCTAACTTTGTTATTAAATGTGGGTTGTAGAGAAGAGTCAGAGGAAGCTTCTCTGCATGTTTGCAGAGGTGCCTGGGGATAATTTTACGGGCGGGGCTCGCTCTTTGTGGATGTGTCACTCAAACATCAGAAAGCCAATCTTCACCAAAATGTGAGGGATTATAGAGGGCAGTCAGGGAAATTATCTTTTCAGTCTTGTTGTCTCTATGTGCTTTGTGGGTGCCATTCTTTAGCCTGACATATCAACAAATAAAAAACCACAAATAATTCAGTTCAAGTTTGTTGCTGGTAGTGATTCGTGCAAATATGAATTGATGGATTAGCTATTTTTGAATGAATTTTGCAACTCATTTTTCATTCAAGGCCCATCTCTATTTATTATCCAATCTGAACCTAAGTGTCATCTCTTTGTTTACCTATAGTAGAAACATGTTCTTAAGCTAAAGAAACCATACATACCACAAATGACGAATGGGCATTGATGTATGTTTCATTGCTACAAGAGCTCCACCCCAGTCAAGGAACCAGACACTGTATTCTTCCTCAAAGATCTGCAGAGAAGAAAAGTACAGTAGAAATTGAATAGTCCTTTCCAGACCCATGAAATTTCCAGAAATATTTTACCAAGTAAGCAAACAAACACAAATCCTAAGTGCCCACTTCTTCAAGAATTACCTGTCGCCAGGAATTTCCAGCATCTGAAGAAACAAACATGCCAACCTCAGTATATGACAATTCTGGACCCACATTGCCTGAAATATAAGCAGATAGAGATTTATGGATAAAATAATCTCCAATGTTGCCTGAGAGAACTGTGTTTCATACAAGAAGTGAGTGAAATTATGAAAGCGATATCTCAATTTATTTTATTTCCAGAAATATTGGAACCTAATATGAAGCAACAGAAAGGCCTGAATGAAAACCTTAAAACATATGTAATTAACTATAGTAAGCGAAAAAGACGACTCTATGCACTTGTATTTCTACCACTCGATAACATAGTTTAATACAATATGAAAAAATATAAACCCAATTAATGAGGTTTTTCAGGGTTTTTTTTTGGGGGGGGATATTTCAGCCAACTCATTTGCACTTATGGTATCTGACTAGAGATGGGCATGAAACAGATTTTTTTTTCAATTTTCATTTTTCATTGCATTACAGAACAAAATTCCATAATTGCAGAGTACCTCTATACTCAGAAGACATACTGGATGCAGGCCACCAGTATTCCTCCTAAACTGGTTTAATTGGATGTGTAAATTGCACAAAAAGCAATACTCATCTAATTGCCTAAGAAATCTCACAGAAACCATTTTCTGATCTCTGAATTAGAATCATAGAATCATAGACTCATAGAGTTGGAAGAGACCTCAAGGGCCATCTAGTCCAACCCCCTGGAATGCAGGAACCCCCATCACAGGGCTCCCGACATATGGCACTCTATCAGGATTATAGAGAAGATATACAATCTCTTGGATCCGTGTTTTAACACTAGTGGCCCATGGTCTGACCTGATGTGAGCATCACTGTGGCATGGGTTCCTCCTCTCGTGCAGACCATGGGTCACCACTATGGTTCAAGAATGTATTTCTGGTTAATCTGAAATTAACAGCACTCACTTTTGAAACTGCATCAACATGTTTATACAGTGGTACCTTGTATAAATAAATTAATTCATTCCAAATGAAATTATGTTAAGCAAATTTTCCTTTATACATATTTCCCATAGGAATGCACTGAAAACAGAGTAATCCCTAATTGTGACCATTTTTATGTTGTACAGATTCGCTGCATAGGTGATTCTGTTAAGCAAATTTCCCCTATCACTGGAATTTTTTATGTTGTACAGATTTTATGTTATACAAACCATTTGTTATATGAGGGTGCACTGTACTTGGAAGCAAACCTAAGTATAAATAACAGCAATACTCCTGTGACATTGATTATCCCCATAGCTCTTCAGGGTATAAATTAGATCACAGAACAGACCATTTTTTCAACTTGGTTAGCATTCGGTCATTTTTGCTTAAGACATTTTCACTGAATTTTCCAAGAAAAGGAGGGTGGGAGGGTTTTGTGGAATGCACTCCCATTTAGCCTACAGAAAAATTTCTGGAATAATCCAAGTTGTCAACATAACTGCTAAAAGGCCTTCATGTGGCAATCAGTTTCAAAGCTCGACAGTTTTTAAAACTGGAATGCCTCGTAGCATGCCTATATTACATAGTCTTCAGGGAAGTTGACTTTTGAGTACATATTCATTCACCCTACAAAAGTAGTTTGATAGATACATTGCCTTTCACTTAAAAATCAGTAAAGAAGAGCCAATCCCAAAGTACCTTGGCTAAAAGAGGAATACAACAAATACAAACTAATAAAAATGTTAATCAAGCTCCTGACATTTAATGTTTGAAAATGAAGAATTATTGTCCAGATGCAGTTTTACATTCCACTAATGAACAGAGAATGCAGTTTACCAATGTCTAATGACTCTTGCATTGCTGAAAACACAATCTGACTTTTAAAGGGTTGTAACAACACAAAGCATCACAGGAAGTGTTGCTCTGAAGCTGACAGATGATTTGATTGATTAGTAAAGCTTTCCCATCTTTCTCATAGGGTCATCCCCTTCTTCCACTTTGCTTCTACTGTAACCAGTTTTTGAGAAACAAGAATGCAGCCTCCTTGTATGCCAGGGACTCCATTTTTATCTTCTTCTTTCCCACTTATCACTGCACCTGCAGCTGATAACTCTGAGTAGATTTCCTTTTTAAAAAAAGACAAACCTAGAGTGATAATTTTACTACAAAAAATCAGGGATGTTGTCGAGTCTTTCGGTCCAAGTCTCATGTCTGAGTCTGAGTCTTTGGTACCAAGTCCTGAATCCCAAACCCAAGGTGGGTTCTGAGTTTAATCCGAATCATGTTTAAAATCTGACTGAATTCACCAGTGTGACTCAAGTCCACTTGACAGCAAGTCCCACAACATGAGTCCCCATCCCTGCAAAAGTCTAGTCTGTGTATCCCAAGAATGTCATATATTTAAAGTAAATAAAATTAATTATTATTTTATAGTATTTCATAAAGTAGGAATCATGAACATATAATGCTTGGAGTCTTGTCCAATGCAACACTCATTGACTATCATGTTTAACTATGGTGCAAAGGATGAGAGAAGCTGCAATGCAAATCTAGAAGACAGCATATTCCTCATCCCTTTGACAGAGTGCTTCTATCTGCACAAGACTCCTTGCATATAATAGGATGGACTTTGGCTTCTATTTTCTAATCATCACCATGAGATACATTAAATCTATCTTACCTCCATTCCATCCTGTCTGACTAGCTCTATTCTTTCATACATATCTCTTTTTCCAGAGGTCACTATGGTTCAGTGAGCAGTTTCTTACATGTGGAGACTGACAATTTTTAAATGTGAATTTCTCTCTATGCACTATGATATTATTTAAAGAGAAAATTACAGATTCATTAGCAAGTAAATTGATTGTTAGTGGACAGAAGCTCTTTTAGGCTTCTTCGTTCCAGACTAGAACTATTCCAGGGGATAAAGCCTCTTCTCATATGAAAAGAATATTATTATATTTTATTTTTGGCTCCTGGAAACAGAACTGTACTGAGCATTCATATTTGATAAATAAACATTTCATTCCAGCAAGTTTCTAGATCTCATCATTACATTTAAATTTGGGTTTAGGTAAAAACCTCAAAGATTATCTTGATGAATTTTCTGTAGAATGATTCCCTTCCAGACCCAGTTGTACTCAGCTTATATCCACCTACCTCAGGGCCATTTAGCATTTAGTTGCTGGCTTATCTCTCTTGTAATCTAGAGTAATTGTAAACATATTCTAGAAAGTAACTCAGAAGCCATGCTGCCTATTAGACATGGGCACGACCAGAAAAAAATGATGTTTTGAGTTTTCGTTTGTCGGAATGGGTCCGTTTCGGGTCGTCATGAAATTTTTCAAAAATTTGTCGTTTCCATTTGTTGTTTGTTGTTTGTTGTTACCACCGCGATTTAGCACAATTTGATATTCCAGAGCATAGGGGCATCCCGCAATCAGGGCTGGCGCTAGGTGTTTTTGTGCCCTAGGCGGGGGGCAGGGTGGGGGGCGGGCAAGTGGATGGGCGGCAGCCGCGGGCGGGCGAGTGGGCAGGCGGCGGTGCGGGCAGCAGGCAGGTGGTGGCACGGGCAGACAGGCTAGTGGGCAGTTAGGATATCACTAGGATAGAGGTTCTGTTCTTGGCTTGCACCCCAAATGTGTGTGTGTGCAAGCAAATTGAAGTTGGGAAAATAGAAAATAAATGGTAGTATATAATATATTTTTAAAATAAATCCACACCTCCCACTCCCAGTTGAACCTCCCCCTTTATCCAATATCAGAAAAAATCCTCACAAACTGCCAGAGAAGAAATAAAGAATAAACTGCTATTCCCTTCAGCAGACAAAGCTGCAGGGAATCAAAGAAATTATTTTCTAAATTCAATTCCCTCCCTGCCTGCCTAACTTAAATCCTAAAGCCTCCAGCCTCCCTCCTCAATCTTGATTGGATCACACCAGCACCAGCAGCCAGCCCTCCTCCCTCAACCACTTCCATACACCCGACTGCGATTTCTGGAAGGTGCCTTGGCTTTTTATGTCCTCCGAGACATCCAGAAGTGTCAGTCAAAAACCTGCCGATGCCATTGGTGGAATGGTTCAAACAATTTGCATGGTCCCATCCCATGCCCAGCCCACATGGGCAGGTCTAAAAAAATAAAAAATAAAATAAAATAAAATAAAATCAATATGACGTTTTATTGCTATTAAAAACCCACTGCTGCTACTATTAAAATTCAGGCATTTAAAATAAATAAATTTCACATGTTTCTGTGGTGATTTGGTGTGTTTTTTGACCATGATTTCAAAAGAAAAATTGTGGTCGCCATTTTGGATCCCCCCCCCACCGCATGGCATGGCGAGACGATGAGGATGACTCCCCCCAGCCTGGTGCAAGCAGCCCAGGACAGGAGAAGAGGGGGGGAAAGGCCGGAGACCCCCCAGAAACCACCCCTCTGGTAGGTGGCAAAGCCTCAGGCAGGCATATTTTTGCCTGCTTTTTTGGCCAGGAGTCAGTTTTTTTAAAAAAAAACTTTTAAAAACTTTTTCTATGCTTCGCATTGTGCGATCGCCGCGATGCCACAAATGAAAATGAAAAACCAGACCAAATTTTTCTTTTTTCGGTTTGAGTTCGAGTTCTGATGGCTTAATTATTGTTACCATTTCCGTTACGTAATGGAAACGATAACCGAAAACGGAAATGACAATTTCGCCGAGTCGTGCCCATGTCTAATGCCTATGTAATGTGTTCTTTATGTGGGGTTTCTTGTTATGGTCTACATCATTCTTTATAGAAGCCATGAAAGTCCTAGTCTTCTGGATAGAAGACCAAATGCCCTGGAACCCCAGCAGGAAGCTTAGGCCGTCAGCCCACGTTTGCTTTTGGGTGCTCTTTTCCACAGTTATAGGTGCTCCTTTTTAAAATGTCCTAATGACTTGTCACCTTTTCTTTCAGAAAGAGGTGACCACGCCCCCTTTCACTTGTCTGAGTGCTTTTTCATGAAACCACTGCTGGGGGCTGTACTTTTCTCCAAGGCTTACAGCGGTGCCTTTAAACAGTTACTCTTCTTTGTTGTGGACATTAAAGGGTGCTTTTTATCACTAAGGATGAGAGGACAGGTAAAGCACCTTTTTGGGCATGCTACCACATGACTGAAAAAGGCATCTTTTCAAAATAAATGCCTCAAATCCATGGTGAGATAGCAGTATTAGATTCTGGGCATAAAATCTATAAGGAAAGCATTTCAATATCCTTTTCATTTACGTCCTTTGACATTTTTCTTCCATAAAGAGATTAAAGACAATTCATAAGTAAAATAGAAAAGACAATAAATACAAGATTGAAAAAAATATATAATATAAAACTAATTACATATAAATGCTAGAAGAACTCATTAAAACCATAAGCACCATCTCACAGAGAGGCTAGGTTTGGTATCCAATGTGATTATTAAAAACCTGCTTAAAAAGAAATGCATTTAGCAGGTGCCAAAAGGGCAAAGGGGAGGGGAGCATTCCACAAAGTGGGAGCCTGTGGAAGAACCTCTCCTCTGTTCAGATCAAACATGTCTGTGAAATCAGGGGGGAGCCTCCCCTGAAGGTCCTAGTAGCTTAGAAGGCTCATGTTGGCCTTGACCCTATCCATATAACCAGCAGATTGAATTTAACCTGAAACAGGCCAGTTGCATTAGGGTTCATGCATTTGTCATATAGTTCCTAGTTTGGGGACTGTCTGTGAAGAAGATAATCTGCTATTCAGTACTGTAATGTTAAAGGATGTGTGTTCTCTTGGACTGCAAATTCTATTACTTCCTCAGTTTTTTTCAGGGTACCCCAAGACTACCAGACTACAGCTGATCTGTCCATCATCCTGCACAGTCCAAACTGTCCCTCATTATTGTAAGCTACCTTGGGTCCTTTCCCAAGGAGAAATGTGGGGTAAAAATATTCAAAATAAAAATAAATAAAAAAATCCTCATCTACTCTTGAATTTGAGCGCCTCAGAATTGTGAATGCAAAATTTGTTTTGTTTAGGGTCACCCTTGTAGGAGGTAGAAGAAGTCACAATAGTCTTCTGTGATTAGAATTATGTCAGTTTGCTGGTATTTCTGTGAAACCTCAAAACACACTCCATGTTATGCATACAAATTATCTACAGTGACAACCATTCAACATGTTTTTTTATATTTATTTATTTATTCATATTTATTTTTGCATTTGTATACTGCAGCCAATTTTCCCCAAAGGGAACTCTGTTTTGTTTTTTGTTTGTTTGTTTTGGTTACATCAGAAACCCACCACACTCAACATTGTGACAGCAGTGCATAAGCCTGGATAAGCCTAGTCATTTTGATGAACTTGCCAACTGTAAACAGGCAGTTGTAGACATAAAAGTGGTGTGATGGCTGTCAAACTAATTACCAGAGTCTGGGCACTGCTGGCATTTAACATTATAACAAGCTGCCATTTGAATCCTGCAATTGGCCGAAGACCAGTTTCACTGACAAGCAGAAAACACCAGTGTATTGAGCATTCTCAAGTTCTCTTCTGGTGGGAAAAACAGGCCATGGGTTATGGGCAACAGGTATTATACTACTATAGATGTAGCTCTATAGCTACTGTAATTCTCTGGGAGTATCTCCATGAAGGTTTAAAGCACAGGAATGTCCCAAAAGCTTTATACTAAGAAGAAAAAATATGCCCCCTTTCTCCAGGGCAACCCTTGGTAGGCAAGCGACATTTCTAGCAGCCAACCACTGCACTAGAAACTTTGAATGCACCATTACTAAACTGGAAAGTCACACCACTGCACAGCAACCCATTTTAGATTAAGCAGCACATTGAGCAGCAACACTTCAAAGGAACTAGACACCAGCTCAAGATTTGTTTTTAATAGTTTTGTTCTACACTCTGCAACATTGCAGGCACTAATTAAAGAAGGATGGATCCTCAACAGGGCAATTTTGGGAGTACCCGCATTTGAAACAGGCCATATAGGAGGGTGTATTATCCCATTTCATAATCAGGGCACACTCAGCCATCCCTTTCCTGCCTGCTTTTTTGTAAGAGGCAAAAAGTCTCTATATGTGTGAACATTTGCTAGCCCATCTGCTTATGTATAAAGTGCCTATAAAAGAACATCAAATTTTGCACTTGGCATTTTCACCATTGGTTTCCGTGTCAGTCATAATGAGCACCAGTTGCTAGAAGATTAAAACTCAGAAAAGTTTGGGGAAAGGACTACAGTTCCCAGAATCCCCCAGCATGCATGTCCAGTGGCCCTTCTGTTTGTGGGATTATCAGACTTCTCCAATATGTTAACTTCCCCAATGTTGTCAATATATGCCATTAGTTCAGCAACCCAATATTCAGGGTGTTTTCAGTGCCTTATGTCAGATAATCTTCAGAATTTTACCTCTGTGTTTTAATACAAAGCTGAATGCTAGTGAGGGGTGGAAGACAGCCAGACTCAATCACATGGTGGGCCAAACTGGCAGCAAATAAGACTGTAGGACTGGGTGAAAGGTTTCTGTGAAGCACAGCAGCATGGATCAATGCTATTTCACAGTCAATTGCCTCCAACATGAGAAACACCACAGCAATAGGCATACAAAGCCTTCACACAGAAAAGAAATGGATAAAGAGATGATGAGGCAGAGACACAGAAAAAGTACTGGAGGCTGCTAAAACCTCTAAGCTTTTCAAGCCTTAAGAGAGCCAGCTGTGTTGGCACATTGACATGATAATGACATAGCAACCAGAACTTTGAAAAGTTCCTTTTTTATTGTTACCTCATCGAATCGGCCAGAGGGAATATGTGAGATGCAGTACAAGGAAATTAACTTTTCAAAGCTTTGATATTAAGGGAAAATGTAACTTTCCAAATTTAAATCTGGTCATTCACAGAAGTTTAATTGCTTCTGTATAGAGATGGGCATGAAATGGAAACACAGTGTTTCGTTTCACTTCATTTCAGTCTTCATTTCATTTTGTTCCATTAATAATGGGTTTTTAAAAAGAATTTTCATCACAAAATGAAATGAAACAAAATGGTTCGTAAGGCTATAAATAATTGGGAGCTTTCCTTTTTTTATTTAAAAGGGAGCCCACTGCCCTAAATCAAAGACTCTCCTTAAACCTTCCAATCAATTTGCTTTCAAACAAAGAACCTTCTGTAAATAAGCAGGAAACCCAAGGGATAGCTGCTGCAGGGAGAGATTGGAGAGATAAACTCAACAGCTGATCAGTGGAAGGAAAGCATAAAAAACCCTCCACAGTCCTACTTAATCGGGAAAGGAAAACATTCAGTTTAATAAATCAACTTGCAGATACAGGCACAGCCAGCGCAAAGAAGGGAAGGGAAAGTGGTCCTAAAACTGCCATATCCGCAACCCAGAGATAGGGAGCAGCAGCAGAGCTCTTCTCCTGGCTAGCTGCAGGCAGATCAAGATCGGAAATAAGCTAGCTCAACAGCTAGGGGAGGGAAGGAAGGAAAACAAATCAATCCGTTTAAAAATAAACCTCCTGTTCACAAGACGGCTGGATCAAGAGGCTTCTTGTCACTAGGATGAATCATTTCATTTCTGAAACAAAAAATGATGTTTCATTTTGTTTCTTGATGACACATTGCTCTTTCATTTTGTAACATTTCATAAGCTTACAAAACGACAAAATAGTGTGTTGTTTTTGAAAGGTGCCCATTCCTACTTCTGCATTTTCACGTCAGATATGAAAGAAACTGGCAACCTAGCAAGATGCCGCTTGCCTTTCTGTGTGACTCTAAGATGCTTATATTATTACACAAACTAAGCTTTACTTGCACTTTAATTAAATTGGGATTTCTACGTTTATCCAATTGGTGGAGCTATACTGTTTTTCCAACATCAGTCACATGTTATGTAACTGAATAGAACACTAAGTATCTTCTGTAACCAACCAATTTATATACTAGTTAATCATTTGTTACATTTGCAGTTGTCATTTCTTCCATTGAGCTCAAGGCAACACACATGGCTGTCCTCTGTACTTTATCCTCATAACATGATGAAATAGACAAGGCTGGCACAAAGGGATTGGTCCAAGATAACTCATGGTGCTATCTTGTTTCTCAAGTCCCAGACTGACCTTCTTACCATTATGGCATTTATTCCATGGGATCACAACTCATTGACATCATGTTAGATATTAACGAGGAAAATATGTTGTATTAGACAGAATAGGTTTGTCTGCAGGTGTTTCATATGAATATTTGATTTGTGAAATGGAGTCCAGTATTTAGTACTGAATCATTGTAACACAGGTATTCATAATAGATATGATAGGTAAAGCTGATGCAATGTAGGAGCATGATGTAACTAGATTTCTGTTTGGTTGTCATGAGTATAAAAGTGCACCAGAAATCAATAGTCTTTGGAACTTTGGTAAGGAGGTATCCATGCTGCCATGCTCTATGTCTGTAATACATTACACTGTTATGTTGTGCTGATATGCTGTCTCTATGTACTCTGTGATATGAAGTTGAAACTCTGTTATGTTTGTGCATATGTAATATAGCTGATTTTAAGAAACTCTGGCTGCTTCATGTGGATTTTGTCTCCATAAAGTCTTAGCTTCTGCTGGCAGAATAATTTGCTAAACTCTGTCAGGGTTATCGGCGCAGAAGAATTGGAGGTTCAAGGGCAGTGATAACAGGACTTGCTGATTGCTTGGGAAAGCAAAACAGTGAAAAGCGTGTCTTGGTGCCACTGTGAGTATCTAAGTGTAAGAACTCACAGGTTTTGATGTCTTCCAGAGTTTTGTGGCTAAGTAATGAAAGCAAGTAAATCGGAGGAGGAAGAGATATCTGTCAATGTCAAAGCAGATACTGAGTTGGCAGGTGTCCATAAACCTTACAGCTCCATTGGATGGCAGATAACAGCAGCTATGCAGGCTAGAGGGAATTGGATAAGCAATTTGCCCCTTATACGCTTGTTGGACCATAATTATATGTGATGGTCATATAAAATGCAGTTTTTCTTAATTTCACAAGGCGTATGGGACATTGCAGATGATCCTCCAGATGACCACGAAGAGAAAGTTTCAGATTAAAAAGCCATGGCAGTTATAATTCTATGCCTGGAAGATTCACAGCTGTCAGAGGCAAGATGTCCAGCATGGAATGCTGGCTAGCCCTTTGAGCTTTGTATTGGATGCTGAACAAAATGTCAATATAATTCAGAATATTCCATTGCATATTTTGCATATGTATTTTTCTGTTTTGCAGAAGACATCATGTCCTGAAGACACTGAGGTGAAAAATTCTAAAAGATATCTGTACTGTATAAGTTGGTCAAGAGCAAATCAGCTCTGGTAGCAAAGTTTAGTAGCAAAGGTCTACCAAACCATTTCAATTAGTCTACATGGATGTGATTGGTCCTATGGTGCCATCTATTGATGCCTCTCAGTTTTTTCTAGTCATAACAGATTATTATTCTCATTTTTCAAAGGTATGTATTTTAAAGCACAAAAGTTAAACTTTTTCATTTTTTAAGGAATGGTTAGCAATGGTTGAGAGGAGGTACAACCAGAACATAATATCTGTTCAAGTGGACCAGGGAGGAGAATTTATGTCCACACAATTCTCTGATTGGCTTAAAAGGAAGGGTCTCCATGACAGGTTGATTAACCCATTGATTTCGGCAGAGCATGGCCTCGCAGAATGATGAAATGGTGTTTTGCAAAATGTAACAAACACCATGTTAGAAGATGCAAAGTTGCCCAGGGGATATCGGGCAGAGGCCATAAAATGTGCTAATGATTTGGAGAATAGAATATGGAGTTCTGCTATTAATAATACTCCTTATTTCTTGCTACATGACAAACAACCCACACTGAAGTGTATGAAAGCTTTTGGAACTCCTAAATGGGTCCACATTCCTAAGAAATTTCACCTTAAAGACAGTCCTAAGGCACGTGAGCTAATTTTCCCAGGATACCAGACAGGTTGTAAGAGTTGGAGATTTGTGGATCCACATGGTAAAGTCTACATAAGTAGATCAGCTACTTTTTGTGAAAATAGAGATTGGCAGAGCATACATGCCAACAATGAAATACTTCTACCAAATATGTCAGGCAAAGACACAATGTCAAAGGTACAGAATTCACAAGAAAGTGAAGGTTTAGAAGGCAACACTGAGACACAGTATGATGAGAAAGATGTCAAGACAGATGAGGTGTAGGAACAGGTCTTACCAAGACATTCCACAACAGTAAATTTTGGTGTTCCAACTCAGAGGTTCACAGTTAATTGTGTTTCATATGAACCTCAGACATACCAGGATGTATTAGAGTTGCCTAAACATGAGTAGAAAACTGGAAAGAGGCAATGCAATCAGAATTAAACTCTTTAAGCAACACAAGGTCTTTACTCCTGTAAGTTTGCCAGAAGTAGAGAGAGAAATTGGTTGTAGTGGACCTACAAATTAAATAAAGCAACAAACAATCCTGTAAAATTTAAGGCTAGACTAGTTATGCAAGGGTTTTCTCAGAGGAAATATGAGCATTATGACAAAGTGTTTGTGCCAACAGTTAAGTCTGAAATATTTAGAATGGTGTTGGCAAATGCTGCTGGAAGGAACCTTAAAGTACATCACTTTGATGTGACAACATCATACTTGAATGCTGAATTAGAGCAAACTATATACATGAAGCAAATTCCTGGATATGAATTAAGCAATCCAAACTTAAGTTTTAAAGCTAAATAAGGCTCTGTGTGGTTTACATCAAACCAGACATGCCTGGAATCAATGTTCAGATCCTAAGTTGACATAAATAGGTTTCACATGTAGCAAAGATGATCCGTGTCTTTCTATTAAAGGATCTGTAATGTTGCTTGTTTTTGTTGATAATTTGTGTCTAATTGCTCCAAATAACTCATATGTTGATTGCTTATGTCTGAACTAGGTACAACACTTCAGCCAAAACACCTGGGTGAGATAAAACTATATATTTAGTTGTGGAAATATGTAAGGCCACCACAGGTAACTTTTATCTAAGTCAAAGTGAGAAAATTTAAAAAACTCTTACGACAGTACAAAATGGAAAATTGTAACACAGTATCTACTCCCATGGAAATAGGATTCAACAAGATTCCAGATGATGAAGAGTTTTCAGATAAGAAACAGTATCAATTTGTACTAGGTTCACTATTATATTTATCAGCTTAGACAAGGCCAGATATTTCAACTGCTGTAAACATTTTGAGTCAGCATGCTGCAAAACTTCTAAATAAATATTGGTTAGGTTTGAAGTGAGTGCACAGATATTTGAAAGGCACTATAGATTTTAAACTGAAACTTTTTGCATCTAGTGAATTTAATTTAGTTTGCTATGCTGATGCAGATTGGGCATCGTGCCTTGAATATAGAAATTCAATTTCTGGCTATGTAATTTATCTTGGGGGCAAGCATTTACTGAGTGGAAATCAAGAAAACAGGTTTATTGTGTGTAGTACAGCAGAATCAGAATATGTCGCTTTGAGTGATGTGTGTAATGAGGTCATGTAGTTCATATAGTTGTTAAAAGATGTAAATGTGAAAGTAAAATTGCCTGTGAACTTATTTAATGACTGTTATTCATGTATCCAAGTAGCACAAGATAAGAAAATTGGTTCCAGAAGCAAGCATATCAGAATCCGATTCAACAATGTCAAAGATTGTTTTTTTTTAAAAATTGGTACAGCTAGAATATTGCCTGTGATAATAATGTGGCATATATTTTCACAAAGCCTATTTCTAATCAGAAGCACATGCCTTTAAGGGAACAGTTGGGCATTCAAACCAAGTAAATAGGAGGGGTGCCAGATATTAGTGAGGAAAAATATGTTGTATTAAACAGAATAGGTTTGTGTGCAGGTGTATCAAATTTATATTGAATCGATTTGTAAAATGGAGTCCAGTATGTAATACTCAGTCATTGTTAGACAGGTGCACAGAGCAGATATAACAGGTAAAGCTGATGAAATGTAGGAGCAATAGCATTATGTAACCAGAGTTCTGATTTGTTGTCATGAATATAAAAGTGCACCAGAAATCAGTAGTCTTTGGACCTTTGATAAGAAGGTACCCATGCTGCCATGCTCTATGTCTGTAATAAGTTATGGTGTTATGTTATGCTGATATGCTGTCTATATGTATATTTATTTATTTATCTTTGTTATATTTACTTATTTATTTATTTTTATACTTGTTAGCTACCCAACTTTCCCTTGGGAACTCTGGGTGGTGTACAACGAATTTCAAAAGCAACTTGCCCAAAAAAAGAACACTACCCCCTAACAAAACAAATTAAATATAGAAATATAAAAACAGTAGCAGCAACAATAATAATAATACATGCAAGCACAGAATCCAGCCTCTGGCTGATCACTGATGCCAACTCAAACTCTGGGCTGATGCAGCAGGGTATTTACTTTCTTATTTAATATGCCATGAGAAGCCATTTTCTTTAAGGAAGGGAGGCATGGGATTTTATAAAGTACAGGCTACGGGCAGAAGGAGATATTTTGGCCTTGGGGTGACAGGGTGTCTGAAGATGGTACCCTTGGACATCTCTCTTTTAAGGGGTCAGTAGCAAGGACAATAAGAAAGGGGGGAAAGTCATATACATAATTCAAAGGCAAGCTTGAGTAATACCTTTATCAATAAAAGTAATTATATGCCATCACTTTGATTCTAGGTATACAGACCTCAGAAGAGGGCTACTGTTTCCTTCTCCTACCCATGCTTCTCCCCCAGTGTGCCCAATTTTGGGGTGGGGGAGGCACAGGGTTTTTAAAATGTCTTTGAGCTACTGAGGCAGCCTTGGTGGCTCAAACATATTTTAAATGACCAGCGCCTTCCCCCCAACACACCTGATTGGTGGGAAGGTTTGGGTTGTTTAAAGTGGTTTCCCATAGGAATGCATTACTTTTCAATGCATTCCTATGGGAAATCTTGCCATTAACGAAAAACGAAATGGAACAAATGGAAAATTTCCAGTTCATTTCATTTCATTTTTCTTTACAAATCAGTTCATTTTTTGTTTTGTTCTGAAGTGAAATGAAAAAAGAAAAATGAAATGAAAAAAAATGTTTCGTGCCCATCTCTACTGACAAGACGAATATGTGATACCTCCATGTCCCAACATTAATAGCCTTGCTCATATTTTATAACTTCAAGGCCATAGTTTACTTTAAAAAGTCAACCTTTCTCATATTTGGGCTTTCTCTTTCTTGCTTACCTTCAATTTATTATAGCACTGTCTTCTCCAGGGAGTCTTGCAGTCTCACAATATGCCCAACATATGACTGATTCTACTACATTATTTCACTTCTAGAGATATTTCCAACCTGAAGTGCTCTGGGATCTGTTTGTTCATCTTTCTGGTGGTCTATGGTGTCTGCAAAGTTCTATTCCAGCACCACATTTTGATCAACTAAATCTTTTTCCTCTCAGCTTTCTTCACTGCCCAGCATTCAAACCCATGCATAATAATTAGGAATACAATGATATGGAGGCAGGAATAGTGATAGCATTTTATGTCCAAGTTTATGTGTAAATTTATGTGCATGTTGCTAATTTGTACAGCAAGTATGAATATACTTGCTGTACAACATGCTGATATAGCATGCTAATATAAATTACATAAGAAACTGAACATACAGTACTGTCATTGTGACCGCATTCTTGGACTTAATCCAGATACCCAAACTGATTGATATACTTGGGAATTTATTAAACTAAAACATGTGGTTAATTCTCAACAACCTCTAAATTTCACAGCAATCTATAGGGGTTCTTAAGAAACACCACTACATACAATAAAAACATACTGATAGAATAAGGCAGAAACTCAACAGATACAGCCAGCTAAGACATTTCACAATTTAAAATGCCAGGGAAATGTAAGCATGTCCTGAAAAATATAACCCAGAGCTAAGAGACAAATACTCCTGCTCTGAAGATGCAGGCCACAGATTCTGGTGAAATCTCAGGGAGAAAAAAACTTCCAGAACATGGCCAAACAGTAAAAAAAACTCACAGCAGCTAACTTCTGCTTACATTCACAAAATAAAAACTCTTAAGAGTAGGCACCATTTAGAAAGAATCCCTGCAACCATTCTCTTGCCTCCAGAGACACCTATCCTAGCAAGCGCTCTCTGTACTCTAGAGTTAATGTGGACATGAGAACAAGAAAACATCTTCACTGTGGCCTGGCTGTATGGATACAGCAGATCAATGATAGGCACATGAGTTTTCAAGTTTGTTTTTCACATTGAAAAAAAACTTGCACTGATGCGATCAAATCTATCAAATTATGTTCGAAAAGGATGAGACAGCTGAGTAGAGACAAAGTCTATACCTGTAGCAACAAGGAGTCCAGGAACTGTCTCTTTGCTTGAGATGCTGCCTGAAGTATAGGGGGTTTCAGAGACTTGCAGGTGCAAATGCAAGGAACAGAAGGGCTGAAAGAGAAAGGAAAATAATGGAAATGCATGTTGGCTAAATAAGCAAGCAAATAAATAAATAAATAAATAAATAAATAAATAAATAAATAAATAAATAACTGATATACCATCTCAGTATTATGATTCCCATTTAGTTCTGTTTCCAGATAGTAAGTAGTGTGCCTGAGCAAAAGGACCTATGTCATCTCCACTGCTGCCCACACCAGAAGTCTTCCCTAAGACAAACTGATATTGCCCTCTTGAAGTTAATTGATACCTGAGAGTAATGTTGCAGCATTCTGACTTTTGTAATTAATAATCAATAACGATGTGTATTCAAGTCAATTGCACCTTGTGGCAACCATCCCAGGGTTTTCCCTGAAGTGATTCACCTGTCACTCCTTCTGATAGTACTGTGCAGCTTCCTCAAGGCTGTACAGCTGACAACGCCTGTAACCAAACCAGTCACACACAGTCTGGGTGCTCTTGGCTGGCCTCTTTGCCCAGAAGGCAGAGTGAGGATTTCACTCCAAACCCCTGAGTTTACAGCTGTGGAAATTCCTTCTCTAGAAACTTGATGAGCTTTGGCTAGAATCCTACTGGTATTCATGAAAGATTTGTCTAACTTACAGTGGCTAATAATGTCACATTGTTGAGATCTCAGAACATATAATGGCAGTGTTGGGTATTCCCCCCCTTTGATATTATTATTATTATTATTATTATTATTATTATTATTATTATTATTATTATTATTATTATTATTATTATTATTATTATTATTTATCATCATCATTTTTTGGATTTCTTGCATCTTTTATGTGAACCACCCAGAGTTCCCTCTTGGGAAATTGGTGTGGTATACAAATATAAAAATAAACAAATAAACAAATAAATAATGGACCTGGACACACACCTAACTGTGCAATGGAGGTGCATTCTGGCACCTCATCAATTAGCCACAACAAGTTACACAAGCCTTACATAAACACCAATAGGATTCTGTTCTCTGGATCTTTAAGAGGCAGTGACAAAAATCCTGCTGCTTAGTATAAGAAGTCATACTGTAGTAGGCCATTGAATCAGTGGGGATCAGAGGAGTCAATCTCTGTGTAAGTTTAAGTATTTGAAGGCACCTTAAAGGAGGCCTGTGACATACTTTAGTGCATTAAGTTCCAATGATTCAAGTAAATTGCAACCAGGGTTGTCCCTTTTGAATAATGGAACATGCAGAGGAGTTGACATCCCAAATCCCTAATGATTCCGTGGGCTTACTTTACAGTAGTGAATTACTCTGAGCCTTTTCACATGACCCCTAAGATCCGCTGGCCACTTAAATTCAGACCAGAGATATTTGGGGTTCGTTGCTCTTCCTGTGTTCCCACCCCCACCGCATTTCCTTGCTCCTGTCTGTGTGAGGGGGGGGAAAAAAGAGAGGAAAAATGCAGGCTCACCTCCGTCTGCCGGTCAAGCCGCACCGAGCCCCGTCGTCATCCTGATTCCTGTCTCTTAAAGGGGCGGGGGGGGGGCAAAAAAAAAACAGAAGGGAGGAGAGCCCAGCACTCACTCCTTTACATCCGCATCAGGGATTTTCACCCCCGGAGAGCAGGTACCTGAAAAGTGCACTGGGATGCACTTAGGTGGGCATGGTTGCACTTAATTTTCTGTAAACTCCGGAGCTGGTGGGGAAACAATTTTAAGCTCCGGAGCTGGGAGCCATTTGCCGCAGAGTTTAGGGGTCATGTGAAAAGGCCCTCTGCTAATAACAGGATTTCAGCCAAAGAGTTTTTCAGAAGCACAACAAGGGTTTTTTTTTTTTTTTGGCTGAGATGACAGCTGGAATTTTCTAAAGATTCTTAATCAGTTTAATGTGCTGTGGTCTGAATTCAGTAGTTATTGTTATTTATGTAGTTGTGCATTATTAAGCATTTTGAAACGTATGGACTAGGGGATAACTATGTAAACTAAAAATACTGATCCAAGGCAATCTCTTTGTAGAATGTTTCGAAGATTGAGGCAATTCTATAACCAGCATCTAAATTTCCATAATGATCCCTTCTGGCTTGAAAAGTCCACAAAAGCAGCTGTTGATAATTATCAGTAAAAATAAAGAAGAAGAAGAAGAAGAAGAAGAAGAAGAAGAAGAAGAAGAAGAAGAAGAAGAAGAAGAAGAAGAAGAAGAAGAAGAAGAAGAAGAAGAAGAAGAAGAAGAAGAAGAAGAAGAAGAAGAAGAAGAAGAAGATAAGCACAGGAAGATCCTACACAGGCATCCCATGGATTTCAGTCAGTCCGCTTTTTATGTGGGATTCTCTAAAATGGAAGCCATTGTGAGTCTGCTAATTATGTCTGGGAAATGTTCCATTACTGACCAGCAGACAGTGGATGGGGTCCCCTCTCAGATCTGAATCTGGAGCCTGCAGCAAGCGCCAGTCTCTGCCTTTGTTGTAGGTGATGAAAGTCTTAATTTGGTCATCCACTTTCTTGTTGGCCAGGAATACGCCTTTGATCCCTGCTACCTAGGAAAAATGATGAGAGATGAAAAACCTCATTGGACAACTAAGGAAGAACAAGGCACAGTGGCGCATAAAAACGGTTAAGAATAATGGCGACGGACAGCCACTAAGAAGAAACACAAGTATTTGTTAAAGCAAAAGCATTTGAACACTGGGGACCAAGATATTGTTTTCCACTTTACCCTTTATAGAGATGTATCATTCATTTTCTGGGTGGGTTGGGATTTGTTTTAGGACCCCGGCCCTGAGAACACCCTAGGCTGAATTCTAGGAGTTCTAACTCACAGGCCCAAACTATCAGACAACTGCATTTTGCTCACATGGACTAGGGCCTGTCCCCAATGTTGCATGGTTATCTTGGGCATTCCTGTTGTAAAATGGAAACTGCTGAAATGCTTCCTGAAGGGTTCATAGTTCTAAAGGGCAGTGATAACTGTGTTTCTCAGGAAACATGATGGCAGCTTCATTTTTTTCTACATTTACAACAAGAAAGAAGGCTTGAGGCAGCCTTGCAGCCTCGGAGATACTGTCTGTAAATTCAGAATTGCATTTAATTTGAAAAACATGCTACAAAAATTTATCACCTTCATATAGCCTATATCAGTGATGGCAAACCTATGGCATGGGTGTCAAAGGTGGCACTTGGAGCCATTTCTGTGGGCACCTGACATTGCCCCTTCATAGCCACCTGTATGCAGGTTAAGTTACTGTATTGGCACTTTGTGAAAAATTAGTGGGTTTTGAATTGCAGTTTGGGCACTCGGTTTCTAAAAGGTTTGCCATCACTGGCCTATATTAACCCTGGAAATGTGTGTGTGTCCATGCTAGGATTCATTTCACATGAGTACCAATCAGCCTACCACTGAATAGATAATTCAACAACTTCTGGACAGCCAGTTTTCCACTTTTGACCTATGTCTACAATCACTTATGTACTCTCTAATTCATCAAGAGAGAGCTCAAGTTCCCATCTATCTTGACATTCCACTTCCAAGAATGGTTCAAATATGAAGCAGGGCCTGAAGACAATGCACCTGGTGTCTGCTTTGACCCCAGGTGCCTTGAGCACTCTGCCTTAAAGGTCCAGTTGAACCCAAATGACACAATGCAAATACACTTTTTGCAACCAGCTTCCATAGCTTCCCACATATTTGCTCTCTTTGGAGGAGAACAATATGCTTGGTTTTATAAGCAGTAGTCCTGGAAGCTCTTCTTCTGCCTGAGATGGGAAAATATCACAACTGTTCCACCTCTACTCCCTCCTCAACCCCTTCTGTCCCTTCCAGTTTTCTCATTATGTTCAAAACAGTTTCAGCCAAGACTGCTACCATAATTGCCACCCTTTTCCTCATCATCTGACCTGCACCTGCAAAGTGTTCTTGAGTGGTGAGAGGAGCAGCGAACAAGGCAACATTGACTAGGTGGCAGTGTCTGCATCCTCACCTGAGTGAATACTCAGCAAGTGATCCAGTCAGCCTTTTGTATGAACTACAAGGGACAGAAGAATGAGATCTGAAGTACTGTAAACCTTATGTAAAAAGTCTATAATAATCTTATGGGAAAAGACTAAATAATCTGGCCAGTTTGGAAAAAAAATAGAGTAAGAAATTTGGTATGCATTAGTCTAACATTTAGTTCAGGACTTTCCAGGCCATACAATGGTACCTCAACTTACCAATTTAATCTGTTCCAAATGCATGATCTTAAATCAAACTACTCTTAAGTTGGGGTACCTATCTTAAAAATTGAAAAACTAAGTTTAAAAATTAAAAAATTAAAAAAATGTAAGTCAAGCAGACCATATCTAAAATTTGTAAGGCAGCAGTTAAAATGCCAACAGTTTTCCTCTCTTTAATTTGAACTGCTCTTAAGTTGAGCTGCTCTTAAGTCGGGGCACCACTGTATTTAAAAGAGGAGAAGGGCTGCCCCAAAACCTTGTCCTGTATAAGGTAGGAGAGCTAATGGTACCACCAAGTCAACAAAAGAGGTTATTTTGAAACAATAAGAAAAATATCCCCCTACGCCTTCCTCCTGGTAATAAAAATACAACTACACGTACAACAAATAAAAATACAATTCAGCATCTTCAGAATTCAGCTTTTGCTCTGCCACCCTCTTGAGAGAGTGGAAATAAAAATGTAAGCAGATTAAGCCATTGTGCTCTAAAGAGGTTTGAATGGAATCAAAATGTGCAGACCATGTTCTGTGAAACTATTTCCAGTCTAAATACCTGTTGCTATTTCTCAAAATGAAATTAGGGGTCATGTAGACCCCAAGAACTGTGAATGTTTTCATGATTCTTTTGTAGGGCACAAGCAAAATCTTTATCTTTTCATTCATTACATTACATTCAAGAAGTTTCTTCATGTATTCAATGTAACCAAGCAACCTCAATTTCTAGAGTTGCCTAGATGCCGTAAACACATCCAATCTTGCCTGATTTCGGAAGCTAAGCAGGGTCAGCCCTGCTTAGTACTTGGATGGGAGACCACCAGGGAATACCAGGTGCTGTAGGCACCTGGAGTAGGAACTGGCAAAACCACTCTAGTATTCCTGCCAAGAAAACTCCATGGACTTAGGGTCATGAAGAGTCGGTCACGACTGTAACGGCACAACACACACACAACCTCAATTTCTTGATTTATGGCAGAAACCTCACGATTCTTGTAAACCCTCACTGCTGCATTCTGCAAAAAATCATGCTGTATGATACAGTTAGAGGAGAAGCTCTTATGATATGAAATTAGTAAAATCTGACAATAATTTGGGTTTTACTGTTAAAACATCAAACAAGTACTTGAAGTGATGGCTAGGAAGGCTATCAATGCATCTGCTTTTAGAATTCTTTCTCGCAAAGCTTGACTGGCTACATAGCACAGAAATATAATTTATACTATAATCACCTTGCAGAATTACTTATATGTTCCTTCTCTTTACTGGCACAGAAAGGGAAAGGTATGTTAGAAAAAAGGGTAAGAGAAAATGAGTCTAATTTCAAATACTGAAAGTATTTCCTACAAAGGCTTCTGACACTGCCCAAGTAAAGGCAGAGACCTATTTTTGAAATCCACAGGGGAAGTGAGTGCAAAATACCCTATCAAAAAACAAATTGCTTCTTAAGAATGCAGTAAGAAGACTTTAATCTCTTTGCCAGAGGAATTCCTCTTTGGCAGCAGAACTCCTAAAATTATCACTTTTGCCTTTCTGCACAGAAAAGGAATTTACATGCCCATTTTGTTCTGCTTTATTCACAGACCTTACCCAGTTAATGCTACAGGCATAATTCCAAAACATGCCCAGGGGTAGAAAGGAGACAGATGTGTATAACCTACCCATTCCAGTCCTTGAAGACCTAGATTAGGCCCCATTCTCTCCCCCACCCCTTTTCTATCTTTTCCCTCTGCTTTCTCTTCTCCCCTCTCTTTTTCCCCAGAATTTCCTTTCTGTTCTTCTACTCCACACCAATAATACAGTATACTGGTAGAAAGCAACATGTCTTTCAAGATTGTTGTCAGACAACAAAAGAATGTGGAGGAAAGCTGCTGACAAATGGACAGAAGAAACAGCCATATTGACATAATCAGTTCTAGAAAGGGTGGGTGGGGTTCCATTTCTTTTCAGATGGGAGATGTCCAACTCAGATGCAGGCACAACTGAAGCTCAGTTCAAGGATTATTGCCTCCAGATTCATCAACACTCTTGGCAATAGATATTTAGCCCTCCCCCCTCTCTCTGCCTTGGCTTTGCTCATATAGTGGTCCCCTGCCCTTTCGCGGTTCACATACTGTTGTCCCGCTATATTGCAGGACTGCAGTATGCCAAAAGGGCTTGAGGGGAAGGGGAACCAGCTGAGCGCCCTTTCTAAACATTGTGCAGCACTCGCCCGCAGTCCCCGCACAATGTTTAAAGGGCTCTCGGCCACGGAGACAAGCAATTGTCTACACAGCTGGGAGCCCTTTCGAAAGATCGCTCACCGTGCACCCGCCCTACCCTGCAGGGTGTGGGTGCATGACAATGTTTAAAGGGCTCTCGGCTGTGGAGACAAGCGCTTACCTCCACAGCCGGTAGCCCTTTCCAAAGATCGCTTGCCGTGTGCCCGGACCCCCCAGAAACCACCCCTCTGGTAGGTGGCAAAGCCTCAGGCAGGCATATTTTCGCCTGCTTTTTTGGCCGGGAGTCGGGGGTTTTTAAAAAAACTTTTAAAAACTTTTTCTGTGCTTTGCATTGCGCGGTCGCCACGATATCACAAACAGAAATGAAAAACCTGACCAAATTTTTCTTTTTTTCGGTTCGAGTTTGAGTTCTGATGGCTTAATTATCGTTACCGTTTCCGTTACGTAACGGAAACGATAACTGAAAACGGAAACGACAATTTCGCCGAGTCATGCCCATGTCTAATCAGGACTCTTTTCTTTGTTTTGGCTTGTTATTGTTCATGAGAGCAAAGTGATGATAAAGGAAGCAGGTCTTTGCACATACAGGTACATACCTCAAACATGTGGATGAACCCAGGACCAGTCCTAAACAGGGCTTGAGAATGGCCTAACCATTAAATTTTGCCCTCTCACATTCATTACTGGCTGTAACACACTGTGAACACAGGATGCATCTAGTCAGATACTCACTGAAACAACAGTCCAGGTGAAATTGACTGTAAAAGGATTAATTTAATTGGACAAACTGGTTTATTCAAGCTCAGTAAGAATGCAAATCCCCTGGGAATTTTTTGTTGTTCTGACTTTTTTTTATCGCTATGCATTTTTTCAAATACCTTGGTTAAACTGGATTCCAACATTTGTGTTGAACTTGACATTATTTATCAGATCCAGATGAACAAAGAGACCTCTAAAACGAACTATGGGTAGAAATATGGTTACAAAGAACATTTAAGGATTTAAGTGGAGCCTCCTCACCTCCAATTATGAATGTGGAGTCCACTGAATGTGTGATAGTGAAAAATGCAGCCTTTCATTGACCACTCAGCTCAAGCCTTGCATAATCAAGGTCATGTCTTCTTTTACGGGTAATCCACTTTTATTACCAAATTGACTTATATGGTCATTTAAAATGTCAAATATCCCATTGGAATCAGGCCATTCAATAGGTTATATTATATTTTATTGATTTAAAGTTTCAGACAAAATAGTATGTAATATTTTTGAGAAGAGAATGGACAGGACAATTTCAAAGCCAGCCTATGTCAACCTGTCATGAGAACAGCAAGTACATGCAGTAGGCAATTGTTCAGCACTGGGTAATCCAATCAATCACAGTTAATGTGCCTGTTGCTTAGACATACTCTCTGTTGCTTTAGGCTCTAATTAGAATATTTTCTCCTGCTACTTTATTACTTACAGCTCATTCAACAACAGATAATATAAAACGATATTAGAATAATAACCTTACTAATGAAAAATACATTGTTTTACTAAAACCCTGGCTGCAGTAAGATATTTCTAAATGGCACGGCTTTGTGATATTAATTCCTCTAAAAATATGGCTTTATGAGATAACTTTGTTATTCCCATTATTCCATTAACAGACTGAACAGGATAGCTGTGTTCAGATGACATCTGGTGTTGGGTTTTCAAATGGGACTTGTAGAGATCCAACATTATGCTGATTTATCTTATAAACAGTAAACAGAAGAATCTTAAACTATCTAACAGTCAGGACATCTTTCTCATGATTCTTCAAAATTCTGATTATATTTATTTTATTAAATGCAGGAGAATAGCTATGTGCAGATGGAGCTATCAGAAGAATCCCAGTGAAAGAAGCAGTGACAAATGATGACAAATGGAAGATGAATTGCTTATAGCCATAGCAAAACATAACATTGCAGAAAGATCTGGGAACTCTGTCTTGTAAAGTTTCAGTGATCTTCACTTTTCATTTGAGACTTCAAAAGACAACAAAAGCTGCCAGTAAAAACAAACAAGGAAAACTCCTAAGGGTGCCAACCATATATCTACATGTTTGTCAACATCTTAAAAAAAAGATATTAGGCAACAAACCATTAAGGATCCAAGTATATATCAGATATATCCACTGTACCCCTCCATCCTTACTTCTTTCTCTCTTCCCCATATTAACTTCCTTTCAGTTTCATGAACTCCTCTGGAATGGTGTGGCCCAGAGAAGCATTCTACTATGTCTCAAAAAGACAGCAACATAAATAAAGAAATATAATGTAGCATTCCAGAGAACAAAGTATGCTACAACACTTGTGGCTATCAGTATACCTAAATATTGTTCAATATGTTAATGAGCTTTTGATCAAGAGGTCATCTAAATGTCTAGTTTAACAATATTGGAATAATCTCAAACTGATTTGAATTTATGACTACTGTATCAAAATACTTAAAAAGTAGTTTACAAGTCCCTACATCTGGTGTTATTCTAACACTGTGCAACCTACTCATCCACCAAACATGTTGTGGTAACCTCAGGTAGCCCCAGATCAATGACTCTGCAACCAGATGATCTAATCATTTTAGATCTTAGGAGAATAAAAATAAACTACACAAAACAAAATTTTGTGGTAGTGAGGCGGCTAAAAAAAATCTTGTAAATAAATAAATAAAATAATTGTGACTTTAAATTTTATAGCCACAAGATATTTCTTTAATTCACAACCTGCAAATACTATGAATTCAGATCTTTATTGAAAAAATATATATAGTAAGTATATCAAATATAGGATGGTCAGAGTTGGTTTACCTTAAAAAAGCAACAACAAACAGAACCCTGAGATCTACCATCGTGGAACATGTTGTAAAGACATTCATTTGGAATGCATGAATTCTGAGCCTGACTATTTCTTTTGAGTACCAGAACTAAACATAGGTTATAATCCCACACAGAACTCCCTTAACTAGTAGAGATGGGCACAGAACAAACATTTTTTTGTTTCCGTGACCGTTTGTCGTTTCTGTTATGTAACGAAATGACAAACGAAAATTGTGATGAAAATGCAACGAAACGAACAGAACCACGAAAATTGTGGTCGTTACATTTCGTTTCCGTTAATGGCGACGTGCAATGAAATGAACTGTTTTAAATGTTAAAAAACACCCTGGACATCCGTAAATACGCAGCGATAATCATTTATATTGTCTGATAATACCTATCAGGGGGTTTGGGGTCCTTAAAACATTTGTTTTTATCTTCTCCCATCGTGATGTATTTTTCTTTTCCCTTTAAAATGGATGTCGCACCAGCGACACAATGGAGGCAAGCCATGTGATGGGATCATGTTCAACCAATAGCATGCCCAGGTTGCAGACTGGGCAGGCAGGTCTGGCAGCCACAGAGGTCATAAAAAGCTCTGGAAGCCCCCGTCCTCCTTGCAGTCTCTGGTGGGAGTTAGGGTGGAATTCCTGTCTCTGCGACTCTAGCTTCAGTCCTGAAGCCTCCCTGTGTGCGTGCATGCTGCGTACCTCTCGGTGAGTACCCTCCCTTGCCCCGCAGTGCAGTCACTCTGCGGGTGCCTTGCACCCTGGGCAACGCCCGCCGCTGCCTTTGCAGCCTCCCTGCATACCTAGTCTATACTGTGTCTCTGCCAGCATCCATTTTTTTAGAGTTTTCCCTCTGGTCTGGGGCGTTGGGGGATGCCTGCACACGGAAATGCTTTAAACATCGCACAAAAAGCTTGTAGAAATGACAAACGAAAAAAGGTAACAAATTTTTTCCAAAAATTCATGACAAACGGAAACGAACTGAAACAGACCTCTCAACGACAAACGAAAAACCAAAACACCATTTTTTGTTTCGTGCCCATCTCTAATCCCTAGGCTTTTTAAAAAAACAACAACAGCAATACCACTCAGAACAGTGGATGAGAACATTTTATTACTGTTATGTGTCAGAGGTTTTTGTTGATCTGCTACGTGTGAACTAGAGATGGGCACAAAATGAAAATATATTTTATGCGAAATTTTGGAAACAACCAGAAGTGCCAACAGAGAGAAACCTCCATGAAAAGATAAGAGAATGTATTGAAATCAATAAGCTCCCTGGTTTTTTAAAGGGAGACTATGAAGAGATTTCCAAAAAAAGATGGCAAGAAGTAGCAAACTTATTAGTATTGTGATACTATTTGGTGATTTGTAAATATGTTAAATTGTTATTTTAGGCTTGATATACTCAATGGAATTTTTATAATATATTCCCCCTACCTTCCCCTCATTCCCTTCTTCTTCTCTCCAAAAACCCAATAAAATTACTTAAATGGGGAAAAAAAGAAAATATAGTGTTTTGTTTCTCTTTTAATTATGTTAGTAATGAATATTTAAAGAATTTTCAGAATGAAATAAAATGAATTGTTAATGGCTCCCCTGGGTCATAGAGGCACCAAAATCACAAGGTAGCTTCCTCGGACTCTTCCCTTTAAGTTCTCCAAGTTTTGAGAGGTTTGGGGTTCAGAAGGCTGAGTTATTAAACTCTAAATGGGGTCTCCCTAGGAGAAAATCATTTTTAATTGAGTCAGGAAACACTTAATTGTGCTGCTTTCCAACTCAATTAGAAATTTGCTGCCCTGCGATTTTGTTTCCTCTAGGATGAATTTTTTTCATCCCTAGAGGAAAAAAATGTGTTTTGTTTTGTAGCGAAATGTGTCCTACCATTTCAGCTTGTAACAAAACGATTTGTTACATAATGAAATGACGAACCATCTCTAATATGAACCATAGCTCTACCAGAAAAGATGTCTTCAACCCATCTGATAGGTAGCACAATACAATCTTTAAATTTGCTCAGAACCCTATTGGGAAGTGATTTGTACCCTGACAAGACAAAAGGGTGCCTCAGGGTGACCTGGGATGCATACCTCATAAAGGTCAATTAGGACATTCCCCTCCAGTCCTCGGTTACTCTTGATATTCTCCAAGGCTAAGGTAAAGTAGACCCCTCTGGTGTCAGAGATGTAAAGGTTGTATGTGTCATTCTGGTTCCACTCCTGAACAGCAGCAAACACCTGATTCTCATCTGTGCTGATAATATGCATGTCCTGTTAAAGAAGATAAAAGGATTATTACCCCTGATCTTTATATTTCTTTGCCCTTTGGGACACAAAGCAATTACTATGACTTATGCCACCACCAGGGAAGGACCATGAGTTATGAGTGATGTTAAACAATTTTCCATTAGATCAAGCCAATAAATTACTCTGTTCAGGCTCTCTTATTTGTATGTTTTTAATTTTAAAATGGCTGCAGGGTAGATAATAGGGAAGGAGAAAAGATATTCCAGAGACCTTGAAGGAGTTTCGTCTTATTTCATTTTTTATTTATACCTTTGGATGTTTTATTGTTCTTCCAAGATTCACAGGCTCAGAGCCTGAGGGTTCTTTTTACCCTGAAGATGTAGAAAGGTTCACTGTCAAGCTAGCCAAGACAGCAAACAGGGGATTTTTAAATAAGGGATGCACTCTGCTCCAGCTACAAGAGTGGAATTTAAACTTCAATCCACTACATCCCTAGATTCAGATTGCTTCCCAAAAGAAACAACCAACTTCTGTTTCATAGCAACATCTGTTCTCGTGGCTCTGGGTCTAACTAGACAATGAATATTTTTTTAAAAAATAGGTCTCCTTCAAGTGATAAAAGACATATCTCATAGCATGTGCTTTTCTGAACTTTATTTCATAGAACTTAGTATGCTGTTTTGTGATTGATTACTGCAAAGGAAACATGAACTTAATTTGTAAATCTGATTGCTAAGTGAACCTAGCAAAATTCCATTTCAGGAGGGAAAACAGGTTAGAGGAAACACATTCCTAGTTCTGTCTAGGTATTCCCCCAAGGTTAAATTTAGCTCAATGGCCATGTGTAATGGATGGCTCAACAGACGCTTGATATGCCTTCTGATTTTGCGGACCAGGTACAAAGGGAAAATTTACTGCCATAAACAGTCACAAGATGTGCAGACATAGCACAAGAGTACGAATTGAGAGAAATATCATAAAGGAGTTCAAATTGAAAGGGGAAATGCTAGCTTACAAACTTGGGGGAGGGGGAACTTCTTCCTATAGATGGCTTTGTGTCTATCAAGACTACTTATGAAAGATACATTTACCTTTGGAAGTGAGTACTTGGGCAATTTTATTTGAGTGAAGGGCTCCCTTTTGTAAGACACATAGTAATTTGCTCTTCCACCAGCAGTCACCTGTAGAAACACCATAGAAAGATACAGTGAACACCCATTTAAACACCAATGATACTGTTACTCTTAGCAATTCTAAAAGAGTAATTACACCATGGCTGAATGGAGTCAGCAAAATGAAAATGAACCCTGCATGACTAATACAGGTTAACTATTCATCCACAATTGCATTATTCTGAATTATAACTTAAGGTGTGGCTATACAACAAAGGAAACACAGGGTTTTTTTTTCTAAATTGTATCCCTGCTGGTTTCCATGGGTGAGATCCTAGTCATCTGTATGAATATAAACAAAAATCATGTGTGCTGATGGGGTTATATGTGTGAAGCTTGGGTGTACTCCTTGATTTGTCTCTTAGTCTGGATGCCTAGGCTTTGGTGATGACCAGGAAAGCATTTGCCCAGTAAAAACTAGGGTGCTAGCTACAACTTTACCTAGAGATGTCTGCTCTGGCCGTGGTGGCACCAGTTGTATTCACATCCCAGTTGGATTATTGTAACACATTCTACTTCGGAAAGTACTTTGAAATGCTGCAGTGGGTTCAAAATGCTGAAGTCAGACTGTCAACAAGGGCTGCTTACAGGAGTCATGTAACCCCTCTATTACAGCAGCTCACTGGCTAGATAAACACAATTGAAAATGCTGGCTTTAACTTACAAAGCCCTAAAACAGTTCAAGTGACTGTATCTCAGAGACTAGATTGCCCTTTATAAGTCCTGCCCAGGTTTTAAAATCTCTGGGGAGGCCATTCTCTCAGTCTCAGCACTCAGAAGACAGTTTAATAGAAAAAAAATAGGGCCTTCTCTGTCGCTGCTCCCAAATTTTGGAACTCCCAAATTCTGGCCCCATCTTTGCTGTGCTTCTGCAACCAGACAAATACAGTACCTTTCTCTTCAAGCCCACTTTTCCTTAGTGACTGGCAGCTTAAGAGGGTGGGGGTTTTTTTGTTTGTTAAACGGGACTGTAGCAGTTTTGCTGCTTTCAATGTGTTCTTAGTAGAGTTGTGGCTTGCACCTGAGCTAGAGGAAGAAAATGTACCCCCTATTGGCTGAACAAAACAGATGATTTTCCCACTAAAACATCAACCACACAAGACTGGGCTTCCCCATGATTAGCTTTCTGCTTCTGCTTATATACTACCCCATGCCACTTCAAGTAGTCTATGGGTGGTATACAGCTTATTGGAGTATATAGGCTACACATTGCCCCCTCCCCAGCAAGCTGGTTACTCATTTTACCAACCGCGGAAGGATGGAAAGCTGCGTCAACCATGAGCCTGCTACCTTGGATTGAACCCCAGGTTGTGAGCACAGTTTTAGCTGCAATACAGGCATTTAACCACTGCGCCACGAGGCTGCCTTTACAATGTGTAGTTATTATTTTAAATTAATATTCCATTTCATCCATGCCAAATCGAACACAAACTGCAGGGTAAGTAGCCTCCTTCCTGCACATTCTTTATGGGATACATAACATTTTGACATTAATTTCTTTCTGAACATCAGGAGAAAAGTTGAAGAAAATCAAGCTTGTTTGCACCAAAGCTAACTGATCTCTCTCAAACAGCTTTCTATTCCTTGCAGTGTTTCTAGACAGATTGCTTTATAATTTGTTCTAACAATTTCCTGAGTATTGAAGCAAACTTAACCTGGGGTACTATAGTCTCATTAGTCTGACTTCAACACCTGGGAAACTGTTGGACCAAATTGTTAGGCAATCAATTTATACCCCTGGAAATTGCTAGCTGCCAGGATGGATTTCTTAAGAACAAGACAGCTTAAACCAATCTAATATCTCCTCTTGAGAGCAGATGGTTTAGTGGACAAGGAAAATATCCCTGGCACAATCCAGCTTCTCCTTTTTACACAGCACTAAATAACACTGTCTCAGAGTAAACAAAAGGAAGGCAATAATGGGGGATATACTGATATATTAGCAAAAGGGGGAATTCTTTGGGCACAAATCGATAAATGGTCTCTATAGAGAGTCTACAAAAGGTTAGTTGTAGAGCCACACCATTCTTACTTTCAGTGAAATAGAAGAACACACAGCATGTACATCACATATTCAGATGATACACATTTCAGATGCTTGTCAAGGTGCAGTGGTACCTCGACTTACAAATTTAATCAGTTCCAAATGCATGCTCTTAAGTCAAACTAATTTTGAATTGGGGTACCTATCTAAAAAATTGAAAAAATAACTTTAAAAAATGAAAAAAAAAATAGAAAAAAAATTAGTCGAGCAGACTATATCTAAAATTTGTAAGGCAGCAATTAAAATGCCAACAGTTTTCCGCTCTTAAGTCGAATTGCTCTTAAGTCAAGCTGCTCATAAGTCAGGGTACCACTGTATCTGATAAAAGCATGCAGTTTCAAATGCTTCAGCCATAGGAATAACAAGATTTTTTTTCCTACAGAAAACTAAAACAGTTGCAAACTTATTAGTGGGACAGATGAACAGCTAGTGGTGCTGTTTTGAACACACACAAATACATGAATAGTGATTCTTTGCTTGCTGCAGATTCTTTTAAATGGTTTGCCTCACTGACTAACAAAAATGTATGTTTTACATCTTGGTTTCCACCACAGACCACATGCCCTGAACTTTGCCTACTACCAGGCACAAAGCATAGGATTGTATTTTGACCACTACTTTCATTTAGATGTCTAGACTGATAGAAGATATTACATTCTAACTTGTAATGCTGTTTGTGGAAGCCAAACACAATACTTTTGCAGAAGGTTCAAAGCCTTTTTTATGACAGCAAACAGAACTAAAAACAAATGATTGTGGAGATCATAAAGCTCCAAAATTGCCTCTAGTTACTAACTCATCCAGCAAGGTGAGATAAATTTCAATTTTCATTGACAATTGTCCTCAGAAGCAAACCTATCTCAGGACAGCCCCTCTAGGAGACCCTCAAGAATAGTTTCCCTTCCTTCCACACAACTCTTCCCTTCTCTCTTAAACCTCTCTTAAGATGTTGCAAAGGAGGGTGTTATGACCACACCTACAGGGAGGTGTTGCACTCAACATCCTGTTTATGAGTATTTTCTGTTTATGTCTGTTGTTGGGTTCTTCACAGTGCCAATACCTGCCATGAAGAGGTGGGCCTTCCTTGTGTGGAAGTCAAATTTTACAATGAGCCAACATGGAAGCAGAATTCTTCCAGCTCTATTTCCTCCTTTCTATGCATATCTGTAATCAGTGGGAGCCTTTGCCATTTTTTTCTCTTTCATACATATGTTGTATTCAAATAAACTATGTTGTGATTTGAAGCAACCGCATTCCATGTCACTGACTAGTATCCTGTTGGTGAGCTATGTCATAAATGACAGCAGTGAATTGCAGCTGCTCAATGAGCTGCAGCTGGCATCCTTCATCATCAGACAGCCATGTAACTGGTTTCCCTTTCCGCCAGATGTTTTTCCCAAGAAAGAAAAGAAAGAACTCCCCCCACCCCAGGAATTCACACATCTACTTTTTCTTAAAATATATTATGTGGGTCCTCCATCACTATGAATTGTACATCTCCCCTATCCTATTTAGACCACTGATTTGTGTGCTACTACTGTTCCACATACATTCTCTTGAACAAATAAGATTTTGAGGGAGGACTTTCTGCTGGGAAGCTTAATTTTTCACTTCTCTCCACCAAATAAAGCCTCAACTCCCTTAAAAGAAAGGCTTTTCTCTGCTTCACCATGCAGAATGAGACCCAAGCAGCAAAGTCCATTTTGGATAGAAGAGACTGATTTAACTGGGTTCTAGACATGGGCATTTTGTTTTGGAAGGGGTTTGGTTCTGAAATGAAACACAACAGCACAACTGCCATTGAGAACCGGGACACATCCTCCAGAAAGAAATCACCCACTGACTTACCTTCCTTTGGGACAACGTGGGACGAAGCTCCAATGAGGAAGCAGCCTACAAGACATCATCTTTCCTTCTCCCTGGTGCTGACCAATCAGGAACTGTTCAAAGACATGCATCATCTTGCCTCCCTGTCTGATTGGCCAGAACCAAGGAGAAGGAAAATGATGCATTGGAGGCTGCTTCCTTGTTGGAGTTTCGCCACAAGTGACCCAAAGGAAGGTAAGTCAGTGTTTGATTTCATTCCAGAGGGTGGGTCCTGATTCTGAATGGCAGCTGTGTTGTCATCCTTCATTTCGGCATCAGACCCCTTCCAAAATTAAATTCCCATATCTACTGGGTTCTATGGAAATGCACCGAGAGCAACAGAATCTTTATATAAACAGAAACCAGAAAATTGTTTGAGATTATTTTTTGTGACTGCATTACATTTATATTTATTATGTTGTTGTTTGCTCCCCAGAGTAGCCCTTGGTTAGATGGGCAGGATATAAATCAAATCAAAAAAGTAAATAGTTCTGTTGCTGACATTTGAATAGACTATGGTGCTAAGTATGATTGTGATATCATGAGCTCATGGGGAGAGAGTTACAGAAATTTCTGGGATACAAATATATGATATAAAATGAATGCTGGCAATTGCATGGCATCCAGTTGGCAGCTTCTCGCTCTACTGGTTCAACACATTCAAGAGAGGATAAGTCATGCAAGAAAAAGACAAGTATGCACTTCCACCCAGAACTCATGAGCTGTGAAAACAGAGAACGAACACTGACCCAGCAGACAAAGCTGGTGAAGCAGGCTAAGGTTTAAATCTTCAAGTTTGAAGGTACTATTGATGCACATCTTTTTAATACTAGTCATGTTACCTAAACCACTCGTTATATCTCACCTCATTAAAATGTACAAATTAGATAAAATAGCAGTATAAACAGATTTTAAAAAAATTAGGGAAACATGAAGACATCATTATAAAGGCTAAGGGGATGCTCGCACCATTCATTGGCAACAGGTAAATTTTGAAAAATGCTTTGAGTTATGCAATTAATCTCACTGAAATATTTCTGTATTATATTTAGTGAGTATGATAAGGAGGAAAATGGAAAAATGAGTGTCTCCAGTTTGAAAATCTTAATAGCTTTTAAATAGTCATTTAGAATAGAGATTGTTACAAATTAAAAAAATGAATTGCAAAATTCATTCAAAAATTGCTAATTTGTCGATTCATATTCAGAGAAATTGATAACCCCAATGAATACAAATTGATGATTTTTTTTAGTTATTTTACATGTGTTGATTCTTTGGGCTGTAAAATAGTTCCTAAGGCACCTGGATACACAAAATTTGCAGTGTCCTGACTCTAGTATACAACCCCTCCATGTTTCAGGAAAACTGAATTTCTGGTTTCTGAATAAACATCCCCAAATTCAACCCCCAGGAAAGAGTTTCCCAGGTATTACAGATGCTAAACTTGCTGAGAAGCTTCCTCTGACTTTCCTCTACAATAGCTCCAAAGATTGTGTTGGCAAAGATTCCCCAAACCAGTTGCTAAAGAGCAGCATCCTTGAGGGGGGGATTTTTGGGTGCATAACTCAGATGTCTAAGCCCCAATATTCACCAAACTTGGAGATATTGTATTGGAGACTCATGGGAGGTTTCCCTGCAAATTTGATGTCTCTAGGTTCCTAGGGGCACTTTCCTGGGGTGGGGGGTTGTTATTTGGAAGTGCAAAACTCAGACATCCAGAACCTAATTGTCACCAAACCTTCAGTGTTTGTGGAGGTGAGTCAATCTTCCCTGCAACTTTGATTTCTCTAGATGCCTTGGAGGCCCTTTATAGGTTTAAATCATAAATGAATTTGTGAATAAATTTAGAAATTTATTCATTATAATTTTTGTTGTTATTTGTTGATCTTGATGAATCACATATCAAATCAAATCACCATTTTTATGATTCATCCCCATTTATAATCTAGACCCCTTTAAAAGTCCCTTCTGAGGTGATTTTCACAGCCAAGACTGGTGCTTCTGCATGAGAGTGCGAAGGAAGATGTAATTAGTTTCTGAAGTCTCCTGATTTAATTTGAGAGACAATGAAAACTGTGCTCTGATGGAAAGAATGACTCTGCTTTCACAATGTCCCATCCACCAACTATTGTGAAAGAATGCTTAAAGCATTGCTTTCTGACGTGCATGAAACAAGTTTGACCATTGCTGGTTAACCTGGCATTCTGTAGATGTTCTGTTGAAGCTTAAGCTTGAATCCAATAAATAAAGTTAGCACACTGTAATCAATTTGGCAACATGTTTGTATTCACAATAAATTTTCTAGATTCTAGCCTTAAGTATCAAGATAAACACAACATTCAAAGGAAAGTCCTTAGCCACACAAAGCTTTGTGTTATTGTCATGTGCTGTCAAGTCACTTCCGACTCATGATGATTTATGAATGAGTGCTCTCCAAAATATCCCATTCTCAGTCATCCAGATCTTTCAGACTCTTTCAGTGAGTTAGTTCATCTCATAGTTGGTCTTCCTGTTTTCCTCCTACATTCCACCTTTCCCAGTATTATTGTCTTTTCCAGGGAATCCTGTCTTTACATGATGTGCCCAAAACCCTACAGGCACATTCTAAATATAAAACAATGTCTCCTTTAAAGTCTGCTGGTATTTGACATGGCCTATGTTTGAATGAAGGAATGAAAGAACAGCAATGTAATTTCAAAACTTAAATTCATAATTCACTGTCAAATGACTGATCACATTGACTGGCAATATCTCTTTTTACGTCCAGATCATTCTAGAGTAATATAATTGAATTCTCCCCCCACCCCCAAACTGGTCTGATGATTTTATGCATGAAAAGCATTTTGTTTTCTAAGTAGAGGATCATTCAGTAGAAAAATTCTTAGAAACTCCCATTCCATAATACTATACATGTTTTTGGCAGCTTGCACTTTTACAGTACACCAAAGGATTTTTTTATTATATCAAACATTTGCTGGATTTTAAGATTTTCAGTAAAGCACAAAAAATTCCCTTTGCAGATATTTTCCTTTTTACTTCCTCTGCAACTCTGGCATGAAATATTGCTTTAGCATCAATAATACTCCCAGCAATCATATCATCTGTAGATGGAGGTATATTTTTATAGAGAAGTTGTCATTCAAGGGGACTGCTAAGGCTAGCTGTAATGCACTAAGATATCATATCTGACTCACTCTGTAGAAGACTCTGCCTTCTTAAAGAGAAGGTAAAAATAAACTTTTTTTTAAAGCAGCAAAAGAGTTTTTTGGGATTCAAGTTTATTTTGAATGTATGACATTGTGATTAATTCTCCAGTACATCATACTTAAACCACACATATAGGGAGATCCTCATTCTGTCTGGAATTTGCAACTGGCAGAAAACAGAAAATTAATGTGAGATGTTAGGAAAGTTACTTTTTGAACAATGTAGCAGGATCTTTCAGAAATCCGAGAGAAATAGTTCCGGAAGTAGCCTTTCCAAACTCAGAAAAATCCTAAAACCTGATGTTATCAACACCACAATTGATAAGATGAGACACTACACCACTTTAGCCATGACTCAACTTCCAGATAAACTCACCTGGATGACTGAGAATCTTCACAGAAATTTTACAACACAGCCATCTTTCCTGCTGCAAGGACACCAGGAGTGACAGTAACTGAACCTAGCCCAACATTATGCCCACATACTGATCGTGTGCACCCATGTCTAGTTGAGAAATACAGTATATTGCTTCTGACACTGGATATAATATAAGTAGCCTTACCACCATCTATGTATTTGTCCAGTTACACGCTTATCTACTACATGCTGTGTGGGGCTCTAGCTGTCCTGAATCTCCAACACTTCAGCAGCAACACAGCTCAGCTTGGAAGGATACCATGATGTCCAGCATTACTCCTTATGGTTGTACCAGTAATAAGTAATCATACAAGGTTAGATGCACTGGTCGTCATGTCAGATGTGAGGAAATGGTCTATTGAATCGCAGGAAAGGTGAGCTAAAGCTGCATCAAGCACAGAGGCAGAGGTGATTTTGTAGTATTATGGTTTCCCTCCCTGTGGTCCTCATCTCTATCATTTCCTTCCCTTTTCCCAAACACATATTTGTCCTAAATGGGAAACGGATTGATTCTTAGCTGGTAATAGTTATTCCTGAGGGTAAGAGTGGCAAAGCAAAATGTACTCTGGCTCTCAGTTAAGGCTTGTTTTTATAAATCTAGATTTCTCAGTTCCAGTTCACACTGTAGGTGGGACTATCTTGTCTCTCAGATTGCAGAGTAAAAAAGTGAAGGTATTATTGGAAGGGGCAGGAATCATCAAGGAGATACAAATATGATCAGCTCAGATGTGTGCTCACTTAGAAGAGCTCCTCTAAGGGAATGAAAGGAAACCTTCATCTGATAAAACCAATTTGGAGTTTACCTCAGCAGGGAGATGGCCTTTCCATGATTTACACCTAGGGTAATAAAACTCACAAGCAATTATCAAGCCTTCATTACTATTTGCGAAGTTCTCTGGTCAGGAATGAAGTTCAGTAGGAGTTCCTTTTAATTTATTTTGATGAACTTTTCCTATGAGCAAACTTGCCTAACTGAATCCCAGAGATTATTACAGCTTTTTTTTTCTCCACTGACACCATCTTTTATTTTATATTTGATGAATGCTATCCAATTATTTTCCTTGCTGTCATCCATCACGCTTAGTCCAGAATTAGCTGGGTTTGTCCCCCTCCTCCTTTGCTTAATGATAGGCTCATTAATCTGGGAGGGTTTTTGGCTTTCCATTTTTATGAGTTTAATTGGGAAGCAAGCCAACTGAAATGATTCCTTTGGACAAATGTGTTTGTCATTAAACACATCTGTCTTCCCTGATCTATGCACTGACATCCTCTTCCAGATTCAGTCCAACCCCGTGCATTGTTTCATACTTAAGCTGCTTTCACCAAGGTTTTTTTTTAGATTGGCTCCAGAATAATAAATTAGTAAGCTTTTCTAATAAGAGGATATTCTAGCACAATACCCATTTCTCATTTAAATTTATTTCAACAACAGTTCAACAAATTAAGCACTTTGGACAGGAGACAGAGAGATGCCCAGGAATCTTATTGGCTATAAGCTAGATATTCAGGACTTGAAAATTGAGCCTGGGCAATTTACAGCATTTTTATTATAGTCCAAGACAGATGATGCAGTTCCCAAAGACAACTAGTATTCTACTTATAATTCAGTCTGATTCTTAACAGAGTAATTCTGTTTCATTCACAGCTATATCTTTTGTGGACAAGCTGCAAAGCATCATACGAAACAGGGCATTTGGATGGGATGGGTCAGGAAAGATTCCGAGACCACAGAAACTCGGTGCTGGTTAACTTTTAACAATATTAGCTGACAGATTCTGAAGAAAATGATTTATCCATGAAGGCTCACATTAAAAAGTAGCAGTCTTTAAGGTGTCACAATATTTTTGTCTTCCTTATTTTGTATTTTTCTTTTGTTTTTGCATGATATCCTTGTTTGGTGTTGGCGAACCTATGGCACGGGTGCCAAAGGTGGCACTCGGAGGCCTTTCTGTGGGCAACCGACATTGCCCCTTCACAGCCACCTGTATTCAGGTTACATTGCGAAAAATTGGTGGGTTTTGAATCGCAGTTTGGGCACTCAGTCTCTGAAAGGTTTGCCATCACTGTTCTAGCATATATATATTAGAGATGGGCAGAAAAGGATTGTGGATCTCTTAACAGAAATGAAATTGCAGATCTATTCACAGAAATATGCAACTTGTCTCTTAAAATGGCCACGGTCCCAGAGGACTGGAAGATAGCAGATATCACACCAAGCTTTAAAAAAAGAAGGAGGGGGGAACCCGGGAAACTACAGGCCGGTTAGCCTTATTTCTGTCCCAGGGAAAATGGTGGAAAACCTCATCCAAGAGAAAACTATCTAAACAGATAGAAGAACAAGCCTTGCTGAGGAAAAATCAGCATGGCTTCTGCAAGGGTAAGTCTTGCCTGACAAATCTTTTAGAATTCTTTGAAAAGGTCAACAGGCATGTAGATTTGGGTGAACCAGTGGATATTGTCTATCATGATTTTCAGAAGGCTTTTCACACAGTCCCTCACCAAAGGCTGCTGAGAAAATTGCACAGTTAGGGGATAAGAGGGAAACTCCTCCTATGGTTTCAGAACTGGTTGAGATCCAGGAAACAAAGAGTAGGTGTCAATAGGCAATTTTCACAATGGAGAGAGGTGAAAAGCAGTGTGCCCCAGGGATCTGTCCTGGGACCAGTCCTTTTCAATCTGCTCATAAATGACCTGGAGACATGGTGGTAAAAAAGAGAGAAGATTATAAAGAGCTCCAGAAGGATATCTCTAAACTGGGAAATGGACTGCAAAATGGCAAATGTGTTTCAATGTAGGAAAATATAAAGTAATACATATTGGGGTAAAAACTCCAAACTTTATTGATTAATGCATGGGCTTTGAGCTATCTGTTTGTGACGCATCAGGAACTTGGAGTGCTGGTGGACAGCTCAATGAAGGTGTCTACTCACTATGTGGCAGTGGGGAAGAAGGCCAATTCCATGCTAGGGATCATTAAAAATGGGATTGAAAAAAAAACAGCCAACATTATTATGCCATTTTACTAAATGATAGTAAGGCCACACCTGGAGTATTGCGTACAGTTCTGGTCACCACATCTCAAAAAAGACATCGTGGAACTGGAAAAAGTGCAGAAGAGAGTGACTGAAATAATTACTGGACTGGGGGACCGCCGTTATAATGGAAAGACTACAGCATTTGGAGCTCTTTAGTCTGGAAAAAAGGCACCTGAGGAGGGATATGATTGAGACATACAAAATTATGCAGGGCATGAGTAAAGTTGATAGAGGGACACACTTCTACCTCCCACAAAATACCAGAACTAGGGGACATCCACTTAAATTTATGGTTGGGAGAGTGAGAACAGACAAAAGAAAAAATATATCCAGTGTGTTGTTAGTCTGTAGAACAGGATGTGGTGATGGTATCTGGCCTGGATGCTTTCAAAAGAGGATTGGACAGTTTCCTGCAGGAAAAGTCCATCACAGGTTACAAACCATGATGGAGATGTGTAATCTCCAGGCTTAAAACCGGGGTACTTCAAGGGCCAGATACAGGGGAGTGGTATCAGGAGACAGATATCTAGTCTTGTGTGCTCCCAGACACATTTGGTGGGGGCACTGTGAGATACAGAAAGCTGGACTAGATGGGCCTTTGGATTGATCCAGCATGGCTGTTCTTATATTCTTAGCGCTTTTCTACCTCTTAAATGCTGCTCCCATCTGCTCAGAGAATTCCATACAGACTTTGACAGCCAAACAGTCTCCATAAGATTTCTCTTCAAGTACTGTATAACACATGATGCATCTACCATATATGTTTACAATTAAATCAGCTCAATGGATCATTTTAAGATGAGAACATTCTGGTGGGAGTTCTGCACGTATTTTTCATACAAAAGGAAAAAAAAGAACAAAAGGTCTGAGAAGGAATAAAAAGAAGGAGTTGATTAAAAATGTTGAGATTAAAACAAACAACAACCAGGTAGCAAAAGGAGATACATGTTAATCTGTTTTTGATAACATAGATGTCTTCTAGTTTTCAAACCCAATAATATTTTTAGAGTAGATGAAAGAATATCAGGAAAGGAAAAGTGCTCATTTGAAAGTGAGAAACCACTTTATTGTACACATGTATCGATTGTGTTGCTATTTTTAAAACACAGACCTGGACATTCATTGTTTGAAGTCTTCTTGGATTTGTAATGGCAGTGTTCCACTCCATACCTTTCTTTGCATTTTAAAAAAGGTAATCAGTAGACCAATGCTATCAGACAGTATTCACCAACAAAACAGCTGCAAACATGTCCATCCGGGAAATCTTTTTATCCTAATAGTTTCATAATAAGCTTTTAATGATTGGTTCAGTGGACGTTTCAAGGAGCTGACCCATGCAGTCCTGCCAGACCTTTCTTGTCACCATTGATCACAGAGATAAAATCAATTGAAGCTAAAGAGGGAGAAGTTAGAAATAAATTGGGTGGATCGATTTCTGTTAAAACCTGATAGCTCCGACTTAAAAGGTAGAGAAAATAATAATCTATTTATATCATATAACCTTTCTGAATTAAAGTATGCAACTGAACAATAAGAGCCCAGTCTAAAATTTAATCCAGCTCTAGTGTATGTCCATGGTTCCATGGAATGAAATTCATGATCACTTTCTAAATAAAAAAGTTAATGGAGAAAGCCCTGCTTGGAAAGCTGATTTAGTATAAATATATTGTAACTAGGGATGGGCACCAAGTGAAAAATGAAATGCTGTTTTGCCGTTTCATTAGCTAATGAAACAAAACAAAACAAAACGGTGAAGCAGCGTTTCGTTAATGAAACAAAATGGTGGGTTTTTTAATTTAAAAAGAATGTACTCATGTCACTGTAACCCGGGGTCCTAAAGGCACCTAACTTGGTGTGAACCTTCCTTTTACTCTCCCATTTAAGCCCTCCAAATTTGGAGACATATAGAGTTCAGCGGGCTGAGTTATTCAACTTCAATGGGGGTGCCCCCCCAGAAGAAAACCTTTCTAATTGCAATGTTATGTACTTAAACGTAGTGATCCCAGGCAGCTAGCAGCATGAAATTTACACTGGAGATTCCTCAAGCTCTTCCCTTTAAGCAGTCCCAATTTGGGGTTTGGGGTGCAGGGAGCCAAGATATTCAACTCCAAAGGGGGGCCCATATGAATCCATAAAGTGCTGGTTGGGGGGGGTGTTCCATTCAGCTTCATTCAACTGATGACGCTGTTTGGATGAGCAGCAAAACATTTTATATCTCAAGAAAAAGAAGTCCAGTTGCCATTACTCAATTTCTAGATAAACTCACCTGGATGACAGAATCTTCACAGATTTTTTTTTGTGGTGGGGGAGGTTGGTTGGTTGGTGTGTTTTATAACTGCCTGCTGGGACTAGGTTATATAAGAGCAAAAGCAAAGTGTTCTGCTTATACAATGTCCCATACCACTTGGCTGGCTGGTTTCATTTTCTCTGTCATCTGTGGAAGGGGAATGAGGGGAGTTACAGTCGGCTCTGGCAGTGCTGCTAGCTTGCTGTCTTACAGTTGGGCTAGCATCACTTCTGCTGCCCCTGTGTGCTCAAAGCTACTTTGTGTGTTGGTTAAGTACATAAGAACATAAGAACATAAGAAGAGCCATGCTGGATCAGGCCAAAGGCCCATCTAGTCCAGCTTCCTGTATCTCACAGTGGCCCCACCAGATGCTTTTGGGAGCGCATGATACTAGATATCTGTCTCCTGATACCACTCCCCTGCATCTGGCCCTTGAAGTACCCTGGTTTTAAGCCTGGAGATTACACATCTCCATCATGGTTTGTAGCCTGTGATGGACTTTTCCTCCAGGAATCTGTCCAATCCCCTTTTGAAGGCATCCAAGCCAGATGCCATCACCACATCCTGTGGCAGGGAGTTCCATAGACTAAACGCGCTGGGTGAAAAAATATTTTCTTTTGTCTGTTCTTACTCTCCCAGCCCTCAATTTGAGTGCATGTCCCCTAGTTCTGGTATTTTGTGAGAGGGAAAAGAGCTTCCCTCTATCCACTTTACTCATGCCCTGCATTATTTTGTACGTCTCAATCATATCCCCCTTCAGGCGCCTTTTTTCCAGACTAAAGAGCCCCAAATGTTTTAGCCTTTCCTCATAAGGGAGGTGCCCCAGCCCAGTAATCATTTTGGTCGCTCTCTTCTGCACCTTTTCCAGTTCCACTATGTCTTTCTTGAGATGCAGTGACCAGAATTGTACACAATACTCCAGATGTGGCCTTACTATTGTTTTGTATAATGGACACAGAGAGAGTGGTTTGTGTGTCTTTAGAAGAGAAAGCCTTTTTTTATCTCTGTGTGTGTACTGTGTGTGTCTCTGTGTGCTCAGTGATGCCAGGGAGATCCACACTCTTCCTTCATACCTGAGGGTCTGAAATGACCCAAAATGTTTGTAAGAACTGCCCTGGACATAGAGATGTCTTTTATACCTTGGATATTCAAGGGAGTTCCACTCACACTCTCCCTTCATACCTGAGGGTCATATGTCCCAAGCCCGATGTTTAATTCTTGCTTGCCTGTCTGCTTGTCTGGTGGAGTGCAATTCTGATAAAGCCCAATGTGTCTTGGCTGGCCTCTTAAAGGGAAGAGCTTGAGGAAGTTCCACTGCAATTTCCATGGTGCCAGATGCCTAGAATAAGTATTTTCAAATACTTTTAAATTACATTTTTTCTGGGGGCACGCCTTTGGAGTTGTATAACATGCCCCCCTGTACCCCAAACCTCTCCAGATTGGGGGTGTTTCAAGGGGAGAGCTTGAGAAAGCGCCACTGTAATTTCCACGCTGCTAGCTGCCTGGGATCACTATTTTCAAGCACATAACATTGCAATTAGAAATGGTTTTTTATGGGGCACTCCCTTTGAAGTTGAATAACTCAGCCCCCTGAACCCCAAATCTCTCCAAATTTGGAGGGCTTAAAGGGAAGAGTCTTAAAGGGAAGAATAAAAAACCAGTTCATTACTGGGTCATTTCATATGATATTTAAAAAAAATGTTTATAACAAAATGAAATGAATCACCGGGGGTGGGGGGAACGAAATGAAATGAAATGAAAAACAATTTTTCTGTTTCATGCCCATCCATAATTGTAACCCTGTGAAGATCTGTGTCAAAGCTACTGATGCTGGTTCAGGGATTCTGAGAACTAAGTGGTTAGACAGGGTGAGGGATGCACATTGTAGTCAGGAGATATATCAATCATAGGACTACTGATCTATTTTGCCAGGTATGTTGAGCCTGTAATGTGGTAGCGTGGTAGGGTGAGTAATTATAGCATCTTATTTTGGGAAGTAATATAGCAACCTCTATGTCATTAGCTTTCAATATAAGAAGTCACATTGTCTGATAATTTCTAAATGTGTTTAGGAAGAAGCAACAGAAAATAAGACACAAACTACTACTGACTAGTTCTTCTATCAGTGACTGAAATATTGTTTATCTTCACATGACATAAAGTTATCTCAGAGTAAACGTTACAGGCGTTAAACCCCATGTAAGCCAGATGGGGTGAGAGGTTGAGAATTCAATTCCTACTTTGTGCCTCTCTGAGAGGGGCTGGACTTAGTTCTAAGATGATGATGATGTTTGTACAATTAGATTGCAAAATCATCCATGCAACTTCCATTTCACCCATTAAATGGCAAACATCGGAAAGTGTTTTGCGAACAGCAATGTCCCCCAACATGGCCACAGCTACACATTGTGCATGTGGATCTGCACAATGGGGTTTCAGCCAATGCTAATATCTTGCCTCAAAGGAAAAGGTGAGATATACTTCTTTAAAATAAACGAGCACTTCTAACATATTAGTTGTTTTAAAAAATTGCAAGCTCAGCCAGCTATCTGCCTATAGCTAGAGGCTTTGGAAACTTAAAAAAAATAAAGAAAAATACATTGGAAGTGTCTGGATCATCAGAAATGTCTGGGATATTGCCTGTTAACTAAATTGACATATTATCAGAGGACACAAAAAATTATTTGCAAGCACAGATAAATGGTCTGAGCAACAGCCAATATTAATTATCTACTGAGGGGTAAGAAATGAAACCTACTTTTATTGATTTTTATAGTATGGCATGGAATTTCATTGCTATATTGTTAGGGAATTCATAGGCATTTGTTTTAGTAATTTCATTTTTTTTTTAAAAAAAAAAAAAAACAACAAGAATGAATTCTTCCTGTTAATGCCCATCATTGGCTGTAACAATTCAATGATGGTTGTCACGTCTTTAAAATATTGGCACTTAAACTCAGTAACTCTTATAAGATGCTGAGGTATTAAGGGGAAAAATTTTCTGTATTAGGTAAATAACTTGTCTCAAGTGTCTTAAATTCCAGAGCTCATGCAAATGGGCATCTGTCTTTGTGGATGACATGCTTCAGGCATTGCTATTGGAGAAAGAAACTTCCCTCACACTCTTAAAAACAAAAATACAACACAAACCACACAAGACTTCCTGCCACAGAAGTGCTACTTTAAAAATTAAGAAGTGTCGATGACAGCCTTGAAGGACTATTACAAAGACATACTGAGGCCTTTCATATCTCAAGTGCTCAAGTGTCTCAACCTGTAATTTCCTTCATCAAGCACAAATTGTCAAAGACACACCCTTCATCAGAGGGAATCAAAGGGTCCTCCCTCCCTTTCCATCACCATTTGAACTCTCTTTTCAGTATAATCAGCAATGAGAGAGAGAGGAAGCCCTAAGATTACAATCTGCGGCTAGTGATGCAGCCCTGATTCTTTGTTATCAGGACAGACTGTTTCAAGCCTCAGTTATCAAGGGGAAGATGAGAATCACTCTTCTCTGTTTGACAAAATGTGAGCCAAACAGGAAATACTGCCTAATATTCTAGTAGGCACAAAACTGGGTAATGAGAGTGATGCAGAAAAGAAATCAACATGTAAGGGGAAAAGCAACTAAGGCGGAGTGACAGACAGCATAAACAATCAACAGAGCAGAGCCTCTTCACTCTACAGCCCTCATGTACATTTCATCTAAATGTGCACAGTGAGGCAAAAAGATAAAGAATATTCTTGGCCCACATAGCTGGATAATGTTAATTTATTGTCACCCTATTCGACCTCCCTGTGGTTAATGATGCAACAGTCTCTCAATTTAAAACAGCAAAGGAGTGCATCCAGAAACAAATGCCAATATATGCTCAGATTTAAGCAGGGGAAGGCTACAATGAAAGCTCCTAGGTCAGGCCTGTCCAAACTTCCGCCCTCCTGATGTTTTGGACCACAACTCCCAGAATTCCAAGCCTAAATTTCCAATGGCAAAGGACTGGGGGAGTTGTGGTCCAAAACATCTGGAGGACTGAAGTTTGGACATGCCTCTCCTAGGTGCTCACAGGGTCAGAGTAAGTCTATGGTGAAAAGATGCCTGCTTCTGGCATGTTTTCTCTCCATGTGCACAAAGTTGTCAGTGGTAGGTGACTGAGAAGTCTGAACCCACCTCGTAGCACAGGTAATAATTAATTAAAAACAATGATGGCAAGCTAATTTGAAAAACATGACTTCAGGCAATCTTGTATCTGAACAGACAGTCGTTTACTTCTTCAGAGAGTTCCACTTTTAATGGCATGCTAAACCGTGTCCTCTGGTTCAGGCCCCAGGTGTGGTGCTGCAGACATGAACATGAATTGCCATTGTTAAGAAGTCTCAAGATGCTTCTGAGGCTTTCTGAGAATGCCACTCAAAAATATGATGACTTTTCCCAGGCACATCTTAGTTGATGCAGGAGGCAGCAGGACTGTTGTTAAATTGCATCTGAAGCCATGGATTAGGTTTTATATCCCAGTCATTAAACAAAGGGGCATAGGTCTCTCTCTCTCTCTCTCTCTCTCTCTCTCTCTCTCTCTCTCTCTCTCTCTCTCTCTCTCTCTCTCTCTCTCTCTCTCTGTGTGTGTGTGTGTGTGTGTGTGTGTGTGTGTGTGTGTGTGTGTGTGTGTGTGTGTGTGAGAGAGAGAGAGAGAGAGAGAGAGAGAGAGAAATAAAGAGAGAGGGGGGGCCTTCTTCAAAACATATTTCTGTTTCCCACTGAAGTTGATGCAGAAAACCTATGTGCTTCCATTTGGGGATTATCCATATCCAACTGGGATCAGATTAACAAAAACATAATCTATCTTTTTCTTTAATCTTTAATGGGGATTGGGGTACAGTCCTCTTTAATGGGTACTGGTGTATAATCATCTTGACAAGAACTCTAATCTTAATTCTAATATTTGGACTTTTGGCATTTACCTTAAAGAAGTGAAATAACCTGTGACAGCTTGCAGTGATTTTTTAAAAAAATCTTTTTTCATTTGTGGCCTATAAAAGTATCGCCTGTAGCCTAGTCTTGCATTTGTATTTTTTAATGGCCACACGGCTCCCCCTTTTTATTTCAATGGAACAATTGCAGAAAGTTGTTGAAGGCTAGCAATTCCCCGAAGCCTTCACAACAGGTCCTTGAGAGTTTTGCATAGTTCCACTTGAACTGTGATTAATGTGCAAGATTGAAAAAGAATAAAAATGGAAATTTTGAGGGGATTTGGAAACTCGCTGATTGCAGATGTGCAGAGTCTCATTCTACATTCTGAGACAGAGGAGGATTCCTTGTGGACATGACTGATGCATAATATATTCAACCATTACAAGATGGAAACAATTTATATTCTAATCTAGATAATTGTATATGTCAGTGGTATTGCCACCTACAGCTGAGGCTGCACTCTTATGCACATCCTCCTGGGACTGAGCCTCACTGAATGCAATTGAACACATTTCCAAATAAAAAGTCATAGAAATGTTGTTTAAAGATGTAAAATTAAAATGGCATACACTATATTAAAACTATAGATAGATAGATAGATAGATAGATAGATAGATAGATAGATAGATAGATAGATAGATAGATAGATAGAATATGACATGATATATGTTATATATCCAGCAGAGTGAATAGAACTAGAGAAGGGTGTTTCGTTTTGGAACAGGTCCGGTTCCGAAATGGAACATGGTAGCACAGCTGCCATTCAGAACCAGGACCCACCCTCCGGAACAAAATCAAGTTGACTTGCCTTCCTTTGGGCTCTGCGGGGCAAAACTCCAACAAGGAAGCAGCCTCCAACACATCATCTTTCCTTCTTCCTGGTGCTGGCTAATCAGAGAGGGAGGCAGGATGATGGCTGTCCTTGTACAGCTCCTGATTGGCCAGCACCAGGGAAAAAGGAAAGACGACATTGTAGGCTGCTTCCTCGTGGGAGTTTTGCCCCATATGACTTAAAGGAAGGTAAGTCAGTGGTTGATTTCATTTCAGAGGGTGGGTCCTGGTTCTGAATGGCATTCATTTAGAACTGGCTCCTTCCAAAATGAAACATCCATGTCTAAATAGAATAAAGGAAGTCAAATAAAATAGTCCAGCAGACTTCTTTTTCTTTTTCCAGTAGGGTGGTCTGCTAGAATTTTGAACTACATTTCCCATCAGCCTTGACCATTGACTATGCATTCTCTAAGGATGATAGATATTTGTGCTCAAAAGGAAGAAGACATCAATTCCCACATTCCTAGCTGAGCAAAAGAATTTGGATAAGATCCTACTTTATTGTTCTTACTCTTTAAATCACTGTCCCCATCATATACTATTCTTCCCAAACAACTTTTTCCTGTTTTTCTACTTCCTTCAGTTTTATTCACACCCAACCAAATAGTTATGAGGCCAACCAAACTGAATTTCCCACATAGATATACATTTTCTAACAAAAGCATGCATACTCTTCTTCCTTATAGAAAGTAGAAATTTCTACTACTGTACAATCTCACCACATTACACTTGTCCCTACTTTCCTTTACCCTCTTCTTCAGTTATTTGTGATTCACTTAATCTCTTCTATATTTTATTCTACATTTTATCCTTTAGGTTTCACCAGACTCCTCAATTCTTTGATATCTTATCACAAAGAATTTATTTCCTTTCAGCTTTCTAATTCCCTCTGTATAGTCTGCCCAGTCCTGTTTATCTCTTAAATCCCATATAAACATTTATCTTTCTGCTCCATAGAAATATTCTGGAGTTGAGAAGCTGTAGTGTTCATAAACATTCTGCAACATAATTACAGACAATTAACTTGCCAACCATTCCTTCAGAAAAAATAAGTTCACTAAGGTATAAATTTCCCAGCTCTCAGGGTCTGCTGTGTACCAAATGTCAACTTTCCCCAGTTTTATTAAAAATGTTGAAGAGTCAAATACTACAGTTATACCTCTTAAGATGAACGCCCTGCAAGATGAAAACCTCAGAAGATGAAAAAAATCTGGAAATAGGATTGCTTCACAAGACAAAAATTCCGTATGGGATGCTTTGAAAGATGAAAATCCATTCCACATTTTGAAAGAAGCTACCCAGGATGCAATGTACCCTCATAGTTTTTGGAAGGGTGGGAGGAGTTTTTCATCAAATTTTGGAGCCACTTTGTTTTGTCACAGTTTTTGGACTTGTAGGACTTGGAAAGGTAGGGAGCTGAGTTTTCTTTGCTTGCGTCTGTGTTTTTGCATTGTTTTTCATTGCACTTTGGGTGGGGACGACCTGGGTTTTTTCTTGGAGCTTGCTTTTGATCATCTTTGCCTTGCTTTTCATTGTACTTTTGGCAGGAACAACCTAGGGTTTTTCTTGGAGCTTCCTTTTGATCATCTTTGTATTGTTTTTCATTGCACTTTTCTGCCAGGCACATCTGTCTTATTTGAGGCAGGAGGCAGCAGTGATGTTGTCAAATTGCATCTGAAGCCAAGAATTTGGTTTCACAACCCAGTCATTAAACAAAGGGGCATAGGTCTCTCTCTCTCTCTCTCTCTCTCTCTCTCTCTCTCTCTCTCTCTCACACACACACACACACACACACACACACACACACACACACACACACACACACACACACACACACACACACACACACACACACACACACACACACACACACACACTTTTGGTGGGAATGTCCTGGGGTTTTTCTTGGAGCTTGCTTTTGATTATCTTTTCATTTTTATTCATTGCACTTTTGGCAGGATCAACCTGGGGTTTGTCTTGCTGCTTTCTTTGGTCCACATCTGCATTGCTTTTCATTGCACTTTTGCAGCAACAGGTTGGGGTAAGTCTTACTGCCTGCTTTTATCCATGTTTGCATTGCACTGTGTGTGTGTGGGGGGGTGCTCCACTGTGTTTGTGTGCAGCTCTGCATGCCTTTAAAGTATATTTTATACAGAGGTATGGGGGACAAAATGGCTTTCTTTCTTTCTTTCTTTCTTTCTTTTTGGCCTTTTTTACGACCTCCGCAACAGATTAATCAATTTCCCATTCATTCCAATGGGAAACAGCGTTTCTCAAGATGACTTTTTCATACTATGAAATGACTTGTAGAGTGAATTAAATTCATCTTAAGATGTACCACTGTATTAGCAAAATTATGTCTAGTGACATCAAACAGCTTTATGTTCATGCTATTTTACTAATATTATTTCTGTCTAATATTTACTTCTTGCTACAATAACTGTTACCTGCAAATGTGAAGGATATTCTACTTTTGCCACCAAATTGGTAAGGAAGCTCTTTAGTTTTTCCAGACCTTGTGCCAGGCTATAGTCCTGAAGTGTGGAATAAAACATTAAGATTTTTAAACTTGATTTTTTAAAGCTAGCATTAATATTTTAAAAGTATTAATAATTTAATATAATTGTGCCTATCCATGTGTACACTTTGCTAGCAAATTGATAATAATTACATATCATCACTATATTCCATTAAGAAAATTTGTCACTATTTGTCGCTATTTCCAGGTTGTACAAGGCGTAATACTCTCATAGGTGGTTTGCCATTCCCTTCTTCTGTGAGCACTCTGAGAAAGTGCAACTTCCCCAAGCTACACAGATTAGATCAGTCATAGCAAACCTTTTAGAGACTGAGTGCCCAAACTGCAAATCAGAACCCACTATTTTTTCACAAAGTGCCAATACAGCTTTTTTTTTTTAACCTGAATACAGGTGGCCATGAAGGGGCGGTGTCGGATGCCCACAGAAGGGGCTCCAAGTGCCCCCTTGGGATTGCCAACAATGGACTAGATCCTCTACCCAAGAGGAACAGCCGGGAATCAAATTCTCAACCTCTGACTCTTCAGTAAGATACAGAACTCAGGATGTGTTTTGTGTCTTGCCCACCCAGCAATTCTGCTTGCATAGTTCCCCCCGCCCCCAGTTTTCAGCATGTGTGATCACTTGTATCAGCCCAAAGAGCCACTGGCTAGTGTCTCCCAGGGAGATGTTGACAGTTGGGCATCTTTTTTTTTAGTACACTTTTGGGAAGTGATGAAACTTGCTTTGATATAACAACTTGCGAAACTGCAGTGCTAATTTGACATTCCACTTCACTGGAAACCCAGAGTTAAAAATCATTCAGAAGAGAAACAAGAAGTACTCACTTGAACATTTGTTTAAAATTATGCTTTTCCAGTTTAGCACCATGTCAGATTAATACTGTAATTTCAAAAGGTGTTATACCAGTTCAGTACTATGTCACTTACCAAATTTTTAACAACAGACGTTGGATGATCTGTAATACCACTAAGATTTTTTGCAGTTTGAGATGTAATATGAATTGCTGCCTAAAAACTGTCTGACATAATTAAACATCCCATGTGAGCCTTCCTATCTAGTTGCACCCTCATTGAAATATAGAGCCAGCTAATACAGTAATATTATCAATTAATACAACTATTTAAGCTCCTATCTACAATGGGGAAGAGATGTGCAACTTTAACCCCTTACTGCTTTAATGTTAAATCTCATCATACTCACCTCCACTTAACCAACAAGTGCTTAACCAGTTGCTCAAGATGCTGATTTTTACAGAGATAGCAACCTTACATTATTTTGCCCTTCCCCTTTTACCCTATTATGGGTTAATGCTGTGCCACCCTCGTCCGCTATTATTTCCGGTGATTTAACTTGCTTTATTATTTATTATAGTTGTACTACTGTTTTGTCATTTTATTCTTGGATTCATTGATTGTTATTAGCCACAAAGAAAAATGCTTTCTGCTAAAGGGACACTATAAATATTTAAGGAGAAAATAAAATAAAATAAATATATAAACAGTGATCAGAACTTTTCAATTTTGTTTTCTCTGAAAGTCTTGTGTTTTAGCAACAGGTACTCTGGATCCAACTGCTGACTCATTATTAGGCTTCTAAGATTAGTAAAGGCTAATTCCCAAAAACCCTTCAACACCATTATTGGTGCAGAACATTCTTACCCTTTGCCTCTCTGCTGATTCCACTCAAATGTGTTGAGGATGGCTCCCTGCTTCTCTCACTCCTCAGTTCAATTTCCTTCTGTCTTCAGGGCTCTCTTCTCTGCTTGGCCTCTTCTTCAGGTTCCAATGGCTCACCATCCAGTTTTCAATCCCTGACCTGGACCTGGCCTTTTATGCAAGCAAACAATCTTTCTCCTAACTCCAGATGTATTAAAATCTGAACCAATCAGCAAACGTGGGGTGGTGGCAATTCATTAATCAGATTTGCCCAATATGGATCCTCTCTGCTACAATAAATTCAACCAGCTGAATAACCAATTATAGGCAGTTCATAGATGGTAACACTCTAATAATAACCTATCTACAAGAAATGAACTTCTATCAGTTTTGTATCAATTTCTAATAGCTGAACATTAACACTTAACCCATTTAAAAAGAGAGTCAGACCAGCCATAGTAATATTTATTAATACAGTGAGTTGCTGGTGCATTTTAGGAATGAAATCCCTTCTTCCGGAATTCAGAATGTGCAAATGCAACCAGTACAATTGCCTTCCTATTTTATCCTATGTCTGCATGCAACAGCTGCTGAATCTTTTCCCACTCTTATATCTGTGATTTACATAATACATGCACAAACATTTATACCTAATGCCAATTTCCCATCGCAACAAGGTCTTTTACACAGTAATAATCAAAATATAAAATTAAGAACTGGTTTGTTGAGGGAGGAGAACAGTGAGCAATAACAAATGCAAAGAAGTCCATATTCTCATCATCCCTTAATCCATTCCTTCTGCTTCTTCAGCTAAAATTTTTTACTAGGAACAACATGAGGGCCAAAAAGAAATGATTTGAAACTCCTGTTGAAACAGGCATTGTAATAGTCTCCTTTATGTTTCCCCCTCAGATAAAGAACTTCCACACTCAGTTGCTCCATGGCTGACAATCTGGTTTAATTTGTCCAGCCAATTGTTCTAGACAAAGTTGCTTTGGGGCAGACATCCTATTCCTGCCATCCTACTGGGATATGTGAAATATACCAAACCATTGCACTGGAAGGGGAAGGAGACACTACAATAGCAATACAGCAAGTGCAGGGAGAGTGGGGCAAACTTTGAAGGGAATCTTTTTGACCACTATTGAAGTTTGAAAGATAACAAGGCACCATCCTGTTAGGCAAAACTTCAGGATTCTTTCTCAGAGATCCTTTCCTCCTCCCCAAAATAGTCAAAAGCGATTTCCCAGCAAGCCATTGCAATCACCAAGTGTCAGGTATCAAATAACCTTCTGTTGTTTATAGGATTCAACAAGGATTGTAATCATAAACTCGAAATAGTAAAATGTCCAGCTGTGAAAATTAGCAGTTTCAAGGAGTGTCAGTCCATTATCAGCCCAAGTGGAGATGCCAATTATACCCCAGAACAGAAAAAGAGAGACAGAAAAAAACACCAAATACTCTTATGCATTACATCTTTAGACAGTAGTCACTTATCTCATATTGAGACAGGACCGGAATAGGGGAAGTTGCATAGAAGTATATAAACTACCAAGGAGGAAGGAGGTGATTAATATCTTCATTGAGTTAGTTCATTCCAGAAAAAGAGTGACCAAGAGAGATCAAGAGAGACACAAAGAAATGGGGTTAAGAGTTATTAGAGTTCCACACAGAATATTTATTTATTATTTTATTTATTTGTTATATTTCTAGACCGCCCATCTTCCAATTAAAAACAAAACAAAAGGGGGGGGGGGGCGTGGCTGGAAGAGCAGCGGAGCAGCAGCGTTTTTCGGGGCTCCGAGAAGAGACTGCTGTTACGACAGATCGAGATCTCCTGAAGAAATCAGGAGCAGGGGGGTTGTGCAGGAGAGCACACTCCTGGGCCGATAGGGATCAAAGAAGTGTGGGGGGCTGAGCAGCAACTCGCCCCCGAAGCATTTCTCTCCCGAGGCGAGCGATCTGGTCCGGCGCCATGATGGCGACTCAGCTGCTGAACCACGCCAGGATTCCACTTTAAGGTAATCCGAATGCATCGAAGAATAAGGAATGCCAACCCGAGAAGTGTGTACAGAGAATTGGCAGCAAGAGTGGATTGGAGTAAATAAGCCATTTCCACAAACATTTCTTTGGGACTGAAAGAGGGAAAGCGGCATAGAAGACCCCTCCCCTCCCTTTCTGGAGCTCTCTTTCACTTTGTCCGCCTTGGCTAAATTTATCGGACAGAGGCAGAGTGACCTGAAATAAATCACTGACTAGTTGTAAAGCCTTGAATAGCTGCTTTATCTCCACAAGCAGAGCTGTTAGCGCTCAGTTAACAGACAAGCAACATCAAAGCAAGAATGGAGATCAAGGGCAATTAACCCGAAGCTGCTAAGTCTGGCCAGAAGCCATTACACAGGGAGACTGTTCCAAGCCTTTAACCCTTTGATAGCCTGAATTACACTTTAACTGCTTGACTCTTGTTGCTGGTGATTTAAAACTGAGCCAGACCACCTGAATCTTAGCCTTCTTTCGTCATCCCTAAAAGCTGTGGATTTATAAAGACATCAAGTGCTATTCGAAGCCTTGGGCATTGCCAGCTTCTTAGCACGAAGAGTGGGGCACGTTGCAGTTGGATACAATTAAGAGCACGCAAGGTGCTGTTGGAGCCTTTGGCATAGCCGTCTCCACAGCACGAAGAATCTGGTTTCTTGTTTACAGGTGCCTGCATATCGGGCGAAGATATCCCTAACTCAAGAGGGTATAGGTGTCTAACTTTAACTAAACTGAAATCACAGCATAAGGTTATAGACTGAACTTGGTAGTAGATGAGTTTTCTTAAGCGCTGATAAATGGCTGTTATTTAGATGGACAAGCCCTGAACAGACCTTTGGTTAAGAGCAACCTATATTAGACAGTTGTGAATCATTACTTTAATCCTCATCGTTGATACTTGTTTTGTTTATCAATTTGGTGGGTATGAGTTGTATGTTATAGGCTAGATTAATGGTTAAGTTCTATATTGAAATAAGTGGCGAAGGAAGGGGAGAAGGACAAAAGGCAATTGAAAAAGGGGCTCATATTTATATAAACTAACCTTGGGGTCAAATTGAGCTCCAGGAAGATGGCAACTCGAAAGAAAGAGGAATCCCCCAACCAAACAGCAAATTTATTGAGACTCATAGCCCAAGATCCATTTAAGAATGCCCTTCAAGACCTTCAAGCAAACATTGTAAAGCAAATCCTAGATCAGATGCAAGAGGTCAAGACTGAGCTTAAAGCCGGAATAGATAGCAATAATGCGAAAATTGACACCTTCACACAGGCAATTAAAGAGGTGGAACACAAAGTCACTAAAATTGAAAAAGAATTAGAAATTATAAAGGAAGAAAAGAGTAAGGATCAAGACAGACTGACATTGATAGAGATGGATAGAGCATCATACTTTCTGAGAATCCAAAACCTAGAAGAACAGGAAGGAGAAGATCTAGAGCAATTAATAACTGAAGAATGGGCCGCACAAATAGGATTAACCAAAGAAGAACTACAACAATCCATAGACAGAATATATAGAGTAGGCAATGCATATACAAGGAAGAACAAATTGCCAAAAGAAGTGCACATAAAGTTTATAAAGAGATCAACAAAAGAGAAAATATTGAAATTTAACCAAGAGAAAGATCTAATGATAAGGGGGGCTAAAGTCAATATTTTGAAACAGGTCCCATGGAGCATGCGAAAAAAAAGACAGGAATATGCGTTCCTCACAAAAGTGCTTATAGATAGGAAAATCCCCTTCAAATGGTTAACCCCAGAAGGCGTCCTATTTAACTGGGAGTCGAGAAGATACAATCTAAATAGCAAAATGAAGGCAAGGAACTTCCTGGAAGAGATGAGATACAAACTCAAGTTAACGGAAGAAGAATTGCAGCTTTCCAGTGAAGAATCAGAAGGGGAGACAAAAGGGAAGGAGGACAGAGCATGGAAACCACAGAGAACTTTAACACCCCCCTCACCCAGGAAGACAAGGAACTGGAATAAGAACAAAGACAAAGCAGATAAATCAGACAGTAAAAACCGGTAAAATGTCAAGAGAACTCAAGTTTCTATCAGTTAACGTTAGAGGGATGAACTCGCCCCAGAAGAGAAATTTAATCTTCAATAAATTATACAAAACCAAAGCGGATGTCATATTAATTCAAGAAACCCACATTAAAGAATCAGACAAGAACATGCTAAAGAATGACAAATTAGGACAAATGTTTATAGCAGCAGATAAACAAAAGAAAAGGGGTGTGGCAATGTATATACAGAAAGACCTTAATCCAAAACTAATCCACACCTCAAAGGATGGAAGAGTGGTAGCAGCAGAGATAACAACAGAGGGCGAAGAAATATTGCTAATAAATATTTATGCACCAAATGAAGCGCAAGATAAGTTTTTCATACAATTAAAAGAACTCCTAATAAGAGAACCGGAGAAAAAAATATGCATCATGGGGGACTTTAACGCAGTAGTGGACAAAACAAAAGATACCTCAACGACAGATGGGGCAGGAAGAAAAAAGAAAAGAAATATGATCCCTAAAACTTTCTTAGAAATGGCAAAAGAGCTGAACTTAATTGACATTTGGAGAACCCGAAACCCATATAAAAGAGACTACACATTTTACTCATGCAGACATAAGTCCTGGTCGAGGATTGACAACTGTTGGATCTCAGCAGATTTGATACATCAAGTGGAAGAAATTGAAATATTGCCAAATACGTATGCAGACCACAACCCAATAATAATGACGTTAGGACAAGCAAGAAGGAAAGGAGGATGGAGATTAAATACTTATCTGATGAGGGATGAAAATTTTATAACCAAAATGAAAAAGGAAATAGATTTCTTCTTCCAAACAAATAAACCCCAAGATACAGAAATGACAACAATCTGGGACGCAGGGAAGGCCTATCTTAGAGGGTTAGCAATACAATATAATGCACAAAAAAGGAAAGAAAAGAAGAAACAATATCAAGATCTTCTAACAGCTTTAAAGGAGAATGAACAGGAGCTTAAAAAAAAAGACCCTCAGCCTCCAACTTTAAAAATAAAATAAGTATTTTACAACATGAAATCCATTTGCTGGAACAAGAAGAAATGGCAAAAAAAATCAAATTTGCAAGGCAAAACTTCTTTGAAAATGCGAACAAACCAGGAAGATGGTTAGCTTACAAAATTAAAAGAGAGAGAGAAAAATGAGAATTGGCACACTAGAAAACAAAATAGGCAGGGGAATATATAAGCAGAAAGAAATTGAGAAAATAATACAAGATTACTACACAAACTTATATAAAAAAAAAAGAAATTGAGCAGGAAGATCAGTGGAAATATCTAGATAAGATCGGGAGCTGGAAATTTAGTCACCAACATTTAGAGAGGCTAAACAATCCAATAACAACCTATGAAATTATGGAGGCATGGAAAAAACAGAAGAAGCGGAAGGCGCCGGGACCGGACGGGATCCCGATGGAATTTTACCAAGGATTGAGGGAATTCTAGCTCCACAGTTCAAAAAACTAGTGGAATATATTGGAAAAAAACGGCAAAATTCCAGACTCATGGAAGGAAGCACATATATCACTGGTACATAAAGCAGGAACAGAAAAAAAAGAAATTAAAAATTACAGGCCAATCTCTCTTTTAAATGTCGATTATAAGATATATGCAACTATCTGGGCTACAAGACTAAAGAAGGTGCTTGAAGAAATGATACATGATGACCAAACAGGATTTATCCCCAAACGAAAACTGACATCTAATATAAGAACAATAATAAACATCCTGGAATTTTATGAACAACACCCAGAGAAACAAATGATGTTGATTTTTCTAGACGCGGAAAAGGCCTTCGATAATCTGAATTGGGAGTTTATGATTCTACAGTTAAAGAAGATGGGGGCACATGGACTCTTTTTACAAACAATTAAAAATATTTATACCGAGCAGAAAGCGAAGATCAAAGTCAATAATCAAATGACGGAAAGTATCCAAATCATGCAAGGCACGAGACAGGGGTGCCCACTTTCCCCTCTACTATTTGTTCTAATCCTTGAGTCTTTGAATAGACAAATAAGAGGGAATAGGGAAATTAGAGGTCTGGAAATCAAAGGGGAGGAGTATAAACTGCAAGCCTATGCAGACGACCTGGTAGTAATATTGGATAATCCCCTGCACAGCATTGAACAAGTATTAGGAGAAATAAAAGAATTTGGAGCAGTGGCAGGCCTAAAAATAAACTACAGCAAAACAAAATTCATGACTAAAAACATGCACAAAAAAGATGTGGAGGAACTCAGCCTTAAAACAAAATTTCAGGAAGTCCAAAAAATAAGATACTTGGGGATTATGATCACCAAAAAAACAAGCAATCTAATGAAGGAAAACTATCTCTTAATGCAGAAAGAAATAAAGAGAGATTTGGACGATTGGAACAAGTTGCAAATATCAATGATGGGAAGAATCGCAACAATCAAGATGTCAGTCCTCCCAAAATTGCTATTCCTCTTCCAAAATCTACCAATTATACTAAACTTTAAATATTTCAAAGAACTAGACACACTGATCTCAAAATTTATCTGGAAAGGGAAAAGACCAAGAATAAAACTCAAAACATTACAAGATTTAAGAGAAAGAGGAGGAGGGGGGGCTACCAAACTGGTTACTATATTATAAAGCATGCGCCTTGGTTTGGATAAAAGAGTGGATAACACTTGGGAACCAAAGAATGCTAAAATTAGAAGGCCAGGATTTAAGAATGGGCTGGCACGCATATGTGTGGTATGGGGGAATCAAGGAGCAGGCACACTTCTCAAACCATATAATAAGGAAAGCACTCTCCTTAGTTTGGCAAAAATTTCAAACACAGAACTATAAAAAATTCCAGAATGGGTTGCACCTATAGAGGCCTTTACTCTAAAAACAATAAACCAAAAGGGTTTACTACTTACGTATCAAGAATTGCTGACTAAAGAGAAGGAGATGAAAGAGAAAACAGAATTGGAGAAATTGGGCTTGGCAACAGATTGGTGGTCTATGGCAAAACTAGAATCAAGATACAAAAAAGATAAATGTATGGGTTTTTTTGAAGGGAAAACGCGGGTGGATCAACTCTGGATATATACAAATGAGGGAATCATCAAAAAAATGTACACATATTTATTAGAATATGAACTGGAGGATGAAAGAGTGAAGGAGGGAATGATTAAATGGGCTCAAAATTTTAAATATAATATTGATATTGATGACTGGACTAAAATGTGGAAAGACAGTCACAAATTAATTAAACCGGTTAGTCTCAAAGAAAATATATTTAAAATGTTTCACAGGTGGCATCTGACTCCGGTAAAACTAGCCAAAATGTCAAAAGGGTCTAATAATGTTTGTTGGAAATGTAGAAAGAATCCAGGGACTTATTATCATGCATGGTGGTCATGTGATCAAGCTCAGATATTCTGGCGGCAGACTTGGAAAGTGGCACAAGAAATTGTACAAATTAAATTAAATTTCAGACCGGAAACGTTACTGTTGAATATAATGCCAGAGACTACTGATAAAAAAATAAAATATATTCTCTTGTATATATATACGGCAGCTAGACTGCTCTGGGCCCAGAAATGGAAAATAACCGAAATACCAACGAAGGCTGAACTCTTGAAAAAGTTACTGGACATTGCAGAACTGGATATGCTCTCAGAGACGCTGCGAGACCACCCAAGGCATTATGTAAAGGAGAGCTGGAAGATGATATACAGCTGGGCCCAGAAGCAGTTAAATGAATAAAGGGCAAAATAGTCATAAAGACGTTAAAAAGTGACACTAAGTCTGGAAGTCTTGTAGATGGCTGTTCAAAGGTGGAATCACCAATACCTCTGTATTAGTAATAGATAAGGGGACAGGAGCTGTCTACTCTAGATTCTGGTCTGTATTAGTAGTCTAATGTGACCCTTAATACTATTGAATTTTGTTTGTATATAGTATGCAAAATAATAATTAAAAAAAATTATTTAAAAAAAAAAAAAAACAAAACAAAAGAAAAAAATACAAAGGGGGAGAAGTACTAATAAAATAAGGAGGGACAATGCCCTCCACAAAAGATGGCGCGGGCAGTAAAGGAAAAAAATTAAATAAAAAGGTCGCCATATGCGTCTTTGAAAAAGTAGGTTTTCAGGGCCTTTTTAAAGGCGGGCAGGGACTGTGCTAGGCGCAGCTCGCTAGGGAGATGATTCCAAAGTGTGGGGCCCTCCACAAAGAAGGCGCAGTTACGCGTGAGCGATTTCCGCGCCTCCCTGGGTGTGTCCCTAAGTGAGTGCGCCTGCAACATTCTTGTGGGCCTGACCCCAGTTGAAGGATTCAAAAGAAAGGTTAAATAAATAAATAAATAAATAAATAAATAAATAAATAAATAAATAAATAAATAAATAAATAAATAAATAAATAAAACTGCCAAATAGTACTTAAAGCACTCTCTGGGTTGTTTGCAATTTCATTACAGAGGCTATACATTTCCTCTCCCCACACACCCCAGCACGTTGGGTATTCAATTCACCATCCTTGGAAGGATGAAATGCTGAGTCAGCCTTGAACTGGCTACCTGAACCCATCAGGGTCAAACTCATGTCATGAGCAGAGTTTTGCTGCAGTACTGTGCCAAAAGGGTCAACACTTCAGTGTCATTTTTAGTGGAGATAGATTTAAATGCAAACTAAAACCATAACTCTGAAAATATGTGCTACCCTCAACTAGGTGCAAAGCATGACACCATTATATCATTTGAATTTTTGTGCTCATTTATATTCTATCAAACTAATCCATGAGGACGTATTGGTCTATGAGGTGCTTTCTCCTTTCTTGACCATGGTAAAGCGGGAAATTGTGTTCAGAGGCCACAATAGTGTGGTGAAAGAAGGCTACATTGCAGTCACTGACCTGTCCTGGGTGTTCTATGGAAAGGGCCGAATGGACTGTCTGCGGATCTGTCGGGGATGTCAGGGGATGATTAGAAGGAGTTAAAGTTCCCTCGTTTCCATGATATGTGTCAGAAATATCCACTGCAGCTGGCTCAGTTAATTTCCTCCCTTTGGTATGAAAGATTTTTCATTTCAAAGGTTTTTACATGTAGTCCATCTTTTACCCTAGTTATTGTAGGCTGGCAAGGCTTTGGAAGCCATTGTGATGTTGCCATGGAATCTTTCCACCCTGTGCTCAGTACTTAAGACTGTACTTTGTTCTGCAGTTTCATCTGGGTGTGCTTAGCATGGAAAACATCACTTGTAAAGGAGCTGAGTTTTTCTTTCTTTCTACATATTACTAAGCTATTGTCCTATAAAATGGTGTTCTCAGAGCTTCACGTAGAAAAGACAAAAATGTACCAATTTGCTGTCAACATACCTGAATGAAAATGTACTCATCCTGGACGACAAGTGAGCTTGTATCAATAGAGCGCAAAAATGGTCCTCTTTTGGTCGTCTCTGAACATTCTTGAATCCTACACATTATATAATGGGCATCTGGAAATGGAATAGAATAGGGAATGAGTAATGGCTAGGTCTTTATTAGGAAAGGGAGGCAAACTATCAGAAAAGATAAGCTCAGAACTTGGTGAAGTTATTACTGTTGTTTACTAATCCTCCAATAAGCAAGGCCATGCAGCATGGCCTGCTTTATTTCCACAGTAATGTTTTTTTTTTAAGTTTTTTTTCCATTTTAAATATTCCTTCTTTTATTTTTCTTCTTCTTCTGCATTGCAACAGGTATATTTCATATATCAATATTATCCAAATCAAGATACATTTAGATACAGCTGCATATTAAATTATTCACTTTCACGACACAAAAATGAGAAAACATAGATCTATTGCTGTGAGTGAAACAGATTCTCTTTTCCATGCGTTCTGTGGACTCAAGGTCAGCAAAGAGTTTTACAAAAAAATAGGTAATTTGGTGGCCATATCCTTTTGCATTCTTCTATTTGCATAAACAATTATTCTTCAAGAGATACAAAAACACGCAAATATATAAAGATGTATCTGAATTACATTTCCTACTATTGACTCTTCTATCTACAAAGTTTGGGAATGTTACTTTTACATAATGCAATGTCAAATTGGGTCCACTGATCCCTTCCCGTGGTTATTACAGTTGCCAAGTCAAAGAGAACTATAAGGATGCAAGACTAGTCATAAAACCAAATTAGAGTGCCTCGTACATCTGATAATTTGGAAGCCTTCTACCACTATAGCCAAATTTAATGCAACCTCCATTCATGTGGAAGAATGGATGGAATTTTAGATTTAGGTATTACATATTTAATGTTTATGCACCATAAAAAATGAAAAGTACTTTTCCAGTTACTGAATAGCAAAGCTGCTATTTGTCAAGGGAGTTCTCCATATGAAGAATTCATTTTCACAGATGCATTTATGGTGGTTCTGGCCTCCTCATAATAAAGGTCCAAAATATAAAAAATCTAGTGCACTGATTTTAATTGTTCTTTTTTTATGTCGGGATTATATATGGAGTTCCATTGACTGCATCTAAACATTTAGAAAGCTGCTGAAATCATTCAAAGTGACGTGACGCAACTAGCATGTCTGTTTAAACCACACTACAAGTCTTTAAATAATAACATTGGAATTAACAGGAAGGCCATTTTAATGGCTGAATGCATAATTTTCTGTTTGATTATAAGGTCTAAGCTAGTGGATCTCTTTTGTGGGAATATTACAGTGACAGGTATGTTCTGAAACCATGCCCCCCCCCAGTAATGCAATAACAATTTCCTCAATTGGGTGATGTGGTAAATACGATTTCATAGTCTAACTACACATGACATTTCCAGTAGCTTTCATTGTTTAAGTAGGGATTTTAACCTGAGACATGTCACTGTGCTGGTGCTTCCCCAAAAATGAATTTAGGCTTTCAAAAAATCTATTAAAATACTTGGGAACTCTGGAATAAGTCTTTCAGTGCACTATCATCATCCTTTCCCACTAAAGAACATAGTTGCTATAAGTCAGCCCTCACTGCCTCTGATGGAGAGTATATATAATGCTGAACCCTACATATTTTGATTTGTCTAGGTATTGTTGAAATCACAGCCTGATCAGTGGCAGATAGACTGTGCCTGAGCCCCCCACCTCTGTTGAGAGAGGTGTTTTCAGTGCTCACATAAATGGCTTCCCTGACCCCTCTCTCAAACCACCTCTCTTCTCTGTGTAATATGTGTACATCCTCATCTTTCAATGAGTGTCCTTTGTACTACAAGTGGAGGTGTACTTTTGATTCTGATCCTGAGTTGTTATCCTTCGTATGTTGGGCCATCGTTCTGTTTAATGGCTGTTTAGATTTTTCAATGTAGAGGTCTGCATATTCCTCACTCACATATACTATATTGCTCCTTTTGTGTTAGTATTGGGTCCTTTGGGTGGACGTGTCTCTGCTTTAGTGTGTTTGTGGGTTTGAAATAAACATGGATGTGGTGTTTGACAAAAAATCATTTTAAGCTTCTCAGACACTCCAGCCATGTAGGGAATGACCAGGTTCTTTCTTTGGGTCTGGGTCTCAGGCTGATCCATTGTTCTTCTGGTTTGGCACACTGATTTGTTGAAGGCCCGCTTTGGATATCTACAGGCCTTAAGTGCTGTCTTCAGGTGCCTATCTTCATTCTTCTTGGCTTCTATGGAGGTGGGAATGCTGTTTGCTCTGTGGTCCTAACTTGTGTTGTAATGGATGGTGGGATATAATAAGTACTGATGTGTGGGTGGGATTCTTATAAACGTCTACTCCCAGGCCACAGTCAGGTCCGATGATGACTGCATAATCCAGGAAAGCCAGCCTGTTGTCTTGGGTGTCTTCCCTAGTGAACTTAATATTAGGGTTCACCGCATTGATGTGGTCTGTAAAGGCCTGTACTTCATGAATCTTGATTTTCACCCAGGTATCATCTACATACCTGAACCAGTGGGATGGTGTTGTCCCTGGAAGGGTGTTGAGTAACTTCTCCACTTCTTCCATGTATAGGTTCACAACAATTGATGACACTAGGGAACCCATGGCACAACCATGCTTCTATCTGTAGAAGTCCCCTTTGTACATGAAATATGTAGTGTTTAAACACAGGTCAAGGAGCAGGCATATCTGGTCTGGGTTGAGGCTGCTTCTGGAGGTGAGGGTGGTGTCTTCTCTTAGTCTTCTCTTTACAGTTGTTAGGGCATTGGTACTGGGAATGCTTTGATATAACATCAAAGGATACCATGGTTTTGTCAGTATCCAGTTTCAGTTCCCTCATTTTGAAACAAACTCCTCTGAATTGTGCACGTGGTGGTCTGTGAATCCAACCAGTGGGGCTAGAATAGTCGCCAGGTATTTTGCAATGTTGTAAGTCACTGAATTTATATGACTGACGATGGGTCTGAGATAGATGCCTTGCTTGTGGATCTTGGGAAGTCCTTAAAAGCAGGGGACGGTCTCTTCAGGATATAACCAGTGGTAAGTCACCCTGTCAATTGTGTTATCCCTCTACAAGAGTTTTAAGTGTTCTATTCCATTTTTCTTGTAGTTGCTGGTGGGGTCTCTTTTCAGTTTTTCACATGTGTGTGGGTCATCTAAAAGTGAGATAACCTTTTTGTGGTAGTCCACAGTATTGAGGATGACAATGCATCTTCCTTTGTCCACAGGCAAAATGGTGATGTTCTCATCACTGCTGAGAGATGTCAGAGCACTTCTCTCCTTCCTGGTGAGGTTGGATGATGGTGGTTGATTATTGGAGTACAGCATAGACTTTTATCCTGAGTAGTTTCTGCTGCTGGCAGATTGTTGTTGTAAATGGCCGATTCTGTAGCTGTGATGAAATCCACAACATAACATCCTGTTGGGTGTTATGGCAAAATTTCCCACACTTCTTTTCCTGAGATTGTCTCCTTACCTATGCATATATGAACTACATTTCTATCTAAATTATTAAAATAATTTATAAATTTACATTTATAAATGTAAATTAGCACACACAACATTTACACATATTTTGCCATCTTTTTTCTCACACTGAGATAATGAGTCTCTGCATTTCTAGTGATGCATTGGAGCAGTGGTTCCCATCCTTGGGTTCCTAAATGATCTTAGACTACAACTTCCAGAAATCCCACAAGTACAGGGATTTCTGTGGAAGTGGAGGGAATGCTTATTAAATCTGTGGATGACACAAAACTGGGTCAAATAGCATTCCAGAGAAAACTGGATAATCATGTGTCAGATCTGCTTTGATTTGGATTCTTGCATTAAGCAGGGGACTTATAACCCCCTTCTAAATCTGTTATTCTATCTGTCTATAAAATACTTGCTCTTAAATCATCATAGCACTTCAGTTATGGGTTGAGACCTGGTTGAGATTCAGGAAAGAAAGAGAAGGTGCCAATGGGCAATTTTCACAATGGAAAGAGGTGAAAAGTGATATGCCCCATGGATCTGTCCTGGGACCGGTATTTTCAATCTGTTTATAAATGACCTGGAGACAGGGATAAGCCAAGTTTGCGGATGACACAAAACTTTTCCGTGTGGTAAAATCCAGAGAAGATTGTGAAGAGCTCCAGAAGGATCTCTCCAAACTGGGGAAATGGCAAATGTGTTTTAATATAGGAAAATGTAAAGTAATGCATATTGGGGCAAAAAAAATCAAAACTTTATCAATCAACTCATGGGTTCTGAGCTATCCATGATGGGTCAGGAAAGCGATCTTGGTGTCCTGGTGGACAGGTCAGTGCAGGTGCCTACCCAGTGTGTGGCAGCGGTGAAGAAGGCCAATTCCATGTTAGAGATTATCAAAAAGGGGATTGCAAACAAAACAGCCAAAATTATAATGCCGTTGTACAAAAGATTTTTTTTAACCCAGCCTGTTAGTCTGTGGAACTCTCTGCCACAGGATGTGGTGATGACATCTGGCCGGGATGTCTTCAAAAGGGGATTGGACCGATTCCTGGAGGAAAAGTCCATCACAGGTTAAAAACAATGATGGAGATGTGTAATCTCCAGTAGGAATGGGCACAAAACGAGGGAAAAGTTTCATTTTCTTTTCTGCTTACCCACGTTTTGTTTTGTTTTGTTTCTTACAAAAAATTTTTTAAAAAAATCATATGAAACAAAATGAAACAAAACAAAATGCCCCCCCCCCGGGTCCTGGAGGTACCAGATTTGGTGCCCAGACTCTGGGAGCCATTTTTAAAGGGCTCCTGCTAAGCTGCTATCGGCTGGACCCTTTAAAACCCTTTAAAACCAAGGTGCCGACTGGGCCAGGTATAAAGGGGTCCAGCCATTGACAGCTCAGCAGGAGCCCAAAAACTATGGAATGAAATGGTTTGTTTCAATGGAAAAACTATCGTTTTGTTTCATCTATAATGAAATGCTGCTTCCTCATTTCATTTCATTTCGTTTTGTTTCATTACATAACAAAACGACAAAACAGCATTTCATATTTGTTTCTTGCCCATCGCTATTCTCCAGGCTTAGAACCAGGATACTTCAAGAGCCAGATGCAAGGGAGTGGTATCAGCAGACAGATATCTTGTCTAGTGTACTCCCAGACACATTTGGTGGGCCACTGTGAGATACAGGAAGCTGGAATAGATGGGCCTTTGGCCTGATCCAGCATGGCTCTTCTTATGTTCTTATGTTCTTACATGTACGTAGTCATAAAGACCTGAAAGCAAACTGCTGAAAATAAGTCATTTTCTTGAAGAAATATTAGAAGGAACTTTTTCTGTAACTCTAATATTATTTCAACAAATGCAGAAAGAAGGAAGTTTTCAGTCCTGGATTTCTCATTGAGAAAAGATTTTTTTCCCTCTAATCACAAATGAAATGTAGTTCTTACTCCCCTCAGAGTCTAGGATAAGAAATGCTCAGCAAATTCAGCCTGGCAACTTACATTTTCAGTATCAATTAAAATGCAAATCAAGAAACTGAAATGAGCCAAATGAAATTTAATCTCTCCCTTTCCAATTTTATAGGCTTGGGGCTAAGACACTCACGTCCATCTGTTGTCCGAGCCTCCATGTGTACAAGATCGGGCTCCTTGTCCAAGCCTGCAACAGACCTGAGAGAAAAGAAGAAGAAGAAAAAGAAGAAAAAGAGAAACAAATCAATCTGGGAGACATAATATCCTAATGGAATGTGAACGTTTTGGTGGGGAAGAAATGAAGAGGGGTTGAAAACCAGCTGGATTCTTCTGGGTTTAAACAAGCCACCCATAGACTTGAACAAATTTAGTACACTGGGAAGTCACATGAAATCCAAGGAGCTCAGATTTAGTAATTTCTAAAAAAAGTTCCAAAAGAAAAAAGACTAGAATAACCAAAAACTTAGCTCTAATTCTACTTCTAGTTCTTCTTCAGGGGACACCTAATATAGAACTAGAAACAGGTTCAGGTAACATGTTTTCTTGTCAAAATTTTCTGAATTATAAGAATGAAGTGCCATCAAGCCTATTCTGACTTCTGGTAAACCTTTTCAGAGTTCACTATGGGAAAGTTGAGCAGTCTATAAATGTAAATAAATAAATAAATAAATAAATAAATAAATAAATAAATAAATAAATAAATAAATTTCCCAGGAAGCAAATACTCAGAGGTGGTTTACCATTCCCTTCTTCTGGTGGCATCCCATATCTGTGTACCTTTGCTCAGGACCAAACAAGCTGGTTGTACATGCCAGTGGAGGGGGGGGGGAATCGAACTCCCAGCCTCTGGTTCTGAAGTCAGATACCAAACCACTGAGCTATTACACATAGATTGAAACACTGCTGCACAATAATGTCACCACCACCAGCAAATTGGTAATGATTAAATTCTTCCTTTCAAAATTTCAGGCTCCTTTGTCACACTGTTTACATGCCACATAAACCACAACATTGCCTTTAATCTGTGGAAATTTACCTTTAGTCAGTGGTTTAACAGGATTAGAGTCATAGTGCAGTTTAACCTCTCATTGGAAGACTGCATGGTCCCCATTTTATTTATTTATTTATTTATTTATTTATTTATTTATTTATTTATTTATTTATTTACAAATAAATAAAATGGGGACCATGTAGTCTTCGAATGAGAGGTTAAACTGCAACTCCCATCAGCCTAGACAGCAACAACAATATGTAACAGTGTAGGTCATACTCCAGCAATGAGAGGATCAAACATTCAATATTTCTGAGCTATATTATCAGCACAGACTGCTGAAAATATTGTTCATTCACCTTTTAAGAAGTGAGCTAATTAGACATGGGCACGACCAGAAAAAAATGATGTTTCGAGTTTTCATTTGTCGGAACGGGTCCGTTTTGGGTCGTTTCCGTTTGTTGCAAAATTTTTCAAAAATTTGTCATTTCCGTTTGTCATTTGTCGTTTGTCGTTTCCACCACGATTTAGCGCGATTTGACTTCCCAGAGCATAGGGGTGTCCCGCAATCAGGGCCAGTGCTAGGTGTTTTTGCGCCCTAGGCGGGGGGCAGGGTGGGCGGGCGGGTGGCGGGGGGGAGGTGTGGGCGGGCTGCGGTGGCAGGGGGCCATGGGCGGGTGGTGGCCGCGGGTGGGTGAGTGGGCGGGCGGCGGCACGGGCTGCAGGCGGGTGGCGGCGCGGGCGGACGGGCGAGTGGGCAGTTAGGATATCAGAGGTTCTGTTCTTGGCTTGCACCCCAAATGTGTGTGTGTGCAAGCAAATTGAAGTTGGGAAAATAGAAAATAAATGGTAGTATATCATATATTTTTTAAAATAATTTCACACCTCCCACTCCCAGTTGAACCTCCTCCTTTATCCAATATCAGAAAAAAATCCTCAAACTGCCAGAGAAGAAATAAAGAATAAACTGCTATTCCCTTCAGCAGACAAAGCTGCAGGGAATCAAAGAAATTATTTTCTAAATTCAATTCCCTCCCTGCCTGCCTAACTTAAATCCTAAAGCCTCCGGCCTCCCTCCTCAATCTCGATCGGATCACACCAGCACCAGCAGCCAGCCCTCCTCCCTCAACCACATCCATACACCCAACTGCGATTTCTGGAAGGTGCCTCGGCTTTTTATGCCCTCCGAGACATCCAGAAGTGTCAGTCAAAAACCTGGCGATGCCATTGGTGGAATGGTTCAAACAATTTGCATGGTCCCATCCCATGCCCAGCCCAAATGGGCAGGTCTAAATAAATAAAAAATAAAATAAAACAAAATAAAATCAATACGACGTTTTATTGCTATAAAAAACCACTGCTGCTACTATAAAAATTCAGGCATTTAAAATAAATAAATTTCACATGTTTCTGTGGTGATTTGGTGTGTTTTTTGACCACGATTTCAAAAGAAAAATTGTGGTTGCCATTTTGCATCCCCCCCACCGCATGGCGTGCAGCGAGATAGACGAGGATGACTGCCCCCCCAGCCTTGTGCAAGAAGCCCAGGACAGGAGAAGAGGGGGGGGAGGCCGGGGACCCCCCAGAAACCACCCCTCTGGTAGGTGGCAAAGCCTCAGGCAGGCATATTTTTGCCTGCTTTTTTGGCCGGGAGTCGGGGTTTTTAAAAAAAAAACTTTTAAAAACTTTTTCTGTGCTTCGCATCATGCGATCGCCGCGATGCCACAAACGGAAATGAAAAACACAACCAACTTTTTCTTTTTTCGGTCCGAGTTCGAGTTCTGACGGCTTAATTATCGTTACCGTTTCCATTACGTAACAGAAACGATAACCGAAAACGGAAACTACAATTTCGCCGAGTCGTGCCACATGTCTAGAGCTAATTGATCACAAACATTTTGGCATCTTGAGTGTTTTGAGAAGGGCTGTAGTCCACACCATTTTTCATGTTTTCTTCACATGTGCATCACCACTGTAATGTGTGCTGTCAAGTCCAACTTCTGCTGACCCTTTTCAGGATTTATTAGGTAAAGAATACACAGAAGTCATTTACCATTCCCTTCTTCTAGGGACATCCTGGGACTGTGTAGCTGATCCACAGCCCACAGACAAACAGAACAAAGATTTTGTATCTCCTAAGTAGAATTGATACAGTAGTCCCCTGCCACAATGCAGTTCATATATTACGGTTTCAGTATATCACAGATTATTTTCTTACGAGAGGCAGGCATCCAAAGAATGGCTTGCTACACTCCAGACAGTTTTTTCCTTTATCACAGGCGGGTCAGACACCTAACTCCCATGATAAATGGGGGAGTACTATGTGCCATATTACTCATTACAAATGCAGTGGCCTCCATATTGTCATGTTTGGTGCTATATTCTAAAAAAAACAGGCCATATATTGGGAAAAGGTATATATTCATATTTGCAAATATAGGCATATTAGCAAAATAATCGTAGTATGGGAGAGAACACTCTCAGGATGCTGATAGAAAGTTTATTAAAAGTTTATTAAAAGAGCCCAACTGGCCTTCTTCAGGGACTTTTTCACTATAAAAAGGGGGGCATTTAAAAGACATAGAGTCTGAGAATTTTATAGTGAAAAAGTCCCTGAAGAAGGCCATTTCGGCCGAAACGCGTTGGGCTCTTTTAATAAACTTTTAATAAACTTTCTATCAGCATCCTGAGAGTGTTCTCTCCCATACTATGATTGTCTGTGGATGCTCCAGTCCTTTCATCTTATTAGCAAAATAGTAATTTTTTGTGGGCATTTAAATGCATATGGCTCTTGTGTAGGCTTTTTTCTTTTACATAACAAAACTATTTGGGGGGAAATGCAAACATTATAGAAGATGCAACAGATTTGTCCATCGTCATGTAAGGAAAATCAACTGTCTGTTTTAATTCAATGTCTCCTGTCCCTTCATCTTGCCTTTAGGAAGGTAACTCTTGCATGTTTAATACAGAGTAAAAAGATGTCTTCCTAATTTAACATAAAATCACTGAGAACTCTTTGAACATTTTCTTACTATTTGCCAGACTGCATGGTTCTTCTCTCCTTTGTGTATTAATCCTTCAAAATTCACATTTTTGGCTGCCATGAATGTGTAAAATTAACCTTATTAATCATGCATTAAAATGTTCATGAAATCTTACAAAGGCAGAGGTGGGAGGTGTAAACATACTGTAATAAATCAGAGAAAAAATGCTTTCTTGAAGACTAAGGACATTTAGTTTTGCTTGCCCATTATCAAACACGTAGATGAGTCCCTTCACCTACATAGTTAGTGCCTTTTACTATCCTTTCTTTGACACAGAAGAACAGAAAATACTTTTAGTTCCATATGATAAGGAAGCATGTGTGTATATATATATATGGAGGGTAGGGTGTTTTGTTGGTAAGTGTCTTTCAATTACAATCTTTCTTTTTCCACACAAAATATCTCCAGAAATTTGTCTTTTAGTCAAAAATAAATGTTTATATAAAAAAAACTTGGAAAAAATACAGACATGTGTGCTTTCGTTTCACTAAACTGACAGTCCTCTTGTATTAGAACATTAGAGATCCCATGCAAAATCCTCATCTGTCCTAGTAAACTGGATTTTGACTTCCTGGACAATTGTAGGAATATTCTTGGAAATCAGCAAATAATAAACGAAGAGGATAAGAACATGAGTTGATGAGGGAGGGTTTGGGTTGGGTGGAAAATGAGTTTGTCAAACATACATGTAGCTTCTCTTCACTCTGAAGTTCAAAACAGGAATGAGAGAAGAGTAAAATAGCTGATGATTTTTTTCCTGAACTTTTCTCCCTGGTAAGGTTTTATTGTAGTCACTTAAGTTAAAGAGCAATTTAGCATCTACTTAACTGTTGAACATTTCCCTTCTTCAACTTAAACTTAGCCTAATTAGATTTTGGTGTCTAATAACAATTAACTAAATGGTTAGCCTATTTCTATTAATTTTCCCAACTCTAAGCTTGCTATGCCCTAGGGTTTCCAAGGAATGAGTTGAAGTCTCAGTTGATAACTATTCCACATCAGGTCATCTGAGGTTAAAGACATCTCAGCACAAATGGTGCTGCAGGAGAAGGAGGAAAATGTTCATAAATGGGACAATTTGAAAGCCTAAACACCCATTTTTCCTTTCCCCAAGTAGTGCTGATCACTGTTTCAGCCCAGAAGTATCTGTATATGTCTTCTGCTACTGCAACATTAGTGCATTAAAAAGCCAGGGATGAAGAAAAGGATGTAGAGTCAGTTAATGCATGCAAATGTGACTGCCATTCTGTCTGAAACAAGATATGGAGTGGACTACTTTATATCTGCATATTGGATCAATCAGGCCCAGAAGCAGTACTAGCTCCTATTTCAGCCTTTGTCTTGACTCAATATGTCTGTGAAGATTCTCAGTCATCCAAGTGAGTTTATCTAGAAGTTGAGTCATGGCTACTGGACTTCTTTTTGAGAGATAGAAATGTTTCGCTGCTCATCCAAACAGCTTCATCAGTCTGAATACAGCTAGTGCGAGTCCTCCATCTTATAGTCTGTCAGCTTTGACCTCTTGTCACCGTTTTCTCTCCATATGACCTGCTACAAACGAGCATATGTGGAGCTTCATAGGCATACCTCAACATTGTAGCATTTTTATTTACACCGTTCTTTTGGGATAAGAAAAGCTGGCTTGACCATTAAAACAGCAGAATCTGGATGTCATAAATAGGCAGCATATGGTTAGTTCTTTCATATACTGTTATGGGCTTTTCGCTATCACAGATGGGGAAAGACACTTCTAAGAATCTATACCTCATGTACGTCATCAGCGTTGCTTTCAATGTAAAGCCAGATTTGTATGCTGTGTCTAAAGTTGTCTCCATTTGTGGCTGTGCCTTAGACTGCAAATTGGTAAACATCTAATAATTACAGCTCAGCAAATTCTTGACAGTGCCTGAATTCAGCTTATTAGTTTACATGCACAACCCGATATCCTCTTGGCTAAGGGTTGATGCCTGTGGAAAGGTGATAATATCGACAGGACACAATTTTTGGCAATTGTTTTTTCCTGCTTCTCTCCTGCAGCTTTTCCAACTCTCATGAAACCTCTTTCATTTTTTGAAATTCCTGAGACAGAAGGAGGAGCCCTTTCATTACTTAAAAAAAAAAAAACCTCACCTCTCTCTGCTCATGACATCATCATCTTTCCTCTAGCATAAGTTATGTTCCTCAGGATCCTTCACCTGACATTAGGATTCTGAAAAATCCTAAAAGCAGATAAACCAGCAGATGATTCAGGAGGCACAGCATGCCTATCAAATACATCTGAAATATATCAATCCTCTCTGCATTTGCTATTGTGATCTGACTGGTTTCTTAATTTATTTTGACAGGGCTGGCAGGTCTATTCATAACAAAAAGGGAAAGGAGAGACAATAGATAGAGATCCCCAGTTATGCTGCTTTTCTGTTAATGCTGTGTTTCCAAAATAAAATATGCACAAAGGAACATCATTCAACCAGAATAAGTATCTTGGAAGATTTAAGTAATTTAACAATGCAGAGATCCTTTGAGAGATTTGGAGAACAGGATACAGTCCTCTTAAAACAACCACCATGAAGCAAACTGTAATTAGAATGCTGGTAATCACATTGTTGTTGCTGCTGTTAATGCTAATGCATTTCTCACCCACATGGTTAAATAATTGTCTTTGAAGTTCTACCAGTGTGACAGGGAGGCACCAGAAAACAAATGTTTTAAATCCTCCAAATGTATGTCAGACTCATTCTGAAGAAAAGCACTAATATATCTGGTATATTTTTTTCGAGATAATAAAGCAGGTATCAGTGTGATAGAAACCGGTCTCTCTCTAGCCCTCTGCTGATAAGATTCATGACAGTGTCAAACAATGGCAGATCTAACTTACATGCTTTCTTTCCTACTTAGGTGAACCCTTTGATGGCAGTGGCAGGGGAGCAGCAGCAGAAATTAGAGCACTGTAGTGTTACTTGCCTGTTTACAGCTGCTTGCACTTTCAGCAAATGGCTTTGATTTATTATGTGCAAAGCATTCAGCCAAACATTAAGCACACTTTTAACGAAACCCTGCTGTCACCATAGTTCACATCACTCCCTTTCAAAGAATACTGGGCTCTTTAGTGCTCCACCCTTACCTGGAAGTTAATTCCTCTGCATTCAGTGGGACTTGATTTAGGCACACATATGATCGTGCTACAAAGTTATAATGCTAGAATAAGTTAAATGACAACAATTACATTCGTTTGTCAGCCACGCGATCATAAGACCTTGTCAGCTTCCTAGATTCATTCCAACAGCTCCTGCTGAAATGTGTGTGGTGCCTACATCATGGACCTCTCTGTCTGACTCAGAAAGCTTTTCTGTCCTGGTTTGCTTGAAGCTGAACTATGCACTTTGAGGCCAGCACCAGGGAGACTTGGGAAAAGAGTAGGGATGTGGGATAGGGTGTGCTTTGTTCATTAGTGCCTTTTGTTTTCTGCAGTGTGGCTCCCTCTGGATGTTTAGGGCTACATAGCCTGCCATGGGCAGCAGTCAGAGACGGTGGTCCAATACATCTAAGGGAAACCACGCTCTGGAAGACTGCCATTGGCAATAAGAGTTTTGCAGCTTTTCCTATGGATCATCCATGTTACACAGATAGCGGTTGCCTAAGCATGGTGAGAAGCAGTGACATGTCCTTTTCCCCAAACTGCATCAGACTCTGCTAAGAGAAGGCCACTGTAACACAAGGGCCTTCCTTTTTTTTGTCCCAGAGTGTCTATTGGGTTTTTTCAGCACTCGTATCAAATTAAAATAGCAGAAGACGATGCAGCCAGAAGGGATGATAAAGGTCACTTTTTTGCTGATGTGTCCCTTGACTGCTGCTGATGCAGCCTTCAGAACAAGGAGCCTACAGCTACATGTTCAACTGGTTCAGGATTATTAGCCAATTAATAACTCAAACAGACTCAAAATCCCATTAGGAGGAAATAAGCACTCATTGCTTTTTATTTCTCCTTTTTTTTTTTACCTTGACAGCTCTTTGCTTCTTAGAGACTTTACTGTTCTGCAATTTCTTCCTACTATTGAATTACATGTTCTTGGAGTTTGAAGGGCTGGTAGCACTGGAAGCTGCATTTTTGTCTGGACTGTAGGGCAGAGTTCTTTGCTTGACTGCACGTTTATGAGTTTTTTTCTGCCAAATATGTCATATCTGACCTGAGGAAAGTGAGCTCTTCCTAATAGGCAAGACATGGGGAAGACGTCATATACAGAGGTCTTAATTTATTTCATTGTCATGCAGCCATCCTTGAAATCCTTTGACTGGGTTACCCAGAAGAAAATTGGAACTGGGCAGAAGGAAATATTTGGGGAGTCATAACCAATGTAAACAAGGTCAAATCTAAAATGGAGGGACACAAACAATCTGCCCTTAAATCTGGAGTGAGATTTGTGGCAAAAGATATTTGTTCTGGGATTACTTTTAGGAATAATAGTTGTTTGAATATATTGGAGTCACCATGGCTGGTTCATACCCCTTTCTCCCCAAAAAATTAGCACTGCCATGAAACCTTTATCTCATCTGGGGGAACGGATTGGGGGTTGGGAAGAAAACAAAGAAAGAGGAAATGATTTTAAAAGTATTTTCCCCTCTTTGGTGGCTCTACTCCTTCAGATTATAGCCTTTGCAGCTGACAGGTATCTGTTTTCTTTGCTATTCCTTTCCCCCCTCTTCAGAATTTCTTATCATCCATCATAATGAATATTTATAACCTGCTATCAAGTAAGAAATATATAAAACACAAACTTTTGTGAGAAACCTGAACCATGAGTGGAGTTTCTAATGTTTTGTCCAGTCATTAACATTAATGTCTTTGAATGACACTTGGATTTAGTAGTCATTTAAAACAAGATGAAGCTGATTAAACTGAAGTCTGGGGTATAAATAATTTAAAATCAATTTGGTATATTGTCTGCTAGGGTTTTATCCACAATAGAAAAATACAGCTACTTTGTTCCAAATTATTAAACCTGGAATCCTAGCTAAGTGACAAATTGTGGTGCATAGAGTGTTAGTATATTTGAAACAGAACATCATAGCAAGGGATTATTTATTTATTTATTTATTTATTTCTATGCCGCCCATCTTCCCAAAAGAACTCAGGGCTGTTAACAGTAATACACATAACAATAAGAACAGAAATCAAACACACAATACAAAAAAAAAAACTACTCGGCAAGATGGCAGAACAAAAGGGGGAATAAAAAAACCTAATGGCTGCCAAATGCCTCTCAGAAAAGCAAGGTCTTTAGTGCTTTTTTGAAGGCAGGCAGGGACTGTGCTAGGCGCAACTCACTTGGCATTGTCAAGGATTGTACTTTTGACAAAATGTCTGCAATATATATTTAACAGATTACAAAATGGATCCTGTGTAAAATGCTATGTCATGAGCTAGACAAGAATGTGTATTAGGTCTAGGTCACAGCTATAAAGAATCATCAGTACTGGAAGGTGAGGATGATTAGGCACAGTGGTATAGCTAAATCACCTCATTCCATGTGGTGTGTGATTGGCTTACACCATATTGCTTTGTGTATAAATGTATCACGTAACCAATGTAAAACTGGGACAGCCTAAGGGGAGATGCAGCTTTTCCCCATGTTCTGTTGTCTTTTCTATATGCTGTGCTTTGTATATTGTTATCATATATTACTCTTTGTCATATGTACATATGTAATATAAGTTATGTACTAAGTTATATTGCCTTGTTCATTTATCTCCTAACTCCATATTCACTAAGTGCATTTATTCTTCCACAACGCTGCTAATCTCTGCTAGTGGTTTTTATATTTCCAGCATAACAAATCCCTATCTTCATAAAAGGGTTATATACTTTAATAGGCAAATGGTTCCAAAGTGAGGGGCCTGCCTCAGAAAAGGCCAATGGGCCTAGTCATCAATTTTCTGGCCTCCCTGGACATGGACACCCAAAGAGAGAGTGCCGGCAACATTCTGGTGTGTTGGGCCTCAGTTGACCTTTGGGAGATACACTCCACCAAGTATTCAGGTCCCAAGACATGGAGGGTTTTGTAAATCAAAGCCAGTAACTTGAACCTTATTCGGCATGCAACAGGCAACCAATGCAAGCGGGCCAGAACTGGGGTGATGCGGTCAAATCTGCCTGCACCTATCATCAGTCTGGCCACTGCATTCCGTACCTGCTGAAGTACTATACTAATTCACTCCAAGCAATAATGCACAATAATTCATCTAAAAGTCACATAAAAGGTAGTCAGTCATTCAGAGAAATTTTGCCTGAAGGTCTTGGCCTGCTTGTAGAAGGACAGCAAGGATGAGGTCAGTCTGGCCTCCTGTGGGAGGGAGTTCTAAAATCTGGGAGCGGTAACATAGAAGGCCCTCTCATAGGTTCTCATCAGACACACCTATGAAGGTGGTGGGACTGAGAAAAAGGCTTCTCCTGATTAGCAATCAAGCCAGCTTATAGTGGAAGATGCCGTCTTTGAGGTAATATGGACCCAAGATAATCAGGTCTTTGTAGGTTAACACCATTACTAAGAAGGCCTTAGGATAATGGTGAATTATATTGGAAAGATGTATTTAAGTCTCAAAATATAAACCAGGGGCCTGTAAGATAAAGACACAATATAGGAGAAATAAAAAAATCCTTCAATATATAGGCATTTTTTTTAGGAAACAGGCAGCCTATAAATTGACGAAAAAAGGTACTAATCCCAAAAGCTGTTTGGTAGTGATATGCAAGAGGGAACCTCCAGTTTCCTTTCATTTTGCATTCTCTCAGGTGGGAACCTCTTTCATTTTGGAGTCCTTTCTAGTACATAATCGTTTGGTAAACACAAAATGGCCAACATCTGTGATGTACTCAGTAGGAACCTCATGACACAGTGGTTAAATGCCTGTACTGCAGCTAAAACTGTGCTCATGACTTTGTGTTCAATCCCAAGTAGCAAACTCATGGTTGACTCAGCCTTCCATCCTTCCAAGGTTGGTAAAATGAGTACCCAGCTGCTGTGGGGGAAGGGCAATGTGTAGCCTGCATACTGTAATTAAACTGTAAACTGGCCAGAGACTACTTGAAGTGGTATGGGGCAGTATATAAGAAGAACATTTTCCTTTGCTTTACTTTCACTTTAGTTTTCCAAGGCAATTGAGTCTCTTGTGCTGAACTAGGCTAGGTCATACAGAACTTCCAAAATGACTCCAAACATCAGGGTAAAGGCAACAGGTAATCATCTACTTCAAAAGCAGGCAACATAACGGCAATGCCTGAGAAACAAAATTAAACTTATGCAACAAGCACTTGATATCATATCACATCATTGGTGATGAGTCCAGCTGAAATATCACAAAAGTGTGCCTCCAACAAACCATGCTGAGGAAGAATGTTGTTGGCTCTCTGAATGTCCCCACAAAAATTCCCCCTTCTCTTTAGAGCAGATCCTTCAATTCCTGTGGCATCTAAGAGCTAGAAGGAGATTTGTTTCAGACATTGTACAATAGTCTACCTATCAAACCCCCTCCCCCTCTCTCATACACACATGCAAAATTTTCTCAGCATCTTTTCACTATCTCCTCCAAGTCTTTTTTTATTTTAAGGACTGGATATGTTTCTCATATGGATTTTTCCCTTCCAACAGCCATACCTTAATAAAGTCAACCTAAGGGCTATGATGTAAAGCTGACTAAAAGCATATACTTCTATGCTTACAACATTGAAAGATCTTACATTGGTTCTTGATAGTATATATACATATCTACATGTGCATTTAAATATACCTGTGGATGTAGCAAACAAAGCAAACCATTAATCATTTAGGCTAAGTATTGGGTTCAGAAGACATCATCTACTGGTGCTTGATGATGACAGAGAGTCCCTCAAGAGAGCTATAGCAATTCTATGGTTTCATACATTTTGTTACAATGTGACTAGAAAAGCTCAGGAGGAGATTTTAAAAACTGCCCTAGGCCTCTCCCCAAGGAATGAATTAACTTCTGCAGTGTTGAAATTGTGACTCTAGGTTTCTTGTACATGTGCAGAAGCAGTAAATAGGGCGGTTAATCTGCAAGATAAGGCAGAAAGTTGCCAACTGTCTTGTACTCAGCTAATTTCTTGACTTCTCTGCCGAGCCAACAAAAAGAAAAGAGAAATATCCCATTTGTTTTAAGTTCACAAGAACTAAGAATAACAAAGCACTGAAAAAAGGAGAAGAAATGTAATTGGCTTTTAGAAGAACAGAAAATATTACTAGATAAGTGGCTGATTTCATAGGAAGAAAATTCCTGTAAATGGCCTAATTGCCTTATAAAATAGCACAACCTGTTCCTTCACTGTGATTTCTAAGGTATTCTTAATAATAAGGAGTATGTCAAGTAATGTAACTTTTAACAAAATGTATGTAATATAATATTTAACAGATTCAAAATGGTTTCTGTGTATAAATGCAGTCATTTGTCAAGACACAGGTGAATAGTGTAATCACATGAAAAGGTCAGAATAATTATATCCAGGTGCCATGGATAACTGCTTAACATTGTCTGGCAATGTGCAATCATGTGGTTGGTTTATATGATGTCCGCCATATGTATAAAAGGCAGGATTGTAACCCATTTTACTTTGGGACTGGTTTTTGGCAGTTTCCCCACTACTCTAAATATTTATGCTGTGTGTATCTCATTGTATATTTGTATATGTAACACAAGCTTTTATGCTAAAGATTACTTCTGTCTCCCAGCTTCAAATCTGTATTTAGCAATTATCTTTCCACGCCACTGTATAACTGCTAATCTCTAAAACATTTAAAACCCAACCACTTCTTAAAAGTGTAGGGATGGGTAATTAGTTTCAGAACCTACTGGTTCCGAAACGACCCACGCGAGCCCAGATGGTGTTTGAAAGCCTCTGGCACACAAGCAGACAATCTCTTACCTTGGTCTGGGCTCACACAGGGTTACACTCCAAAGAAGCAGGCTGCAATGCCATCTTTGCTTCTCCATGGGGCTGGCCAATCAGACAGGGAGGTGGGATGATGCCTGTCCCTGCACCGCTCCTGATTGGCCATCGCCATAGAGAAGCAAACCTGCTTTCTTGATGGAGCTCAGCTCTGTGCAGGTGCAGAGGCTTGTGTGTTGGAGTTTTCCAACCTGGGCTTGTGTGGGTCATTTCGGAACCGGTAGTATCTGAAATACATTGCCCATCCCTAATAAGGAGATCTGTTGAACAAAAGATTATTTCTGATGAATCTTAAATCTGCTACATATATGGACATCAATACTGAATACGGTGGCCCACGTAAGAGATCCTCTACCTAAAGGTCACAGAAGAGCATATATCTCTGCATAAAAATGTGTATTCTAACTTTTATATTTAAATGCACATTTATTTAGAGGGAAATCCTCCAATTTACATAAAAATACCATCGGTAATATCAGAGCAGAAAAGATGATGACAAAATGGCTGCTGGTGGCAGGATCAGTTTTCTGTCTTGGTCATGACTGTTGATTATTGTCTCTAAGATTCATATTTATCTTCTTACGAGTATCGGTAAACCAGCCTTGGAAAGTGATTATTTTCATTTATGGGACATCTTTAAGCAAAGCTCTATCCTTCAAAAACTCTTCAAATGCATAATGGAAAGTTAAGAACAGGAAGCTGCCTTATACCGAGCAGTATTGTCAGTTCTGACACTTCTAGCTAAGTACTGTCATGCTGGACCGGCAGCAGATTTCCAGGGTATCTAACAAAATAGGGTTTCTTATCCCTACTTGGCAAAGTTGGCTATGCCCCCCTGACTCCTTGGTAGTCACTGCTTGTTTACCAAAGACCTATATGTCCCACATTATTTTTCTTTCTAATGTCCACTCAACACCTCCTAAAGAAAATAAAGTAGTTCTACCAAAGGACAGTGTTGTCTGTTTTTTTATGTTCAGTCAGTATGTAGTAGCAATCTAACTGCTCCTCTGATCAAACCAGATCCAAGTAGTCATTAAATCAAAATACAGACATATTTTATTTTCAAGTCTTGAACTCAGCATAACAACACTAGATGGTAGATGGGCATGCATAAAAAAAAAGATGTTTCGGTTTTTGTTTTTCGTTGTGGGTCCCGTTTCAGTTCGTTTTTGTTTTTCATGAATTTTTTGAAAAAAATCGTTTTGTTTTTTTGTTTTTTCTTTTTCATTTTTACCCACTTTTGCGCAATTTAAAGCATTTCCGTGCGCGGGTTTCCCCCAATGCCCCAGACCAGAGGGAAAACACTAAAAAAAATTGATGCTGGCAGAGACACAGTATAGACTACGTATGCAGGGAGGCTGCAAAGGCAGCGGCGGGCATTGCCCAGGGCATAATGCAGCCGCAGAGTGACTGCACTGCGGGGCAGGGGAGGGTACTCACTGAGAGGTATGCACGCACACAGGGAGGCTGCAAGAGAAATCTCTACTTTCTCTCCCTTAAGAGCCAGGCTGCAGCCAGCAGGAACACAGAGGCACACACCTGCCTGCCTGGCCTAAATTAACAAGTCGCAGAGACAGCAATCCCACCCTAACTCCCACCGCAGACTGCAAAGAGGACGGGGGCTGCCAGAGCTTTTTATGCCCCCTGTGGCTGCCAGACCTGCCCAGTCTGCAACCTGGGCATGCTATTGGTTGAAATTGTCCAAGAATTTACATGATCCTATCACATGGCTTGCATCGATTTTGTGGCTGGAATCCATTTTGTGTCATCCTTAAAGGGAAAAGAAAAAATAAATTGTGATGGGAGAAAGACAAAAACAAACATTTTAAGGACTCCAACCCCCTGGTAGGTAATAATTTCAAATAATTATCACTGCATTTTTACGGATATCCAGGGAGTTTAAATACCCAAGAAATCAATATTAGGCATCTGGGAGGCATTTTGGGTCGATGTCCCCTAACTCCCCTTAAAGAAAAAAATACAGCGATCTGAGAAAAGACATAAATGCATGTTTTAAGGATCCCAACCCCCAGGTAGGTATTATCAGGCAGAATAAATAATTATCGCTTGGTTTTTATGGATATTCAGGACATTTTTTAACATTTAAAAGCAGCTCATTTCATTGCACATCGCCATTAACGAAAATGAAATGTAACAAACCTAATTTTTGTGGTTCTGTTCGGTTTGTCCCAGTTTCATCACAATTTTCGTTATTCGTTTCGTTAAGTAATGAACTGAATAATGAATAATGGAATGATTTTTTTTTGTTTCGTCCCCATCTCTACTAGATGGACAATCTGGCTGTCAAGCGTTCAATTGGTGCTATAATGGTATTCTTCCTGATCTTTCCTTGAACCCTTCCACTTGCACTCTTCTCACCTTTCTAGGACACTGTATATAGTATACACTATACTGCACTTATACTTTTCTGTGTATGTTCTAACTAAAAACACCTAAAATGGTTGCCGGGTCAGAATTGACTCAACAACATACAATTAGGATTATGCAACTTCTCATTCCATCTCTTTCTTCCCCAATCCTCACCACCAAAATTCTCCTCTTTTCTCTATGCTTTCAAATCACCACTAACCAACACACTACCACCACCACCACCACCACCACCACCACCACCAAGAGAGCATCCCCAGGACTGTGACACACTCAGCCCAAGACAGGGTAGACCTCAATGCATTAGGGATTGAATGAGACCGTGCTTTATCACAGGACTGAAGTCCCTCCCAATATAGCACCCAAGATTTCCTGCTAGTCTAGACTCTGCTCCTTTTTTTTAAGTGTCGCCAAGCCAGCATAGTCAGTCACCATGCTGACAGAGTGATTCTGACATATGTAGTCCAAAAAAGGTAATTTTCCAAGCTTTGCTTTTACCATAATTAGTGCTCACACTGTAGCAATCCATTTCACAAATTTGTAATCTGTAATCATAAATCATCTTTTACTTGCTGCATTCAACACATCCAGTTTCAAGGGCCTTCAGTTACATAGCATTTTTATCATGAGGACTATACAATAATATTGCACTATGAAATTGCGCATGATAGTGTTGTACTTTGTTTTCCTCACCCCATGCCAGAAGGACACAAAAAACACAAGAAGATGATTTGTGTGAATTAGTGTTCGTATTCTCCCTATGCCTATTTGAAATACTATTTACATTGTATTTTAGCAAATACTTTCTTTTCCAACTGGGCAAGTGTTGTGCCACCTGTTCCCATTCACTAGTTAAAAAAATATTCATTATTTTATCTTAATAAAGATTCACATTTAGGAAACTGTAATAAATTGCAAAGGTTGTCTCCCCCGGCCACACACACACAGAGACACAGACACAGACACAGACACACACACACAGCCTAATTGGGCAACAGTCATCTTGGGTATGATACCTTCCCTTCAACACATTGTTCTGAAAGACTTGGATGCCTACAAATATTACATTTTCTCTTTTCATTTCATTCTTTTCATCAGCATGAACATTTTTATTGTGAATACAACATGCCTGATTGTGCAATGGCTCAATGATTCAGCTGTTTCTGGGTTGTGCAGTAAAGACTCAAAGCTTTAGAAGAGAGTCACAGAGATGAGGAGGAGAAGAGAGGGAGTGAGAAAGTTCAAACGTTAAAGAAGGAACTTCATTCATTAAATTAATACAGCAGATGAAGGGTGAGTTTAAAGCTCCCTAGAGGAAAATGACAACATTGTAATTGGCAGAAATGCCAAAGACAAAACACATTTTCAAAACAGGCATTCCCGTGAAAAGCTCAGCAATCCAAATACTGTTTCCATTGATCACAATTAACATTTTGCATATACAATATTAATCAAGGAGAGATAACTTGTTTGCTGTTGGTGATGACCCAGAGCCATTTTAGGATAACAACTCACTGAATTTACACATGGCAAGTCAGGTGAGTAGCAGTTGTATGAGCTGTGTAAAAACATGATCTTCTACCAGTTTACAGTTCTAGCCAGAGTTAGAGAGGGTATTTTGGCAATAAAAGCTGTGGCACAAAGCAAAAGGATGATTATTGCTGTCCAGGTTTGAATTAATGGTAAAATTCCTTTTGCTACTCAGTAGGAGTACAAGATCCACAGAGATATATAGCTAGCTACAAATTTCCCAAATTGTCCATTCCTTTCTCATGAGCCGGCACTTCAAGTCTCAGTAAATCACTCTGAGACATTTGTAAAAAAAAATTAAATTGTTTCTTTCTTTACAGTTGCTTGAAATTGTCTATGTACTTCACAACCAATTAAACAGGTCAGCAGCAACAAAACAACTGATGTCCAACTGAGGAAAAAAAGAGAGAAAGAATTTAGCAAAATGGTGGGGCTCTTTTTGAATTGAAAAGGTGGAAAGTTGTATTGGTTATTGCTAGATAGATAATCACCTCAGCCTAGAAAAGTTCCTCTCAGTCAAACTACAAGCTGCATGTCAGGTTGCAAATAAGATGTCTACAATTATCATAATAATGGTGGCAATATTTAAGAAGGAAGTTCTTTTTTTCTCAAAGGACTGATATCCTGTTGCATACATATGGCATGACCAGAAATCCATGTTGGGTCTTATTAATTAGCCCCTGGAAGTTACAGTGTTTTCTTTGCACTGGGATAAACTACACAACAGGCATTTGGCCACTGTTTTCTTTCTACAAGTTTTGCAGCTCTTTTTCTCATTTGAACATTAGTGGTTGCAAATTTTACCTAGATGGCCTCAGGAATGGCCAGGAAAATACAGATAATTATGGGGTTTAAAATGATAAATACCCATTAAGAGGAGCTAAAATAGAATAATAAAAACAAAAAAGTTCAAAAATGGGCAACAGGTGATACCTTTATGGGTACACTCTTCACTGCAATCTCTGCCCCATGAAACTGTAAATAATTTCTCTGAATTTCATTGTTGTTGACCATTTGATGGATCAGCACTATCTTTCTCACCAAGACTTACAGATCTGAATCTGTATATTAATTTAAGCACTTACTGGATGGGGTGGGGGGAGACAAATTATTCCATATCACAGGGGAAGAGGTTCTTTTCAGCAAATAGTAGCATAAAAAGCAAATGCAGAATTTGGAGAGGGACATAAGAACATTCTTAGGGAGGGACCCTTTGGAAATAGAGATAGGCACAAAATGAATTTTTAATTTGTTTTTTGTTATTGATTTCATTAGCTAACAAAATAAATAATGAACCAACCTATCAAAGGAAAATGAAATGAAATGAAATGGAAATTTCTGTTTCATTTCATTTCATTTCCACCGCCCCACCTTGTCACCGCTGCTGGAACTCCTGGAACTCCGGCAGCCACCACTGGTCAGAAGGGGGGAAAGAGCCCCACATTGAGGACTTTTAAAAATAATAAAAATGTTTTAAAAAAAAAGCCCAGGCATGGGGAAGCTAGCGCCTGTAGTAGCGCTGGCCCCAAGCCAGTGCCTCAAAAAGCTCCCAGCTGGGGACTTTTTAAAATAAAATTAAAATTTTAAAAATTAAAATAAATAAACAAGTGCCAACTTGGCCCCTGGGGCCATGTGGTCAGCGCTGAAAATAATAATAATAATAATAATAATAATAATAATAATAATAATAATAATAATAATAATAATAATAATAATAATAATAATAATAATAATAATAATAATAATAATAATAATAATAATAAAGCACTGACCTTGCCCCTGGGTTGGCACCGGAGAAAAAAAACAAGCAGGGGGATGCCAGCCCTGCAGCCTTGGGACTGTCATTTAAAAAAAAAAAAAAAAAAGCACTGGGACTCCAGAGGTGGTGGTGGGGCGGTAAGGCCTCCCGCTGCCCGATGTGGCCACTGCTGGGCCTCCAGAGGTGGCTGCTGCACTGCCAGGATCACCACTGCTGCTTCCAGGATCGCCGCCGCCGCCATCAGGTAAGATGAACCTGTTGGTACGGTTCAGGTTCGTACAAATTAAATTTATATGAACCCAAACCGAACCAAACCGAGGGTGGGCCCGAAACAGAACCACCCAACCATTGGTTTTCTGCTTCATGCCCACCTCTAATTGGAAAACAATGGGCAAAAAAACCTCAGCATTGTCCCTTAAATTCAAGACATTGTGTTCCCTTAGAGAGTATTGGGATGAGGTTATTTTATTGTTTCTTGATGTTATCCTGGTATCTGCCAGAAGATTATGAAAAAGTAAAACAATTCTTCTAAGGATTCCTACTTTAACTGAATATCCCTAAAACAAAAATCCAACAGCACTTTTTGCATTATTGTGCAGAAACTGTAACCAACCTTCAGAATTTTTTACAGAATACTAGAGTGGAGACTATGACATGAAATGCAAGCAGAGTGGAAACTAAACAAACCAGGAAATCATAAAGGAAAGGAACTGTGGTTAGTCCCAGGTCTTCTCCTCCCTCTAGGGGTAAGATACTAACCTACAGCAAATGCAGTAAAAATTGAGCTATGAACCGTTCATGTGGTCATCCTTCCAGATGAAATAAAACACACACTGAATCCACAGTGTTCTCCTTTCCTTCATAACATTCATTTAACAAACGAGGGCCTGCCTGGTTCACACCAACTTTGAAATTAATTTGTCTTGACAACCTTGAGAAGAAACAGAGAGCAGCATGAAGCATAAAGGAGACCAGCAGTGGGAAAGAGAATTGCAAGAACAGATCCTCTTTTGAAGAGTATGAAAGCCACTTGCAGGGATGTACACAATATAACAAAACATGAGGCCAATTAAACTGGGAAACATCCCCATCCCCAACATTTCACATCACAGCTGATCTAAATAACAAAACAGTCCTATTGAAATGCTCTAAAAAGAGTTGGGCTGAGTTGAAGATGCTGAGGATGGAGGATTTTATCCTAATTCCTCCTTTGGCTTGGAGAGTCTGAAGAGGAAAACCTGTAGCTGTGCATGGAGATTGTCCATAAGATTGGAAAACCTGGCCCCTGTTTGAGTGGAGAAGTTCCATAGGTACCATGTGAAGAGAGAGTGAAGGGGGGGGGGGAGAAGCAACAATGGTGATTTTGTCTCGCTTCATATGATCAGATTATGCTTCTCTTTTTCTCCCTCTTCTTTCCTTTCTTTCTCTCCTCCCCTCTTTTTGACTATGTCAAAAATGTATACCTTAAATACATTTTCCGCACCTAACGCAGACTGCTGAGCCTGACTTTTGAGAAGTACTCACTGCTACCCTGGCAAGATCAAGTCATTTGTCTAGTCACTGGTCTGGCTGTTGCAACCCATTCTCTTTTGCATTACTAACATGTACCACCCCTCCTTTTGCATGGTTTTGCTTGATATTAGAAAGCATCCGATTCATTGGGAACTGCTGTGTGGAGAAGCTGTGAAAAAGGTACATTACTGGCAATTGATACTAGTAAAATAAGCTAAGTAGAGAAGGGCACGAAATGCCAAAATGTGTAGATTCATTGGACCTTTTATTTTTATATTTATTTTTTATTATTTGTTACTCCACCCACATTTTGTTTCATTTAATATGATTTTTTTTAAAAAAAGTTTCATATTTTGTTTGTTTTGTTTTGTTATTTTATTTTTTACTTTTTCTCTTTTTTAATTTTTTATTTTTCTTGTGGTCGGTACTTTTTTATTTTAATTTTTATTACTAAAAATTCACCAATGTCTGGGATTTTTTTAACAGCTGAGAGGCACTGGCTTCCCTTCACCCCCTTTAAACAAATTTTTTTTTTATTTTTATTTCTCACTCCCCACCCGGACCAGCTGGCATGTGGATGGGACTGACAGTTTTTTATTTATTTTTATTTTTTTAAAGTCCCAGCAGGGGCTGGCACCATTTTTTTTTTTTTTTAAATTATTATTATTATTAATTTTACAGCACTGACCACGTGGACCCCAAGACTGGGTCAGCACTTTTTAAATTTTTTTTAAATCTAATTTTAGTGCCGACCATATGGCTCTCCAGCCGGGTCAGAGCGTTTTTTAAATTTTTTTATTTGTTCATTTTTTTTCTTGCACGCTGGCTGGGTCAGTGCATTTTTTTCTTTTCTTTTACTCACACTGACCAGGCAGCTCCTAGCCGAGTCAGCACATTTTTAAAATTTTTTAAAATTTATTTTTATTTTTATTTTTCATTTTTTCATTTTTTTCCCCTCATATGCCGGCTGGGTTGGTGCAGTTTGTTTTTTTTTTTTTTTTTCTTTTCTTTTTTCTTTACTTTTAGTAAAGCAAGCACCAACCATGTGGCTCCCAGGCTGGGTCAGCACTTTTAATTTTTTTCTTTTTTCTTATTCTGTGTGTGTGTGTGTGTGTGTGCGCGCGTGTGCGTGTGCGGGCCGGGTCAGTGTGTTTTTTCCTTTTTTTCTTTTCTATTACTTGTGCTGATCATGTGGCTCCTGGGCCGGGTCGGCACATTTTTTAATTTATTTTATTTTTATTTTTATTTTTTATTTTTTTATTTTTTTCTTACATGCCAGCTGGGTCAGGGCTTTTTTATTTTTAACTCAAGTGCTGATCAGCTGAAGAGTGGGCTGATAGGCCCCCCCCCTCCCCAGGAGCCAGAAGCCCTCCCTGTGAGGGCTGTTTGGCGGCAGCAGTGAGTCCCGGCAGCATGGTTCCTTTTCATTTTTCTTAGAGGGGACTGTTCGTTGTTCATCTTGTTACCTAACAAAACAAATAATGAATAACAAAACAAATTTTTAATTCATTTCATGCCTATCTCTAAAGCTAAGTGCTTTCTTGCTTCTTATTTGTTACATGTTGGTTGAACATATTGGTTGATCATGTGATAAGTTGCAACTAAGGAAAGAACATTGAATCAGTGGGTCAACTCCTCTGTAAGTTGTGCTGAGTCATTGGACTTACTTGAGTTGGAACTTGCTAAACAACATAGATTCAGTCACTGTTTCAGAGCACCAACTTAAATAAATATTAAATAACCCCATTCCCTCAGTGAAAGCGATTGTACTTTTCTTCAAGCAGGTGCTTATATGGACATGTGGACAAGATGGCTGCAGATGCAGCTGACTGCAATTTCCTGATCATCACAGCTAGGAACAGGGTCAAAGCAAACGTTCTAATCACAGGTCTTGATCACCTGCAGTAGCAGTGCAATGTGCCTTCCCCTATATATAAGCAGTGGCATGCTTAACAGCAGCAAAGGAAAGGGCATTTTGGGTTCAGCTGTATGACTACTGTCTTCCAAGAATCCTTGGAGCGAGCTTTACAGAGCAGTGCCAAAATGCCTTTCCCTAGTTGGAAAGCTTCTCCTTTATGATCCTTACTCGTCGCTTTCTCTATCTCTCTTTTACATCTGTCTCTGAGGCCATCTTACATATTCTTCTCCTCCCTTAAGAAGAAAATACATGCCAGTGAACTAGATGACATGTACTGTATCTCCTCTTGCATGCCAGACCATCATCACCACAGTTCAAATGGTTAGACTGAGTAAGGCAGGAGTAACATGTTGCAAGGTATAGCCAGAGGTTCAATTTTATTTTTCCTTTCACTAACAAAAACTGAGATAAGCATTTCCCAGAGAGGTTGGAAGTAAAGTAAAAATTCACTTGTTTGCATAGCATTTGTTTAAGGGAATGACAGAACCGCAATGGTTTAATATCCAGAGGATGGTCAGCAACATGATTTTGAGGGCCAGACCCAAATACAAAAAAAATCTTAAGAGTGAATGTTTAAATACATTTTGGAGACCAGTCACCTGGAAAGAATCATCAGGATTTGTCTCAAAAATTATCTGAGGACAATCTTTGGTCAGGTTTTCATGTAGAGCAAATACTGATGGAATTCATATTTTTCATGCAAAGTATAGTTTCCAAACACTTAAAACAATTTAAGAAATTGAATGATTATTTGCCTATTTGCAAGTATACAGTAAAATTATTTTCTGTTGGTTTTCTCAACTTTGCCTGCTGACTTTAGCAGGTTTGGCCAGGAGGCTCTTTCAGGGCAGAAGAGACTGAGAGTTCCTTTCCTGACCCCCTTAATTCACAGAGAGCCTTGCCTATCTTCTCAATGTCTCTTTTCCCTCTCTTTAGTCTTCTGAAATCTGTTGCTGAAAGCAGTCCTCTCCGTCAGTTTGCTGATGATCTGTTAAGTAAAGAAACTGATTCATTCTTTTTCTTCCTAATGTTTCAGAGTGAGTTCTTCAAATTGTAATTGCCAGCTTAATGAGAAAAGGTGGTCTACTCTTGGGAATATTAAGTAGTTCTGCTCTGTAAATCCCTGCACTTCTGCTGCACAGCACAAGGTATTTAACCAAAAATTCAAATTGTGCAACCTCATCAGCCCACAGTAGGCTTTAACAAGCGACAGTGGGCTCTAACAAGTGGAAGAAATAATTAACACAGCTCTTCACTGTGGAATGAAACAAAAGTGTTATAAGCACTTGCACTACATTCTTAAACATAACTACCTCCTGCAATGTTCTAATTGCCCCATTATTGGTCTCAGAAGAAATGTTTAGATGAAGTCAGATAAAGAAGGACCACAATCCAACAACAAACTATAATGTTCAAGGAGATGGACTTATTTAAGGAGATATGCCTAACAAAGGAGCACATTTTTGATAACCAGGTGTAATGTTGTGCCTTCTAATTTGATGCAGGGCAGATTTAATGGATTATCCACAGACGTCAGAGTGTGTCACTTTGACCAAGGAGAAGTTGAATTATTGCAGCATATGCTGTTACATTGCATTGGTAGCAGGATATCTGCCAGTGACACTTGACCCCTTTCCTTTTCCCCCGACCCTGGCTGGGATGACCTGGGCAAAATCTGGCACCTGCTGGGTGGCACTAATATGGAATTTACTGTAACAATAGCCAGATACACCCACCTTGTCATCCAGAGGTGTCGCATTAGGCTGCCATATACTACAGAGATATAGAGATGTCCCCCAGGTATATTTATTTTTATTTGTTTTAGATAATTTGTGCCCCACCTTTCTCCTTGGAAAAGGACCCAAAACAGCTTAGAGTAATGAGGAATAATACACAGTCCAGTACAATTAAGACATATTCAAGTATTTGAGAACAAGGAATTGAGGGACATCTTACAGCATTAATAGACAACATTACATTAAAGCAACACAGTTATAAGTAGTCATAAACACAACGTCTATGTGAGCCCATGTGTGTGTGTTGTAGACATGGGCACAACTTGGCGAAATTGTCGTTTCCGTTTTCGGTTATCGTTTCCGTTACGTAATGGAAACGGTAACAATAATTAAGCCGTCAGAACTCGAACTCGAACCGAAAAAAGAAAAATTTGGTTGGGTTTTTCGTTTCCGTTTGTGGCATCGTGGCGATCACGCGATGCGAAGCACAGAAAAAGGTTTTAAAAGTTTTTTTTTAAAAAAACCCGACTCCCGGCCAAAAAAGCAGGCGAAAATATGCCTGCCTGAGGCTTTGCCACCTACCAAAGGGGTGGTTTCTGGGGGGTCCCCAGCCTTTCACCCCCACCCCTTCTCCTGTCCTGGGCTGCTTGCACCAGGCTGGGGGGGTCATCCTCATCGTCTCGCCATGCCATGTGGTGGTGGGGGATCCAAAATGGCGACCACAATTTTTCTTTTGAAATCATGGTAAAAAAACACACCAAATCACCACAGAAACATGTGAAATAAATTTATTTATTTTAAATGCCTGAATTTTAATAGTAGCAGCAGTGGGTTTTTTTTAATAGCAATAAAACGTCGTATTTATTTTATTTTATTTTATTTTATTTTTTATTTTTTAGACCTGCCCATTTGGGCTGGGCATGGGATGGGACCATGCAAATTGTTTGAACCATTCCACCAATGGCATCAGCAGGTTTTTGACTGACACTTCTGGATGTCTTGGAGGGCATAAAAAGCCGAGGCACCTTCCAGAAATCGCAGCCGGGTGTATGGATGTGGTTGAGGGAGGAGGGCTGGCTGCTGGTGCTGGTGTGATCCGATCGAGATTGAGGAGGGAGGCTGGAGGCTTTAGGATTTAAATTAGGCAGGCAGGGAGGGAATTGAATTTAGAAAATAATTTCTTTGATTCCCTGCAGCTTTATCTGCTGAAGGGAATAGCAGTTTATTCTTTATTTCTTCTCTGGCAGTTTGTGAGGATTTTTTTCTGATATTGGATAAAGGGGGGGGGTTCGACTGGGAGTGGGAGGTGTGGATTTATTTTAAAAATATATTATATACTACAATTTATTTTCTATTTTCCCAACTTCAATTTGCTTGCACACACACACACATTTGGGGTGCAAGCCAAGAACAGAACCTCTATCCTAAGTGATATCCTAACTGCCCACTCGCCCGTCCGCCTGCGCTGCCACCCACCTGCGGCCCATGCCGCCGCCCGCCCACTCACCTGCCTGCAGCCACCACCCGCCCATGGCCCCCGCCCCTGCCGCCCCCCCGCACCTCCCCCCCGCCGCCCGCCCCCCACCCCACCCACCGCCTAGGGCACAAAAACACCTAGCGCCGGCCATGATTGCGGGACGCCCCTGGGAAGTCGAATCACGCTAAATCGTGGTGGAAACTACAAACGACAAACGACAAACGAAATGACAAATTTTTGAAAAATTTCGCGACAAATGGAAATGACCTGAAACGGACCTGTTCCTACAAACGAAAACTCGAAACATCATTTTTTTCTGGTCGTACCCATGTCTAGTGTGTTGTGTCATTACAGTCGTGACCGACTCTTCGTGACTCCATGTCCATGGAGTTTTCTTGGCAGGAATACTGGAGTGGCTTGCCAGTTCCTACTCCAGGTGCCTACAGCCACTGGTATTCCCTGGTGGTCTCCCATCCAAGTACTAACCAGGGCCGACCCTGCTTAGCTTCCAAAATCAGGCAAGATTTGATGTGCTTAGGGCATCTTGGCCGCATGTGAACCCATAGATTCATATAAAATACACATGGTAGTCCATCATTCCGGGAAAGCTTGCCTGAAGAGAAAACTCTTTGCCTGTTTCCAGAAGGACAACAGAGATGAGGCAATCCAGACCCCTAGTGGGAGGGAGGTCCAGAGTTTGGGCACAGCAATCAAGAAGGCCCTTTCGTGGGTTCCCACAAGATGTACCTGTGAGGGTGGTGGGATGGAGAGAAGGGCCTCTCCTGATGTTCTTAACACCCGAGTCAGTTCATACTGTGAGATTCAATCTTTGATCACCTATATTGACTGCTGTATGCTTATTAGCACTTTGCAATATTTTATGCCAACTGATAACAAACTGATAACCAGCAACATGACAAGAAGACATTTCATTTTTTTATAAAAGAGGTTACTTGAAGGAAGCCTTTCCTGGAGCAAAATATATGGGTTCTTTAGTATATGCTAGGTGTGCAATGATTATGTTTTGAATGTTGACCTGTTCCAAGTTTGGTGAATGATCGCTTTTCTAGACATATCTAACATTTCTGTCCTATATAGCTGCATTCTTAACTGAGTCCACCAAGAAGACAGTACCCTACAAAAAGGGTAAGGAGAGAAAAAAAGCTTTTGAAGAAAGAAATAGAACTATTCCTAGAAATTTTAATTAGAAAATTTACCATAGATGTCAAGAACATCTTCAGCTGCACCCACACTGAATGTCAACAGCATGATGGTGTCAGTGAAGCTGTTTTCACAAGCACCAAAAAGAAAGGTCAGGCATAGCCAAAGGCCATCAGAGAAATTTCTTCTTTTTCCAGCTAGGTCAGTTGTGACTAAGATTTGGGGAAATGTTTCTGTGCAGTACTGCATAGTAAGTGGTATAAACGGGAACTAGGAAGGAGCTGAAAAAAGACTGAAGAAAAACAACAGAAAAGAAGGTGAGTGTCAATTAGAGATGGGCACGACTTAGCGGAATTCCCGTTTCCGTTTCTGTTACTCGTTTCCGTTACTGAACGGAAACGGTAACGGGAATTACTCCGCCAGAATTCGAACTTGAACCGACTAAAGAATAATTGGGTCTGATTTGTCATTGTCGTTCCTGGCATCGCGCGATCGCGCGATGCCAAGCGGCACAGAAAAAAAGTTTTTAAAAGTGAAAAAAAAAAAACCCGATTCCCGGCCAAAAAAGCAGGGGGAAACTGTCTGAGGGCACCTACCAGGCCAGAAGGGTGTTTTATTTGGGGGGGGTTCCCCCCTCTCCTTGGCTACTAGTGCTACTGCTGCGCTGCTGGTACCAGGCGGGGGGCCATCGTCTCGTCGGCCTTTGCCATGCGGTGTGCAGGTGGGGGGATCCAAAATGGCGACCGCAACATTTTTTTTGAAATCATGGCCCAAAAACCCACCAAAGAACCACAGAAACATGCGAAAATTACCTATTTTAAACGCTTGATTTTTTACAGTAGCAGCAGTGGGTTTGTCTTGCCAAAAGACGTCTCCGTTGATTTTTTTTTCTTAATTTATTTTTTTACACCTGCGCAATGATGGGCTGGCCATGGGATGGGACCATGCAAATTTTCGGAGCCATTCCACCAATCGCATGGCCAGGTTTTGACTGACACTTCTGGATGTGCAAGAGGGCATTAAAAGGCGAGGCAGTCCCAGTCCGTCGCAGTCTGGGCTTGGATCTTGGTGGCGGAGGGTGGTCAGAGCTGGATTGCTGCGCTCAGTCTAGTTTCGATTTCGCGGTCGCGGTCACGGTCTCGTTAGGCAGGGAGGGAATTGAATTGAATTTTTTGGAAAAAATTATAATTTCTTTCATTCCCTGTGGGGAATAGCAACACAGAGTTTATTCTTTTTTGTGTTCTGCATTTTGGAGGAAGATTTCCTTTTTTCATTTGCTTATATTTGCTTCAAGGGGGAGGGAAGGTTTGAGTGGGAGCGGGAGGTGCTGCGGATTTATTTTGAAAATATATTATTTTATACTACCATACCATTTCTTTTCTATCCCAATTTCCCACCAAGTTCACGTTTACTTGGCCAAGGTCCTTTTACCCTGTGCCTACAGCTTTGCTGCTGTGGCGATTGGGGTTTGGGAAGGGAATCAGGCAACCCTACCCTACTCTAGTAGCAGTTTATACTTTTATACTACCATTTATTTTCTATTTTCTAAAGTAGTGGCAACTTGCAAGCAACATCCAAGGTCCAGTACTAGTGCTTAGAAGGGGAGGTTGGAGGCTGTGGATTAAATTATAGAGTACAGACTGAGTAGGCAGAGTTCCCCTCGCCAACCAGTGCACTCAAAGTTCTCAAACACATTTGTTGGCATTTGGCAACAAGGCAAGGGCACCCTCCTCTATAGAAAATTTTATAATTACATTTTGCTTACTTATACTTACTCTTTCACTTGTCCAACACCTCATTCATTTATTTGCAGTCAGGCACTCAAACAAACATATTTGTTGAAGGGCACCCACCCACCTCTATAGAATATTTTTTTACAATTACATCTTTGAAGAAGTTACAGTTCTCTTAGTTACACTTGCCCTGTGCATTGTGAAAGTTGGGTGCTGCCACCAGATTTGGCACACCCCTAGCTTGCTTCTATTAGCTTGGTTGTTGGGCTGTTGTTGTGAGTCAATCTCACTCATTTACTTGGCAGTCTACAATTACATACACAATCCAATTACATCTTTGAAGAAGTTACAGTTCTCTTAGTTACACTTGCCCTGTGCATTGTGAAAGTTGGGTGCTGCCACCAGATTTGGCACACCCCTACCTTGCTTCTATTAGCTTGGGTGTCAGGCTGTTGTTGTGAGTCAATCTCACTCATTTACTTGGCAGTCTAGATACACAATCCAATTACATCTTTGAAGAAGTTACAGTTCTCTTAGTTACACTTGCCCTGTGCATTGTGAAAGTTGGGCACTGCCACCAGATTTGGCACACCCCTACCTTGCTTCTATTAGCTTGGGTGTTGGCCTGTTGTTGTGAGTCAATCTCACTCATTTACTTGGCAGTCTACATACACAATCCAATTACATCTTTGAAGAAGTTACAGTTCTCTTAGTTACACTTGCCCTGTGCATTGTGAAAGTTGGGCGCTGCCACCAGATTTGGCACACCCCTACCTTGCTTCTATTAGCTTGGGTGTTGGCCTGTTGTTGTGAGTCAATCTCACTCATTTACTTGGCAGTCTACATACACAATCCAATTACATCTTTGAAGAAGTTACAGTTCTCTTAGTTACACTTGCCCTGTGCATTGTGAAAGCTGCCACCAGATTTGGCACAATCCTACCTTGCTTCTATTAGCTTGGGTGTTGGCCTGTTGTTGTGAGATTTTGCAGTCTACATACACAATCCAATTACATCTTTGAAGAAGTTACAGTTCTCTTATTACACTTGCCCTGTGCATTGTGAAAGTTGGGTGTGCCACCAGATTTTGGCCTTGGGTGTTGGCCTGTTGTGAGTCAATCTCACTCCTTTACTTGGCAGTCTAGTCTACAATTGCATACACAATCCAATTACATCTTTGAAGAAGTTACAGTTCACTCACTTGCACAGTTCGTTTGTGCTTTTCTTTACTATCACATTATACATTCCCTGGCCTGAGCAAAGAGAAGTGAGAAAAATGAGGAGGGGTGGCACAGCAAGAGGGCAGGGGAGGGGGACCCCCACTAAGATAAATTAGGGGCACGTTTCTGAGGGAAGGGACAGGAAGTAGTGCAGAAAGTGATACTGGTGCAACTCCCTCCCCGAGTAGCAGTGCCAGTGGCACAAGCAGCACCGTGCCATCTTCTGTCACCGAGGGAAGCATGGATGAGGCGTACCATGTCCCATCACTGTTACCTGACAGCCCCACCCTTAATCAGGAAGAAGACAAGGGCTCTGAGTCTGAAATGGCATCAGAATCAGAATTGGGCTCCTTGTATCTAAACATGCAATATTCTGAGGACCTGTTGGAAGGGACAGACTTAAGGCAGGCTCCAGGCAATGCTGGAAGGAGCAGCCCTCTTTCCACCCAGAGTACCACCAGTGACAGCAGTAGTACACTTTCCAGGCAGGGGACAGGCCACGCCACCACCACAGCAGCGGCAGGCAATAATAGAGGGGGAGGTACTTTCTGTAAGCCACGCGGGTGTCTCTGGCAGCATTTTGAGAACAGCCCCCAAGACGCAAGGATGGTGGTGTGCAACATATGCGGGGTGGTGTTGCGCAGGGGGAATGACCCCAAACACCTCTCCTCAAGTGGGTTGCGCAGCCACCTGATCAGGAAGCACCCTGGGACTCTGCCTGGAACCCTGTCAGGCCCTTGTTCCTCAGGGAGAAAGAGAGGGGAAGAAGGGTTAGGGAAAGAAAAACACAGCTCTGCTAGTGAGAGTGGGAAGAGGCAGGCCACTCTGCAGGAAGTGGGGCTGTTGGGTGGGAGTTTTGTCAGCCAGTGAAATAGGGCCAAAGCACAGGAGACCACCACTTGAGTGGTGGGTGAAATGGTGGCCATGAACGGGTTGCCCCTCTCCTTTGTGGAGTCATCAGGCTTCAGGCACTTGATGAAGCACGTGGCTCCATGGTAAGAGACTCCATCCCAGTGTACCTTCAGCAGGCGGGTGCTTCTCTCCCTTTATGAGTCTGTCAGGGACAGAATCCGGGCCCTGCTGCAGGCAGCCAGAGGGAGGAAGATCCACTTCACTTCCGACCTCTGGACCGGTGGGCACCACGGATACCTCTCTCTGACGGCTCATTGGTGGCAACCCAAGGAGGTCCTGGAGCCCCGGACATCCCATGAACAGCTGCAGGGGGAGGCACAAGGCAGCACCCCAAGAGGGTATAGGGTGGTGCTTCTCCAGGCACAAAGCATGGAGGACAAAGCCACAGGGATCAACATTGCTGAGGTCCTCAAGACAGCAATGCGAGAGTGGGGTTTGGGGACTGAGGGGCAGGTCCATCGCGGAGTCATGGTTACTGACGCGGGCTGTAACATGACCAACACGGTTCTTGGGGCAGGGCTCCAGGGCATCATGTGCGCAGCACACAAACTGCATCTAGTGGTGGGCGATGCCATTGGCCTGGGTGCAGCAAAGGACTCCTGGAGTGAGGGGACCCGGGAGACCAAGGCCTTGCTGGACAAGTGTCGGAAGATCGTGGGGCACTTCTCTCGCAGCGTCAAGGCATCCAGGATGATGCGTGATAGGCAGGCGGAGATGAGCCAACCAGAGCACATTCTGATCCAGGACGTGACCACCCGGTGGAAATCCACCTACGAAATGGTCAAGCACCTGGTGGAGCAGAAGGAAGTGGTGGAATACGTCATGTCAACCACCCCAGTCCTGCATGAGGGGAGGGAGTTGGACATTGGTGCTACCGAGTGGCTCGCCCTCTCCCAGATGGTGAGTATCCTCCAGCCTTTTGAGGAGACCACCCACGTCCTCAGCAGCTACAACGCCAGCCTGGGCCAGTACTCCCCCTGCTCAATGCCCTTCGCCAACGCCTAGAGACCAGTATCCGGGAAGAAGCCAATCTTCTCCCAAAGAGCAGGGCCTTGGCAGACAGGCTGCTGACCGGCGTGGATACCCACCTTGGCCCACTAAGAAGGGAACACGTGTACCAAATGGCATGCCTGTGCAACCCTCGCGTCAAGGGTTCCCTGGCGGCCAGCACTGCCGAACTGAAATCCTGGAAGATGGAGCTATGCCGTCAAGTCAGGGCACTCTCTGATCAGGGCCAGGCATTTCAGAGGGCGCACGGAAGCCAGAGCGATGCAGAAGAGGAGTCCTCGCAAGGATCCTCATCCTTCTGTACTCCAGGAGCGTACACCCAGAGACCAGGTTCCGTACCAGCAGCCAACTACCTGGCCTCTGCCCTAGCCATGGCAGTCTCCTCCTCAGTGGAGGCAAGGGAGGAAGAAGAACCGGACCCCGCTCTGACCATGGTGAAGGAGTACATGGCCAAGCCCCTCCAACCCCTCACCTCGGACCCACTCCACTACTGGGCCAGAAAGGCAGACCTCTGGCCCGCTCTTTCGACTCTGGCATTGGACCTCTTGTCCATCCCACCCACCAGTCTCCAGAGTGAGCGTGTCTTATCCCAAATGGGAGATGTCCTGAGGCCGCGCCGCTCCCGACTGGACCTGGAGACGGTGGAAAGGTTGACTTTCATCCGCTTCAACCTTTCCACCTTGGGATTACCCCAACACTCCAAGACCTAAGTTCCTGCCTGTAACCTAACTTCCTGCCTGCAATCCTCCCTGCCCGCCTACAAGCATGCCTGCCTCCCTACAAGCCTGCCTGCCTGCCTGGCCCTGTGACTACCTGCCGAGTGCCTAGATGCCTGCCAAACTGCCTGCTTGACTGCCTGCCTGCCTGCCTGCCTTCCTGTATTCTTCTCTCTCACACACACACAATTGAAGGGTGCTATTAGTGGCCCAATTTTTCTAGCCCTTGCCTGTCTCCAAACCAGGCAGGGCCACTCAAAGTGTCATTGGAAAGGGTCTGTCTGTATTGGCCCAATTTTTCTAGCCCTTGCCTGACTCCAAACCAGGCAGGGCCACTCAAAGTGTCATTGGAAAGGGTCTGACTGTATTGGCCCATTTTTTCTAGCCCTTGCCTGACTCCAAACCAGGCAGGACCACTCAAAGTGTCATTGGAAAGGGTCTGACTGTATTGGCCCAATTGTTCTAGCCCTTGCCTGTCTCCAAACCAGGCAGGACCACTCAAAGTGTCATTGGAAAGGGTCTGACTGTATTGGCCCAATTTTTCTAGCCCTTGCCTGACTCCAAACCAGGCAGGACCACTCAAAGTGTCATTGGAAAGGGTCTGACTGTATTGGCCCTATTCCCCCCCCCCGTTGTCCAATTGGCTGGTCTGAGTGAGACCCCAAAACCTGCCTTCCTTGTTGCTTCCCTCCCTTCCCTGGGGTTTTGAGGGCCAATCTGCATACAAAGTGGTCAGGAAGCACTTTACAACAACCTACCTCAAAGACTGAGTAGCTGGGGGCTAGCTCTCCTCCTTATAGCCTTAAAGAAGTAGCCCAGTTCTCCTGCTTTCACTCTGTCTCCTTGGTTGCCAAAAAGTGGTCTCCTGGGATGGCGAGAGAAACTCTGCCTCCCGACGCAGAAGCAATCACTGTGACTCACTTAGAAGGACAGTTTACTGGCGATCTCAGGCCATTCCGCTCCTTGGGGTACTGGAGATCGCAATGATCCTCCCCTGCTCGGGCCCTGTGGACTAAGAGGCCTTTAGGTGTCTTTGCCACTCTTTCCTCTGGGCTGTAATGCACTGTGGCTCACTTAGAAGGCCAATTTACTGGCATGCGTACTCAGGCCATTCAGCCACTTTGTGTACTGGAGCTGGGCAGCCAGACTGAGTCTGTGCAGGAAGGGCGACTGTGTTCCATTTGCGGTAAACCACTGTGGCTCACGAAGAAGGGCATTTTCCTGGCGTCCTCCTCAGGCCATTCAGCCACGTTGGGGAGCTGGAGCTTCCTGGCAATGATGCTCCCCTACTCAGTCCCTGTGGCCTCAGACTCAGGCTATGTGGCCTCCTCCAGGCAATCTTTCCTCTGGGCTGCAAGACACTGTGGCTCACTGAGAAGGGATGACTGCTTAAACATTTATAATCATTTCTGCCCAAATGATGGTTTTCCTTCAAATAACATGCAGAAAAGCTGACTTAACCTGGCTTGACAACTAACCTGAACACAGTACTGTACCTGATGTTCAAGCTAGGCACTCACTGCTTAAACATTTTATAATCATTTCTGCCCAAACCCCGGAACAAAGGCTGCCGGACAAGAAAACTTACTGGCTGCAATTCTAGGTTGTGGTTGATGACTGATGACAACACTGTGGCTCACGAAGAAGGGAAGAGTACTTGTGTGCCAGGCCAGCACTCCATTACAACAGTTTATGTTCCAGGCTTGGCTCTTGGAGTTGTGTGGGAACTGTGATTCACTAAGAAGAGAAGGGTAGTAGATTGCCGGGCCGGCAGTTAGCAGTCTGTCAGCACACAGCTGGGAAGGAAGAGTCAGACTCAGAATCTGGCTTGCTGTCCTTTCGGCAGCCGGTGTGGTCTAAGACTTAGACCCAATCAACCTCTGTCTTCTCCCTGTCTGCCTGTCAGGCTCCAGGCACTCCTGGCTTAGAGGAGGCCTTCTAGGTGCTTCACCTTCAGCCTAACAGCATGGTTCAGTCAGTGCTTCAAGTTCAGCCTCCGAGCCGACATGCACCCTGTCGGCCACTCCCCCAACTTGCCCATGCAGCAACCCCGGCTGCCCGCGCCTCTAGGCGGAACTGTATCAGGTGCAGTCATCATCATCATCATCATCAACTTTTTAGCGTAGAATTGGGGGACTCTGTCATCCCACATGGGGTGGTTCTAATCTTCTTTCCACAATCTAGGTTGGGGAATCCCTGTTGGCACTTGGCAGAGGGAGGGGGGATTCCTAACTAGGAGATTCCCTGTCCGCCTCCTCTAGTCAGGCCTTCTGGCCTCCGCTACTCTTCACTCTGAGCTGCAATGCACTGTGAAGGGAGGGACAAGGAAGCCTCCATGTTTGGATACTCTGACGCACACTGACTGTGTGAGTTTGTAATTCACACAGGCCTAGCTCTTTTTCCTCCGCCACTCTTTCCACTTGGCTGCCAACTGTGTCTCACGAAGAAGGGCATTTTCCTGGCCGTTGAAACAAAGGGTTTCCCTTGCGGAAGGAGTAGATTTTTGGGTACTGTGTGACCCTAGAAACAAAGGGGTTCCCTTGCAAAAGGAGTAGACTTTAGGGTTAGGCCACTAGTCTTTGTGCCACTCAGACTCAGCCCTTTTGGGCTCCCCTACTCTGTCCTCTGGGCTGCAAGACACTGTGGCTCACTAAGAAGGGCTGGCTGACTGTGGGCTCACGTTCGCAGGCCGTGTGGTGCCAGACCAGACTCAAGGTGATTGGCCTCCGCCATTCTGTCCTCTGGGCTGCCAAACACTGTGACCCACTGAGAAGGGCATTGTGTTTGTGTGCTAGAAAACAGCCGTGGGCCCGTGATTAGGCAGAACTCTGCCTTGCTCTCCTCAAGTGGCTTGTGCAGACACCGCATGCAAAAGCACCCTTGGACTCTACTCTGCCTGGGACAGTGACAGGCCTCTGTAGGAAGTAGTGCCGCTGTATGGGAGTGTTGTCAGCCTCTGGACTGCTACTTAGTCTTCAGTGGGCTGCCATTCACTGTGGCTCACTAAGTAGTACAAGTTACTGCCATGCTGGTGGCACAGACTGTCACCATTTACAATTTCAAATAGTAGAATTTGCCTGAGAGTTCCAGGCTTGGCTCTTAGAGTCGTAGGAACTGTGATTCACTAGCACAAAGGGCATGCTAGTGGCTCTCTGTGGTTCTCAGGCCTACTGTCTTCCGTGGGCTGCAAAGCTATGTCACTCACTGAGAAGGGAACATGGCTGTGCTGGCCTGCTAGGAGTTTACCAGGAAAGCCGCACACAGCTGTGTAGGAAGACCCTCTGGCTTGCAGTCCTTTTTTCAGACTGCACTCAGGCCTCAGAGTCATACACCATGTGGGCTGAGCTTTTCCACTGGGCTGCCAACTGTGGCTCACGAAGAGGGGAAGCATACCTGCGTAATCGTATCCGTATGTGTACGGAAGATTGTCGGAAGGGTCCAGCCTTGGTCCTTGTTTGTGGATACTACTCAGAGTCACTGACTGTGAGTCTGTCGAGGAAGGGCTACTGACCAAGTTCCATTGGCTGCAAACCACTGTGGCTCACAAAGAAGGGCATTTTCATGGCGTCCTCAGGCCATTCAGCCACGCTGGGCAACTGGAGCTTCCTGAGTGGCTGGCAATGATCCTCCCCTACTCAGGCCCTGTGGCCTAGGCTCAGACTCAGGCCTGTGGGTCCGCCACTATTTCCTCTGGGCTGCAATACATGACTGTGGCTCACTAAGAAGGAAAGAAATGTGTGTGTGCCAGCACTCCAGTAGAACAGTTCACCAGAAAGTTCCAGCAGGTTGGTTCCTATCTGTGTGACTCATTAAGAAGGGCATTGCCATAGCCTATTGGCAGTTTGCCAGTAAGCACATGGGAAGGAAGAGTCAGACAGAACTCTCCCAGTCCTCCCTTCCTGTCCTTTTGGCAGCCTCAGACTCAGGCTATGTGGCCTCTGCAGCTCTGCCCTCTGGGCCTCAATTCACTGTGGCTCACTGAGAAGAAGAAGGGCTGGCAGCGGCTACTGTGGGCTCACGTTCGCATCGCAGGCAGTGTGGTGCCAGACCAGACTCAAGGTGATTGGCCTCCTCCGCCACTCTGTCCTCTGGGCTGCAAGACACTGTGACCCAAGGACAATGGCATTTTACTTCCAGTCAGGCCATTCAGTTCCTTCCTTTTTATACTGGAGCTGGCAATGAGCCTCCCGCACTCTGGCTCTGTGCTGTGGTGGTCTGTCTCATACTCTGCCTTGTGGCCTGGCCAGAGTGGCCGCCCTTACTCTGGCCTTATGGACGCGTTGCCCATAGATAGTCCTCCTTGTATAGCCTAGTGGGCTGGGCTGTGGACTGTAAAACTTAAGTCAGAGCAACCCAGAGCCCTATCCCATTCCCATCCCTACCAAAACTATTCCTGTAGCTACTAGCTAGGTAGCTAGCTAGCTATTATATATAACCCTCAGGCTCTAACTGCTAATGACCAGCAGGGTTGCATTGGCTTTGGCTTAATTGCTTGTCCTTACATGTGTGTGACTGTGTGTGAACTGAAGCCAGAAGGACCTTGGAGATGGGGGGGGCAATTTGAGAGGAGTAGAGTAGACCCCCCTCATCCAGATTTCGGGAGGAACGGAATGTCTGTTTCTCCTGCTGCCTCTGAGAGAGGTGGAGGGGAGATGGGATGGATTCAAAACCAAACAACAAAAAAGTATAACAAACAGGCACGTCAGCCAGACCAAGTAGGGTGGCTGGCCGGTTCAGCATCAGCACAGCAGATTCCTCAGCAGCAGAGCACAGCACAGACCAAGAGAAAAATAAAGAAATGCATGCAATGCAATGCATCATTTGCATGCATTCTTTCTGCCCCACTTTGTTTGCTTAGGTTAGGATGCACCACTAGCCTTGTTGTGCAGCAGCAAGTCCATCAACCAGGCCAGTTTAAACTGTTTTTCGCCTGCTCATTTGCGGTACCCGCGCCCACCCACCCGCGCGCGCCCGCGCCGTGCGCCCTCCCACCCACCCTCCCTCCTGCACGCCCACCCCTCCCCCCTGCCGCTGCCGCCGCCCACCCATGAACCCCCGCCACTGCCACCCGCGCTGCGCCCGCAGCTCCCCGCCCCCGCAAGTCTCGGTCGGACGTCAAATTGCGCGAAATCGTGGTAGAAATGACAAACGAAAAAACAAAAACCGAAACGACTAATTTTTGCGAATTTTCACGAAAAATGGAAATGAGCCGAAACAGACCTGCCCCGAAAAACGACAACTCAAAAAAAATTTTTCCTAGTCGTGCCCATCTCTAGTGTCAATGAACAAGCAAAGTTTTTTTTTAATACTCGTGCCTTTCCAAAACCCATTTGCACCTCTCTTGAATCTCCACTTGACTGGCTAGTCTAGACAAAACAATGTAAACAGGGAGAAATATGCAGGCAGATGTAGTGGTCATGAGGAAGGGAGCTACTGAACCAGCTTCCAGGTAGATCTCCCCTTCTACCAGCATTAATGTTTACATTTTCAAATGTATGTTTGCATCAAGAAATTAGGGAGGAACCATCCAGACTTGTTTTGCAGTCAAAAGTGTTGGATGCACTATTAATTGCAAAAACAAATCTGGATGATTCATATTTTGCTACCTTCATTTGTCCAGATGAATAAATATGTGTAATTTAAAAATGGAAATTTCAGTCTAGATTAGAGAGCTACTTCACAAACAGTCATGTATTTAAATAAGCCTCTGATCTGTAAATAAAACCTATTCTCTAGATCAGTGTTGGCAAGCCTACGGCACGGGTGCCAAAGGTGGCACTCGGAGTCCTTTCTGTGGGCACCCAATATCGCCCCTTCACAGCCACCTGTATTCAGGTTAAACTGCTGTATTGGCGCATTGCGAATAATCAGTGGGTTTTGAAGCGCAATTTGGGAACTCCATCTCTAAAAGGTTCACCATCACTGCTCTAGATCATATTGCTAAGTTAATGAGGAAAAAGTATCTCTTCTACAAATGGCCACAAAGCAGTTTGTAGGTTGAACCTATTATGGCACCTACACAGGCATTCCACTGGTGACAGATGCTTTCCCCCACATCACTTACATGTAACGATGGGCATGAAATGAAAAAAAAAATGTTCTGTTATTCGTTGTTCGTTTCGTTACGTAATGAAATGAATAATGAAAATTGTGATGAAATTGGAACGAACCGAACAAAACCACAAAAATTAGGTCCGTTATGTTTCATTTTCGTTAATGGCGACTCGCAATGAAATGAGCTGTTTTTAAATGTTAAAAAACATCCTGAATATCCGTAAAAACCCAGCGATAATTATTTATTCTGCCTGATAATACCTACCAGGGGGTTGGGGTCCTTATAACGTGCATTTATGTGTTTTCTCAGATCACTGTATTTTTTTTTCCTTTAAGGGGAGTTAGGGGACATTGAACCAAAATGGCTCCCAGATGCCTAATATTGATTTCTTGGGTATTAAAATGCCCTGGACATCCATAAAAATGCAGCAATAATTATTTGAAATTATTACCTACCAGGGGGTTGGGGTCCTTAAAACGTTTGTTTTTGTCTTTCTCCCATCACAATGTATTTTTTCTTTTCCCTTTAAGGATGACACAAAATGGATTCCAGCCACAAAATCAATGCAAGCCATGTGTTGGGATCATGTAAATTCTTGGACAATTTCAACCAATAGCATGCCCAGGTTGCAGACTTGGTAGGTCTGGCAGCCACAGAGGGCATAAAAAGCTTTGGCAGCCCCCGTCCTCCTTGCAGTCTGTGGTAGGAGTTAGGGTGGGATTGCTATCTCTGTGACTCATTACTTTAGGCCAGCCAGGCAGGTGTGTGTCTCTGTGTTCCTGCTGGCTGCAGCCTGGCTCTTAGGGGAAAGAAAGAAGAGATTTCTCTTGCAGCCTCCCTGTGTGCATGCATGCCTCTCAATGAGTACCCTCCCCTGCCCCACAGTGCAGTCACTCTGTGGCTGCCTTACGCCCTGGGCAATGCCTGCCGCTGCCTTTGCAGCCTCCCTGTGTACCTAGTCTATACTATGTCTTTGCCAGCATCATTTTTTTAGTGTTATCCCTCTGGTCTGGGGTGATGGGGGACGCCCGTGTGCGGAAATGCTTTAAATTGCGCAAAAAGCAGGTAAAAACAAAAAATGAAAAATGAAAAACGAGACAATTTTTTTCAAAAAATTCACAAGAAATGAAAACGAATCGAAACGGGACCCACAATGAAAAATGAAAAACCAAAATGTCATTTTTTCAATTCGTGCCCATCTCTACTTACATGTTCATTCACAATCATCCACTCACTGGCAGTGCTGTGGGCTTCCCTGCCCTACCCCCTCCTATGTGGGTGACCATCAGAAGAGGAAAGCATGCACTGGTGCCACTGAATGGGTAGTCTCATGGAGGAGGTAGGAAGGGAAGCACTCTGCTGCTGGTGAATAGGTGATCTGGCAGAAGAGATGGGGAGGGAAGTGCACTACTCCCATAGAACACCTTCGTAAGTGCCATGTCAAACTGAACTGAACCATGGATTATGCCCATCTCTAGGCTCTTTTGCCTCAGAGAAGAAGCACAAAGAATTACAGTAAACCCCCACCGATTGCGGGGGTTAGGGACCCACCCCACCCGCGATCCATGAAAATATGTGATATGCCGAAGCAGGTGGGGGGCCTGGGGCAGGGGGGTAATCGCGCACCTGTCCAAGAAGTCTTGGGGCGGCATGCGCGGCGGCAGCAAGGGGATCTGTCCTCCCACTGTGACCCACCCGTGCTGCCCGAGACTTGTCCGGGGCCGTCTCCATTGAAATGCATTGCCAATGCATTTCAATGGAGAAAATTTTCCCCATTGGAAAACATTGGCTCAATGCTTTCCAATGGGGAAAATTTCTCCATTGAAATGCATTGACAATGCATTTCAATGGAGATTGTGCCCCCCCCACCCCCTGCACGGCCCCGAGACTTCTCAGAGGGGCCCGGGGGTGGCGCAGAGCGATCCAATCACCCCCGCCCCCCTGCGCGGCGCCAAGGCTTCTCAGAGAAGCCCAGAGGGGTGGCAGGGAGTGATCGCATCATTCCCCAGCACCCCCGGCGGCTCTGAGGCATCTCACAGGGGGCGGGGGGATGGCGGGGAGCAATCGCATCACTCCCTGGCACCACCCGGGCAGCTCTGAGGCATCTTGGAGGGGGCAGGGGAATGGCGGGGAGCGAGTGCATCGCTCCCCATCACCCCCCTGGTGGCTCCGAGGCATCTTGGAGGGGGCAGGGGGATGGCAGCGAGCGACGCGATCGCTCCCTGCCACCAGCACCCTCCGAGAAGCCCCTTTGCCATTGCGTGCAGACCTCCTGGGAGATCCTGGCAAGCAGCGTGTGATGGCCAAAGGGACTTTTGCCATGGAGCGCAGCCCTGGGGCTCCAAAGCTAAAAGCCCATTTGCAATCGCATGCTGCTTGCCCGGACCTCCTGGGAGGTCTGGGCAAGCGTCACACAATCGGTGAAAGGGACTTTGGCCACAGAACCCAGTGCTGGGGCTCCGCAGTCGAAAGCCCCTTTGCCATCCTGCACTGCTTGCCCAGACCTCCTGGGAGGCGTGGGTGGGCGACGCACGATCCCCCCTCCCTCAAGCCCTTTCCGGTTACTGCAGAATGTGAACCGCGAAACTGCGGGGGACCACTGTAATATACTAGGCCAGAAATGCCTCTATTGCTTCCTAATTCTTTGATTAGGAGAAGTAGCAAAGGATGTTTTTGTCTATTGAAGCAGGTAGGAGAAACGAAAGGACAGAGAAGTGCACACAGCAAGCAAGCCAAAGAGCACAAGAGGGAGGGAGAAATGGGAAGGCAGAAGAGTTTTCATGAAAATTCTCCAGTAATCAAAACAACTTTTTAACAGAGTACAACTTACAACAGATAATTTTGTAACTAAGTTCAGGGAACCTATTAGGTGCTCCATCAGTGTCATGCACCCACAGCCCCTGGTCATGCCCAGAACCTCATGGGTGGGCAGTGGGGCCTTGCCCAGTACTGCTGGAAAATCAGATTACATCATTGATAGGGGCGAGGCTCAATGATCCATAGAGTCCCTTCCAGCTCTGCTGTTCTAAAATGATGCTAAGGAAGAGAATCTGCAAGTATGTTATACTTCAAGTTTTCCACCAGCCATTCCTATGTGTGGCCTTCTCTGAGCTGAGTGTTGTCACCTCAGATCTAACCCTTCTTTCTATCCTCTGTCCAATCATCCAAACTTTCTCTTCTTTTCTATGTCTGATGAATAAGACACACAGTGCACATCTTACACATGGCAGCTGTCATCCAAGGACTTGCTTCACATTTTTCCTGCAGTCTAAACAATGCAGTTGCTACCATCTACTCCAATTATTCTTGTATGGAAATAAAGGGTAATAATTTCCTCTACACTGCTGTCAAAACTTGCTGTGGAACAAAGTAGTTGATGGAAACTCACATAACCTACTTTACTTGAAAGAGCTGCAGTGTATCCCAGTTTCTCTGACTGAAGTTCTTCTGTAGCCTCATGTCTCCTCTGCTTAATGATGGCAAAATTAAACTAAGCTCCTTCTAAAGAGGAGGCTCCGGGGAATACCGGGAAACAAAAGGACAGGAGCTTCAATTCTCTCTTGCTGAGAATGGATTCTGCCTCATATAGCTGCTGATGTATAGTCATCTTAAAAGAGTTTGTTAATTTCCAATGGGGAAAAAGTCATAAAATAAGAATCTCCTTATCTTTAATGGAATGTTACTGAGCTATACAAAATGGCTCACATTCAAAACAAGCAGGGAACTGTTTAGTCTGCTTTGCCATGATAAGAGACCATGTTTAGTACACAGCATGAATTCCAGCCAATCTGCTAAATGTGAGAGTGGTTTAAAATTAATAGCAGGGAAGCTTCCAAATGTCTTATGGCCCCACTTGCTAAGAAAGAAGAAACTAATCAGAGGATCACATCAGACGTCTTAAAATAAAGGCCTGCTGCATGCAATGCTGCCTGCCTTGGTCTTTCAAACTCCAAGACTAGATCCCTCTGATACTGGAAAAGGGTGGGGAAAATTATGAATTTTTAAAATGCTTTACAAACAGGTGGCTATGGGACATCATGTCAAAATGCAGGCTTCAATCATGTCACCTCTTAGGCACTGCTGTTCAAGAGTGAAGAGGCCCAACCATTGCAGACTCAGATGTTAAAGAAGGTGTTCCATTCCGCTAATCTTTTGGTTGCCCTCCTCTGCACTGTACACAGATGAGGCCTCACCACATATTTATTAAGAGGCAAAATGACAGTTGCTGACTTATTTTCTATACTAATGATCCCTAGCATTGAGTTTGCTCTTTTCACTGCTGTGGCACACTGGGTTGACACATCCATTGAGCTGTCCACAAGGACACCAAGGTCCCTTTCATGGTTTGTTGCAGAGAGTTCAGACCCCATTAGTTTATAAATGTAATTGGGTTTTTTTGTCCCAATGTACATCACTCTGCAATTACTAGTGTTGAAGCTCATTTGCCATTGGTTTGTCCACTCCCCCAGTGTCAAGAGATCCCTCTGGAGCTCCTCACAATCTCTCTCAGTTTTTACTACCCTATATAATTTAGTGTCATTGGCAAATTTGGCTACCTTGCAAGCAGGGGTCCCAGTTCTGAACCTTGGGGGACCCCACTCTTTACCTCCCTCCACTTGAAGAAGAGTCCATTTAGTCAGTCAGTCAGTCAGACACCTTTATTGGCATAAATAAATAAATAAATAAGTAAAATAGACAATGGACAATAGAGAATAAAATCCAATTGGGAAAGTGTACATGCCCGAACCAGTCTAAAAACAGGGAAGGATGAAGAAGAGTATCCATTTTTAGCCAAAATTGCTACCCTCTGTTTCCTGCCTCTTAGCCAGTTGCTGATCCAGGACAAGACCTGTCCCTTGATTCCATGACTGGCAAGTTTATTCAAGAGCCTTTGGTGTGGGACCTTGTCAAAAGCCTTCTGAAAGTCCAGATAAACAATGTCAACTGGATCTCCCTAATCCACATGCTTGCTGATACTCTCAAAGAATTCCAACAGATTAGTGAGGCCTGATTTGCCCTTGCAGAAGCCATATTGGCTCTCCTTCAGAAGTGCCTTCTTTTCTATGTGCCTATTAATTTTATCTTATAGGATGGTTTCCATCATTTTACCTGGGACACATGTCAAACTGACCTGTTGGTTATTTCCTGATCATCTCTGGATCCTTTTTGAAGACTGTTATATTCGCTACCTTCCAGTCATCAGGCACAATGCTTGATTTGAGGGAAAGGTTACATATTTTGGCTAGGACATCAGCAATTTCATCTTTAAATTCCTTGAGAACTCATGGATGGATGTTATATGGTCCTGGCAATTTGTTAGCATTTAGTATAACAAGACATGCAAGAGCCTCCACCCTGGTTACTTCTATCTGTCTTAATTCTTTAGTTTCCCTCCCTATAGGCTCTGTTTTGGGCATGTGGTCTCTGTGTTCTTCAGTAAATACTGAGGCAAAGAATTCATTGAGTCTCTCTGCAATCTCTGTTTGCTCTTTAATTATCCCTCACCTTCCATTGTCATCTAATGGACTTAGAAACATTAATCATTATCTGCAATCCCTTTTATTCACCACGGGAATTTTCTACATTTTTGGTGGTTGCTGTATATATCCTTCCTCATGCTTCTGTGACAAATGCATTAAGTATTTTAACTAGTCAAATTATATGGGCCGAAAATGCGTATCCTGATGCTTTTAAAATTATTTTAGGTGATTTTAATCCAGCTGATTTAAAGAAGGAGTTACCAAAGTACTTCCAGCATGTTAAATCCCCTACTAGAGGGGAAAATATTTTGGATCATTGTTATACAACTTTAAAGGATGCTTATCGCTCTTTATCATGCTCAGCTGTGGGACATTCTGATCACTGTATGGTTCACCTTGTACCTGTTTACAAACAAAAGCTTAAAACCTTAAAACCAACAATTAAAACAGTGAAAACTTGGACTGAAGAAGCAAAGTTAAAGTTGCAAGCATGTTTTGACTGTACTGATTGGGACCTATTTGAAAACATTTCTGCTGATTTGGATGAGCTCACAGACACTATAATATCATATGTCAGCTTTTGTGAGGACTTATGTGTGCCATCTAAGAATGTGAAAATTTACAGTAACAACAAACCGTGGTTTACAACTAAACTCAAACAGCTACGTCATACCAAAGAGGAAGCCTACAAAAAGGGTGATAGAACATTGTACAACCAGGCTAGGAATATATTGACCAGAGAAATTAGAGCAGCAAATAGGAACTACACTGAAAAGTTAAAGAACCAGCTTTCAACAAATGAATCAGCAAATATGTGGAAAACTCTTAAAACCATTACTGGTCATAGTAAACCTCCTCTCCATGTTGAAGGAAATCATCAACTGGTGAATGACCTGAATATGTTTTACTGCAGGTTTGAGAGGAAACTGCAACTATCTATTCCTACAATTTCCATCTCAGATTTAACAACTGAGTCTGTGGAAATTCACCCCATGCCATCGGGTCCTCCATCTTTGGTGATCACAGGAAGGAGGTGCAAGGTCTGTTTTACAGACAGAAGTTAAGGAAAGCACCAGGTCCAGATAAAATCACTTCTTCTTGTTTAAGACTTTGTGATGAACAACTGGCTCCTATTTTTACCCGTATCTTTAATAGATCACTGGAGATGTGTTATGTTCCTTCTTGCTTCAAACATTCCTTGATTATTCCAGTACAAAAAAAATCTTCTGTCAAGGAATTGAATGATTATAGACCAGTTGCTTTAACTTCTGTGGTCATGAAAACTTTTGAGAGACTAGTGTTGGCTCACCTGAAATCTATCACAGATTTGTCATTAGATCCATTGCAATTTGCTTATAGTGCAAATAGATCAATAGATGATGCTATTAATATGTTCTTACATTATATATTGCAACATCTTGAATCTCCAAAATCTTATGCAAGGGTTCTTTTTGTTGATTTTAGTTCTGCATTTAACACTATTATTCTGGATATCCTTATGACTAAATTAAAACAGCTGTCTGTACCTGATTACACTTGTAAATGGATTGTAAGCTTCCTAACAGACAGAAAGCAGCAGGTGAAGTTAGGTAAAATTATATCAGATATTAGCATGGTTAGCATAGGAGCCCCTCAGGGCTATGTGCTTTCTCCATTTCTTTTTCCCTTATATACTAATGATTATACCTCAAAGGATTCCTCTGTTAAAATAGTGAAGTTTGCAGATGATACTACAGTGATTGGCCTCATTCGAGACAATGATGAATCTGCCTATAGGCAAGAGATTGATCAACTAGTTTTATGGTGTACTCAAAATAATCTTGAATTAAACACATGCAAAACTGTTGAAATGGTGGTGGATTTTAGGAAGACTCGTTCTATACAGCCACCTCTTATGATATCAAATAACTTAGTGTCAATAGTGGAGTCCTTTAAACTTTTAGGTACTATTATATCTCAAGATTTAAAATGGTCATCTAATATTGAAAGTATTATTAAGAAAGCACAACAAGGAATGTTTTTTCTGTGTCAACTTAGGAAGTTCAGACTGCCAAAAGAACTGTTGATTCAATTCTATAGTGGTGCTATTGAATCTATTATCTGTTCCTCTATAACTGTCTGGTTTAGTTCTGCGACTAAGCATGACAGATATAGACTTCAAAGGATAATTGGAACTGAAGAAAAATTATTGCTACTAATCTGCCATCTATTGTGGAATTGTATAGCACATGAGCTAAAAAGAGGGCGATGAAAATATATACAGATTCCACACATCCTGGACATAACCTGTTTCAATTGTTACCCTCAGGGTGGCGTTTTAGGGCATTGCATACTAGGACAACTAGATATAAAGATAGTTTCTTTCCAAGTGCTATCAAACTGTTAAATAATTAATTTTTACTTCTCTTCTTCCTTTTAAATAATAGGTTATATTGTATTGTTGTACTGTGTTTTTATTGTTGACTATCTGTTTCTTATATTTCTTTTTATATCGAGAGCATATTTTACCAAAACAAATTCTGTGTGTGTCCAACCACACTTGGCCAATAAAAGTATTCTGTTCTGTTCTGTTCTGGTCCATGGTCTTCCTAGTTGGGTTCTTACATCTACTGTACTTAAATAATTCCTTGTTGTTTCTTTTAGTGTTATTAGCTATATGTTCTTCCAAGTCTTGTTTTGCTTTCCTGATTGTTGCCTTGCACTTGTTCTGCCAGAATTTATGTTTCTGCCTGTTGTCCTCCTTTGGACAAGCCATCCATCTTCTAAATGAGCTTTTCTTACCTTTGATCACTTCCTGAACATCTCCTGTAAGCCACATTGGATTCCTCTTGGACCTGGCAGTTCCCCTTTTTCCTTTTGGGTATGCATTCCAATTGTGCCTCTGTTATTGTTTTTATGAACAACCCCCATGCCTCTTGGAGTGTTTGGGCTTTCTCAGTTTTCCCTTTCAGTTTCTTTTTTACTAGTTTCCTCATCTTTGGGAAATTGCCTTTTTGAAAATTTAAGGTCTCTGTTTTAGATTTTATCAGTGATTGGCAGTGTATGATTAATTTAAAAGTAATTGTGTTGTGGTCACTGTTCCCTATTGGATCAGTCACATTAACATTTTGCACAAGATCCTGTGTATTACTCAGGATCAGGCCAAGTATTCTTGTACTTCTAGGTGGGTCTTCAACCATCTGTTCCAGTGAACAATCATTTAGCATATCTAGGAACTTTATCTCTTTATCATGTGCTAAACAACAGATCACTTAGTCTATGTGAGGGTAATTGAAGTTCCCCATTATAACCAGGTTTTCCTTCTTGGATGCCTCCTTTACAACATTTTCCAACTGCCAGTCTCCCTCAGGAGCTTGGGTCAGAGGCCAATTGCATATGCCTACTGTTAGACTATCCTTTTTGCCTAAAACTCTTACCCACAGAGTATTCTAATTCATACAATTTTATACCTGTTTTGACATTCAAGGCTACACCATCTCCTGTCTGGTCCTTCCTGTCCTTCCTGTACAGTTTGTAGCCTGGAATAACTGTATCCCATTGGTTATCATCTGTCCACCAGGAAAGCTCTGTTCCTGCTGTCAACTAATTATGTTTGTTTTTATGAATGGACTGCATCGTCATCTGGTAAAAAATCAACTTCAGATTTGATTACAGACTTATACATGTTCAACCAATGCCTTGTTAAAAAAAAAGGTAAAGGTTCCCCCCTCCATGCATGCTAGTCGTGTTCGACTATAAGGGCAGTGCTCATTTCCATATTCAAGCCAAAGAGCCAGTGTTGTGCAAGTCCATGGCCATGTGGCTGGCATGGCTGCAAGGAAACACTGTTTTACCTTCCCGCTTTTTATGGTGGTACCTATGTATCTACTTGCATTTACATGATTTCGAACTGCTAGGTTGGCAGGAGCTGGCATTATCAGCGGGAGCTTGCTCCACTGCGTGGCACCTGGGATTCGAACCACCGAGCTGCCAACTTTGCACCCAACAGTTTTCAGAGCCTTAGTCCACTGAGCTACCATGCCTTGTAGCTCAATAGTTAAACTGTAGTATTACAGTCAAAATTCTGCTCACAGTATGAACTTGATCCCAGCAGATTCTGGCAGCTACACTGAGCTTCAGTCTGCCTTCCATTGTTCCATGTTGGGTAAAATGAGTACCCGGTTCACCTGGGGAAGGGAGAATGTATGGCCTGTATAACTATATTGTAAACTGCCCAGAACTGGCTTTCATGGACTCTAATGTGGTTTTAAAGGTAAGGGAGTTATTTAATTAATGGTTTTACCAGTTCCACTCCACCTGTGAGTTTTCCCAGCATAAATGGGGAATCAAACTGATGTCTTCTGAATCCTTGTCCTTTATATTGTCCATGATATCACACTGGTAACTGATAATTTTGACCTCCCTCTTAATAGAAAACCAACCTGTTTTTGTCCTAAGAGTATCAGATATGTGAACATTCAGTATCATTACACATGTAAGCTAAACTGAGGATAAATGTTCTTCAGAGAGATCTAATGGAAGGCTATTTCCACTATGTTTTAGATTAGAATATTTTTCCTTCGGCTGTCTAACAGTTGAGGTCTCAAATAATTATTTATTTGGCTGATAATCAAATTTGTGCAGCACCAAAACATTATCAAGTAAAAAAAAAAGTTATTGAAGGAAGAGTATAATTCTGTAAAGCATATAACTTCTGAATGTCAGGTCAGATAAAATATCTCTTTCAATAATTACAGTACAGGATAATGAAAATAATCTACTATTCATTGATATTAATATAGTTCCTAATATTGTAATATATTTGATCCAGATAGTCACCCTTGTTAGAGTAGACTCACTAAAACAATGGGACTAAACTTACTACAAAATTAAATCCCACCGATTTTAATGATTCTCCTCTAAGGCTGCTGAGTTTGGATCCAACCAAATAGCTTTAATATTTCTGGCTCTTTAAGCTGAGTTTCCTTTTGAATAAAGAGTTCCAATGTGCGGGGAAAACTGATGCCATTATTACCATTAGAATTGAATAAAAAAGAATGTCCATCAAAAGCTAGTTTTAAAATATAAGTCCTTACATCCTTCCTAAAAGCAGTGAGTATGGAGACTTTTTGCAGCTGTGCAAGGAGTGCATTTCACAGTCTAGGAAAAATACAGAAGAAAGCACTCTCCTACTTGCCAAGCAAATGGGTCTCTGGTGCTGCTGCTATTTTTGAATAGGTCTTTTTCTCAAGATATCGACCTCCAGACAGATTCATAACAAGACAGGCAATGCCTTAGACAACCTGACTCCAAGGTGTCTAAGGCTCTGGAGGTTATGATAGGACATTTAGTTGACTCTAGTAAGCACCTCACAACTGATGCAAGTCTCTTGGTAAATACGGACCTGACTTACCGGGTCCAGCGTTGTGTGGTCCGCAGCCCTGAGGCTTCTCAAAATGGCGCCGGACAGCATGCCCACGTGGCACACCGCAATGCCACGCCAGGCATCAGAGCAAACCCGGGGCGCCCGGCGTGCTTTGCGGCTGCGGGCATCCGTGTATTGGTCGGCCCACACAGGCGCAAAGCTGGGGCTGGCACCAGCCCCTATAAAAGGGGCCGCCTCCTCCGGAAGCCCACTATTTGGTGCCGGCTTCCATGACGTTCCCCACCCACCCACACCTCCAGGCATTAAGCAGTTTATTGTTAGATTGTTCTTGTTATGTTTTGTCACAGCTTTGGCAGTTCGGCAGCATTGGGACCGGATCCAGGCTGAGGTGGCTGTAGGATGGAGCCTGCCAGGCATGGAAGCAACTGGTGGCAATGGCGGACCCAGGAGGAAGCCGCGAGTGTCCCGGCTTGGGTGGGACAACAGATGGCCTCTCCGCTCAGCTTGGCGAAGGAAATCTCAAAGGAGTCTGCACCCACAGGGGTTTCCGGAAGCTGAGAATTAAGGGTGCTGCCACCTGGGGGGCGCCACCAGGCGCATTGGGGGAAAGGCGGGTTCCCCAATGGCATTGGATCTGACCCAATGCTTGGCCAGAGTACTGCAGGTTGTCACCATATCAATAAAGCTTTGGCCTCCACATTTTGCCCATAAGTCCAAGTGTGCCAGTGTGGTCAATCGGGGGCAACAAACACCAAGGCTTGGTGCTGGACCACAACTACATGTCACATGATCACAATATAGTACTCCAGGGAACAGTCTAGCAACCACATACTGCTCCATCTGAAGACTGAAGACCTTCATGAATAGTCCCACAAAGCACACATTGCAGTAAAGTTGAAATGCATGGATGAAGTAAAGTCAGCTGTCACCTTGGAATCCAACAACAGCCCTGAGTGAAGAAGCAAACTATAAATCAGATCTGACAAATTCTAGAAGAGGTTGAATTCTAATCCTGAACCTGACTTTCTGCTGATCAGTGGTATGTCCAATGTATCACAATCATCCAGCACATTATTAAGCTCAGGTAGCATTCAAGGTCTGTAACTTTTCCCTTGGGGTTAGCTGACTAGAAGCATCAGGGCTGGGTAGTATTATTGGTGGTATGTCAGTCCCAACAGATTCATGCTGATGTCAAATAATAAAAGAGACAGGGCACAACCATGTCAGACACCACATGTCAAGGGCTACATTGCCAAACAGTGCTGCCCCACTACCATTTTTTGATCAGAAGGATCAGGATCACTGCAACTAAACTCAACCTAGCCAGGCAGTGCAAGAAGATACAGTGGTATGAATTAAATTGGTTCCCAGAGGCAATTCGTCATCAGGCAGCAGGGGGCGTGGTGGCGGATGACGGGGGATGGCAACAGGCGTGGGGGGCAGCCGGTGACGGGCACGGGGGGTGGGTGGTGATGGGCGCAGGGGGTGGCGGATGGCGGTGGCCAGTGGTGGTGGGGGCAGTGGGGGGCAGCAGGCTGGCCAGCGCCCCCTCTCCATTTTGGTGCCCCTAGGCAACTGCCTAGTTTGCCTTAATGGACGTGCCAGCCCTGCCCCCGAGGCTGAGCCGGCTGCCACCATGTTTCCCTCCTCACCTGGATCTCACCTCTGCCACCTCCTGCCCTTGCCCAGCCCCCACCTTTGCTGCTGCTGCTGCGGCTGCTGCCCCTCCTCCTCCTCCTTGTCCCTCACTGAAGCCACACACTACTGCCAGAGGCTGAGCTGGCTGCCACACCCGCCAAGGTGTCCTTGGAGCCCGCTCCTCACCCAGCCCCCACCTCTGCCGCTAACTCCCTTGCAATCCTGGATATGTACACTCTTTTTGCAAGGCAGTCTAAAGCATTCATTATCGGAGGCAGCCCATAGGCAACAGTCCTTATCTGAGGCAGCCCCTTACCCGGAAATATGTATTCATTATTCAAAAAAATCATTATCAGGGGTATTTGTTATCTGATGTATTACTGTTTCATGATGAATGTTATCATAAGCCACTAAGAGGTCCAAGAGGACTAACAATGTTGCACTATCCTTACCTGGTTGTGAATATAGGCCATCCACCAGGCTAACCAAATATATATCAGTCAGCTATCCTGGCTGAAGGACCCACTGAAATGGGCCAATATAATCTTACTGGACTTTAAGAAGAAGAAACACACAATTCATCATCACAGAAAAAGTTGTGATAAAATCTGTGTCTGCACCGTTTCCTGTGTGGTGCTAACTGAACTTATTAGGGACCAACCTACTTTCTGTTTTTATGGTTGTTTCTCTTTGAGGAAAAATTGCTGGAACTGCACTGTTGGGTTAGGAGAACAAATTGAATCAGAAGCCACTCCTGTTGTATCACATGATATCATGCCCTACTGAGGTTTAAAATAGTGACCAATCTGTTTTTCCCCTGCTCTAGATTTTACAGATATATTGGTATTTAAGCAGTACAGGTTTACCCTCCTCCCCAGTCATCTAACCACCCCTTCCCCACCTCCCGATTGCCACCACCTTGTTCATGTCCATTTTCAGGCCTGTTTTTAATATGGGTGGTTAGTAAAGATAGTATGGGATTCTCCTCTGCCCAACCCTTTGCCAATAGCCATTGTATGTTTGTGTCTGTTTCTCTCCTTTGTGCCTTTGATTGTATACCTAGAAACACAAGTCCTTTTTTCCTTTCCAAATCTATAATTAAATCATGTATCCAAAATCTGCATTAAAAACTTTCAAAACAATTAAAAATGAGGTTGAGAGCAGGGCATAACATTCTTATCTTGTGGCATAGTGTCCAGGTCCCAACATGCCCAAGGCAAGAGTGTGCATACCCATAACCTGTTTCCCTGAAAATAAGACCTCCCCCCAAAATAAGTCCTAGCAGGATTTCTATGAGTTTGTTAAATATGAGCCCTACCCTGATAATAAAACCTAGTGATGGGCATGGCTATGGTTGTGTGCAGAGCTGACATTCAAGCATATTATACTTAATAAAAGTAAGACATCCCCTGAAAATAAGCCCTAGTGTGTCTTATTGAGAAAAAAATAAATATAAGACAGTGTCTTATTTTTGGGAAAACATGGTACATACCAGATTCAAATGAACGGGGAGAGGGGCACTCCAGCTCAGGTGTGTACTACAAGTGGTCTGGTGCCTGTTTGCAGCCAACCCACAGTAAATATATTTATGGATTATTATGAAGGTGTAGTTCCAGTCTTGGTCTGCAAAGACTTACCAAAGCTTATCTGGAAGTTGAGTTTTCTAATCATTTATAATAAGCTATCAGTCTCATGCTCATATGAAAAATAAATTATTATGCATAATATTAATAAACCTTGTAGCAACATATCTGTGAAAATTCTCAGTCATCCAGGTGAGTTTATCTGGAAGTTGAGTCATGACATCTGGACTTGTTTTCTTGAAAGACTGAAACATTTTGCTGCTCATCCAAACAGCTTAGTCTGAGGAAAGCAAGTTGCAAGTCCTCCATGTTATAGTTCACTTTGACCTCATGTCACCTTGGTCTGAAATAGAATCATAAGATGAACAATAGCCTGAAAAGGCTTGTTAGGTAGACAATAGTCTCAATTGGCCTTCAGATGAACAATGGCCTAAGGTGCTGAAACCCATAAAGTATGGCCCTGAAGAAGGAAGACATGCAGCTGAAGACAGCACTTAAGGCCTGTGGATATCCAAAGTGGGCCTTCAACAAAGCAGTGTGCATAACAAGAAGAACAATTGATCAGCCTGAGACCCAGACCCTATGGAACAACCTGGTCATTCCCTACATGTCTGGAGTGTCTGAGGGAGAAGGTTAAAAGGACTTTTGGCAAACACCACATCCCTGTTTATTTCAAACCCACAAGCACACTAAGGCAGAGACCTGACACCAAAACACAAAAGGAGCAATATAGTATATGCGTTCCAAAGCAGTGAGGAATGTGCAGACCTCTATATGGGAGAAACTAAACAGCCATTAAACAGGAGGATGGCCCAACATTAGAGGGGCAAAAGCTCAGGACCAGAATCAGCAGCATGCCTCCACTTGAAGGACAAAGGGCATTCATTCAAAGATGAGGATGTACACATATTAGACAGAGAAGATAGGTGGTTTGATAGAGGAGTCAGGGAAGCCATTCATGTGAGTATTGAGAACCCCTCTCTCAAAAGAGGTGGGGGGCTCTGCCACTTATCAGGCTATGATTTCAACAATACCAAAACAAATCAAAAATACTTCACGCCTCCACCACCAAGGCCATAGCTAACAACCCATAGTTTATGGGTTTCAGCACCTTAGGCCATTGTTAACCTAATGGCCTATTGAGACTATTGTCTACTTGATGAGCCTATTTGGGCTATTGTTCATCTTATGACCCTATTTCAGACTAGGGTGCCATGAGACAAAAGTGGAGTGTAAAACAGAGGGCTCGCAACTAGCTTTCCTCAGACTGATGAAGCTCTTTGGATGAGCAGCAAAGTGTTTTAATCTCTCAGGAAAAGAAGTCCAGTTACCATGACTCAACTTCCAGATAAACTCACCTGGATGACTGAGAATCTTCACAGACATAATACCAAAGCTTGTATAGCAGAATACATATTGCATGGATGATATGATTTTCCTTTCAATGGATGGAGTGGCCATCTTTAGGAAGGCAATCAGGACTTTTGTGAAGTACATTGAAAAGTGACTATCCACTTCTTATGTCCAACAAGGTTGATGGTGCAATGATGTTAATTATAATAATGGAAAGGATTTGAAAATATTTACTCCTATTTATTTACCATTCCACAAAAGATTGTTCATATAGAGCAGAGGTTCCTCAACCTAAGGCCCCGGGGCCGGAGGAGGCCCCCCAAGGTCCTGAATCCGGCCTCTGGGACCAATTGCAACCCCCATCTACTCCCTGCTTTGCAAGCAAGCCAGCCTCCACAGCTGCTTCTATTGCTGAGGCAGTTCAAAGCAGTGGGCTATGTGTGGTGGGGATCCCAGAGGTGGCACCTCAGGGTGGTGATCTGGAGCAGGACGCATTGCTGGGGCCCTGGAGACACAGTGAACATGGGCCAATCGTAGGGGGCTCCGCCCACTTGCCCCTCCCTCCCCCCTTTTTCCATGTCAGCCTTTTTTGGGGGGGGGCTGTGTTATAGCCCCCAGTGGTGTCTGGGGCATGGAGGACCGGCCCGCTGTTTGAAAACTTTGAGGACCCCTGATATAGAGGGTCCCTTTTCTGAAACATTTCAGGGCTCATTTCAACATACTTGGGGTTGGGAGGGAGAATATGTAGACAGGGATAACCAAAAAGGGACATATATTTCCATTTTGGTTATATTAGTTAAGTGCTAAGATGCCAGAGGGCATGGTGGCTCAGTGGAATAAGGCTTCTGAAAACTGTTGGCTGCAAAGTAGGCAGCTCGGCGGTTCAAATCCCAGGTGCTGCACAGCGGATCGAGCTCCTGCTGATGGCGCCAGCTCCTGCCAACCTAGCAGTTTGAAAGCATGTAAATGCAAGTAGATAAATGGATACCACCATAAAGAGTGGGAAGGTAAAACAGTGTTTCCTTGCAGCCATGCCGGCCACATGGCCATGGACTTGCACAACACTGGCTCTTCAACTTGAACACAGAGATGAGCACTAAGCCTAGAGTCGGACGCGACTAGCACGCATGTGCGGGGAGAGCCTTTACCTTTACCTAAGATGCCAGTAAGTTATTTCTGAGTCATTTAAACTGAAACAGTTCTTTACCTACAGGATTTTACTTTCTTTCTTTTCAGTGGAACAGAATATTTTAGACGGTTGTCAGTAGCAATGCTGGCTGGGGTATTCCAGGGTAGTTAAAAAAGTAACTTGTTCCATTTCTGCTGAGAGGAAACCAGAAGAGTATGGCTATAACAGAGCCTTTGCATAATCATCCAGTACCTACCCCTAAATTCAGCTTGCACCTGAGCACCAGAAAAAAGATGTAAACTCCTAGCCTTTAAAAGAAAAATGCACATGCTTTGAGACAGAAAAGCCCATGTGCGCAAACCTTTCCTCAGCTAATATGACACGAGAAAGAATAATAGCAGTAATTATGCAATGGAGAGGAAAACAGAAAGAGACATAGTGATAGACTAGCCTGTTCTGTAACCTCTTAATGCTGACACTTGGGCACTCATTTTATCCTTTTTAACGTCACCCCATGGGAATCAGCAGAGAAAGCACATCCCTAACAGAATTAGGGGAATGGGTTGACTGATGTGTTCAGAAACATAGAGCTCTCCCCTTTCCCACAGGGCAGAGGACTTTTTTTTTTCACTTGGTTGCAAATTTAATAAGATGCCAGAAATGACAGACAGCATTAACCATGAGCTAACTATAGACTCAAGGGACTTGCAAGGGAGAAAGAATCCTTTTAACTCAACCTACCAACTGTCAGGCCAATAAGAATATGGATATAAGATCGGGAGAAGGGGTTCGAAAGGATCTATGCACTGAACAAATTAGAGATGCTTCTTCTCATCTGAATTTCTCCCAAGGCCAATTCATACAAGGAGTTTTCACCCAACTGCAGTGCCTGTCTCATTCATGAGGCACATGATGTCCAGCATGATCTGACTTCATCATCTGGTTTCTGTCCCTTTCATCATAGATTTCCTCAGATAACTTGTATTGCTTGCTTGCTTTTTAGTTTGTTTTTTTTTTTTTGTAGTCCCTATGCAAAGATGAGAATTACAATATACTTATCAGTGAGGACAGCAAAGTCTTTTTCTGACATTTTTGGAATTCTCATACTGGTGAAAATAATAATAGTAAAAATAATAGTGAAAAAATTATTATTCAAAAATTCCAGATACAGTCAATCAAAATTATAAAAAAACTAACTGGTATTATATAACAGATACAAGTTTTAACCAAAAACCTATGTAACTTTTAACTATTAGCTCAATTCATATATGCTGTTTCTAATAGTGCAGGTTTTTTGTAGTTCTGATGGTGCTGTTTCTGAGATCTACAACTGCTTATAATACTGTGTGAAATTTCTTAATATTGTTCCCAAAGCCCCGATGACTATGGGAATGACTGAAGCGTGTTCCATACACAATCAAGATGTTTTGATTACTAGATCTCTGTATTTTGTTACTTTTTCCAAATCTTTATTTTTAACTCTGGCATTCATTCCCTGGAATTGCAATGTCAATGACATTTCTTCATTCTGTTGCTACCATCTTCATCTTCTTTTTTCTTAGCATTTGTCCCACTTGTTGATGGGGTCTACTATTCTTGTTTTGGCCCTCCAGTAGGCACGGTCATGGATTAGGTCTGGGTGAACTTGGGACAACTTAATATTTCCTCATTGGCATTCAAGATGTGTCCAAACCAGCACTGTCAGACTTCACACATATTGTCAGTGATTGGTGCAATGCCATATTTTGATCAGATGTCATCATTGCATACATGATCCTTTTATGTGAGGCTGGAGATCCATCACAGCATATTGGTGTCCCCATGACACCAAGGCAACATTTGACTTCACTGGTCACCAACCAGCAATCTGCACCAAAGAGTGTGACAGGTTGTAGAATGGTGCAATGTATATTTGACTTCAAAGGGCCATGTTGGTGTGTTATATTCAAGGTGTCTGTCAGTTTGGATCCAGAAATCCCACAAGACCTTGACTTGGTAATTTTTGACAACTTTACTGTTATTGCCACTAATGTCACTCTGTTGCAGCAATGGAGCTACAGAATGGGATATTGGTCATTGTTTTTTTCTGTTGGCTTATAAAATTTGGTTGTGGAATGTCTTTTAGTACAAAATTCTTGTCCTAAGTCCCATTGGATTCAGTCAACAAATATTGGCTAGTTATTCTGGCATAAGTGCAGTGATGTAAATCACAGTGGCAAAGTGGCACTTGTTGATGGGTTGCAGTTTTATCTCTTGTCATGCATCAGCTCACATGTCTGGCACACAATGAAGGATGCAACTGCCAACTTGTTAACTAGCAGCAACAGCATTGTGGCTGACATAACAAACCAAAAGAATTCAGACCATTGTGAAAACAAAATATAATGCATTGAGAGCACATCACACAGGTGTATAGTCATATCAAGATGACCTTGTTGCAAGGTCTGATCAAGGCCCATAAGCTCATCACTAACATGGAGGATAAAATGCAAACATATGAATGGGAAGAATGCTACATCAAACTGTTCATGTTTTAAATATTGAATTCATTTTGTAATTAATTCAAGAGTGGGACACGAGACAACAAGTCTACAAATGCTAAATTGTTGATATTGGGGGATTCTTTCACAACTTTGAATGTTTTCTTCCAAGATGACCAAGCTAAGATGTAATGGACAACTCTGAAATGCATAGTTTGTCCTTTAGTAAATATTTTGAACCATGCTTGATTCATACAAAAACAGAAATGGGGAGATAATATGTACTGCAGAGGAAGTAGGAGTGCTACTGAATTTTGGCAAAACCAGAATTTGTTGACCAATTCCCATCATTCCAAACCTAGTCTTATAATAATAATAATAATAATAATAATAATAATAATAATAATAATAATAATAATAATAATAATAATAATAATAATAATAATAATAATAATAATAATATCAAATTATCACACAGGAAACAAGATAACTATGCTGGATTTTGTATTACAAATCATGAGCTGAAAGTTTCCCAAGTGTTTCGGACTACGTGATGTATCGGCAAATTACGCAAGCAGATCCCAGTAAGGTGGCCTTCTACAGCTGACTAATGGTGACTTTGTCAACTCCAATTTCTTCTAAATACTTACTTAGCTCTTTAAGCACCACACCCAGCATGCTGATTATTACTGGGACCACCTGTACTGGTTTATGCCATTATTATTATTATTATTATTATTATTATTATTATTATTATTATTATTATTATTATTATTATTATTATTATTATTATTATTATTATTAAAAGCCAGGTGTAATACTTATATACAGCCCCACAGCACTTTCACTCTCTGGATGGTTTACAAGCACTGATAATTTCTGAATGATTTAAAAATTTATTACACAGGCTATTTATTGTGCAACTATTCATTTGGCTATATATTCATTTTACCAACTTTGGAAAGATGGAAATCTGAGCCAACCTTCAGCTGGCAACCTGAGATTGAACCCCAGGTTGTGAGCACAGCTGGACTCCAGTACAACAGTTTAACCACTGTGCCATTAGGCTTCCTAATGACAGAGAATCTGATATTCAGCACTTGTTTTCCTGCTCCACCACACCTCCATGGAAGATTTGCTGGAGGAATGCAGGCATTCTGCAGCAATAAAGTACACATCCCTGAAGATTTTCTGGATGCTGCACCAGAAAACCTACAGCATTTTGTATATCTTGTAACAAAAAAGACAGCTTCAAGAATCAATAATCAGTCCTGTGATGAATTATGTAAACTCGGCAGGTTGAAAAAGCTTTGTTGGGCTCTTTCTCAAAACAAGAATGCACAGCTATAGCCCCTCTATGAGAAATAAGTAAGGCAAGCTCTTGCTGTTTCTTTTGATATTCTATTTAAACTATGGAATCAATATAAGAATCAGTAAAACCTTGTATTGTACTCCATGTGACATTTGGGTCAATTCATTAAAGAGCTGAGCAACCGTGTGGTGAGAGACAGTTGGCCTGTTCAGCCATTCAGTATCCAGGTAGAGTCAACACATAAGGATGAGCTAACCCCACTAAATGTCCATTTTTGTTCATGAAGTGATAAATCTACACATTTAAGACAGAATAAGAAATCAAACATTGAAATTTTTCAATTCCTTCAACAAGCAAATATAAATGAACAGGAAAAGACTCACCAGTAAAATCTGTTTGGCGTGATCCGTTCATGCATGATCTGCCATCTTCTTCCAAAATCCATCGAGCTGAAGAGCTGAAAGTTATGAAGACAAGTATGAGATTGTAAAACACAGGACAGCGTATTATGGACATATACAGTACTTTGAAACAAGTTTGACCTCTAAAATCTGGAATCAACTAAATATTTACTATTAAACATATGGCACTTGAGAGTAAGTAGCATATAACACTAGATATTAAACATTTTTACTAGTAGCAGACATTGGGAAAGTGTGTGTGTGTGTGTGTGTGTTGTGCCATTACAGTCATGACCAACTCTTCGTGACCCCAAAGAAGGTACTGAATATTAATGTCAAATGTAGCCAAATATTGACTATTGAAAAATCTATCATCATGGCTGAATACCATTACATGATATTTTTCTGGTATTGAAAATTCTTTGTTACAAATCCGAAAACTGCTCTCACATGAATTTCACATTTAACAATTTATATATAACTTTTCCAGGCCAGTAGGTGGTTCTGGCAATATAAAGTTAAAGCTAACACATCCCCTAGTATAATATGATGTTTGAGCAATTACTCAACGGTCTTCATTTCTACACACTCCTCTGAGAACTGGATCTTTCACTGATTTATTTATTGTTGTCCTGCTGGAGACCTGAATTTTCTTGTGTCCTGTTTTCTGTTCCCCTGGGAAATTTGTTGCAGATATATATGAAAGCATGGTGGTACTAAAAAGTTCATGTGGGATGCTTGACAAACGAGCAAGTGCTTTCATTAATTTTGAACAACTCTTCTCTGTTTCTTCCCCATCACACTTAACCATCACAGGAACCATTCTGCCTGGAAGAACAATCATTCATGGACCAATCAACCAACCTCCCTGATCCAACCCATCTCCTTAGCTGACAACCCAGCAAGCCACATTGCCCACATCCCCACCCTCTTCTTCTTTGTGGCATGTCTCACTCCTCATTACTCCTTGATTCTTCTTTACCACCCAAAGCTGATAGTTTCTCATACTATAACAGCTAAACCCATCTTCTTGTGCACCCTGAGTGCCTGCCCTTCTCACACAACAGAGACCTGAGCAACAAGAAAGAAGGGAGGTCACTGGTTTCAATGTGCCACCACTCCCTCTTTGAGAACAGTATCCCAAAGCCAACTGAATTTATTCCCACTTATGTGTGGGAAAGAAACCATATCTATCACCCTTTGGCAGAAAAGAAACACCCAACACATATAGCAGTGTGTCAGCCTTTATTGGAAGGCATTGGGGAGGGAAGAGAAGCTAGAAGGGCTGTGGAATGGTGTCATCATCCAGTCACGTCACAGTAGACAGCAGAGAAGTAGACATGGTGTCCCTTTACCAAGTCTTCAGGACAGAAATACCCTCAAAATTTATCTGCCAAGAATCACATAAGGATAGAAGAGCACTCTTTGGAACTCATAGGATGTCAACCCCACAGACAGCCAGGAGCACCCTGGAATAGCATCTGAAATTATCTTCTTGTCTGAACCGAACCAGCATGAGTTGAATCCTGTATTGCAGGAGAATAGCCTGTAGACAAAGCAAGATACAGAAGAAGCAACAGTCAGCAGCTAAAGCAATAATATCCTTCAAACAAAGTGTGGGTGCAAAGCGAATGAATGAAAGACAGGGGAACAAACAGTCAGTGCTTATGCCCAATCTTTCTCACATGAAAATGAGTAAGGGGCTGTAGTAACCATGGAGGAATACTTACTCCTTATTTCTCTTTAACCACTGGGCACGCAGCTGTCCTATTGCTCTCCCCCAAGCATCTTGGCCATGATCCGGGAAGGCAAAAAGTTCACAAGTGTTTGTTCAACAGTGACAATGGTTGGAACGGAGTGCCTCAGATTTGCCAATTACCAACCTCTTTGTAGACATGGCACTTCCCATCTCTTTGGGAGAACTGTTCCCCAGTCCTGCAGGGAGAGTGGAAGCGGTTTAGAGCAACTCAGTTAAGGCAAAACACATTAAGCATAGAGGGAGGGAGGGAGACATAGCACATGATTGTAAGAGTCATGTTCCATAATGTTTTCCCCTTTCCCTCTACTCACCTGTGTTGAGTTTCTTGCTGTGACATCTACATTTCCTGGAATGGCTCCTGCTGTTGATGATTTGATTGAGAGTCTCAAGGTGTGGCAGCCCTCAGGATTTTAAGCATGAATATTTTTGTGATTTCCTCAGAAGTCCCCACATGAGTTGTGAGGCTGAGTTGTTCTTTTCGGCATACTCCTTGTTCTTGCTTGAACCGGCAAGCTGGCTTTGGCAACACAGTTCACATCGGAGACCAGGCAATAAAAGATAGATTGTTTATGCTGGAATTCTACTCACATCTGGCATGGTCGATACATCAGAAATTTGCTTCAATATCTCCTAGTCTCAACCTTGTAAGAACGAAGTAATTTTCCTGGCCTGTTGGCAAACCATGTGGCTCTTTCTAAAAGCACAGGACAAGACTCCCTTTATCACTAGTTTGCTAACCAATGAGGAGGTGAAAAGAGAGACCACGTGTTTTAAAACTATAACACCCAAGATGCATTGCTGTACAATTCTTAAAGGCACCTTGCCTCTTATACTGAACCCTACACCAAACCCTATTTGTACCAGAACACTCCTTTTGGGTGCAAATAGCTCTTTTCATTCATATATGAGTGGCACAAGTAAGGAAGGGACCAAAGAGGCAACTATAACTGCAGATCTTGAAGGAATCCTATGGATCACTGAGGCCCTCTGTACACGACCCCTAAACTCCGCTGCAAATGGCTTTAAGCTCCGGAGCTTAAAAATGTTTCCCCACCAGCTCCGGAGTTTACAGGAAATTAAGTGCGACCACGCCCACTTTAGCGCATCCCAGCGCACCTTTCAAGTACCTTCTCTCTGGAGGTGAAAATTCTTTGATGCGGTGTAACGATAGTGAGTGTGGGGCTCTCCTCGCTTCTGTTTGTTGTTTTTTGGCTCCCGCCCCTTTAAGAGCTACTTAAGAGACTGGAATGTTGCCGCGGCAAGAGCGAGAGGCAGAACGGAGGTGAGCCACATCTCTTTTCTTCCTGTTTTTTCTCCCTCCCCTCACGCAGCCAGCAGCCAGGAGTGCGGAGGGGGTGGGAACACAGGAACAGTGACAAACCCCTAAGATCTCTGGTCCGAATTTAAGTGGCCAGCAGATCTTAGGGGTCATGTGAAAAGGCCCTGAGTCCAGCGCCTGTCAAGGAGGCACTGTGGGAAACAGCTGAACTGGCAGCTGATACTTAAACCACTGAGCTATCCAGCCATTCCTAAACAGATGCCATATAAACTACCATCCAAATTATGGCTATCCTGTACAGGAAGATGGTAGGCTGTGCTTAGGTATTAAAATATACTATTTCCTATAGTATGTCATAAAGAGGGAGTGGAGAATTAACCCTGTCCATACAAGTCACCTGGCATAAAGTTGTCCTCTGGAGAGAACTGAAGTCATGGACATGATGTTTATAAGATTCAGCAGAAATGTCATCCTTCCTGTGCCAACTGTAACACCAACCTAGTCTGAACAGTTCCACCATCGTATTTTTGCTGGTGGAATGCCTCAGCTAGCAGAATGTTGCACCAGCATATCTGAAGAAGTCTATCAGTATAAAATTATTGGCAGTATAGCAGGCATTTTGTGGACCTAGTAAGATTTCTGTTGGATCCTGAAACCACTCAAGAGATATGTCCCAAACATTTTAAAAAAACTTTTCACATTTCATAGCCTTCAGAACCCAATTTGCCCAGTTCTGTTCTTTGTAATATTTCTAGCAAATGTTATCTTGAAATATTTAAGAAAACTAATAAAGAAAATCTCTTTTGAATTTTCCAGTGGATCTTCTATTTTTAAAGGGGAATTTTGCCTGAAAGCCTTAAGGAATGTTAACTAGATTATTTCCAGGAAGTCTGCCATCTTATAAATTAATCATTATTAAATGTGATAACTGTATAAGATTCACAAGTATTGATCAAAATACAAAGAAACCATCCATGCATAAATGAAAATGAGACCACAGAAGTAGAAAAAGATGCATCTATTCCAGGTAGCCAGATTATGGTTGAGTCAGCTTTCTATCCTTCTGGGGTCAATAAAATGAAAACCCAGCTCATGTGTGTGGGGGTGGGGGTGAGCTGCATAAATAAATTGTAAACCACCCAGGGAGTGCTTTAAGCACTATGGGGTGGTATATAAGCAGAACACTGCTTTAATTTTGCTTTTTCCAACACAAATGGTATTGTATGAAATTAAATTCAGTTTAAATAGATTTGGCTTAGATAGTCAGGCAAATCAGCTTTGAAGTTACACACTGTACGTGACAACTAGAGATGGGCATGGAACAAACATTTTTTCATTTCCGTTTCCGTTTGTCGTTTCCATTACGTAATGAAACAACAAACGAAAATTGTGATGAAAATGCAACAAAACAAACAGAACCACAAAAATTGTGGTCGTTACGTTTCGTTTCCGTTAATGGCGATGCACAATGAAATGAGCTATTTTAAATGTTAAAAAAACGCCCTGGACAGCCGTAAAAACGCAGAGATAATTATTTATATTGTCTGATAATACCTACCAAGGGGTTGGGGTCCTTAAAACGTTTGTTTTTGTCTTATCCCATTGCGATGTATTTTTCTTTTCCCTTTAAAATGGCTGTCGCACCAGCCACAAAATGGAGGCAAGCCATGTGATGGGATCATGTTCAACCAATAGCATGCCCAGGTTGCAGACTTGGTGGGCAGGTCTGGCAGCCACAGAGGGCATAAAAAGCTCTGGCAGCCCCCGTCCTCCTTGCAGTCTCTGGTGGGAGTTAGGGTTGGATTGCTGTCTCTGTGACTCTAGCTTCAGTCCTGCAGCCTCCCTGTGTGCATGCATGCTGCATACCTCTCGGTGAGTGCCCTCCCTTGCCCCACAGTGCAGTCACTCTGCAGCTGCCTTGCACCCTGGGCAACGCCCGCCGCTGCCTTTGCAGCCTCCCTGCATACGTAGTCTATACTGTGTCTCTGCCAGCATCCATTTTTTTAGTGTTTTCCCTCTGGTCTGGGGGTTTGGGGGATGCCTGCACACGGAAATGCTTTAAAAATCGCGCAAAAAGCGGGTGGATACGACAAATGAAAAAACGAAAAACGGTAACGAAATTTTTCCAAAAATTCACGACAAACAGAAATGAACCGAAACAGACCTCTCAACGACAAACGCAAAACCAAAACACCATTTTTTTTTTTCGTGCCCATCTCTAGTGACAATCATACCCATAACATGTTGGGGTGTATGTTGGATAACAAGGTTAAGGTTTGTACAACATGTGGCAGCCCTTGTGATATTATGAGTCTCTCCCATTTAAAGGTCAATAGTAACAAATACATTCTAATCCCTAAGGAAGGAGATGCAAAGGAGTTCAGCATCTATAGGACCATTGCTTTAATTTCATGTGTCAGTGATGATCAAGGTGTGGAAACATTCTTTTATGGAGTGACAAGTTAGATTCTGAAAAGGAAGAGAAACTCAAAGTTATATTGCAAATATCCACTGCCTACTGAGGAGCACCAAAGAATTTCAGAAGATTAGTTTATGCTTTATAGATTACAGCAAAGCTTTTGATTGTGTAGAAAGATCATGAAAACCATGGGTTTTTCTGAAAGAAATGTGTGTGCTTCAACAATTGATTGTCTTGTTGCATAACTTGCATCATAGACAATATGCTATCATACAGGTGGAATATGGAGACACAAGATCTTAGACAAGAATGTATTTTATCTTCTTAACTGTTCAAACTCTATGCAGAACATATCATACAGAAAGCCAGACTGGGTTCAGATGAAGGAGGAGTGAAAATTAGTGTGTGTGGGGGGGTGGGGTCAGTATTTTAATTAAGATATGTAATTGATACCTTCTTACTGGCAGAAAGCAGCAGTGACTTGAAATGACAGTAAAAATGAAAGTGAAAGAAGAAAGTGCCAAAGCAGGACTCCAATTGAACTTTAAGAGGGCAGAACCAATGACTAAAGAAGAACTTTGGAAGTGTAGGGCTGACAATAAATACTGTATATTGAAATAGATAGTTTGTCTATCGACATCAGTATACTTTGTATATTTTGTTCAATCATCAATCCAAGTGCAGCCAAGAAATCAGAAGACTGAGAGTAGGATAGGTAACAATAAAGGAATTATAAAAAGATCATCAAGCGCAAGGAGGTGTCACTGAAAACCAATATAATGAGCAATCTCGTATTCTAAATCACCGTGTATGGGCATGAACACTGGACAGGGAGAAAACAGGTTGACAAGTTAAAAATTGATTTGTCTGAAATAGGGTGCTGGAGATTAGCTTTGTAGATACTCTGCACTACCAGAAAGAGAAACAACTGGTCAAAATCAAATCAGGCCTGAACTATCTCTGGAGGCAAAAATGATGAAACTGAGGTTGTCCTACCTTGGGCACATCATGAGAACACAGCATTTCCTGGAAAAGACAATAACACTGGAAACAGTTGAAGGCAGCAGGGAAGAAAGAGAAAGACTCAATCTGAGATGAACTGATGCCCTGGCTTAAAGGAAACCACAGGTGTGTGTTTACAAGAACCGGGCCGGGCTGTTGAGGATACAGTAGTTTGGAGATCACTCATTCATTCATAAGGTTCGCCACAATCTTGAGCCAACCTGACAGCACAGAACAACAGCAAAGAGACATTTGCTTGATCAAACTGGCACATATGACTACACAAGCATATTTGTGCAAGCCAGATGAGATATTTTCCTGGATGTTCACTATATGCCTTTTCTTTATCCATTGTGCAATCTATGGCACATCTCTTCACACAACCAGTTGTATAGAAAGCAGCCTGAAAAGTGCTCCCACAAATGGCCTGCAGTGTACAGAAAATACCAGTTGGATTTTGTCCATCCAGAAAAATTATATTGCACATTGAAGAGCAGAGCAATAAAGTGTATCTTGGCTGTTTACAGCTCTGTTCATGCATCACAGCAACTGTGATATGCGAACTCTGGGGTTTAAGTCATGAGGTGATACTGTATCACTTGGGAGCAAGGTGTGATCAAATCCAGTGCTACTTCTTCCCAAAAAGCAACTGAGCATTACAGTGGCTGTTGCTTGGCATCAATTATTTTCATCTGACTCAAGTAAACATTTCCCCCCATAATAGTTTCATAACAGCTACAGAACTAGCCAGCTCCAAAGCACTAAAGCCCTTTTCATTGGCGTTAGTCATATGCCCTACAGTTACTAGCTCAAACACATCATCACAGGAGCCAGACCAGCTGCTGAGCAGCCCTTTTCTTCTGTGTATTAGATCTCACACTGACTGATGGTGGAAGGATTAAATTGAACTTGTAGCCTTTAGGCGGATTCAGATAAAGAGATAAGGAGACTTTTCATTTGACAGCGTTGGGCTTTCCTTGCATTCTTCCTTCCTCCCCCCCCCCAGCAGTCCCTCTTGAATTTCCACTGAAATTAGATAACCAAGAAAAGTAGTTGCTACGGTGTGGAGATATTAAGAAGTGGGGATAGGGGGAGGGAATTCCCTTTAGCCTCGCTTAGTTTCATCACAGCTTGCTGGCCGTTAATCATGTATGCAAATATAAAGGTCAATTACACATTACTTAAAGAAAGCCAATAAACCAAAGGCTTCTGAAAGCATAAAAGCTGAGTGCACATGTACCTCCTGTTCACCTTGCTTTTAGGGCCCAGAGGAGATGTCAAAATGTAGCTGAAAGAAATATAGATGGCATTAGAAAGACATTTGCTATTGACTGTGAGGCAGGGTGAATGAACAAAAGCAAGTTTGTTGTGATGCTTGCCTTCTTGCTATTCTAATATGAAGACTCGTTTATTTTTCAGGCAGAGCATTCATAAACCTGAAGGCCAAATGAAATATCTAAACATCTGCATAGGTGTAATTGTACACTGGGTGCTTATGCATATTTCTGTAAGCTATACATCTGTGGGTGTCATTTTTTCCTCACTCCCATTTGTGCCTGGGTTGTGCCCTGTTTTCCTGCTCTTTTCTAAAAAGGGCACAGTCTGTCACTCTTTTGCATTCCTAGGCCAAATATGCATAGCTATATAGCTTACAGAAATGCATACAGTATAAGCACTCAGAATGGCATTGAACCTATGCATTGAGATCAGTGTATTTAGTTCCAAGGTCATGAGTCTTTACCAGTTGCTTGCACAGTGGAAGTTGAATGCATCCCCCCCCCAATTGATTATTGTTTGTTTAATCCCACAACTCATTAAAGTCTGTTTAAGGAGTATTCTGAAAACATCTGAACACTGCAAATTTCTATATGTGCTTTTCAAATGTGACCTCAACTGTCCTTCAATATGAATATTCTGGACCATAATTACATTCTATGTACAGTATATACACTCTAGAAAGTACAAACCTGACCTCCATCTTCACCACATCTCCCTCCAAAAAGACCATGCCAGTGTTTCTACAACAGCAACCGATCACTGTTCATTTTAGTTCTGTTTATTGTTAAATACCCATTTAAGCAAATATGAAAAAGTTGCTTACTCAATAGAGACTGTCCTTAATAAGGGACAATAAGGGATAACTTCTGAGCTTGGGAATTTCTTTGACATTTCAGTAGAACAGATGTTGGTCTTATTAAAAGAAATCTCATTACAGGAGGATTATATTCTCTTTGGAACAGCTCTAAGAGAAAGTTTAGCCCCAGTCTTTCACCTTTGGCTGTAATTAAAAGGAAAAAATAACAAAGAGAAAGAGAAAAAGGAGATACAACAGAGTAGGAAAAAGAAGACATATCACAGATTAAAGGTGTTTTAAATGGGATAATGAGATCATTCAATGACTTAATTGAGAGGCTTGATGGACATAGAACTTCATGCTTTCAGTGTCTTGAGACACCACTTGTAAATCAATTGATTCTGACATAAGGACTAGGAGTTTTAAGACAAGGTACAAACTTGTGATTGCTGCAATGAGAGACAAATATGGTTGAAGCAACATTCTGCTATTCTTGTGGAATGGGGTAGATGTCAGAATTTGTATGAAGGAAAGTAGGATCAGTCTGGATGAACTGTAGACTTAGGTGTGGGAAAAACTACTAGAAGAAACATCATGTTTGATTTTAAGGAAACAATTTCCAAGATTCAGCTGATGTGACATTTAATTCCTATGAATTAAATATGTGTATTTCCAGGGGCAGGACATTGTGAAGACTATAAAAGGCTACAATTTGCCATGATTCAGTAGTAATATTCTTCTGTCTATGTTAAAATAGGACAGGGAAAGGAATCTTAATCTAAATATCAGAACTGAAAGGAAACCTACGGATCATTAAGTGCAGTCCCTGTCAATTGAAAACAGTGCAGAATCAGAGTTTGGGAGCCGTATACCAAAGCCACTGTACTAGCAAGCAGTTCATATTCTCTTTTTGATTGTCACTGGGACCTCCATCATTTGAGAGCAAATGCCAAAACTATTGGATTCTATTGATGTGACAGAGTTGACAAAATATGAGGTTTAAGAAGGATGATTGGGAGATAAGAGTTTTTGAGGAATTTTCCCAATGGTCACTGTATGTCAATGATAAGTTACAAAACAAAATGCAAACATATGACATGTTTCCCAAGACTTTATTTTCTGCAGTTCTGTATTTCCCACTACAGATCATTGCAGTTATTTTGATGACATTTGTTATTATCTGCTGCCAGATGACATTTGTTATTATCTGCTTCCTGAAGACTTCTTGTGTGTAATTTTGTCTACTCTTGTTTGATAAAGGTCCAGTTTGAAATATTACAATATCTCATTGAAAGGGTCATACTAAATTTGTGTGAAACTAGATCAAAAGTACAATCTGATGGTCAAAATCTTGTTTCATAGTTAGGAAGGGAAACGGCACAAGTTTTAGTGTCAAATTGCTGCTAACTAACATGTTTTTGTTTGGATACCTAGTCATGAGGAAAGATATCCAATCAAGGCACAGTCGGGAGTCTAAGCAGGGGCCTATAAAGTCGTGGCAATTTTCTTCTATGTATTTCCCCCACCTTCTTTTCACCTACACAAACTATGCAACAGAAGTATGACCACTGTGTTAAAGGTTTTTTTTTAAAGTTTCTAAAAGCCATACACTGATATGAAACCAGGTTTGCTCTGATGCTTTCTTGTAACTCTTATATGACATGAATCTTCTTGTTTCTCCAAAAAGCAGGTAGCCAATAACTCACCTTTTCCAGTAGTGATGTATGGAAGTGAAAGCTGGACTATAAAGAAGGCTGATCGCCACAGAATTGATGCTTTTGAGCTGTGGTGCTGGAGAAGAGTCTTGAGAGTCCCCTGGACTGCAAGGAGATCAAACCTATCCATCCTGAAAGAAATCAACCCCGAATGTTCACTGGAAGGACAGATTTTGAAACTGAGGCTCCAGTACTTTGGCCACCTCATGAGAAGAGAGGACTCCTTGGAAAAGTCTCTGATGTTGGGAAAGATTGAAGGCAAAAGGAAAAGAGGATGGCAGAGAATGAGATGGTTGGGCGGTGTCATCGATGCAACCAATATGGATTTGACAAAACTCCAGGAGGCAGTGGAAGATAAGAAGGACTGGCAAGCTCTGGTCCATGGGGTCATGAAGAGTCGGACACGACTGAACGACTGAACAACAACAATAACTCATCACCTTAAGACCCTGATCTTAAACATGGGCATTGGTGCAATGTCTCACTGAACAGCTCATGCTACTGTGACAGCTGCATTTGCTCCCTGTCATCTTCAAATCTGTTACAACAGATTTGAAAATCTGTTACAGATTTCTACTGAGTAGATTCAAAGCATATGCAAGCATGGGTCATAAAACTTTTGTTCAATGAGGGAGAAAAAAATATAAGCAGCTATTTCTGTACAATGCCTGAGGCCCTTCAGTTTGGAATATTGACTGAAATTTATAAAATCCAAGATACCCGTATACACTCGAGTATAAGTCAACCCGAGTATAAGTCGATGCCCCTTATTTAACCCCCTAAAAACCTGGGGGAACTTATTGACTCAAGTATAAGCCTAGGGTGGGAAATGCATCAGGGCCTGGCAGCTCCTCCTTTGTGAGCTGGGGGAGCGGTGTGTGATGTTTAAAATGAATTTTAGCCACCGAGGGAAGTGCTTGCCTCAGTGGCTAAAAGTCATTTTAAACATCACACACTGCTCCCCAGTGATGCAGAGAAGGGTCAGGAGAAGTGGTGTACAATGTTTAAAAGGGACTTTTAGCCACTTGCCTCAGTGGCTAAAAGTATTGACCCAAATATACGTCAAGGGCCCCTTTTTTCAACCCAAAATTAGGGCTGAAAAACTAGACTTATATTCGAGTATATGCAGTCTATGGATTCAATTGAAAAATGGTTGCCAGCATTTTTCTTTTCACTGCACATATTTGCTTATATTTCTATGCCATCTCATTAGTGGTGCTGCTCTCTGGCTGGTTCACAGTATAAGACAAAATAATAAAATGCTATTTATTAATACTAAAATACATTAAAATTAGGATATGACCCACCCCCTGTTTATAGCTAAATACTAACTTTAAATAAAAACGTACAAATTAGTATCTATTTGAACATCTGAGGACAGCACTACCAATTGCTACAAGGCAGTTTTATATAATTTAATCTTAAATTATTTAATCTTAAAAACAGAAACGAGAGATGAGTGATGGATCTCTTTAAGGAAGCTTGTTCCAGAGAGAGGGAACCATGACTTAAAAAGACTGATTTGTTGTGTTGACTTTTTTTTTTTGCTCCCCTAAGTGTTACAGCTCTTAATATTATGGACTGTGAGGACCATGTGGCACAGGCAGCTATTTTGACAATCATACACATCTTGACTTATGAGCACAGCCAGGTATCTGTCACAAAGCTGTCTGACTGGCATGGCAGGCACAATCTCTGGCTCTTGTTTCTACACATTCTACACAAAGCCACTTAAGGGGAAAAAATCCTTGTCACAGGCTCTGTGATGGCTCAGATGCCACTAAGATGTTCCCTCGGCCAGCCATCCTATTGTCTACCTGTGCTGTCTGTTTTGAATCCAGCAAATAAGATTGTGGACCATCAGTCAGTGGTTTACCATCCAACAGTGAGCCTTGTCAGGGGAAAAGCTTCAAGCCACACTACTGTGTCCATGCAGCATGTTTATTATGAAGCTGTAGCATTGTTACAACACTGTGTGGGTGAATCAGTTGCTATATTATTCCCTGATGCTGGCAAAACTTTGACTGGCAAAATCAGTCTGCTGGGAATGATAAAGAATGAGTTCACACATATTAGCCAAGCAGGTATCTACAATTGAATAAAACTGCTTGGAGAAGCAAGGCAAAATGGCTGATCACAGCAATTCTACCAATTTAAGTTATAGAGTTATTATAACTGGAGTTATCTTATGATTAATATCACCTGCAAATTTATTCTTAGTGCACCATTTCCCAAAACTTAAAGACACTCTTTGTCCAAGCACTTAGCTGGGATATTGAGCAAGTGATAAACCACCAATCATTTTTAAATGTGGGTAAATGGACATAAAACAAGCTTTCAAGTTGGAAAAAGATATTTTGCAGTTGTAGCTATCAAGGCAGATTATAAACATAAACGGTTCTGTATAGTAAACCACCTGAAAGCTTGCTTAATTTGTTGTTGTTGCTATTGTTGTGTGACTAATAGTATATCTAATGGATCTTCCTTCCTCATGGGTTTTTAAGCAGAGCTTGGATACCCTCCTGTCAGGGATGCTATAGCAGCACTTTTCCTACATAACAGAAAAGTGAGACAATGTGACATTTAAGGTATCATATAGCTCCATGGTTGTATTTGGTTCAGTCCTTCTATATGGTAAAGAACAGGGCTACTCCACAATTGGATTTGTAGTGTTAGAAACAGACATGTCCTTATTTCTTGCATCTGTATAATCCATTCCATGCCATGTCCTATATTCTTGACTACTCATTTGATAACAAGCTCATTATACAAGCTAAGTTTTCTAAACAAGATTACCACAAACTGGAGTGAAAGACCTTAGCTAGCCATCCACCACTATGGGGCTTGGAGAGAGATAAAATTTTATAGTTGATAAATGAGTTGCTGCTTCACATCTCCCTTGCACAGCTGTTGATGCATGTTTCCAGCTGACAATTGTGCTCTCATGATCTGATTATGCTGTAGATCAGCAGTAGGTCATAAAATGGTTTCTGTGGACTTTTCCCAGACACAATCTCATTCAGATTTTTTAAAATAAACCTTTAAAATATTCAGGGGGGCATGACAGCATTACCTCTGACACTACATGTCCCCTACTCCTTGCTCAGCCATGATGTAGAATTCCTGCCAACTCTGCAGGCAATGACAGAGCAACACCAGGACGAGGCAAATGTTAGCCACCCATCACAAACAGAGTTTATGGATCAAGACATACAGCAGATGACTTTTCCACTTTTCCACAGCTCTAGAGAATACAGAAGAAAAGCCCAGAAATATGGATGTTGGCAACCGAGTACTGGGCACAAACATCTAAAACCTCTTATCGATTTATTTAGAGTACATATTTCTTTTTCTCCACTGAGCTCCAAGTAATATCCATAATAATCAGACAGAGAATACCCAGACGTAGTGCACTATTCCCTTCTTCTGGTGGCACCCTGGGACTGTGCAGCTTGTCCAAAGCAACATAGGCTGGCTCTATTCACAGGAGGTACAAAGAAGAATTGAACACCAACCACCTTCTATATGGTGAGATACCTCTCCAGCATCCTGGCAGTAGACATGGGCATGACAAGAAAAAATGACGTTTCAAGTTTTCGTTTGTCGGAATGGGTCCGTTTCAGGTCGTTTCCATTTGTCGCAAAGTTTTTCAAAACTTTGTCATTTCATTTGTCGTTTGTCATTTCCACCGCGATTTAGCATGATTTGACTTCCCAGAGCATAGGGGCGTCCCACAATCAGGGATGGCGCTAGGTGTTTCTGCGCCCTAGGCAGAGGGAGGGGGCGGGGGGCAGGGGGGAGGGGCGGGGGGCTGCGGTGGCGGGGGGCCATGGGCGGGTGGCAGCCACGGGCAAGCAAGTGGGCAGGCGGTGGCGCACGCCACAGGCGGGTGGCGGCGCGGGCAGACAGGCGAGTGGGCAGTTAGGATATCACTTAGGACAGAGGTTCTGTTCTTGGCTTGCACCCCAAATGTGTGTGTGTGCAAGCAAATTGAAGTTGGGAAAATAGAAAATAAATGGTAGTATATAATATATTTTTAAAATAAATCCACACCTCCCACTCCCAGTCGAACCTCCCCCTTTATCCAATATCAGAAAAAAATCCTCACAAACTGCCAGAGAAGAAATAAAGAATAAACTGCTATTCCCTTCAGCAGACAAAGCTGCAGGGAATCAAAGAAATTATTTTCTAAATTCAATTCCCTCCCTGCCTGCCTAACTTAAATCCTAAAGCCTCCAGCCTCCCTCCTCAGTCTCGATCGGATCACACCAGCACCAGCAGCCAGCCCTCCTCCCTCAACCACATCCATACACCCGACTGCGATTTCTGGAAGTTGCCTCGGCTTTTTATGCCCTCTGAGACATCCAGAAGTGTCAGTCAAAAACCTGGTGATGCCATTGGTGGAATGTTTCAAAAAATTTGCATGGTCCCATCCCATGCCCAGCCCACATGGGCAGGTCTAAAAAAATAAAAAATAAAATAAAATAAAATAAAATCAATACAACGTTTTATTGCTATAAAAAAAACCCACTGCTGCTACTATTAAAATTCAGGCATTTAAAATAAATAAATTTCACATGTTTCTGTGGTGATTTGTTGTGTTTTTTTACCACGATTTCTAAAGAAAAATTGTGGTAGCCATTTTGGATCCCCCCCACCGCATGGCATGGCGAGACGACGAGGATGACCCCCCCCCAGCCTGGTGCAGCCTGCCCAGGACAGGAGAAGAAGGGGGGAAAGGCCGGGGACCCCCCAGAAACCACCCCTCTGGTAGGTGGCGAAGCCTCAGGCAGGCATATTTTCGCTTGCTTTTTGGGCTGGGAGTCGGGGTTTTTTAAAAAAAAAATTAAAAAACTTTTTCTGTGCTTCGCATTCCGCGATCGCCGTGATGCCACAAACGGAAACGAAAAACCCGACCAAATTTTTCTTTTTTCGGTTCAAGTTCGAGTTCTGACGGCTTAATTATCGTTTCCGTTTCCGTTACGTAATAGAAACGATAACCGAAAACGGAAACAACAATTTTGCCGAGTCATGCCCATGTCTACCTGGCAGTATACAGTGGAACCTTCACTTACATACTGCTTGACTTGCAGCATATTTGACTTGCAGCAAGAAGGGGCCTGTTTTACTTGAGTCGCAGGCTTTGACTTACATCTCGGAGCCCCGGCGCAAGGCTCCGGAATCGGGCGGCAGCCACAACCCAGCCGCCTCCAAACCGCTCCTGCCTTCTTCCTCTCCTCTGGCAGCGCCGGCTTTGGTGAGGCCAGCTCAGAGCACCTGGAGCTGGTCCTCGGCCTCACCGAAGCCGCCGCTGCTGCTGGAGGAGAAGGGCCAGGAGCATGGGGCTGGCCTTGCTGGTTAGACAGTCGGCTCAGTCTTGTAAAAAAATCTGGCTGCAGAAGTCTGGTACACAATGGAAGTATTTTAGTTGGGGAGCTGTACAGTTGAGGGACTCTAATGGTAAGCATAGAGTTGTTCAGAACTTGGAATGTCAGGTTAAAAATCAGTAAAACTTAAATGTTAGACATTGTTGCTATGAACATTAAAAAGTGCAGGCATATAACTTGTGGACTATAATTCCACTGCCTCCTCCTCTCTTTGAAGAGACATTTCATTTACATCCCCAGAAGGAATCTCCTATCCCAGTCAAATTTGTGTTAAATTGCTGTTTTCGGGGTCTTTTTCATCATCTGGAACGGATTAATCCTCTTTCCCATTACTTTCTATGGGAAAACGTTTGTTTGACTTAAGTCATGTTTGACTTAAGTCTAGACCACTGGAAAGGATTAATGACGTAAGTCAAGGTTCCACTGTACATGGCTCTCCTCACTTTTACCTGACAACAACCTTGCAATATTAGGTAGGATAGATAGAGTACATGATCCAAGGTCACACCTTAAATTTCCTAGCTTCATGGAGACTAAAACCTTGATTTCTTTAATCCAGTACTCAACCACCATACCAAACTGTCTTCCAAATAAAGAGGAAAGACACAAATAAAGTAAATACAGATTAGTATGTTACTGTCTTCTCCTTTCCCCCTTTCTTCTCCCCTCTTCCACTTTTTTTGTATTAGTTTCGCTCCTGAATGCCTCACTTCTTTTTTGAGAGAGTAAAAATAGTATCAAGTGGTAGGAAGATAAATCTCCCCATATACTAGAAGCAGGGCAGGCAAGTCCATTAAGGCGAACTAGGCAGTTGCCTAGGGCGCCAAAATGGACAGGGGGCACCGGCCACTTCCATCCGTCCCCCACCCATTGCCGCCCGCCCGCCCGTCGCCGCCTCCACCTGCCCCCACCCCACCCGTCTCCTAGGGTGCAAAAAACCCTAGCACCTGCCCTGACTAGAAGGAGAATAATATATGTTTAATTTACTGTGTAGTTCTTCTGTTAAAGATGTACATTTAGCAGAGGTAGGTCTGGTTTGCTTGCTTCTGTGGAGAATATAGGCCTGGGGGTGTCCTTTGGGATTGTGCCATTTTGGCACTGGATTCCGTGGGTATTTCTCTCTTATTGTTCTTGGTGTGGTGCAGTTGTTGGTTGCTTTGGTGAGGGAGTGTTCCAAGCAGCCTCCTTGCCATAACATCTTCAGTTGAATTTGAATGTATTTTTATAACACTTTCCTTTTTTAATATTATATAGACTGTTATTGAAGCAGAGTGGAATAAAATGTATTTATGAATGAACACATGTGAAACTGAAATAGACCCAAAACAGACTGATCTGTCTACACCATTGAACATACAAAAGGGAAATCCTGCAAGGACATCCTGCCTGTCTGTTTTCAGAGTCATCTAATGTGTCATTTTTTTAAAATATATACCTAGCTCCATATTTTTCAAGCCTTCAGCCACAAGCCTGCATGCTAAGCCATGCAGTTGTTTTCATTGACATGAAGCTCTGTAGACCCTCTATCAATAAAATTTAATCCATTTATCCTTTCACTCAAATAAGGATTGAAAGAGCTAAGCAAGTAACAAATAATTAGTTCTTCCACTGTACATGACTCAGACTCATCCCAAACTATTTATCCTTCCCAGTATAAAACACCATATGGTCATATCTGCCACAGGGGGCACTGGTGATTTTAATCAGTTCCATCAGCTCTCTGAGCATGTTTGATGGAGCAAAGCTGTTGTGAACCAGCATGCCAAAAAATTACCTTCCCTCCATCTAATCCTGGAAAGACCAATATTCCCATTGGGGCACTCAAACAATGTCCTTCATTTGTCTTGTTCCAACTGCTCATAAAGTGTTTAAATATAAAACTTTATCATCAACAGAAAAGGAATTAAAAGCCACGAGGCCCTTTTATATGACACATTCCTCAAATTAAGGACTGCATTTGGAATAGACTTAATGGTTCACAATTATTATTAATTATGAATTTGTTTGCTTCAGAGGAAATCTTACTACACATGCTACCAGATGGAGTAAACCCTAAAATACTCATTCAGTCATGTTAAGTGGAGAGTGTGACACAGACCATCTTCAGAAATAATAACAAAAATGGTACTGCTCTGTCTCTTCCTTCCAAAACTGTACATTGCACTTGTCAGGGAGGTACAAGCCATGTATGGAACTCATCAAAGATGGTTTAACAGTGCAACATGATATTGTACAAGCAAGATAGCAAGAGTTATATACCACTAAATTGCATAATTACACATACTTGGTATCAAAATCCAGTCAGTAAACGGTATGAGTACAACAATTCCTATGGGCAAACCACAAAGATAGAGAAACACTCAATGCTCCCTTGCTTTTAAAACTTATACTGTGATATATAATGCATCTATTAGCCTGATAGGTGCTAAATGACTTTCTCATTATGCCCAATTACATCAACATGTGGACCAAGGGAAAAGATATCACACAGAAAAAAATATACAGACTGTATAATATTTTAGTAAGATTGAGATTAATTACTATACATTTTCTTTTTAAACATCCACTAATTACTTTTGGTTCCGAATGGAAACATACATTTTTGAATCCAGGCCTTCTGTTTGAAATCCTGTGCACCCGTGATCTTTGTGCTTTCTTCCTCATCTTTAATTCGGACATTGGAGCTAGGCACAACATGTAGTAGTTCTCCCCATGCTGGATGCCTACTAAATTTAGTGATGCAGATGAGTGACATTTTTGTTTCAGTTCTTCTATGATATATTTAACAAAATACACAGATCACATATTTCATATAGTGAGAACCTGAGGTTTTAAACCTTTGAACACAAAGGAACTCCATGTAGATCTCCAGAAGGTGCAACCAAAGAAAAATTAAATCACAGAGGTTTGGTATTAGAATGGATTGGTATAGTTGCCCCAAAACTGATTCATGTGAAAGAAGATTTGGACAGTATGGGACTGAAAGGAGGAGGACAGATGGACTTTTGAAAAATCGAGGTTCATTTTGCAATAAGAAAAGAAATGTTTATGAAAGCAGAGGAAGTCTAGATGGTTGTTGCATAATGACACATTAGAGCAGGTGTATTGGAATCTTTGCTACCAAATGATAGCTTAGAGCTGCTCAGTGAAACAGATTAGCACAGTGCTGGTAAGGAACAATATACAGTAAAACATTTTTATGGATACCCATGGTTTTTAAGTGTTACAAGCTGGAAAATTTTCATTAGATAACATAATTAGAGCAAAATTGAAAACCTCTCTATGAAGGGGATTTATTGAATTAACATCAGAAACAAGAGAGGTAAACTGGATTGACAGCTGTGTGATCAGTCTACTATTTCAGAGAGAGAAATTCAAATGGAACAGAGCTAAACTAGATGAAAAACTGTTTGGTTGGTCTACGACAGTGATGGCAAACCTTTTAGAAACTGAGTGCCCAAACTGCCATTCAAAACCCACTAATTTTTTTACAAAGTGCCAATACAGCAATTTAACCTGAATGCAGGTGGCTGTGAAGGGGGCGATGTCGGGTGCCCACAGAAAGGGCTCAGAGTGTCACCTTTGGCACCTGTGCCATAGGTTCGCCAACACTGGACTATAATATAGGGCAGTGATGGTGAACCTTTTAGAGACCGAATGCCCAAATTGCAATTCAAAACCCACTTTTTTTTTGCAAAGTGCCAATACAGTAACTTAATTTGTATACAGGTGGCTATGAAGAGGCAATGTCGGGTGCCCACAGAAAGGGCCCCGAGTGCCACCTTTGGCACCCGTGCCATAGGTTCACCAACACTGGTCTATGATCTCAGAGGGAGAACCAACCACACTTTAAAAGTGCCTGTGAATGATGTCAAGATGACGTAAAGAAGATATATTTCAGAACTCATTGAGATTGGTTTTTCTTGGTCCACTTAGCAGGTATAGCATATGCTGTAAAAAGAGTTCATCATTTCAGGAAGAACAATTCATTCAGAAATTATTGTGAAGGAGATTTATAGACTATGTAATATGGATAATACTGAGACTGGTTTTACATAATGTATCAGCTAAACATATGAAGAACTGTTATTCACCAGATGAGTAACATTAACGGGAATTCCAGAGGAAAACAGATATTAAAAGGGGAATAAAGGATAGGTGAAGGGGTGAGAACCAATAAACCAAAGTTCCACAAAGTTATAGAGTTTGACTAGAGGTGGGGATGAACCACAAAATAGTACTTAGTCCTAAATCATGGTTTGTCAAGAGTGATGAACCACAAACCATGAATTTTCCCCACCAACTGACAAGATACAAATCGGTTCATCGGTTCATTAAGGATTTTAAAAAAACACTTAGATATAATGAAGCTCCCCAACTCCATCCCCAGCCTATATAGATAAGAGAGGAACATCACTTCATTTTAGGTATTGGGTGGAAGGGGAAGAAAAGCTAAGTAGGAAAAAAACTCTACATTGCAGCCATTCTCAAAGGAGGTCACATTACCTCTATAGGGCCCTGGCACATTTGAAGGGCTTCACAAACTGGAAACAGCTGTTCATGAACCACCTTATATGTTTTGCTATACACACCCAATTTGGCCTATATTTCTTTCATTCTGTGTTTATGACCATGGTCAAAGTAGGGTTGAAAATGGCTAGTCTACAGTCAAGCGCATGAAGCACAAGATTTAATGCAGACCACAGTCTGATGATCCTGAAAACAGTTTGGTTTCATCAAGAATTATCAGTGGCAACTATGGAACAAGAACTGTCCATTTCAAGATCAACAGTTCAAAGCCTGGGGAAATGGAAATCAAGCTCTATGAGGACAGGTTGAAGGAACTGGGCATGTTTAGCCTAGCAAAAAGAAGACTGAATAAAGATATCACAGCATTATTCAAGTACTTGAAAGACAGTCATACAGAGAGGGAGGGAATGATGTGTTCTCTGTCAGTTCAGAATGTAGAACATGTAATAATGGGCTTAAGTAAAGGGAACACAGATTTAGGATGTATCTCAAGGGGGGGGCTTCTTAACTGTTAATTTATATAAAAGCTAGTATTTTTCTTCCAGCAATATCCTCCAGAATTTTGCCAAAATATATATGTTTTCGTAGATTTTCACGGGTATAGGTATGCATGTTAGGGTGGATTCGGGTTTCTTCCCGTGTAGAAATCTGGTTGTTTTGGCGACGTTTCGACGAGGTCTCACTCGTCATCTTCAGGCTGGTGTTCTGGCTTCTTTCTTCTTGAAGCAAAGCGTGGTCTCAGTTGAAGTCCTTCTATAAATACTGCTGGGGGTGTGTGGTTTGCTTGCTTTGTTGCTGATTGCAGGTTCCTTTGTTCCTTTGTTCTTTTGTGATCTGCTGTGTGGCTGAGGCGATCGTTAAGGGATTAACTGCTGGTGGCTGTTTAGATGGCTGTTTAGATGCTGGTGGGTTAGATGGCTGGTGGGTTCTGGCAGTATCCTGGGCTTTGGTGGAGTGGGGTCCTGTGTCTTGTGAATTCATTTTGGTCTGGCTACGTGTCTGTGGTCTCCCAATGTTTTTTTGGGGTGTGTGAGTGTGCTCCATGTGGTGACTGGAGTGGGGTGCCGCAGTAGATGGTGCAGTCGTGGTTTTGTTATTGGATGGTGGTTTCGTTTCATCTGTGGGAAGGGTCTGGGTTTGTGTTCTGGCAGAGCAGCAGAGAGGAAGGAGCTGGTCAGAGGAGCACAGAACAAAGGGCAGAGCTAACTTCTTCTTTTTGCAGGAGCAAGGGGCGGAGTTTTAGCTTTAAATAGCTGCTACCAGCAGTCTCTCAGTCCTCTTCTGGCAGAGCAGCAGAGAGGAAGGAGCTGGTCAGAGGAGCACAGAACAAAGGGCAGAGCTAACTTCTTCTTTTTGCAGGAGCAAGGGGCGGAGTTTTAGCTTTAAATAGCTGCTACCAGCAGTCTCTCAGTCCTCTTCTGGCAGAGCAGCAGAGAGGAAGGAGCTGGTCAGAGGAGCACAGAACAAAGGGCAGAGCTAACTTCTTCTTTTTGCAGGAGCAAGGGGCGGAGTTTTAGCTTTAAATAGCTGCTACCTAAAAAAAAAAAAAAAACACTGGGTTTAATTGAGTTCCCAACTCCTCAGGAGGTCCTACACTTCCTGACGTGCTTGCAGTTGGAGTAGAGGTGCTTTAGCGGCCCCTACACTGTTAGATTTTGACTAAACAATAAAAGAAGTAAAGAGTCTTACTAGATTAAAAAAAAAAGTGCAAGTTTACATTTTTGAGACCTTGAATACATTTTATTGTAATAGTTAAAATGGAGTTGCAGGGAGCAGCTGTAGTTACCTGCAGTACTTGTGCCATGTTTGTTGTCTTGACAGAGCGTGTGCAGAACTACATCTGCTGCAAGTGCAAGCTGGTTGCGCTATTGGAAGAGAAGGTCCAGCAGCTAGAGGCTTGCATAGCGGACCAGCAACATATTAAGGAGTTTGAGCGGTTCCTGGAAAGAGCGGAAGAGACTATCCAGGTCCAAGAAGAGACAGGGCACACTTCAGAGGAGGAACTCACTCCCCCAACTCAGGAGATGGATGGATGGAGGAATGTGACTCAAAGGAGTAGAAGGCCAAGGCATCGCTCAGAGAGTCTCATCTTGCACAATCAGTTTGAAGCTCTTTCCCTCAGCACACCTCATGAGGCACACATAGAGGAAGAAGTGGTTCCGCCGGAGGATCTCTCCCTCATCACTATTGATGAGATACAAGATCAGGTACATGTTGATGAGCAGGCTGCAGGAGAGAAGCTCATTGTGCTAGGGGATTCTATCATTAGAAATACGGAGGGATGGATTTGTCAGGAGCATGATAACCGGATGGTCACTTGCCTGCCGGGTGCAAAGGTTGCAGACATCACCAGAAATATAGATAGCTTTTTAGAGAGAACTGGGAAGGAGCCAGTGGTCATGGTACACGTCGGTACCAATGATGTCGGGAAGGCCAAGCGGTCAGTCTTGGAAGCCAAATTCAGGTTGCTAGGTAGAAGATTGAAGTCCCGGGCTTCCAAGGTAGCATTTTCAGAAGTGCTACCTGTTCCTCGTGCAGGTCCCGCCAGGCAGGCAGAACTCAGAAGCCTCAATGCGTGGATGAGGCGATGGTGTCGAGAGGAGGGCTTTAGATTTGTCAGGAACTGGAGAACATTTTGGAACAAGCCAAACCTCTTCAGGAGGGATGGGTTGCACTTGAATCATGATGGGACCAGATTGCTGGCACTCAACCTCAAAAAGGCAGCAGAGCAGCTTTTAAACTGATAACTGGGGAAAGCCGACAGGAGCTGTGTGGCATCCGAGTTGGAACACCTCATCCTTGGGGAATGAGGTTGGAGAGGGTAGAGAATCACATAGAGATGACATAGTAAGTATTAACACTGGCAGAATAGCGGAATGTGACAGTTCGTCTACTGAAAATAAAAGCTGTGGGGGAGAAGAACAAGGCAGCAGCTGTTGCGGGACCCACTGTACAAGTGCTTCTACGCCAATGCTCGAAGCCTCCGAGCAAAGATGGGAGAACTTGAACATCTGGCAGCTAGGGATAACATTGATATAATAGCCATAACAGAAACCTGGTGGAATGTGGAGAACCAGTGGGACACAGCAATCCCAGGCTATAAACTCTATAGAAGGGATAGAGAGGGGCGGGTTGGAGGAGGAGTGGCCATCTATGTCAAAGAAGGCATAAAATCCAGCAGAATGGAGATTGACAGAGGGTCTGACTCCGCCATAGAATCACTGTGGGTTAAACTACCAGGTCCAAAGAGTGATGTGATAGTTGGAGTATTCTATCGTCCACCAGATCAAAAACTTGAGGGGGACCTTGAAATGAGGAGAGAAATCATGGAGGTGGCTAAGAGGGATAGGATAGTAATCATGGGGGACTTTAATTATCCCCACATTGACTGGGCCAATGCGAGCTCCGGGCAAGAAAAGAAACTGGGTTTCTCGACTTGCTGAATGACTGTGCCTTAGAGCAACTTGTCATGGAGCCCACCCGAGAACAGGCAACTCTAGATCTAATATTGTGTGATACTCAGGACCTCGTCAGGGATGTGAATGTCACTGAGCCTCTGGGGAACAGTGACCATGCTGCAATTACCTTTGCCATGCATGTCGGAGGAAGAGGGTCAACCAAATCAGACATAAAAACCCTTGATTTTCGAAGGGCAAACTTCCCTCAGATGAGGAAACTAGTTAGAGAGAAACTGAAGGGGAGGGTTAGAAGAATCCAATCTCTTCAGAGTGCATGGAGCCTGTTTAAAACAACAATAATAGAGGCCCAGCACAAGTGCATACCACAAAGAAAGAAGAGCTCATTTAAGTCCAAGAGGACACCGGCATGGTTAACGAGTGGAGTTAGAGAGGCTCTAAAGCACAAGGAGAGGTCCTTCTGTAAATGGAAATCCTCCCCAAATGAGGAAAATAAAAGGAACACAAACTCTGGCAAAAGAAATGTAAAAAGATGATAAGGGAGGCAAAGAAAGACTTTGAGGAACGCATGGCTAGCAATATAAAGGGTAATAATAAAAGCTTCTTTAAATATGTTAGAAGTAGAAAACCTGCCAGAGAACCAATTGGGCCTCTGGATGGTGAGAGAGGAAAAGGGGAGGTTAAGGAGGACTTGGACATTGCAGAGAAATTGAACGAGTTCTTTGCGTCTGTCTTCACAACAGAGGACCTTGAGCGGATTCCGCTGCCTGAGCCGCCCCTCTTGACTAAAGAATTAAATCAAATACAGGTTAAAAGAGAGGAGGTTTTAGGACTAATTGATAAATTGAGGATTAACAAGTCACCGGGCCCAGATGGCATCCACCCAAGGGTTATTAGGGAACTGAGAAATGAAATTGCAGATCTCTTAACGGTAATATGCAACTTGTCTCTTCAAACGGCCACAGTGCCGGAGGACTGGAGGATAGCGGATGTCACACCAATTTTTAAAAAAGGAAGGAGGGGGGACCCAGGAAACTACAGGCCGGTTAGCCTTACATCTGTCCCAGGGAAGATGGTGGAAGGCCTCATCCAAGAGAAAATCTTAAAACACATAAAAGAACAAACCTTGCTGAGAGAAAATCAGCATGGCTTCTGTAAGGGTAAATCTTGTCTTACAAACCTCTTAGAATTTTTTGAAAAGGTCAACAGGCACGTGGATTTGGGTGAACCGGTGGATATAGTCTATCTGGATTTTCAAAAGGCTTTTGACACAGTCCCTCACCAAAGGCTGCTGAGAAAATTGCATAGTCAGGGGATAAGAGGGCAGGTCCTCTTATGGATTGAGAACTGGTTGAGATCCCGGAAACAAAGAGTAGGTGTCAATGGGAAATTTTCACAATGGAGAGAAGTGAAAAGCGGTGTGCCCCAGGGCTCGGTCCTGGGACCGGTGCTTTTCAATCTGTTCATAAATGACCTGGAGACAGGGATAAACAGTGTGGTGGCCAAGTTTGCAGATGACACAAAACTTTTCCATGTGGTAAAAACCAGAGAAGATTGTGAAGAGCTCCAGAAGGATCTCTCCAAGCTGGGGGAGTGGGCTGAGAAATGGCAAATGCGTTTTAATGTAACCAAATGTAAAGTAATGCATATTGGGGCAAAAAATCCAAACTTCATCTATCAACTCATGGGCTTTGAGTTATCCGTGACGGATCAGGAAAGAGATCTTGGTGTGTTGGTGGACAGCTCCATGAAGGTGTCTCCCCAATGTGTGGCCGCAGTGAAGAAGGCCAATTCCATGCTAGGGATTATCAAAAAGGGGATTGAAAATAAAACAGCCAACATTATAATGCCGTTATACAAAACAATAGTAAGGCCCCACCTGGAGTATTGTGTACAATTCTGGTCACCGCATCTCAAGAAAGACATAGTGGAACTGGAAAAGGTGCAGAAGAGAGCGACTAAAATGATTACTGGGCTGGGGCACCTCCCTTATGAAGAAAGGCTAAAACAATTGGGCCTCTTCAGTCTGGAAAAAGGCGCTTGAGGGGGATATGATTGAGACATACAAAATAATGCAGGGTATGAGTAAAGTGGATAGAGGGAAGCTCTTCTCCCTCTCTCAAAATACCAGAACTAGGGACATACACTCAAATTGAGTGCTGGGAGAGTAAGAACTGACAAAAGAAAATATTTTTTCACCCAGCGTTGTAAGTCTATGGAACTCCCTGCCACAGGATGTGGTGATGGCATCTGGCCTGGATGCCTTCAAAAGGGGATTGGACAGATTCCTAGAGGAAAAGTCCATCACGGGTTACAAACCATGATGGAGATGTGTAATCTCTAGGCTTTAAACCAGGGTACTTCAAGGGCCAGATGCAGGGGAGTGGTATCCGGAGACAGATATCTAGTCTCATGCGCTCCCAAACGCATCTGGTGGGGCCGCTGTGAGATACAGGAAGCTGGACTAGATGGGCCTTTGGCCTGATCCAGCATGCCTCTTCTTATGTTCTTATGTTCTTATGTGTTTGGTGTGGATGGAAGGTGGTGGCATCTTGTGTCCTTTTGGACCTGGTGTCAGTCTTTGTGACAGAGGCTCGTCTGTTGACCAGGGCTAGTTTCCAGATGTCAGGCAAGCGGGAGGTGTCATCACGTTTATTCATGTTGTTTGGGTGTTTCTCTATTTCAATGGCTTCCATGATTATTCGACTGTTGAAGTGTTCAGTTTTGGAGATGAGTTTGGTTCTTTCAAAGTCAATTTCATGACCTGTTGTTTTTATGTGCTGGAAGAGAGAGGAAGATTTTTCTTCTTTTTTGACTGCGTTCTTGTGTTCTGCGATGCGTGCGCTTATTCTCCTGTTTGTCTGTCCGATGTATGTGGCTGGACAGACTTTGCATGGTATTTCGTAGACTCCTTGGTTTTCTAGCTCAATCTTGTCTTTGGGGTTTCTTAAAATGTTGGCTATTTTTTGGTCGGTGCAAAAGGCTGTCTTGATATTGTGTTTGTGGAGAATTTTGCTGATTTTGTCTGTGGTGCCTTTGATGTAAGGGAGGAGGGCGGTGCCGTTGTTCTCTTCTGTTTCTTGGTTCTTGGGGGGTGTTTCCTTTTGGATTAGTTTGGTGATGGTGTTTTTTTGGAATCCGTTCGCAATTAAAACATTCGAGAGAGTGTGTAATTCAGTTTTTAGGTGGTCTTTGTCAGCGAGGCGTTTGGTTCTGGAGATGAGGGTTTTTGCTACAGAGTTGATCTGTGCAGGGTGGTGGTGTGATTGTGCATTTAAGTAGCGGTTTGTATGTGTTTTTTTCTGGTAGATGGTATGTCCTAAGGAGCCGTCGGGTTTTTTGTAGATTAGGACGTCCTCTCTCTTCCAGCACATAAAAACAACAGGTCATGAAATTGACTTTGAAAGAACCAAACTCATCTCCAAAACTGAACACTTCAACAGTCGAATAATCATGGAAGCCATTGAAATAGAGAAACACCCAAACAACATGAATAAACGTGATGACACCTCCCGCTTGCCTGACATCTGGAAACTAGCCCTGGTCAACAGACGAGCCTCTGTCACAAAGACTGACACCAGGTCCAAAAGGACACAAGATGCCACCACCTTCCATCCACACCAAACACAAACCCAGACCCTTCCCACAGATGAAACGAAACCACCATCCAATAACAAAACCACGACTGCACCATCTACTGCGGCACCCCACTCCAATCACCACATGGAGCACACTTACACACGCCAAAAAAACATTGGGAGACCACAGACACGTAGCCAGACCAAAATGAATTCACAAGACACAGGACCCCACTCCACCAAAGCCCAGGATGCTGCCAGAACGCCCACCACCAAGGTTGTTAAGAAACAAAAGGCTGATAGACACACATCCAGCACCTCACCCACACAGGATGTCTCTAAACAGCCATCTAACCCACCAGCAGTTAATCCCTTAACGATCGCCTCAGCCACACAGCAGATCACAAAAGAACAAAGGAACCTACAATCAGCAACAGAGCAAGGAAACCACACCCCCCCAGCAGTATTTATAGAAGGACTTCAACTGAGATCACGCTTTGCTTCAAGAAGAAAGAAGCCAGAACACCAGCCTGAAGATGACGAGTGAGACCTCGTCGAAACGTCGCCAAAACAACCAGATTTCTACACGGAAGAAACCCGAATCCACCTAACATGCATATATATATATATATATATATATATATATATATATATATATATATATATATATATATATATATATATATGCAATCACACAAAGAGAAAGTTGACTCATCAGAAGATTGTGCTGGGAAACAGTTGCTAGCCCTAAAGCTCACTCTGCTTCTCTTCATGCATTTAGTCTTCATATTCAAATGAAAGTTATATGACAGCAGGATATTTTTGGCACTCTTCAGTTTAATCTTTGAATGCTGAAAAACAATGTAAAACTAAAACAGAGGCTTCCTGGAGTGGTAGAAAAGCAGTGGGCCACTTCAGATGGCTAATAAAGGACCTAATTTTTGAACTCGGCTTAGCAACCTGTATTTTAAGAATGTAAATTGAACATAAGAGAAGAAAACCATTTGGCTGTTAGAGAAACAGATGCTTGTGGAAAGTGTATGAAGAAACCATGACTGCATATATACCTTCTCATTCATGTCCTAGAACAAGTGATATAGTGCAGAAATTCTTATAATGGTTAACTACTCTAAGAACAACAGAACAAAAATATATGCCTGGCTGCAAAGGAACAGTAGCACAGCAAGGAATCAGCTAAACTAAAACTCTATACCTGTTGTAAAGAGATGGGCACAAAATGGAAATGTAGTGTTTTGTTTCATCTCATTTTGTTTCAATCTTCATTTGGTTTCATTTCATATTTCATTTCATTAATAATGGATTTTTAAAAAGAATTTTCATCACAAAACAAAACAATTCATAAGGCTATAAATAATGGCAAGTGTTCGTTTTTATTTAACAAAAACCCTTCATAAACCTTCCAATCAATGTGCTTTCAAACAAAGAACCCTCTGTAATCAAGCAGGAAACCCAACGACTAGCTGCTGCTGGGAGGGATTGGAGAGATAAGCTAACAGCTGATTGGTGCAGGGAGGAAGAAAAGTATTTTTTTAAAAATAATCTCCACAGCCCTACTTAATCAGGAAAGGAAAACAATCAGTTTAAACTTTAAATCAACCTTGCAGATTCAGGGACAGCCAGTGCATGGAAGGGAAGGGATATGCTCAGCTTCTGGCTAGCTTCAGGCAGGCAGATCAAGATCAGAGATAAGTAACAGCTGAGGCATGGGAGGTGAGGAAGGAAAACAAATCAATCAGTTTAAAAATAAACCTTCTGTTCTCAAGACGGATAGATCAAGAGGCTATTCACTACTAGGATGAATCATTTCATTTCTGAAACAAAAAATGGTTTCATTTCTTGACAACATGCTGTTTGCTGTTTCGTTTTGTAACATTTCATAAGCTTATGAAACAACAAAACAGTGTCATTTTTGTAATGTGCCCATCCCTACTGCTCTACTAAATTTCTATGGGAAATCCACTCCATTTCCTCTATGTTTTGCTCATTTCCAGGATACCTGATGCCAGGGAATTATTTTGCAATTTTCCATACATCCCTATCTATAAGAAAGGGTTAAAAAGAGCTAAAACAGGTATCTGCTGTTGCTAGAGTTTATTTATTTATTTATTTATTTTTAACTCTTGTATACCGCCCTATTCCCACAATGGGGACTCAGGGCGGTTAACAGCATAAAAATAGAAAACAGATAAAATCGGACACAAGCAATAGACAACAAATTTGCTAAAACAATTAGATCCAAGATTAAATAGGCGGGGAGAAAAAAAAATAGAGCAGAGTCCCTAACCCTCGCCATAGGCCTCTCGGAAGAGCATGGTCTTGAGGCTCTTCTTAAACGCCGCCAACGAGGGGGCCAGCCATAGTTCACCTGGGAGTTTGTTCCAAATTGCCGGTGCCACCACCGAGAAAGCTCGACTGCGAGTACGCGCTTTTCGGGCTTCCCTCGGGGGGACCGTCCGCAGGGAAAGGGCCACCGAGGCACGGGTGGGTCGGGCCAGGTCTAATTGTCTGGGAAGACGCTCCGCCAAATAAGCCGGGGCCAAGCCATGGAGGGTTTTGTAAACCAAAACCAACACCTTGAACCTTATTCGGGAGGCAACGGGTAACCAGTGTAGGCGGGCCAGGATGGGGGTGGCGCGGTCATAACGACGCGCACCAACCACCAGCCTGGCCGCCGTATTCTGGACCCGCTGCAATCGCCGAACAAGGTTCAAGGGGAGCCCCATGTAGAGAGCGTTGCAATAGTCCAGCCTCGACACAACCAGCGCCTGTACCACTGTCCTCAAGGAGCCCTCATCGAGGTACGGGCGAATCTGGGCGATAAGCCTTAGATGGTAAAAGGCCGACCTGACCACGGCTGACACCTGAGAATCCAGGGTCAGGTCCGGGTCCAGGACGACGCCCAGATTCCGCACTCTTTGCGCCAGCTGGAGGGCGGACCCACCCAGACTGGGAAGAGGGCCACAGTACCCCTCCGACGAGCCCCCGAAGAACATAACCTCGGTCTTGCCTGGGTTGAGCCTGAGCCTGTGGGTCCTGGTCCAATCCAAGACCGCGGCCAGACAACAATCAAGGGTACGGACGGCCTCCACTGCACCGGTGGAAAAGGAGAGATAGAGCTGCGTGTCATCAGCGTACTGATGACAGCAGACTCCATAACTCCGGATGATCTCAGCCAGCGGCTTCATATAGATGTTAAAGAGCATTGGGGAGAGTGACGACCCCTGAGGCACCCCACAAGAGAGTGTCCAGGGTGCCGACAACTCACCACCCAAGCTCACTCGCTGGATACGGCCCCCAAGGAAGGACTGGAACCAGGCCAAGGCCTGCCCCCGATCCCAACCTCCGAAAGCCGTTCCAGCAGGATACCGTGGTCGACGGTATCGAAGGCCGCTGACAGGTCGAGAAGGACCAGCAGGGTAGAGCAACCCCTGTCGGCCCTCCTCAACAGATCATCATGCAGCGCGACCAGGGCCGTCTCCGTCCCATGATGCGGCCTGAACCCGGACTGAAAAGGATCCAGGACATGGTTCTCCTCCAGGAACGACTGGAGACGCAGGGCGGCGACTCGCTCAATCACCTTGCCCAAAAGGGAACATTGGCTATGGGACGATAGTTGGACAAATCGTCCACCGCCAAGCCGGGTCTCTTAATAATGGGCTTCACCACCGTCTCCTTCAGAAGACTAGGAAAATCCCGTCTCTGAAGGAGGCCGAAGCAATCAGTGAAGCCCATTTCGGCATGCTCCCCCCTGCGCTCTTAATCAACCAGGAAGGGCAAGGGTCGAACGGAGAGGCCGCAGACCTGCAATGTCCCAGGGCCCTGGAGGCATCCACAGTTGTAACAGGCCCCAACTCAACAAACCGAGGCGACCGAGGCGGCCCGACGCCGGCCACGACAGAGGCTGGGCTAGGGCAACCGGAGTCCAGCTCGGAACGGATGGCCTCTATCTTAGATTTAAAGTAGGCTGCGAATGACTCACTAGTGAAATCACTAGGAGGAGGCCCCGGGCGGATCGGGATTGGTGAGGTCTCGAACCACACGGAATAACTCCGCTTGCCGATTCGAGGCCTCACCAATTCTCAGGGCGGCAAAAGATCTCCTTGCAGCCCTTATCGCACGAGAATAGCGACCGGTCAACGCCTTAACCGCAGCCCAATTCTGTGCCGTCCGAGCCTTCCGCCATCTGCTCTCTAGCCTTCTCCGCTCTTGCTTCATCGCCCGCAGCTCCTCAGTAAACCAAGGAGACGAGCGGGCTCGGCATCGGATCAGGCGCTTGGGGGCGATCCGATCGACAACCCCCGCCACCTCCTCAAACCACCATTGGGCAAGGGAGTCGGCCGGATCGTCATCCAACCCGTCTGGAACATCCCCGAGGGCCTCCGAAAACCGCGCTGGGTCAAGGAGTCCCCGGGGACGGGCCCAATGGAAGGGCCCAGCTCCCCGCGGGGCGGGGTGGCTACGTCAAGAGAGAAAGTCAGCAGATAATGATCTGACCATGACACGGGCCGGGTCAACAACCTCCCGACCCCCAGATCCGAACCCCGCGATGTGGAGGCAAAAACCAGTTCCAGCGTGTGTCCACCCTTATGAGTAGGTCCGATGACTAATTGGGACAGGTTCATGGAGGCCATGGACTCCATGAATTCCAGAGCTGCTCCCGACAGTCCACTCTCGGCGTGCACGTTGACGTCCCCTACCACCAATAGGCGGGGGGACCTCAACAGTGCCGCCGAGATGAACTCGGAGAGCTCTGGAAGGGAGAGTGCAGGGTCGCGGGGAGCACGGTACACCAGCACTACCCCAAACCTGTCCCTCTGGCCCACCATAAGGTGGAGACATTCCAAGCCTGGACTCACCAACATCGCGGATCTACTGACATAAAAAGATTCCCTAAAGATCATAGCCACCCCACCCCACCCCGCCCCTCTGTTGTAAATTCTTTCTTGCCTCAGTGTTATACATCACCAGAACAAGAAACTACAAATTTATTCTCTTTGACCCTTGGTGGTAGGAAGTATTTTAAATAGTGCTTTTGACAGGACAAGAAAATGAGGACATTTTTTCTACAGATTAAGCAAAATTGAACAACTAGCATTCTAATGCAACTAAATCAAACTGCACAAAACAATAATGGTTGCTGCTTAATTGCTGCATGGATCTCTGGGATTAGAAACACTTAAAATTGGTTGTTTGCAGGGTGTTCAATGATCACCCATTTCTTTTGGGCTCACTTTGTGTGTTCTTCTCAAAAGGAGGGGGGAAACAATTTCTGTACAGGTGGTTTGACTTTGAAACGGGGAGGAGAAACAAATCTTGTTCAGTTCTAAAATTCTTTACCAATGTGACTTGTCAAGTCAACATGCCTTAAATGGATGACAGTGAAAAGTTTGGAAATAGATAATGCACACATGCAATCAAACAAGTTGCCCCAGGACACTATTCTACTGTATGTGTGTTTTGAATTGACATGACTGTTTTGTTGGAAATTATTTTGGAATGGCCATCATTGCCATACAAGGTATCAATGCCCTTTAGGAAGAGACAACAAGCAAGGGGAAATCCCAGAACCTGCTTGCTTTTTCCATGGGTTAACCATTTCTCACCCAAATACAAAAGTCAGGGCTGTTTTCCAACAAGTTATCTAGATATTTACTGCTGAGAAAATATGAATGTTTATCAAGTGCCATGATGAAAACTCTGCTCGGGCAGGGAAGCAATTGAGAGGGGCTTATCAATCCATATGATGGGTCACACTCATGAATGAACTGGTCCATCAATTGATTTTATCTCTGTATGGAGAGAGGTGGATTTGACTTCACCTTTCATATCCTGGTTTATACACATTCAGGGAATGGAGGCCTTTTTATCTTCTTCACCTCTGCATCAGGGACTTTCCTTTTCTTAGTTGAAGCATGGTATCAGTTGAACTTTATCTTTGCTGCTGCTCATTTTTGAATCTAGATGTTGCCAATGTTTCAAACACAAGGCCATGCTTTATACATACTGGTTATAAGGAGGTGGATGAGAGAATAACTGACATTTACTGCTCCATTTGTCTTGATGTAGAGCCACAACTCAGAAAATACAGAAAGGCAGGAGGTGCCAAATATGATTGAACATATTTTTTCAGTCCAAAAGAAACAGCTAGTCAAATACCCCAATTTAAGCCATTTAACTTGCTTTCCAAAGATACAAGTAAATCCTCATTAGGCATCATTTTGCAAAGAAAAATGCAAAATATACATTTTTCATTCTTTCCAAAATGATATTTACCTGAACCTTGAGGAGACATGTGAAATGGCTTAAATTGGAGTATTTGATAGGGTATATACTGCACATCCTGAGAGTGATTTAAGGTTAAATTTTACAAGTAACAACTAGGTTTTCTCAGACTAATGAAGCTGTTGGGATGAGCAGCAAAATGTTTTAGTCTCTCAAGAAAAGAAGTCCAGTTGCCATGACTCAACTTCCTGATAAACTTACCTGGATGACTGAGAATGTTCACCGACAACAAGTATCATACCTTCCCTTCAGCCTTCTTTCAAATTTGGAATGTGTTGTGCTCTTCTATTGCGCATAAAACAACACCAGCCATGAATTTACACAGACTTCTTTCCCAACACAGATAGCTGGGTGAACTGCGCACCAGGTTGCATGGGGCAGAAGCATTCCAAACTCCTGTAAACATCTTGGGGGATTAACAATCCAATATCTTCCAGCTGCCTGAGCCGCCCCTCTTGACTAAAGAATTAAATTAAATACAGGTTAAAAGAGAGGAGGTTTTAGGACTAATCGATAAATTGAGGATTAACAAGTCACCGGACCCAGATGGCATCCACCCAAGGGTTATTAGGGAACTGAGAAATGAAATTGCAGACCTCTTAACGGTTATATGCAACTTGTCTGTTAAAACTGCCACAGTGCTGGAGGACTGGAGGATGGCAGATGTCACACCAATTTTTTAAAAAGGAAGGAGGGGGGACCCGGGAAACTACAGGCCAGTTAGCCTTACATCTGTCCCAGGGAAGATGGTGGAAAGCCTCATCCAAGAGAAAATCTTAAAACACATAAAAGAACAAACCTTGCTGAGAGAAAATCAGCATGGCTTCTGTAAGGGTAAATCTTGTCTGACAAACCTTTTAGAATTTTTTGAAAAGGTCAACAGGCACGTGGATTTGGGTGAACCAGTGGATATAGTCTATCTGGATTTTCAAAAGGCTTTTGACACAGTCCCTCACCAAAGGCTGCTGAGAAAATTGCACAGTCAGGGGATAAGAGGACAGGTCCTCTTATGGATTGAGAACTGGTTGAGATCCCGGAAACAAAGAGTAGGTGTCAATGGGAAATTTTCACAATGGAGAGAAGTGAAAAGGGGTGTGCCCCAGGGCTCTGTCCTGGGACCGGTGCTTTTCAATCTGTTCATAAATGACCTGGAGACAGGGATGAACAGTGAGGTGGCCAAGTTTGCAGATGACACAAAACTTTTCCATGTGGTGAAAACCAGAGGAGATTGTGAAGAGCTCCAGAAGGATCTCTCAAAACTGGGGGAATGGGCTGAGAAATGGCAAATGTGTTTTAATGTAACTAAATGTAAAGTAATGCATATTGGGGCAAAAAATCAAAACTTTATCTATCAACTCATGGGCTCTGAGTTATCTGTGACGGATCAGGAAAGAGATCTTGGTGTGTTGGTGGACAGCTCCATGAAGGTGTCTACCCAGTGTGTGGCAGCGGTGAAGAAGGCCAATTCCATGCTAGGGATTATCAAAAAGGGGATTGAAAATAAAACAGCCAACATTATAATGCCATTATACAAAACAATAGTAAGGCCCCACCTGGACTATTGTGTACAATTCTGGTCACCGCATCTCAAGAAAGACATAGTGGAACTGGAAAAGGTGCAGAAGAGAGTGACTAAAATGATTACTGGGCTGGGGCACCTCCCTTATGAAGAAAGGCTAAAACATTTGGGCCTCTTTAGTCTGGAAAAAAGGCGCTTGAGGGGGGATATGATTGAGACATACAAAATAATGCAGGGTATGAGTAAAGTGGATAGAGGGAACCTCTTCTCTCTCTCCCAAAATACCAGAACTAGGGGACATACACTCAAATTGAAGGCTGGGAGAGTAAGAACTGACAAAAGAAAATATTTTTTCACCCAGCGCGTTGTAAGTCTATGGAACTCCCTGCCACAGGATGTGGTGATGGCATCTGGCCTGGATGCCTTCAAAAGGGGATTGGACAGATTCCTGGAGGAAAAGTCCATCACAGGTTACAAACCATGATGGAGAAACCAGGGTACTTCAAGGGCCAGATGCAGGGTAGTGGTATCAGGAGACAGATATCTAGTCTCATGCCCTCCCAAACGCATCTGGTGGGGCCGCTGTGAGATACAGGAAGCTGGACTAGATGGGCCTTTGGCCTGATCCAGCATGGCTCTTCTTATGTTCTTATGTTACCTTGATGAGGAACTAGAAATAGATAACTTGTTGAAAAACAGCCCTGGCAATTGTTGTATACTTTGTTAAGAAATGGTTAACTGATTTTTAAATGATGAGCACAGGAGGGTATCCTGTAGACCAGACATTCTCAGTGGTGTTACTATAGGGCTGAAGAAAATTTCAGAAACCCTGTCCTCTGTCCTCCATCTCAGTAAGCATGTAGGTCCTGTGAAGTCTGTGGAGAAGACTTTGAGGGTGGAGAGAATGTGAGTATTTACACATATACTTCAGCATGTGGCTTTTGGAGCAAACAGAAATGTCCATGCCCAGGACAGACCATTTCTAAAATTGTAGGGCCATTCTGTCTTCTTCCTAGTTGAACTGCTCAGAAGTGTTATCACACTGTGTCCTTGTGCATAATCCAGGAGAAGAGGAAGGAAACCTGCCACTAATCCTTGTGTTTTTGTGCTTTTCAAGTATATGTGTATAACAAACATATGGTTATCTGATTGAAGACATGTGTCTTCTCTTAGTATGGAACTGAGTGTGAATGGCAACTGGAACAGAAAACATTTCCTGTTGTTAGAGTAACACCCAATTGTACACAATCCACCAAAGAACCTGGGATGTCAAAGTTGCAACCCCAGGCACATTAATGTTACCCATTCCACTTTCAAGTACAATAACATTAGTAATTGCAGACTGAAATATACAAATGGCCAGTTCTACTTGCTACAATATTCAAAAAAATGCATTTCAGACATTTATCAATTACAATCATGTCCCTTGTCCTGTTGAAAAAAGAAATCTATCTTCTGACCAATGATGATCAGGGAGCTTTGATTTGCATTTAATTGTTTATTAAGCAACCTTGCTTTCTCCTATCATATCTCCCCTGAGGGACAGTTAGGTTCCATGATTAATTTTCCCCTTTCTGGTTATGTGAGGCCCCTAAAGGAATTGATCAGCAGATTACACAGCCCTCGCATGAAGTCAGGTTGGAGCCTGGGGCAAGGGCAAAAACTACCCAATGTTCCCACCATCAGCATGGAAACAAAAAACCCAGCAGAGTCAGCAGCTGAGCTGAGCAGATATTGAAGGTGACAGAAGTGTTAATGTCACACAATGGATTTTGGACTCGGTGGTGCTGTCAAGCTAATAATTGTGGTGCTCTAAGCCTGGGACAGATAAAAACAATGAACTTGAAGGGAGTAACTAGAACAGAATTCTAATTGTTCCATTTGCTTCTGTTTGAACAATTTCTTCTGAAATACAACCAGTGTGCTCTCAGGGAACAAATTGAATGGTTTGTTGATAAAACAGAGGACGAGAGGATTTGTAATTCAGTTTCCACTTCTTACTTGTGTCCTTCCAGCAACCTCAAGCACCATAGTAGAAAAACTTTGATTGGGCATCAGAAGCAGATTCAACATTCGACTCCATCACAACCAATCCTATATGTGACATAACTGTCACAATCCTATGTGCCCCCATGTAAACTAAAATATCAGCAATTCAGCAGAGACAGAATGTTCTGTAAAAACACTTTTGCCCCTTATTTGAAGGGTGCAAGGAAACAACAGGTAAAAGCAGTGTGGATGTTTGGATTTGACTGGCCTACAGTTTCTTTATATAGCTATGGAGTAGACTAGTGACCTGGGGAGTGGCTTCTCTGTTGGAAGGAATGAAGGAAATCCTTGGTTTGTTTCATAAAAACACAAATAATCTTGTCCTGTTAGCAAAGAAACAAAAAAAAAAAAAAAAAAAAGAGGGTTTCTCTCAGCCTGGAGTTTTGCATTATGGAATGGGGAAAGACATATACATGATTTCTGTGGCAAGAACCCTTTGTCAAGTTGCTTCAGGCTAAAGGAATAAAGAAAGGTGATGCAATGCACTATTTCTCCCAATATGTCATCTACTAATATAGAACAGAATTTTAGTGGTGAGTGTAAAAAGCCAATCAGAAGGCAGGAAAAGTAGAGATGTTGATGCAGGAAAAACCTAATTGCTGCTTGGGAGAAAAAGGCTCACATTCACAGAGATGCTTCTCAGCTTAATTCTTCTCATGCCATTTTTATATTTTCAAGTGGTGACTTCTCTGGGACCTTTAGCCTTAGGGGCAACTACACTGCCAATTTATTCTACAGTTTATATCAGTTTGGGCAGGATGAATTCAAATTAAAACCTAGTGATTGCAGAAAATAAATCTCAATACAGGTATGCCCATTGTGAAATCATCTTTTCTGGGTGAATAAGCATCTTTTTTTTGTTCAGCTGGCAAGGATGTGCTAAATTTGCTATGATTATGATATTGCTTTTGTCTATTTTCTACCAATTGTGACCACCCAATCTGATGCACTTGTGGCAGCATCATCTCCTCTAGAGCAGCGTTTTTCAACCACTGTTCCGCGGCACACTAGTGTGCCGCGAGATGTTGCCTGGTGTGCCGTGGGAAAAATTGGAAAATTCTAAAGAAATTCAACCCAGAGCCGGCGGGCGGCCCACAGCTGGGAGGCGCTATAAATAGCGTCCAAGGGCCAGCTTGGATCCTCCCCCCCCCCGCGGCCCGCGGCGCTGGCGTCAGTTCCTCCCCGGCCGGACCTGGCCCCGCTCATTCTCTTAGTGTTTGCCCTGTGCCTGCCTGCCGCCACTGTGACTCGCTTGCTTCCCTCTCCCCCCTCCTTTTTTTACCCTGGACCACCACCAACCCTTTCCTGGGAGCTACCAATGGACTGAGCCGCCCGACAGCCCGCCCGCCAACACGAGCCGGCCCGGGAGCTCCAGCCCAGAACAAACCACCAGGTGAGGGGAAGGGGAAGAGGGGCGCCCGGCTGCCCCACGAGCACCGCGGCAGGGCTGCGAGGAGGAGGGGATGGAGGAGGCCTCCGCCGGGCCTGGGCTGAGGAGGCTAGGGGGCTACTGGCACGGCTGGACGGCCGGACAGCTGGCCTTTAGGGATCCGGGAGGGGAAGAGCGATCTCTGAGGGGCCCCACGATGGGTTCCTTGAAGTCTTGCCCCTTTCTTTCTGTCTTGCGTCGCCCTCTTCTCTCTCTCTGTCTTTTCTTTCTGTTTTTCCCACCTCTCTCTTTCCATTCGTACCCTTTCCCCTCTTCATAGAAACGTGCTCATTTCTAGCCTGCATATGTGTATGTCTAGCAGCCTGCCTACTGTAATTAAAACTGTAAACCGCCCAGAGACTCCTTGAAGTGGTATGGGGCGGTACACAAGCAGAACACTTTCTGCCTTCTTTCCTTCCTGCCTTCCTTCATCCTCCTCCCCTCCTGTCGCTGGACTTGCTGAAGGCATCTGCCTTGGCCACAGTGTGGAGAGCAAGATGGGCTTTTGGGTCTTATTTGTGTTCCCCTTCTCAGGTCTCCACTGGACACAGAAGTCCATGCAGGGCAAAATGTCTTTAAAAAAACAACACAGGTAAGTGGGAACTGGGTGCTAGCCAAACAGGCCCAGGTTGCGCACTGAAAAGTATTTTATAATTTTTCATATTTCTGTTTACTTACTATTTCATAATAAAGTAATTATAAAATACTTTCTTTGTGTTTATTTGATTCCTATTCAAGAGAATTACTTGTGAAGGGGTTCCTGCATGGCAGGGGGTTGGACTAGATGGCCCGTGAGGTCTCTTCCAACTCTATTATTCTATGATTCTATGATTCTATGATTCTACTTTATATATAGTCAATATAGGCACAGAGTTAAATTTTTTAACATTTTCTAATGGGGGTGTGCCTCGTGGGGGTGTGCCTCGTGATTTTTTTCATGAAACAAGTGTGCCTTTGCCCCAAAAAGGTTGAAAAACACTGCTCTAGAGCAAGCTCCCTTGTGCCAAAATCATTTCTTTAAAACCAGAATAAAAAATAAAAATCCAACTCAATATTAGAGCAAACTACTGTTAGGGGAAATATATATTTAGATGCTAATGTATATTACTTTAAAATATGAGAATCCATCTCTCACTCATTCTGCAGGAAGGCTCGGGAATTCTACTCAAAAATCCTGTCCTAACAAGAGCACTGGGATCCAATATCTTCCAACTGGACCTGATTTTCCTTTTACAAAATAAGAATACTTCAAACTCAAATCATCAGGTAAACCTTTTAAACCACAGATGGGGATCCATGGCCTTTCAAATACTGCTTGGCTATGCTTCTTGTAAGTTGATCTATTGGCCAAGTTGTCTGTGATCAATGACAGTAGAAGTCCAATCATATCTGGAGAGCAACAAAAGGGCAGGGAGTTTCCTCATCCATCTGCATTAACCTCCTAAACCAAAACAAAACCCAGAATTTGAACTCCCACAAGTATTTAGGGGGAAAATTATTTGTGTCCTTCCTTTCTCTGCACTGAGTCAAACTCTATGAATTAGAACCTTCACTACAATGTCTCTCAGTGGTTATAGAGTCTATTAGCAGTTCCTCACAAGGTGAGATTCCTTCTGTTGTTTTCTACAAGTGGGTTCCTGGTGGCACAAGCAAAAGAAGTGAGATAGCAAAGTGCTCAACAAGTGCCCTTAGTCATCAGAAGTTCCAACTGAATTTCAAGGTACAGAACACTAAGGGCATTTATACATGACCCCTAAGCTCCGCTGCAAATGGCTGCAAGCTCCGGACGATAAAAATGTTTACCCACCAGCTCCGGAGTTTGCAGACAATTAAGTGCGACCCCGCCCACTTAGAGTGACCAAACTCCACTTTTCTTGTACCTGCTTTTTTATAGTGAAAATATTTGATGCGGAGACTGCCTGAGCTCTCATTGCTTCTTTCTGTTGTTTTTCTTTTGCCTCCGCCCCTTAAAGAGGAACCAGGAAGTAACCTGAGGTCGGAGCAACCAGAAGTCAGCCTTTTATTTTTTTGTCTCTGTCTAAGGCTTTTTTTTCCTCCCCCCCCCCTCACGCAGACAGAACAAAGAAGTGCCCAGCGGGTGGGGAGGGAGGAACAGCAACGAACCCTCAAGATCTCTGGTCTGAATTTAAAGGACCAGCGGACCTTAGGGGTCGTGTAAAAAGGCCCTAAGACTTCAAAATAAGCAGAAGTTGAATAGGCAGACATGCTGTTTGATTGATGGAAATGAGGATGCTATATTTTGAATAATGGAGGGTTTTATATTAGGTAGACTACATACATACTGCTCAAATGCCCATTTCCACAGAGGGGAAAGCAGATGGAGTGTTACTAGTCACCATCAACTGAAAGAAATCATTAATCTAATTCATGTTTCTCAGTCAGATCCTTGTGTTTATGGTGGCAAATCACACATCCAGAGTTCAATGTATTGCTGGGACAGAATGCATTGTGGCGCTTCTCAGAATAAGTGGGTTGCTGCTGCATAATTAAATTCCTCATCTTCTTTTAAAACTACAGGCATTAACATAATCACAGTGATAAATGCAGAGTCATACTTCTTCTTGCTGACATTAATACTTTCCATGCTTCAAATGGAAACAATTGTGACATCTGACTTTATTGAAATTACCTAGTGCAGCAGCTCCATCTAATTACTGCATTTAAAAAGATGTTTTTGTTGCATTTAATGAGAGATGTATTGCATGGCAATGGGATGTACAGGAATACACACATTTCACAGAGCTAACAATTATGCCTTCTTCCACTTTCCATGGTTGACAACCCAAAGTGTCCCTCACGTGATTCAGTCAGTGGGTGCAGTAAAAAGTATGGGGTTGAGGAGAAGGGTGCCCCTTTGCTAATGAGTTTGGTAATCAAGCCATCTATTTTCATTTCAAATTGGGTAGATTGGGGGAAATTGCGAGACTAAATGACTAGAGTTAATTAGGATTATAAAAATATTCATCACCTTGAAGAATTAACATTGGGCCTTGATTTTCTTGGGATTTGCAAGAGGCTGCTCTTTAAGGAAGGGTAGGATAAACTGCACTGATAAATGGTCTTCGCCTTAATGAATTGAGCAAACACTATTTCTGTTTTAGCCATCCTTTCATTTAAAGACACTGTTACATATTCATGATTTGTAAATGAAGCTAAGTGATTCTGATTCCTCGCATGATTACCATATTCAGGAAATCTCTTCCCCAAGTCTCTGTTAAATACTCTTGAACTTGGACCACTTGCTGTTGTTAAAAGCAAATATTCTGGCATGTTTCCTGAATTATTCCACATTCTGTGGTAAACCCTGCCAGATTCAATATTGGTGGCTCGGACTGAAACAGTCGCTGAACCAGCATACCTATATCCATTTACCTGGCAAGAAAACCTGTTAAAATCACTGGGACTGTATATAGAGTTAGTGTGTACAAATATACACATAAGGTCTCAAAACAGAAGATATAATGAGGAGCAAAGAAGTTGCAGTCCTTTGAAAGCTACAAAAACATTTGGTCATGTTACAGGTTTTATTGGACCTTTACATTTGAGATGTGCCTAAGGGCAATCATGTACATCTCCATCCTTCTCATGGTTTCTCCTCCAGGCAGCCCCTGACCCATCTTGTAACCAGTGAGAGACTTGGCACAGCAAGTATTGGAGGTGAGTAGAAGCTTACATGATAACCTTCTGTACTGTGTTCCCTCACAGGGTTTTGGCTTCAGTGGTTTACCAACTAACTTTATTTCCACCTTTGCAGAATAGCATATTTGGTCCTCATAGGGAATCTAAAAGTGTCAGACACTTTCTTTCAAAAAGGAATTAATGACTCTGATTTCTTCATTGGTTACTGGAACTGACTACATAGCATGAACAATATGCTTCGCTCTGCTGTTTTCCACAGTTTTCATATTGAGCTGCTGCTGGCTTCTGCAGATGAAATCGCTATAGTAATCCAGAGAATGAAGTAATCTTTCCAACAGAGCTCCAGCACCAGAAGCAGAAGCTCCCTTGAAAGTGACTTGAAAGTGTTTTTAAAACAAGAAAAAGGGGAAGGAGCACAATGTTCAGCAATAGCAGGAATGGCCCTTTGCATCAGGTGACCATAAGCATCAGGAAGTGGAGAAAAGCAGTGCTAGACTATTGGAGCTGACTGAACATACAGTGTATACATTTCCCCAAATTGAGCTTTGTACTGTGTAGCTGCTGTTTCCCAAATTCAATGTTATCTGTACCTGATCTGGTGTAATTTATGGGATAAATGGTCAACCTCCTCCTTTATTTTAAACTCCTAGATCCAAAGAAGGCTAGCACAGTGATAACCCGATGCCAGAAACCTTAGGAATGACAGGCATATCAAAACCTGTCAGTATTTCCTTCTGCTACCTGGCAGCAGAAGATGCAGAATGTAGACATTTGAATATTGCATGCCTTAGTTTGTTTTCTGTTTTACAAATTAAAGGTGCTTTCCTTTCTACTTTTTTATTTTTTAGAATGCCTCTTGGACCTCTCTTGCTGTTTGAACCTTGCTGGAGTCCTGTAATAATTGCCACAGAAGGCAGTAGAATTTTATGACTATTCCCTTTGAAATATTTGATAAAAGCAATGTGAAATATCTTGGAGTAAATACTTCTGAACAGAAATAGATTGCTATTTTCTGCTTTCAAGCCACTGTTCTACCTTCCATTGCCACTGCAGGTAAATAAATATAATGAGCCAATCAAATAAAGAAATGACAAATTTCAGCTAAGTAATTACAATAACATATATTCCATTAAATGCATTACATTCACAAGATTAAACTCATTTAAAACATTCCATAGTTACAACTGGATGTGCCTGATAACTCATCTTGTTTTACTGTTCATATTAATGCTGACAAATCTTATTCACTCTTCTGCACACTAACTCCATTTACTTAAATCAACAAATACATATTGAACAGTATTTCAGAGTTTCAATCCTAATTTCTCTAGCAGATTGTTCAGTGTACAAATGAGATTCAAGTAACTAAACAACTGAGACAACCTGCAAGACCATTGGAAACCCAATGCAGATTTTGCAGGCGTGCACAACCCTTCTAATACCAAGGCCCCTTTTGTTTTCTAGCCACTCATGTTTGGTTGCTGATGACATCTAATTCCAGCAATCTGTTTTTCAGTTACAGTACAGTATGGTATACTCTATTCATACAGTGTGAATAAACATGGGCATGAGTCAAAAAACTGTGATTCATTTTGATTCATGATTTGTCAAGGTTGATGATCATAAATAATGAATTTATCAAGTTTTGTCTTACAAATCGATGAACTGATTTGTCAATTCATTTTTGCCTTTAAAGCTGTATAAAATGGGTCCCAAATACTTAGAGTCATGAGGATTGTAGGGAAGCTTCCCCTAACTCCTCTCTACAAGTTGGAACAAGTTCAGAGGAAGGCAACAAAGATGATCAGAGGGCTGGAAACCAAGCCATTATGAGGGAAGTCTGAAAGCACTGGGCATATTTAGCCTAGAGAAACGAAGACTAAGGGGCAATATTACAGTATAGCAGTTTGCAAATATTTGAAGGGCTGTCATAACAGAGGAGGGGCAGGACCTGTTCTCAATCATCTAAGAGTGCAACAATGGGCTCAAGTTATAAGAACTCAGCTTTCAGATGCATATCAGGAACAACTTCCTAACTCCTAGAGCAGTATGGCAATGGAACTGATTATCCCAAGACATGGTGAGTACTCCAACACTGGAGGCATTCAAGAGTAATTTGGATAACCACCTGGCAGATATTCCTTGATTTGTATTCCTGCATGGAGTCGGGGACTGGACTTGATAGGATTGTAGGGCCTTTCCAACTTTACTATTCTATGATTAACTCCCCTCTATAAGCCTCCATTTTTTGTGAAGATTGGCCTTCAGACATCTGAGTTATATACCTACAAATCCCCCCCCCCTTTCAGAAAGTGTCCATTAGTATCTGGCTTTGAAAAACCCAATGTTCACCAGACTTAAAGGGTCACAGAGGAGAATCAGAGGAACTTTCTGCACACCTTTGGTGTCTCTTGGTGCCTGGAGAAAATTATTCGGGGGGGGGCTGTTTGGGGGTTCATAACAAAGCCCAGTAAATGAAAACCCCTTGCAGTGATTATTCCATTAATTCATTCTACCTACTATGTGACTTTTATATGGATTACCATGCATTATTATATTGACTGACTTCATAAGAACACCAGTGTTTTCTGTGTTAGTTCCCACCCCTCATAATGGATGTTTTTCTTTTTGCGTGCTCTTTGTAGCTTTAATGTTACCTTTAAATGTTCTAAAGATGCCCCTTCTAATTCCCTGTTCTTAATTTGTATGTGTCTTAAATGTTCAGGGCTGTACTGTATATTGTCCCTCATTATTGTAAGCCACCTTAGGTCCTTTTCCAAGGAGAAACATAGGGTCCTTCAATTTATAGTCCACCTTGATTTCACATAGCCCTAGTTTGAATAGGCTCATAAGTTGGACAATTACCTGAATAGGCTCATTAGGTGGGCAATAGCCTGAATAGGCTCATAGGTGGACAATGGCCTGATTAGGCTCATTAGGTGGACAATGTCCTGGGGTACATGAAAGTCCCACCTATGCAACCCTTCCCAACACCCCTATGGGTTGTTAGCTATGGCCTTGCTGGTGGAAGTGTGAAGTGCTTCTGATTTGTCTGGGGATCAAAGGAAGAGCAGCTTGATAAGTAGTAGACAGACCTGAATCCCCCGCCTCATCAATCTCCAGACAAATCAGCACTTCACACCTCCATTCTGAAGACTAAATATGTCCAGATATATAGACCAACATATTTTTTTAAAATCCCCATACTGTTGTTCAGTCCAAGGAGATAACAAGCTCATTTCAAGACAGGCTAAAACAGTACTCGTGTAATGCTGTGCAACTCAAGTGACCAGAGTGCTTCAAAACAATATGATGAGACAGTTGAAATTGAAAGAAGAGATGACTCTCTAGAAGATGAGATCTCCTGGTTGGAAAGCACTCATTGAACTACTGGGGAAGAAGAAGGGATAAGTATGAATAGCATTGCTGCTAATGAAGCAGCAGGATTAAAGCCAAAAAGCTGTCTGGTTGTTGACATACCCAGAAGAAAAACAAAAGCTGACACTGCATCACACATAATTAGAACATGGATCAGAAGCCATATGAAGTAAGGCTCAAAATCTTCATATAAGAAATAGAACATTTAAACCTCAAAATACCTTGCCTTCTTGCAGCAGGAGAATAAACCTGTTGAATCTTCTACTTGCATGAAAGCAAAAAAGGAAGTACAGATATCCATTCACCTATTACTGTAGCTTGCAATCTCAACTTTCTCTTCCTTCTGGCTCACTTACATCTCCATTTAATTTACATCTCCATTTAATTTGCTGTGGCTCCAGCGTGGATTAAGAAAAACAGAATCTATCTTTTTCTTTAATCTTTAATGGGGATTGGGGTATAGTCCTCTTCAATGGGTACTGGGGGGAGAGAGAGAGTGCGACAGAGCAGACACTATGCTTGCTGGTAGTGTTACTGCCATCACAGTGAAAAGCCCAGGAAAGTGGCTGTTTGGAAGTTCATAAGGACTTTGGAAGAAATGACTGTCATAGTTGGTGGCTGCTTATGTTATAGGACTTGGGTTAACTTATTTTGGCTTAGAATAGGATGAGATATTTCCCAATACTGGGGAACTGCTTATTTTGAGCCAATATAGATATTACTTGACATTTACTGGAAATAAATCACATCCACGTGGCTGTTTTTATCAGCGTTTAAACTCTTTTAACAAGTATCAGCACTGGTCGAAAACAGCAAATTAGGACTGCCTTCTTAACTAATGTGGCTGCACAAAAATATGACAAGATTGGGAGATCTGTTCCTATTTTTGAATTTATGAAAATTCATGGTGCAAACCATTTTGTCATCCCCTTCTAAACATATGCAGACATTATACAGCCTTGGAAGCCATGATGACTCTATACCTGAAATTAGACTTTTAAAATAAGGTGCAGTGATTACTGGGAAGGCCTGGCTGGGGGGGGGGACTGACAACCAGGTGCACCAAAATGGCTCATTGCTGTATCATCTCAAACATCTAATTCACTAATCTGTAAAAGGATTTATTTTATTTTATTTTTGATGAGCATTAATGAAGAATCTTGATGAGGAATATGCTTAGTGGAAGGTGAGAACTTTTGATTGCCAAGTTCTTCCATTTTAGAACTTGTTTGATTAGCAGCAGTATGGCAGGTGTTTTAATGATAAGCCACTATTAAACTTTCTAATGTACTCAAATGTATGTATTCAAATCCTACATGTTTTACTCAGTGCTGGCAATATAATATAATTTCTTATACCTCAGTAACTAGAAATCTCAGTTTTCATATATTTAACACCAAAACTCCCAAGTCAACTTTGTGATAGAGTCAAATGAAGCAAAAGCAGTCCTTGGTGGTAAAAATGTTGTGTGGACTGCTACTCTACAGCACTTTCAGTTAGGGTTCTTTCTTGTAAAGTAGAAGGTCAAATTTTTGGGTCCCCAGATGTTCTTGGATGACAACTCCCAGAAATCCCAGTTAGCACAGCTAGTGGTGAAGGCTTCTAGTAGTTTTAGTCCAACGACATCTACAGACCCAAAGCTAGGAACCATTGGTGGACGCTGGACAGCATTATAGTAATTAAAATTTGATCCATTTCCCCATGCTAAATTGACCTTATGCAACAATCCAGAATGGAACATTGAGAAGCAGCCTGTCTTTCAGAAGGTATGGATTGATAAGGGAACTCTTTAGATCACCTCACTGGCCAGGATGAAGTATTTCCCCTGTTTTACAAGCTGAGAGCTAGACATGCTTTCTACTGTATATAAATATTTAGGATAGCAGACTCAAGAAGATACCTGGATCCAATCTCTGCTCAGGTTTTGAAACTTGGGGGGGGGGGGAGGAGATTGTCACAATGTTAAATCTGTCCTTGAACACATTACATGCCTTGGAAGCCCTACTAAATTCTGAAGCCAATTGCCAGCACATAGCAACAGCACTGACTGAACTGATACAGAAACAGAAATAGAAACACACACAATTTATTTATTTAGAAATATTTTATGCTATTTAATAAGTATGATATTAAAGATAGTTCATCCCAGTTCATGCCTGTTTGTAAAGATGATAGCACAGCTGCTGCTGCCCACAACCCCTTCCTTCTCAGACAATCAACCACTCATTAGTCCGCTTTGTCCACCTCCCAGTCCCAAGCAAGAGTACAGACTGCTCTGCTCCATCTGAATGAGAGATTAGCCAAGAGGTTGGACAGAGAGGCCTGAACTGTTGTCAGGACTGGAAGATTGATAGAGGAAGTGCAGGAAGCTAGTACATTCGGCCTAGTGCAGTGATGGCAAACCTTTTAGAGACCGAGTGCCCAAATTGCAATTCAAAACCCACTAATTTTTTGCAAAGTGCCAAGACAGCAATTTATCCTGATTAGAGATGGGCATGACCAGGAAAAATGACGTTTCGAGTTGTCGTTTGTCAGGGAGGGTCCGTTTCGGGTCGTTTCCGTTTGTCGAGGAAATTTTCAAAAATTTCTCATTTCCGTTTGTCGTTTCCGTTTGTGTTGGGGTTGGGGTTGGGGTTGGGGTTGGGGTTAGGGTTAGGGTTGGGGTTGGGGTTGGGGTACGTGGGCTCTGGGAGGCACCTCTCTGGATGCCTCTGATGTCTGACCCACTAAGAAGGGAAGGGAAGGTTCAGGGAGGCATTACGCTTAGCCGCCGCATACCATACATTATCTTAGGGTTGGGGGGTAAGTGGCAGAGGCACCTCTCTGGGTGCCTCTGACTCACTAAGAAGGAAAGCATACTGGCGTACTGGCGTACAGGTTAGGGGTAGGGGTAGTGGGCTCTGGCTGGGAGGCACCTCTCTGAGTGCCTCTGACCCACTAAGAGGAAGGGAAGGTTCAGGGAAGCATTACGGTTACGGTTAAGGTTAGGGTGGGTTAGTGGGCTGTACCTCTGGGTGCCTCTGACCCACTAAGAAGGACAGTGTACTGGCGTATGGGTTAGGGTTAGAGTTAGGGTTAGGGTTAGGGTTAGGGTTAGTGGGCTTTTTATCCCGGAAACAAAGAGTAGGTGTCAATGGGAAATTTTCACAATGGAGAGAAGTGAAAAGCGGTGTGCCCCAGGGCTCGGTCCTGGGACCGGTGCTTTTCAATCTGTTCATAAATGACCTGGAGACAGGGATAAACAGTGAGGTGGCCAAGTTTGCAGATGACACAAAACTTTTCCATGTGGTAAAAACCAGAGAAGATTGTGAAGAGCTCCAGAAGGATCTCTCCAAACTGGGGGAGTGGGCTGAGAAATGGTAAATGCGTTTTAATGTAACCAAATGTAAAGTAATGCATATTGGGGCAAAAAATCCAAACTTCATCTATCAACTCATGGGCTCTGAGTTATCCGTGGCGGATCAGGAAAGAGATCTTGGGTGTTGGTGGACAGCTCCAGTGAAGGTGTCTCCCTGGCAGCAGTGAAGAAGGCCAATTCCATGCTAGGGATTATCAAAAAGGGGATTGAAAATAAAACAGCCAACATTATAATGCCGTTATACAAAACAATAGTAAGGCCCCACCTGGAGTATTGTGTACAATTCTGGTCACCGCATCTCAAGAAAGACATAGTGGAACTGGAAAAGGTGCAGAAGAGAGCGACTAAAATGATTACTGGGCTGGGGCACCTCCCTTATGAAGAAAGGCTAAAACAATTGGGCCTCTTCAGTCTGGAAAAAAGGCGCTTGAGGGGGATATGATTGAGACATACAAAATAATGCAGGGTATGAGTAAAGTGGATAGAGGGAAGCTCTTCTCCCTCTCTCAAAATACCAGAACTAGGGGACATACACTCAAATTGAGTGCTGGGAGAGTAAGAACTGACAAAAGAAAATATTTTTCACCCAGCGCGTTGTAAGTCTATGGGCTGCGATGGCATCTGGCCTCTGGGATTGGACAGATTCCTAGAGGAAAAGTCCATCACGGGTTACAAACCATGATGGAGATGTGTAATCTCTAGGCTTTAAACCAGGGTACTTCAAGGGCCAGATGCAGGGGAGTGGTATCAGGAGACAGATATTAGTCTCATGGCTCCCAAACACATCTGGTGGGGGTTGAGATACAGGAAGCTGGACTAGATGGGCCTTTGGCCTGATCCAGCATGGCTCTTCTTATGTTCTTATGTTCTTATGTTCTTATGCCCTCTTGCACATCCAGAAGTCTCAGTCAAAACCTGGCCATGCGATTGGTGGAATGGGTCCAAAAATTTGCATGGTCCCATCCCATGGCCAGCCCATCATTGCGCAGGTGTAAAAAAATAAAAATAAAAATAAAAATAAAAATAAAATCAATGGATACATTTTATTGCAAGAAAAACCCACTGCTGCTACTATAAAAAATCAGGCATTTAAAATACATAATTTTCAAATGTTTCTGTGATGCTTTGGTGGGTTTTTGGACCACGATTTAAAAATAAATATTGCGGTCGCCATTTTGGATCCCCCACCACCGCATGGCAAATGGAGACAATGAGGATGCCCCCCCAGCCTGGTACCAGCAGCCCAGGACAGGAGAGGGGGGGAAGGCTGGGGACCCCCCCAGAAACCACCCCTCTCTGGTAGGTGCCCTCACTGAGGCAGGCATATTTTCGCCTGCTTTTATGGCCGGGAATCGGGTTTTTTTATTATTTTTTAAAACTTTTTTTCTGTGCTGCTTGGCATCACGCGATCACTGTGATGCCATGAACAACAACGAAAAATCAGACCCAATTTTTCTTTTTCGGTTCGGGTTTGAGCTGGAGCGGAGTAATTCTCGTTACCGTTACCCGTTATGTAACGATAATGAGAACTGAAAACGGAAACAAGATTTTCACCGCTCCGTGCCCATGTCTAATCCTGATTACAGGTGGCTGAGAAGGGGTGATGTTGGGTGCCCACAGAGTGGGCTCCAAGTGCCACCTTTGGCACCCGTGCCATAGGTTCACCAACACTGGCCTAGTGAGTGGGTAAATGAGTCATAGGTGGCAGGTAAGTGGAGGAGCAGCACCTTTGCTATCACATTTGTGCCTGCTTTTAGGGGATGTATGGAATAATGAATTGGGTCTGTCCTGTCTAATCCAGGTAGAATGACTGCAGCTTCTACATTCAGCATACCTGTATATGTGTATCTAAAGTAGCTGCTTATTTAGCACAAAACTATATTTTCAGTGTAGTGGACAACATAACATTTCAGGAAAGGTTTGAGTAACTCTGTGAAATGCTTGCAATGCAATATATCTTGTATACGTCTTAATCTTATGCCAATGCCATACTTAAGTCTGTAGGTACCTTCTTTTTATGCAGATTAGTATGCATATTAACTATGTATTGGAACAAATCTGAGTTTTTTAGAAACAATTTTTATTTTGTTTTGTTTTGGTAAACTACCTACCTGTCTTATTGAAATTAACCAAAGATCCCTCTTTGGTACCTGAATGGCTAGAGAAAACGTGTATTTTCCCAAATTACAACATTCTACAATGAAAATATAACAATTCAACACAGGCAAAAGGCAACAAGGGCAAACAAGGGAGCAATTGGGTATTTCTTTATTTCATTTATGTCACCCTTATACAGGCAATATAATCATAGCATTTTTACTTTACACAATATAACAACCAAGATGGAACCAATTAATGTTGAATTGTTTGTAACTGTAAACCTCCTTGAAAACTATATGTGAGAGAATAAATAGTATCTGAATCAGACAGACAGACAGACAGACAGGTTTTCACTTGATTCTGGAAAATCATACACGTCGGCTGTCGGCAGAACTCTAGGGTGTGGGATAGAACAGGAACAAGGTCAACATATGTCAGTATGTCAATATTACCCCATCTTTCCCTTCTGTGAATGGAGCAGAAACAGCAATTCATTCAGGTAATGAATTTCCTCATCCAACTCTAATGGATCACTCTGACATTAGTGCTGAACAAACCACCCCACCAGCTATGAAAACCTGGAAGATATAAGCTTATTTCTTAACCGAAGCTCCATTTCACTCCTTTGGGGTCTCCCAAACAATTTGACATTCCTTTTAATTCCTTCATTGGCACTGGAGTCATAATATGTTCCAAGGTAATACTTTCCACTGTGAATATGTTTTCCCCCACTTCCCAAACTCATGAATGTTAACAGGTAAAATCACAAAGAAGGAACTTCTCCAATAGCAGGTGATAACACATACTACTATGTGGAAGTGTGGTGTGCAGGCACTTGTATAATAGGGAGAAGATGCCATGGGTAGAAAGGAAACTGTAGCTCATTTGCATAATCTGGCATCCTGTCCCAGAATAATATTCTTCCATTTGTTTTGAACTATAGTTCAATAAGCAAGACAAATTCTGCAAGCAGGCAAATAAAATTTCTCTTCAGGCAAGCTTACCCTTAATGACTGGCTGTTTGTTTTGGATTTTAAAATTGACAGTTTTGACTTATTGCTTTGAAAGTGTTTTTGGTCTTGCTTTTGTTTAATGTCTTTTAATGTGGTAATACTGTATCCTTTTAAGTATTTGTATACTTATTGTTATTAACTTTAAATATTGTCTTTTAATGATGTAACACACCTTGGGTCCTTCTTAAGGAAAAAGGTGTGGTAAGAATACTAAATAATTATAATAAACACATGGTCAAATATTCAGTAGGAACTTTTAACCTGTCATTCTCAAAATCTGGGTGACTGTACCAAGGCATAACCCAAATTCACCATTCTATACATCAGAGGTAGAAAATGTTCAGCCTTTCAGATGTTTTGAACTAAAATTCCCAGAATTCCAAGCCTATACAGTGGTCCCCTGCCCTTTCGCAGTTCATATACTGCAGTCCCGCTATATTGCAGGACCACAGTATGTGAAAAAAGGCCCCCTGGGGTAAGGGGGAAAGTCCCTTGGAGGCCTCAGAAATGATTTTTGGTGACCCAGATGTCACTTCTGGTTCATAGGGAGGCCCTTTTGGGGTCTCCAGAAGGCCCAGGAAGGCCTTTGCAGGCCCATTCAGGGCAGCGTCAGGCTGGGGGTAAGTACAAGAGCCCCCAGCTAGAACTCCCAGGACTGACCCAACCTGCATCCGCGTATCACAGATTTTAAATAATCACGGGTTGGCTCGGATCCCTAACCCCAGCGATAGGTGGGGGGGGGTCACTGTATTGCCAATGATAAAGGGCTGTTGAAGTTGTAGTCCAAAATATCTGGAGGGCCAAAGGTTCCCCACCCCTGCTATACATGACCATTGTGTATTGCATACCACAACACTCATTGGCAGACTCTTACAGCTTTCTGCGTCCAAACTCAGATATAGATCAAGAAATTCCTTTGTACCTCAAAAATGGTATCAAAACATTGATCAACATCAAATGAATGTACTCAATCTTTCAAGCCATGCTGCAGAATTCCTGAACATCTGAGCTTGCAAAAGGATTGACATTTGGCTACATCCTTTGATACAGTAACTACCTGGCAGAGAAAAGAGCTCTACATTTACAGTGGCTTGGCATCTGCAAATGTCACCATGGCACCATCAGCAAAATAGCAATTGGCACCTGAAGCCTTCTATTAACAAGATAAAGGCCACATTCATCATTATCTGTGGTTACCAGCACACTACATAACAGAACACTTAAAAGTGTATTAAATTGCCTAGGTCAGGCAGAAGAAAAACCTGGGGATAATAGAAGAGTAGAGAGTAACATGCTGTGCATTGTTTGGTGGCCTACTGATGAACCGCAATTCATCTCATAATGATAACCATCAAGTCTAGACAACAATACAGAACCAAATTTCTGTTCCCTCATTTCTCATTCATCTTCCAGCAAACAGACGGAAACTCATGGTGTAAATTTCAGTGAGAAAATGTTTGTGTTAAAAGAGAGAGGTTTCCTCCTCACCCTACAATTTGGGTCTGATCGGACAGTAGGAAAAGCAGTGTGTTTTATCTTGCTGGAAAATATCACTTCTAGACATGGGCATGACTCGGCAAAATCCTCATTTCCGTTTCCGTTCCTCGTTTCCGTTACGTAACGAAACAAAGAACGACAATTACTCCGCCAGAACTCGAACTCAAACCGACTAAAGAAAAATTGGGTCTGATTTGTCGTGGTCGTTCCTGGCGGCATCGCAGCGATTGCGCGATGCCAAGCGGCACAGGAAAAAAGTTTTAAAAATAAAAAACCCGATTACCGGCCAAAAAAGCAGGTGAAAATATGCCTCCCTGAGGGCACCTACCAGAGGGGTGGTTTCTGGGGGGGGGGTCCCTGGCCTCCCCCCCTCCTCACCTGGGCTGCGCATCCTCGTCGTCTCGTCACCAACTCGCCAAGCGGTGCGGCACAGAAAAAAGTTTTAAAAATTAAAAAAAAACCCGATTCCCAGGCCCGGCCAAAAAAGCAGGCGAAAATATGCCTGCCTGAGGGCACCTACCAGAGGGGTGGTTTCTGGGGGAGTCCCCGGCCTCCCCCTTCCTCTCCTGGGCTGCACATCCTCGTCGTCTCGTCGCCAACTCGCCAAGCGGCGCGGCACAGAAAAAAAGTTTTAAAAATAAAACAAACCCGATTCCCAGGCCCGGCCAAAAAAGCAGGCGAAAATATGCCTGCCTGAGTGAGGGCACCTACCAGAGGGGTGGTTTCTGGGGGGGTCCCCGGCCTCCCCCTCTCCTCTCCTGGGCTGCGCAATGCGCATCCATTCCTCATCATCTCGCCAACTTGCCATGGCATGCGGTGCGGGCGGGGGATCCAAAATGGGGCGACAGCAATTTATTTATTTTGAAATTGTGGTGGTCCAAAAACACACCAAAGCACTACAGAAACATGCAAAAATAGCTATTTTAAAACTGCCTGAATTTTTACAGTAGCAGCAGTGGGTTTTTCTTACAACAAAACGTCTCCATTGATTTTATTTTATTTTATTTTTATTTTTTTACACCTGCACATTTGATGGACTGGCCATGGGAGTGGACTATGCAAATTTTTGGAGCCATTCCACCAATTGCATGGCCACTTGACCAGGTTTTGACCGAGACTTCTGGGATGTGCCTGTCGGGCATAAAAAGCCCACTAACCATAGCACTAGCCCTAACCCTAACCCTAAACCTAACCCAAACCCATATGCCAGTACACTGTCCTTCTTAGTGGGTCAGAGAGGCACCCAGAGGTGCACCCCACGAACTCACCCTAACCTTACCCGTAACAACCCTAAGCCTAGCCCTTGCACTAACCTCCCTAACCCTAAGCCAAATCTGTACTTGCATTGCACATACAGAAGTACAGTTCCCTTCTTGGTGAACCACAGTGCACTGAGACTGAGGAGGTGGAAGAGCCTTCCCCCAGTGTGCACACTGTGACACAGCAGTTAGCAGTGGGCCTGTGGTCAACAGAGAGGCACCCAAAAATGAGGGGCCTCGAGTCTCAACATGGTATGCATATCCAATTGGCTATGCATGCCATTTTGTAGCGGGCCAGAGGAGGCACCCACCCCAGAGAGGTGCCTCCAGGAGCCCGCTTTCCCTTCCTCTCGGGCCAGAGGAGGCACCCACCCCAGAGAGGTGCCTCCAGGAGCCCGCCCCCCCCCACAAACCAGTACTAACGACAGACAAAAAACCGACAAACGAAATGACAAATTTTTGGAAAATTTCACAAAAACTGGAAACGAGCTGAAACGGGCCGGCTCCAACACACGACAACTCGAAAACGTCATTTTGCCTGGTCGTGCCCATCTCTAATCACTTCACTAAAGGTGATCTCCCTTAAAGCTACCCTTCTGTCTGTACAGGAATTGCTTCAGCCAATCTCAAAAAACTAATAACCCAAACCATCCAGTTTGGGCTAGTTTGCAATTTCTTGTGAGTCATATGATAAACAGAAAGTAGCTCACACCGTAGCTGATGCCAGAAGCAGTCCAAAACTGTGACTTGTTCTCCTGCGCTTAAATAGGGGATCAACGAGAAAAAAAGGCTATAGGAACCAGTGGGTTCTCAAGGAATATATCCGACACCCTCAAAACCTTCATGAGAAAGCACATCTGGCCTTGTTCACTTGGAAGCCTAGGGAGTATTATTTCTATTGTAAATTTACTCGCTGCAAAACAATTCCTTACAGTATTCGAGGACTGAGCAGATCACATTTGATGGGCGAAATAATAGACATATCCCATCATCTGCATCCATCCTTTCCCCATCTTGGACATTTATGGGATGTTCAAAGACCCTTGAAAAGCTCAGTACAACTAAAAACACAATGGTTTCCACCCTTCCTCTTCTAGTCTTAATATATTTTGAGAGCCATTCATTGGTCTTCTGAACTCAAAAGTAGCTAGGGTACACTGGAAAATAGTAATCTTTGAAGCATGTGTAATTGCAAAGATAAGAAGGTAGACTAGATTGATCCTGAGAGATTTTGCCTGGCATTAGGAACTAATTCAATAGATCCTATTGGCTCTTGACTCAGCCTCCTGACCTTCCAGGGTCAGTAAAAAGAATATCCAGGATATTGGGGAGAGGAGGAATCATTCCTTGCAGAATTATGTTGTAAATTGCCTAGAGAATGCTCTGGCACTATGGGGTGATATATAAGTCATATCAAGAACAACAAGGACATGAAGAAAAACAGGAGCATCAGCAGTAACAACAACAACAAAACCAAAACCAACAGGTTTAGATATTGTGGCAGATGGGCATATTCCTTTTTTTAATTCTCCAAAATTGGTGACACACCCAAAATGGTTTTGGTCCTCTTTCCTGCTTTGATTTGGATTTCTGCTTTGACCATTCACTACCGTTTTAGGCACTTTCTAAATCAGTTATTCTATGTCACTATGATTGTATGGCATGTTCCTCTAATTAAGCTGAGAGAGAAGGCACAATATAGCAAGGACTTGACTTAGCAATGAAGCTTGACAAGCAAGGTTTTTATTTCTCTGCTGGACTATTTGCAGATAACAAGACAAGGAGAGGCAGAAGGAACATTGTTCTGTTAAAGACACCACCCTAGAAATTGTTAACCATTTTTATTAGCAACATTTATTTTTGGTTCTAACATTGTTTTACAACTGTTTCCTATGATCCTTGTATCTCCATTCTCAAAAAGCCATTTTCCTGACCCCATAAGGCCATTAAAGTCTTCATTCCCAGAAAATACTTTTTGTGATCTCCCCCCACCCAAAAAAACACACACATTAACCTATATCCCACAAATCAAAACCATAGTCTGCATAACATTGTTTGTGTTTCTGGGATAGTTCCATTCACTTCAGAGGTAAACAGTACGTGAGCAGCAGACTGTATTTCTGAAGATGAGGCTGCAAAAGGAGTTTCTTACTTAATTATAGCATGCATCTGACCAGATACTTGGTGGTAGCCAAACAGATACTTGGTGGTAGCCAAACCCACTGAGATTTACATTGTTCAGAAGGAAGAACATGGAACAGGTCCTCTATAATAGGGATGGGCATGAAATGGAAAAATAATGTTTTGTTTAGTTTCATTTCATGCTCACCCCTGTTTTGTTTTGTTTTGCTTCTTACGATTTTTTAAAAAATTCATACAAAACAAAATTGCTCCCCTGGGTCCTAGAGGCACCAGATTTGGTGCATTGGACTCCTGGAGTCATTTTTAAAGGGCTCCTGCTGAGCTGTTATTGGCTGGATCCCTTTAAAACTGGCCCAGTTGACACTAGGGGGACCCACTGGTACCAAGTGGGCCAGGTTTAAAGGGCTCCAGCCATTGACGGAGAGGCAGGAGCCCTCAGGAAATTGTAGGGAGGGCAGTGCGATTGCCAGAACTGACTTTCCCACCATTTTCTGAGTTCTCCTGCTGAGCTGTCAGTGGTTGGAGACCTTTAAACCTGGCCCACTCGGTACAAGTGGGTACCCCCTGGTGGTGACTGTGCCAGGTTTAAAGGGGTCAGCCACTGACAGCTTGGCAGGAGCCCTCAGAAAACGATGGAACAAAATGGTTTGTTTCCATGCAAAAATGACCGTTTTGTTTTGTCTATAACAAAATGCTGCTTCCTTGTTTTGTTTCATTTTGTTTCATTTCATTACATAACAAAATGAAAAAACAAACAAATGACATTTTGTTTTTCATTTCCTGCCCATCCTACTCTATAACATGATAAAGCAGACCCAGCCACCCTGTTTTTCTTTTCACCATAAGCACTAGACAGAATCCTATTGTAAAATATTGAGCTCAGGTGTAAGGGAAATTGGGCAAGCAGCTTTATTAATTCTCTGGCCACTTGTCACACAACTGAGCAAGAAAATAAGTGCCTGGTCTATGCTGGCCCAAGCCTGCAACATACAACCTGGGATGATTGTGCATGTCAGGCAGGCAACTTGCTATTTTTGATGCACAAAGCCAATACATTTCTGCCAGTAGATTTCCATTTAAATTTCAGAGTCTTTTTAGGAATTTGGAAATATGAGTGGAAGTGGCAATATGAAGCAAAAAGACGAAACAACTGTAGATGAACCCCCTCTACAAGGAAACAGACATGTCTTCTGCAGTGGATGCAAATGTGGCCCATCCCAGGAGTTCTTTCCACTTTATGAGGTAGCTGCATGAAGCCTTTTTGGTCAATAGGAACAGTTCGCTTTATTCCTGGAGCAGTTGCATCATGTGAAGGAAACTTTCTATGCATGAACTACTGCCCCCCCTTGTTTTCTTTTTCTTTCTCACCTGACCAAATTTTCTTCACTGAAGAGTTTGTGCTGTGGTATCTAAGGAATCCTGATTTGTTTGGAACAAACTGGAACCCCAAATTCTGGTATCAGAACAGGTATCTCTGCCCAACTAGTTCTAACCTCTGAGGTCAGTGAAGGAGAGAAGCAGGAGGAAAAAGGTGAAGCTGACCAGTAAGAAATTCCAAAATTTGTACTTGTGTGAGTATGGTCAGTGAGAAAGTCTGGTGGTTATAAAAGAGGAGAGCGGAAGGTTTGTGTTTGGGCCTGAAGTTCACTGTTGGTAGCACATAGAGTACCAAAAGTGTTATCTGAAACACGTCAATGGGCAGACAGACAATAAACAATGTACCTTTTGATCAATGCTGTAAGCTAGAATCCAGTCCTCTTGCTTGGGATGGAAGAGGAGACTCTGGATATAGAAGTTGAGTCGATATTTTTGATAGGTGGCACCTTCGTCGCTGCTGATCATTATGCTGCTTTCAATCTCAGGATCACTCAAAAGCATTATCTGTATTTTAAAAAGTGGGAGGGAATGTAGGTTAATGGAAGAAACAAGCCAAACAGTTTATTTCACCCTGAAATTAGTGTTGTTATTGCGAGGAGAACCTGTATATGGCTTTCTGTACCATGCACTCAGATGCCAAACTGAAATGCCACAACATATTTAAAGACCACCATTATGTTCACTTTGGGCAGGAAGCACGTACATAACACACCCCACAAGACTACCATAAAAGCACTTATCCTTTGCTTCAGGTCACTAAATTACTCAGCAGTTCATTTATTTACATATATCAATCTGAATACAAAACTTCATATCTGGAATGATACTGCATCAGAGTCACTGATCAGTGGCAATTAAAGCTAAGACCTACTGTTGGTGATTTACTGCAAATTTTGTTACTTTTGTGCACGTGTGGATTGTGCCAAAAATTGACACTGACTTCTCTGTGCTCATACACAACACATTAATCAAAGCATACAGATTGTTACACCTCCAAGTTAAGAAAAAAGTATATTGGGGATTAGGGCTCATGGAATCATCCCAGATAATTGGTAATGACATCTGATAAACAATTCCTAAATAACTTGCATATTTCTTGTCAATAAATTATCACATACATTACAATTAATGTTCCTGTAATAGTTAATGTGTAGATCCATGACACATTGCAAGAGATCAAATTATTCAGTTCAGTGACTCAGAAAATCACTTTTGTCCTTTTGATTACTGTGACTTCCAAATTAACAAGTAGATTTATCAAAAGCATAACAACATTAGAAAACCTTTTGACTAAGCTCAACCAGAGGAGTAGCAAGGGGTTGGAGCACCTGGGGACAACTTTTTTTTGCACCCATCCTGCCAACCCCCCCCCACTGCATCACACCCACCCAGCAATGGGGGCCCAATCCTGAGTGTGTGGTGTGTGCTTGTGTGCAGGCATGGGTGGACGGGCATTTGTGTGTGTGTGTGTGTGCACATGCCTTACACCTCTCCTGAGTCCCGCGGTGGCCTGAAGCAAGGCGAGGAGGAGGAGGAGGAGGAGGGTGCTGCAGCCACTGCACTCCCCACATGCCTGCCTACCTCGCCGCTCACCTGGTGGCGGAGGCAGCAGCAGGGGTCGCTTCACCAAGCCTTAGCCATGGGGAAAGGGGGATAGCTGGCAGAAGGGCTCATGACTTCCTCCTCCTGCTCCCCCTCTAGGTGCCCCCAGAATGCTGTGCCCCAGGGAAAATGCACCCTTCCCCCTCCCCAGATATGCCCTTGAGCTCAATACATTAGCTTGGATGTTAAGTTTAGTTAAGATGTAACTTCCACATTCTTTTATTTCCTTCTACAGCCATCAGACATCCCTCCAAGAAGCCACTAAGAGAAAGAGGGTTGGTCCTAAAATTACAAGATGTGGGAAAGGAGGATCATATCAAGTCAAACAGCTCCCAAAATATGTAACCTAAAGGAGTGCGTAGAGGTCTTTATACCTTCCTCCCTGCTGAAACCTAATTGCCACTTTCTATGTGTTTTAGGTGGGCTCCTTCATCCTCAAGATAAGGTTTTGATTAATTACAAGGAATGATAGTGGAGAAACTTTACCCTGTTGCTTTGTTTTCACTCTCATTTGAAGTCAGCCTTTCAAAGTACAGAATGCTATGAATAGGGATTAAGGAGGAAAGAGGCAGTTAAGAGTCAGTGGCAGAAATCCTGTTGCACAATTCAAAGTTGCGTGAGCAGTAGAGAATGTCATCCCAAGGCAGAAGTGACATCCAACAAGCAGTTAATCAAGTGTATTGCACAACCAATCATATAGTCCACTGTAAGTGTGGGTGGCATAACTCTACAGGTGTGACTTTACATTACAACAAGTGCAACAGACTTTCAGCCAGTGAATCAGAGTTCTAGAGAAAGTGTAAATGAGAAGAGTGTGTGTGTGTAGGAAGATGATGCTTGGTTTCTGACAGAAAGATATCTGTCAAACTGTTTTTGTTATATGTCAGAACGGCTCCTGCCAGAGTATTGCCCTTAACACTCACTCCTCTCAGGTGGGTCATTTGAAGGTGCCAACCCCGAAGGAAGCTTGGAGGACCGCTACTGGGAACCGAGCTTTCTCAGTGGTCGCACCTCATTTGTGAAACCAGCTGCCCCCTGATATTGGTTTGGCCCCCATGCTACAAGTTTTTTTAAAAAAGCAGCAGCTTAAACCCTGGCTGTAGAGATGGGCACGACCAGGAAAAATTGATGTTTCGAGTTGTCATGTTCGGAGCCGGCCCGTTTCGGCTCATTTCCATTTGTCATGAAGTTTTTCAAAACTTTGTCGTTTCGTTTGTCGTTTGTCATTTCCACCGCGATTTAGCGCAATTTGACTTCCCAGAGCATAGGGGCGTCCCACAATCAGGGACGGCGCTAGGTGTTTCTGTGCCCTAGGCAGAGGGTGGGGCGGGGGGCGGGTGCCAGGGGGGAGGTGCGGGGGGGGCGGCGGTGGCGGGGGCCATGTGTGGGCAGCGGCCACGTGCGAGTGAGTGGGTGGGCGGTGGCGCAGGCCGCAGGCGGGTGGCGGCGCGGGGTGGGCGGGCGAGTGGGCAGTTAGGATATCACTTAGGATAGAGGTTCTGTTCTTGGCTTGCACCCCAAATGTGTGTGTGTGCAAGCAAATTGAAGTTGGGAAAATAGAAAATAAATGGTAACGGAAACGGAAACGAGAATTTCGCCAAGTCGTGCCCATGTCTACCTGGCTGTATAGACATGCTTTCCTGGACCATTGTTTGTCATCTCACCATCTCACTGAGCTAGTTTTATATTTTAATCCACCTCTGTTTATTTTTGTATGTATCTGGTTTAATATTTTTGCTTTGCTATTATATTTAATTACGTTAGATTGGTAAGTTTTATTTTCACCTATACATTGTATATTGTTTAGCTGTATGGTTTATTGTATTGTCCATGTCTTAACTTTTTGTAAACCACCCAGAGTGACTGTTGATCAGATGGTGTGATATAAAAATCAAATAAATAAATAAATAAAATAATATGGTGTGTGTGTGTGTGTGGTGTAACATACAGAGAACGTGTCAGTTCTGAGTTCCTGGAAAATGTTAAATAGTTCAACAAAGTCTGCTGTCCCACAACCACTAAAAACCACTTCAAACTTCTCAAAGATGGGGTTAATAAAATTGTGTCCCCATGGCCAGTGGACTTTAAAGGGGGGGAATGCAACCACGCCCACTTAAGCATGACCTAGTGAGTTTTACAAGTACCTGGTCTCGAGGTGGTACAAAGCTTGTCTCAGTTCCTATGCAGATTTTTACCAGTACATGGGTTCATGGGAGAAAACATAAGATCTGCATCACAAACTTTTCATTCTGCTGTGTTGTGGTTCCCGCTCGTGGGGACACAAAAGATGTGGTTCTTTAAACTGTGCCCATGGGGACACAAGAACCATGTTTTCAACCACGTTACTGTTCTGGGGAATTTTACTTTGATCCAGATTTTCTGGCCAAATGACTGCATATTGCCTGCTTGACATGATTTGTTATTTTCCCTTAGCCATGCAATAAAGTGTTCTACTTTCAATTTAACCACTATCTGAGTTTATTTGGTTAGGGGAACCTGGTGTAATTTAGCCTTACACCCAACTATCTGAGAATCAATACAATATATTCCTTGATGGGGGGCATTATTCCCTTTAGAATTTTATGGTGGTTATGAGAAAGAGAGAGAGAGAAATCAGGAATGAGCAATATGATCCATTTAGGGAGTAGCACAACTTTCCCTTCCAAATATATTTTTATTAAGCTTATGTCAGGATCTGAATCATATTTTTAAAAAGACATCATACTCAGTAACACGCCAGGACAGCAGGAAAATATCAAGCTTGGGAAATATATCTAGATGAAAGCTGAACCCAGTGCGCTACTGATGGAGAGAAATTTCTAATGAAAAACAATATGGCAACTAGCTTCAACATTTTACATGGTATTTAATGCCGCCAATGTGTCCCATTAAGTACTAGAGAGAGATAAAATGAAATAGACAGCAAAGAACTAAATTTCTATATACTCCTTAAACACAGTCCAAAGCATGCCATGAGACTTATTTAGTGATTCTTAAATTCACAAAATACAGTTATGAGAACTATATATGCAAATAGGTTTGGGGAGTAATAGTCTATAAATTAATAACATTTCTCCAGCAACTAATAATATTTATTTATTTATTTATTTATTTATTATTGGATTTATACCCCGCCCATCTTCCCTAGGGAACTCTGGGCAGCTTACAAAGGCTGATCGAATCAGCAAAATATAAAGGACACAGAAACAAATGAACAACAAACAGCAATAAGATAAAAACAGCAATAAGATAACATATGCACCCTTATAAAACATATATAGCTCAATAAAAAAACATCATATTGGTTGAGCTAAACTAACAGCAGATGGTGGGGAAAAACACATTTAAACTTGGTCTCCAAAGGCCTTGCGGAACAGGATGGTTTTCAAGGCTCTGCGGAAGGCCAGCAGGGACTCTGCAGAGCGCACACATATCTAAGCAAATTTAAATATATTGATTAATTATTGAGCTGTCACACACCAGTCTAGAATAAAACATTAAAATGTATCTTTTTTCCATGAAAAATAAAAAGGTTCATTAGATATTATTGACTATAGATTTTTACAACACACATTTATATATGTTTATTAATACAGAATTTCCTTTAAAAGTAAATTGCTTGAATATCGGTTGATGATATATGCTAATTAGCTGGGGGATCACTTATAGTATGTTTGCCTAGAAATTCACCACGACCCTAAGGCATGCAGAGCAGTAAGGGACAAGTCACCCACTTAAACAAGCACTAGGTTAACTGATGGCCCCAAACCAATGTTAAGGCTCAGCTTTTTAATATGCATGCTTTACACTATCACTCTCTTCTAACAACCTTGCCAAAACACAAGTTTAATTCCACTGTGTATATTTTGGGGTACACCTGTGGAGTTATGCAAATAAAGCAAATGTACACACATCTTAATATTTTATCATGATTTATTCTGCACTGTTTACTTGTTCACATAACTCAGTCCCATTTTCATAAGCCTAGATCAAACTGCTTATGTCAACTAAAGAGTCAACTCATTTTTTTACTTACCATTCAGCAGTCGAATCAATGGTTCTAGTCTCACTAAGAGCCACTGAGGTTAGATTGAGAGGAAAGAAGTTGTGTTGGTGCCCCCAAGTCCCACTTGCCATCTGATTCAGCAGCTGTTCTAAAGCTTCTGCAAACTCAGCAGGCATTGCTCTTCCACACTTCCAAACAACTCTCCATCAAACTGCAAATCATTCAATTTCCAAGTATATAACTGCAGAGCAGACATATGAGCTAGATCCTTGATTTTTAGTTGAATTTTGTATTGCATTTAGCTGATTGATGTGATTTGTCAAAAGCAGGGTTCTACATCCCATACAGTCTTTTCTTCCTATGCTCAAGTGAAGTCACAGCATACAAATAGCCTCTGCACCACACTACTGTACTTGAGTAGAGTAGGCAGAGAGAGCAAGGTGCCTGCGGCTGGAGATACTGGGAGAAGACCAGACGGCAATGGTTGTACATGCTATGCAACCTGTCCTAGATGCCCCAAGTTACTTGTAGGTAGCACTTGTGTGTGATGGAAAACACTTTCCTGTCTACATCACTGAAGTGGTCAGTTTCTGTAGATGGAAAATATGCCATTGCCTCAGCAGCAACATCTCCAGGGTTGGGAACTAAAATGCATAGTTTATGCAAAATGTTGGGAAGTTGGGAGCAAAGATTGCCACTAAAAATCCTATTTGCAAACATTTCAGAGCTATTCTTCAATACAAGAGGGTTGAGTTTAGAGAGGAATTTTCATCTTTTCTCAAAGGGCTTTCATCTTGCATTTTAACAAGAAAAGTGTTTCACCTCTAATCCCTATTTGAAAAACCAAACCACCTTTTCAGGATTCAAACTGGCTTTCATTTGGGTCTTCTTTTGTTTCCTGCGCTACATTCAAACAATATGAGAAATGTTTGTAGTTTGCATTAACATTAATGCAACATTCTTCAAGACAGAATATAGAACTGATGATTGACATAGAATAAAACATAGCAAAACAGCACTGCTTTTATATGGAAGATTCTCTGGGAATACATAGATTTTCCACCACAATGCCTTTGGATGTTATCAAGTGAATAATTATTTAGATTAAAGTTTCCTGCAGAGACCTGCTCACAGATCAAAAGAACATAACAGCCAGAACTCTAGAGGATGACCCTAGATTATAGTATTATGAGAGGAGGAGAAAAGCCACTCTCTAGCTACTTTCTTATACCTTTCATGTTGGTATACAACTGTCATCAATTCTCTGTTTATGTCCCTTGTTTATGCATTTTAAAATGCCCCAACTAAAATACATTATGTTTCCTTCAGAGTAAATTTGTTCAGGCCCCTCAATCATTTTGTTTCCCATTGTGTTTCTGATTGGGGAAAAAAACAGAGATGGTCCAGAGCATATCCTTTAAGAGGAACAAAATGTTCAACAACACATGAAATTGTTTTTAAAAATGTCTTCACTGAATCACACTATGTATGCTTTTGTCTGCTATATGGACCTTAACACAAGCAACTATGAAAAAGACGGGAGCATTTGAAATGTCACAGAATGCTAAAAATCTCGGGACTGAATGGGTGACCAATGAAGATGTACTAACTAAAGCAAACAAATCAGAACTGAGAAATTAGAAAATTAGGAAATCTGGAAATATTTCACAATATCAAGAACATGATTGAATGTTATAGCTGATAATGCAAGGTTGTGTGTGGTGGTGGTGGGAGAGGAACCCTAGAAAACAAGTGCAAACAGAACACATGGGCTGAAATATCTCAGAAATCACAGAAACTGGTTTGGATTCAACAGAAATATTATCATTTATTTATTTATTTATTTATTTATTTATTTATTTATTTATTTATTTATTTATTTATTTATGCAACTTATATGCCACCTACTACCCAAAGGTCTCTGGGTGGCTCACAAACAAAAGCAATTAAAACAATTAAAATATTAAAATACCAATAAATAATTAAAACAATAAAAACATTTAAATACAAATACAATACAGTAAAAATTGTCATCAGGACCCACAAAGCAAAGCAAAAGCAAAGTGTTCTGCTTATATACCGCCCCATACCACTCCAAGTAGTCTCTGGGCGGTTTACAGTTTAATTATGCAGGCTACACATTCCCCCAGCAAGCTGGGTATTCAATTTACCAACCTCAGAAGGATGGAAGGCTGAATCAACCATTAGCCGGCTACCTGTGATTGAACCCCAGGTCGTGAGCACAGTTTTACCTGCAGTAGTAATTCAGGAAATAATGACACCTGGGCTGCACATTGCCCTTTAGTGCCTCCAGTATCCCTTGATCCTTTCTTCAAATATTTTACTTTAAACATCCCTGACCTGTTTTAGAGGGTTCAAGGGCAATTTTGTTACATTTTCACCTAATGGCTTTTATTTTTAGTTTTAAGGCCCTTTGGGAGCCATTTTTAAAAAGTCACTAAAACCATATTATTCAGGCAAATATTTCAAAATAAAGCTGGAGAGTCATATCAATTTATCTAGCCTGAATCTGACCAATTTATCCATTGTAAATGTTTGTTTAAGAAAAAATATTGTAATATCTTCTGATTTTATTGTTGGGCTTTTATTGATATTTTTATTTTCTGTTCTGTCAAATTAGCATTTTAATAATGCTGTTGTGTGTGTTTTTGTAAACCACTCAGAATGGACTTCAGCCAGATGGGTGGTATAAAAATTAATGAAACAAATAAATGATATCAAAATATGGAAAATAATTTTGAACTGTTGCTGAAATTATTCATTTCACCCCTCCTGGGACTTGCTCTGGAACAAGGACTGAAACTCTGTTGCTTGGTGTAATAGGTTGTACTAGGATAGGCCAATTCAATCAATGGGATGGGATTCAGGCAGTCAAGTCTTTCAAAAATTCCATTGCTTCAAATGGGCCAACTATAGTTGGGAATTATTAAAATAAATAAATAAACAAATAAACAAATAAACAAATAAATAAATAAATAAATAAATAAATAAATATGCCAAACAACAAGATTTCAGCCAAGGTCTGCCCTTAGCTCATCTTAGTTTGATTCCGATTTTTATGATTATGATGTTTAATCTAATTATGTTTTTATTATGTACTATTTTGTTGTCTTATTATTACTATTATTTTTGTGTTATTGTACATTGTGTATGGTTTTCTTTATGCTGTAAACCACCCAGAGTGGCTCTGTGTCAGATGGGCGGTATATAAATTGTATAAATAAACTAATAATAATAAATAAGGTGTACTTTGCCTGAGAAACGTGCCCATTTTCATGTCTTATGATAGGTTTCAGAGAAACAAAATCTGCAAGAAATCCTGTATACATTTTAAAAACAAGAATGGGCACAAATGTGAATAACTGATGAATAAACACACACTTCAGACGCAGGGGGAAAATGTGTACAAAAATTCATATACTGCAGGACACATTTGCATGCAGGAGGAGGAAGCATTGCAACCTGAAAAGAACAAAGTACGGGGGAAGGAATGTAACTGGGATTCAGAAAAAAGCAATTTGTAAACTGTGAATTGTTCATATCCCCCATGTCTTTGTATCATTTGTTACCAGTGCACGTTTGCTCTGAACAAAAGACTGAGGAAAGAGACGTTGGGTACAGGGTCCACACCCATTTCAATCTGGCTGTTCCTACCCCACCCATTTTGCCCTTTTACAGAAAGTCCAAGACAAAATTAAAACAGAGGAAACCTCCAAAGAGAATTGAAAAAAACAAAGGCCTTTTGGAGTGAGAAAATAACATCTTAACATTTGTCAAAGGGCAAAACTGCCTCTTCTCATTATGTGCCTTCAGTAAAGGATCCACCCCAACAGTCACTTAGATTAATCACTTTTCATTAACAGACAATAAACAAACACTAGCAAGAGTGTGCTTTTGTGCCAGTGCCCAACCTCACCATTTATAATTGCCATAAGGAACAGTAGAGTGTTGTCAAATATAATTTATAGGCTTTTAAGATCTAATCATTTTCTATAATATTAGATTAAATGGCAGTCCTTTATTAAAGAGGAAATTATGGCTCACCTTGCTATTCTCTAGAACACTTTATTATATATTGTTTTGCTCTGTAGATAAGAGAAGGTACAGAGCACATTACTGCAGGAGAGGACTTTCAAAATGAACTCAACTAAGATTTTTCTTCTGTGATGCATCTTGGCTGCAGAATGTGTCCTGTGGAAATGATTAACAAGGGCACAGTCTAGACTGAATACCCGACTGTCGTTCCAGAGATAGAAGATATCCTGCTGAAGCAGATATGGGAAACAGCATTTCTGTAGGCTCCATGAGATTGTCCATTAGACCTCCAGATCTTCTGGACAGGAACTCCCAGAGTCTTTTATTACAAGCCATGTTGGCTGGAACTCTTTGGACTTTGGTCCCCAAAATACCTAAGAGACCTGTGAGACACACTAACCCTACAAAGAACCATTCTTGTTGTAATACCTCAAAATAACTTACTTGTGGGATGTATCTTCCTATGTCTTGTGGTTACTACAGTTTGAGGATTAACTGGAGTTTGCCAGGTTTGGGGGAGAGAGCAAGCTATAGTTAACCTAGAAGAGTTCAGTTTGTGTAACCCATATGGAAAGCGGTCATACCTGCGTTTTCTGCGTAGTTTCCCATTGGCGAACTATGCAGTAAAAGATTGTGTGCTAAGCAGGAAGAGAAGCAAATTCTGGTCCCGGCCAACCATGCCCCTCGAACAGGAGTTTCAGTGAAGTTTTCTAAACCACTGTCAGGGGCTGGATTTAGAAACTTGGCTCGAACATGCTTACTTGTTTGCTTCTGTTGCAATGCCAGGACACTGAAAATACGCAGTAAATTCAGTTTCTCCCCTTTCTACCCAGCTTAAAAGACGAAGCCTTGGGAACTGGAGCCGGAAAGTAGGACAAAATGTGTAGTACACAGGTTAGGACAGAACCAGAATAGGAAGGTACGACGCAGAGGAGAAGACACCAACTGCTCATTAAAACAATGTGACCCCTCCCAAAAATAATATGCAGGAAATTTAAATATGAAGGAAAACCAGGTATGACCACGGTCTTTGTTGAAATGAAATGAAGCTCCTCTGCTGGGACTACTGAGTAGAGGAAGGTGGCAGGGCTAGGTGGGGAGGCAATAGGAGCAATTGGAAGAGGTGTGGGTGGCAAAGGTGTCAGGGGGAGTAGGTCCCCCTACCCATAAGCATGAACCAGAACAGCAAACCAGAAACCAGTTTGTTTTTCCATGGGTTCATGAGGGTTTGTGCTTTGTGTCTCTTTGTTACCCACATGCTACGAACCAGTCAGATTAATCTTTTCTTTTCTTTTCTTTTCTTTTCTTTTGCAGTTCATGCCTATCTCTATTTACAATATATAGTAAAGTATTCTGGAAACCAGCCCATAGATCTAGCAAGGTCAGTAATAAGTTAATAATGACCACTCCAGTAAACAGAGAAACGTATGCATATAAAGATACCTCCTGGATATATCAAATCCTGGACACAGCCAGGGGTAGCCCCCAGCACAGTTTGCTTTCTGAAGTAAAGCATCAAAGAATGGTCTCACTATGGCTAAAGCTAGTCAAAATCCCACAAGTACTGCTCTCAATTCCTACCATGAATGCAGTAATAACTAACAATGTGCTGCCCTTTCCTGGCATTCAAAATCAGCAAGTAAGATATCCACCTCACTTGATCTAAAGCAGGACTATTCCCAGACTCTGTGAACCATTGTGCAACTCAAGGGCAATGAATTTGACTGCCCTGCCTAACCTGTAAATAAGATTCTCCCATCATTTATATTAAGATACATTTACAGATGCTTTGCAAATCATGCATAGAGAATATAAACTTATCTGACCAGCCTTCAACCCACCTTTGGTTGTGGTTTATAGACAGAAATGCTTGTTGGTCCACAAAGCAGCAATTCTTGATATAAACATTTAAATAGGTATTTCTATCAATATCACCATTCTTAGAGCCTAAGACATAAATTTTAAGTGCAGTGTCTTGAGTCCTCCTTTTTAAATTGGTGCTAGGAGGTTTATAGATACAAGATGGGTAACAATCTCACTGCTGAGTTACATTAGCAAATAGCATCTTAAGTGAATAAAGAAGCAAAAGCTTTTTGTTCTCAGAAATAAATAGCAATACACTCCTGTTTATTGGCAACCAGATTGTCAGATTCTTGAAAGTTTTTTTAATCTTCCCCAGGTGAGTCTAACCCTGTTAAATGCTTTTAGGTAAAAGTTCTCATAACTATCTTGATTTCCTGAATTATCTGCTGACTCGCTGAGCTAAAGAAAAGTTGTTTTGTTTGGCACCACAATGACCGATTCATCATTAATCAAGCACTATTGTCGTTCTTGAACATTTGTGTATAATTATTATAGAAAATGAAGCCTCCCTGAAGGATGGCTGGAAAGAAGAGTCTTGTTGAGCTCAGAACATATCTTACAGTTCAGAGAAAGAAGTAAGGCGAACTGGGGAACCTGAAAGACTGGAACCCATAAACAGGGGGTTTCCATCCTAATATGAATGGGACATGCTGAACAAATTCCCAGCAATTCCTTACTGCCCATGCAGACAATTTCATGGTCCAGAAGGTGGAGGAGGCAACTATCAAATAAAAAGATCAAATTAGTCTGGCATGACTTGTTCTTAAGAAACTTTTTATAAGTCTATATATAAATAATAAACAAGCAAGCAAACAAGCAAACAACAAGCAAGCAAACAAGAGGAACACCATTTTAGATCAGATCGTAACCAATGGGGAGGACCTTGTAAATGGGGTCAAAGTGGTGGGATCTTTAGGTAGAAGTGACCATGCTCTTTTGGAATTTGTTATACAGAGGGAAGGGGAAGCTAAGCATAATTAGACAAGAAACCTGGACTTTAAGAAAGCCAATTTTTGTAAACTTAGGAAATTATTGGCCGTGACTCCATGGATCGATACACTGAGATGGACGGGATTTCCTTAAAAGTGAGATATTAAATGCCCTATCTAAAACAGACCCAACAAGAAAAAAAAATGGGAGATGTCTAAAGAAACCGCAATGGTTGACTAAAGAACTTTCAACTCAGCTCTGTGTAAAGAAGACCATGTACAGGAAATGGAAAAATGGGTAATGCACCAAAGAAGAATATAAGCAAATAGCTAATATATGCAGGGGGTGGCAAAAAAAAGCTAAAGTGCAGAATGAACTTAAACTTGCCAGAGAAATTAAAGATAGTAAAAAGGGTGTTTTTTTAAGTTATGTCTGCTGCAAAAGGAAAAATAAGGAAATGACAGGCTTTCTGTGTGGTGAAGATAACCAGTTACTAACAGGAGACAGGGACAAGCCAGAAATACTCAACATAATCTTTGTCTCAGTTTTCTCCAAAAAGGAACAAAAAGTTCCATTGGGATAAAGAGTAGATGAGGTGGGATGGGAATTGAAACAAAAATAGGAAGGGAGGTAGTACAGGAACACCTGGAAACATTAAATGAATTTAAGTCTCCTGGGCCAGATGAGTTACACACAAGGATATTAAAATAACAGGAAGAAGTAATTTCAGAACCATTGGCAATAATCTTTGAGAAGTCCTGGAAAACAGGGAAAGCCCCCATAGATTGAAGGAGGGCAATTGTTGTCCCTATCTTCAAAAAGGGGAGAAAAGAGGACCCAAATATTACCACCCCATCAGCTTGACTTTAGTTCCTGGAGAGATCCTTGAGCAGATTATTAAGCAGACAGTCTGTACTTATTTAACTAGCAATGTTGTCAGCATGGGTTTCTTAAAAACAAGTCATGCCAGACTAATTTGATTTCGTTCTTTGATAGAGTTAAAGACTTGGTGGATGCGGGGAACACTGTAGATATTGCTTATCTAGATTTCACTAACACCTTCAAATAAGTTCCCTGTGGTATACTTACAAAGACGTTAGTAGAATGTGGGATAGATAGTGCTACTGTTAGGTGGATTTGTAATTGGTTGACTGATAGCACCCAAAGGGTGATCATAAATGTCTTCTCTTCAGCTTGGTCACATGCCAAGACCAGTTCAAAATTATCTCTTAAATGTATTTGCTACTGCAACACATATTAGAAGTAGTCTTCATATACTTCAAAGGAAGTTCAAACCTAGCACTGAAATAAGTTAATTTGAAGTGCTCTGGTCTCTCTCTGAAGTCAAGCATGTCTTTCTATTTCTCATCACCAATCATAACAGATATTCTCTCCATATTTCCCCTTTTGGTGCTGCTTTGGCAAGATGTTCTTATTTTGTTTGTTTGTTTCCTTAACATGCAGCCAGTTAACAATAGAGATGGTCATGAAATGAATAAAAATTTTGTTTTGTTATTCGTTATTCATTTTGTTAGGTAACAAATTGAATAACGAACAGCCCCCTCTAAGAAAAATGAAATGAAATGAAACAGAAATGTCTGTTTCATTCTGTTCATTTTTTGTTTTCCCCACCCCACCAGTGTCTCTTACCTCACATTTATGTTGGGGAGCTCCGAAGGTGGCGGTGAGGAGCTGCTGGGGCTCTGGAGGCAGTGGCGGTGTGGTCCACCGCCGCCCAGTGCAGCCGCTGCCAGGGCTCTGGAGGTGGCGGTGAGGTCTACTGCTGCCTGGCAAGGCCTCCCACCATCCAGCACAGCCACTTCCATGGCCTTCTGGGCCACCACCACTGCAGGCGGGATCGCCATCACTGGCACCATACAGGTAAGCTGAACCGTTTTGCTTTGGTTTGGTTCATACGAATTTTTGTTTTAAAAATTCATACAAAACAGAATGAAACAAAATTAGGGGGCCCAAAACAGAATGAACCGAACCATCGTTTTTGTGTTTCGTGCCCACCTCTAGTTAACAATCCTCTTATATATATTATCATTATAGCACTACTATATAGCAAATAATATTTTAACTATGTCCTGTTTCATCAGGGGCAAAGAGGGCCCATGTGAGTGAAATAATTCTACTAATGATGAAGCAATTTTAGCTGATTGGTCAGATATCAGTCTACTTGTTTGTAGGTCTTTCACAGCAGTCATAGAAAATCAAACAGAAAGACAGCAAGGAAAGGCTAGGTCAGGATAGTTGTTCGACTGTTGCTGAACTACATCTCCCATCAGGCTTAGCCACTTAATGGTGATGATCCAAGAAAATCTGGAGAACTGCATGTCTCTAGAACTTGACATCTGTCTCTGTGAATGCTTTCTGCCTTGATACTAGCTCAATTCACCTGGAGTCAGAAATTCTGCCCTCCTGATTGCTTTTACTGAATGTTATTTTTGTTCTGTATATTAAGTTGACAATGTTTCTAAATTATAATATTTAGTGTATGTTTATCATGGTTTATTTTTATTTAGGAGCCTCGTGGTGCAGTGGTTAAATTGCTGTACTGCAGCTAAAACTGTGCATACAACTTAGATTTCAATCCCAGGTAGCAGGCTCAAGGTTCACTCAGCCTTCCATCCTTCTGAAGTCAGTAAAATGAGTACTCAGCTTGCTGTCGGGGGGGGGGCAATGTGTAGCCTGCATAAATGAACTGTAAATTGCCCAGAGAGTGTGATTGCTCTATGCCAGGGATGGCAAACCTTTTAGAGTCTGAGTGCCCAAACTGTGATTCAAAACCCACTAATTTTTCACAAACTGGCAATACAGCAATTTAACCCGAATACAGGTGGCTGTAAAGGGGCGATGTCAGGTGCCCACAGAAAGGGTTCCGAGTGCCACCTTTGGCACCCGTGCCTTAGGTTCGCCAACACTGCTCTATGCTTTGCTTTGCTTTTTATTTGTACTGATTATTTTTCTGTTTTCTGCTGTGAACTGCCCATAGTGGCCTTAGTAGCCAGATGGTCAGTATACCAATTAAACAAATAAATGCCAGCAGAAGTACAATCCAGATTGAGTTACAGAATATCAATTTTCCATGCCAAACTTTCCTGCTTCAAAATATCCACAAGAGTTTTACAATTCATTTCATTCCTTTCGGTGAAGCTCTCCTACTCTGAGATTTCAGAGAAATAAAAGAAGCCCCAATGGTTGTGTGGTATCAATCTCCCCCCCCCCAAAGAATCTTTTTGGTTCTTCTGTCTCTAAAAGCCAGCATCCTCAGATTCTTCCAACCTCTTGTAACATCACTTAACTGCATGTACAAATTAATATTAATAACAGATTTAATCAGTAGGTATAGCTGGAGATTATCATCTTTGAGGAACATAATAGTGTAATCTTTCAGGATGAAGTGTACGGTAGTATTTCACATGAGTTTATGAAGCATGTATTATAAAAGCTCCTCAGCCATATGGCTTTTATACTTTGGCACTCATTTCAACAGAATCCCATAAAATCCATGCACATCTCAAAGTGTTAAAGGTGACTTTCCCTACAGTAATGAAAGAGCAAGAAAGGCATTCATTGGATTTTAAAGTGAGACTACATGGTCAAATATTGAGAGATTTGCTTCTCTTATAAGTGGATGAATTGAAAGTATTTTTAACTGACCATGGCTGCATTATGGTAACGGAAAGCCTGATTCCTTATTGCTCCCAAAGCTTTTGTTCCTCTGCCACTGGAGGCTTCCACTTTTTCAAGCTAAAAATTCAAGGGACATTTTGGTGCAAATAGTTGGGATACTTTCTTGTAAAGACAGGAGGCTTCTCTGCAGATGGTGTTTCAGTGATGTAAGCAGTTGGGGCATGGTGTTCATGCCTAGAATGTGTGTAGCTGCACCTTTACGCAGTGAAGAACTTCTCCTGAAGTATAACCCCAAATGCTGGTCTAACATAAACCTCATAATTTTAGGATGGAAATTATCTCAAATTAAGAAATTACCATATATACTGTATGTTGTGTGCTGAATTGTATGAGTTGGTTGTTGTTGGCACGTGGCTCCAAGTTGCTTCTAATCTATGGTGACCCAATGATGGAACGAGCTCCAAAATGGCCTGTTTTCAACTGCCCTGCCCAGCTCCTACAAACTTAATCCTGTGGCTTGCTTTAGTGGGTCAATCCATCTTGTGCTTAGTCTTCCTCTTTTCCCGTGGCCTTTTAGCTTATCCAGCATTACAGGTATTGTCTTTTGCAGAGAAGCCTGCTTTCTCATGATGTGCCCAAAGTGGCCTCAGCTTCAACATTTTTGCCTCCAGAGATAGTTCATCCTTTATTTGATCTAGGACGTATTTGTTCATCTTTCTGAGCTTATTCCAAAACTTGGAATACTCTGTTACCATGCTGCAGCTAACATCAAAAGTTTCAGACAAATGAATTGTCCAATAATGGCTTTAGATTCTCTTACTAAATCAGTATAAATTCTCTCTTTTCCTTGTGACAGCAAAAAAGTCCTCAGTACTAATTTAAATATATCAGTCTAATGGAAAGGAAACAACCATAGAGTAACGGAATGAGGGACAGTAGCCATCATCCAGAATTAAACCTGATCCAAATATCTGGATGTTATGCTCACTTCTACTAGAACAGATCTGCCAAGGACTTCAGCTGTACTTAAGTACAGAATGATATTCCTTTGCCTAATAACTTCAACACAATATTAAAAACAATCAAGCAATCCCTAGTGAATACTATACATATTGCTCTATTTAACTGGTTTCAGATGATGATGATGATGATGATGATGATGATGAATATTATTATTATTCCAAAAAGCATTAGAAAAAGGTCTGCTTTTACTGTATCTGTGAAAAGTGTGCAATGAGGCTTTTCAGTCCCAGCCCACAATGTCCATAGGGGCCAACCTGTGGTTTATTTATTATTTATTTATTTATTATATTTATACCCCGCTTATTATCGTCAAGATCTCTAAGCGGCTTACAGAGCCACAATCGGCACACATAAACACAGTTAGAAGACACACAATACACACATCAACTAATACAATTAAAACCTGATAGCGTTCCTGAAGCTATCCGATAAAATTATCATTCAAAACATGGCGATGGCGGGGTGAGTTAAAAAAAAAAAAAGCCTAGGAATCGCCGAAGGCCTCCTGGAAAAGGTAGGTTTTTAAAGCCTTCCAGAAGGCCAGCAGGGACTCTGCAGAGCGCACTTCACTGGGGATGGAATTCCAGAGGCTGGGGGCCGCCACTGAGAACGCCCGGGTCCGAGTACTCGTCCTCCGGGCTTCACGAGGAGTGGCGACCCGAAGCAAGTGCGCTCGCGCCTGCCGAACGGGACGGGCCGAGGTTGATCGCTGAGCGATACGCTCTGCCAGGTAGTCCGGTCCCAAGCCATGGAGGGTTTTATAAACTAAAACCAAGACCTTGAATCTAATCCGGGCTGCAACGGGCAACCAATGCAGGCGGGCCATGACTGGGGTGATGTGGTCATAGCGACGCACACCAGCCACCAGCCTGGCCGCTGCATTCTGTACCCGCTGCAGACGCCGGAGAAGAGTCAAGGGCAACCCCATGTAGAGGGCGTTACAGTAGTCCAGCCTCGAGATCACCAGCGCTTGGACCACTGTTCTCAGAGAGTTCGCGTCGAGGTTCGGGCGGATCTGGGCGATCTGACGGAGATGGCAATAGGCGGACCTGGTCACCGACGCCACCTGGGACTCCATGGCAAGCGCCGGGTCCAGGAGCACACCCAGATTCCGCGCCCTCTCCGCGAGCTGCAGGGAAACTCCCCCCAGACAGGGGAGAGGGCCACCGTACCCCGACGGCGAGCTCCCGAAGAACATAACCTCCGTCTTCTCGGGGTTGAGCTTAAGCCTGTTCGCCCCGGTCCAAGCCAGTACAGCCTCCAGGCACCCGTCGAGGATCCTCACAGCTTCCACTGCAGAGGTGGTAAAGGACAGATAGAGCTGTGTGTCATCAGCGTACTGATGACAGCAGACTCCAAAACTCCTGATGACCCCGGCCAACGGCCTTACGTAGATGTTAAACAGCATGGGGGACAGAGACGACCCCTGTGGAACCCCACAAGGGAGGATCCAAGGGGCCGATAACTCCCCACCATGCTGCACGTACTGTGGACAGCCCTCCAGGAAGGAACGGAGCCAACTGCGAGCAGTGCCTCCGATTCCAACCTCAGAGAGCCGGTCCAACAGGATACCGTGGTCGACGGTATCAAAGGCCGCTGACAGATCCAGGAGGACCAACAGGGTAGAGCAACCCCTGTCGGCCGCCCGGAGAAGGTCATCTTGCAGGGCGACCAAAGCTGTTTCGGTACCCCGAAACAGCTATGGTTGCACATAGAAGACCAACAACCCATTCTTTAAGTACTGTCCTTTGCAAAATAAAACACAAGTTCAGCATTCCCACATACACTTCATCCTTCTTGATCAAAAATAGCATAGATGGGGCATGGTGGCTCAGCAGGCTAGAGCACTGAAAAACTGTTGGCTGCAAGTTCAGCAACTCAGCAGTTCGAATCCCGGGTGCCAGGCAGCAGAGTGAGATCCCACTAACCCCGCCTCCTGCCAACCTAGCAGTTTGAAAGCATGTAAATTCATGTAAATAAATAGGTACTGCCATAAAACAATGTTTCCTTGCAGCAATGCCAACCACATGACAACAGACTTGCACAACACTGGCTCTTTGGCTTGAATAGGGAGACGAGCTCTGCCCCTAGAGTCAGACACGAGTAGTATACGTGTGGGGGGAACCTTTACCTTAACCTTTTTATGTTTTGTAACACAGAAATAGCTTGCCCTCTTCTAGTTTCTGAATTACAGAACCTTCCCCAAAGGGTGAAAGTTAGAAGCAAAGTGTAGCCCTTGCCTATTTTCTGTCCCTTCCTTCCCTTGTTCCTCCTTTCTCTCATGTACTGAGAAAGAAAAACCTTTCGGAAGGAGGCACTCACGTGTACAATGAAAATGTGGGGAACATCAACCATCCTACAACTATAACAGCTATTTCAAAGATGAAAGGACTGTGAGATGCTTGTGTAACGTTTCAGAACAGTAGATTTTATTGTGCTTTGTTCTCACCATGTGGGCTAGACAGAAAAGTAGTAGTGTTCCAAGTATTAATGAAGAGTAAAAGTTTACAACATGAAAGCTGAGACTGGCTAGAACTTTAGGGAAGAGCTTCTCAACTATGCAATGATGGAGAACTCCACAGAGGGAGCTCAAAGTCACCATTCTGTCTAAATGGTCACTCCTTCTAACCATTTTCACTCAAACATAATGGGAGTAGTTCACCAGCCGGTCTACACACTCGTCCCTTTTAGAAAAATAACTTGGCAGCACATTTTTCATCATTTTGTGCAGTTCTCTGATTGTGACTTCAACTGCTTCAGCTACGCTCAGTGGACGAACACTTCCCTGATTTTCCCTTTTATCCCTGAAACTGTGGCAGCAAAAATCAGATGTAACGATGAGCAAAGGGCCAACGGAGGACCTCAAAACCGAGAAGGCAATCAGGCATGGAAAGGCAAACTATTTGGAGTATAGACAATGAAAACAGACAATGTGAGCATGAGATATCTGTTGGATCAGTCCTAATGCCTTTCTGGTCTAGAATCCTGTAACCCATATGAGGTTACCAAAAGACTTGGAAAGCCAAGACACAGGGCATAATAATCTCTTTCTTACACTGTTGCTCCCCAGTGACTGCTAACAGAGAGGCATGTCGCGCCTAGTCATGGAAACAGTGCACAACCATTGCAACTTGCAGCCATTGTTTTATTCATAAATGTGTGTTAAAATGTCAAAGGAAAGATGCTGCACGGGTTAGAGTATGTTAGAACAAGGCTCTAGGGAAAAAGGACATAAAATGCAAAAAAAAAAAAAAACCTTGCGGCTCCATTTTGACGAGACAAAACAATGAATTATACACATACACACACATTTTGACTGTTCTTCATGCTCTGACACACTCCCATTTCATTTATTGTAACACCATCTACATCATAAAAGGAATGTTTACATGTTTCCCTCCCAATGTTACCCATGACATCTTTTGCCCACAATATTTCTCTGCACCCTACATAGGGTTGAGATTCGTTTAAGCTGCCCCACTCCACAGGGAGGCGGGATCAGAATGTCTGAAGCAGCCTTTCATTCCATAAATATTTCCTGATATCCCAAGGATATAATTTGGGAATGGGGTAAGAATTACAAAGCTTTTTCAAAGGTGTCATCCCATTTGTGGTCCACCCTCCGCTAAGAAGCTGGCCTGGTACTGTACCATAATTGTCTATTCTGTGAAAATACACAACTGCTTCATCCTCCACAAGTGAGGTTACTTGTGCTATATTGGCAGTTGCAGGGTCGGCAACTCCATCTACAATAATATTATTATGGAACCAGAACTTTCAGCATGTTTCTCTGCTGGGAATCCTAGTATACACAGAAGGCAGCCCTTTTTTCTTAGAATGTTGAAACTATTTCTGCTTACAAATCAGAGATATTTTAACAAGCAAAACTGCTTTTAAGGTCCACGGGGAACAACAAAAATGTACTTTGCTCGGAATTGAAATAACATGGATTACAACAAGTAAATACTGCCTGTTTTCATACCTGTACAGGTTTTTGAGCAATGATATATTTCCTTCTTTGAGAGAAAATTGGTGATAATATAGGATAACCTACTAGATGAGCTAGAGTTATCAATGAATTTGCAAAATAAGGATGCACATGGATTCTATGTTTTCAATTTCTAGTGTCAACTGATTTGATCTACACCTCCAGTACTAATATGCAGATGAGAACATAATAATGCATTGCACTTCTTAGTTTCCATTACAAACTGTGGTTCATAACAATAGATAAGACAGAATTAAACCATGTAGGCTTAGAAGTATTTCAGAGAAAAGCAAGCATCCACTTAGAAATGCTTCTTTGAATTTATAGCTAGCTTTTGCTGATTTATTAAAGTTTTGAACATTAATAAAAAAAACTGACAGAACCCTTGTATGTATGTGTTAATACATACAAAATGAATTCATTAGTCTTCCAATTCATGTGTGAAAATGGCAGTTTGATACATTATGCTGAATACAGATGGGCACGAACTGCAGCTTGGCAGTTCAGCACAGTTTGGTTGCACACTTGTTCCACCCCAGCCCCAGGTTCTGTTGCCCCACCTCCTCTGGTAAACACCCACTCAGAGAGAGTACCTGAAGTACCTGAGATGCCGCACTGCTGCTGGGACACCCACTGAATAGCTGTGCAGCAAGCAACCAAACCACACCAAACTGCCAAACCTCACTTCATGGCCATGTCTAACACTGAGCTAAAGGTCTGTTGGAAGAACTACACAAACAGAAGCTCTCTGCTTCTTAGCCCTTGCACCTAGCTTCTTCACAGCAGGTAGAGGGCTTCTCAATTAATTTCTCAATGAAATCAGCTTCATCCAATATCTTTGCTCACTCAGCCTTCCCCTAGCAGGTGTGAACTAGTCGGTATTCTGGATATTCCAGATACTGAATATAGTATATATAGGGCAAATGATCATACATATAGTTTTATTCCTATATCTCTTTATGGACATTCCAGACGTGATGTATACCTGCAAAGTCCTTCTTCTTCAGGATGAATACGTGACCATTGGGCAGAATATATTTCAATATGTATCCACTCCCCTACAATCCAAATCCAGCCTCAAATAATAATAACCACTGTGTTGTGTGTATTGTGTCATTACAGTCGTGACCGACTCTTTGTGACCCCATGTCCATGGAGTTTTCTTGGCAGGAATACTGGAGTGGTTTGCCAGTTCCTACTCCAGGCACCTACAACAGCTGGTCTTCCCTGCTTAGCTTCTGAAATCAGGTGAGATCGGATGTGCTTAAGGCATCTAGGCAGCTCTAATAATAACCATTAGCTGCAATAAAATTGATTCAACCTTATGGTGATGCTTTTTAGTGTTTAGTACATATAAAATGCTCAGAAATGATATGTCCTGCTCCTTCATCTGAAGGTTGTCTCAAGTTGTATAAATAAAATAAAGTCCTTTTGGGGAGAAATGTAGGATAGAAATTTTTTAAATAAATAAATAAATAAATAAATAAATAAATAAATAAATAAATAAGGTTCTCTGTGCAACTTACCCAAGGTATAACATTCTGGCTGTTCTCCTGGACGGAACCCTGGAAGTTGAGTCATGGCTACTGGACTTCTTTTTTGAGAGATAGAAACGTTTCGCTGTTCATCCAAACAGCTTCATCAATCAGAAAGAAGTCCAGTAGCCATGACTCAACTTCCAGATAAACTCACCTGGATGACTGAGAATCTTCACAGACATCCTGGAAGGAACATGAAAAATGGAACCCCCAATCTATGTCTACTTCACTGAGCAAACCAGCCTGAATAAAAGGGTTGTTGCCTGTCAGTTGAAACTCCATCAGGAGTTTTACAGTCTTCCCAATACACATTTCTAAGACAATACTCATATATCCAAGATGAATGCAAGGCTCTTCCTATTTACATATAACTTGTTTGTATCTCAACCAAAGATCCCGTTAATGGTTCTCTCAAGTAGCTGCTTTATTTCCCAATAGTTCATTTACTGAAAATATTTATTTTTCTTGATAGTCAATTTAAATATAGGTCAGAAGGCAACAACTAATATGCATATAAATGAGATAACTAAGTGAATCACATCAATTTGACAGCCAAATTAAAGATTATTTAATAAAATGAATTAAACTTCAGATTAAATGCTTTGCTCTGGTCAACATAGCTACTGTCTGCTCTAAGAGAAAAACTCAGAGCCCTCTTAGTTCACTACACGACATCCTTTAACTTTCTTTCCTAGACTCTCTGCAATTGTAAGTATTTAAATAAAGATTCTCTACATCTGGTTTTGTTGCTATTGTTGTTTATGTTTTGTTAATGTTGTAATACTACATATTTATTTTTCTTATTTGATTGTTGTACAATTTGTATGTTGTTCAGCACCCAGAGTGGCCCCTGGAATACATTGGCAGTATATAAGTTAAATGAATGAATGAATGAATGAATGAATGAATGATGACATACTGTGCAGAGACAATTCCATTATAATTTCAATAAATATTAAGTTGCAATAGTCATGCAAAGTTCTGAAATGTAAAAAAAAAAATGAAGAAGACACAGGTATAGATATTTCAGTTTCAGGTTGGAAAAAGGCTGTTCTTGTGTCAATCTTTGTTGTGCCATTATACATATGAAACTTGGATATAACTCTACTGGTGGCTTGCCTGATAATCTAAGTTAAAATGGAATCTTGGAACAAAAGTTAGCATACCTGTAATGTTGGCAGCTTCAATCTGAGATGTGGGATTTCTGATGCAGGTAAAAAATATTCTTCCATGCACATTTCCTCTTACATTTACCTTAGGTCAGGGCTGTCCAACTTTGAACAGGCTGAGGTCTACTTTTTCTGCCCCAAAGTGCCTGAAGGCTACTACAGTAAAGCCTCTACTTATGAATTTTATCCATTCCTTCTGAGCACATGGTCAGTAAAAAAATTGTAAGTAGAGCAGCAGTTTCCCATAGGAATGCATTGAATATCAATTAATCTGTTATGGAGGGAATTCTCCGGGGGGGGGAGAGAAGGGAGAGAGATGTCACTTCACAAAGGAGATGGGCACACCTGCAACCTCACCTCTCGCTCCTCTCCTTCCTCCACTCCACACCAGTGACTCAGCTGGTCACAAGACAGTGGCACACCAATCATCTGGCTGGTGGGGGGCACAGGGGACTGCGCCATGGCCTTGAACTGCCCCACTCAGCTGAGACAGTGGGCTGGCAGACCCAGAATTTTGCTGGGGCAGCAGTGGTCCTTGGGTTGGGGGAGGGAGGGGTGGAAAACTTATCCCCTCAGTTTTTTAAATTGATAATCGGTGGGCTACTTTTGAACCCTTCATGGGCTACTGGTAGCCCATGGGCTACCTGTTGGACAGGCCTGCCTTAGGTAATTATTCTGCTCCTCAAGGTGTGCTGTAGCTCAAGGAGGAGCCATATGTGGCCTTCCAAATGTTGATGGCATGGAATCCACATTATCTCTAGCCAGGACAGCCAGTGGTAAGGAATGCTACCCTCTAGGTCTGCCAGCTGGCTTGCTTTCAGAATGCTCTATTTACAACATATTTAAGGTAAGTAGGCTTAAAGGAATCTGGCAGGCAGAAGATCATTGGGTACTACTGCCAGCTTTCAGACATCTTGGTCTAAGGATGCTCTAGATTCTTCCTTAGATCAAGCTGAGTGGACAGTTAGTTATTCACTTTGTGTTTTGTTTCCTGAATCCCAAGACAGGGAAAGGAAAATTCCAAGTGCCACATTCCCTTCACAAGGAAGCTGGGAGTGTCACCTCTCCTGAAAACCAGCAGCATTTCTTCTCTTGACTTCTCCCTTTGTAAGTTGGAGAAATACAAATGAAAAGGGCCCTCTCTTCCTCATAGCTTCAGGTTGGGAGAGCACATGTCTGAGTTGGTTAAGATGAAGATCTTTATTAGGGCCACCAATGTGCCTTGAAAGTGTGAGAACTTTTTAGTTTCCCAGAAGTCTCAATCAGGCTACAGAAGGGAGTGGCAAAAGGTGGCACTCAACTGAGTGACAATTTCCAAAACTCTTCATATATCTTGTGCTGGCTAGGGCTGGTAGGAGATGCAATCCAACTACATTTGAAGGGCCCCATTTTTTCATCCTTGGGTTAGCTGGTAATAAAACAAAACAAACGTTAGAAGAAATGCATGGCCAGACAAGAAGTGAAGAACCAGGGGAACACACACACAAAATGGAGGCAGATAGGTGCAAATGAGTTTTATTTATTTATTTATTTATTTACGGCCAATGGCCAAACTGGACAAAATACATAGCATCAATGTGTATTCCATGATAGTATTTCAATGAGTACATAAAATTGGTACATAAAATTGGTAGATAAAATTGGTAGATAAAAAGTACAGGTTAAAATTTTAATTAATGCATAAAATTGTTAGATAAAATTGGTAGATAAAAAGTACCAGTTAAAATTTAGCAACCATTAAAGAGTATTAATATCTTTTATTCTTTATTTCCATTAATAATAAATGATTATTAACCCTTAGTGCTACTGCATTCTTGAATTTGGCAACCTGCTTAGTTATTTGATAACATTTATCAGAAACAAAGCAGATGCAAGTAAAAATCTATTGACCTCCCAGGGAATTTGCCTATAATGGGAAATAAGTTCTCTAGGCTCCAAGATGGTCTTGATAATAAGTACAGAATAAGAGAACATGTTCCATCAGTTTCCAGGTGATCATTGGTACATGGACAATTACGGTCTGTTAGTGGTAACCCTTGATATCTCCCCTCCAAAAACTTGGAGAGGAAGGACATCTCTTCATCGCCAAGGTAAAAGCTCTCCTGGAGGAGGAGGATACAATCCTGTCCAGGTAAGGAGACACAGTGAATGCAGATTTCTTTAGGAAATCAGGTTTCTGAACCAGAGCAATATGATTCTGTAAAGCTATGTCTCTAATTCGTATCTTCACCTCATTAATGGCTTTACTATAACCCATTTTTGCTACTGGGAATATCCTATATTATTTATCACTTTTAATATTAGTATTTTCCATTGTGATTGGAATTTATCTAGTAAGATCAGAGGGGTTAGGCCATAAAAGGAAGGTAAGTTTGAGCCAGTGTTTGACCATCAGAAAGTTTAGTTAATTTACAATAGGAATTCATCTCTGAAGAATGGTGAAAAGAGATTTTCAAAATGGAGCATTTTCTGTAACTTAAACCTTTGGAAGATAGCTCTTACAAATCTAGAAATATGGTTGCCAAATATATTTCTGCTCTTAGTGCTTTGAGGGAGGGTACTTTAATATCATATTATGCTACAAAAAGACTAAACACATAAAGGTTCTTTCCCTCAAGACAGTGGACTGCAGCTTCTCCTCACCATAGCAAACAGAAAAAAATTGCTTCACAGTTCAGACTCAAAAACATAAGCTACCTACTAAGGTCCCAAATTGTAAACTGCAGAGAGGGCCCAAAATAGATTTCTACCTGAAGGGAAAACTAAAATTATGATTCATTGCAGTCCACATGCAAAATGACTTGAGAAATAACTGAATTGGATTCAAAGACATCAGTGACCCAAGTGGTAGCCACCATACCAATGCAAAGCAAATTAAGAAAGTGCAGGATAGATGACACACCACACACAGCTCCAGCAAAGCTGACTGTGGTTCATGTGCTGAAAGCACAGCATCAGGTGAGACATAGTTAACAGTCAAAAGCAAGAACAAAAGTAGATTCTCTCTTTAGCTTCCTCCTCAAACACACAGGTATTCAGACAGGCATTCACTCAGATACTGCCTCACTTTCCATTCCATTCATTCACTTCTCAACTCAAATGAGGAGCAGAAAAAATAGATTTTGTCCCCCAATGAGCAATGCTTTGATTATTCTGAGCATGCGTTAACAGCACCTCATTTGCCTCAGTGCACTGGCCTAAACTGCACAGCTCCATCCTTCAATATCTCACTGCCAGATCATCTGCATCACTGTTCTGTGCCTAAAGGTAGCAATGTATGTGTGTGTGTGTGTTGTGTTGTTACAGTCATGACCGACTCTTCATCCATGGAGTTTTCTTGGCAGGAATACTGGAGTGGTTTGCCAGTTCCTACTCCAGGTGCCCACAACACCTGGTATTCCCTGGTGGTCTCCCATCCAAGTACTAACCAGGGCTGACCCTGCTTAGCTTCTGAAATCAGGTGAGATCAGATGTGCTTAGGGCATCTAGGTGGCTCAAAATGGTAGCAATACTCCTGATAAATAAGCTCAAAGAGAAAGAAAGAAAGAAAGAAAGAAAGAAAGAAAGAAAGAAAGAAAGAAAGAAAGAAAGAAAGAAAGAAAGAAAGAAAGAAAGAAAGAAAGAAAGATTTGTTAAAATAATCACTAGCAAAGAAAGGATGGAAATATCTCATTATCATAACACACTTTTTGAAATATACAACATGTCTCTAATTAGCTACACAGAGGGCTCCGAGCTTTTTCTCTAACCCCCCCTCTCTCTCGTATTTTTTTTAAATTAAGAGACTGACTTTACAGCAAGGCATGTGGCCCGCTTTTCCAGGTCAAATGTGCAGTTCTTGGATGGCTTCCATCCCCGCTGGCACCTGAAATTTAACAAGCAAATGCTTCTTATGCTTGCTGTGCCTTCTAATTAAATGTGAAAAGTACACGTGTCAGGTGCCAAAAATACAAGAGAAAACGGCAAGACACAGCATTAAAACAGTTTAGTAGTAATGGTACACAGAAGAGCTGTGTTATAAGGAACACATAGCTTAACTGCTTTTCCCTACTCCGTCTTCATTTTACTCGGCTGACATGCTATGCTGGATCTGGTGTCTGTCAAAAGTTACAAAAAGCTATATAAATAAAATAAAAGGGAAAAAGTTCACTTGGGCTCTATTCAAGGCTTCAGAAGCAGCCCTGGGTATATTTTAAAGTGAATATACGTCTACACATCACTGCAGCACCAAAAAAATTAAGTCCTTTTTAGCTTAGCCAGTTATGAACTGCCAAAAAGAGAAACAAATGGTAGAATATATGCCAGGACCAGGATGCCTGTGTGCCCACTCAGTCTACCATCAAAAGGCTACATTTGATGTGTAACTTTAGGGCCCTTTATCCAACTCGGGCTGCTCAGCCTTCAATTGACGACTTCCCTTTCAAAAATAGGATACACGACTGCTTATTTTTCTTTCAATGCCAGATCTAGAGATGTAACACTTCCAGAAATTTTGAAGCTCAGGAAAAAAACCATTTTTCCAGGTTGTTTTTTTTTTTTTAAAAAAGACAAAATATTCTTGAAAAAAATGGGGAAAATGCTAGATTAGCACTCCCACCCCCCTTTTACAGCTTGAAAGTCATTCTGTTACTTTAGGGACAAAAAGTATGACTAGGGACAATTTGACTTGGCATAAAATTATCACAACTACTATACCAAACTATAGTGTATACAAATAACTATTACAAATTATTACAAACATAATTCATTTTTAAATAATATTTATTCGTAATTGTAACAAATGGGGTAATTACACATTGATGCTATGTATTTTGTCCAGTTTGGCCATTGGCCGTAAATAAATAAAAAAAAATAATCTCCTGAACTGTTTACTAATGTATTTGGAACCAAAAAAAACTCTACAAAATGTTTAAAAATTCAGAATTAACAATTATTCATATTTCCCCTTGACAGTATTAAATAAAAATAAAATAAAAACCTCGTTCTCATAAAAAGAACTGAAGGGGGGAAACGTATAGAAGGGAGTGGGACTATGTTTCAATGGATGGGCATTAAATTTAATCAGATTCATTTTTGTTGCTCTTTATTTTCTCCCATTGCTTTGAGGCCTAGTGAAGAGTACAAAACAGAACCAAACATACCCACCCACATGCAAAAACAAAAGTGAAACCTTTGTCTTATGACAACAGCAGCACCTCCTAAAAAAAGAACAGCATCTTGTTCTTGCACTGGAGAGTTCAGTTTGTAACCTAGGACTTGCTTGTCCTCAGTGCACAGAAATCAGAATAATCTGATACTATGCATATTTTTAAGAAATGATTTGGAAACCATTTGAACACCCTGTCTTAAAATATTCCTCATGTTAAAATAAAACATTGCATAATCATTTTCCTATTTTTTTGGGGTGGTGGTGGACCAAAACATGTTTTTTTTTCATTTCCCCCTTTTTTCTGGGCCTTCACATCTCTAGTCAGATGTGGAAAAAAGTATTCGGATGACAACTGATAAAACTGTGGATAAAACTTCACTGCATGGAGATACTCATGGGTGTGAGCCCTGATAACATGTAATAGCAAGGGCTGTGGAACTTTCATCATTATAAGAGACCACCACAGTCCTAGAACACACACTGATCAAAAAAGCTCATCATTATATTTCCCACAGACCCCTCAGGAAAGTTTATAGAATATCAGTTAGATTTTTTTAAAAAATGGCATTTTGATAAACTGAGAAACTGACACAACATTCACTGACACCATCTTCAAGAACGCACAAAAGAAACAACACAAGTTGCTACATAAACTGTGAATTCCCTGCAAGAAACTAGTATACAAATTTAGAAATTTATGACTGTACATAAATCAAAATCTCAGTTAGTTACATTACTAGCTCCTGATACTTAAAAAAAATTAAGCTGAAGCATTTCCAGGATGATTTAAGCCCAAAAATAGTCAAGAAAAGGGGCATAACAAAATCAACAGACAAGCAATATATAATTCAAGAAATTAAAAGAAAAAAAAGATCTTCCTCTGATGATGAAAAGGCATCAAAAGTGGCACCAATAAGTCCCCTTAGAGAATGTCACTCCTAATAAGTAGAAGAATTGCTTGCTTTTTGAAGGTTCAGATATCACAAAACAGGAACATTATTGTCCAAGAGAAAGATGGCAGAAAGCTTTATACATGGATGTACTGTTTGAGTGACAGCTTCTTCCTGTCCCCAAAATGTTCCAAGGAACTAACATTCCACATTTTCAATCAAGAGGACAGAAGCTTCTGCTGATGGATATTTAACTCTATTTAGAGGAGGGGCTGAAAAATAAAGATGTGCTGCTTGGTATATGAATGCCAGCCTCCATAAGTCTCCACAGCAACTCTGCAGGTTGCTGCCAGAAATCCTCCCTCTCGTCTGCTCTCCACCCATTCTATTATTTTCTTCTTCCATTTTTTATACCAGAACATGCTGACTTGTTATTATTGATTGATTATTCTGCTGACTGCAAAGCACCATTCCCTTCCTCATTAATGCAAAGCTTCCTCATTTTTCATACTTTAAGAATTAATACATTATAGTTGCTGAAACAGTAGAGGAGAAAGTTATACTTCTGGGAAAGGGTATGGGCACTCCTCCCCCAAAAAAATAAGACAGTGTTTACAGATATCTGACCCAGCTGTATACCAGGCAACGAAGACCAGCTTACATTTTCCAAATCAAGCATATAGAAATCCAGGACTATATATAAACCTGTAATGTACTTTTAAATTTATTTATTTATTTATTTATTTATTTATTTATTTATTTATTTATTTATTTATTTATTAGCTGCCTAGATGCCCTAAGCACATATGATTTCAGAAGGTAAACAAGGTCAGCCCTGGTTAGTACTTGGATGGGAGGCCACCAGGGAATACCAGTGGCTGTAGGTGCCTAAAGTAGGAATTGGCAAACCACTCCAGTATTCTCGCCAAGAAAACTCCATGGATATGGAGTCATGAATAGTCAGTCACAACTGTAATGATACAACACACACACACACACACACACACACACACACACACACACACACACACACACACACACACACACACACACACACACACACACAAAGCAAAGCAAAGCAAAGCAAAGCAAAGCAAAGCAAAGCAAAGCAAAAAGTGTTCTGCTTATATACCGCCCCATACCAGTTCAAATAATCTCTGAGCGGTTTACAGTTTTTTAATTACAGTATGCAGGCTACACATCCCCCCCAGCAAGCTGGGTACTCATTTTACCAACCTCGGAAGGATGGAAGGCTGAGTCGACCATGAGCCTGCTACTTGGGATTGAATCCCAGGTCATGAGCACAGTTTTAGCTTCAGTACAGACATTTAACCACTGTGCCACGGGACCTGCATTTATTTATTTATTTATTTATTTATTTATTTATTTATTTATTTATTTATTAAAAGGACCCAAGGCATCTTATAGTAAGGAGAGCCAATATACAGTCCATTACAATTAAGATATATTCAGTTTGAGAAACTTCGAATTAATCTTACAGCATTAGAAGTCAACTGTAAAACTAACAATTGATAACAGATTGTCAGTGCAACCACACAAGGAGAAATATAAACACAAAGATATAAGTGGTTATAAACACGTCTGTGTAGCCATGTATGATAGAGCTCTGGGCACAGAGGAACTCTGGGAGTTCCAGAGCCTGGGCGTGAGAAGCCCCTTTCAAACCTGTGAGGGTGGTGGGATGGAAAGGCCTCTCCTGATGTTCTTAACAGCAAAGCCAGTTCATACTATGAGATACAATATCTGAGGTAGATAGGACCCAGTCGTATAGTACATTGTAGGTTAAGGTCAGCACTTTGATTTGTGCCCAATAGCTGATTGGCAGCTAGTGAAGCTGCTTTTGTAGGGTGTAATGTGATCTCTGTAACTCACCCCAGTCAACAACTTAAATTTACAATTTAATCTTAAATTTTAAAACATAATGCAAACAAAACACTGATCACCCTATAAAATGCACACCTACAAACACCAAAATTTCAGAGAAGATTTCACTGATTCTACAATCTCTCCAAGCTTGCTGAAGATTGGGTTCACTAATTGCCGTTCAGTTATCAGAGTTATAATATACACCCACAAAATGTGCCTCCCCAGGAAACTTCCCTTTAGCAGCTGGTGTGGTGAAAATTCTAGCACTGGTTCATGCCAGGGACAGGGACAGTAACTCACAGAGGCAGCATAAAGATTGAGCCTGTTTCCTCTGATTCCCAGAGGCAGAAGTGTAAGGGCTGCAAGGAAACTGCTTATAAAGCTTCATAACAAGCAACTCCCCCAGAGCTCTTGGACTTGCATGTTTGAATGCCTATCTTGCCAATCCAGGAGTGTCTAGGTCTCCCCCATGGTTGCCTAGAGCTTCTGATTGACAGGAGCAGGCTGCAGATGACAAGGGACTAAAATGGTGTAGGAATGGGTAAGCAAATGAACAACTCAAAAATTGCTAAGTATTCATTGATTCATATCAATTGTGGTTATTGCATTTAACAAATATGAATTGACAAATTTCTCATGACTCACTGGTTTTCAATAAATGTCAAAATTTGTTTTTGGTTAGTGCCTACCTCTAATAAGTTCTCTGTCAATTTTGATAGGGGATGCTATTCTTGTACAATCAAACTCTTGAGTGTCTAGATCAGCGGTTCTCAAACTGGGTGCCGTGGCACCCTGGGGTGCTGTGAGCGTATGCAAGGGGTGCCACGGCAATAATATTTAATTGACTAAACTTGTCATAAACATAAAGGAAATAATGAAAAATCCATCCAAACAGTTTCATTGATTGCATTAAAGACATCTGAACATTAAATTTGCACTGCTTTTTTCTTCTGTTCCTAAATATTCAAACCGCTTTAAGGGTAGCTGGGTAGTTGTGCCATAAAAAAATTTTTAGCCCACCAAGGGTTCTGTGTCAAAAAAATATTTGAGATCCACTGGTCTAGATTACACCCTCTGTTCAAGGAATAAAAAAAATCCCATACCACAGGCAAACTGGGACAACTGTACTTGAATAGCAAAAGGTGTAAATCAGAGATGGGCACCAAATGAAAAACGAAATGCTGTTTTGTCTTTTCATTATGTAATAAATCGACCTGTTTTGAAACAAAACAGTAGAATGTATTTGCACTAAAACTGAAATGAATTCAGCTCTATAGTGGGTGCCCCCAAGAATCCATTTGTAATTGGAAAAGTGCTTTTTAATTTTTTGAAGAAAAGGTTTGGTTTCGATTTGGTTTCTCTTTCATACATAACTTTCCAATTACAAAGATTTTTTTCCTGGGGGACCCAATTTGGAGTTGAATAACTTGTCCCCATGAACCCCAAAGTTCTCCTGATTTGGAAGGCATACAGGGAAGAGTTTGAGGAAGCTCTGCTGTAATTTCTATGCTGCTAGATGCTTGGGATCACTATTTTCAAGTACATAACTTTCCAATTACAAATCTCTTTTTCCTGGGGGGACTGACTTCAAACTGCTCCAAATTTGGAATCTAAGGAAGCTATCCACCAAATTTGGTGCCTCTAGGGCCCAGGTGAGGCATTTTATAGTGTAATGAATCATTTTGTTTTGGTTCGTTTCATTTCAGAAATTCTTTAAAAAATGGTTAATAACAAAATGAAATGAAGCACTATATGTTTGTAATATGTGCATCTCTAGTGTAAATTACTTGTGCCTATTGGCACTATAGTTTGCCATTCATTTTCATGATATTATATGTAGTCAGGTTTAATACATATATTTTTATTTTATTGTTGGGCATAAATATTAAGAACATAGGAAGCTGCACGAGACTCAGATCATTAGTTCATCTAGCGCAGTGATGGCAAACCTATGGCATGGGTGCCAAAGGTGGCACTTGAAGCCCCTTCTGTGGCACCCGACATCGCCCCTTCATAGCCATCTGTATACAGGTTAAATTACTGTATTGGCACTTTGCAAAAAAAAAAAAATATGAGTGGGTTTTGAATTGCAGTTTGGGCACTTGGTCTCTAAAATGTTCGCCATCACTGATCTAGCGGCTAGCCCAATATTACCTCTTTCAACAGGGGGGGAATCCTGTACCTGTTTTTGAACTATAGCTTCCTAACCACCAGTGTGCTCTCCTGGGCTGACTGGAACTGTATATCAGAAGCATCTAAAGAGTCATACAGTAGTTGCTCTCACTTTGTCAATGCTGATAACCAGTGGGATTTTAGAGAGAGAGATTTCCCACAAATACCTGGGATTGAACCTGACATCTTCTGCAGGAAAAATATATCTTGGGACTTAAGTAGCTCAACAAATCACACCCAACTCTAACAGATCATTGATTAGAATAGCCAATGTTGGGATAGGAAAGTATACATATGTATCCATAAACCAGAGGAAAATGGGAAATAGAACCAACAGAAAACTTCTCCTATACATCAAAATCTGAAGCCGCTGAATTGCATCATTCAGATTTATCCAAGTAGAACACACAAGTAGTTCTATTTCCAGAAAACTATATGCTTTTATGCTAAGTTCACATTTACGTAGATGAGTCCCTTGGGCTAAATGAAGATTTGAAACTACTAGGTTCAGCATTGAAATTGACACACAGAGAGGTCTAAATTATGGAATAAATAGTCACAGAATTTAGAATTAGATGTGTACTCAGATCACTGAAAAACAAGTCATAACATTTGCAAAACCAAAGATTTTACCACCATAATATGTTGCAATATAGTGCTCTCTTATTTTATTAATTATTTACTGCTCATTTGCATCTTGTATCCAAGTGCTTTACTAATGATAAAAGTTAATTTCAGAGGTTTAATTTTTTAAAAAATCATTCATGTTTTTATTAAAAATAACTATACTAAAAGCAAAGAAGAATACTAATCAGCTCTCCTAGAATGTTAATAATGTTGAGAATGTTAAGAATGCTGTGGGTTACACAGAATTGCTAAATCAAAGTTCTCCAACTGTTTCCAATGGTCAATTCAGAGGCAGTACAGGATAGGTGGATTGACCTGATGCAGTCATTCCTTCTATACAGAACTTGGATTTTGTAGACACATTACTACATTGGTTTCATGGGGCAATAGCTAGGGACAATAATGCGAGGCAGACATGATGAAGAAATCAAGAAAGAAGAGATAAGTGAGTTGTCACTTGTTTCAACCTCACACACAAGATGGAAGAATTGCAACATTGTGTCTCTTTTCCTTGCACTGACGACAAGGAATCCCCTGAACTTCCAATAGTGTGCTCTACGGTTGGGCATGAAACAAAAAATGAAATGTTGTTTCATAGTCTTGTTATATAACAAAACAAGATGAAATGAAATGTAACGAAACGAAATGAATCGAGGAACCAGTATTTCATTACAGACAAAATGAAAGTCATTTCTCCATTGAAATGAACCATTTTGTTCCATCTGTAAAGGGGGTCTCTTACCTGCAGGGTGGCTGCCACCGCTGCAGCCCAGGAGAGGGGAGATGAGGAGGTGGGTCACCGCCTCTGCTCTGGCACTCCCCTCCTCCTCTCAGCTCAGCTTCTGGCCTCCTCTCAGCTAGGAGGTGGATGGGGGGGTGACTCCCCTAGGTCCTAGAGCCATGGGATTTGGTGCCAAGGAGCCATTTTCAAAGGGTTCCTGCCGAGCTGTCAATGGCTGGACCTCTTTAAAACTGGCCCAGGTGCCAACTGAGCCATTTTTAAAGGGGTCCAGCTCATGACAACTTGGCAGGAACCCTCTGAAAATGGTCAGGTGGGCAGTGTGATCGCCTGGAACTGCCCACTCAATCCTTTTCAGAGGGTTCCTGCTGAGATGTCATGGGCAAGACCCCTTAAAAATGGCCCAGTGAGCACCAGGGAAAATAACATTTTATTTTGTACCCACCCCCGTTTCACTTCATTTTGTTTCTTACGATTTTTTTTAAAATTGTAAAAAAAATATTAAAAAATCATTTTGTTCCCATCATTAGTGTGCTATACTTATCCATGGACTACACAATAATAGAGTTGGAGGTCAGAAAAGTGATATCATCCAATATATAGGACTCACTGTTTTGCTAAATGATTGTGCTAAAAGTCTCCTAAGCCAGGGGTGGCCAAACTTTTTGCAAGGAGTGCCAGAGTTGGTGAGGTGAAAATGTGTGGGGGCCAATCATTCAGCCTGACATTCCTTGAACCATTAACATTAGCAGCAGGAGCAGAAACAGAAGCAGCGACTGTAGTGGCGGCGGAGAAGCAGCTCCCACGTGATGCTGGCTCTCGGATCTCTTTTGGGCTGCCTTTCTGGTGCTCCCTGCCAGGGCCTGGGTGAGGGTCCTCCTGCTCCACAGTTTGCTGCCAGCTCCCCCTCTCATGGACTCCACCTGCTCCCCTTAGCCTCCTCAGAAGAGGTGCCCACTATGGGCCATGCAGAAGCGGAGCTGGAAAGTTTTTGTGCGGCGGCAATTCCCCTCATCTTCTTCCTCCTCCACAATGATCTGTTTGCTGGACCCCCAAACCCTACCAGCAGCACCAGAAAAAGAACCACAGCAACCACCACCACCACCACCACCACCTCCTGAAAAAACTCCCTCAGCCCAGATCTTTCCTTCTCTGCCTCAATCAACCACAGGGAGAGACGAAATCTGGAGCACAAGGCACGGCCAAAAATCCCAATGGAGACAGCCCCAGTGGCTGGCAGGCGGAGGAGGAGGAGGAGGGGATCTCAGTCCCATCAGGGTACCCTCTTCGTCTTCTGGTTGAGCCTGTCAGCTAAAGAGGAGGAGGAGGAGGAGGAGGAGGAGGAGGAGGAGGAGGAAGGAAGGAGGGAAGGGGAGGCAGCCTGCCATCCAACCTCCCTCCCTCTGTCTCTCCAAGGCAGGAGCAATGTGAATGAGTGCATAATCACCAGCTGCTTCCACGCTCACTCACTCGCTCCCATTCTCCCTCACTCACTCCTGCCAGGCCACTCCAAATTTGAAAAGGGGTTACATTTGGCCCCTGGACCAGACTTTGGGCAGGCCTGTCCTAAGTGAATGGCATTTTAAAAAAAGAATTTTCATCATGTATTTGAACAGTGCTGTAGAGATAGCAGCATCAAGAAGATCACAAAATATTTAAAAAATTGTGGCAGAGAGGACTATGCACCCACATGGAAGGTTGCTCTTGGACCAATGGCCTCAACTGTATTACACTGAACGCCTGGGGCATTCCCTCAAATACATTTTCCAGGATTTGATTTTCAGTGGGACGTGCATTGTTTAGGTACCAGAAGGACCATCTGATTGTGATATGTGATAGAGACCAAAGGCTCTGAGCTAATGTCAATATTTGAAATGTTGTGTTTTATATGAATTTAAAAGGATTTGGGTAGGCAGGAAAAAAAAACAGTGAAGAAAGAGTGTAGTTTAAAACTATGCTTGGAATTCCAGCTTTGCATCAAAAGATACCAAAACAATTCACTCACTGTGCCATAGATCAAGGTTACAGAATCTGTTTTTTTGTTTGTTTGTTTTTTGTGGAGGAGAAGCTAATTGTTTGTATATATTTTTATATATTTCTCTGTATTATAGTACCATCTAATGCCATTCATACAGATCACTTTAAAATAGCAGACACAGCCAATGGCACCTTTTTAGTCAATGGAACTGTTAGCTGGTAGCTACCCCAGCTGCCAGCTATAAAAGCTTTTATAGCTGGCAGCTCCCCTAGCTGTCTGCTGACCCATCAGGATAAGAATTGTTAGTGTTATGATAAGGCATACATAGAATATAAATATAGGGAATAAAACACAAACTTGCATAAAGCATCGCACCATAGCATGAGTAAGATGCATTCATCACAACTCCATATCAGTTTGAGTACCAGACATCAAAGGAGATGCAGCAGCCCAGTAGCAAGCTTTATTTCCAGATGTTGACATAACAATCAACATGAAATTTCCTCCTTAAATTTGTAACTGACCAAGCTGGGTAAGCATATACAATTGCATCATTTTTCTGTGTGTCTCTAAGTGTGGTTAGAGGATAAACAATGTGTTTTTGGAAAAATATTATTTGTAGTTTTAATGTGCCTTATTATTGAGCTATAAATGTTTATGTTTTTAGAACATAGATGAAACAGTCTCACTAAAGATGAGGACAAAATGAAAAATGAATCACATTTTCTGATGAATTTGGCTGATTCATCAAAGTACTTCAATACATATTTGTCATAAATAAAATCCCCCAACAAATACAAATTAATGTATTCTTTAGCAATTTTTTTGATTCATCAATTCATCAGACCCTAAAAGGGCCCTCAAGGCACCTGGAGACACCAAATTTGGAGATATGCTTTATCTGATTCCTATACCATCCCTCCAAGTATGGTGGAGGTTGGATTTTTTATGTCTATGCACCCCAAAATAGGGAATCACCAAGAAATTTTTTCCCAGATACCTTCAGATTACAAATTTTGAGATACGCTACCTCTGATACTTTCCTTAGTGGCCCAATTTTGTGAGTGTATAACTTAGATGCCTAGCATCCAATCTTCACAAATATAGGATGGATTGGAGAGGTGAGGTGGGAGAAGTATTTCTACAAGCTGGGTTTCTCTGAGTGCCTGGGGGAGCTTTCTTGGGGGTCCTTTTGGGGGGTACAGAGCTCAGAAGTATGAACCCCAATCCTCAGGGCTTATAGAGGAGAGTCAAGTGATGCTTCCCTCCAATGTTGATATCGCTAGGTGTCCTGGGGGTAATTTTATATCATTTTAAAGTAGAGATGAATCACTTTTTACTGTAAATTCAATGATTTGTAAATTCATCAGTCATGACGAATCACCATTTTTTTTTATTTGACCCCATCTCTAATTCTCATCATTTTTTTATTCATAAGACAGTCATCTTTAAAGGACATGCTTCTATAATTTTAAGTATTTGCTTACAACTGTCTTGACACCTGAGAATTTTTTACATGTTCAAAGGTGTATTTTTAATTATTTGTGCCAGTAGTTTTTCCTCACAGCTGTAGGACTGCCCTCAGTATATCCTAATTTGTTACTTTTTCAAGTAATTTTGAAATATACGGTAGGAATCCCCTGTTTATCACAGACGTTATGGACCTTTACCCAATCCAACCTGCAATAAAAGGAAATCCGTGTTACGCAGATGCTGGGTTGGGTCGTGACTGGGGGGGGGGCTGCTTGGGGCTTCCTACACTTACCTTAAGCCTGGCTCTGCCCCAAGCAGGCCTCTGATGGGCTTCCCAGGTGTGTCAGAGGCCCAATTGGGGTAGTGCCAGGCCTGGGGCGTGTGCAGGAGGTCCCAAACAGGCCCATGCATCTTGTCCCTGGAGCCCTTGTCTTCATATACTGTGGTCCCACGGAGAGTAGTATATGAACCACAATATAGCGGGGACTACTGTACATGGAAACAGAGCAGAAATAAAAGCTTGTTGAAGTTAGACAAGCTGCAGTTGTCTGGAATTATTGCAAGAAAGGAAAGATAATATGAAGACTTGGTAACATGGAAGCTGAAATCCAACATAGTGATATGTGAGTTCTTAAAAAGAACAAGACAGACTATGGAAATGAGCTCCCTAAAATGTCATCACCTTCATAATTTTTCTATTATCATCACTTACATATGACCTCATCCATATACTAAAATATATACTAAAATTGGAACAATACAGAGAAGATTAGCATGGCCCCTGCGCAAGGATGACACGCAAATTTGTGAAGTGTTCCATTTAGAGTCCTTACACTCTGATTATCAGAAACAAGATGTGCAAAGCAGCAGCTTTCTTTTATCTCAAGAAACATAACATGAGGGCAGTGTCAGAGATTCACAAATGGTTATTTTCAGAATAAAGATGAAATACCTAGGGAAGGCCAGATATTCTCGTGAACATTTTCCTCCCTCCCTCTTTAATTATTAGCAAAGTATCATTAATTGTGCAGTTGAAAGCTGTTTTGGAAGCTCCAATAAAAACAAGCAGGACACTAAATGATGCTGCTTTATCTCAGCCAGTCAGGAATTGCGAGCAATTAAAATGGCAAAATGCCATGACAACACAACAGAATCAATCAGAAGAAGCTTCATAATGGAGGAAAGTACTGTCTATTAAAAACTAAGATTCAAAAAGATAGCTAGGCATAGCTTTGGATAAACAGCAATTGAATCATCTTAATTTTCAATCTGTCTGGCCCTCTACAAGTACTTCCCATAGTAAATAGATACATATAGCGGCTCTGCTTTTTTAATGTTTATTTATTTATTTATTTATTTATGGGTGGATATGTGCAGAAATGACACAGTCTGATAAATAACTGATCAATCCATCACTGCAAAAGATTTCATGCACCCCAGGCCATTATCCACCTATTTTATTTTATTTTTTATTTTTTATTTATTTAGAATATTTTACCCACCTTTCTTCTTGGAAAAGGACCCAAGGTGGCTAACAATAAAGAAGGACAATATACAGCCCAGATTAATTAAGACATATTCAGATTAAGGACATGGAATTAGGACAGGCATCTTAGAACATTAAAATATATAACATTAAAGCCACAAAGAGCACACAAAAAGGGAAAATCCATTATGAGGGGTGGAAACTAGCATGGAAATCACTGTTATTCTTATGAAATCAGCCAATACAAAGCATATGGTAATAACAATATAAAAGTCACATAGTAAATAGACCCTCATTCAGGGAAAGTTTGCCTGAAGAGGAAGGTCTTTGCTTGCTTCCAGAAAGACAGCAGAGATGGGACAGGCCTGGCCTCCAGTGAGGAGGGAGTTCCAAAGTCTGGGAGCAGCAACAGAGAAGGTCCTTTCATGTGTTCTTATGAGAACCATCTGTGAAGTGGCAGGATGGAGAGAAAGGCCTCTCCTGATTATCTTAGCACCCGAACCGATTCATACTGTGAGATTTGATATTTGAGGTAGCTTGGACCGAGGCCATTTTGTGCTTTGTAGGTTAAGGTCAGCACCTTGAATTGTGCCCAATAGCGATTGGCAGCCAGTGGAGCTGCTTTAGTAGGGGTGTAATGTGATCTCTGTAACCTGCGCCAGTCAGCAATCTGGCCACTGCATTCTGGACCCACTGAAGTTTCCTGAGACTTTCCATTGGTAGCCCCCATATAGAGCACCTTATAATAGTCCAGCCAGGATGTTACTAGGGTATGTGTCACAATGGCCAGATCAGATTTCTCAAGAAATGGGCACAACTGGTGTAGCACTTTTAATACTGCAAATGCACTCCCGGCCACAGCTGTGACCTGGGCATCTAGGCCAGGCATGTCCAAACTTCAGCCCTCCATATGTTTTGGACCACAACTCTCAGAATTCCAAGCCTGTATTTCCAATGGCAAAGGGCTGTGGGAGTTGTGTTCCAAAACATCTGGAGGGCCCAAGTTTGGACATGCCTGATCTAGGCTCAAGAATGAGTCCAGGAGCACCCACAAGCTACACACCTCATTTTTTCAATTGGGGTAAATCCTATCCAGTACAGGTTGAATTCCTACCCCTTGATCTGCTTTTTGACTGACCAGAAGCAGCTGTGTCTTGTCTAGGTTTAGTTTCAGTTTTTTCTTCCACATCCAATTCATTACCGAAGCTAAGCATTGATTTAAGTTGAAATAGCTTCCTTAGAATCTGGAGGTGATGAGAGGTAGAGTTGAGTGTCATCAGCATACTGGTGACATTTTCCCCCAAGTGGTTTCATATAAATGTTAAATAACATAGGAGACAGAAGAGAACCCTGGGGAACTCCACAGGTCAGTGGCCGTGGTGTTCAACATGAGTCCCCTATCACCACTTTCTGCATTCTCTCCTGCAGTAAAGACTGAAGTCACCATAAGACAGTGCCCCCAAGTCCCATTTCAGAGGGACAGGTCAGGAGGATTCCATGATATATAGTGTCAAAAGCAGCTAAGAGGTCTAGTAAAACCAAAAGAGACAAAGATCCCCTATCCATTTCTCTGTGTAAGTCATCTACCAATGCAACCAATGCCATCTCAATCCCATAACCAGTCCTGAAGCCAGATTGAGCTGGATCCAGATAATTTATCTCATCCAGAAATCACTGGAGCTGTGAGGCCACAAACCACTCTAGGACCAGATTCCAGTTGGTAGTTGTTCAGTATTCTTGGATATAAAGAGGGCTTTTTAAACAGTGGTTTCACCATTGCTTCCTTCAAGCATGACGGAATCCTGCCCTGTTGTAAGGAGGCATTCACTACTCTTCCTAACTAGTCTGCCAGACCCTCTCTGGCAGATTTTATGAGCCCGGAAGGGCAAGGGTCCAACAGACATGTGGTGGCTCTCATCTCCCCAAGGGTCCTGACCACATTATCCAGCTGTAGGAGCTGAAACTCATTCATTAATACAGGGCAGACAAGGAAGGCTCTGGATCAATTACAGTGGAACATTGACTTACGTCATTAATCCGTTCCAGTGGTCTAGACTTAAGTCAAACATGACTTAAGTCAAATGAACGTTTCCCATAGAAAGTAATGGGAAAGCGGATTAATCCGTTCCAGATGATGAAAAAGACCCCCGAAAACAGCAATTTAACACAAATTTGATTCGGATAGGAGATTCCTTCTGGGGATGTAAATGAAATGTCTCTTCAAAGAGAGGAGGAGGCAGTGGAATTATAGTCCACAAATTATACGCCTCCACTTTTTAATGTTCATAGCAACAATGTCTAACATTTAAGTTTTACTGATTTTTAACCTGATGTTCCAAGTTCTGAAGAACTCTATGCTTACCATTAGAGTCCCACAACTTTACAGCTCCCCAACTAAAATGCTTCCATTGTGGACCAGACTTCTGCAGCCAGATTTTTTTACAAGACTGAGCCGACTGTCTAACCAGCGAGGCCAGCCCCGAGCTCCCGGCCCTTCTTCTCCTCCAGCAGCAGTGGCGGCTTCGGTGAGGCTGAGGACTAGCTCCCGGTGCTCTGAGCTGGTCTCGCCGAAGCCGCCGCTGCCGGAGCAGGGGAAGAAGGCAGGAGCAGTTTGGAGGCGGCAGCCGCGATGCTGGATTGTGGTTGCCACCCAATTCCGGTGCCTTGCGCTGGGGCTCCGAGATGTAAGTCAAAGCCTGCGACTCAAGTCAAACAGGCCCCTTCTTGCTGCAAGTCAAATATGATGCAAGTCAAGCAGTATGTAAGTCAAGGTTCCACTGTACAGCATCCAGGTCAGCCTGGATCTGTACAATTTTTTGCTGTAAATTGTTGTGCAATTTTTTTGCAGTGAGTTTCAGAGTGGTCTGTGTTATCCACCCTTGGGTCAGCATGTAACAGACTCTGTCTTGAGTATTCAGAAAAGCTGAGCTAGGCGATTCTGTGCCAAAGTGAAAAATGTTTTCTTTGCAACTTCCACTGCCTTGGAATAAGCTTTCCAATGGTCTTTTACTCTTTATCTGCTTCAGTCTGGGTTTTCTGCCAACGCCTTTCAGCTCTATGGGCTACGCGATTCCATTTTGCCAGTTCCCCAGGAAACCAAGCAGCCAGTTTGGCTGTATTTTAAGGAAGGAGATGTTTAGGGGCAATCAGGTCAACAGCTTTGCTCAGTTCCCCATTCCAGAGATCAATCAAGGATTCAATGGAATCACCCATCAAAGAGGTGGGAAACTCCCCTAGGGCAGCTACAAAAACATCTGGATCTATCAACCTTCTTGGATGAATTGCCTTAGTCTGACTTCAACCCCTGCCCAAGCTCTGAGATCCAGTGAGCCTAAAGCTTACCAGATAATGGTCTGTCCAACACAATGGGACTACAGAGAGTCCCTTTACCCCAAGGTTCCCACTATCCATACCAGCACAGAAAACCAGGTCTAAGGAGTGGTATGCAGAGTGAGTAGCAACAGACACCATTTGAGATAGACCCATGGTTGTCATGGAGTTTATGAAGTCTTTGGAAACCCCTGACAGAGTTGCCTCGGCATAGATGTTAAAGTCACCCAGCACAATTAGCTGGAGAGATTCCAGTAACACCCCTGGTACTTTCCTAAGTTAAAATCTTAAGTCTCCAATATATTTGAGAGGGTGCTTTCTATTTCTGTTTTCTTAATCCCTCTTAATTAAGAAGTGTAGAGGCTTAGTGGTAAAACTTTTATCACTTCCTTTCCATAAGAAGTAAGATGATCTGTCTAGATATCTTTTGCCTCCAAGAGCAAAGTATGCCATAGAGAGCCATGTTCCACTCTGATGAATACGTGCTGGACAAGGAGGCTTCCTCTCATTTTGAAACCAGTTTTCTATAGCCTCCCATTAGTGCAAGCTGAGGAGTTAACTGTTCCACAACAAATGTATTTTGTTCAGCCTAGGGAGAAGATTAGAAATAAAGGGATAAAGGAAAAACAGTTCTATTATACTTTCCCTTTGGGCTCCATTGCAGCCTGATCACAGCTGGTTATCTTTTTTAAAAAAATGTTCTAGGCACTTACTCTTCTCAGTCAATGGACAATACATGTCATTCATAGGAGTGTCAGTATGGCAGAGAAACTTTCTAGAGAAACTGTCTAGATAAACTTTCTAGTCACTCTAGCCACCCCACTTGCTGTAGAGAACATCATTCAAACTACACAAGATTCACGCACAGCACAGGTAGGTGGCAGATCATGTCACCTGGCACTCATTTCAAGTGTGCTCAAAATAGCCTGCAGCCTCATCACATAGTTGCCCACTTTAAATAACAGCACAACAATGACACCTACTACCACTCAAAGCAAGACTCAGCTACTGGACAGGTCCAGAGTGAAATGGCCTAGAGAAACATAGGCTAATAGCAATGATGCATGTAACTCTTGAGCTGTTCCCAGCCAAGGTGGTGATTCTATCAGGGTTTGAGATGACATTCTGTGGCAGGACCATACTCATCTAAAACTATTCAGGCCCAATTGCAGTATTAAAGTGTTATCAATGGACCTAGTCAGTTTTTGATGAGGGCTGTCTTGCAAGGAAACACCAACACCAATTGCTTCCCCTACTGCTTTGCATGTAAGAGAAAGACCTGTAAGGGATGGAAAACCTCCCTTCCCAAAAACAAAACACATAAATCAACCTGACCCAGAGCACGTAGTTACCAATAGTGTGTCTTCCCAGGCTACTAGTGGCCAGTCGAAATATCTTGCCAGAGGAAATAAACAGCAGCCTACAAGCAGGGCTGGCGCTAGGGTTTTTTTGCGCCCTAGGTGAGGGGTGGGGGTGGGGCAGGGGGCGGGGGCAGGGGGCAGGGGGCAGGCAGGTGGCAGCAGCGGGGGGTGGGGGCAGGGGGCAGGGGGCAGTGGATGATGGGGGACGGGGATGGGCATGGGGGCGGATGGTGACGGGCACGTGGGGGAGGCGATGGGCGCAGGGGGCGGTGGGCGGACGGCAGGGGGATGGGCGGCGGTGGCCAGCGGCGGGGAGGTGGCGGGGGGCAGCAGGCTGGACAGCGCCCCCTCTCCATTTTGGCGCCCTAGGCAACTGCCTAGTTCGACTCAATGGACGTGCCGGTCCTGCCTACAAGAGCAGTGTATTCAGTATGTGTTGGGCCTGAAATAAATTTTTATAGCAGCTCAGTTGTCATCCATCATAACAAGGGCTACTTTCATGGTTTAGACAGGGTGGGCCATTTTCAGCTACATTCTCCCTGTGAAACACTTGTTACCACTGACATTAACACGGTAGTGCTATTGACGAAGATCAGTGCTACTAGGGAAACTCAGATGTGAGCAAACTCATCCTCCAGGACCTTCTGCTGGACTGAAACCCAAGTTGGAGTTGGTCTTCAGGGCTAGGCGTTTCAAAGACCACTTCTGTGCATGGAAAGGGGATGTATAAGAAGACAGAAGAGCATGACAAGTGGAGGAAAGAAGATAATGAGATTGTGTGCCTGCCTGTTCCATAATGTTAATAAGTGCCAAGACCTAGAAAAACCTGGATGCAACCAAAAACCATGTGCAGCTTATTTAGATGTGCACCAAGAACACACAGCACTTATATTGCAAACTGAAAGTGCTCAGTATGGATAAACAGTTACAATACACAACTAGAAAGAGACCACATAAAAGGGGAGGTTACAAATGTTTGTTTCACTGACCTCACAGAGGTATGCAATGGTCCTTTAAACCATAATAAAAACCACCCTGAAGCCTATATAGCAGAAGTCCACAATACCTGGCAATCCATAAGAAGCAGCCAAGAATCAAGAATTTTAGCATTAAAACAACCAACCTTGCAAACAAACTCACAAACCTCTTCTCTCTAAAATAAATGCTAACAAGCATGTTTATCCCATAATTTCAAATCTAAAGTGGACTCTACACAACTTTCTGTATGAAAGGAATGCTCTACCACAGCCACAATTGCAGTGCGGGAGCTGTTTGCTCGCCTGTCCGGGGAGGCGGGGGTGAAGAGGAAGAGATATGGAGGCCGGGTAGGCCACGTGGGAGCTTACCTTAAAGGGGGCTCCCGGCCGTTACCCGGCCTCTTTCAGTTCCGTGGCGTTCCACCCACCCATCCTATATTAAGGACGAGTTTTCACTGGTCGCTTTGGAGCTGGATGGGAATTTTTGATCTGCTCTTGATTGGCAAAACGAAGAGCAGATGTGTTTTTCGCCCATCCCGTTCTTAACACCTATTTCAAGGGTCTGGCATGGAATGGTTAACAGTTCTGGTCACACTGGCGGGTAGTGGTGGAAGGCGGGTGAATTCTCAGAGTGAAGGAACACCAGAAAATGGTGTGAGCCAGCCCGCCTTGCAGCGCTGAAGCCCCTGAGGGCTCGATGCAGCGAGGTTGGAAAAGTCAGAGGCCCATAGGTACCGATCACCCAGAGCTGGGAGCCTCAGATGGTGGGGACCTACAGGGCTTTCAAGAGATGGTGTTTCATCTCCCAATTGGTTTCCAGCTGGGGCATGGCCAGCCCCAGTTGGAACAGCCTTCCGCCCTACAGTTGCCCCCTCCCCCGTTATGTGAAGTTATTATATGTTAATAAAGTGTGGCCCATGTTTTCACCAAAACTTCGACTCTGCCTCATTACTCCGGGCTGGGTGGGCAATGCTATTTACTCAATTAATTCAGATTAATTTACTGCTTAGCTACCAGTACTTCTGAATTTTTACACATTCCATTAATATCACAAAACACAAGTCTGAAGAAAAAGACAAAAAAATTGACAAGCCTGCCAGCCAATTAAGACTAAAGTGACATGTGAAAAACCTTTGAGGTCAGATAGGCAAACAAACAAACAAACAATTTTCCATGGTGAAGTGGTGAGAAATCTTAGGAAGGGCATAGGGCCTGTCTTTTAAAAACACAAGTTGAAACTACCACTGTAGAAAACACGTAAACAGTGTAAACATGCTGGCTACCTTGATTCCTGAAACAGAAGTTTAAGGCAAAATCAACCTGGATGACCAGGTTTGCAAAGACTACCAAAAGGAAGATGTAAAAGTACACAGGTATATTCTAAAAGTCCCAGAACAGTTCTACCATTATTTATCCCAAGCAGAAAAGAAATCAGAAGCCACAAATTAAGGTGCTCACTGAGATTTTGAAGAGTACTGAATGAAACCTGTGCCACTAAAAAAGCCCGCAAATGCCTCCAGGTCCAATATGAATGTGAGATTTAGACTTTCCTACCATCTTTGGTCCTCTGTGAAATGAAAGATATGGATGGATAGATGAATGTCAAGCAATGAAGAAGAATAAAACTGTAAAGCCACTGGAATGAATGGGATCCATAATTTTTGGTGGAAATAACTTCAACCTGTATATGCCTGTCTACATTTTTCAATGAAGTCCTTGTAATCCAGATTGCATTATACAGAACTCTTCATTAAAAAATAACCCATATCCTTTACAAATTTGGCAGCTGTTCTGATCCTAAAATTTATCAACTTTCCTACTGCTTACCTATAGTTTGCAACTTATTTACATAAATGATTACCCAAAACATGTATTGTTTTCTAGAAAGTAAAACTGGATCATAACCATAGTTGTCATGTCTCCTGTATAGGACAGGATTTACCTTTTTTTACCACTCTTTCCTGCCATCTTCCCGAATGATCCTTTTTGCCCAAAAATGTCCTTCCCCTCCATTTTTTTTTCTTTTTACTCTTGCCAGTGGGCACAGAAGAAAAAGGATCACCCAGGAAGATGGCAGGAAAGAGCAGCAGTGGTGAGCCTTCAGATTCTGGCTGAGTGGGGCTGCTGGCCTCATGCTCTGCCTTGATGATGTATGCAGCCACAGCACCAAGCACCAAAAGGAGGACAGTGGAATGGGACCACCCGGACCCCTCGGGCTTGCAGTGAGCAGAAGGCACCTGTTGTTCACTGGCTCCTCCTGTGCCAGCTTTCACAAGGCCTGAGAGGTGTGTATGTGTGTACATGCACACACACATTACACTGGAAAACCAGGTGCCCCTCCCTCCAAGGCTGGGGTGGGGGTTGTAGCTGGCAGTAGTGGCCAGGAGGACCTGGCCCCTCCATGCCCCAAAGAAGAGAAAGTGGCGAAGTTGGAGGGAAATGCCAGCAATCCAGTTAGTGGGCGTGCGAGCCTGAGGGTAAAAGGCTGGCAGCAGGAGAAGGACTCACTTGTAGCTGTGGGGACCCCCCTCTGCCACCACCACCACCACCACCACCGGGGGCACAGGAGCAAGTAAGTACTTTGTACCCCCCCTCCACCTTGTCTTCCTGCCTTGAGCAGTGTGGGTGGGTGGGGGTGGGTTTGGTTTGCAACTCTCTCCTCCCTTCCCAGCCAGGCTGGGGCAAACTTGACCTCTATGATCATAACAGAGTACGAAATCCTAGAGCTGCAAGAATTTGCTCACTATCAATTCCTTCATACAGAATTAGTATCAAAAGAACTCCAGAAGTTTAGTTGCTTATAGCAGCATAAATATGGGAGTTCCTGCATGGAGGGGGTTGGACTGGATGGCCCTTCCAGTTCAATGATTCTATGATGTTATAATCTTATTGCTTAGCATAGTCATTCACACTAGAGTAAACCTCTGGAATCAATGAGTATTAGGCAAGTTAACTCCTCCATATGTTTGATTGATTCAAATAAGTGCATTCTAACCCAATTTAAGTTATTATAATATTAGGGTAGGGTTTTGTTCTTGTAGTTAGACTAGGCCCATTTGAATCAAAAGAATTGAAGATATGGTAAGTTAATGCACTAAATTGCCATTGATTCAGTGGGTCTCTCTGGTACAATTTAATATATTAAGCAACAGGACTTGGGCCAGTGAGAATCAAATGATATTAGATTTCATGGCCCATTCATGCCTTATTGAGATTTTGAGGATTTACCAAAATTGGTAAGAGGATCATTATTTTACTATCCAAACTCATGAAAGTAGAGAACAAAATTCATGTGCAGAGACATCCCCTCCAAAATGGGAAAAAGGTGATTCTCTGAGCTCTTTGGGGCTCTATCTGGCCTTAAATCCCCCTATCTGGAGTGCTGACTCAGCAACAATGGGTCTGGTAGAAGAGTATGTATTTTACCTATGATAGGACACTCTAGCCTTAAAGTGTTGACTGTTCATTTTCAATAACGTTCTGATATTTGCCTAATGGAGAACAGAAAGCTTGTTGAGGTTTCCAAAGAGACAGTGATAGGTCCCACTACACTCTCTCTCTACTTTTCAGGCCTTAAGAATGTCTGTGTTTTGGACCCATCATGGAAAGTGGTAGACATAGCTGCTATTATAAGAATTATTGATTATTCATAGTCCAGAGAACATCAGAATTCTGATATATGCCTCTCCTTTTGAAATTTGTTACAGATCCCTGACTCTCAATCTATCCTATATTTTAGATCAAGCTACAATAACACACGTGCTGTAGAGTTACACCAGATGCTGCTTTGCTTGGTTTCCCATGTAAATCATCAGTCAGCAGTATGCTCATGAAATGAAAAACGTGCCTCAGAATATGTTTCCCTGATTAAAGCCCCTTAACAGAGGTGGGGAAATCTCAGAGTAACAGGCATTCCGTTTTCCTGTTGTAAATGGAGATTATAATTTTGCAGGGAATCTCTATCCATGTAGCAGTTCTCATGCATGCATCAGGAAGCTTCTACAGCTGCTCAGACCTGTGCTGTTCTTGCAATATTTAAGCACAGAATCTCAGTAGTTAAAAACAAACACCTCAAAGGTCTAAACCACATGATATTTTAACTATAAAAAACTCAAAGCCTGATTTTGTCTGATTTTGGAAGCCATGCTAGGTCAGCCATCATCCATAATGATGGAAAGGGAGGGGGAACACTGGTCACTTATTAGTAAGGTGAAGAAAGAGTCCCAGCTGAGAACCAGAGGAGCTGTTGACAGTCTAGCTGATACTAGAGTAGATAAACTAATGGCCTGGCTTAGTATAATGCAGCCACCTACATAGGCATAAGCATTCACAGCATTAACAATCTGGTGGTGGTGGTGAATGATAGCTATGGAAGAGGAGGGTGTGACTTAAATATGTACGGTCCTTTTATTAACAACTTCACATTTTTCACAATGTATCACTCTGCTAAAAGATTGGAAGGGGCCTCTATGAACAAAATGCAACTTGCAATCAAAAGTTCTTCATGCATAGAAGAGACTTACTGATCTGAAATATCTTTCCAGTGTTTCTGCTCTGTTCCTTATACAACCTCAGGGTCAGTGTAATCTGTAGGAAATACTGTTTACTTTATCGGAGTTCTGCACACATCATATTTTAATGACTTTTCTTTAGTCATCTACACCATTGAATCTTGTTGATTATTTATAGAGCACAAAGATCTATATTTATTCTGACAAGATAAAAGGTGTTAACTATTCTAGCCAATTCATACATTATCTAGTATACATTTTGACAAAACAATAATACAACTGAAACAGCTTTCTTCAGCATTCCATCTTCAGACACAGAGTTCTCAGCAGAGAAGTGAAGCACCCTGGATCATGTGATGAAGTGATCAAGTGTTATCCACACTTGCTATCCACTATGTACTCTGTTGATTACACATTACATTCAGCTGATCCCCTGACTAGTTTACTAGAGTTACAAACTCTTTCGCTACTTATACATAATTGTTAGTTACTTCTACTGTTAAACCCTAACAGTCCCCTCCTTAACTAACAGTTTGACATATTACACATTATCCATACATTTCATCCCTAAAGCTTCCACTGCTTCCATATGTAAGTGGTTTTGTGAACATATCTGCCAGGTTCTCTGTAGATGGACAGTAACACATTTTTATCTGTTTGTTCTTGATAGCCTCTCTGACATAACAATATCTTATGTCTAAATGTTTAGACCTTCCTTTTACCTTCTCAGAATTTGCTATATGAATACAAGCAGTATTATCTTCCATAATCTTTACAGGCTCATCAAGTTTTACATTTAACTCTTTAAACAATGTTGTATAATACAGCAGATTACTACAAACCTCTGCTAGAGATACAAACTCTGATTCAGATGTGCTAAGACATACAAAATTCTGTTTCTTTGTTTTCCATGATATTACAGTATTTGCATACATAGCAACATACCCAGATGTAGATTTCCTGTCCTCAACAGAACCTGCAAAGTCACTGTCAAAGTAGAACCTCAACTGTTCTTTGTTTGAGGGTGTTCTAAACAGTGCATAGTTTATTGTTCCTTTTAAGTACCTCAAAATATGTTTTACTGCATTCCAGTGCATTCTGGTTGGTTTAGAGCAATACCTGCTCACCATGTTAACTGCTAACATTATGTCAGGCCTTGTAGTTAGAGCTATATATTGTAGTGATCCCACTATAGACTGATACCTCTCTGTGTCAAAAGGAACACTTTCTTCTTCTTTTACAAAATAACCTTGTACCATTGGAGATCTCAGAGTTATATTCACTCATGTTTTGGGATTTTAATAATGTAGCTATTTTGTTATTTTGATGTAATGCAAATCCCCCTCCTGGTAAATGCTCTATGTTAATGCCTACATATGTTTTAATTCTTCCTAGGCTTTTAATTTCAAACTTGTTGGCTATTTCCTTTTCAAACTTATCTGCTGCCTTTTGATCAGGCCCAATAAATGCTAAATCATCCACATAAACCATTAGTATTTCATTGTTCCTTGTATACACACATGGATCTGCCTTTGTCTTTTTAAAATTTATTTCCTGTAATGCTGATTCAAGGCAATGATACCAATTCCTCCCTGATTGGTATAAGCCGTACAAGGATTTTTGTAATTTCCACACTGTATTTCTATTTGTACTTTTCACTCCAGGTGGAATATCCATGTAAATGGTCTCAGACAATTCTGAGTTTAAGTAGGCAGTTTTTATATCACAGTGAGTTACCACATATTTTCTCTGAGCTGCCACTGCAAGGCAAATTCTAATGCTATCAGCATGTATAGTGGGAGCAAAAGTTTCATCATAGTTTATATTTTTCTGCTGTAAATACCCTTTTGCAACCAAACAAGCCTTGCATTTATAGTTACCATCTGGCAGTGGTTTTCTCTTGAATATCCATCTGCAACCTATTGTTTTCTGACCTGGTTCTAGTTGCACTTTCTTATATACCTTTAGCTGGTTCATAGATTGTAACTCTGACTGCATTGCATCTAGCCACTCTTGCTTTTCATTTTCTGGCAAAGATAGTATGTCCTCATAACATGAGGGTTCCTGCTATACTAAGTAAATATTTACAGGTTGATATCTATCTGGTTTTCTCCCTTCTCTATGAGACCTGCAAGGTAATTCTTCCAACTCCTCACTACTTGACTCTTCCTGCTTTGTAGCACCTGCAGGGACTAATTCAGAGTCTGACTCATACTCACTGTCAGAAACACTTTCCTTAAAGCTACCTTGCTCTTCTGACTGCTCCACCTGATCATTTGACTCTCTATCTGGCTCTAATTCCCTTGGTTCATCTATGAATGTGGCATCTCTAGATATTATAACATTTTTGTCTTTATCAACAAACCTCCAAGCTCTTGAACTTGAGTCATAGCCCAAAAATCTGCACTTTTGGCTTTAGGTTGCCCTTTCCTTCTCCTCTCCTTGGGAATTCTTACAAATGCAGAGGCACCAAATTTTCTCATATGTGTTAGGTTTGGTTTTCTGCCATAAAACACCTGTTGTGCTATGCAATGTCCTGTTCAAAATATATACACTTGTCAATGCAGCTTCTGCCCAAAATGTCTGAGGTAATTTTGCATCTTGAAGCATGCAGTTTTTCATGTTATTTACTGTCTGTATATGCCTTTCCACTACACCACACTGCCAAGGTGAATAAACACATGACCTTTTATGAAATATTCCTCTTTTCTTTAACCAGCTCTCAAACTGTTCAGAAGTAAACTTTTTTGCATTATCTGCCCTTACTTCTGAGACTTTTTCTGGAAATTTCCTCTCTATAAACTTTACCCAAAAGGAAAATATGGCAAACACTTCAGACTTTCTTTTCATTGGGAATAGAAAACTATCTGCTATAGTCATCTACAACAAGCAGAAAATACTTAGCTGAACCATGAGATTGTTTGAATGGCCCTGCTATATCAGCAAACACTACCTGAAAAGGTGAATTTGAAATCCTATCATTTGCCTTAGGAATTGGCTTTGCTCTAGCTTTTGCAGTTGTACACACCTCACAGGGCACATATGCTTTACATTCTTCCATGTTTGTACCTTCTACATGCATTTTCATTTTAAACAGAGTTTTATAGTTTAAATGTCACATTCTCTTGTGCCAGTCATGAATGCAATTTAAATGATGCTGTTTGTTAACTGAATTTACTGTTTGCTTTTGCCCCTCCTCTTCTAGCCTTCCTTTTGGGAACATTTCATAGATCCCATTTCTCAGTCTACCTTGTACACATATCTTTCCATTTTTAATTACTTTACATGTGCCCTTCTCAAATTGTACTTTGTAATTTTGTCTGTCTAAAATAGAAACAGACAAGAGATTGTATGATAGACTAGGGATACATAATATGTCTTTGCATGTTACACCCAAACAATCTACATATAAATCCCCTTTACCAGCCACTTTTAAAGTTTTACCATCAGCAAGACACACTGTCTTTTCTTCAGACCTGTGAAAAATAACAAAGTTAGTAGGGTTTTTGCAAGAAACGCTTGCTGTAGCACCAGAGTCCAGGACCCAAACTGATTTGTCCCTCTGTTTGCCGGAGTTAATTACTGAGAGTTTTCCTCTTCCCCTCCTGTTTGGCTGTGACTGGGTAACATCACACCTGCTGGGCAATTTTCTTCTTGATTCACAATCTTTCTTTAAATGCCTCCAGGAACCACAGTAGTGGCAACGTTTGGCAATGCTTAAAGTTCCTGTTGTTTGTTTTTACTACTTTCTTGGCTGGTACTCTGTTTAGTCTCTGCTCCTTGGGTGAAAACACCTGTTGCTGCTCTCCGTCTGGCCTCCTCAGTCAGCCTTCCCACCAGATAATGGGTCGTCAGGTCAGCTGCTGGCAATGTTTCCAAGGACATCACCAGGTTATCATACGAAGGAGGAAGGCTGCTTAATATCAAATAACTCCTTTGTTCCTCAGTAAACAGACATTCCAACTGTTCAAGCTCTTGGAAAATGTCCTGTAACGTTTGCAAATGACTTCTCATGTCTCCTCCCTCTTGCAAGACAGTTCTATACAGTCTCCTAGACAAATGAACTTTAGAACTTGCAGAGGTCCTAATGTGAACAGCACATAACTTTTCCCAGCACTCGGCAGCTGAGGTAATTCCTCTGATTATACACAACTGGTCATCAGCTGCACTCAGTCCTATTATTGCCAGTGCCTCATCATTCTTCTGTTTCTGTGCTGCTGTGGGCTGAGCAGGTGGATTCTTAACAATTCCCCACAAGCCTGCTTTCTTTAAACACAGTTCAATACAATAAGCCCACAATAAATATCCTCCTTCTTTTAACACTGGGACAGGAATGCTCACTGCTGTTGATTCTGCCATCCTCTCGGAGACTCTCTCGCCTGCCACAGACAACTCCTTTCAGCTCAGCAGCTCAAACCTCTTTGTTGCTCACGTCAGCAGCTGTTGCGCATCTCAGCAGCTGGGCCCATAACCGACTGTTATGGTTTTTAGCAGTTTTATTTACAAAGAGTAGTTTGAAGACAAAGCAAAATAACTGGCAAAACAATAATACAACTGAAACAACTTTCTTCAGCATTCCATCTTCAGACACAGAGTTCTCAGCAGAGAAGTAAAACAGCCTGGATCATCATCAGGAGCATGTGATGAAGTGATCAAGTGTTACCCACACTTGCTATCCACTATATACTCTGTTGATTACACATTACAGTCAGCTGATCCCTGACTAGTTTACTAGAGTTACAAACTCTTTCACTACTTATACACAATTGTTAGTTACTTCTACTGTTAAACCCTAACACATTTTACTTATTCTGTTAATTATTTATTTTTCTATTTATTTATTTGTATTTATAGGCCAACCTTTCCCTAATAAGGGAACTCAAGGTGGCTAATTGTTGGGATTCATTATGTTGATCAAGTTTTCCAAAAGCACCAATCATGTATTATTCAAAGAATTTGATGGCAAGGTGGTTTTATTTGATCGTGTTATTTCAGCAACCAATTTTTTTACAGTTGCCGCATTCCAGTTTTCCATATCTTGACATTAGGTGACCTAATCTACATATTTTGCAAATAAACCTCATGAATTGTTGCATTGCTACATTAGCAATATCATTTGGCTTGGCATCATATATGTACACAAAAATCACTGAAATAAGAGAGATTTGCTGTGTAATGAATGGAGCAAAGATTCCTGACCGTGGGTCCCCAGATGTTCTTGGAAAGCTTTGCTATGTGCCTTCTTATTAATGCGGATGTTCTGAATACGTTTAGATGGAAGCACATCCTTCATATTTTCAGCATGGAGTCTAAAGTAGTGACACTCCTGTTGGTATACAGGCCCTACATACAAGCAAGAATTCAGGGCTTCTGCAAGTTAACAGCCTAATTTCTCACAAAGCAATCCACTAAAACAGTGACTAGTTTCTATTTTTTATTTTGGCTTTATAGTTATGCTTCTATAAATCTTTTAAGTTTTTTTAATGTTACTTTGGAAACTGGATACAAACTAGGGTCTAGTCACGTATGAGTAAAATACCTAAGTCTAGATAAAACCTAGCTAACCAGGTAATATGGTGACTTTAAGATTAGGACTCTTCAGATACTGTAATTGGTATTCAACAAATTCTCCACTCAGCTCCTTCACAATATGGCACAGCTGATGTCAAAGACCCTGCAATTCATTCCTTTAAAAAATTAGAAAAATATCAGTCTTACAACCATTGATGATGTTTCAGGCAGAATCAATCTTTATTTCCTGCACAGTTTTGCCATAGTATCTTGATCAGTTATTTTTTTCACAAAGAAGTTAAGACAGATTCAATTAAAAAACCAATGACTCACCTGATCTAGCCTCTGGCTCTTGACAGTAGCTATTATAAGAGTTGAGGAATACTTATAAAGTGAATTATTCCATAATCTTTTCAAAAGAAGATTTTTTAAGGGACAAAAGAAAGGAATCCATATTATTGGAGGAATAATGGGGTTATAGGAGAAGCATTGTTTTTTGTAGTACCCATATATAATCTGAAATCCTTGTGTTTTCTGTTCTAAGTTCTGAGCTTTGCTTTTGACTCAGGTGGGGAAAGTTTATGTAACTGGCATTCCAGCAATTGCATAATTGTTATTTAACAACTGAACAGAGACATTTGGGGACTTCAGAGGAACCTGATAAGCAACTCCCAACTGTTGTTCTGCAGACCAACTGAAAAGTAATTATTCTCCTGTCTACTAAATCAATTAGGAAATGATAGATGTAACACTTGTTTCTTATTTCTGCTAACTGCTAGCTCCTAACTCCTGCTTTTGCAACTAATGAGCACAGAGTGACTGCCACGGTGCCCAACACAATCAGTAGACGGAGGCCATTCCCCCTAGAGCTGTCTCAGGAACCATCAGGCTTCAGAAGCAACTAATGTACAACAATAAGAAATAAACATTGCAAAACACCCAAAAGACAAGGAGATGCTCCACATGTGCCCCCCGTGTGCAAAGTTCTCCAAACTTCTTCAGAGAGGTGAAGAAGTTAACAGCACACTCCGCATTGTACAGCCTTTGGAGGAAGCCAAGAAGACAGGGAGTTTTGATTTATTTTCCACAATCTAATGTCCTCAGCAACACATGATTAGCACTATTAAAATAGAGAATGGATTCAGGCCACCATTTCCCCCCTACAGTTTGTTCAAAAGCTAGATGGTCACAATTCAAATTCTCAGAACCAAAAGGGAATTGTCCGTAAAGTGTTTGCTAGAGATGAGCATACATTGCTTCATGCCAGGTCATTGCAAGTCATTGGTGTAACCCAATGGTGTCCAAACTTTGGCCCTCCAGATGTTTTGGACCACAAATCCCACAGCCTTTTGCCACTGGCAATCTAGGCTTCGAATTCTAAAACATCTGGAAGACCAAAGTTTGGATGCCCCATTAACGCCACAGGCACCATGCATTCCCTTCTCCCATCCCACTCTGACCACCTCCCATACTCACCTGCTGGTGCACACTGCTTTTTTCTGCTCTTCACATGGTCACCCAGTGACAGCAGAGGCATGGACTTCTCTTCTCTGCCTCCTCCAGCAGCTTCCTACACAGATGAGGAGGTGAAGCGGGGATTTCTGCAGTGCTGCCTCTGAGGGGGCAGCTGGTGTAGGAGGCAGAGAATGGAAGCCCATATGTCTGATGCCACAAGAGTAGCAGAGCACAGTGGCTGGCCCCAGGGAGAAGGGAACACACGGCACCCAATGACTCCTGATGACCCAGCAGAGAGCAATTCACAAGGGCTATTTGTTCATTTCTTCAAGCTTTCCAGAAAAGAACTCTGCATATATTTCCCACCACTTAGCAGTGTCAGATGACAACACATCAACATGGATTTTACCCAAGACATGTCTCCCTGTACAGTATACATACAGAACTGATATACATAAAGAAATCCACTTTTGGCCCCAAATGGTGATAAGTTACTGCATCATAAGGATAGAACTGGGATGTTCCCTCAGCTAACACTACTATTAGTATATCCTAGAGCACTGTACAGCTACCTAGGTGCCCTAGGCACATCCAATCCCGCTTGATTTTGGAAACTAAGCAGGGTCGGCCCTGGTTAGTACTTGGATAGGAGACCACCAGGGAATACCAGGTGCTGTAGGCGCCTGGATTAGGAACTGGCAAGCCACTCCAGTACACTTGCCAAGAAAACTCCATGGACATGGGGTCACAAAGAGTCGGTCACGACTGTAATGACACAACACAGAGAGCACTGTATCTCAAGGAAAAGACATATTTCAGCTGCATTGGATTTGATTATTTTTTTAATGGTGATAGATCGTTCATGGATTCCGACAATTTTCTCTACAATAGTTCCTGCTATGTGTCTTCAGAGGGTTGCTCAAGATGTTACCCTTCTCCCACTCCGGTATCCCTGGTACTGTACTATGAAATGATGTTCGACACTGTTTTAGGCTGACACTCTTTTTGCAAATTCCCAGAAGGAAAAGGCAGAGTCTGAACTGAGGTGTCCAGGGACATCACTGCACCCACTGATATAAAGAGACATGAACAAAAGCCACACACATGCTTTTGTCTTATCCCTGTAAGACAAACCTTCAGATGTACTGAAAGAGGCCCATGAAATCAGTGGGGATTTGTAACTCCTCTTTAAATTCAGACACAAAAGTAGAACAAGTGATACCTTTAGGCTACTAGAAAAAAACTGTTTTTGTTATTTTTCTAGTAGCCTAAAGGTATCACCTGTTCTACTTTTGTATTTGGTTTTTGTAATGGCTATATGGCTCCTCAGCTTGTTTGTTCTTTAAATTCAGTTGATTCAAATGGGCCTACTTCAGTTGCAATGGGAAACAACAGGATTGCAGCCAACAATATACAACTGTGCTGGACTTACTGCCTTTCTTTCCCATGAGCTCAAGAAATTGGACTAATGAGCTCAAGAAAGTGGACATGGGGCTCCTCCTCTACACAGTATCCTCACAACAAACAGGCTAACAAATTCAAGGGAATCTGTTGAGTCTCATGGCTCAAGGGGATTTGAACCACATCTCCCTATCCAACATCCTGAGAGATGAAAACACAGGCTTGCATGTTAACATCCCCATCATAATCCTTACTTTCTGCTAGTTCTTCCTGCATGTGTTGTGTTGTTACAGTTGTGACCACCTCTTTGCGACTCCATGTGCATGGAGTTTCCTTGGCAGGAATACTGGAGTGGTTTGCCAGTTCCTACTGGTGCCTACAGCACCTGGCATTCCCTGGTGGTCTCCCATCCAAGTACTAACCAGGGCGGACCCTGCTTAGCTTCCATACTTATTTAATTACTTATTTTGCCATCATTCAGGTGTTGAAGTAGGAGTGCATGATCCAGCTTCTTTGACAACATGGTCAACACTTATTTGCATTTACTATCACATCCCAAGGCACATTCAATGCCATTTGTAGGGAATCGTAAGCAGGTGAAGACATCTGCTTAGGAATACCCTGAAGCAATTAGTGAGCCGCTGTGTGAGACAGAATGCTGGACTGGGTGGGTTGTGACCTGTTCAGCAAGGTTGTTCTTAGGTTCTTAGGTTCTCATGTTATTCCTTTTAGACAGCTGGGAGAAAATATGGACTATAAGGATATTGAAGTCTGTGTCTATAAGGGATCAAAGAGAATTTCTATAAAATTGTGTGGCAATGGTATCTAACTATGATGAAATTGAATCAAATAAATAAGAATTATTCTCTGTTGTACTGGAGAGCATGCCAGGAATCTAGAACTTATTTTCACATGTGGTGGAAATGTAAGAGTGTGATGAAATTTTAGCAGACAGTGTTTATGGAAATAAATGAAATAATCAAGCAAAATGTAAATGTATGTCCTAAAGTAGCTCTACTATCAATAATTGGTAAGGACGGATACAACTGGGTAACCAGAGAACTAATTTGCAATTTAATAACAGCAGCCAGATTAATAATAGCTAAGTACTGAAAAATAAAACACAAATTTCTGTTAAATAAGTGGTGTAATTTATGATAAATTAATGGATTTTATAGCAATTTATGATAAATTAATATATTTTACAGAGATTTGGGGTGATTTTATAGATTATGCATTAATAAAGGGAAAGGGATGTGTACCGTTTCAAGAAACACTATAAATGGAGGGAAAATGGGAATCCTTGAAGGAGGGGAGAATTGGTTCTTCCTCCAATGGTCCTAGTGGTGGTGGGCAGCCCAGTGTTATAATTTTGATGTTTTGTGTTTTATTTCTTTTTTTAACTTAATTTTTAAGTTTTAATGTGTAGTGTAATGTATGCCATTAAAATAATAAAATTAATTTTAAAAAGTGTGGAAAGAAAACAAAATTAGGGACTAATTTTTCAGTTATTTTAAAAATAAACTAACAAAATACCTTCAATTTTACAGCCTACTCTATGTCATATCAGCCTTTTAAATTTTTATTTTCTTTTTATTTCGTTCTTACTTAGATATTTTATATTAATCATTGCACTGAGGTCTTCACAGGAAAAGGATGCCAACTTTTAATTAGCCCAGTTAGCAAGTAGATATGGATATGGCCACCTCACATGGAACTTTGAAAAACTAAATTAAATGATACTTGTAGCAAAACCTATGTGAAAACTCAAAGGAATGTCTAAGGAGATCAGGCAACAACCATACCTCCTGTGGTGTAGGACCATGGGGTCACAAGAAATCTTTGATTTTATTTTCCACTTCATTTTATGTTATCCTGCCATGCATAAAACCTATTTGAAATATGCACTACCTTTCCCATTCTTATGCTGAACTTCAAGGATGATACCATACACACAACCAATTTTTACTAGTGTTTGATCTTACAACTATAATGTTTATCAAAAAGGTAGCAACATCTGTAATATAATTGGATCCCTCTTCACTTGAAAGATTCCAGTGAGGGTCCTGTTAATTTTAATTTAAAATACTTCTTCCCATCTACTTCAAATATCATCATCCTTAGGCTTAGTCTCATTAAGAATTTTATATACTTTAGACCAAAGTCCCTTCCATAATTGTAGACTGAATAGGAACTCTTCAAATACAGTTAGAAGTCTAAAAATACCTGAATATTTTTTTGCATTACATACAAGCAACTTCAGTTCCACAGATGTTATAAGATCTTCCTAGCTTCTGATATTAAGAAGAATGTTTAAAGTTAAAGCAAAACTCTTACTGTTCATTCCACTGGATATTCTTTCCATTATATAAACTAGCATTAAGAGATTGCTGGCTGAATAACTTCAGTGATCTGAAATTTGATTCCCTACTATGTGTACTGTCAAGCCCCGTACCAAGAGAAGAGCCAACTTGTACATCCATGGGCAAGTTACATAGTCCCTGATAGTCACCAGAAAGAAAAATGGTAAAACACTCCTGAATACATGATATTGAGAAAAAGAGAAAGATCACCATAAATCTGAATAAGCGTGACAACGCACATTATTATTGAAGGGCTTATATTTAACAATGCAACAGCAGATTGACCATAATCTTACTCAGTAGTCAGAATGCAGATTTATCTGCTACAATCACTGGATTATTGCCATCTAAATAATACTCTTGAAGTCTTAAGGTAAAGGGTAAGGTATTCTGCTGAAATTTCAAAAACAAATACTTAGCATTCAAAGAAGGAATGGGTTTTCATCAAACAGAATGGATAAGCTATCTTAAAATAAATTAAAAGGTATAGAGTAGAATAACATTCAAACTGCCATTATTTCTTACATTAGCATGCAGTTGTTTTATTACCTGGAATTTCTTATTCAATAACTCCTGTCATCCTTGTGCAATTAGGAAGGCTAGTAGATGTTCGTAACGCAGATGGATCAGCATGCCTCTTGTGCTTGACATTTTATTAAAAAAAAGAGAAATTTCCAATGCACTTTAGCTTGATCCATGAATTACCGTGGCCTCCATTTCTCAGACTCCTTAGAAAGAATGGTGCATGGTCACTGCCTTCCCTCTACCTTTCCATTAACATCATCCACCTCTTTAGCAACTCTTGTCTGCTTTATTCTAGCACCAAATTTGACATTTCTTCTATCTTTACCCATCACCTGTTTATTAACTGCTTCACACATTTTCCACCATTGACACCTCCTTTTCTTCATTCCTTCTTCCTCCTTCCATTTATTATTTCATCTGCTTCCCATCAACTAACATTAACATTGCTTCCCTGTCCCCATCACCTCCTGTCATTTGCTTCGTACATACTCCACCACTGCCATCTCCTCATCCTCTTCCTCCTCTTACTACTGCTTTCTTTTTTCTGCTTCCTCCCCACCTGTTCCTCCTTTTAAAATATATTTTTCATTTTGTATATCATATCTATAGCTTTTTGGAGAGCAGCTTAAAGTAGTATTTCCAGCTGCTGGTCTCTGATGACTATCTGAGCCAAGCAATATTTTTGGGTTCCCCAATATAACTGCCTCTGAGGTGGCACAAGGGATATCACCTCAAGGCATAAGAAATTTGCTAGCAGTTAATCCTCTTTCCCAAGGCAAACAATCAACAGTCCCATTCTCTGAGGGGATCTTAGGAACCAGCAGTTATAAAATAGTCATCTCTGGAGAATTATGCAACACAAATGTGGTGTGGTCTGGAGAGGTGGCGGAATTCTCTTCTCCTAGCCATATCCCTAACAGTTAAGATGGCTGTCTCTCTTTGCAGCCTTGATTCCTTCAGCGTTAGGCCTATGCTAATGCTGAATCCTTCGATGTCTTCCTATGACTTGGCAAAGCACATTAGAGATGGGCACGACCAGGAAAAATGACGTTTCGAGTTGTCGTGTGTCGGAGCCAGCCCGTTTCGGCTCGTTTCCGTTTGTCGTGGCCCGCTATGAAGGGAAGGCATTTAGCAGGCTCCTGGAGGCACCTCTGGCCCCCTACAAAGGGATGCCTCCTCTGGCCCCCTACAAAGGGAAAAGGAAGGGTACATGACCGTGTAGCCATTGCTCCTCTGGCCCCCTACAAAGGGAAAAGGAAGGGTACATGACCGTGTAGCCATTGCGTACCAAGTGGCACTGGCAGAGGCACTTCTCTTTTGGGTGCCTCTAGCTCACTAAGAAGGACAGCATACTGGCGTACAGAGTTTTTTGGAACTTTGGACTGGTGAGCGAGGTGAGAGAAGAATGCCTCTGCTGGGTGCCCTCTGGCTCACTAAGAAGGGAAATGTAGTGCAATGCAAGTACAGATCTGGCTTAGGGTTGGGGTTGGGGCAAGGGCTAGGCTTAGGGTTATTACGGGTAAGGTTAGGGTGAGTTAGTGGGCTGCACCTCTGGGTGCCTCTGACCCACTAAGAAGGACAGTGTACTGGTGTATGGGTTAGGGTTAGGGTTAGGGTTAGGGCTAGGGTTATAGTGGGCTTTTTATGCCCGACTGGTACATCCCAGAAGTCTCAGTCAAAACCTGGCCAAGTGGCCATGTGATTGGTGGAATGGCTCCAAAAATTTGCATGGTCCCATCCCATGGCCAGCCCATCATTGCGCAGGTGTAAAAAAATAAAAATAAAATAAAATAAAATAAAATAAATGGGATTGGAGACAGATGTTTATTGCAAGAAAATTTGCCATTTTTTTGCCATTTTTGATCCCCCGCACCGCATGGCATGGCGAGACGATGAGGATGCCCCCCACCAAAGCAGCCCAGGACAGGAGGGGGGGAGGCCGGGGACCCCCCCCAAAACCACCCCTCTGGTAGGTGCCCTCACTCAGGCAGGCATATTTTCGCCTGCTTTTTTGGCCGGGAATTGGGTTTTTTTAAAAAACTTTTTTTCTGTGCCGCTTGGCATCGCATGATCGCCGCGCTGCCATGAACGACAATGACAAATCAGACCCAATTTTTCTTCTATCGGTTCAAATTCGAGTTCTGACGGCTTAATTGTCATTACCGTTTCCGTTGCGTAATAGAAACGAGGAACGGAAATGGAAACGAGAATTTCGCCAAGTCGTGCCCATGTCTAAAGTCCATGTCAGAAAAGGAATGGGTCTGGCACTAAGGAGATTTCAAAGGTCTAAAATTTGTGAGGATTGAGATCCAGGACATAATGGCTTGTTATTTTCAGAATAGGAGGATGTTGGTTTATTATACTTCATTTTATTTTAATGAAAACAAAATACCCAATTTCAAATGTCATTACCATTCAAGCTACAAATCCTGAAGAAACACTGCAGAAAACTATGCAACTATGAAGGTTATCCCACTGAAAGATATTCTCCCATCTTGGGTACAAGAGCAGAAGGAATGGCATTTGGTTCCAGAACAAGATGATTGATCAGAATTCAGTGTAAGAAATCTTGGGGGTGGGGGGTGGAGAGATTCCTCAGAAACATAACAGAAATAAACTGGAGCTATGTCATTGTGTTTGCCTCAAGATTCATTGTAGGAAAGTAAACAAAAGTCTTGAACCTGGTGGACAAAAGATGGCAAATAAGAGTAAGAATGCCTTCCCATCAAAACACTCATTCAGACGGATGTAGCAGAAGACCAAATTTCCACTTTAAAAATAAGCACATATAATGGTTTCTTCCAAGCATCTCCTCACCTAAGGGTGATGCTCTGACTTAGAATACAGCAATCTGCCTCTGACAACACAACACAGATAAAAGCATTTCTCCTCTACCAGTGATGTGGATCAACATAATTGCTTTAATTTAAAAAAATTTCTAGCAAGTAACCCTAATTCTCCTTTGGTAAATTCAGATTATTGTCATCTGGCAAAGCACAATGCAATAAAGTCACCCTGCTCTCTACATATTCAACACATTCTCTTGTATCTCCTTACTCACCTCACTCTACATATATTTTTGTGATTCTAAACTCTTGATTTGTTTTAAATATGATTAAAAACCCTACTATGAACAATGAAATTTGAAGCCTAATTTCAGTGACAGAAAACAAGAAGACAAGATGAGAAGAACCCCAGAAATCAGCAGAAGCCAAGTTTATGTATTACTACTTGCAACATTTTCAGGGGAAAATAAGCCAGAAAAGAATTGCAGACCTGTTCTTCATGAAGTCAAATTGGTTTCAAACTAGCATGAGAACATATAATTCATCCAACATGTAATGCCAAATTCCAGAAGAGGAATGAAAAAAAAATATTAATTGTTATTATGACGATGGCTTAAAATAGCTGCAGAGCATGAGGAAGGAAAAATATTTAAAACTATAGTAATAGCTACACAGGCTGTGTCACTTGTGAAACACCTAATTGATTGTGCATATTTTGGTCTTCACTACAAAATGGCTGTGAAACCTACCTGATCCATAACATAACATTAGATTTGAATGCTACATACTCTTCACTAGAGATGGCATAAACTAAACTATGCACCAAAAATCCACTGGTCACGCCAGTTTGTGGTTCAGTTTTTGTTTTGACCTGTTCATTCCAATTTCACTGAAACTTATTTCCATCTAGTGCTTCATTTCAGCAAAACTTATACCCCCACTCCTCCAGATCTTGTCCTGCTGTCACCTCACCTTCCTTCTCTACCACCTCCATCTTCAGAGACAGCAGCTTCCCTTCCCTTCTGGAAGCCTAGTCTTCTGTCTCTGTGCATGTGATGGCCTATCAGTGCAGCGGCAATGTGGTGGCAACACAACTAGAGAAGGTTAAACCCCAGACACTGAGCAAATAAAAACAAAACAAAAATGAAATCAGTTTAGGTGCTTTATGGCAGTTCATGGTTTGTGACCACGAACTATTACAAACTATTACAAACCACCATGGGGGGGGTCATCCCCATCTCTTAACAACACTACAGAAACAATACTCATATTTGGAGCAATTATTTAAGGGAGGATTGAGGTGCTTTTAATGTCGTAGGTGATTCCTGCCTAATACTTTGAAATATGTTTACTCAGAAAAAAGTTCCTTTAATTTTAGTGGTAGTTACCCCCGGAAAGGTGGGTACAAGAATGGCAACCTTACAGCCCATTTGATTTACCTGTCATAGAAACAAACAGCAGGCTATTTATGTGAAATAAGAAGAAAAAAATGATATCAAATTAGAGTTTTAGATGTGGAGTTACTTTGTTACTGTTGAGGATATCCAAGTCATTGTTATAGTTGTGATTGTTGTACTTGCTGTAATTTACTCGGTTACATTTTCTGAAATAGGTTTCTTACCTTCCTCTTATTAGTAGGACTGACATAAAGGTAACTCAGCACCGTCTTCAGCCCCACCTTGTCATTTAGTTTTTCGTAGGTGGTGCCATAATCTGTGGACCTGAAATGAAAAGAATGCACATTTGGTTACTATCATGTTGTAGCTTAAGCTGTGACTATTGTAGCTACCAGTGAAGATGAGAGAACAATGGGGCAAAAAAGTTACCTCCTCCTTTGCATTCAGTAGGCACTTTTTCCTAGATCTTGATCATTTCCTGCCAGTGAAAGTCCAGTTGGTTGACCTTGAACTCAACTCATTATGCTGTTTTGGTATTGTCTGGTTTTAGACCAAGAACCTCCATATTAGGTATGGGATTAATCTGATCACATAGAATATTCCCTTTGTAAACAGCTATTTCTGAGTCTGTGCAATGAAAAGTATCCTTCACATTATGAATGGTTTGGGGAAAAAATGGAAACCTAGGCTCATATACCAGAGTGGCCTCCCTGCAAGATGGTATTAAAAATAAATAAATTAATAAATTAATAAATACACCAAGCTTGGGGACAGAAACATTTGGGACTAAAGCTGACTGGAGGATTTTAGGGAGTTGATGCTTCCAAGTTCTGATCTTACATCATCCAAGGAGGTAGTTTCCTCTCTTCTCCCCTCTGTTTCCCAAAAAGCAATTATCTCAGGCATTCTGTGGATGAGCTTGAATGAATGACATTTAAGGACTATGCTGATAACTGACAGAAGAGTGAAGGCCAAATGGCACAAACCTGGCCAATGTACACCTAGGTTTCCATGGACAGAGATCTGTTCAGACTTTGGCTTCTAGGATTAGTCATGTTGTCTGGAAAATTATGGAAGCTACAGCAAAAAATTAAGTTCCCCAAGCCCCATTCAAGCCCATTTTGTGTGTTCTTTTGCAGAAGGTGGTCACCTGCCCATTTATTACTGCATGGTGCAAATTCATGCAAGCAATGTGGATGTCATGGTTCCCTTAACCAAAAGAAAAATGTTCTCCTAGACTGCCCAATAATTTTCATTGCATTGCCTTTCTATATGGATCCCCAGTGTGGTGTAGTGGATAGAATTATTGACTAGGGTTCTAAAGAACAGGGTTCAAATCCCCACTTGGCCATGAAAATTCACCAGAGAATTGGAACTGGCAAACAACTCCATAAACATTTGATTTGCCTTGAAATTCCTATTAAGGTTACTATAACTTAGTCTGACTTGACAACTCAGGAAACAAGCACTTTCCATATATCCAAGTTAACTGAATTTCATTTTTTCATACAGTTCTTAGAAAAATTAATAACAAATTTGTTTGCATAACAGCACATATGCACACACACTCCAATGCACATACATTCACTTACATACACTATTGCTCCAATGACACAATCATAATGAGCAAAATATATAAACAAATAACAAAAGAAAAAGAAAAAGAAAAAAATCACTTAGAAAGATAGGGGACAAATTTGAAGTAAAAAATCATAAGGAAGCAGCACAAGAAATGGTGGGAAAAGATACACAAAGATTAAATGAAATCTAAAATATTGTGGAATCAATTCATCCCTGGTCATCAGTCAAATTGTCATTTTCACAATACCAAGATTAAAGCAACTGCCTCTGTCCCGAGGACCATATTTTTGCCTTAGAAGATACTGGTCTCTGTGCCAGCAAGGACTAAAAGATCAGATGATCTTGAACTAACATTCCACTCTTTGTGATGTCAAAATGTGCAGACTCGTTCTCCCTTGCATTTCTCTGCTATTCATGTTCTGTTTCTCATCATTATTTTCCTGTTTGTGGCCACAAAGAAAAGACAGACACTCTTTTTTTTTTTTTTTTCTTTCTTTTTTTTTTGTTAGAGGCTCCAGTGCAAAGACAGATACATTCACAGAGAAAATCCTGTTTCAGTGTTCTGTGTTCACTGTGTAGGAAACAAGAAAGCACATGCTAATCCCTGAAATGTTGATCATTCTTCCTCTTCAGTTTTCCATCCAGCTGCTGGGAAGTTTTAAAGCTTCTGATGTTCTTCTCTATATTTCCAGCTGCATCTCATAATGCAATAATTCCCATTCATTTCTCTATTTTATTTTTTTGCCATTAACAAGAGCCATCAAGTTCCTATTTACATTGGCTGAAATGCTATGGCTTAATGTGGCATGCCACACTGTACTGGAGGAGGTCCATGAAATCAGTGGGGATTTGTAACTCCTCTTTAAATTCAGACACAAAAGTAGAGCAATGATACCTTTAGGTTACTAGGGGGGGGGACCTTTTTTGTTATTTTTCTAGTAGCCTAAAGGTTTTTTCTTTAAATTCAGTTGAATCAAATGGGCCTTGTGGCACAGTGGTTAAATGCCTGTACTGTAGGTAAAACTGTGCTCATGACCTGGGGTTCAGTCCCAGGTAGCCGGCTCATGGTTGACTCAGCCTTCCATCCTTCTGAGGTTGGTAAAATGAGTATCCAGTTTGCTGGGGGGATGTGTAGCCTGCATAATTAAACTGTAAACCACCCAGAGACTACTTGAAGTGGTATGGGGCGGTATACAAGCAGAACACTTTTACTTCAGTTGCAGTGAGAAGCAACAGGATTGCAGCCACCAACATACAACTGTGCTGGACTTATTGCCTTTCTTTCCCATGAGCTCAAGGAAGTGGATTAATGAGCTCAAGAAAGTGGACATGGTGCTCCTCCTCTACACAGTATCCTCATAATAAACAGGCTAAGAAATTATGACAGGCTCAAGGGGATCTGCTGAGTCTGATGGTTCAAGGGGATTTGAACCACATCTCCCTATCCAACATCCTGAGAGATGAAAACACAGGGCTGCATATTAACATCCCCATCATAATTCTTACTTTCTGCTAGTTCTTCCTGCGTGTGTTGTGTCATTATAGTCATGAGCACCTCTTTGTGACTCCATGTGCATGGAGTTTCCTTGGCAGGAATACTGGAGTGGCTTGCCAGTTCCTACTCCAGGCACCTAGAGCATCTGGTATTCCCTAGTGGTCTCCCATCCAAGTACTAAACAGGGTGGACCCTGCTTAGCTTCCGAAATCAGGCAAGATCAGATGTACTTAAGTTCCCAAGTGGCTGCATTTTCACCGAGCCTCTGCACCAGGCACTCAGTTGCATTAGAAATATGTAATTTAGATATACGTTGCTCATTCAGGAAAAGTGAAAAGTTACTCCCACCCATTTGAAGTCAGACCACAAGGTCAAGTGATTGTGGAATCCATAAGATGGGAGGTATAAATCAATACCACTGACCAGCCCTGTCATATCAACTCCCTTGCCAATTTCCACAATTGGCTTTTAATCTTAATATGGGCCAAGACAACTTGAGAAACCACAGATTTAAAAGCAGTTGGTCAGGATCCAAATTCTCTACCCATCTGTCTTGATATTGAGAGCAGGCTTATTGCTGACAAGTGACCTCCTCTTAAAGCAGAACTTGGAATTAGAGTTCCATCATGTACAACGCTGAATACAGCTAATGCAGCAGCAATTAAATCCACAGCAAAATGCATGCAATAGTTGCAGATTCACAGGGTCAGGCAACTCTTAATGGATGAATATCCCTAAATGCTTTGTAATGGAAATAGCATGAGTACTAACACAGTTCTTTGACCTAACCCCACTAGTAGGGCTAAAGCTCTGCAGAATACAAATTCATAATATGCAAGAGAAAGTATAGATGGATTTGTATGAGGGTGGGAGGAAGGACGAGTCATTGGACTGAATGCTAATGTATGGGATAATCATCAGGGTGGGATATTTTGCAAAGAATAAACTGTCCTGGGCAAAACATCTACCATTTTCCCAGTTCATCATAGGGCCTGTAATTGGGGAAACAACATTTCCTTATTCAGAATGAGGACAAGAATCATTATTGCCCTCTTTCTTCACTGGCTCTGGGAGGTTATCTAGAGGGGCATTTCACTTCAAAAATGAATGTGAAATAAAACAAATGAACCTGCATCCATTCTACAGTTAATTAAAAAGCAAAACAAATATAAAAGGAAAGATAGGGATGGCAAAGTTGTTTTCATTTTCACATGTTTTTTGTTTAAAAAGTACATTTTGTTCACTCTTCCAGAACTGATATGAAATATTCCCCCCAGAGTTCTGTGCTGTTCACGGCATTTGTATCCCCCTGTGTTCACACTTCCTGAATGATCTAACTTAATTCTTAGTTCAAAATGGATACCGAGATCCATTTTACCATGTGTGCTTTGAGTGGAAATATCTTTAGAACTGCTTATTTTGTGAAAAATACATTTCAGAAGTACATATTTGGATATAAAATAAACATTACAATATGTATCTGAGTACATGCTTAAACCCAAATTCTCATATATATTTCTTTTAAACTCCATCAAATAATATGGAAGTAGGGACAGAATCGATTTATGGGTGGACATGTGCAGAAATGACACAGTCTGATAACTGACTGGTCAATGCATCACTGCATAAGTTTTTGCTACAAAATACTTTCACGCACCCCAGGTCATTGTCCACCTATTTATTTATTTATTTTTATTTATTTATTTATTTATTTATTTATTTATTTATATACCGCCCCATCTTCCAAGAGAGAACTTGGGGTGGTGTACACTAAAATAAGAAAAACAAACAACAATAGACAAGCATAAAATCAGGGGCACTGCAAAGGATGGCGTATGCGGCAACAGAAAAAAAAGAGGAAAATTAAACAGAAGGGTTGCCAAATACCTCCTTGAAGAGATGTGTTTTTGAGGCTTTTTTAAAGGCGGGCAGGGACGCTGCTAGGCGCAACGCACTAGGTAGCTGATTCCACAGCGTAGGGCCCACCACAGAGAAGGTGCGGTTGCGTGTAAGCGATTTCCGTGCCTCTCTGGGTGTGGCCACCCTAAGTGAGCATGGCTGTGCCATTCTCGTGGGTCTGGTCCCAGATGACATCTCAGAGATACGCTCTGACAGGTACTCTGGGCCCAAGCCATGGAGGGCTTTGAAAATCAAAACCAAGACCTTGAACCTTATCTGGTGGGCAACAGGCAGCCAGTGCAGACAAGCCAGAACTGGGGTGATGTGCTCGAATCTATGAGCACCCACCACCAGTCTGGCCACCACATTCTGCACCCGTTGAAGCCTCCAGACAAGGGTCAAGGGCAACTCCACATAGAGGGCATTGCAATAGTCAATCCTCGAAATCACGAGGGCCTACATGACTGTCCTCAGGGAGGACTCATAAAGGTACTGTCTGATCTGGGCAAGCCTGCAGTGATGGATAAAATCGGCCCTGGAGACTGCCATAACCTGGGCTTCCAGGGAGAGGGCTGAATCCAGGAGCATGCCCAGATCCCTGGCCCTGTCTGTAGGCTGGAGGGAAACACCCCCCAGTCTAGGGAGGGAGCCATTGTACCCAGACGAGGATGCCCCGAAGAACAGAACCTCCGTCTTCTCTGGGCTCAGCTTGAGCCGGTTAGTCCTGGTCCATTCCAGGACTACCTCCAGGCACAGGTCGAGGGAGCGTACTGCCTCCTCTGCAGCAGAAGTAAAGTAGAGATAGAGTTGTGTGTCATCAGCGTACTGATGACAGCGAACTCCAAATCTCCTGATGACCTCCGCCAGCGGCCTCATATAAACATTGAACAGCATGGGTGATATTGCCGACCCCTGAGGCACCCCACAAGGGACAGTCCAAGAAGCCAACAGGTCGTCACCCAGCTGAACCCGCTGAGACCGGCTGCCAAGGAAGGAACAGAGCCAGGACAATGCAAGGCCCCCAATTTCCGCCTCAGTAAGCCGGACCAGCAGGTTACCGTGGTTGACGGTGTCAAAGGCAGCTGACAGGTCAAGGAGCACCAAGAGGGAGGAACACCCCCTGTGAGCCTCCCTGAGGAGGTCATCCTGCAGAGCGACCAGGGCAGTCTCGGTCCACAAAGCTGCCGAAACCAGGACTGGAAGGGATCCAGGATATGATTATCCTCCAGGCACGACTGGAGCCGGACGGCAGCCACCCTCTCAACAAACTTGCCCAGGAAGGGAACTATGGCAATCAGACAATAGCTGGATAAATCGTCCAACGCCATTCTGGGCTTTTTCAGCGTGGGCTTCACCACGGTCTCCTTCAAGCGGGAAGGGAAAATACCCTCCCTAAAGGAAGCCATGGCAATAGCTGAAACCCACTCCAGCATGATCTCTCCGGCTGATTTAACAAGCCAAGCTGTGCAAGGTTCAAAAGGGGTAGTAGCCAGCCAGCAGTAAGCCATGACTCTGGAGGCCTCTGCTGGAAACACCGGCCCAAAATTCCACCAGACAAGGAGATGCAGGGGGTGAGGCCCCAGGGATCTCAGGGGAATGAACTGGAGCAACCGGAGGGCAGATCGGAGTGAATGGCCTCAATTTTTTATCTAAAATAGGCTGCAAACTGCTCACTAGTGAACTCACTAGGAGGAGACCCCAGCTGACCAGGATTGGAGAGGTCTCGAAGCACCCAGAAGAGCTCCGCCTGGCGGCTCGAGGCCTCACCAATTCTCAGGGAGACATAGGATGTTCTAGCGTCCCTGATTTTAATTTATTTATTTATTTATTTATTTATTTATTTATTTATTTATTTATTTATCTTTGAATATTTTTACTCCACCTTTTCCTTGGAAAAGGACCCAAGATGTCATATAATAATAAGGGAAAATATATAGCCCAGAACATTTAAGGCATATTCAAGTTAAGAACAGGGAATTAGAAGAGGCCTCTTAGAACATTAAAAGATAACATTAAAGCTACAAAGAGCATGCAAAAAGGGGGGAAATCCATTATGAGGGGTGGAAAGTAAACATGGAAAGCACTGATGTTCTTATGAACTCAGTCAATGCAATCATGTATGGTAATCCATATAAAAGTCACGTAGTAGGTAGTCCCTCATTCAGGGAAAGCTCGCCTGTAGAAGAAGATCTTTGCCTGCTTCTGGAAAGACAGCAAAGACAGAGCAGTCCTGGCCTCCAATTGGAGGGAGTTCCAAAGTCTGGGAGCAGCAACAGAGACGTCCCTTTCATGTATTCTTATGAGACGCACCTGTGAAGGTGACGGGATGGAGAGAAAGGACTCTCCTGATGACCTTAGCACCCGAATTGGTTCATACAGCGATATTTAATCCTTGAGGTAGCTTGGACCCAGGCCATTTTTGGCTTTTTATACCCCCAAGCCTGGGGTTCCAGCTAACCAGTGCTGGAGTGGGGGAAGTTTTTTTCTCCCCCACCCCAGTGCCAATCAGCTGGAGCCCGGGGCTTGGGGGAGGGAAAAAGGTTTTAAAAGGTTACACAAGTACTAGACACAAAAAAGTTGCACAAGCACCACACACACACACACACACACACACACACACACACACACACACAGAGAGAGAGAGAGAGAGAGAGAGAGAGAGAGAGAGAGAGAGAGAGGAGTACACACACATATACATGTAAAAAATGAAAAACGAAACAAAATAAAAAACAAAATGAGTTTTTTTAAAAAATGTTTAAACCAAAACAAAACAGAACAGAAAGAAATGAATTGAAATGAAAAATGAAATGAAACAAGATGTTATATGATATCCAGCTTGCATATGCTTCATCATTTTATAAGGCCAGTCCCTTCACTCATCTTCTCCCTGTCATGTTTTTAAAAAAGAAAAAACCAAGGCCCATTCAAAACTTCATTGAACACAAAACACCTTATCTGGGAGAATAATCTTGTTAGACATTTTTCAGACATTTGAATCAATGAAAAGCCAAACTTGAGAAGTCAATCTGTCTTTGGCCAGTCCCCAAACAGGCTACCGTGAGTCTGTGATTATAATGAAAGAATGACATGTTACAGGAAATGACAGTCCCTTTCCATTTGACAAACTATATTGAAAGGTATACCTAGTTAAAGTAAAATGGTTTCCAAAAGTAGCAGGTTTGGGGGGGACAGTGCAAACTGCCCCTGTCCTTGAACAGCACCAAGCTGCCAGACAGTGGGTAAAATATAACATCCTTCAATGCCAATTTTGTATCAGCCATTGCTAAATATATTAAGAACACTTTGTGCTTTGTCTGCAGGGACAGGCATTCAAAAATACATGCATTTTTGAAATATGCACACACAACATTTTAAAAACATGGGAAAAATGTGAATACTGAGTGCCAGCATGGAGACTGTGCTAGCTGGGGAACTAGTAGATGCAGGTTCCAGTCTACGCTGAATACCACTGAGCCATGATATTCAATGGATATCCTTGGACACCTCAAATGCTCCCTCAGATTGGCCTGCATCACAGGACTCTGGCAGAGAGGAGGAGAGCAATTTTGCTCATCAAAGCAAAGGTGGAATAGAAATGCAATAAATAAATACCTGCACAAATGTTCAAGTGGGCTAAGATGTGCAGAATTAAGCTAGACAATTGGCACAGGAACAATCAATGCAGAACAATGAGAATCTGATTGAGTCTGAGCTTGATAGAACAAGAGGCAGCTTAATGTAATACGTGTTCTTGGAGCCAAATATTCAAACATCCAGATAAAATGTGGGCTCAGATCTCAATCTCCCTACAGGGAATGTAAATCTTTGTTTTCATCCTCACAAGAGAGGACAAGGAAAGCTAAACAAAGCAAATTGCATGTCCTTCTAAACCAATCTAAAGAGTCCTTCCTGGTGCTAGAAGTTTTTTTTTAATGGAAATGTTATATCTTGCAAACTCACAAATTAACTTCCATATTTTACATAATTTATCCATTGCTACAATTGCTGTAAGTCAGGGTCCCGTCCTTCCTGAAATGCCACTGCTCATTGGAGATATCTACAGAATTGTGTACCTATATGCACACTTATTCTTATGCAAGCTGAATTTTACATTCATTGTTTTCTATTGATAAAGGAATTCAGACAACCTATTGACAACTGGAGAAAATGCTGCATGGGCTGGTTCTACTACTGATGCTGCCAACAACCATGACTCACCATCTGAGGATTTAGAACGCGTTAGAAAGGGATTTACCAGGGTCCCACGTTGATGCCTCCAGGCTGACGAGGATGGAGGGGGACCTGGAAATGACATGGTGGAGTTTTCAACATGGTCCTCTGGCACACCATTAAAGGTGCGAAAAAGAGATGTGGGCAGGGAGAGTGGCAGGACCATTTACAACTCCCCCGCTGCCTAATCTCAGGCTATCCCCTCTGGATGTGGTCCCTAAGAAGATACCCAGGGAATTTAGGCTGATACATAACCTGTCATATCCTCCAGGTGCTTCCGTGAACAATGGAATTCCACATCAATATTGTTCTGTTCCCTACGCCTCTTTTGATCAGGCAGTAGCACTGATTAGAGAAAAAGAGCCAGGGTCCTTATTGGCAAAATGCAACATTCAATCAGCATTTCGGCTCCTCCCAGTGCACCCTGAGGACTTCTCCCTGCTGTGCTTTAAATTTGGTGGCCACTGACAAAGTGTTGCCCATGGGTTGTGCAACAGTATCTTGCACAGCGTTCAAAACATTTAGCACATTTGTGCAGTGGGCATTCCAGAACAGAATGCACAATGTAGCAGTTACACATTATTTAGATGACTATTTGATTATCGGCAGAGCAGGAAGCCCAGAATGTGCCAAAGGGTTAAGATCATTCCAGCAACTAGCTGCAAAGCTAGGAATCCCTCTGGCAGAAGAAAGGACCAAGGGCCAGCTACCTCACTTGTCTATCTCGGCATACAACTGAACACAATAGAGGGCTCTTCAAAGTTGCCAGGAGATAAGCTGGTGGACCTGAGGGAGATCATATGTACTCTATTAAAATGGGAAAAGTGCACACTAAAGGAGGTGCAAGTACTCCTGGGCCATCTTAATTTTGTTTGCAGGCTGGTGTCACCAGGTTGCACCTTGTGTGCCAGATTAGCTAAGGCGACAAGCTTCACTAAACAGCCGCATCACCACATTCAGCTGTCTAAGGGGATAAAGGAGGACCTTAAGGTCTGGCTGGCCTTTTTGGAGCAATACAATGGGGTTAGCATCTGGCTAATGCCATGTGAGCTGGGAGCTGCATTGCAAGTTCACTATGATACATCAGGAGGCTTTGAGTTCAAACTCTATTTTAACAGCAGGTGGTGTGCTCAAAGGTGGCCCCAGGCTTGGAAAGGGCAGGATATATTAAGGGATCTAACATTTTTGGAGCTTTTTCATATCGTGGTAGCTGTCACCATTTGGCAAAATGAATTTAAGATCAAAAAAGTCAGATTTTGGTGTGACAACCAGGCCGTGCTGGCAGTAGTGAACTGCCAGTCTTCCAAATCAGAAAGGGTCATGCGGCTGGTTCACCAGCTGATGCTTGTCTGTCTTGCCACTAACATTGGTTTTTCAGCCACCCATGTTGCAGGTCTGGATAACTGTATTGTGGATGCATTGTCTTGTTTTCAGAGAGGCATTTTTCGCCAGCTAGCTCCAATGGCAAGCAGCACACCGGATCCATTCCCCAAGCACATGTGGACCTTTGGATGCAACACACTCTGAGGGGTGTTCTGGACTAGGTGGCTCCATCTACCCTATGAGCACAAAGATGGTAAGCCACTTACGCACTACCAGTTTGCAGGAGTCATGCAACAGGCCTTAAAGGTTGCTGGCTTTCCTCCTCATTAGTTTGTGTCTCACTTCTTTAAAATAGGAACGGCCACCCAGGCAGCAGTCATGGGTTTCTCCCCCAAGCAAATTAAAAATATTGGGAGATGGCGTTCCTCAGCATACCAAACATACATTCACACATCATACAACTGTTCCTAAAGTGCTCTCTTTGCAGGTTTGCCAGCAGGTGTGAAGAAGAGGACCTGGTTGATGGGGCACAGCATTGTCTATTGGGCTGGTAAGCATGCATCCACCTCCCACTGGGGTGTGCATTGGGTTTTCATGCCAGGGCATGCATCACATGGCTGGGGCACAGGGGCATGCATTGGGAGATGCTGATTCCCACTTTTTGGAACTGTGTCAAAGTGCAAGGTCCTCCAGATGTGCTTGCTCCTGCAGACTGGGGAAAACAATCTTACCTCACATAAAAGTCAAGATTTGGCCAATTCGATAAGAGCAGGATTGGGGCTCATCCATGACTGCTACCCTGCAATACATATCATCTGGTCAGACTTCCTCCAGCAGAGATCATGGAATGGGGCTCGAAACCCAGGCTGAGTCAATATCGCACATGAGAAACTCAACCGAACTCTCTGTCACATGGTGACCTCATGGGGTGGCTCATGGATACATCATCCAGAGATTTCGTATAACAGAGAGGATATATTCCGGCCAGATGGAGTGCACTTATCTGTGTTAGGACAAGAGATGTGGCTTCAGGATGTCACACAGGTGGTAAGTAATTGGTTGCAGCTGCAGTAATATGGTGGGAGCTGTGGGGAATCTATAACTCTGTGGCATTTTTGAAGGCACTGGGTTGTATCCTGCGGTTGGCAGGCAGCAGGTGGTGCCCTGCAAAGCCTGGCTGGATCTGAACTGGTGGTTGTGGGGGTGGTGTAGTGCTTTGCCCACCCAGGAGGTGGAGCATATGGCCCACTCCCACCCCAGGAAGGAGGACAGTGGTGCCATGTAGTGGCTTACCTCTGCATGGTACCTGGAAGTTCATCCTTGGGAGTCTCTTAAGGAGACAGGCTACATTGTAGAACAGTGGGGTTCATCGATGTTGGGATCCAAACCAATGCCTGGCCATATTAGCTGCACTGTAATTAGTTAATCAGGTTGTGGCCTGATTTTCTCCAGAGTTTATGTGTGTGGGTGAGTTCTTTCTTCATAGAGAGAGTAAAAGTCAGCTATAGGCCATCAACTGCTGACATGCACCATGGCTGTTCTTAAGAAGTCCTATATCACATTTTATTTTGAATGCTGTTGGACACAAAAACTGAGCGAGTACAGTATCTGTATTTTGTTGGGCTGACTCCTGCTTCAGGATATGGACCTGCACGCTACCTAAATCAAGCAGCACACTGTGTAAATTTGTAATGATCAATATGTCTGTGATCTGACATAAGACAGCTGCATGTTAATGTAGCAGCAATTGATCAGTCAATCAGCTATCTGTAAGATTTAACTGCTTGCCAGGAAAAAGGAGATTAAGCAAGGAAAGGAATTTTACTGCTTGCACATCTGTATGAATTGCACGGCTACTCAGAGTCAAGTAGTATGTCTGCAATCATCGGTTCATCATAGAGAAACAGCGGCTGTCTTTTCTAAGACAACAATAATGAATACTGGGAAGGATTATCTGAAAGAATGATTCTTCTTTGCTTTTTGCATAAAGTGATAAACAAACAGGGAATAAATAATGACTGGGGAATTTTGCTAGAAGTTTTTATTGTGAAATGACTGCAGAACACTTTCAGGACTTCATCAATACAAATTTCTTGTTCTTCTGCAAACCATTTTTTCTATTTTTTTTTTTTTCCAGTGCCCCTTTCTCACAAAAAGAGGCTGAATGTGACTATACCATAAATGTGTTATTTTCATATCATGATTAAATTATTTGCTAGCATTCACAGTAGAATAGAAATAGGATATAGTTTTGAACAGCAACATCAGTAGTTGCTAATTAAATAATCATAGATGAATGTATTTGAAAGACATCTATAAAACCATCATTGCAGGAACTCAAGTAAAAGTACATCTGATGGTATTGCTTTTGAATGATTCCAATATTAGAATGCTTTTTCCACCTCCCAGGGTAATTGATTTCATTGTTGTACTGCTCTAAAAGTTAAGAAGTTTTTCCAATATTCAACTGCAGTCTGGATTCCTTTGGCTTGCATGCATTATTGCATATCCTGCACTCTAGAATGACTGAGAAAAGATTCATTCTCTATTTGATATACAGGATACCACAGAAGTAAGTATACCCCTTCATAATTCGTAAATATTTTATTATATCTTTTCATATGACAACACTGAAGAAATGACCCTTGGCCATTAATTTCTAAACTGCTGGGAACAAAAGTGAGTACACCCCTAAGTGACAATGTCCAAATGGGGCACAAAGTGTTGATGTTTTGTGTGGCCACCATTATTTTCCAGCACTGCCTTAACCATCTTGGGCATAGAGTTCACCAGAGCTTCACAGGTTGCCACTGGAGTACATAAGAACATAAGAAGAGCCATGCTGGATCAGGCCAAAGGCCCATCTAGTCCAGCTTCCTGTATCTCACAGCAGCCCCACCAGATGCGTTTGGGAGCACATGAGACTAGATATCTGTCTCCTAGTACTACTCCCCTGTTTCTGGCCCTTGAAGTACCCTGGTTTTAACCCTGGAGATTACACATCTCCATCATGGTTTGTAACCTGTGATGGACTTTTCCTCCATGAATCTGTCCAATCCCCTTTTGAAGGCATCCAGGGCAGATGCCATCACCACATCCTGTGGCAGGGAGTTCCATAGACTAACAATGCGCTGGGTGAAAAAATATTTTCTTTTGTCAGTTCTTCCTCTCCCAGCCCTCAATTTGAGTGTATGTCCCCTAGTTTTGGTATTTTGGGAGAGGGAGAAGAGCTTCCTTCTATCCACTTTACTCATGCCCTGCATTATTTTGTATGTCTCAATCATATCCCCCCTCAGGTGCCTTTTTTCCAGACTAAAGAGGCCCAAATGTTTTAGCCTTTCCTCATAAGGGAGGTGCCCCACCCCAGTAATCATTTTAGTTGCTCTCTTCTGCACCTTTTCCAGTTCCACTATGTCTTTCTTGAGATGCGGTGACCAGAATTGTACACAATACTCCAGGTGCGGCCTTACTATTGTTTTGTATAATGACATTATAATGTTGGCTGTTTTATTTTCAATCCCCTTTTTGATAATCCCTAGCATGGAATTGGCCTTCTTCACTGCTGCCACACATTGGGGAGACACCTTCATGGAGCTGTCCACCAACACACCAAGATCTCTTTTCTGATCCATCACGGATAACTCAGTCAGAGCCCATGAGTTGATAGATGAAGTTTGGATTTTTTGCCCCAATATGCATTACTTTACATTTGGCTACATTAAAACACATTTGCTGTTAGAGATGGGCACGAACAGGAAAAACTATGTTTCGAGTTGTCGTGTGTCGGAGCCGGCCTGTTTCAGCTCGTTTCCGTTTTTGTGAAATTTTCCAAAAATTTGTCGTTTCGTTTGTTGGTTTTTCGTCTGTTGTTAGTACTGGTTTTGGGGGGGGGCTCCTGGAGGCACCTCTCTGGGGTGGGTGCCTCCTCTGGCCCGCCATGAAAGGAAAGCAGGCTCCTGGAGGCACCTCGTGGGTGCCTCCTCTCCTCACCTGCTACAAAATGGCATGCATAGCCAATTGGATATGCATACCATTAAGTTGCAGTTGCAGCAGGCAGAGGCACCTCGACGGGTGCCTCTGTGACTCACTGCCTGCTTGGGCTGGAGACAGAAGTGAGAGAGGACCGGACCCCTACGGGCGCCCGCTGTGACTCACTAAGAAGGGAAGTGTACTTGCTGTAGTGCAATGCGAGTACACAGATCTGGCTTGGGGTTAGGGGTTAGCGCAAGGGCTAGGATTAGGGTTACTGGTAAGGTTAGGGTGAGTTACTAGGGTGCACCTCTGGGTGCCTCTTTGTCCCACTAAGAAGGACAGTGTACCGGCGTATGGGTTAGGGTTAGGGTTCGGGTTCGGGCTAGGGTTAGTGGGCTTTTTATGCCCGACTGGCACATCCCAGAAGTCTCGGTTCAAACCTGGCCAAGTGGCCATGCAATTGGTGGAATAGCTCCAAAAATTTGCATGGTCCATTCCATGGCCAGCCCATCATTGTGCAGGTGTAAAAAAATAAAAATAAAATAAAATAAAATAAAATCAATGGAGACATTTTGTTGCAAGAAAAACCCACTGCTGCTACTGAAAAAATTCAAGCAATTTTAAAAATAGCTATTTTTGCATGTTTCTGTGGTGCTTTGGTGTGTTTTTGGACCACGATTTCAAAATAAATATTGCGGGTCACCCCATTTTGGATCCCCTGCCCGCACCGCATGGCGAGTTGGCGAGACGACGAGGATGCACAGCCCAGGAGAGGAGAGGGGGAGGTCGGGGACCTCCCGCCCCCCAGAAACCACTCTTCTGGTAGGTGCCCTCACTGAGGCAGGCCGCAGGCATATTTTCGCCTGCTTTTTTGACCGGGATTGGGTTTTTTAAAAATTTTTAAAACTTTTTTCCTGTGCCGCGCCGCTTGGCGAGTTGGCGTGGGCGAGTGCGACTCGACAACGAGGATGCGCACTTTGCGCAGCCCAGGAGAGGAGGGGAGGGAGGCTGGGGACCCCCCAAGAAACCACCCCTCTGGTAGGTGCCCCCCTCACTGAGGCAGGCATATTTTCGCCTGCTTTTTCGGCCAGGAATCGGTTTTTTTTTTTTTTAAATTTTTAAAACTTTTTTCCTGTGCCCCTTGGCATCGCGCGATCGCTGCAATGCCAGGAACTACAATGACAAATCAGACCCAATTTTTCTTTAGTCGGTTTGAGTTCGAGTTCTGGTGGGGTAATTGTCGTTACCGTTTCCGTTCCGTAACGGAAACGAGAAACGGAAACGGAAACGAGAATTTTGCCAAGTCGTGCCAATGTCTATTTGCTATTTCTCAGCCCATTCCCCCGGTTTGGAGAGATCCTTCTGGAGTTCTTCACAATATCCTCTGGTTTTTACCACACGGAAAAGTTTTGTGTCATCTGCAAACTTGGCCACCTCACTGTTTATCCCTGTCTCCAGGTCATTTATGAACAGATTGAAAAGCACCAGTCCCAGGACAGAGCCCTGGGGCACACCGCTTTTCACTTCTCTCCATTGTGAAAATTTCCCATTGACACCTACTCTTTGTTTCCTGGGTCTCAACCAATTCTCAGTCCATAAGAGGACCTGCCCTCTTATCCCCTGAGTGTGCAATTTTCTCAGTAGCCTTTGGTGAGGGACTGTGTCAAAAGCCTTTTGAAAATCTAGATAGAATATATCCACCGGTTCACCCAAATCCACATGCCTGTTGACCTTTTCAAATGACATCACAGAGCTTGCAGACCTCCACCTTCTGTTTCAGGATTCCCCACGGATGCTCTATAAGGTTTGGTCTGGAGACATGCTTGGCCAGTCCATCACCTATACCCTCAGCTTCTTTAGCAAGGCAGTGGTCATTTTGAAGGCGTGTTTGGGGTCATTATCATGTTGGAATACTGCTCTGCAGCCCAGTCTCCAAAGGGAGGGGATCATGTTCTGCGTCAGTATGTCACAGTACATGTTGGCATTCATGGTTCTCTCAGTTAACTGTAGCTCCTCAATGCCTGCAGCACTCATGCAGACCCAAATCATGACACTCCCACCACCATGCTTGAATGTATGCACCACACACTTGTCTTTGTACTCCTCATCTGGTTGCCACCACACACACTTGACACCATCTGAACCAAATAAGTTTATCTTCGTTTCATCAGACCACAGGACATGGTCCCAGAAATCCATTACCCATGTCTGCAGCAAACCATATGCAAACTTTCTTGTGCATCATTTTTTTCTGGGATGACAGCCCTGCAGACCAGTTTGATGCAGTGTGTGGCATATGGTCTTAGCACTGACAGGCTGACCCCCGCCACCAGCACCACTTCAACCTCTAAAGCAGGGATGGCGAACCTATGGCACACATGCCAAAGGTGGCATGTGGAGATCTTTCGCATGGCACGTGACAGGTTCCCTGCCCCCCACTTCCCCCTCCACTGGACCAATCATGAGGAATTTGCAGAGGGGGAAGTAGGGTGACAGGGAGCATGCAGATGGAATTAAAAGAAATGCAACAGAATCAATAATAAAAGATTTTCATGTTCCTTTTTTTTTTGGCTAGTATTTCATCTTGGCCCTCACAGCCAACAAAACATCTGGTGCAAATACAGGAACACACATACCAATGGATGACTAGTTTTGAAAAGCTGTTTTGGGAACCCTCTGGTATGTTTCGTCAGCATGCCCTGTACTCTATTAAAAGAAAAAAGCACAAAAATTCAAGCTGCTGCCTTCTATTAGTTGTGAGTTTCTCAGGCTGTTTGGCTGTGTTCTGGAAGTTTTTCTTCCTGATGTTTTGGCAGACTCTGTGGCTTACATCTTCAGAGGGCAAAGAACTCAGGGAACTAGGAATTTCTCTCTGTGCTCTGGGGTAGAGAGAAGCTTGTCCTATGCAGGACAATAGGTGTTAGTCATTGTATTGTGATGGAAGGATTAAGAAGTTTCAACATAGGCCCTTTGTACATGACCCCTAAACTCTGCCGCAAATGGCTCCCAGCTCCGGAGCTTAAAATTGTTTCCCCACCAGCTCCGGAGTTTACAGATAATTATTAAGTGCGACCACGCCCACCTAGGAGCGTCCCAGCGCACTTTTCAGGTACCTGCTCTCTGGAGGTGAAAATTCCTGATGCGGATATAACGTAGTGACTGCCCGGCTCTCCTTGCTTCTCTTTGTTCTTTTTTTGCCCCCCGCCCCTTTAAGAGATCTCAATGCAGTTCCGGGACGACAGAACGGAGGTGAGCGGCATTCTTTTCTTCCTTTTTTTCTCCCTCCCCTCACGCAGCCAGCAGCCAGGAGTGCGGAGAGGGTGGGAACGCAGGAACAGCGACAAACCCCTAAGATCAATGGTCCGAATTTAAGTGGCCAGCGGATCTTAGGGGTCGTGTGAAAAGGCCCATAATCAGAGGTAGCAATGATCCTAATATGTAGCAACATAATCAGGAGTAGCAATGGTGAGTGTCGTTAGTTGTTCTATTGTGTGATTAATGTGGTTTTATTGTTTCAAGTACTAGCCTACTTTTGGTTCAGCCAAGAAATATGGCAAGTAGCATATTCAAAAACCTGAAGAGCATAACAACATTTCATCCATATTAATAAGACCCTCTTGCTTATACCTAGAGAGAGCAAAGCTTCCTCTACTGGTATCCCCCCCACGGCTGCAAATTTCTAATGCAAATCAACCATCGAGTAATATTTATATTACAATAATAACATGGAGAAACTTGCTTAATATCAGAAGACTTAGTGGAGCAGATGAATAGCTTCAACCGGATATCCATGGGATAGAAATTCAATTAAAAACCGCAAGTGGCACAGGAGTGCTAGTTATTGTTCAACAAGCACCAGAGGGCCTTTCCTGGAATACAGCCATTAATGACACTAGTTGAGAAATTCTGTTTTCCTTTATGGCAATCTGTTAACTTGCATAAAAGTAAAATTAATAGAAAAGGGAGAGAGACACAGCAGCAGCTAGGAGAACATAAAAAAGCCAAAGGCTAATTTTTTTGTATAATTATGGATTAAACACATTATGATAAGGAAATTAAGTAAATGTCAAAATAATTGTAAAAATGAAGAATCAATGTTTTTTAAATGTTCATATTATTATTGTTTTGAGTTTACCTTGCACATTTTTACCAAAATTCCTTTCCATGCATAGTGCCTTTCCATTTCTACTTCCACTTAGAACAGGCATGTCCAAACTTCGGCCCTCCAGATGTTTTGGACCACAACCCCCGCCGTCCTTTGCCATTGGCAATCTAAGCTTAGAATTCTGGGAGTTGTGATCCGAAACATCAGGAGGGCCAAAGTTTGGACATGCCTGACTTAGAGGCATGCTCTCAGCAAGGCTGCCTTTGTGGATCAAAATCATCATCACCACCACTCATCTGTGCAGGTACAAGGAAACATTTGTCTCTCCCACAGTTGCCCTCTATGTAAACTCTTAGAAGCAGGAGCATAGTCCTGACACTTCATGGTGCCAGCCTTTTTCCCCCAGGCAGGGCCTTCCCAGGTCACTCCCCATTGGTTCTGTTAGATCACTTTCTCCATGTCTTCTCCTCAAGTTTCTACCTTCCAGTGTCTTTTCAGACTAGCTTCAAAACCAATCGGATTTCACAGAAATAAACAGGTTGGGGGGGAATGAGAGAAGAGAAAGAGAAAGAGAAAGAGAAAGAGAAAGAGAAAGAGAAAGAGAAAGAGAAAGAAAAAGAGATATTCTCCAGTTCGTATCACTCATTCAAAGCAGAAACTGGCTTCTTGTTGTCTTCTTTGCCTGCCTATTTGCTTGATTAGAATGGCTTTCCCTTCTAGTTGATTTATACAACAACATCTATAGAATTGGAACCATCCCACAGGACTGGCTGAAATCCACTTTTATACCACTTCCAAAGCAACTTAATGCAAAAAGTTGTAATGAATATCGGACAATCAGATTGATGAGTCACATCCAGAAGTTATCTTGAAAAGTCCTGCATTTAAGAATATATTGGAGGTGTGAAGAGAGCATTGGAGATAACCAGTAAGGATTCAGGAATGGATTTGGAACTCAGGAAGCATTATTTAGTCTTCAAATACTAGTTCAGCAATGTCTCGGTGTTAATGTTGATGTTTTCATTTGCTTCATTGATTAAGAAAAAGCATTTGAATCAGTTAAACATAATAAACTTATTAATATTCTTAAAGAACTGGGCTTGAACAGTCATGATATAAGGATTGGGATTTTGTATTGGAATCAGTGTGCTGGTGTCCATATAGATGGTCAGATATCAGAAGAGGTATCAGTTACAAAAGGTGTTTGTCAAGGTTGTGTTCTGTCACCTCTACTTTTTAATATTTATTCAGATACTCTGGAAGGAAAGAATCAAGGTGTGAAGGTGAATGGACTTCTTGTTAATAACATTAGATATGCTGACAACACTGTCCTGCTTGCAACTAGTCTGGCAGATTTGCAAAGATTATTGGATTCTGTTGCTGCAGAAAGCAGTGCCATGGGATTGTGACTTAACATGAAGAAGACAAAATGGATGGTTATAAGTAAAAAACATAATGGTTCACGGAACCTTCTCAAGATTAGCAGTGATATAGCTGAGAGAGTATTATTATAAAGATAATTAAACGGACCCGACCTACTGGGTCCAGAGTTATGGGCGGCAGCGGTGGGGGACTGCTGGGCTCGGCCGAGGAAGATGGCACCGCCCACGTGGAGCCCAGGCTCCCAGATCACATGGGGCGCCCAGGCCAATCCCAGTGCCCACCCCCATCCGTAGGTACGAGCGGGCATCCAGGGACCCACCGCCCATGCATGCGCCCGCACCTTTTGGGCGCAGCATTCAAAAAGGGGATGGGCCCGCTGGGAAGCGCCATTTCCACCAGTGAGCGGAGTGTTCAGGAGATGCCACGGGTGGAAGCACTCGACGCAGCTGATCGTCGGGACTTCCGAAGAGCCCCGAAGTCCTCCCTTAGCTCAGCTGAGCCCCGAAGCCCTCCGCTTCTCCAGCTGGGAGTTGGGAGCTGGCGCAGCGCCAGCGCTCACCAGCTGGCTGTCGGAGGCCAGAAGTGTGCCCTATTCAAATCCCTGGAGCTCCCACATCAAGGATGAAGAGCCCCGAAGCCCTCCGCTTCCCCAGCTTGGAGTTGGGAGCGGGCGCAGCGCCAGCACTCACCAGCTGGCTGTCGGAGGCCAGAAGCCCGCAAAATTGAGGCCGTGGAGCCCCCTTCATTTGCAGCCGCGAGCCGGGATGGACCTGTGCCAGCCCCTACCAGCCGGGGCCAAGAGTTTGAACAAAGGACTGCAGCAGGAGTAGGGGGTGCATCGGCGCTCTGCCAGGTCTGGCAACCCCAGTGGCAAGCGGGCGGGTCTGGGGTGGGGGACACCAGCGGACACCCTAGCAGGTGGCAGTAAGCCATCCTCAGTGCCCCCAGCACTAGCCAAGGGCCCAGGTCTACGAACAGGCAAGACTTGGGTGGGGAAGTGGGCAGAGCATAAGCCCAGGGGTCACTGGCACCAGGCTACCCCAATACCTGGCGTAAGTCCCTCACACCCCATAAGAGGCCAGTCGCTGCATTAGTAATCAGCATGGCTCCACGTCGGCCCAAGGCCCCTGCTTGCACAAGCAGCACAGCCACTGAGGCAGCAGCCCCCAGGCGTAGTGCCAGAGAGCGTCCACCCACATCCTGTACAGGGTGTTCAGGTAATCAGCCAGCCCAGTCGACCAAACCCAGCAGCAGCGCCAGTGCGGGGGGGTCAGATCACCAATCCAACCAGCAGACCCTTGCCATTAACATCAACAGCGGGGGAGGCCCAGGGAGCTCAGGTTACCTGCCAAACTACCAGATCCAAGTCACCAGCAACACCAACGGGGGAGGCCCTGGGGGCTCGGGCCAACCATCCAATCAACAGATACAGGCCACCACTAACAACAATGGGGAAGGTGGGGGATCCCCAGCCGAAGGCATGACCAGTCAGATAGCTGACCTAGCGCAAGCAATCAGTAGGCAACTGCCACAAGCCAACGCCTTGCAGAATCTTGGCCAAGCTTTTGCAATGATCTCCAGTCACCTGGTAAACATTGCACAGTCAAGCACTGCTAACAACAGCCTAACCACAACAGCTTCTTCACCACAGGTAAATAGGCCCCCCCCAAGGCCTGTTGAATCTAGTGAGGCCAGACAGTCCTCATCGGAAGGGGAAAGGAGCCCACCGCGCAAGAGAAAATGGCATGCAGCCGCATGACCTAAGCGCAGAAGGAGCCGGAGAGACAACTCGTCCACCGATTCGTCAATGAGTGAGCCTTCCTCCGATGAGGAGGACAGGGACAGGGACTATTGGGGGGAGGCGGCAGAGGTGCCAGGTGGGCCACCCGCAAGAGGGAGAAATACCTCAGGTCAAAAGGGTGGGACAGAGCACAGGGCCATGAGGGCCAGCAAAAATCATCCTTTATGGATGATGAGGATCCTCCTGGGTTACACATCAGCAGGAGGGTATGGAAGGCCATCCTACAAGGGTTCTACGTAGATGTATTCACACTGCTAAAACCGGACGAGGACGAAGGTAAAATTAAGGAAAGGCATAAGAGGTATAAGCCCAAATCTCAAACAGTGGAGAGAACATTTGATAACTGGCTGGAGGGTTTCGCAAAATACGCAAGCATAGTTCAGGCGGCCTATCCCGAGAGAACATGGCATTTGAATAATCATCTTAAAAATGTGCTATGTGCTCAGAGGCAGGCGGGGGATGTGGCTGCTCTGGCTTATGACGAGCGTTTTAGGAGAAGGGCATCCAAAAGTTCCAACACCAGATGGGACCTGATACATAGTAAACTGTGGTTGTGGGAGGTTGGGCCTCATATGAAAGGCAGGCAGGATGGTGGTAAAAAAACCCTGCTGGCATAGAAAGGAACCCTCAAAAAGGACATGCTGGGAGTTCCAAGTCAGCAAGTGTACCAGGGCAAAATGTAAATTTGATCACGAATGCGACATTTGTGCGGGCTCGCACCCCAGGGTGGCATGTCATAAGCAAAAAGGCACCCAACAGCCCTTTCAAGGGACCAGGCCCCCATCAAAACCAAACATCTCCAACGAGGCCGCAGCCACCACCTCATCCCAGGGATCTTCTGCAGGCCGCAAATAACAAGGAGCCCCCCGTCTGCCTCAGGGAACTGGCCTGCACACCTATTCAAACGGCTGCACTGGTGCCCCTACTGTTAGCCTACCCCAAAAGAAAGGAGGCACTCTATCTGTGGGAGGGCTTTAACAAAGGTTTCAGGATCCCTTATACAGGCCAACGAGCCCCATTCGAGGCCCCCAACTTAAAATCGGCAAAAGAATACCCTGCCATAGTCAGACAAAAAATCAACAAGAAAATTATGGCAGACAGAATGGCGGGTCCCTTCAACAGCCCCCCGCTACCTGATTTTAGGGTATCACCGCTTGGGGTGGGCCCCAAAAAGTCACCTGGAAAGTATCGACTAATCCACCACTTGTCGTACCCTAGCAAACGATGCAATCCCCCCAAAACTCACATCAGTAAAATATAACAGCTTTGATCAAGCCATCAACCTGGTCAGGCTACAAGGTAAAGGAGCTCTGCTAGCTAAGTGCAACATTCAATCTGCCTTCCGCCTACTTCCCATCCATCCAGACGATTTTGCCCTGTTGGGCAGCAAGTTCGAGGGCAAATGGTACGTAGACAAAGCCATGCCCTTCAGCTGCTCCATTGCTTATTTTTAATGTCTGGAGCTTCCACTGAACATCTTCATTCTCTTCTTCCTCTATCCATCTCTGGTACACAGTCCATTTCTCCTTGATTTTCTCTATTTTGTCTTTCCACGGCATATCTTGGTCGATAATAGAAATTACATCTGATTGAATAATTTCAAACAAATAGTTATGCCATTTCTTTTCAGTCCATTTGCTCTTGTCTTTCCAACCTGCCTCTATGACTGCTTTGCCTGCTGATACCATTGCTTTTAGTAGTTCTGCATGCTTCTTCTCTACTGTATCTATTCCAACTGAACTTAAACACATTAATTCAGCATCTATTTTTATATTTACTGGGAGTAATTTATTTATTTTATTAACAATAATTTCCCAAATTTTTTAAACTTCAGGACACTCCCACCACATATGAGAATACCAAGCTGCTCCATTGCTTGTGCAGCATTTGAAACCTTCAGCTCCTTTATAGAGTGGGCTGCCCGTCAGATGGCTCAGTGCGGGGCCATTAATCATTATTTAGATGACTTCCTTCTGATTGGCAAAAGGGGCACACAAGAATGCTCAGAGCTCCTCCACATGTTCCAGGACTTAGCGGGTGAGCTGGGGGTACCTTTAGCAAAAGAAAAAACTGAGGACCCAAGACCAAAAATTACATACCTGGGGATTGAAATTGACACAGGGGCGGGCGTGTCGCGTCTCCCCCCCCAGACAAGCTTGCAGCTCTCAAAAACCACATTGCTAACACTTTGCAGAAAACCAAAGTTACATTGAGGGATATACAGTCGCTTCTAGCCCACCTCAACTTTACATGCTGCGTAGTAGCCCCTGGCAGAGCATTCTGTGCTAGGATAGCTCATGTCATGGCAGGGATCACTGCCCCCCATCACCACCTGAGGCTCACAAAAAGCCTTAAGCAAGACCTCAGTGTATGGCAAGAATTCCTGGAAAATTTTAATGGCACCATCATATGGCGGCTACCATGCCACTTGGGCAATTCACTCCAAGTCCACTCGGACGCAGCAGGAGCCATAGGCTTTGGCGTATATTTTGATGGTCGGTGGTGTGCCAGCAAATGGCCAGAGCACTGGCAGGGTACAGAAATCCTCAGGGACATGACATTCCTGGAGTTATTCCCCATAGTAGTCGCAGTCACCATCTGGCAAAAACAGCTTCGGAATAAAAGGGTCTGATTCTGGTGCGACAACCAAGCGGTGGTCGCCATCATCAACCACCAGTCTTCTAGATCTGAGCGGGTCATGGGTTTGGTATGCAGACTGGTACTCCTATGCCTACAGGCTAACATCCACTTCTCAGCTAAGTTTGTCCCCAGGCTGGTTAACGAGATTGTGGATGCATTACCTCGCTTCCAGTTCGACAGGTTCTGGCATCTGGCCCCACAAGCAAACAACGAGCTGGACCCGTTCCCCGGCGAGCTTTGGAACCTTGGGAACAAGATGTCATCCAGGGTGCCCTCAACTCCATCGCACCTGCCACCCTAAAATCATACTGCAAGGCTTGGGAATTGTTGCAGGGCTTCACCACCCGGCAGGGCATTCCACCAGATAGCCCGCTCAGTGGGCCAACAATACTGAGATACCTACACGCACTATGCAGAGAGGGAAAGTCCGTCAGGGCCCTTAGGGTGCACCTAGCTGCATTGTCATTTTTCAACGAATTCAGTAGCAACTGGGACCCGGGTAAAAGCCCACTAGTGAGACAGGCGCTACAAGGGTGGGGAAGACAAGATCCCAGAACCCCGGACAGGAGGAAGCCACTGACTCTGGACATTCTAAAAGCGGTCCTAAAGCAACTAAAAACAGTATGCATGTCCAGTTATGAGACCACCCTATTTTATGCAGCTTTCACCTTAGCATTGTATGGTGCCTTCAGGGTGGGCGAGCTGGTGGCAGACTCGTGTAGCGACACAAGCAGCAGAGCCATACGCTTCTCTGATGTCAGTATGGGGGGGGGGATCAGGTACATTTATTCCTCAGCTCATCAAAAACAGACCAGGATAGTGCCGGCACAAGCATCAGGCTGCGGGCACAAAACGGTCACGTTCCATGCTCAGTCCAAGCGCTGAGGGCCTTTTTGGAGGTGAGAGCAGGAAAAGGGGGCCCTTCTGATTCATAAGAATGGCCACCCACTAACAAGGTACCAATTCGCCAGGGATCTCAGGAAGGCCTTGGGTAAAGCAGGTTTCCCCCCTGCAGACTTCGGCACTCACTCCTTCCGCATCGGGATAACATCCCAAGCTGCAGCGGTAGGGGTCCCACCCAATAAAATCCAGGAAATAGGCAGATGGAGGTCAAACGCTTATCAAGGGTATATACGCTGTGTGGGTAAATCTGATTTGACACCATTTCTGTTCTAGTTTCCATCGCAGGCGCCGCAAAGCAAGTATGGATTGTTGGACACAGCATAGTGCACTGGGCCTGGAAATGGGCGGCTAGATCCCCAGCCGGAGAACACCTGGGCTTCACTCAAGCTGCCAAGATCTCATGGCTGGGTAAAAGGGGGATGTGTTGGAACCAGTTCCTGCCAAACCATCTGGAGACGCATCAGGGAACAGGGCCCTCCCAACATCCTAATAGTACAGCTGGGCGGGAATGACCTCACAGAACAGAAGGCAGTAGATCTCATCCTTAGCATGAAGGCCTCCTTGGAATTTCTACACGACTCCTTCCTGAACATGGCTATCTTTTGGTCGGACCTGCTGCAGAGGAGGTCATGGAGAGGCACCAGATCCCAAAGGGGAGTAGAGAGGGCCCGCAAAAAAAGTCCCTACCCATGGGAAAACTAGCACTGCAATGGGGTGGGCGGATCATTTTCCCCCATGATATTTCTTTCAGGAATGAGGACCTGTTCCAGGCAGACGGTGTGCACCTGTCAAACGCCAGCACAGAGTGGTGGCTTGCGAGCATCAAGGCCACAATTGGCAGTTGGTTAGAGCTGCAGTATTCTGGTGGGAGTCGGGTGTAGCCCTGCCTCTAGTGGCGGTTTGGAGGCATTGGGGCTGGATCCAGGCTGATGTGGCAGCAGGGTGGAGCCTGCGCAGCTCGGGAGCAACAGGTCGGTCAGCGGACCCATGGAAAAGAGCAAGTAATGTCCCAGCTCGGGCGGGACATCAGTCAGCAGCTCTGCATGGCTTAGCGAGGAAATCCCGAAGGAGTCTGCGCCCACGGGGATGTCCGGAAGCCGAGGTCAAGGGTGCTGCTACCTGGAGGTGTTACCTGCGCATCAGGGGGCAGGCGGGTCCCCCGATGGAAGATGGATCTGACCCAATGCCTGGCCAGAGTACTGCAGTTTTCTTAGTGTCACCAATGCCAATAAAAGCTGTGGCCATTTCTTTTCTTCCCAAGAACTAATGTGTCAGAGTGGTTTCTTGGTTCAGCAGACCCCTACGCTCAGCGTTAGCCCATAACAGGGATCTTTCATGCGAAATCCATTGTAGAATTGAACAAGCCAGAAATTCCTTCCAGAAAATGAGGAAAGTCTTGACAAATTGGGGCTTATTTATCACACTTCATACTTGAATACTTTGATCCTATGTATTCAGGTTACATCTCTATGGTGTTAAAACTTGGACCCTTACAGACGCATTATGTAGGAAGCTGGAAGCATTTGAAAAGTGGACGTACAGACAAATTCTGAAGATAACTTGAACAGAGAGGCACTAATATGGCTGTATTACAGCACATGAAAAATAAGCAAGAAAACCACAATACTCTAAAGAGAAGAAAACTGCAATATTTCAGACACATAATGTGCAATAAAAAATACCATCTGCTGCATGTTGTACTTCAGGAAAAAGGAGATGGGAAGTATAGATAGATAGATAGATAGATAGATAGATAGATAGATAGACAGACAGACAGACAGACAGACAGACAGACAGACAGACAGACAGACACACACACACACACACACACACACACACACACACACACACACACACACACACACACACACAGTGGTACCTCTACTTACAAGCAGCTCTATGTAAGAGCAATTTGTCTTAAGAGCGGAAAATCGTTGGCAGTTTAACTGCTGCCTTACAAATTTTTGATGCAGTCTGCTCTACCTATATGTTTTCAATTTTTTTTTTTTTTTACTTTTAGATATGGCTGCTCTACTTACAAGTTGTTTGACTTATGAGCATGCATTCAGAATGGATTAAACTCGTAAGAAGAAGTACTACTGTACGTATGTGTTGTGAGAGTGTATGTATGTAATTGGTATGTGTGTCATAAGATGAATTTTTCCTTCCCCTTTACATTCGTCTCATGAGTTACATCCTTGCCCAGCCTGGGCTGTTTGCCTGGAAACAGCCCAGGCTGGGTGAGGATCAGTGGGTCCCTGCTCTGCCCACCAATTTGGTGGGCACAGCAGAGATTCACTAACCTTTGCACAGCCTGTGTTGCTTGGAAGGGAAGCAGTGGTGGTGATCTGCCGCCACTGCTTGCTTTTCAAGCAGCACAGGCTGGGAGAAGATCCATGAGCATGGAGCCATGGATCTTTGCCCAGCCCAGGAGGGTTAGAAGGCAAGCAGCATTGGTGATCTGCCACCACTGCTTGCATTACAACCCTCCTGGGCTGGAAGAAGATCCATGGGCCGTGCTCTGCTCTGATCCCTCTGATCCCTGGGATGTGTGCATGTTCGGATGGCTCGGGTGGGTTGGGGGAGGTGCCACCCCCTCCCAACCCACTCAAGCAGTGCAAACATGCACTGATCCCAGGGAAGTGTGCCTGTTTGGGCAGCTTGGGCAGCTTGGGCAAGAGGTACGCCTCCCTCCCAACCTGCCCGCAAACATGCCATCCCAGGGACATGTTTGGGCAGCTCGGGTAGGTTGGAAGTGGGGTGCGCCTCTCGCCCAAGCTGCCCAAGCTGCCTGAACAAGCACACTTCCCCGGGATCAGTGCACGTTCACCAGAACAGATTAATTGGTTTTCATTGCATTCCTATGGGAAACAGTGCCTCTTAAGATGATTTTTTTTTGTAAGACAATAGGCTTGTTTTGGCTATTGTCCAAGTTATGAGCCTATTCAGACCAGGGTGTTGTGAAGTCAAGGTGAACTATAAATTGGAGGACTAGCGCTAACTTTCCTCAGACTGTTGAAGCTGCTTGGATGAGTAGCAAAACATTTCAATCTCTCAAGAAAAGAAGTCCAGTTGTCATGGCTCAACTTCCAAATAACCTCACCTGGATGACTGAGAATCTTCACAGACATCTCATAACAAACTTTATGAGGTGGGATGTGAAGAATATTCTCCAGTCTTCAAATATGCCAGTGCCTCCCAGGGGTCCATATGGTCCCAAATGAGAATGGCTGGATTAGAGCAGTGCTCCCCAACCTTTTGTCCTCCATTTTTGATAATTTTTCTTCGAAGCTGGGGGTGGGGGTGGGGGGGGGGGAGAATGCGAAAGTGGGGTCCCGGGGAGGCAAAGGGGGGTGAAAGTAAAGGATGGGAGGGAAGGAGGAGGGGGAGGCACGAGAGCGGCAGCGGCACTCACCGGCTTGGGGCGTCGGGGTGCCACTCCCCCACACACACACAGGCGGGGTGGGGGGAACCCAGGGCTCCTGGGCAGGCGGGCCCCTGCCTCCTCCTCCCATCGTCTGCTGCTGGCGCCCCGCTTGCTCCTGCTGCCGCCTCCGCCGTGGGCCTCCTCCTCCGCTGGGGAAAGGGGGCGGGGCGCCAGCAGTGCTTTCCCGGCGGAGGAGGAGGCCCACGGCAGCGGCGGCAGCATTTAGCGAGACCTTAGGCGCCCCGCGCGGCACCCGCCCGGCCGCGCCAGGAAGCGCTCGCGGCACCAACGAGCCGCCGCCGCCACCTCCTGCTCCTGCTCCGGTTCCTCCTCCTCCTCCTCCTCCTCCCCCAAAGAAGCTGCTCCTTCGGCGGCGGCGGCGGGAGGAGGAGGAGGAGGATGCGCTGCCGCCGCCGTGGCTGCTGCTGCTGGTGGTGGTGGTGGAGGGCGAGGAGGAGGAGGGCAGAGGAGGAGGAGGATGCGCCGCCGCCGCTGGTGGGCGGAGGAGGGAGGCAGCGGCTCCTCCTGCGCTCCTCCAGCCTTCCTCCTTCACCGGCCGCCCGCGGGAGAGAAGAGGAGGAGGAGGAGGGCGGCAGAGGAAAAGGGGAGGAGCCTCCCAGCGTCCCCAGGCGGCCCGGTGCCAACCGGCCCACAGACCGGCACCGGTCCGCGGCCCGGGGGTTGGGGACCACCGGATTAGAGGATCCACATTTTTAAAGTTACAGCAAAGAAGGTGATGTCTGTGGAAAAACAGAATGTCACACATACTCTCATAAAATCAAATCATGCTTTCACAGTGGTTTTTACCTAGTATCCAGCAGCAGCTAGGTCACTGTATTTATTTATTTCATAGTATACAGATGTAATCAGTTAATTAATTTGGCAGTTAAACTTTAACTTAATTGGGTGGCAACTGTAGCTGAAAAGATTTCACTAGAGTGGGTTTATAATACTACAAAAACAATGGTGGCCCAAGAGATTATGTTGCTCAAAGCATGGTAACAACAAATACAACTCCTTCATCCAGCCAAGTTGTTTTGGCACAGAAAGCAAAAGATTCCAGAACATTCTGATGAGAAAATACGATTGGGGGAGTAAATAAGTAACATTTGCTGTTCTTTCATAGCTATCTAAATCTGCTGCTTGAGAGGGTTGACTTATTTTGCCTATTAAAAAACATGCTAATTATAAGCATCACCCCAATCATCATGTTGCAAACTTGACAGAGAAAAATCCCTCCATTCTAGCAGTCATGAGTCATTTTTTTCCCTTTAAAATATGTTGAATGTGTTCAGTCTTGAGCACAAATCATTCCTCACAATAGTGGTGTTGCACAAGATAAGATATGAATATCAGTATCACTGCTCAAGTCACATAGACATGCTGGGGCACATAAGATATTTTCCATCACTAGGTAAAACACCTCAGAAACATAGGACTTGGAAGTGACTAGTTACAAATAACTAGTTGCAGTACTTGAAATTAGTACCCATTTCCAATAATGAAAGTATAATTACAAATTTAACATACAGCATTACCTTATTCCTTTCTTAAAAACAACTATAACTTTTATAGTCACAGCAGTAAGGCTTCATTATTTATTTATTTATTTATTTATTTATTTATTTATTTATTTATTTAGATTTGTATACCACCCATCTAGGAACGGAGGCCACTCTGTGTGGTTTACAACAAAATATACAACACAATAAAAGTATTTAAAAAAGGAAATAAAAGGAAAAGGAAAATCACATATTAAATAACTATACATACAACACTAAATGATAACAGAGGAATATAATACGATACAAACGCTGGCTCATGCTGTGTCTGTTATATCAATTGGGCTGAGCTTATAAGGAAAAATAGTGTGTTTTCCTCATAACAATCATCTGTTTTTAAATGTATTTTTTCATCACTTACAATAAATAGGAAATGAATGAGTAACAACATTTAGAAGCATTTGCAACAGGTGTGGGGATCCAACAGAGTAGCCCACTCATATGTGGCTGGAACAGCATCTGAGATTATACGGGGGGTCAGGGAGGAAGGGTCTGTCATGTGCTCTGCTGACACAGGAAACAATGGGATAGGTGGCCTCCTGCTGTCCACCAGAAGATTCAAAATATTGCCTGGGGCAGGCAGACTGGAGTGAGACTTCAGTTCATCTCCTCCACATTAAAGTGGGAGATCTGAAGCTCCCTAGCCAGTGTGTGATCTGCCAGGATTCTGGGCTGGCAACAGGTGAATCTCAATGGCTCCTAATGGAAGGAAGCTTATCACTTTATATGTTTTGAGCACAATACTGCCTCAACTGGACAAAATACATTGGTCCAAGTATGAGTCTTGGCCATTCAGAATTGAAGATGGATTGCCAAAAGCTGTGCTTAATGATCTTGTATGTGTTTTATGCACGCGGGGCCTGCTCAGCTTTAGGTCAAATACTTTGGACAGCCTTGAAAACATAGTAGGCACTAACTATATTTTTAAAGGTATTTTCAGGTTGCACTAAGAGGCAAGGACATTTCTAAATATATTGCCCCGAAATATATTGCTGCCCCAAGACACTTCTTGCATAATTAGCTAGCTGCAAGTAGCATCCAGTAATGGAACGCAAAGCCTCTATGGTTTATGTACAAAGTTTCTATTATGCCTTTAAATCAAATGAGTTCCAGGGCTGCTAACAAAAAAAAATAAGACAAATTAAAAACAGCAATGAAAGCTTAAAAGAGATAAAAGATTAGGCCAATGTAAGCTGGTGGCTCTGATTTCATGGGGGAGGGGCATTTAAGATACTATACGCATTAATCAAAACTTTTATGCCAGTATCATATGTCTTGAACCAATAGCTTTTCCCATTTGGGAATGAATGCATTTTAAATACATAATACAATTACTATACTCTAAAAGCTGTCTCTTGAGTGTTCATATTTAGGCAGAGGACATGGATGCATGGATGCAGCAGCAGGCAAGTGTTTCAGATCCACCCTAGCAGATTTGTATACCTGCTCTATACTCACTTGTTTCTCATTAAGAGGTATCCAGAGATAGTCAATGGCACCATTATGTCTAGACCAGTGTTTTTCAACCTTTTTTGGGCAAAGGCACACTTGTTTCATGAAAAAAATCACGAGGCACACCACCATTAGAAAATGTTAAAAAATTTAACTCTGTGCCTATATTGACTATATATAAAGTAATTCTCTTGAATAGGAATCAAATAAACACAAAGAAAGTATTTTATAATTACTTTATTATGAAATAGTAAACAGAAATATGAAAAATTATAAAATACTTTATTCAGTGCGCAACCTGGGCCTGTTTGGCTGAACACAAAACTGATATTCTTCAGCTTTTCCAACGGCACACCAGGCAACATCTCGCGGCACACTAGTGTGCCGCGGAACAGTGGTTGAAAAACACTGGTCTAGACACAACCATCAACAGGACCAAAGAACAATGCAGGGACATTTCTCTTTGCCTCTTTTCCCACAGTTCCTCTCCCCACAATACCAGCTTCACAACACTCTAAGAAAGAAAAAGAAACTGAACATCTTTGTGCTTGTCTCATATTCATGTTCCCTCTTCAATTCCCAAACACTTAGGGTAAGGGTAAAAGAAAAAGACTCCTGAAATAAAACAGATCAAGGATCCAAAACCAATTACCAAAGCATAATCTTGCTCAGATGGACATGCTAAGAATAATTACCATCGCAAGACAAATGTCTGCTCTAGACACATTACAGAAGACTGTGTAATTAAATGTAGCAACCAATCTCGATTTATCTCCCCAGAAATTCCTTTTTAAAGGTTCACCTGCACAGGCTGGCCAAAGGCAGATTCCATGCAAGTTGTAGCCATTCCGAGTTGGGGAAACAGCGATCAAAACAGAATGAAAGAAGCAGAGAGAAAGCACCTGTCACTAGGAAGTAAGCGGAACAAAATGGCTCTCGCTCTCAACATTCTATACCCCTTAGAATAATGATTCTTGACACAGGCTTCAGTGACAACTCACATTCCGTTCAACTCTTTTGAAGAACAAACACCAAACAGATGTGTAGACAAGAAGGGCAATCTGACAGGTCCGTATTATGTAAATCTGTCTGCTTAAAAATCTGTCTAAATCTTCAGTATTGGCTGCCGTCTGAAGGGTGGGCAGCTGCCACAAAGAAAACAAAGCTATTTCTGTGTGCACGTCTTTCTTAATTGCATGGCTGTGTGTTCATTAACACAATCAGTTATTTCAAGTACAGGAAGGAGCCACTAGTTCTCCTCAACTTCTGGCATGTTTACCAAAGGTTTGCAAGGTGAAGTATGCTTGCATATTGAAGGGGTAAATAAGTCATAATGATCTGACAAAGAGCCTTTTGGTTCTTTTCATTTTAGGAGCCCACATAAACACAGTGTTTATGCTAATTGTCTCACAGTAAGGTACAGAGGTAAAGTTCTGAATGTAGGACAAGGTGGTTCATACTATCAGGAAATGCAGATTATAAAACAAATTAAAAATAAAACAAATTAAAAACAGTAATGAAAGCTTAAAGGAGATAAAAGATTAGGCCAGTGTAAACTTGTGGCTCTGATTTCATGGGGGAGGGGCTTTTAAGATACTATAGGCATTAATCAAATCTTTTATGCCAGTATCGTATGTCTTAAACCTATCTACGATTCAGAACCTTGGATAGCTCCTGTAAAGCCTGGATTAAAATCTGACAAAGTCACCACTAGAGATGGGCACGACTAGGGAAAATGACGTTTTCGAGTTGTCGTGTGTCGGAGGCAGCCCGTTTCGGCTCGTTTCAGTTTTTCGTGAAATTTTGCAAAAATTTGTCATTTCATTTTTCATTTTTTCGTTAGTATTGTTTTTTGGGGGGGTAGCGGGCTCCTGGAGGCACCTCTCTGTGGTGGGTGCCTCCTATCCTCACCCACCAGCGCTGCTACAAAAGGGCATGCATAGCCATATGCTATGGATATGCATATTGCAGACGCAGCAGACTGGCAGAGGCACCCCTCTTTGGGGTGCCTTCCCTGCAACAGTCGGTGAGACACAGTCAGGCAGCACTTGCAGGCATGGTTTGCATGCCACACAAATGCTGCTGCAGGAGTCAGCCAGAGCCACATGTGATGGACTGGCAGACTCTTTGCACCCGCTCCAAGGGAAATGTACTTGCGTGTAGTGCAATGCAAGTAGATCTGGCTTAGGGTTAAGACGGGTTAGGGCAAGGGCTAGGGTTAGGCAGTTATGGGTGAGGTTAGGGTGAGTATTGGGGTGCACCTCTGGGTGCCTCTGACCCACTTAGAAGGACAGTGTACTTGCGTATGGGTTAGGCTTAGGGTTCCAGTTCGGGTTCGGGCTACGGTTAGTGGGCTGTTTATGCCTGATTGGCACATCCCAGAAGTCTCTGTGGTTAACCTGGCCAAGTGGCCATGCGATTGGTGGAAAATTTGCATGGTCCACTCCCATGGGCGAGCCCATCATTGTGAATGTGCAGTTGTAAAAAAATAAAATAAAATAAAATAAAATAAAATAAAATCAACGGAGACTTTTTTTTGCAAGAAAAACCCACTGCTGCTACTGTAAAAATTCAAGCATTTAAAATAGCTAATTTTCGCATGTTTCTGTGGTGCTTTGGTGGGTTTTTGGACCACGATTTCAAAAAAAATATTGTGGTCGCCATTTTGGATCCCCCCGCCCGCACACCGCATGGCAAAGGCAGACGAGACGATGCCCCCCCGGCCTGGTACCAGCAGCGCAGCAGTAGCACTAGCCAAGGAGAGGGGGCGGGGAAACCCCCAAATAAAACACCCTTCTGGCCTGGTAGGTGCCCTCAGACAGTTTTCACCTGCTTTTAGGGCCGGGAATCGGGGTTTTTTTAACTTTTAAAAACTTTTTTCTGTGCTGCTTGGCATCGCGGGATCGCCGCGATGCCAGGAATGACCACGACAAATCAGACCCAATTATTCTTTAGTTGGTTCGAGTTCGAGTTCTGGTGGAGTAATTCCCATTACCGTTTCCGTTGCGTAACGGAAACGAGTAACGGAAATGGAAACGGGAATTCCGCTAAGTCGTGCCCATCTCTAGTCACCACTCTCTCCTGGGAAGAAATTCTGAACAATATGATCTGTTTGACAAGGCAATTGGCTACCTTGGACAGAGCCTATTTTCTGTACTGAACTAACATTGGGGCTTTTCCCAATGCTACTATTCTATTACTTACAAAGGTCAATAAATGGGGAAAACTGTTGCTAAACAATAAGAATCAAATTATATCTACTTACAGAGAAAGAATTATTTGTAAATGTTTGAAGCACAAAGTTTGGATTGGGTATTTAGTGTCTTGCCATTCTAAAATCTAGTATTTGTGATTATTTTATGGGGAAGCTGGCTATTTCTGTCATTTCCCACTGGCATCCTAAAACATTAGGAATTAGCAGTAAAACTCAACATGCACGAAGACTTACAGTGTGTATCAAATTATCTGTTTTATAGTTGCCACAGGTCAAACAGAATGCAGGCAGGAAGACTAATATAGTATATGAAGTTCTTGAAAAATTCTACCTGTTTTATCCAAAAACCCATAAACAAAAACTGCTAAGTAAATCTTCCATTGAACATGGACTCCCAGAAGTTTACTATAATGTGACCAGTTTTACTGAATGCTGACAAAAAGTTACCTAAATATCCTTCAAAGATATATTCACACTCTCAGCATTTCCCATCGCTTGTTCACCCATTTGATGTCAAACACTTCACTGCTTCCAGGATAAAGGCAGAGCTTTCAAGTGAAATAGAGAGAAATAGCCCTGATGATAGATGTGTTTGCACAATTGAAAAACTACGGTAAGAAATGTAATTCCCATGTTGCCCATCTTTTATCATGTTCAGGACATCCTTCAGCTTTTAACTTACTAGCCCCTTGGATAGAAGAATGCCACAGGAGATACAAATTAGGAAGTCAATAATGCATCTTGTAAATTTATTACTTGAACCATATGGGACCACAGCATCATGACAAAGCTCTCTCACATGTGCCCACCAAATGTTCCAGGATGGGTACTACAGTAATGTCCTTTTCATGCTTATATAGTTTTTTCTGCAAAGTATATAGGGCCAAGCAATTCTCGCTCTAGTTTGTAGGAGGCAATAAAATGGAAACTGCAATTCCTCCCTTGAACTCTGTTCTGTGGCTTTGATGGATTTACCATCAAAGGTTATAGTTTCAATTCACTCATTATCATCTTTATGCCAAACAGTTCAGATCCAACTAACATGTCTCCAAACTGATAAATACGGCATAAGCAGGAAGATGGTAGACCAAAAGGAGGAAAGTCTTCATCAACTCCTTTGTCACAACTGAATCACTTCCTGTTCATGCTTAAGCCTGTAATAGTTTCTCAGAGATGAGACATGAGTTTGGGTGGTCTTCCCTGAAGCTGACAGAATCCAACAGATTCCAGAATGGTTTTCAGAGAGTTTCTGGTTGCTGATCATTTTCCCTCCTAGGAAGGAAGACTGTGGAGTGAAGAGAGGATGAGCCAGTGACACTAAGAGCCTTGCTTATTTCTAAGCCAAAGACATCACTAGGGGCAACAAAGCTGACAGAAAGGTAGCTGGAACATAAGGAGAGGAAATTGTGCTTTGATTCTGGACAACTACAAGTCATCTCATGATAAAGCCTCTTTAATGGCAATGTCAAGTGTGAGCAAGCAATTATCCATTTACATTGTCTCCTCACAGTACCTTCCTGCAAGTTTTGGTGAGCCTGGATCTCTTGCTATTTGTTTCATCTGTGGATTTTAAGAAATCCTTAGAGGCAAGCTGTGAGATGGTTGCCAAACATTTTAAGGGGCAAAAAAATGGTTCACATCTTTCTCAAGATGGTTGCTGTTGTCAGATCAGGCCAGTCAATATGTGTGTGTGTCAGGAGAACTGCTTGGGCAAGTACTAACAGATGGTTTTAGTGATTAATCTTAATATGAACAAGGTGGTTAGATGACTACACTACTGCACATGTCTTCTTCATTACAAGTCATTACACTGAATATAGACAGCCTGTCTGCCTGGATACATGAGATTGTAAACTCCTTGAGAGAAAGAGAAATCCCGTCTGCCTTAAACACCTGTCTTGGGCATGAAATATTGATAGGTGTTAGAAAGTGCCTACACAACTCAAGCACTCTAATGTGATTGAATTTTAGAGCCATTATTTCAGGCATGGATGTGGCAATCAGACTTCACTCACATGAATAGGCCCAATGTTGGGAGAGATACAGGGCTGACTTTCTTGATTCTTAATGACTTTTGGTGACTCCTAATACCACTTACCATGCTATTCTTAGGAGAGTGCAGTAGGTTTACAAATGGACTATGATGATGATGGGATGATTCTCTTTCCACATGAAAAGAGAGAGCTCTCTAGCAGTTTTAGAAGCTTAGTGTTGTAATCTTCCTGTTTGATATCTAGCATCTATGTTGTGGTGTTCTTTTTCCCCTATTTTCAAACACCAATATGAAAACACTGTCCAGAGTTCTGCCATCACCAAGAGTTCAGGGATAAGGTGTTATCAACATGTCATTCAATTCCTCTTTTTGACCCAACTTAACAGAGGAAGAGATGGTGCTAAATTGGCCTACTGGCACACCGGCAATAAAAAGTTCTCTACAGAAAGGTTCATCTGATGTGATCTCTGCCTGATAATTATCTTGCTATGATCCCAAGTGATGCATATTGCTTTCATGTGGTGTTTGTAATTGTAACAATTGATTTTATTCTGTTTACAGTACCTTTATGTACAGTCCTGAAGGGCAATGAACTGAAACTCATTCTAGATCTCTTATTAGTGGGCTCACCTGTTGGGTATGGTTCACCTTGTGCTTTGAAAGAACAACACTTCTATTGAAGGATCCAATCAATGATCTGGAGGTGTTGACAACACACAGTGCTTTCAGACCAGTTTGACAACTGCAAGTGCTACCTAGGCACGTGACTCTTTGAACTACCGTAATATTGTAAAAGAGAAATGGTCTGTTCAATTGCCTATGGCACTCTGGCTGCAGAAAGTTTTCCACAGGAAGGTTCACCCTGTATCTACCCTGATGTTATCTCAGTGCCCCCAATTTTTTTTATAAACCCAGATATTGTACATTGTTTTCATACAGGATTTGTAATTCTAATAATTGCTATAATTCTGCTTATATCACAGTGATTTTATTTTTTGATTGTCTGGACTGCGTTAAAGCTGCCATGGCTACATTTTGAAGCATGACATAAAAATAAAAAATGGGTTTATTTACAGGGCTAAGTAATGCCAAATAAAGGAACAGGATGCTTTTCACCCAAACTAGGCCTATATGAATCCAGTTCACTCTCATCTTGCAATCATGAACACTCATTATAACTACTAGTTTAGCATATTACAAACATTCTGTAATTTTACAAGAAATCCTAGCATTATATATGATGGCTCTTAAAATGCATACCACTTCATATGATTAATTCCAGTAACCACAAGGGACTGGTTTGGAGCTTTTAGTAAGAGATAACAAGATGGAATAGACACATTGGAAACCACTAAGCTTATGGCTAGAGCAAGCAATCTCTAGAGACTTGTTGTACATACACATTGACTACTGACAGTGTGACAAGAGAAAATTGACCACAAAATCTCCAAGACTGAACAAAATCTGGACAATGGCAGTTCCTCCGGAAATGACGTTTCTCTTTATTCATGCATCATCAGTCCAAATTTGGCAGTCAATAGGAATGTACTTATCTGAAAAAGTTCAGACATACAGAGATTTTAATGAAAAGTACTGACTGGTTGAGAGACACCAGTTAAGCTATCAAAGTGGAATTTGTGTTGGTCTGTCCAAGCATATCAGATAGAAAAACAAAACAAAACAAGATTGAAATATGTGGTAGAAACTGTTATATTTTGATGTGGGCTTTTGTGGATCAAGTCCACTTCCTCGGATATATGAGTCAGAGTAGGCAACTATCATAGGGCCTTTTTACATGACCCCTAAGATCCGCTGGTCCCTTAAATTCGGACCAGAGATCTTGAGGGTTTGTCGCTCTCCCTGCGTTCCCACCCCCTCCTCACTTCCTTGTTCTGTCTGCGTGAGGGGAGGGAGAAAAAAAGGGAGAAAAGAATGCACTCTTACCTCCGGAGTGCCGGTGGAAGTTGCTCCGACCCCACCGTCACTTCCTGGTTCCTCTTAAAGGGGCGGGAGGCAAAAACAAAAAAACAAAAAAGAAGAGAGGAGAGCCCGGCACTCTCCGCATCAAAATTTTTCACTCTCCCAGAGCAGGTACTTGAAAGGTGCGCTGGGTCGTGCTTAGGTGGGCGGGGTCGCACTTAATTTTATGTTAGCTCCAGAGCTGGTGGGGAAACATTTTTAAGCTCCGGAGCTGGGAGCCATTTGCAGCGGAGCTTAGGGGTCGTGTATAAACGCCCATATTCACTTTATATACTATATACCCCATGACCAGACGGGGGTAAAAATAATGGACAATGTGACAATGAGTGATACCTATTCAGGCTAGGTTTAACTATTATGTTAAAAAGAAAGAAGAGCAAACAAAACTTTGAGAGTTTTTGAAAAGCAGAAAGTGGCTTAATCTATCTTTGTTTTATTGATAAGATGGCCAAATGGTATCTTTTCTCCCCCCACCACCACCACCCAATTTGAGGAAAAGCCATGCCGGGGTTTGTTTGATTCCACAGAATGAAGAGCAATGGTGATATGGCTTTATACTATTGTTTTCCCAGGGTGAGGAGGTCATGACCCTCCCAAGGGAGTTGCAAAGTGGGGATTTGGGGTGGCACAGATCACCTTTTAGGTGCTGTAGGTAGCCTTAAATAAGTCCTTCTTTGACCTTTCAGAGTCAGATATTATGGTTAGTGTCTATGTGTCTGTATGAGAAACAGGCCCTTTGGGAGAGAGAAATGATTTTACTTTCTGAGAAGAAATGATGTTACTCCATTTAAAATGCCTTTGAATGCATATATGATGGGAGTGAGGGGGGTGTCACAGGTTACTTGGCTAATAGAAAAGGAGTTGTGACTTGAAAAAGATGGGAACCATCCCTTTATCCCATATGGGCTCTTGTCATTTTCCCTGTCACATTTTTAATAACTGTGTGAACTAAATCAGACAGCTTTGCAGAAACAGCAAAGATCTGAACTCGGTTTCACTTCTGTTAGCCACATTTTACCACTGACAGCATCAAAACAGTGCTGAGAAGAACTGTTGGGGTGGAGCAAACTACCGTAGCTATGATGCAGAACCCAAACTTATCATCATAAGCTCTTTGGGGGGGGCAGGATCTTGTGGGTTCCAATGATGTTGCTTTGCAGAGGCCTCTGAACCTACCTACCAAAAGGGATGGATGAGGCTGGGAAAAGAAATAAGAAGATGAATAAACTGACCATCTTATTGCTTATCATGTAAATCAGAGTTGCTGACAATTAAGGTTTTGATATTTCCGATCCTAGTATCTACAAAAGTAATTTGATTTTAAAACCAGGCACAGTGTCTGGTTTTAGGACTGACTGACATAACAAATGCAGACATACATCTTTCTTTCCTTCTGAGATGAAAATAATGCAGGAATCATCTCATCCCTATAAGAGGACCTTATTTCCTGAATGATAAATGTTTAATGTCATTGATAATTGGAAGCATTTAATAAAAGATTGTATACCTTGGGGATCTGTGTTATTTCTACCTTGACCAGACAGAACAATGTTTTACATAAAGTTCTAAAAAGCAGTTTTTCATTCATATTTTATAGAGTTCCTTTCCTGGAAATACTGGTTGTTATTTATGGTGGGTTTTATTTTATTTTAAGGAAATGAATTCTAGCATCCCAGTGGAAACTAAGATATACTTAATTGGAATGCATGTGCAACAGGTATTAGATACAACTTGTCCTTCAGGACAACTTGTTCTCTTCAATCCTGAAAGAATACTAAAAACCCAGCAAGTGTGGCTGCTGTCTTAGGGCGTTTATACACGACCCCTAAGCTCCGCCGCAAATGGCTGCAAGGTCCGGACCTTAAAAATGTTTACCCACCAGCTCCAGACTTTACAGACAATTAAGTGCGACCCCGCCCACTTAGCGCGACCAAACTGCACTTTTCTTGTACCTGCTTTTTGGATGTGACAAATATTTGATCCGGTGTAAGGATAGTGAGTGCGGGGCTCTCCTGGCTTCTGTTTGTTCTTTTTTTGCGCCCCGCCCCTTTAAGAGATCTGAATGCTGCCCAGAACAAAACGGAGGTAAACCGGCATTCTTTTCTTTCTTTTTTCTCCCTCCCTCAAGCAGCCAGCAACCAGGAAGTGCGGAGGGGGGTGGGGACAGAGGAAAAGCGAGGAACCCCTAAGATCTCTGGTCCGAATTTAAGTGGCCAGCGGATCTTTCGGGTCGTGTAAAAAGGCCCTTAGAGTACACCAGACATGCTCACACAATAGCAATATAGGAAAGTATGCAATAATAAAATAACAGCAATATGCAAAGGTATCCATACTCATTCCAAAGAGGATCATGGTCTACACATAATCTTTGGTCAGTGACAATGGGAAATGGTGACCATCAACATTGATGGAGTCATAGTCAATATCAGAGAAAGCTAACTAATTATGGTTTTTGTGTCATTCCTTTTCCCTCACAATGATATGGGAGTACTTTTTATCATTTCACATCTAATTAAACTGATTAATATTTCTTATGTTGATTCAGCTGGATTCCTGTCAGAATAATTTATTTGTTGGGAGAAAATTGTGGCTTTTACTACCCTTTGCCAGCTACTTCTACCCACCAATTTATCTACAATTACAGAGTAAGAAGTAGCCATTTTAGTGCAGTAAGTTTCCAGAAACATTGTTCAGAACCAGACCATTGAACAGGGGCTGGAAGGGATTCCAAAGCTCATGTAATCCAGATGCTGCCAATGTGGGACTCCACAGCTAAAGCATATCTGACAAGTGGTCACCCTTCCTTTGGATTCCAAGGTATTCTGTTCCACTTTTGAATAGTGTTTATTATAAGGAAGTTCTTCCTAATATTTAGTTGGAATCCAACTGTAATTCAACTCAATTAATTTGGCTATTCCTCATGTAGCAGCCTAGAACAGTGCTGGCAAACCTATGGCACTGGTCCAAAGGTGGCACTCAGAGCCCTTTCTGTGGACACCCAACATCGACCCTTCACAACCACCTGTATTCCAGTTAAATTGCTGTACTGACACACTGCAAAAAATAGTGGGTTTTGAATTGTAGTTTGGGCACTCAGTCTCCAATAGGTTCACCATCACTGGCCTAGGACAATGGTCCTCCATCTTCCATGAATCTGCAAATGGCTATCTAGGACAATGGTCCTCCATCTTCCATGAATCTGCAAATGGCTATCATATTAGCCCCCAATCTTCTTTCTCTGCCTAAACATAACTGGCTCACCCAATTTGACAAGTGACCCTTCTACTCCTTCATCCACGTTATTTAAGAAAATATTTGAACAACTATGAGTCAACAATAACCTATTTGTCTCTTCTTTTCATAATGTTAGGGTGTTGTTGATTAGCACTTACTGAATGTGGTTCCCCAGTGAGCTACAAATACACCTAACAGTATCAAACAATCTGAAATCCATCTAACAGTCTAGCCTAAGTAGCCTCACAATACAGTTATCTGTTCCATGCCAAACCCAAGACGTTGCAGGGATACTGTAGAGAAACCCTTCATTCCTCACAATCCTGATTCTTCCACTGTGCGTTAGAAGTAATAATCTGGCAATATCCTAGTGTTTACACAGCAATGCAGTCCCAGTTTGGTTTACTTTTATATTTCTAAAAATGTGAGTTTTTCTGAAATAGTAATCACATGATTGTTTATGTAAGCAAATAATACCCACCATTGGCCAACAAGATTGCAGTTTTGAAATGCTGGAAACATAATCAAGCCATAGCGAGAAAGGAACCAGGCATCAGTGGCCCTATTTGAAACCACTTGGCTAGAGATTGCACCAAGCAATGCCATGATTAGTTGCAAAGAAGCATGTCAGACTACCTTATTTCAAAATCCCAGGTTGCTAGGCTATCACCAGCCAGCCAAACAGGCCTGTTTGCCAGCAATGCAAAGTTCTCTTTGCTGATGAGTTCTGAATGAATCCAAGATGCCCCAAAGTACAAGAACTCCATTGGTTGACTGATCACATCCTGATCACAATTGGTTGACTGATTGCACCCAAAGGGTGACCATAAATGGCCTCAATTCAGCTTGGAGAGACGTGACCAGTGTGGTGCCCCAGGGTTCTGTTCTGGGTCCAGTGCTGTTCAATATCTTTATTAATGACTTGGAGGAAGGAATAGAGAGTATGCTAATTAAATTTGCTGATGATACCAAATTGGGAGGGGTTGCTAATTCCCTAGAGCAGTGCTCCCCAACCTTTTTGTTTCCAGGGACCGGTGGCCCGGGGGTGGGGGTGGGGGGGGGGAGGGAGGAGGGGGGAGGGGGAGGTGCGGGGGCTTGGGGTGTGTACCTGCGTCGGCCGGCGGCAGCAGCGGCGGCGGTGGCGGCAGCGGCGCTTGCTGGCTGGGGGCGTCGGGCGTGCGCTCCCCCAAATGGCGGGGGGAGCCGGGGCTCCTGGGCGGGCAGGCCCCCGCCTCCTCCTCCTCCTCCAGTCGGCGGCCGGAGGCAAGCGGGGCGCAGAGGTGCCCCAACCGAGGCGGGCGGCGGCGGCGGTGGCGGCGGAGGCGGTGCTTGCCCGGCTGGGGGCGGGCGGGCGGGCGCTCCCCGCGCGCAGGCTCCTGGGCGGGCGGGCCCCCGCCTCCTCCTCCAGTCGGCGGCCGGAGGCAAGCGGCGGCGCAGAGGTGTACTGAGGCGGGCGGCTAATTAAGCCGCCCGTGTTCGGCTGATGCGGCGGGGCGCCGCGGCCGGCGGGGGGCGCCCGCCTCGGTGGGGCACCTCTGCGCCGCCGCTTGCCTCCAGCTGCGGCCTTCGGGCGGGCGAGCGGGAGGGGGGGAGGCCGGTGGGGGTGGCGTCTCCGGCCCGAGGCGCGCCACCGGGACCGCCGAGCTGGCCCACGGCGGCGGCGGGGCGCCCCGCCACCGGCCGCGGAGCCGCGGCCGAACCCCGGGCGGCTGCCGTGGCCGCCGCGGCCGCCGACAGGAGGAGGAGGCGGGGCCCACCCGCCCAGGAGCCCCGGGCTCCCCCACCCCGCCCGTGCCGTGCGGCGGGCGCGACTCCTCCTCCGGCTGCCCGCGGGACAGAAGAGGAGGAGGAGGAGGGCGGCGGAGGAAAAGGGGAGGAGCCTCCCCGGCCTCCCCAGGCGGCCCGGTGCCAACCGGTCCACGGACCGGCACCAGTCCACGGCCCGGGGGTTGGGGACCACTGCCCTAGAGGATAGGATGAAAATCCAAAAAGACCTTGACAGATTAGAGTTCTGGGCCAAAGCTAACGGAATGGATTTCAACAGAGGGAAATGTAGGGTGCTATGTCCAGGTAAAAAGAATGAATTGCACAGATATAGGATGGGGGGTACTTGGCTGGAGAATAGTACCTGTGAAAGGGGTCTGGGAGTCTTGGTGGATCACAAATTGAACAGGAGTCAGCAGTGTGATGTGGCAGCCAGGAAAGACAATGAGATTCTTGGTTGCATCAACAGAACCATAGTGTCTAGATCAAGGGAAGTGATAGTAACACTCTATTCTGCTCTGGTCAGACCCCACCTGGAGTACCGTGTCCAGTTCTGTGCATCTCAATTTAAAAAGGATGTTGACAACCTCGAGCGGGTGCAGAGGAGGGCAACCAGGATGGTTGAGGGTCTGGAGGAAATGTCTTATGAGGAACGGCTTAGGGAACTGGGAATGTTTAGTCTTTCAAAAACAAGACTGAGAGGGGATGATAGATGTGTTTAAATATTTGAAAGGATGTCATATTGAAGAGGGAACGGGTTTGTTTTCCATGGCTTCAGAGACGAGGACTCAGGGCAATGGTTTCAAACTACAGGAAAAGAGATTCCATTTGAACATTAGGAAGAACTTCATGACAGTTAGAGCTGTTCGGCAGTGGAATATGCTGCCATGGAGGGTGGCTGAGTCTCCTTCTTTGGAGGTTTTTAAGCAAAGGCTGGATGGCCATCTGTCGGAAATATTGTAACGGGGGTTCCTGCATGGCAGGGGGTTGGACTAGATGGCCCTTGAGGTCCCTTCCAACTCTATGATTCTATGATTCTATGATTCATCAAGATCCAACCTGCATTTTGGACTCACATCTCTTTGTGAAAAACAGGAGGATAGTGGTTTAACTAAGTAGTATCCTAACAAAGATAAAAAGTCCCTCTTTTTCCAAAAGTACTTGCTCTTTAGGCTTCCTTCCATTTATTTTGTGACCACTTATTGTCTTCTAGCGTCCATCTAGCACTAGGACACCTCTTGCTCAACTTTAGTATTCCATGCAAGCTCCCCCTTTCTAGAGCCAGAAAATGGAATAAGACCAGCATTCTGTACTTGCATGCCTAACACAGAACAAACATGTTTATGAAGATTCTCAGTCAACCACATCAGCTTATCTGGAGGTTGAGTCATAGCAAATGTTTTCTGAAATAGTACATTCATGTGAGTATAGAAAACCCCTCTCTCAACAGAGGTCCTCCCCCCCCGCCCCAGTCACCATCTCTGCGACTTATCAGGCAGCAATTTCAACAATCCCTAGACAAATAAAAATACTTCACACCTCCACCACCAAGGCCATAGCTAACAACCCATATTTTATGGGTTTCAGCACTTTAGGCCATTGTTCACCTAATGGCCTATGGAGACTATTGTCCACCTAACGAGTCTATTCAGGACATTGTTCATCTTGTGAGCCTGTTTCAGACCAGGGTGACATGAGGTCAAAGTGAACTATAAAACACAACTAGCTTTCCTCAGACTGAGGAAGTTTTTTGGATGAGCAGTGAAACATTTCAGAAGAAAAGTCTGGTTGCCATGACTCAACTTCCAGACAGAAGGAGCATGTTTTTCCAGATTTTGTATGAGGCTTATTTGTAACTGCCAGTTGCCACAATTTGCCCTCTGTATGCTAGCTAGAGATGGGCACGAAACAAACAATTTTTCATTTCCGTTTCCATTTTTTCATTTCATTACACAATGAAATGACAAACGAATTTTGTCTCCAAAATGAAATGAAATGAACAGAAACACCAGAAATTTTGTCGTGTGTTTCGTTTCCGTTACTGCAGTACAGTGAACTGCTTTAAATGCTAAAAAAAATCACAAATAATTGAAATTAATGGTAATGAAATGGTAATGAAACGAACAAAAACGAAATTGATTTTTTTGCAAAAATTCGCAAAAAAGGAAACGAACCAAAACAGACCCCCAAACGACAAACGACAAACGAAATGTCATTTTTTTATTTGTGCCCATCTCTAATGCTAGCATAAGAGAGAGAGAGATAAACTGTAAATGACTTGCCTCAGGGCTTTCCATTGGGACCTATCTGTCCCATCACACTAATTGGGATTCAATGAAGCTATTAAATACCTCCACCAGCTTCCCTAAACTGATGTCAGATTAAAATATCTAGCCAAAAGTCTAAAGCCTTGAGGAAGCTTATTGTTCGATGGATTAGAGCAGCACTTCTAGAAGGGCGCAGAAAAAGCTTCAGGCAAGAAATCCTAGGATGGGAATAGATGCTCAGTAGCAATTCTCTTCCCTTATTTCTCTCCATCTACTGTCTCAAGAGCTGGACTCTCACCTGGAAACGGATGCTTCTTACCCTAATGGCCGCTGGTGCCCTGTCAAACTAGCAAAGGCACCTTAGCGTTCGCTAACTTTAGACAAAGCACTTTCGGGGATCAATGATAATTGACTGATTAAGTATGCCTAATGCTGTTAGAATGTGAACTGATTGTGTAATGGTGCTAATTAGTAACTGCCAGAACTTATTCCAATTATTAACCTTTATGAAAGTCATGCACAAAGATAACAGTCCCTATCACAGCCTCCAATGGGCTCGCCTAGAGATAATACACGTCCCTCTAGGAAAAGAAACCCTTTTGGCACAAGAAGCGTAGGTCTGATTGTTTAAAATAGTGCCTTTGCTGCAGGAGTTCGTGCAAGCCAGAAAGATCCTGTAAATGTCACACCATCCAACAAAGGAAATTGAGACACATTTTTTCAACATAAACCAGTTTCCTACCATATCGGTGCTTGAGTTTACACTGCATACAATAAATGCTACCACAATGGCCGAAATCTTGCCGCTTAGGGAAAGACACTGTTACGATAGGTCCACCTGAATCAATAGAACCTATGGATCAATCTGCACTGCTTCAACAAACCTATTTGAAAGTAATTTGCTACACTAAGAAAGAGGATTCAAGCTATTGTCAATACAATATATTAAGCAATAAAACAAAGCAGGAAACAAGCCAGGAAAACAGCACTAAAAGCCATATAAAGAATAAGGCCAACAATGTATACATAATCTCAGAATAGAAGGCTATAGAGTTGCATAAACATAGCATTTACTAATTTGTATAGATGAAGATTTCAAAATAAGCACTATAATGATGCAATCAAAAATAGAACTCATTTCATTACAGTAAGGAAGACAATGGCCAACCTGTGTGTCTACTCAAACTTAATCTGTTGGCCATCGGATAGGCACATCCAAGGCAGTGGTTCGCCTTTATTCCAGTTTTCGATCTTTCAGACTGACTCAGGCAGACAGTCCTTCAAAGGGAGCATACTTCCAAACTCTCATTTGAAAATCATTCAGTATAGTGTATTGTCCTCAAAAATTGTTACGCTACACGGTCATGCTCTGTGACTTTTCATAGCTGGGCAGGGATTTGCACCTAGGTCTCCTAAATCAATTTGACACTCCACATACTTCATCACACTGGCTTTAATCCTTAGTAATAAATCAGTGCAAACAGTATTAAAGAGCATCTAAAATATAGCTTATTAGTAGAACACTTAGCAGAAACAAGTAGTTTTAAGTTCAGTGGGACTCACTCTCTGGTAAGCATGCCTGAGATTTCAGCCTGAATGTCATTAAAGACCCAAGCAAACAGGATAGGTTTAGTGTTATAGCTAACATAATGGATGAAACAGCTATGCTTAAGAATTCCATTGGGTAATAGTTTTTGTTCCTAACTCTACCTACCCAGTGAGATTGAGGATAACTGGAGAAAGTCAGTGAAGACTTCAATTGACTACAGACATATTATCTGGGAAAAAAAATAAGGTGTTGTGTAGTAGGGCCTGACAAGACACATGGCTGAGGTTGTTTCTGATAGGCTCTGACACTATATTTTGTACAACAGGCCCCAGGAGATACACTCTTAAATCCTTGTAGACCCCAAGAAGAACTATGCTCACCAGAATTTGCCCTCATTAATAATCTGAGTAGTTGCCATTGTTTTCCCAGTTTTTTTTAACACTAGTGATATAAATGTCCAGGGCTCAAGAGGTGATGGCTGGCTTTTGAAAGCAAGATGAGGTTTGGATACCCTGCAATAAAATGAGGAATACTTTAGAACAATCTCTCACAGCCCAGCATCTTATAAATATGGGCTGAAATGCTATTGCACAGATTCAGCTAGGTAAGGCTGATAACATCAACAGCAGTGGCCATTTTTCAGAAACTAAATATTTTAAATATTTTTTTTCCAAAAGGTTTTGAGGCTACCATGGAATTATTCAGTGTCAGAAGACTGTGGGGGGCACAGGAGAGGAGGAGAAACTCTTTAATTACTGAAAATCACTAGCACCAATGGTTATAATTGTTTGTGCTTTTAGGTTATTAAACACTCCTTCCTCCCCTGTTGTGGCCTCCCAAAGATTTCCCAGTATTGGAACTGATTATACAGGAGCCTCAGAGAACTTCAGGAAGAAGTCATAAAAATCAACATGGCTAACCACCCTATCACCCTTACAGGGCAATATTCAGGGAAATAGGATTTTAGCCAGCAATTAATAACAATTCCCAACAACACATTGGTTGGAGATTATGGAAATTCTAATAGAGCACATTTAATGGCCACCACATTTGGGAAGGATGCTCCAGAACCATTGGCATGAGAAAGAATTTATATAAAGCTATTCGTATGATTATATTTGGGACTTATCCACCAGAGTACAAGCTAACTGGATACAATTTCAATAACACCAGATGCTGCAACAAGAATGCCCCCCTCTCTTATTAAGAAAACGTGAATGGAAATATTTTAAAACTGCCAAATCTCCCTTTATTTTCAAGTGACAATTGAAATATATTTCTGGCATATTAAAGCAGACAAAACTAATTCCAGAAATAAAGCTTCAAAAAAATGTTCCAATTCTTATTGTGGATGCCAGGTTTCTTTCAAAACCACAACCCACCCACCCATAAACATCCACGGAATAAAAGTCCACCAACCAACCAAGCTAACCTGTCTTGATGAACAGCAATTGTTTTTTTTCTCTCTGTTCTTGGGATGGGGGTGTTGAGGGTCTTGGGGAGGAGATAAAGCACTGCCAGCATATCCATCCATACCTGAGGATTCTTATGAGATTTCTCTAACCATTCTCCTTCCCATACACCTTTCAGTCCAAATCTCAATATTGCCCTTGAGCAGACTCTAATTTGAAGTTATTTCACTCTTGGAAGACCATGTTTTCCTACTTGATTTCTACTATATATTTTGGGGAGATTCAGAAAGATCTTGGAAGCATTACTCTTTTTTTGGACCGCAGTTGTCAGAATTCCTCAGGGAGCATCTCCACTTACCATGTGGACCAACAGATAATGTAATGCAAATAAGCAACACTTCCAAGCTCCAGATTTAGAGATTTGCTTAAAAAACGTTTTTCCTGCCTACCCAGATAACAGAGGCTTTCTGAAAGCAATTTGAACAGTTACAGCACAAGTGTTTCAAAATTCTAAATACATAGAAATAAATATATTTATAACTGTTAAATTTATATTTAATACAATCATATTTAATATAATCCTTTATTTATATGCATGTGCATATATGCATTAAATTACTTTTGCCTTTAGCCCCCTGTGAGATCTTTTCATACTGGACAGGATATGAGGATTTTAATAAATAAAATAAATATTTTGTGCTCCTGTATTATTACTGTCAGAAAGAAGCATTTGTGGGATTTTCTGCTTTGGCTGTCAAAATAAGATGGTCACCCACAGTTACAATGCCTGATGCCTTTAGGGAGAAGGATACCATTTGCCCTTCTGACTCAAGGCAGCAGAATGCCTTGGACACATCCTGAGACCTAGTTTTACCCTCTAAGCCTGTAGATCTCTGCCTATGTATTACTGCATCACATATTTCTTGTGTTTATACCCTGATTTTTCTCTACTGAGCTCAAGGCAGGGCACCTGGCACTCCCATCCCCCCTATAGTAGCACCATAACAACCCTGCAGAGGAGGTAAGACCATGAGAGTGGGGCTGTCCAAATTTTAGTGAGCTTGCCCAAGCAGTAATTTAAACTCCAGTATCCATGTCCAATACTTTAACTTTTCTGCTACTATAGTTTGGGCACAAACTAGCAAGATGGCAGTTCCTCTTGTGTCATGGTTCCTTAAAGTCCATGAGCCACGAACCACAAACTTTTGACTTTTTCCAGGCAAAATCAAAGAAAAACAAAACAAAAGATACACAATGTGGCACCTTAAAGACTAACTTTTATATTTTAATGTAACATTTCGTGGACTACATGTCCACTTCTTCAGACATATAGCAGCAGAATGAGGTGTGCAATATAATATGTGATGAGATATACATTTCATACCAAATATTCATTGGCTGTAGTATCTGTATTTGCATGTGAGCCCAGTTGTACATTCCAATGGAGACAGTGGATAGGGGAGGGGGAAGAGGAGGAGGGGGGTTATAAAGATGATGGGGAGGAGCAATTGCCCAGGGTCTTATAATACTGTATGTTGATATGGTAAATGTTGTTTTATGTCTCTGTGGTAAATTCCTCAAGAGACGGAAACTAGACATCAGATCAGAGGGTGGAGAGGATGGGAAATTTTTTAAATTTAGAATCATAGTGGGAGATAAACTTCCCTGAAGTGGCAATATAGTAGTATTACATTTGATAATGACTCAAGAAACCCTGACTTATGTTTAATCCATTATTGTGCGTATCCATCATGCATATGAATTTTATCTCTGCTGTTTTTCTTTGTATTCTTGATTTGCAATGATCCTATTCCAAAACAGTGACCTCCAAATCCCTCAAAGAGTGTCCAAGTAAACTGAAATGGTTTGAAACAGGTTTCTGTATATCATGGTTCCTTATGTCAAACTTGTGTCCATTGATGTGTTTTCTTAGGGATTGTTTGTTTGTCCAGTGTAGAGTACAGATGGGCATCATTGGCAAAAGATGGCATATTTCACATTGGTTGAGGAGCAGGTGAAGTTGCCCTTGATACTGTATGTGTCATTGTTGGGTCCTGTGATTGTGTTGCCAGAGTAGATGTGTAATTTTTCCTGAATGAACCACACATTGGGAAGTTTGTGGTTTTTAAAAGACACATCAAGGCTCTTTAAAAAAAAAGTTTGGCGGTAGTGGCAGAAACAAAGGCAAGGGCAGCAGTAGGCAGGTGACAGACACAGGAGGAATGGGGTGGTGGAAATGAACCAGGAAGTTCAGAAATCACTTTAAATTTCATTGGTTTGGGAAAGTTTGTGTTTCCCCAGTTTAGACAACTGCAAACCAACTCAATCCAATGAACCAGAAATTTTCCATGAACTTCCTGGTTCATTTTTTTTTTATTCTGTACCACTAGTTTAATGAAACAGGACAGCCACAAGCAAATCAGGATACCCCCATCTTGTCCACTGTTTCAACAACCTGTATGTATAGACATCAACTAGAATGCACAGAGTCTGTTCTCAAATGCATTCCTGGAATGAAGTACAGTGGTACCTTGTATAGAGGAATTAATTCGTTCAAAATGAAATTATGTTAAGCAAATTTTCCTTTATACAAATTTCCCATAGGAATGCATTGAAAATGGAGTAATCCCTAATCACAAATATTTTTGTGTTGTACGGATTCACCCCATAGGCAATTCTGTTAAGCAAATTTCCCCTATCTCCAGATTTTTTTATGTTGTACAGATTTTATGTTATACAAACCGTTTGTTATATGAGGGTCCACTGTATGTGTGTGTGGGGGAGGAACTAGAGTTCAGAAAAGTTTTTTTTTTTGTTTTAACTATAACACACAGACTCTACCCCCACCCCCAAGACTAGTAAAGCAGGGTGGTATATATAATGAATACATCAACAATTGCCATTGTGCTGCTCCAGCGGAATGATACACAGCTCACAAGATCACAGCTAACTAGAAGATAGCATATGAGAAGCAGAAGACAATCTCCTCGATTGTTATTATATTTGCTAACATCCTAGTCCTAGTAAGGGCATTCAAAATCTGATCTTTCAATAACCCTGAATGACAATCCCTAAGGAAGGAAGGAAGGAAGGAAGGAAGGAAGGAAGGAAGGAAGGAAGGAAGGAAGGAAGGAAGGAAGGAAGGAAGGAAGGAAGGAAGGATTGAAAACTGAAGCAGCCTCCTGAGTTCATCAACAGGGCTTAGCTTTACATATGTTGTTCTATAACTGAAAACATGAATAGCAATTAATAAGCAATGTTTAGTATTATATATGCAAAAGGGTGGGCATATCAGGAATACGCCCATTTAGTACAACATTAGATGTATCAATCGTACTCTGTTTATTGCAAGTTAATGCATTTTGCCAAGTTGCACATTAATTGCTGATGTCCCACTTCCATGATGTGCCAATAGCCAGAAACTCCAATTATGTGTGAATATGTTCCTTGAATTATCAGAGGCATTTAAATTGCATTAAGTACTAACATTTACAGCTGCTGTTCTACACACTGACTTTCCATGAAACAGCTAGAATCAAACCCTGACTCTAGTTTTATTGCATGATCTTGGGCATCAAAACTGTGTGAGCTTTTGATTAACTCTGCATTTCAAAAGAACGTTTGTTTGAGTCATTTTAGCTCCTGAGACCTGACATAATCCAAATATCAACCCTACTGTATTTCCAACTTGAACATCTGCCTATCAAATGAGTCAAGAGCTACCCTCCCAGGTAGGCAAAGGAGGAGGAGGAGAAGGAGGACAATTATCTGGAAAATGTATTGTTTTGAGATGCTGCCAGTAACACTAAATAATAATCTGAATATTTGTTTCCAGTCATGTTCAAACATTTCTATTGTTAAAAAACCCAAGCTTTACATGGCAATATTCTGTGCAATCTTCATTAGGAAAGACATAGAAGATGGTGCACGATTCTACCATCAAAAGCTTGGATTATTTTAACAATAAAACTGTATCGACACAACTGCAAACTCATGAGTTCTTTATGCATAGCATTTGTCATCAGAGACTGTGATCTTTAATAAATACTAATCTGATTCCATTGCTTTATTTTTGATAGAAGTTAAAATGAGAGGGCAGGTCTCTGGATGTAAAAAGATGTGAATGATCTTTATTCTTATTTCAAAATGTTCAACACATTTTTGCACACAGATCTTTTAGAAACAAAACTTGAATAATTATTTGGTCTGAGATTGATAGTTGGAGGTGGTATAGACCCAAGGAACTATTGAAGTTTTTTAAAATCTTGTATGCCGAAACATATTGACTTCTTGGCTAGAACTGTTTCTTTAGTTTCTGCTTTGTTTTTGATGCCATAAAACAAAGTATATGAGAGAGAGAGAGAGAGAGAGAGAGAGAGAGAGAGAGAGAGAGAGAGAGAGAGAGAGAGAGAGAGAGAGAGAGAGAGAGAGAGAGTTAAAAGTCTTGAACCATGTTGCACCCATCCCATTTTCATTCAAAAAGTTAGAAGGGTGCTGAAAGTATCAGACAACTTTTACCCCATTAAAAAGTATATTTTCAGTTGCTTTCTCCAAACTTAGGGTACTACTGAAAGCTGCATTTCTTAATTGGGATTGTACAGATGAGTAACATGATAATTGTTCACTTGGTTGAGAAGATCAGAGTACCAGCACTCAGTGTTTGAAAACACTTGTATCTGACAGATGCCATCTTGGCTGAAAAACAAGTAACTAAACACATTGAACTAAATAGCTCAGCTTTGCTTTCCATCCAGAAGGAAAGGGGGAGACAGGATACAATGTTACCTTTTAAATGCATGGTACTTTCAGTGTTGTAATAATTTTATTTGACAAGGAGGCCTGTCTTTAATATACACAAGTACATTGAGGGAAAAAGATATAAGTAAATATATCCAAAACAACTTTTGAAACATTCTATGAAATTATATCCTTCTTAGTACCACAGCTTTCTACATGGACATTGGTAAGGGGTGGTGTGTGCCTGTTCTCACCCATCCCCAGAGTTTTCCATGTCAGGGAAATATTCTCTCTTTCTTCAAAGAAAATATAATTCTTTAGATACTATGCAGGAATTGATGCCATTCTCCATGAGAATAACTCTTGCCTATTGTTTCCCACAGAAGATCATGTTTGATCTTCCTGTGATGGTGCATTTGTCAATTTCAGGCTTAGTCCCAAAGCTTTCTACATACATAAGAACATAAGAACATATGAACATAAAACGAGCCATGCTGGATCAGGCCAAAGGCCCATCTAGTCCAGCTTCCTGTATCTCACAGTGGCCCCACCAGACGCGTCTGGGAGTGCACAAGACTAGATATCTGTCTCCTGATACCACTGCCCTACATCTGGCCCTTGAAGTACCCCGGTTTTAAGCCTGGAGATTACACATCTCCATCATGATTTGTAACCTGTGATGGACTTTTCCTCCAGGAATCTGTCCAATCCCCTTTTGAAGGCATCCAGGCCAGATGCCATCACCACATCCTGTGGCAGGGAGTTCCACAGACTAACAACTCGCTGGGTAAAAAAATATTTTATTTTGTCTGTTCTCACCCTCCCAGCCCTCAATTTGAATGTATGTCCCCTAGTTCTGGTATTTTGTGAGAGGGAGAGCATCCCTCTAACCATTTTACTCATGCCCTACATTATTTTGTATGTCTTAATCATATCTCCCCTCAGGCGCCTTTTTTCATACTAAAGAGCCCCAAATGTTTTAGCCTTTCCTCATAAGGGAGCCCAGTAATCATTTTAGTCGCTCTCTTCTGCACCTTTTCCAGTTCCACTATGTCTTTCTTGAGATTCGGTGACCAGAATTGTACACAATACTCCAGGTGCGGCCTTACTATTGTTTTGTATAATAATGACATTATAATGTTGGCTGTTTTATTTTCAATCCCCTTTTTGATAATCCCTAGCATGGAATTGGACTTCTTCACATATGTTGACATCTTAATACTAACTATGGACACACAACATTCTCCTAACCTACCGACTTATCATAAACCTTGAATATAATAGCAGAACATGGGTAAAAATATAAACATCCTTCTCAGAAAAAAGTGGGATCTGCCCTACCCCCACTTTGTATCAAGGCTGAGTTCAGAGTCTTTGATAGAATAATTGATGGAATGTAAGATATAAGAGGATAGTGTAGTGTAGTGGACAGAGTGATGTACCAGGACACAGCAGGTCATGGATGCTCGCTATAGGTGTGGGCTTGTTATCACCACTCCTTCAATATCTCACTTATTTTAAAAGGCTTATCTGGATTGCTATAATTCAGTTCCAAATTGGTGGGCACATGACAACAATAAGTTACAAAAATACCTTAGACTAGGAAAAAATCCTTAGAAATCTTGGCATGGAGACACAAAGAACATGCATTGTAAATACCAGTCAAGTTATCTCAGCTATTTGAAGCTTGAATAGAACCCTAAAAAATCAGTGGATGACACACTGACATAAATTTGTTTATTCTCTGATGCCCTAAAATACATCCATAACTGTCAACTACTGTTCTTAGATGTTGAAAGACATCCTTCAAACCTTCCTTCTCTCAGATACCAATTTTCAAGTGCCCATAAAATACACTTACCAATCTCCTCTGCATTGATTTACACATTTACTAGCAAATACCTGTGTAGAATAACATGAAAATACATCCACCCACAATCCAAACCGTCTTCAGCATCCATCCTGGTCAACACAAAGCATAACTGGAGGAGGATTTTCATAGTCTGAGATGGGGAGAGGAAAGCAGGATGTCTACTGCAGGAATCATTTATTGCAATCAATGAGTAATACACAGTGTCTATTACATGATAAGAACACACTAAGCAACAAGCAAGAGGTACTATCTATGCCCAGTGATGAAATCATCTAGGGTGGGATCAGGCAGTGGGAAAAGAGTGCAACTGATCATACTAGATAAGTGAATGAGCAGATACAAATCCTGTGGATAGAGAGTCAACTTTCATTAGCTTTTTTTTAAGAAAAGGAAAGGAAAAGAAAAGCGCACACAAACTACAAAACCAAAAAGATGTAAACAGGACTGTGGTGCAAAAGTAGTGAGACTACATAGTCTTATAACTAAATGAAAAAGAATTTTAATTCCGCTATGAAATGACTGGTGTTAGTTCTCATCATTTGTAGCATAACTCAATGATATATTGGTTCACACATGCACGCACGCACGTGCCGTGCAGACACACACACTTTTTATTTATTTATTTATTTATTTATTTATTTATTTACATTTATAGACCACCTGTCGTTCCCATAGGGAACACACACACACACACACACACACACACACACACACACTTCATCTAATTGAGTTTAAGAAGTTTTAGAAGAAATTGCCAGATGACACTGTGCTAGTATGTCAGGCAAAAGAAATATAAAAAATAAAGAAGACAAAAATGCTTTAGTGATCAAGTCCACCTCCTCAGACATAAGAGTGGGGCTATAGTGTAAACATTTATACATAGTCCCAGAACAAAGAGATTGTTTCCTCTGGTTGTCTTATTCTTTTATTTTTATTTTTTGCCTCATTTTAAAGTAGTTACTTCCATAATTTGCATAAAAATATGAGAATTCAAAAGTAAAAATACCTATTTCTGCAGACTCTTGATTTGATTTGATTTGATTTGATTTATTTAGCTTGTATGCCGCCCACTACCCAAAGGTCTCTGGGCGGCTCACAATAAGAATAAACAGTTAAAACATCAAATACAATAAAATTAAAACAATAAAACATGTAGATGCAATAAATACAATACATTAAAAACACACCACTAAAATTGCCATCAGGGCCCACAATCATTAGTTAAAAAACTTTTGGAATAGGAGAGTTTTTAAGTCTCATATGGGAGGGTATTCCATAGTCTGGGGGCAGTTGCTGAAAAAGCCCTATTCCTGCAAGCCATCCCCTTCACCTCCTTAAGGGATGGCTCTTTCAGGAGGGCTCCCTGACTAGATCTTAATTGCCGGGTAGGTTCATATGGAAGGAGGCGGTCCTTCAGGTATCTAGGTCCTAAGCCGTTTAGGGCTTTATATGTCAAAACAAGCACTTTGAATTGGGCTCGGGCAGCAACTGGTAACCAGTGAAGGTTATACAGAATCGGCGTGATGTGTTCCTTGGTGGCCCTACCACTCACCAGCCGTGCCGCACGATTCTGAACCAGTTGCAATCGCCGAACCGTCTTCAGAGGCAGCCCCACGTAAAGCGCATTACAGTAATCTATACGGGATGTTACCAGTGCATGTGTAACTGTCATGAGGCTCCGTTCATCTAGGTAGGGGCGCAGCTGGTATATATTCCGCAGCTGGAGAAAGGTACCCCTGGCCACCGAGTCCACCTGGGCTTCCAGAGTTAGACCGGGGTCCAGGAGCACCCCAAGCTACGGACCCTGTCCCTTAGGGGAGTGCAACCCCATCCAGAACAGGGAAGTGGCCCTCTAGCCTGTCTGATGAAGCACCCACTAACAGCACTTCCGTCTTGTCTGGATTGAGTTTCAATTTATTAACCCTCATCCAGTCCATTATCTGGCCCAGACACGAGTTCAGAACAGAAACCGCCTCACCTGGATTGGTGGAGAACGAGAGGTAGAGCTGAGTATCATCAGCATATTGCTGACTCCTCAGCCCAAACCTCCTGATGACCTCTCCCAGCGGTTCCATGTAGATGTTAAACAGCATGGGGGATAGTATTGAGCCCTGTGGAACCCCATGACGTAAACGCCAAGGGGCAGAGCTACTATCCCCAGCACCACCTTCTGGACACGGTTAGCCAGGAAGGATCGGAACCACCGCAAGCGGTGCCTCCAACTCCCAACCTGGCCAGCCTATCCAGAAGGACACCATGGTCGATGGTGTCGAAAGCCGCTGAGAGGTCCAGGAGTATCAACAGGGTTGCACTCCCCCTGTCTCTCTCCCGGCAAAGGTCATCGTACAGGGCGACCAAGGCAGTCTCTGTTCCAAAACCCGGCCTGAAACCAGATTGAAATGGATCTAGAAAATCCGTTTCATCCAGCAGCGCCTGGAGCTGTCCGGCCACCACCCGCTCCAACACCTTGCCCAAATAAGGAAGGTTCGCTACTGGTCGGTAGTTGACCACCAGTCCTGGGTCCAGGTTAGGTTTTTTTAGGAGTGGTCTGATTACTGCCTCTTTTAAGGCAGCAGGGACCACTCCCTCTCTTAAAGAGGCATTTACAGCTTCTTGGACCCAGGTGCGAACCCCTTGGCAGATCTTTCAATTAGCCAAGAAGGGCAAGGGTCGAGCAGCGTGGTGGTGGAACGGACAGATCCAAGCACCCTGTCCACATCCTCGGGTCTCAACAATTGAAACTCATCCAATAACACTGGACCTAAGCACGGTGCACTGGACACATCCCTTGATACTGTATCAATAGTGGAGTCCAGTTCACTGCGAATCTGAGCAATTTTTCCCTCAAAGTGAACAGCAAACTCCTCACACGAATGGTCCTGGGCCTCCACCCTATCTCCTGGCTGAAGAAGTTTTGGGACGGCACTCTGAGGAAGCAATACGGTTTGGCGAAAATGCCAATCGTATAGCCACGGAATAGGCTCGATAATGGGCTCTAAGCCGTGTTTGATCAGACTCACTGCGATATTTTCTCCACTTGCGCTCCAGCCGTCTCCCCTCCCGTTTCATTGCCCGCAACTCAGATGTATACCACGGAGCTGTCCGGGCTCTGCGTAGGGGGAGAGGGCGCTTAGGTGCGATCATGTCAACTGCCGGGTCATCTCCCTATTCCATAAGGTGACCTGAGCTTCGACAGGAGCGCCGATCATGTCAGCTGGATAATCCCCAGAGCTTTCAGGAAACCATCCGGATCCATTAGTCTCTGAGGGCGGATCAACAATGGATCCCCCACCCTTGCAGAGGGTTGGAGTAGCTAATAGCCTAAATGACCAGGAAGTGGTCTGACCATGACAATGGAGTCAAAGCCAACCCCTCCACATCCAAACCACCATCCCCAGTCCCGTTGAGAATACTAGGTCCAGGGTATGACCCTTCTCATGTGTTGGGCCGATGACATGAGACAGCCCCATGGTTGTCATGGCGGCCATGAAGTCCTGAGCTGCTCCAGTTAAGGTAGCCTCGGCATGGATGTTGAGATCCCCAGTACCAACAGTCTGGGGGTCTTCAATACCAGGTCCGAGACCACCTCTGTCAGCTCAGGCAGGGAGACTGTTGGAATGCAGCAGGGTGGGCGGTACACCAACAGAATCCCCAATCTGTCTCGTGAGCCCAACACACAATACAGGCCCTCCAGACCTTTTCCCAAGGAAACAGGAAGCCTGGCCAAGGAAATGGAACTCCTGTAGACTATAGCAACTCCACCTCCCGGCCCACCGGGCGACACTGGTGCTGGACTGAGTACCCAGGTGGGCATAGCTGGGAAAGGGGACTCCACCCTCCTCTCCCACCCAGGTCTCAGTAATACATGCCAGGTCAGCACCCTCATCCAAAATGACATCATGGATGAGGGTGGTCTTATTTTGTACTGACCTGGCATTTAATAACAGCACCGTGTGGCTCGTGGGCTTGCTGACATGGTCACCTGATTCCTTCTGGCTAGAAGTGGGACCAGAAGGGGGATAGATAAAATATCTAACCCCTCTTCTCCTACGCAGGCATGTTCCACTCCTACCACCATACCTTCCCCTACCCAGCACAATTTCAATGGCTGCCCCCTCCATTGCCCTCCCCCTTCCTGTTCTTTCAGTTCCATTGTGGGTCCCAACCACCTACACCTAATGGCAAAAAAAAAAAAACAAAAAGCAAAAAATAAAATGAAAAACAAAAACAAAAACAGATGCACCTAACAATTCAGCTAAAAAGCCTTAGGTGGGAGTCCCTCTTCTTCAGCCCCGCCCTTCTGATGTTGTCTGGCCCTGCCTCTCCAGGTGTCCCTCTCACCGACACCAGAGTAGCAGGGAAGGAGCAGTCGAAGAGGAAAGGCAACTCCTCCAGGCTTAGTCCTGTAGCAGCAGCAGCAAGAGTGTTTGCTGGATGATGTTGTGGCTTCCAGGAGCTGAGGTCAGCTAAAAAGCCTTAGGTGGGAGTCCCTCTTCTTCAGCCCCGCCCTTCTGATGTTGTCTGGCCCTGCCTCTCCAGGTGTCCCTCTCAACACCAGAAGCAGGGAAGGAGCAGTCGAAGAGGAAAGGCAACTCCTCCAGGCTTAGTCCTGTAGCAGCAGCAGCAAGGGTGTTTGCTGGATGATGTTGTGGCTTCCAGGAGCTGAGGTCAACTAAAAAGCCTTAGGTGGGAGTCCCTCTTCTTCAGCTTCTGATGTTGTCTGGCCCTGCCTCTCCAGGTGTCCTCTCACCGACACCAGAGTAGCAGGGAAGGAGCAGTCGAAGAGGAAAGGCAACTCCTCCAGGCTTAGTCCTTAGCAACAGCAGCAAGGGTGTTTGCTGGATGATGTTGTGGCTTCCAGGAGCTGAGGTCAAAAAGCCTTAGGTGGGAGTCCCTCTTCTTCAGCCCCGCCCTTCTGATGTTGTCTGGCCCTGCCTCTCCAGGTGTCCCTCTCACCGACACCAGAGTAGCAGGGAAGGAGCAGTCGAAGAGGAAAGGCAACTCCTCCAGGCTTAGTCCTGTAGCAGCAGCAGCAAGGGTGTTTGCTGGATGATGTTGTGGCTTCCAGGAGCTGAGGTCAGCTAAAAAGCCTTAGGTGGGAGTCCTCTTCTTCAGCCCCGCCCTTCTGATGTTGTCTGGCCCTGCCTCTCCAGGTGTCCCTCTCACCGACATCAGAGTAGCAGGGAAGGAGCAGTCGAAGAGCAACTCCTCCAGGCTTAGTCCTGTAGCAGCAGCAAGAGTGTTTGCTGGATGATGTTGTGGCTTCCAGGAGCTGAGGTCAGCTAAAAAGCCTTAGGTGGGAGTCCCTCTTCTTCAGCCCCGCCCTTCTGATGTTGTCTGGCCCTGCCTCTCCAGGTGTCCCTCTCACCGACACCAGAGTAGCAGGGAAGGAGCAGTCGAAGAGGAAAGGCAACTCCTCCAGGCTTAGTCCTGTAGCAGCAGCAGCAAGGGTGTTTTACAATATACATAACATACCTTCTCTTTAAGATTGTGAGAAACAGCAACAATTCTGTTGCATAATGTAGTAAATCACACAATAGTAGGACCAGTAAAGCAATGGAAATTTACTAAGTTAGTGCGTGAGGCAGATCTCGGGTTGTATTTGCTCTATCAGACACACAGGTATTTCCCCTTACTTTTGAGGATTGACTAGCTTGTTTATTTATTATTTTAAGTTGTATAATGTGTTTTATTGTATTCTGTTTATGTTTGTAAACTGTCCAGAGTAGCTTTCTGCTAGATGGTCGCAGTATATAAATCAAATGAATAAATAAGTTAACTCTTCCTTAAGTTCCATGGATTCTGTTGCACCTAGAGTAAATCCACTTGAATCAATGAAATTGATGGACGATTTCACTCAACAAAACGCTATTGATGCAATGGGTCTACTTTACTGCTACTTGCTGGGCTTAGCAACAAGGGTTATTCAATGATAACACAAGGGTTTAGTAATCCATTGATAGTGATAATCCATACAAATCAACCATGCATAAACAATAAGGGACTTTCAATTCCTATATTTCAGGTTCAAAAGCAAAAGCTCCTAAAATGCAATCATGAGGATTTAGTTGTTGGTGCAAGAGATGCTTTGGCAATCATGCTGCTTAGTCTTCAGGGACCACTGGATTTGAAGTGGGGTGGGGTGGGGGAGAACAAAAAAGAAAAAGAAAAATGTGAACAGGGGCAGTAAGCTTTTAATTAACAGCCAAGCTAAAACAGCATTACAATCTGCAGCTTTGTTTTTATTAATTCACTTGGATTCAGCAGGAATTCCACCAAGGAATAGAGATGAGCAGATGCAAGGGAAGTGCATTAATAAATCATGAGTGTCATTAAAATTTGTAAACTAATATCTTCTGGGAAGTCTCAGCAATTAGCCTCAAAGCTTTCTTGGCAAAGAAAAAAAAAGCACAAAGTGAATAAATCCCAAGAAGATCTATGTTTTATATGTTGCTGACCCACAGAAAGGTCATTGATGGAGCAATTAGACAACAAAACAAAAAGACCACCTAGGAGTTCAGCTGGTGAAGACTTTCATGTAACGTGACAATGGAGGCATTTAAATTAAAGGGCAGGGACCAGTGACTAAGTTAAAAGCCATAAACCTTTACAAGGAAATTGTTTTTTAATTGCTGTACTTCTAGACTCACCTTTGTGGCTCTGACCAAAATACTGCTTTGGACACATTCAATAGATTTTTTTTCTAGTGAAGTCACCATGGTTTGCTGTGGTGAATTCTATAGGAACAACTATTTCCCTCCACAAAGGAGTTACAATGATAAAACCTAAGTTCTGGGTTAAATCCTCAGCTCCTCTCACCTCTAAGTCTTTTGTGATCCTAAACTGTTCTTTATTACTATTACCTTAAAAAACAAGATAATTGCATAATTATGTATAATTGTTGCAGCAGTGGGCACAGAATGAGCACACTCAAAATCGCAGAATCATCACAGTGAAAGTTAGCTGTCAAGAGCAGTTCTTGCAAATGGTCGTGGTCCAACAAACAACTATGGCTTGTTTACTGTGTTGATGGAAACCAAACATTCAGGTTGTCCCTTTCCTAGGAATGTGATTAAATCTCACTGTATTATACCTTCAGTAAGACAGGCTGCTTTGACATGACTTTTCACCTGCAGCATGAGACTAGAAAAATGAGTGGTGGCCATTTGTCAAGATTTCCACAGTTTGTGCAAAAGTGTTTTCACACAGAAGTTTCCCCTTTGTGAAGGAAGATGCGGAGCACACACAACAACTACAGAAGAACTGGCTGGTTATTTATAAAACAGAGATACCAACAGCCCATTGGATGTTTGGAGTTCTTAGCAACCCATGCAAAAAGGCAGCAGCTGTCGTAGTCTATCTTTCAATTCTGCAAAATATGCACACACAAAACATTAAGAGAAAATCAGTATGTCTCTAGTCTCAATAGCAGAGAGAGGGGGGAGGGGAGTGGGATAGAGGAAGGGAAGTGGAGGGGGTGTCTTTTTTTAATGTGGATCTTGCTCCCTTCTCTTTCCATCATCCCAGAAAAACGAACTAAAACACTTTGAAACATTTTTGAAACACTTTGAAATTGGGGGCTCTGGGCTCTGCTGGCTCAGATCCTTCCTAGTTGGCCAGTCTCAGTGGGTTTAGCTGGGGGACGACTTGTCGGCTCCTTGGACGCTCCCTTGTGGGGTGCCCCAGGGGTCGGCAATCTCCCCTATGCTGTTCAACGTTTATATGAGGCCGCTGGCGGAGGACATCAGGATATTTAAAGTTCACCGTCATCAGTATGCTGATGATATGCAGCTCTCTCTCTCCTTTTCTACATCTGCAGTGGAGGCAGTATGCTCCCTTGTTCTGTGCCTGGAATAGACTAGGATTAACAGGCTCAAACTGAATCCGGAGAAGACCGAGGTACTGTTTTTTGGGACACCCTCGTCCAGGTACAATGGCCCCCTCCCTAGTCTGGGGGGAGTTTCCCTCCAGCCTACAGGCAGGGCTAGGAATCTGGGCGTGGTCCTGGACTCTGCCCTCTCCCTGGAAGACCAAGTGATAGCTGTTTCCAGGGCCGTGTTTTTCCAACTCCACAGGATTGCTGAGATCCGTCTGTACCTTGATGAGTCCTCCCTGAGGACAGTTGTGCAGGCCCTCGTGATCTTGATGATTGATTACTGTAACACCCTCTATGTGGGGTTGCCCTTGACCCTTGTCCGGAGACTCCAACGGGTGCAGAATGCAGTGGCCAGACTGGTGGTGGGTGCTCGCAGATATGACCACATCACCCCAGTTCTGGCTCACCTGCATTGGCCGCCCGTGCCTCTCCAGATAAGGTTCAAGGTCCTGGTTTTGGTTTTCAAAGCCCTCCATGGCTTGGGCCCTGAATACCTGTTGGAGCGTATCTCCCAGAGGTCAACTGAGGCCAGGCCCACATGAATGTCACAGGTGCGCTCACTCAGGGTGCCTACTCCCAGGGAGGCATGGAGACTTGTTATGTGCAACCGCACCTTCTCTGTGGTTGGCTCCTCACTATGGCATCACCTCCCGAGTGAGCTGCGCCTTGTAGGGTCCCTGCCCACCTTCGGAAAGGCTTTGAAAACCATGGTTTTCAGGGAGGCATATGGTGACCATTAACTTAATTTAATTTTATCTTTTTCTTTCTCTCTCCCCCCCCTTCTCCTGTTCTCCTGCCCATTGATCCCTCTTGCTAGGGGTTTTCCCTATTTGTTCGTACTGTATTGCTACTTTTTTTAACTTGTAAACTGCCCAGAGTTCCAGATTGGAAGATGGGCGGTATAAAAATGAAGCAAATAAATAAAATAAATAATAAATTATCTTGTTTGCTGAGGAAGAGACAAGTAGAACTGCTGGGTCCAGATGTCAGAGGCCATATTCAAACTTTTTGAGAAAAGTTAATCTGAAAGCATGAGTGATGATAGAGTTCATAAGCCCACCCTTAACTCACCTGCATTTGTCTCCATGAACGAGAGACTGTCTGATGAGGAAAGCTTCTTCTATTTATAGACTGAAGTCCTATTGCTTCGTATAGTAAATCAAACTAGAGTAAAGACATTTGACTTACCAACTTCCTACTGATTCAGTGAGCCTGTTAGAGTGTTAGGTGGATTTGTAATTGGTTGACTGATTGCACCCAAAGGGTGATCATAAATGGCCTTTCTTCAGCTTGGAGAGACGTGACCAGTGGGGTGCCCCAGGGTTCTGTTCTGGGTCCAGTGCTGTTCAATATCTTTATTAATGACTTGGAGGAAGGAATAGAAAGTATGCTAATTAAATTTGCAGATGATACCAAATTGGGAGGGGTTGCTAATTCCCTAGTGGATAGGATGAAAATCCAAAAAGACCTTGACAGATTAGAGTGCTGGGCCAAAGCCAACGGAATGGATTTCAACAGAGGGAAATTGAATTGCACAGATATAGGATGGGGAATACTTGGCTGGAGAATAGTACCTCTGAAACGGATTTGGGAGTCTTGGTGGACCACAAATTGAACATGAGTCAGCAGTGTGATGTGGCAGCCAGGAAAGACAATGTGATTCTTGGTTGCATCAACAGAAGCATAGTGTCTAGATCAAGGAAGTGATAGTAACACTCTATTCTGCTCTGGTCAGACCCCACCCGGAGTACTGTGTCCAGTTCTGTGTGCCTCAATTTAAAAAGGATGTTGACAACCTCGAGCGGGTGCAGAGGAGGGCAACCAGGATGGTTACGGGTCTGGAGGAAATGTCTTATGAGGAACGGCTTAGGGAACTGGGAATGTTTAGCCTTTCAAAAAGAAGGCTGAGGGGGGAATATGATAGCTATGTCTAAATATTTGAAAGGATGTCATATTGAAGAGAGAACAGGTTTGTTTTCCATGGCTTCAGAGACTAGGACTCGGTTTCAAACTGCAGGAAAAGAGATTCCATTTGAACATTAGGAAGAACTTCATGACAGTTAGAGCTGTGCGACAGTGGAATATGCTGCCACGGAGGGTGGCTGAGTCTCCTTCTTTGAAGGTTTTTATTTATTTATTTATTTATTTATTTATTTATTTATTTATTTATTATACTTATATCCCGCTTATCTTCAATTTTGAACTCTAAGCGGCTTACAACAATGGACTACAAGTATTTCAGAAGCAGAACAAAATACAATATGCATTAAGAGACAAATAATACAGCATTACATACAAAATAAAACCTAGAGGCACCTCAAGGAATCATTAAAACCTAACATTATAGGCAATACGCAATACGATGGCGAAAAAAAAATTAATAACGATCGCCAAAGGCCTCCCAGAATAGATGGGTTTTTAAAGCCTTCCGGAAGGCCAGCAGGGACTCTGCAGAGCGCACTTCAGAGGGGATGGAGTTCCAGAGGCTAGGGGCCGCCACCAAGAAAGCCCGATTTCGAGTACTAGTTTTTCGGGCCTCTCGAGGGGTGGCGACCCGAAGCAAGTGCGCTCGCGCCTGTCGAACGGGCCGGGCCGAGGTGGATCGCTGAGCGATACGCTCTGCCAGGTAGTCCGGTCCCAAACCATGGAGGGTTTTATAAACTAAAACCAGGACCTTGAATCTAATCCAGGCCGCAACAGGCAACCAGAGGCTGGATTTTTAATTTAATTTAATTTAATTTAATTTAAGCAGAGGCTGGATGGCCATCTGTCGGAAATATTGTGATGGGGTTCCTGCATGGCAGGGGGTTGGACTAGATGGCCCTTGAGGTCTCTTCCAACTCTATGATTCTCTGATATACACATTAATCAATAGGGTTTCAGCAATGGAGTCTCCCCATGGAGTTCGGACTTCTGAAAAAAATCAGGTTCCCTGGCTGTATGGAGAGGCTCAGCAGCTGGCTGTCTTATTTTTGAAATTGCCATTCTTCACATGGAAATAGCAATAATGCTCACATTACTAGATTAACCTTTTTAAAAATGCTTAGGTATGGCTAAAGAAAACAAACCACAAATAGAAGAGCCAAGTTTTGTTAAAGTGTTCCATCAAAGTGTACCATCATATTTATTCAAAGTTGCTTTGAATTTTCTACAACAGGCAATCTCACCAAAGTGACTCTCATTCACTTTTCCTCCTACTTCCAGGGGAGGAAAATAAAGTCATGTGGAGACTGATCAAGTCTAAAGTCTTTGATGTCTACAGTGCTCTTCATAAGTTTTCTAAGTCTTGCTTGCCACTTTGCCATATGGTCCTCCTTCAAACACCCATACCATGGTCAAGCATGAAGTCACAAGCTTCAGGGTGCCAGCCTTACCACAAAGAAACATGAAACAGGCCTTTGACTAGCAAATTCTCAATGGGATGCCACTTCCCTCTGCCAAGCTCTATTTCAGCATGTACCTTAAAAAGTGCTAACTGCTTTTGATGTTCCAAGTTCCAAAATATCTAAAGGACCCAAAAAGTAAATGTTAGGCCATCATACAAATGGGATGCTTATCAGCATTTCACATTAGATGCCAGCCAGTTAACCCAGGTATAAAGAGAGTCTAGTTCTCTCTGCAAGACTGTGACTGCCTAAATTTATTTGTGTTTGTAGATAACCCTTGGGGCTTTCAAAGCATTGAGACTAACAATAAATAGTATTTTTTTTAAAAAAAGAATCAATCAGTTTGCATGGTCAAAGCAGCTTCTAGACTCAAGGCATCTCGGTTATTTTAGGCTCATATGAGATCTGCTGAAGGAGGATTTATCTTCCATACATGTGAAACTGGCAGCATAATAACCATTGTTAGTTTAATAATAAAGGAAATTTAGATCACATTATAATAGTGTTAGAGGATGTAATCTTGTCATACCTCCTGTCTGCACATTTCTTTTCAATATAGAAAATTGAGGGAAAACTTCATTATTGTATCTGGAAATATGAATAAGCATGAAGGTACTTTGGGATTCAGTTTATTACAAGGTTTACCAGCACAGCAAAATGAGGAGAGCTCCACAGTTCTAACTGTAGATGAAATCAGAGCTTATAGAAAAATTGAGGAAATGAGAACATCACAACATTGGCCTAAAAAAAAATGAGCAGGAAAGCAAACTAGCTCATCACAAAATACAAAAGCTGATGAAAATACAAAGCTCTGAGTTATTAATTCAGAAAACAGCACACTTGTTGTAGCTACTATCAGGTTGGCTCCCAAACAGTCATTGTCACAAGCTGTTGGTTGAGGCCCACTGCCAAAGTATAAAAATAAAAGCTGCACGTGGAGAAAATAATATTAAGTACATGTGACAAGTAGAACAAGCAAAGGAATGGACTATCCCTCATGCTTTGATCTGACATTGCAACAGACTGTTTAAGCAGCACATTATGCCTTCTCATCTGTCTGGTTCAATGATAAACTTCAGAAAAATGGGTCACATACAATTTAATTATTATTGTTTAGATGGGCCCTGGATCTTTACTAATTTATCTGCTTATGCGGTTCCATATTGGAATTACTGTAGATTATGTTGTATATTTCTGTACTCCTTTCAGTTTTAGAAGTTAAAAGTCTCAGTCTGCAGCTCAATTTAAGAAGGTATATTGTGGTCAGATCCATTGTGGAGAGCCCTTTAGGATGTTTCCTGTGCCAGCAGCCCCTAAATGAAGGTGTTTACAAGAAGGATTCAAGCCAATAATTCAGCAAGATTTTCCAGAGCCCAGAATTAGCAACCACTGTTAGGCTAATGGGATTCATCAGCTAACACCTATCTACGGGTCTGGAGCCTATGCTTTCCATGGATAGGAAAATATGATATTTTATGAAATTTTAGATAAGTTCATTTGCTTGCAGAAAGAAAGAAAGGGGGGAGTATATGAGAATGACACCTGCTTTTCTGTTAATAACAGTGAAATGAAAGATCCATGCCTACTTTTTTAACAATTTGGCAGACAATAAAAAGGAATAAATTTCTTTTAAAAACTAGTACAGATGTCTTTCCTCTCTCTAGGTAGCTGTCTGCTTTCTGCATATCTATCCAATGCCATTCAGCCCTGAATTAAGGCCCAGAAGCATTCTGGGGGAATGCTTAAAATAGGCAGCTGCTTCCTCAGCCAGTGGGTTGAGGAATAGGCAGGAGCTTCCTCAACACACCCATTGCTCAAACCCAATTGATCCTGTGCACACCCAAAGGTGACTCACTCCATTGCCCTACAGATGTGTCAGGCTGTGACACTCATCACCCCAATCAGCATTTGTCCAAGTTGTCTAGAAACAGTGGAGGCTGTCACCAGTACACATGGTGGGCACTAGGTTGGGAAGAGTTTGCCTAAGTGCACTGTCCATTACTGATACTACATTGACAACACATTGAACACATGTCCACTTCAAATGAAATTGAAGAAAAAGAGAAAGGAAAAATGACCAAGCAATTTATCATCTGTGTAGTGTGTAGCAGTGCAGTTGCCATTTTCCTGTATAAAGGCCCTATCAAATATGGCTCAGAGAAGAACAATACTTCAGAGATGTACACTACTTGATCAGATGCCACTTCAGAGGGCAGGAGTAACATGTGAATGGCAAACAAACCGCCCAGAGTAGCCATATAGCTAGATGGAGTGGTATATAAATTTAGTAAATAAATAAATACATTCCACCAATGGATTGATTTAATTTTGAATCGTGACTCATGTGGTTGCTGCTGCTGTGTTTTTCATCATAGTGGTTTAGGTCTTCCATGAAGTCAACAACCACTGGTTTTATGGAAGAGGATTTACTTTAAAATTTCCCTTTAAAATTAGTTTCAGTTAAGACTGAATTATAACTCACCACACACTTCTGTGAAAATGTGATATAGCTCCCAGGTGAAAAATGCAAATGAAAAAAAGAAAAGGCATATGATCCACATAAATCTAGGATTTTTAATTGTCTAGGTCAAAAGGTATGGACATCTGGGGAGGTCTTAAACATTTTCCTCAGTTAGTCATGTCAAGTGGTTCTCTGTGTGTGAGGGGGAGAGAGAATGTGAGATGTGCAAGTCAGGTAATGAATTGCATGTGAGACTGAGCAGAGAATTGTTTGTTGGCTTTAACTCAGATAGGCTTCAAAGAGAAACACCCCGATTCCTCATTTTGCTCAGTCCTTTGGAAAGTTCTGTATTTGTTGCAGCCAAAATCTGCATCTTCTGCATGTTTCAGAAATGAAGAGGATTTTTAAAAATTGCTCCGGCTTATACTGTGTTTTCTAGAGTCCTACACATGACCAATTATATCTTTTTGGCCAAAATCCTATTGGAATTTTACTCTAGAATAAATGAAATCATTTTATCACTTTTAAAAATTGTAGTGAAGGAAGAAAGTGCTGGTTGCATACCTGACTGTACCTGAATTTTGAAGGAATAATAATAATAATAATAATAATAATAATAATAATAATAATAATAATAATAATAATAATAATAATAATAATAATAATAATAATAATAATGATGATGATGATGATGATGATGATGATGATGATGATGATGATGATGACACTTCTGACTTTTGGTGACCCTTTTCAGGGTTTTCTAGGTACAAAATACAGTACATAGAAATGGTTTACCATTCAATTCTTCTGGAACCAACATGGGACTGTGCATTTTTTGCCAAGGCCACACATAGTTTGCTCTTCTGGCTCCACAGCTGGATATCTGAACTATTAATCTAATAACCTTGACAATTTTCCCATTCCCAACCCCTTGCTCTTGTTCTTCCTATTTTTTTAAAAAAACATGATGCTGTGGGATGCTGCAGAGATCAAGAACCACTGGAAGATGTATGGCCCCAAACCTCTCCAAGTGCCTACCTTTTATTCAGCTTTCTAAAAATAGTTTTATTGACAATCCACTTAAAATAACACATACCACTTAATATAACTTGTTATATATATAACAATACATAATATGAAGTAACAACAAATTAAACATTCTTAAACTATCCAATATTCCAATCTATAATCCAATTTATCTAATTTGGGTTTTTTGCATAAGATATTTTGTATAAGACCTTTTATTTATCAAAAATCTAATTATTAGTTCCATCCAAAAGTATTGCATTTAATCAACAGGCCTTTGATCAGTCAACCCTTATACAGTACAAGAGCCACTAACTCAGTGTCTGAAATCCTAGTGTACAACTCCGTGGTCATAAATTGATGTTTATGACTACCTAAGGAAACCTTGCAATGTGGTAAAGCCTTTGGGAGCTTTGGGTTGAGGGAGGGGGATCCTTTAATTATCCAAAAATCAGTGTCAGCAGTCCCAAGAGCAGTAGAAGAAATGGCAGCAGCAATTTTTGGAAATTAAAAGCATCTCCTCTCATCCCAAGTTTCCCAAAAGCTTTCTCAAGATAATAAGTTCTAGCGAGCCAAAGAAAATGAGGAGTGGAAGACAACAGGAACCTTTAAATTAAAAATTAGCATGCACAGTTGATGTATAATTATCATTTATGGCTATTCAGCAACATGATTTCCACCAGTGAGTCTACTCCAGCTGGAAACAATTGAATTTGGCTGTTTGTTATTGTTTTTGGTCTCAGAGAGAACTAAGGATGCTTCTGTCTGTGAAGATTCTCAGTCATCCAGGTGAGTTTATCTGGAAGTTGAGTCATGGCAACTGGACTTCTTTTCTTGAGAGATTGAAATGTTTCACTGCTCATCCAGACAGCTTCATCAGCCTGAGGAAAGCTAGTTGTGAGTTCTCCATTTTATCATTCACCGTCCTCCATTTTATCGTTCACTTTGACATCATGTCACCATTGCCTGATTAGGCTCATTACGTGGACAATAGTCTCAACAGGCCTTTAGGTGAATAATGGTGTAAGGTGCTGAAACCCATAAAGTATGGGTCCTTATCTATGGCCTTGGTGGTGGAGGTGTGAAGTATTTTTGATTTGTCTGGGGATTTTTGAAATCACTGCCTGATAAGTGGCAGATAGACTGTGCCTGAGCGGAGGGAGGCACCTAACAAGTCTATTTCAGACCAGCAGACCAGGCTGACATGAGGTCAAAGTAAACTATAAAATGGAGGACTCACAACTAGCTTTCCACAAGGATGCTTCTGTGATTTTGGTCCTTCATGTAGCACAAGAGTTTGGTTGGCTTGGGCACTGTGCACCTTGGCTTGTATGAGGAATACCATCTAGTGCTCTTTGTCAGTCAACAAAATGTTTTGGGGTACGCATGTTTCATTTCCAGCCATTGCTATTCAAATTTTACCACTATGTCAGTAACCACATGGGAAATGCTGAAGTAATCTTAGAAATATAAAGGCAAGATTTCTAATTACAGTACATGGATATTTAGTACATATGTTTTGTGTGACACCCAGTGTAGTGTAGAATAATGAATTAGGAAACAGGAAATCTGGATTTGGCCAAAGCAAGCTGTGGGTGGATGGAGGTATTTGTTCCTTCATGCTTACAACCCCTCCCTCTTTTGTGGTCAAGAGTACTCCTTAAGTCAGGCATGACCAAACTTCAACCCTCCTGATGTTTTGGACCACAACTCCCAGAATCCCAAGCCTGTATTTCCAATGACAAAGGACTGTGGGAGTTGTGGCCCAAAACATCTGGAGGGCCGAAGTTTGGACATGCTTGCCTTAAGTGCTTTACTGAGCTTCAAAAGGTACTAAAATCTGTAAGTTGGATGTGACTTGGTGGCACATATCTTTAATGCAGTGTTTTCTATTTCCCTGCCTAAAAGGCCTCAGGTTTCATATTTCTGTCACCCTCTCCCCTCAATTTTTACCCAGCTGAAAGCACCGCCATCATCTATCATCCTTAGTAGAGGAATTCAGTCAGCTCGTTATATTATTTATGCAGAGCCAGATTGTGCTGCAATTATGTATAAACTATAATCACAGTGTCATTTGCAGTTGTTAGGTACAAGGGGAAAAAGTTCCATTCCAGGTTTAAATACTCAAAAGTCTGCAATGTGTAGAAATGACTGCACTTCCTCCTATTAGTCTCAGGGTTATTTATACCTCTGCAGATTAGCAAGGTACAGTGCAATTAGGCTATAGAGTTACCAGGCAAATCGAAAAGTTTCAAGAGCTCTTAGAAACAATTAACCCCTAATGCATTGTGTTCTATTTGCAGTGCTGTATTCTCCCTTGTTATTTAAAAGCTCCAAAAAGAGTTTTAAAAATGAGTTTCCAGCTAACAGTTAATCAATAAAATGTGAAGAAAGAAAGGAGACAAGATGGGGGTACGTATAAAGAGGAAACACGGGCTGATAAAGGGACATTAATTTGTTCATCCATGCACTGGTTAATTTTCAGCCTCTTATTTTTAGGTACCTAGTAGAGGTGTGCAGATACGTAATTTTGGACTACAAAATCCAAAATCAGAAATCACAGATGCTGGTCTAAAAACATGATTTTGCAAATCCTCCAGTACCAAGGGATCATATTTCTTAACCTTCACAGCTAATTAATGTCTAATCTCATATATCCATGAAATCCAGCCTCTAGTAGGAGAGAAACAAGAAGAATAATCAAGTATAAGTCGTATTTCTATCTTTTTGAATAGAAAAATATGTGCACATACAGCAGTTGCTGCAATTTCTCTCAGAATCAGGGTCAGCAAACTATGTCTGGCAGGCCACTTCCAGACAATGGGAGCTATCTATTCAGTCTTCAAATCCTCATCATTTGGCCGCTTGATTTTTCCTTGGAATTGATATGCCTCCTGGGTGTTTATCATCTACCACAAATTTGTCATAATCAGATATGGCTTTTAGACTGTAATATTTCCTGACCTCTGGTGGCATTCTGTGCCATAAGCTGCTTCTGACATATGTCATTGGCAACCTTAGAAATTAGTGACCTTCAGAAGGTCTGACCACAAAAAGCCATGGTCAGCTGGCTCTTCTGAACTTCACTTGGAGTCAATCTGTCTTCCTCTTTTCCTGCTACTTTCAACTTTTCCCAACATTATTTCTTTGAAGCTGCCATCTGTCTAGAAAAACAATTTGCAGGCATGCTTGTGAAGCAGTCCTCTTCATATAAAGACAGCAGTCAAAGGTAAATGTACCTTTCTTATGCCTCAAAAATATTAAGACCCCTGAGATCCTATCAGTTTCCATGCAATCAAAGAACTGTTCTACATATATTTAAAAATGCTACCTGTTGGTCAGACACTAGGCAGAACAAGGCAACTACCTCCAGCATCAGATTCTGGGAACAAGATTCATTCCTCCTATTCCTCCTGAGCCTCCCGATAATTACCCTGTGTTTGGAAGAAACACGGCTGTGTATGCCATAAAATCTGCCCTGTATCCTATAAACTAGTATGCAGCCCTCAGGTACTCTGCATTATACAGTAGAGGGTCCTGTCATGTCAGCTGGCAGTGTTGAACTAGGATGCAAGTGCCAACCCAGATGGCATTGATAGGTAGAAAAGGAGAGGGATACCAACTTGCCTTTTGTGTTAAGCAACAAAATATCCTAATACAGTCCTGGCAAAGAGGTCAGAGCAGAAATCCTATTCACACCTATATGCCACATAATGCAGAAATTTTTCAGAAATAAAAAGTCTGACCTCGCCCCATTTCCCATGGAATTGTTTCCCTCACGGAAGACTGTTGGGAGCCATATTTAATTTAAACAAAGTGGATTTACTTTATTACCACAGGCTTGCCAGAATGAAAGGGATTCTTTATGAGCCCAAGGACATTTTGTGGTAAAATAGGATTTTATTATTATTATTATTTCAAAAAAATCTTTGATGTTTTTATTTATTTATTTAGAGAATTTTTACCCCATCTTTCTCCTCGAAAAAGGACCCAAGGCAGCTTACTGTAAGAAGAGACAATATAGAATATGTTGGTTACACCATCAACCTCGTGAAACATAGCAGTGAAAAAAAAGGATTTCAGACAATCTCTCTGCAGCAAAGACTAGAATTTTTCTTTCCCTTTTTGTCAGCTTTCCACAATCACATTGGCATTTTACATACCACACCAAAATGTCTGATCAAGAGGTACCATGGGATATAGAGGTGGGCACAGAACAAACATTTTTTCATTTCTGTTACCGTTTGTCATTTCCGTTATGTAACGAAACGACAAACGAAAATTGTGATGAAAATGCAACAAAACGAACAGAACCATGAAAATTGTGGTCGTTACGTTTCGTTTCTGTTAAAAGCAACGCGCAATGAAATGAGCTGTTTTAAATGTTAAAAAACGCCCTGGACAGCCATAAAAACGCAGCAATAATTATTTATATTGTCTGATAATACCTACCAGGGGGGTTGGGGTCCTTAAAACATTTGTTTTTGTCTTCTCCCATCGCAATGTATTTTTCTTTTCCCTTTAAAATGGATGTCGCCACCACCCACAAAATGGAGGCAAGCCATGTGATGGGATCATGTTCAACCAATAGCATGCCCAGGTTGCAGACCGGGCGGGCAGGTCTGGCAGCCACAGAGGGCATAAAAAGCTCTGGCAGCCCCCGTCCTCCTTGCAGTCTCTGGTGGGAGTTAGGGTGGGATTGCTGTCTCTGAGACTCTAGCTTCAGTCCTGCAGACTCCCTGTGTGTGTGCGTGCTGCGTACCTCTCGGTGAGTACCCTCCCCTTTCCTGCAGTGCAGTCACTCTGCGGGTGCACTGCACCCTGGGCAATGCCCGCCACTGCCTTTGCAGCCTCCCTGCATACCTAGTCTATACTGTGTTTCTGCCAGCATCCATTTTTTTAGTGTTTTCCCTCTGGTCTGGGGCGTTGGGGGATGCCTGTGTATGGAAATGCTTTAAAAATCACGCAAAAAGCGGGTAGAAACAACAAACGAAAAAATGAAAAACAGTAACGAATTTTTTCCAAAAATTCACGACAAACGGAAACGAAACGAAACAGACCTCTCTATGACAAATGAAAAACCAAAATGCCATTTTTTGGTTTCGTGCCCATCTCTAATGGGATAGGTAATCTCCTTACCTCCAGAGTGAGCTTTCAGTAACACTTCCCAAGTTGAAGTCATGCAGCTTTGTAAGAATGAGAATCACCTGGAGAGGAGAAAAGAAGTAGGAGAAAAAGAAAAAATAAGATTATTTTAGGTGTCTGAAACTTATATTTTAACACACATTTGAAATCACCTAAAGCTGATTCAACCTTAACACTTATCCATTCAAGTTCAGGTATTACTAGATCATGCAAAGAGCTGAAGGAAGGCTAAGAAGAGAGAATTGTAAGCTTTATCATAACTTGCAATATTTTATTTCATTTTGCATACATTTGGGAGAATAAAACAAATCATGTCAATAGAATTAACCTTTTGTATTTTTCATAGAATAACAGAATCTGGAAGTTGAGTCATGGCTACTGGACCTCTTTTTCTTGAGAGATAGAAATGTTTCGCTGCTCAGCAAAACATCTTAATCAGTCCGAATACAGCTAGTGTGATTCCTCCATCTTATAAGTCAGTTTTGACCTCTTGTCACCCTGGTCTGAAATAGTCCGGTAGCCATGACTCAACTTCCAGATAAACTCACCTGGATGACTAAGAATCTTCACAGACAGAATAACAGAATAATGATGTTAGAAGGGTCAACTATTCAGTCAAAATCTGCCTCTCTGTGACTTAAGACCATTACTACAATCTCTGTACTCTGACTGAACTGACCCTGCTTGTTGTCTGCAGAACAATCTTTCAGGTATTCAAAAAGCACTGTCATAGCTTCTTTCAATCTTCTTATCTCAAGGCTAACATGTCCAGTTCTTTCAGTATTTCCTCACAGGTATTGGTTTCCAGTCCCCTGATCATCCCTGTTGCACTCCTCTGAACTTACTCCAGTTTCTCTGAAACATTCTTCAATTGTAGTGTCTCCATCTAGACAAAGTATTCAATACGAGGCCTAACAAGTGCTGAAGAAAGAAGAACAAGTACTTCTCTGGAGTCTATACTCCAATTAGGCCAGCTAAAACAGCATTTTCCTTTTTTTGCATCTACACTGCACTGTTGGTTCATATTAAGCTTGTGATGTACAAAAATTCAAAGATCTTTGCAATAGTCAGTGGTTCTGAGAATTCTTCATCCCTTTCCTTCTAAACTCTTGCATGTCATTCATCCAGTACTAGAGATTTGAACTTACTCAAAAAACAAGGTACTCCTTGACTATTTCTTTATCAATCTCAAGCTGTATGTTTCCTCCATTTGTATTCCATATTTGCCTGGAGGATCACACATTGTATTTTTTCTGGGAGAGGGTGATAAGTAGTATTTGAGTACGTCTTACCTTTCTTTGTCATCATTTATCATTTTCTCCCCCAGTGAGTAGCTGAACCTATGTTTATTTTCTCAGGCTTTTGCTGTGTGTACCTACTAAATAATGCTGTTTTGTTACTTTGTTTTTTACTAACCTGAGCTCATTCTCAGCTTTAGCTTTCCTAACTCCACTGATACAAATCTTTGCCACTTATCTGTACACTTCTTTTGTTTCAGTTCCCTTCCCATCTGGGATTATTTAACAAAATATACAATCCTGTTCTTGTTTATTCAAAGGTAAAGCCCAGTATGTTCAGTTTGTCCTATTTCCAGGAAAATACACACACTCTTACAGGCTAAACTAAAGAGCAGGAACCCAGACTAGTAACAGAGCTGTTGGATCAAACAAACCATTCAGACTCAAAAGGGCTCATATTTTCCCTGTGAACCTGGCCAACCTTCAGACCTTAATGTACCGTAATATGTGTGTATGGATGCAATGAATCCTTGTATTTCACAAAACCTTGCTACTGTAGGGGACAACACCTCATTAGACTCAATGAGCACAGAGAATATGGATGCCCCTCTTGCAGAGCTTGGAATACTGTATAACAGTAGAGTTTACAATATTGTTTCCAACACAAGCAAGAAGATGCCAACCAGAAAGTGTTTTCAAACCAACATTAACAGCAGGATTGGTGTGGTCAGAGGGGGGCAGAGAGGGCTTCCATGAATATTTTGTGGACCAAATGAGGCACTTGGAGCTACAAGTTCCCTGTCCCTTTTCTAAATGTTGCATTAAGCAAGCAAAAGCCATTCAAAGAGAATTCTCCATGGTGAGGCATCATTCTCTGCATGGAAGCTCTCCATTAGGTTGTGACCTCCATTTTCTACACAATGCATGAAATGTATGAATTGACCTGTGCTGTTACATATTTTTTTAAATCACCTGAATAGCTTACAAGTGTCACATGACTGACTTCATTATGTGTTCAAATTCCATTTTTCCTGCAATAGAGTCAGCCAAGAATAATTATCCAGTGTTTAGTTGTGTTACTGTAGATACACACCAGTTATCAAAGAATAATATATCCCAATTCCTTCTAAGTGACACACAACTTGGATAAAAGGAAGAGAAAGATGATAAACCATCCAGAACTCCTATGCTGAGTTCTGGCAAAGAGATCTGCCTGAGGCATTTGCGATGTATAGTACTGCCAAAATGTATAATATTCCCCCCATAGAAGTGACACGTGCCCAAGATTTACTTTTTGTTCCAGACAAAGGAAGCTCTTTCTTATTCATCATAGAAAAGAGAAGTGGAAAGTGTAAAAACCTTAAGGGTAAAAATTAAAACAAAACACAAACTTTTGTGACCCAACTGAATGAGTTTCCCCCAAAGCCCTGTTTTGTCAGACATCATATGATGGATTTGTTAAAAGAAAAAGAAAAAAACATCCTTGCTTGTATCTTCCGTGCTGGCTCCAGCAGGATTGGTGGAATCCAAAGAAATTTATGAAATTTATTTTCATTTTGGGATGTAACTTGTGCACTGGTTCATCCTCAGGTGCTAAATGGAAAATGGAATATAGTTTTCTCCTCATCATGAGAAGTTGAATATTTTGATATACTGCTAATTTATCTCTGGCATAATTTGCACAACCGTAAGAGTAATTTTCTGCATATGTGTGCAAAATTGAAAACAGAGATTATTATTTGGGTTATAGGCATCTTTGTTAACAATCAGCTTCCCAGTGTGCAGTGCATGTTTACTTAGTTTCAGAAAGGAACATTTCACCAGACACATTTTATGCAAATTATGCACACACAGAGAAAAATGTGATTGTTCTCTTATTCTTTGCTTTCATACTGGAGGTGACAACTCTCATGGTGATTGGGAAATCCTCCATAGGCTGTCTCACCAGGTCATTATTGTCTCATCATAAAGAAAACATGGAGAAGTTTTCTTCACACCTCTCTGAAATTGATTAGATCAGGCCTGCACAACGTATTGACCATGGGAAACTGGCAGCTGGTGGGGTGCTAAGAAGTGCCTGTCAGGTCCCTGCCTGCCTCCCAACCTGGGCGCACTCCTCCTCCTCCTCTGCCAGCGTCGTGGAACTTGATGGGTGGGGGGACTCCTCCTCCTCCTGTGCCACCTTAACCGCAGAGCTTGGTGGCTCGTGGGGGGGGGCGAGCAGGCTCTGTAGAGCTTGTTGGGGGGGGAGCAGTTGCTCCTCCTCGTCTTCTGTTGTGAGTGCCTCAGAGCTTGGTGGGTGAGTGGGCGAGGGATGCACCACCGCCATGGAACTTGGTGGAGGGGCAAGCGGGCACTCCTCCTTCTCCTCCGTTGCCAGTGCCACGGAGCATGGTGGTTGGGTGGGGCAAGCAGGTGTGCTGCAACCATGGAGCTTGGTGGGAGGTGAGCAGACACTCCTCCTCCTCCTCCTCCGCTGCCGCCAGTGCTACCAGCACCGCAGAGCTTGGTGGGTGGATGGACGGGTGGAGCAGTTGCAAAGCATGTGCACACTTGGGAAAGGAGCCTCCATTGGCAAAAAGGAGCCCAGAGGCTGTTCAAAGTTGGACAGCCCTGGATTAGATTAATCCAAAAATGTTATTAATACAAATATTTTGCTGATTTTTTTACTAGTCTCCCTGAAGCCATACCAGTTTTTTTAAATTAAGAAAAGAGGGTTATTTCTAGAAGGAATTGTTACACAGGAAAAGATAAAGGACTGTTTGTACACCTTCATCAATGTGTGTGTGTGTGTGTGTGTGTGTGTGTGTGTGTGTGTGTGTGTGTGTGTGTGTGTGTGTGTGTGTGTGTGTGTGTGTGTGTGTGTGTGTGTGTGTGTGTGTGTAAATCCTTGAGCACCACTGATTTCAAAGCCTTCCAACACAATTATATATATGTTTTCTTACAGGTTGATTCTACTGAGTTCAGAGCTTGGATAATTTAATCTAAAGTTCAGCTCTTTCCAGATTGTGTCCAGTGAGTCAATCAACATTCACAGTGTGTTATTTTTATCTCCCTCTTTGCCCCAAGAGGCATAAGTGTTTGACATACATAGATCACTAACCGTTAGAGATGGGCACGTAACAAACATTTTTCGTTTCCATTACTGTTTGTCGTTTCCGTTACGTAACTAAACGACAAACGAAAATTGTGATGAAAATGAAACAAAACAAACAGAACCACGAAAATTGTGGTTGTTACGTTTCGTTTCCGTTAATAGCGACGCACAATGAAATGAGCTGTTTTAAATGTTAAAAAATGCCCTGGACATCCGTAAAAATGCAGTGATAATTATTTATATTGTCTGATAATACCTACCAGGTGTGTTGGGGTCCTTAAAATGTTTGTTTTTGTCTTCTCCCATCGCGATGTATTTTTCTTTTCCCTTTAAAATGGATGTCGCCACCAGCCACAAAATGGAGGCAAGCCATGTGATGTGGGATCATGTTCAACCAATAGCATGCCCAGGTTGCAGACTGGGCAGGCAGGTCTGGCAGCCACAGAGGGCATAAAAAGATCTGGCAGCCCCCATCCTCCTTGCAGTCTCTGGTGGGAGTTACGGTGGGATTGCTTTCTCTGTGACTCTAGCTTCAGTCCTGCAGCCTCCCTGTGTGTGTGCGTGCTGCGTACCTCTCGGTGAGTACCCTCCCCTTCCCTGCAGTGCAGTCACTCTGCGGCTGCACTGCACCCTGGGCAACGCCCGCCACTGCCTTTGCAACCTCCCTGCATACCTAGTCTATACTGTGTTTCTGCCAGCATCCATTTTTTTAGTGTTTTCCCTCTGGTCTGGGGCGTTGGGGGATGCCTGCACACAGAAATGCTTTAGAAATCGTGCAAAGGGCGGGTAGAAACGACAAACGAAAAAATGAAAAACGGTAACAAAATTTTTCAAAACATTCCCAACAAACGGAAACGAACTGAAACAGACCACTCAACGACAAACGAAAAACCGAAACACCATTTTTTGTTTCGTGCCCATCTCTACTAACCATATGTTTTTCAAGGTAATTAAGCTGAAAGATTGGTCAAAGATCACTCCATGATCACTATGCTTGCACAGATATTTATTGTGCAATTTTAACTCAAAGATGTGCAGACTATGGGGGGATAGAATAAGTAAAAGCCACTCCAGCCAGTCAAAATCACCTCCTTTGGGTATAAATGCTCTTGTGTTGGCAGAATCCCCTTCTTCTGGATGATCTCAGGTAATTGCTGGCAGAGAGATCAGATGAAGAACTGTTCAAAGGTTAACATCTGTTGGTGGGAGAACCAATAAAGGAGAGAGGGAGAGGGGAATGAAAGAGAGAGTAAGTATGCCAACTCCACAGCTCCTCCAATCCAGAAACGTGTCATCCACTATGCCAGCATTAAATTAGGCCAGGGTGAGAATAGTCCTAATTTCTAAAATCCATAGGTTGGTAAGACTGGATACAGCACAGCTTCTGCTGACCTAGTGTCAGCTAAACTTGCCCTCAGTCATCCTGTAATGTTATACTCCAGCACTTTTAACCCCTGAAAAGTCATTTGGCTGTGCATTTCATAAAACATTTAGCATGTTTGTGTAATTAAGAACAGCCCAGAGTAGCACTGTTGCTAGATGTGTGTGTGTGTGTGTGTGTGTGTGTGTGTGTGTGTGTGTGTGTGTGTGTGTGTGTGTGTGTGTGTGTGTGTGTGTGTGTGTGTGTGTGTGTGTGTGTGCGTGCACGCAGAAACCCAATACAGACAGACAGACAGACAGACAGACAGACTATACATGGGCATTTCATTTCAGAAGCGGACCACTTCTGAAATGAAACACGGGAGCCCAGCTGACATTCGAAACTGGAGGAATGAAATCAGCCAATTCTTTACCTTGCTTTGGGGTCCTGTGGGGCTGAACTCCACTGAGGAAGAAGCCTCCCACATTATTGTTCCTTCTCCCTGGTGCTGGCCAGTTAGGAGCTGTGCAGGGTAATGCATAATCCCGCCTCCCTGTCTGATTGGCCAGCACCAGGGAGAAGGAACAATGACATCGGAGGCTTCTTCCTCAGTGGAGTTGAGCCCTGAATGACCCCAGCACAAGGTAAGGGATTGGCTGATTTCATTCCTCCAGTGCTGAACACCAGCTGGGCTCCCATGTTTCATTTCAGAAGTAGTCCACTTCTGTAACATAATTTCCATATCTAATACCTACACACACACACACACACACACACACACACACACACACACACACACACACACACACACACACAAACCCTGAGGAAGTTGTGTTCGCAATCACGGAAATGTTGTAAGCACCTTCAGCTGAATTCTTTTACACAGGCCTGTGAAGACGTCATCATCATTATTATCTTAGAACTGCAGGGCTAGGAGGGACCCTATGGATCATCTAGCCTAGTTCCTATCAAGGGGGCACAGCGGGGAAATCATACTCCAAAACTCTGGTGCCACAGCCAGCTATCTACAATGCTGAAACAAACCCTGAGGACAGCTGATGAGTCAGACTGCTGGAACAGATAATAGGGCAGCGGACTCACAGGACTGATCCAAGAAAGGGCCACCCAAGGACTCGCTGGCTTGGCAACATCAGAAGGGACACTGGAATGACATCGATGTAGCTAAAAGAATGCTAAGATATAGAAAAGCACAGATAGAAGTGATCCAAAAAAAGACTGAGAGTCAAACATAACTGAATGAATAGATGATGACACCCTGAACAAGAGCAGTTCATGATGCCACTGCTTGCTCAACTTGCATGTCAACATATTCCACCAAAACAAATGGAGCAAGGTGCATCCACTTCCTCTGTATTCAATTGTAGTGCCTCTTGAATTTGTTTGCTCAGTCATCCTCCCATCCTATCCCAATCAAACCCCTGAGCATCTAAGTGTCCTCTACCAGAAGGATCTCAAAAATCTGAGACCTTACTAAACAAGAACAGGGCAATCATTTCCTTTTGTGTATTTAGAAATCACCTCTCAAAACTTTTGTAACTCTTTTATTAATCAAACATTATAATTACCTCATCACCCTAGAACTCAAACAACCACCCTATCCTATCTACAGGGGATTTTAACCATGGCACTTGTAGTCTACAGCTCTAGATTTGAACTTCTTCTTCTTCTTCTTCTTCTTCTTCTCCTCCTCCTCCTCCTCCTCCTCCTCCTCCTCCTCCTCCTCCTCCTCTCTCTGTTTTTTAAGCTAAATTTCCCAGATTCCAATAATCAGCATGGGGAGTAGCAGCTGAGAATTTCTGGAATATATCATTGAAAATTCTCAAATTTTTGGCAGAAATAGAGCATCAGGAACAATTCTCTTTCATCAATTTCTTAAATTCTAATGAAATTCAACCCTTCCCTCCTTGTCAGCAGCTGTGGCTAGGAAGTATCTTACTTCTCATCAACATGTCCTTTGATGGCTTTCTGTAGCTCTGAAGCATTCATGTGGTCCATGCATAGAAACAACATTCTGGTTCGGATGATCTTTTCATTAGATCCTGAAAAAGTTACAACTAAGGAGAGCTTTGGAGCAGGTAAACATGATGTAAAATTAAGCCCCCATTTCATAACACCATCAACTGATGACGAGTCCTGGAGAACTCAAAATTTACCTTATTTATAACGTTTAATGGTCTACTCAGAACTTTTTTTACTGCACAAAGATACCTTCACAAAACCCAACTTCTCTGCAGACCTCCTTATGGACCTACTACTGGCTGCTAGTTGTTAACCTCCTTTCTTACTGCAAGTGTTCTCTGCTATTTATGATGGAGAAACCTTGGCTATCTATAAATTAAAGCTGGCAGTGACATTTCTAAAAGAGCCAGACATTAAGAATTTAAGTCTCTTTTCCAGGAAGCAGCACCATATCATATCCATTTTCTCTTCAAACACAGTACTCATCGCCTTCACCTGGATAAATGGACCAATGCCCTATTAAATGGAAGTAGTTATCTCAATCTTATCAGTCATTCATTTCCTGCCTGACATGCCTTTGGTAATTAACATACTATAAGTAAGGATTTTATACAAAATTATTTGATCTGTACTCCTCAACCTCATTTCTTGACACGCTGTAACAAAGTCCAACAATTTAACATTACATTGAGAAGGACATATGTTGTAAATCACATATTTTGAAACAAGGTGTCCATCCACTTTTCTTGATTGGCTGACCAATTAAATTATTTATACCTCATTTTGTAGCCAAATATATCAAGGTGTCATACATGCAATGAAACAAACAGCCATTTAAAATAATAAAAAACAACAATTCAGTACAGTTCAAAGCCATTTATCTACATAATCTACAGCCACTGTCTAATCCCAAATGGAGTACATTTAATTAATCAATTTGAGCCTTGCAACTCTAGTTTCTATCAAGCATTCTGAAAAAGGTTAATCTGAATAGAGATTTAGGGTTCCCAATCAGTTAAGAGGTTCCATGTTCAGCAGGAATTTTTCTCTTCCAACTGTTGCTATTAATGTGAAGAGAAAAACAGGAAGGCAGGGCCTAAAATTCTCTCCTTCCTCATGCATTCAGATAGAGATGGGCATGAAACAACTATGAAGCAACCTTGACCCCAAATCATGCCATTGGCAATTCATATGCTTCATTTTGGGGCGCGTTGTCCCTGGTCTGATAGCCTGCTGCCATTCAGTCAATTCTCTAGGCAATGCTGGGATGGACCTTTTTAAAAATGTTGTGTAGGATCAATTGTTAGTTTGGACTAACCACAGGACTCCAAGTCCACTCTCTGGGACTAACTGGTTGTTTCACTATCACAGTAACCAGCATATGAGAAGATGCTTAGCTAGCTAGTCCACTCATCATGCCCCCTTTCTATTCCCTCCCCAGCCCACCTCATAAGGAGTAACATCCCTTCTCGTCCACTTGCATTAAAGTTGTGTAAAAGTAAAAAGTGTTCTGCTTATATACCACCCCATATCACTTCAAGTAGTCTCTGGGCAGTTTACAGTTTTTTAATTACAGTAATGCAGGCTACACTTTGCCCTCCCCACACCATGAACCTCATGCCTGGAATTGAACCCCAGATCATGAGCACAGTTTTACCTGCAGTACAGGCATTTAATCACTGCACCATGAGGCTCTTTTCTTAACCACTCATTTAATTTTTCACAAGCCAGCAGTTAAAAGAGAACCCTTGTGGGGACCTTCTTTGGGTGGGGCTATAACTCAATATACCCCCAAACACAATCTTCACCAAACATGGAGAGGATGGGGAGGAGTTTCATCCAAAGACTCACTGTGGGTTTGGTGTCTTTAAGTCACACGGAGGCTCTTCTACCTCTTCCGAATTTCCAAATTGTACAAATATCAAAATAGCTCATTTCCTCAGAAAGGTTGTGCAAATTCTTGGTTTGTGTATAGCAACAAACCACAAATCATCACAAATCCCTGTTTTCCTGATAAGTACCCATCTCTAATTTCAGAACCATCCTTTTTGGCATGCCTGGAAAGGGCTGCCATCAACAAAAAGACACAGGATTAATCCAGCATGAATGTGCTCTTGTGTCCTTATTTAATCCCCTCTGCAGCTGAAGGTGAGTAAGATGATTTGGCAAATAAAACAGGAAACAAAGACTTAAGCTTCCTTTTCAATACCAGTATTGCTGTTATCAAAATGGGAACCCATTTGGCTCCAATTTTAAAAAAATTAGATCAGATGATGGGTAAAATTATCAATTGTTTGGCAAACCTTGCAATTCATTAAACTGCTGGCAAACTCAAAAGACAGAGGAAAGAAGTAGGTATTTTGAATTTGTTTTCTGAATTGCTTGTTCTGTTTCACTGTGTTTTACCAGCAAAAAATGCAATACAATATAGTAGAGATGGGCACGACTTAGCGGTATTCCCATTTCCGTTTCCCTTACTTGTATCCGTTACTCTACGGAAACGGAAACGGGAATTACTCCGCCAGAATTCGAGCTCGAACCGACGAACAAACAATTTGGTCTGATTTGTCGTGGTCGTTACTTGCACGCGGCGATCGCGCAATGCCAAGCGGCACAGAAAAAATTTTTAAAAAAAAAAAAAAAAAAAGATTCCCGGTCCAAAATGGCGACCACAATTTTTTTTTTTTAAATCCTTGCCCAAAACCCCACCAAAGCACCACAGAAACAGGCAAAAGTTACCTATTTTAAATGCTTGATTTTTTACAGTAGCAGCAGTGGGTTTGTCTTGCCAAAATACGTCTCCGTTGATTTTTTTTTTCTTAATTTATTTTTTTATACCTGCGCAACGATGGGCTGGCCATGGGATGGAACCATGCAAATTTTCGGAGCCATTCCACCAATCGCATGGACAGGTTTTGACTGACACTTCTGGATGTGCCAGAGGGCATAAAAAGCCGAGGCAGTTCCAGTCCGTCACAGTCTGGGCTTGGATCTTGTGGAGGGTGGTCAGGGCTGGATTGCTGCACTCAGTCTAGTTTTGATTTCGCGGTCGCGGTCGCGGTCTCGCTAGGCAGGGAGGGAATTGATTTGATTTTAATTCGCAAAACATAATAATTTCTTTTATTCCCTGTGGGGAATAGCAACACAGTGTTTATTCTTTTTGTTTTCTGCATTTTTGAGCAAGAGTTCCGTTTTTATTTGCTTATATTTGCTTCAAGGGGGAGGGAAGATTTGAGTGGGAGCGGTAGGGGAGGGGAGGTGCTGCGGATTTATTTTGAAAATATATTATTTTATATTACACTACCATACCATTTCTTTTGTATCCCAATTTCCCACCAAGTTCATTTACTTGGCCAAGGTCCTTTACCCTGTGCCTACAGCTTTTTTTGCTGCTGTTGTGATTGGGGTTTTGGAAGGGAATCCAGCAGCAACCCTATCCTACCCTAGTAGCAGCTTATAGTTTTATTCCATTTATTTTCTATTATACAGTTTATTAGCAAGTGGCAAAGCAACAGCCAAGGTCCAGTACTAGTGCTTAGAAGGGGAGGTTGGAGGCTGTGGATTAAATTATTTTAAAAATATTATACAGAGTACAGACTGAGTAGGCAGAGTCTCCCTCGCCAACCAGTGCACTCCAATTTCTCAAACACATTTGTTGGCAACAAGGCTAGGGCACCTTCCTCTGTAGAACATTTTACAATTTCATTTTACTTAACACTTATAGATATTCTTTCACTTGTCCAACACCTCATTCATTTTTTTGCAGTCAGGCACTCAAACAAACATTTGTTGAAGGGCAGGCACCCAGCCACCTCTATAGAACTTTTTCTTCAATTACATCTTTGAAGAAGTTACATTCATCTTATTTACTGTGCATTATTTGTGAAAGTTGGGTGCTGCCAGATTTTGCAAACCCCTTGCTTCTATTAGCTTGGTTTTTGTGCAGTTGTAACTTACATCTGTGAAGAAGTTAAGTTACAGTTCTCCTAATTACACTTGCCCTGTGCATTGTGAAACTTGTTTGCCAGGATTGGCAAACCCCTTGCTTCTACTAGCTTGGTTTTTGTGCTGTTTTTCTGAGTCAACCTCACTCATATACTCGCCAGTTTGCCACCAGTCTACATACACAATTACATTTTTGAAGAAGTTACATTTCTCTTTGTTACACTTGCCCTGTGCTGTGCATTGAGAGACTTGGGTGCCAGGATTGGCAAACCCCTTGCTCCTATTTCCTTGTTTGTTGTGTTGCTGCTGTTGTGAGTCCATCTTACTCATTTACTTACAGTCTATCTACATACACAAGTACAACTGTGAACAGTTACACAATCCTTGGGTGCCGGGATTACAACCTTGTTTGTTGTGCTGCTGTTGTGAGTCCATCTCACTCATTTAGTTACAGTCTATTCTCCTCCAATTACAACTTGCAGTTCTCTTTGTTACACTTGCCCTCTGTAGGGCATTGAGAGACTTGGGTGCCAGGATTGGCAAACCCCTTGCTCCTATTACCTTGTTTGTTGTGCTGCTGTTGTGAGTCCATCTCACTCATTTACTTGCCACCACAGTCTACATACACAATTCAATTACAACTGTGAAGAAGTTACAGTTCTCTTTGTTACACTGGCCCTGTGTAGGGCATAGAGAGATTTGGGTGCCAGGATTGGCAAACCCCTTGCTCCTATTACCTTGTTTGTTGTGCTGCTGTTGTGAGTCCATCTCACTCATTTACTTACAGTCTATCTACATACACAATCCAATTACAACTGTGAAGAAGTTACAGTTCTCTTTGTTACACTTGCCCTGAGTAGGGCATAGAGAGACTTGGGTGCCAGGATTGGCAAACCCTTTGCTCCTATTACCTTGTTTGTTGTGCTGCTGTTGTGAGTCCATCTCACTCATTTACTTACAGTCTATCTACATACACAATCCAATTACAACTGTGAAGAAGTTACAGTTCTCTTTGTTACACTTGCCCTCTGTAGGGCATAGAGAGACTTGGGTGCCAGGATTGGCAAACCCTTTGCTCCTATTACCTTGTTTGTTGTGCTGCTGTTGTGAGTCCATCTCACTCATTTTTACAGTCTATCTACCACAACAGTCAACTGGGAAGAAGTTACAGTTCTCCTAATTACAATCCAATTAAAACTGGGAAGAACCCTTTGCTCCTATTACCTTGTTTGTTGTGCTGCAGTCCATCTCACTCCTAATCTTACACAACACAATTACAACTGTGAAGAAGTTACAGTTCTCCTAATTACAGTTGCCCTGTGCTGTGCATTGAGAGACTTGGGTGCCAGGATTGGCAAACCCTTTGCTCCTATTACCTTGTTTGTTGTGCTGCTGTTGTGAGTCCATCTCACTCATTTACTTGCACAGTTCCTTGGTGCTTTTCTTTACTATCACATTATACATTCCCTGGCCTGAGCCACAAGAAGTGAGAAAAATGAGGAGGGGTCGCACAGCTAGAGGGCAGGGGGGGGGACCACTACTAAGATAAATAGGGGCACGTTTCTGAGGGAAGGGACAGGAAGTAGTGCAGAAAGTGATACTGGTGCAACTCCCTCTCCGAGTAGCAGTGCCAGTGGCAAAAGCAGCACTGTGCCATCGTCTGTCACTGAGGGAAGCATGGATGAGGCGTACCAAATCCCATCTTCATTACCTGACAGCCCCACCCTTAATCAGCAAGAAGACAAGGGCTCCGATTCTGAAATGGCATCACAATCAGAATCGGGCTCCTTGTATCTAAACATGCCAGATTCTGAGGACCTGTTGGCAGGGACAGACTTAAGGCAGGCTCCAGGCAGTGATGGAAGGAGCAGCCCTCTTTCCACCCAGAGTACCACCAGTGAGAGCAGTAGTACTACTCTACTTTCCCGGCAGGGCAGAGGCCTCACCAGCACCACAGCAGCGGCAGCGGCAGGCAATAACAGAGGGGGCATTACTTTCAGTAAGCCACAAGGGTGTCTCTGGGAGCATTTTGACAACAGCCCCCAAGATGCAAGGATGGCAATGTGCAAGATATGTGGGGTGGTCTTGCGCAGGGGGAATGACCCCAAACACCTCTCCTCAAGTGGGTTGTGCAGCCATCTGATGAGGAAGCACCCTGGGACTCTGCCTGGAACCCTGTCAGGCCCTTGCTCTTCAGGAAGGAAGAGAGGGGAAGAAGGGTTAGAGAAAGAAAAACACAGCTCCGCTAGTGAGAGTGGGAAGAGGCAGGCCACTCTGCAGGAAGTGGGGCTGTTGGGTGGGACTTTTGTCAGCCCGCGAAATAGGGCCAAAGCACAGGAGACCACCACTCGAGTGGTGGGTGAAATGGTGGCCATGAATGGGTTGCCCCTCTCCTTTGTGGAGCCATCAGGCTTCAGGCACCTGATGAAGCACGTGGCACCATGGTACGAGACTCCATCCCGGCGTACCTTCAGCATGTGTGTGATTCCCTCCCTTTATGAGTCTGTCAGGGACAGGATCCGGGCCCTGCTGCAGGCAGCCAGAGGGAGGAAGATCCACTTCACTTCCGACCTCTGGACCGGTGGGCACCACGGATACCTCTCACTGACAGCTCATTGGTGGCAACCCAAGGAGGTCCTGGAGCCCCGGTCAGCCCATGAGCAGCTGCAGGGGGAGGCACAAGGCAGCACCCCAAGAGGGTATAGGGTGGTGCTTCTCCAGGCACAAAGCATGGAGGACAACGCCACAGGGATCAACATTGCTGACGTTCTCAAGACAGCAATGCGAGAGTGGGGATTGGGGACAGAGGGACAGGTCAATCATGGAGTCATGGTTACAGACGCGGGCCGTAACATGACCAACGCAGTTCTTGGGGCAGGGTTCCAGGGCATCGTGTGCGCAGCACACAAACTGCATCTAGTGGTGGGCGATGCCATTGGCCTGGGTGCACCAAAGGACTCCTGGAGTGAGGGGACCAGGGAGACCAGGGCCTTGCTGGACAAGTGTCGGAAGATCGTGGGGCACTCCGCTCGCAGCGTCAAGGCAGCCAGGATGATGCGTGAGAGGCAGGCGGAGACGGGCCAACCGGAGCACGTCCTGATCCAGGACGTGACCACCCGGTGGAACTCCACCCACGAAATGGTCAAGCGTCTGGTGGAACAGAAGTGGTGGAATACATCATGTCAACCACCCCAGTCCTGCATGAGGGGAGGGAATTGGACCTTGGTGCTACCGAGTGGCTCGCCCTCTCCCAGATGGCGGGTATCCTGCAGCCTTTTGAGGAGACCACCCACGTCCTCGGCAGCTACAACGACAGCCTGGGCCACGTTCTCCCCCTGCTCAATGCCCTTCGCCAACGCCTAGAGACCAGTATCCGGGAAGAAGGCAATCTTCTCCCTAAGAGCAGGGCATTGGCAGATAGGCTGTTGACCGGCGTGGATACCCGCCTTGGCCCACTAAGAAGGAAAAAGGTGTACCAGATGGCCTGCCTGTGCAACCCTTGCATCAAGGGTTCCCTGGCGGCCAGCACTGCCGAACTGAAATCCTGGAAGATGGAGCTATGCCGTCAAGTCAGGGCTGTCTCCGATGAGGGCCAGGCATTTCAGAGGGCGCACGGAAGCCAGAGCGATGCTGAGGAGGAGTCCTCGCAAGGATCCACATCCCTCTGTACTCCAGGAGCGTTCACCCAGAGACCAGGTTCCGTTCCAGCAGCCAACTACCTGGCCTCTGCCCTAGCCATGGCAGTTTCCTCTTCAGTGGAGGCAAGGGAGGAAGAAGTAGCAGACCCCGCTCAGACCATGGTGAAGGAGTACATGGCCGAGCCCCTCCAACCGCTCAGCTCGGACCCACTGCACTACTGGGCCAGAAGGGCAGACCTCTGGCCCGATCTTTCAACTCTGGCGTTGGACCTCTTATCTATCCCACCAACCAGTGTCCAGAGTGAGCATGTCTTCTCCCACATGGGAGATGTCCTGAGGCCGCGCCGTTGTCGCCTGGACCCGGAGACGGTGGAAAGTTTGACTTTCATCCGCTTCAACCTTTCCACCTTGGAATTACCCCAAAACTCCAAGAACTAAGTTGCTGCCTGTAACCTAACCTCCTGCCTGCAATCCTCCATGCCCGCCTGCAAGGCTGCCTGCCTCCCCTTGGCCCTACGAGCCTGCCTGCCTGCCTGCCTGCCTGCCTGGCCCTGTGACTACCTGCCGACTCCAGTGCCTAATGCCTGCAAAACTGCCTGCTTGACTGCCTGACTGCCTGCCTGCCTGCCTACCTGTATTCTCTCTCACACACAATTGAAGGGTACTATTAGTGGCCCAATTTTTCTAGCCCTGGCCTGTCTCCAAACCAGGCAGGGCCACTAAAAGTGTCATTGGAAAGGGTCTGTCTGTATTGGCCCAATGTTTCCCCTTTTGCCATGGCTGGTCTGAGAGAGACCCTAATACCTGCCTTCCTTGGTGCTTCACACCGTTCCCTGGGGTTTAGGCGCCAGTCTGCTAACAAAGTGGTGAGGAAGCACTTTACAACAACCTACCTCAAAGACTGAGTATCAGGGGGCAAGCTCCCCTCCTTACAGCCTTAAAGAAATAGACCCACCCAGTTCTCCTGCTTCCACTCTGTCTCCTTGGTTGCCAAAACCCGGTCTCCTGGGGTGGCGATAGAAACTCTGCCTGCCAAGGCGGAAACAATCCTCCCTACTGGCACTTTGGCTTAGTGCCTTCCCAATCCCTAGCCTTGGAGGATGGTATCCTCTAAGCATGCACCTAGGCTACACACACATACCTGTAAGCCAGACTAGATGCTTCCCTGCCTGCCCGGCCCTCTGCCAACCTGCCTGCCTGTCAGACTCCACCAGTCCCGGCTTTGAGCATGCCTTCAAGTTGCTTCTCATTCAACCTCCTCCAGTCTGCCCTTCTGGCCTCCCAGTCCCATACTTTGTCGTCTGGGCTGGTCTGTGAACCATTAAGAAGGGCTGTGGAAAGGGAAAGACAGGAGCTCCGCTTCTAGTGGGAAGAGGCAAGCCTCTCTGCAGGAAGTGTTGCTGCTGTGTGGGAGTTTTGTCTGCCTCCTCTACCGCTAATTTTCACTCTGAGCTGCAGTGCACTGTGAAGGGAGGGACAAGGAAGCCTCCAGGCTTGGTGCTTGGTGGATACTCTGACGCACACTGACTGTGTGTCTGTAATTCACACAGACCTAGCTCTGTCTCCTCCGCCACTCTTTCCACTGGGCTGCCAGCTGTGGCTCACAAAGAAGGGAAACGTCCTTGTTGTGTGTGCGTACTCCTGTCCGAAAGTCTCCTGTGTGGATCTTGGTGCTGTGCTGTGTGACTCATTGTGCGCACATTCAGTGCTTAAACATTTTATAATCATTTCTGCCCTAACCCCGGAACAAAGGCTGCCGGACAAGAAAAGTTACTGGTTGCAAATCTAGGTTGTGATTGATTATGATGATGGTTGAGTTATGGGAACACTCTTCAGGAACAGCTGGTGGTGGGCTTAGGGTTAGGGTTAGGGTTAGGGGGGATGTTTAGGCCTCCGCTACTCTGTCCTCTGGGCTGCACCACACTGTGTCTCACTAAGAAGGGCTGGAGTGGAATGTACTTGCGCGTACCACAGTTCTGCACAATAATCGTTTGTTTCTTAGAAATAGAAGAGCCTTTCAGGAGGAAGTTCCAGGCTTGGCTCTTGGAGTTGTGGAACTGCTGTGATTCACTACGAAGGGCATGGAGATGGAATGCCGGCACGGCAGTTAGGAGCAGTCTACCAGCACACAGCTGGGAAAGAAAGTCAGAAAGCTTGGCTTGATGTCCTTTTGGAAGCCTCTGTGGTCAAAGACTCAGACTCACTCTAGCTCTGTGTCTTCTCCCTGCCTGCCTGTCAGGCTCCCCCCACTTCCGGCCTAGAGGAGGCCTTCCAGCTGCTTCTCCTTCACTGGTCCAGTTAGTGCTTCAAGTTCAGCCCTGTCACGACTGCCCTCAACTTGCTCATGCAGCAACCACGGCTGCGCCTGCCTCTTGGCGGAAAACCACTTGAACACCAACTGTAATACTGCATTCACTCATCAACTATTTTCTTTAGAAGAACTGGTGGACTCTGTCATCCCACATGGGGGGGGGTTCTTCACGCAGTCTAGGTTGGGAAATCCCTTGGCTGAGGGAGGGGCGATTCAGTGGTTCTCCTTCAACCCCTTGTAGTCTGTCCTTCTGGCCTCCCCTACCCTTCACTCTGGGTTGCACACACTGTGCCTCACAGAGAAGGGCATTGTGCTTGTGTGCTAGAAAACAGCCGTGGGGTGGGCCCGTGATTAGGCAGAACTCTGCCTTGCTCTCCTCAAGGTGGTTGCGCAGCCACCTCATGCAAAAGCACCCTTGGACTCTGCCTGGGACAGTGACAGGACTCTGCAGGAAGGAGTGCCACAGTGTGGGAGTGTTGTCAGCCTCCGGATCGCCAATTAGTCTTCAGTGGGCTGCCATTGCCATACACTGTGGCTCACAAAGAAGGACAACTTACTGCCGTGCTGGTGGCCCTCTGTCACCGTTATAAATAGGACAGTTTATCAGAAAGTTCAAGGCTTGGCTCTTAGAGTTGTGGGGAATGTGATTCACTACGAAGGGTGATGCAATGCACTGACTGTGGCTCTCAGTGAAGGGAGGGAGCAAGGAAGCCTCCAGGCTTGGTTCTTTGTGGGTACTCTGACTCACACAGACAGTGAGCCTGTGGTTCTCAGGCCTACTGTCTTCCGTGGACTACAAAGCTATGTCTCACTGAGAAGGGAACATGGCTGTGCTGGCCTGCTAGGAGTTTACGGGGAAAGCAGCACACAGCTGTGTAGGAAGATCCTCTGGCTTGCAGTCCTTTTTTCAGAGTGGTCTCAGGCCTCAGAGTCAGACACCATGTGGACTCTGCTTTTCCACTGGGCTAACAACTGTGGCTCACGAAGAAGGGAAGCCTGCGTAGGCGTACATAACAGATTGTCAAAAGGTGCAGCCTGGCCCTTGTTGGTGGATGGATACTTGGAGTCACTGACTGTGAGTCTGTGAGGGAAGGGTGACTGTGTTCCATTTGCTGCAACCCACTGTGGCTCACGAAGAAGGGCATTTTCCTGGCATCCTCCTCAGGCCATTCAGCTACGCTGGGGAGCTGGAGCTTCCTGGCAATGATCCTCCCCTACGGAGGCCCTGTGGCCTCAGACTCAGGCTATGTGGCCTCCTCCAGCCACTCTTTCCTCTTGGATGCAAAACACTGTGGCTCACTAAGAAGGGAAGAGTAGTTGTGTGCAGCACGCACTCCAGTAGTTTCTCTGACAATTCCAGGCTTGGCTTTTGGAGTTGTAGGAGCTGGGATTCACAACGAAGGCCATGGCCGTGGATTGCTGGCCCAGCATTCAATTACTCCAGCTTGTGGCCTCCGCCACTCTTTCCTCTGGGATGCAAGACACTGTGGCTCACTAAGAAGGCAAGAGTAGTTGGGTGCCAGCACTCCAGTAGTTTCTCTGACAGTTCCAGGCTTGGCTTTTGGAGTTGTAGGAGCTGGGATTGCAAGACACTGTGCCTCACAAGGAAGGAAAGAGGACTTGGGTGCCAGCACTCCATTAGTTTATTGCAAAGTTGCAGGCTTGGCTCTTGGAATTGTGTGGGAACCAACTGTGATTCACAAAGAAGGGCATGGTAGTAGACTGCCGGGCCGGCAGTTAGCAAGTCTACCAGCAAACAGCTGGGGACTTGGGGAGGAAGAGTCAGACTCAGAATGTGGCTTGCTGTCCTTTTTGCAGCCTGTGTGGTGCCAGACCAAACTCAAGGTGATTGGCCTCCTCCGCCAGTCTTTCCTCTGGGCTGCAAGACGCCGTGTTTCACACTGAAGGGGGTTCCTGATTTGAACAGCGTTTGTACATACAGCACCACCAAGAGTTAGTCAAAAAGTGACATGTGGTGGACGGTGGTGCATCGCAGGCAGTGTGGTGCCAGACCAAACTCAAGGTGATTGGCCTCCTCCTCCAGTCTTTCCTCTGGGCTGCAAGACACCGTGTTTCACACAGAAGGGGGGTACTGATTTGAACAGCGTTCGTACTACATACAGCACCACCCAAGAGTTTGTCAGAAAGTGCCATGTGGTGCATCGCAGGCAGTTTGGTGCCAGACCAGACTCAAGGTGATTGGCCTCCTCCGCAACTCAGTCCTCTGGGCTGCAAGACACTGTGACCCAAGGCCAGTGGCATTTAAATTCCTGTCATGCCATTCAGCTCCATCCTTTTTTATACTGGAGCTGGCAATGAGCCTGCCGCACTCTGGCTCTGTGCTGTGGTGCTCTCATACTCTGCCTTGTGGCCTGGCCGGAGTGGCTGCCCTTACTCTGGCCTTATGGATGTGTTGACCAGAGATAGTCCTCCTCCTTGTATAGCCTAGTGGGCTGGGCTGTGGGCTGTAAAACTTAAGTCAGAGCAACCCAGAGCCCTAACCCATTCCCATCCCTACCAAAACTATTCCTGGCTGTAGCTACTAGCTAGGTACGTAGCTTAACCACCTCAGGCTCTAACTGCTAATATTTTTGTTGACCATGACCAAAAGCAGGGTTGCATTGGCTTTGGCTTTATTGCTTGTCCTTTAAGTGTGTGTGACTTTGACTGTGAATGTGAAGTGAAGGCAGAAGGACCTTGGTGATGGGGGGCCAATTTGAGAGGAGTAGAGTAGTAGACCCCTCATCCAGATTTGGGGAGGAACGGAATGTCTGTTTCTCCTGCTGCCTCTGAGAGAGGTGGAGGGGAGATGGGATGGATTCAAAACCAAACAACAAAAAAGTACAACAAACAGGCACGTCAGCAAGACCAAGTAGGGTGGCTGGCTGGTTCAGCATCAGCAGATGCAGCACAGCAGACCAAGAGAAAAAAAAAGAAATGCAAATTTGTTTCTGCCCCACTTTGTTTGCTTAGGATGCACTAGCCTTGTTGTGCAGCAGCAAGTCCATCACCCAGGAAGGTTTAAACTGTATTTCGCCTGCTCATTTGCGGGACCCGTGCCCACCCGCCCGCTTGCCCGCCCACGCGCCCGCCCCCACGCTAGCCACTCCCCCTGCCGCTGCCGCTGCCGCCACCCACGCATGTACCCCCGCACCGCCGCCGCCCATGCTGCGCCCGCAAGCCGCGCCCGCAAGTCTCGGTCGGACGTCAAAATGCGCAAAATCGCGGCAGAAACGGAAATGAAAAAAACGAAAAAATGAACGACTAATTTTTGTGAATTTTCACGAAAAACGGAGACTACCCGAAACAGAACCGGCCCAACTAACGACAACTCGAAAAAAATTTTTTCAAGTCATGCCCATCTCTACAATATAGTACCATAAATAGAACATGAGAAATAAATGTCCTTGACTCTAAAATTCTCTAAAATGATGTTGTTCTCGTTACTACTCTTATGTGCCTAGATGTTAGAAAAACATTACAAGTTGTAAAAAGAACTGGAGAAAACAGAAAACACCTTATGCATGAAGAGTGTGGGCAGCAGTTCTTGCATCCTGAGTATCACATTTCTAGGGTTGCCATTTTATGAAGGAAATGCTCACTTAGGCATCTTGTAGTATTTTACTACATTCTCTGATGTTTTCTAGAGAAGAAGGGATTATTCAGAACCTATAAAAACCTATACTTGGGTTTCGTGTATCTGGGAATCAAGTCCTGGTTTCCCTCCCATTACATATGAACTTGCTATGTTCTTAGTGCAGGAAGTATGACTATGTGATCTACTTCTCAGAGCAAGGTCGGATCCATGGTGAGACTCCACCAACGGATCCTCTTTGCCTCACCGCTCGAATCATTGCGAGACAGGGAGGTTTGTCAGAGCTGTGGGTGGGGCTACCCTATAAAAGGGTGGCCTGGCTAGGCCCAGGCCTCTTTCGTCCGGATTGTCACCCACCCACCCACCAATTTATCTAGTATTAGTGTGAGTATACCTGGTCGCCATTGGGGCCAACTGCCATATTCTTCTTGTATTTTGCACCAACTAGATTGATCCAGATGGTCTCAACCAGGCAGGAATGTTTTTCTGTGCAGGAATGCATATTTTTGATATATACTGCTACTCCAGCTCCTATTCTCTCTGTTCTTTTTAACCAGTACTCTTGATAGGACTGCATACTACAGTGCCTCAAGAAAAGAGCTTGGGAAACTTACTTTTTGGTTCCTAGAATGCTCTGCTGGCTAGAGATTTGTAGGGTTCTAATTGAAGAAAAAAGAATTTCCCAAGCTTTGCCCAGAGCTGTCCATTCACAAACTGCACCTGTCCTCATTTGACACTGATTGTATACAGAGAAAAGTAGAAGTAGGCAAAGCAGAAGTCCCTTCTCCCAGCTTTTATTTTCTCCCTGCTTGATTGTTTTGTGGGAGCTATGATGCATCTGGTAGTTGTAAGAAAAATGAAACAACAACAATTGGAGATAAATTTTCCCTAGGCTTTGAGGGTGGTATCTTGGCAAAGGGAACGACTGGAAGATATGATCCAGTGTGGGTTGTTGAATCAATAAAAATAAATTATGGTGGCATTTTTTGCTGCATTGTCCTATAATGCATGATAGAGGGCTCTTAAATCATATCACCAGTCGCTAGTAGAGATCGTTTTTATTTTTAACTGACTTACACAGAGATAAAACTCAGGCTTCTGTTATTTTAAGCAAGCGAGATGTCTTCTCTTTTGGGAATGCCTGTTTACTTGCAGAAGGGCCATCTACCACTGTTGGCAAAGATACTGTGGGGAACAATTGGAGGCTGGCAGAGGAAATGATTAGATAACATAATAGGTCTTTTTACAGATTCTAACTTCTATGCTTTTGGTTACTTGCAAGCTGTTTTCTTCCTTGCTGTGTTTATTCATAATACCTTGGGATTTTACCCAAATGTCCCCTGTGTTTTGCTATGAGCTTTTAAAGGCTGACTAATATTCCACACAGCTCCTCACAGATTATCTTCCCCTGACTTGTGTCTGATAATTATAAATAATATCAAGCTTTTGTACAGAGCCTCTTCTGTACAAAGATGAAAGGCATTTCATGATCTACATTCTCAGCCAGCTCTCCCCGGAAGTTAGTAATTGTGACAGCATTCTAAGCTACAGCAAAACAACTCCCATTATTTGTGACTGTAGAGTGTTATTATCAAGGTTACCTGAGGCATTTCCACAGCTTGCCAACCTGAAAGAACCATTTTGTTTTCCCAAGAATTCTTAATATCTTTTTAAGGTGGGTGGAGAGGAGTAAGCACTATTTCACCTGGTTGCAGTGGATGTTTTGTGATACAGATGATAGCAATTGTCCTCCCCCTTCAAGTAAATGGAATATCATACTTTGGATTTGTGAACAGATACGTATTTGACCAGAAGCAAAGAACATAATGTCCATAACATATAAGTATCTCTGGCATTTTTCATACCTATTTAGCTGAGAACAACCACTCCCAAAGAAAAATGGACACAAATCACTATTTTGGTGGCTTGGCACTGTTCATCTTCTCAGCCAAACCGATGATCCATAGTTTGGCATCCTCCCCTCTCCAGTATCAAACCACTATTTTTCTTGATCCTTACTATCCAGACCCAGTATTTTCTGTGCAACTTTGATTCCAATATTGCAGACCTTGACTGGGGTCAGTTTGTTGAAGATCATTTCATAATATGTATATGAGCTTGAAAGCTAAAAGAGCAAGTTGCCATAAGAAACCTACATTAATTTCACAACACCAGCAGTTCCGAGCAGCCTTCGTGTGCCAGGAGGGGCCCCTTTGCCTCCCCACATCTGATGCAATGTTTGAATTGCAGACCATGTGGTCTTCTGGGGAGCCTATTTAAGGTTCCGGCATCACTTACCTTTCATCTCTTGCCTCACAACTTTCTCCTGCCCATCCACCCTATGAAGAGAATGAGATTAGCTGGCTGTGTCAGGGCTGGATGGAAAATTTTGACTGCTACTCAGATTGGCCTAGATCGCCCATCCCATTCTCCATGGTTTTGGTGTGGTTTTTCCTATCTACCAGTCACAATTGGCGGTTAGTGCAAGTGGCAATTCCAGTTAGATAGCTTTTGAGAGTTAAGCCTTATTAATCAATCCGGCAGCCCTCAATGTTAATAGGTTAGGACATTAGGTACAGTAGTCCCCTGCCACAATGCATGTTCATATATTACGGTCTTAGTATACAGTGGAACCTTGACTTACGTCATTAATCCGTTCCAGTGGTCTAGACTTAAGACAAACATGACTTAAGTCAAACAAACGTTTCCCATAGAAAGTAATGGGAAAGTGGATTAATCCGTTCCGGATGATGAAAAAGACCCCCGAAAACAGCAATTTAACACAAATTTGACTGGGATAGGAGATTCCTTCTGGGGATGTAAATGAAATGTCTCTTCAAAGAGAGGAGGAGGCAGTGGAATTATAGTCCACAAGTTATATGCCTCCACTTTTTAATGTTCATAGCAACAATGTCTAACATTTAAGTTTTATTGATTTTTAACCTGACGTTCCAAGTTCTGAACAACTCTATGCTTACCATTAGAGTCCCACAACTGTACAGCTCCCCAACTAAAATACTTCCATTGTGGGCCAGACTTCTGCAGCCAGATTTTTTACAAGACTGAGCCGACTGTCTAACCAGCGAGGCCAGCCCCGAGCTCCCGGCCCTTCTTCTCCTCCGGCAGCAGCGGCGGCTTCGGTGAGGCCGAGGACCAGCTCCAGGTGCTCTGAGCTGGCCTCGCCGAAGCCGCCGCTGCTGGAGGAGGGGAAGAAGGCAGGAGCAGTTTGGAGGTGGCAGCCGCGATGCTGGGTTGTGGCTGCTGCCCAATTCCGGTGCCTTGTGCCGGGGCTCCGAGATGTTAAGTCAAAGCCTGTGACTCAAATCAAACAGGCCCCTTCTTGTTGCAAGTCAAATATGATGCAAGTCAAGCAGTATGTAAGTCAAGGTTCCACTGTATTTGTCTGTGAAGATTCTCAGTCATCCAGATGAGTTTATCTGGAAGTTGAGTCATGGCTACTGGACTTCTTTTTTGAGAAATAGAAATGTTTTGCTGTTCATCCAAACAGCTTCATTGATGAAGCTGTTTGGATGAACAGCGAAACATTTCTATCTCTCAAAAAAGAAGTCCAGTAGCCATGACTCAACTTCCAGAGTTCCACTGTATTGTGTTTTTTTTCCTTGAGGGAGGCAGGCTTCCAAAGAGAGGTTTTTAACCCCCTGCTGGCATATCAGCAAACAGACCTGGGGCTGCTCCTGCTGGCTGCACTAGCAAAGAGAGGTTTTTAACCAACCCCTAACAGCAGATCAAACTGATCTTGGGTTGCTTGGCTGCTGTTTCCAAAGAGAAGTTTTTAACCCCCTCCTGACACCTCAGCAAACAGACCTTGAGCTCCTGGCAGCAAGATTTGCTGAGGTATCAGGAGGGGGTTAAAAACCTCCCTTGGCAAGCACAGCCGGCAGAAGCAGCCCTTGCTGAGGTGTCTGCATTTTGCTTCCAAAGAGAGGTTTTTAAGACCCCCAAACACCTCAGCAAACAGAGCTGGGGCTGCTCCTGCTGGCTGCATTTGCAAAGAAAGGTTTTTAAACCAACCCCTAACACCTCATCATACTGACTTTGGGCTGCTTGGCAGCTGTTTCCAAAGATAAGTTTTTAACCCCCTCCTGACACCTCAGCAAACAGACCTTGAGCTCCTGGCAGCATGGTGTGCTGAGGTGTCAGGAAGGGTTAAAAACCTCTCTTTGGAAACACAGCCGGAATGAGCAGCCCAAAGTCAGTTTATTGACGCATCTGCATTTTACAGATTTTCCGGTGGATCAGACACCAAACTCCCGCAATAAAAGGGGGAGCACTGTATATTAGTCACAGCATTAAATTTCCCCCTAGATGTTAGTTGAGTCAGACCATTTCTTGGGGACGGTTGCTGTTCAAGGGGACAGCACCCCCAAAATTTAATTAGACCTGTGATTGATGCCACTTGTACTATTTCAGGCCCCTTTTTACATTGCAGTTAAGTCTCAAAAGAGAATCAATAAAATGTGACCAATTTGAACTCCACAATACTTGTGTCGCCTCGTTATTTCGGGGCTGGGATGGGCAAAGCATTGGTTGTTAGAAGCACCAAAGTTTCCTCTAAGCTGTGTGGCCATGCACACAACTGGCATCCACTATGCAGGAGTATTCTACTCCCTCACATACATCACTACTGTTTTGCGAAAGTTAGAGGGCATGTTGATGGGCATCCAATATTTCAAAATATTTTTACAACATTCCTGATATGAAAACCAAGTATAGGCAGTGTTAAAGGATGTACAGGGAAATCTGTGAAATATTTAAAGTTTTAAGCACCATTCTTGTAGGGCATACATGAGTAACATTTCACTTTCATTTGTCGGAAAAGAAGGACTGATGCAGAGGCAGTTCATGAACTGGAACACACTGTGGCCTGTGAAGAATTTGCACTACATGTTGCTCAGATCTTCTCTGAATTGCATGCTCTACCTGATACAAGTTCTGCAAATATAACTATGCCCCCTGCTAGTCCTGTGTTAATGGATATGTTTCAGTTTTTGCAGCCTAATGATGTGAGTAGGATCCTTGAGGCAGTGAAAACTACCACATGCCTTCTAAACCCTGGCCCTCCCTGGCTGAAAAAAGCTGCCACATGGCTCCAAAGATGATTATAAAACCATTATATTTCTAACAAGACAAGCATCAAGAGAAACCAAAGAACTAAAAGGAGTGGCAAGCTTTGGTGCAGTCAGATGTGACAGCCTTAAAAATTGCAGTTTCTCAAGTTATAGTTGAAATTTATGGGATAGAACTAAAAGTCTCAACTAGAGATGGGGACAAACCACCAAAATGGTGGTTATCATAGTCTGAGGTTTGTAAAGGTTGACACATGAATTCTCCCATCTATGAACTGACAAACTGATGACTCATGGCTGTCTTCAGTTGAAAAAAATAGTCTCCCAGCCACTACAAAGCAGCTACATCCCTACATTTTCTGCAGCAGCTTTCCATGATCAGACTACTGTCATGGCCACTGCTGCCATCCTTGAAAAGATGGCTAGTTGATTTCCCATAGTGCCTAAGGGAAAGTGGCCTGCCCTTTTCTAAAATGGCAGCCACATCTTGACTTAGGGCAAAGAGAAGCCCCAGACCCAATGGATATGAAGGGAAGAATACTAAATGAATCAGTGATACTCACCAGATATCATGATTCATGTTTCTGTTTGTATGCATCTCTAGTCTCAAGTCTTGAAGGCCCATTCAGCAAAGCAATTAAACAGGTGCCTTCAAGGCTAAGCAGACAGATCTACGTGGACAAGAAAGGATGGTTAAGCTACATCCTGTTGTTTGATTTGGTTGTTCTGTGCTTAATTAGTGTATATATTGTAATGTCAATCCCAGTCAATATTTCAAACATATGGTTCCTTGGGAGGGTAGCATAATGATGATGGGAATAAATTTGCAATACTCTCTTGTTATTTGAGTTATTTGATCTTACTATAGTAAAACTAATAAAAACAGGTCCTGAATGGAAAACCCAATAAAACCAGACACAATTGTTTTTTAATCTTCTAGCCTTCCTTCACTTAATATTTAAAAAGTCTGCTGGAATTTCTTTTTCATTTTTGTATCACAGAATTTGTATTGTTTTTTTCTCTACATTGCCTGCTAGAAATTTTGTTCCTTCCACCAGAAGCCTTCTGTTCTCATTAATTATACTTTGTAAATACGTCAACAAACTTGTGGATGGCTATTGTTAACCTCTGTGGCAATGACTCCAGTACATTGGATCAGTGGTAAATACGTAGTCTATCCAAAAAGATCAAACATCTTTCGCTTTGTTGCCTGAGACTAACTGCCTCTAGTTTGGCATTTAGTAGTTGTCTCTGAAGTTCTCTGTCATTCTTGGGAAAGTGTTGAATACATTCATGTTCTAATTTGTTAGAAACAACCATCTATCTGAGTGCAGGGGTATATGCAAACCATTTCGCCAATTTAAAGCTGGCAGGCATACAAGGAGAGTTTAATGAACTAAAGTAATTTTCCTTCCTTATAAAATTTTATGACCATAAAAAGTCTGCATCGCTAGTGAAGGTGCTCATAGACTCCCTGGCTGTCTGATAATTTATGATTTTGTGAATCTTTCTGTTCAATAGGAACAGAAATGTATGTTTCCTTTAAAAACAAAATGGAAGGGACCACAGTAAACCCAGACAAACTCAATACTGTTTCCATATGGCTCAACCTTTCTGTGTTTAAAGTGAAGGTAATCAGGCATCTAATCATGAAATCCCATGGACCTTTACAAGTGGAAGAGAAAATAACACACTGCTGGGGTTCCTCTTTGCTTTCCACACTATGCATTGCTTTAATTTTGGTCCATTCCACCTACAGGGCTTGTCAAGTCCTTGTTAGTGTGCTTACTTTTTATTGTAGCAGTATAATTTGCAAGTGAGAAAGAGAACACTTTGCAAGGTTTGAGCTGTTAGACCATCCAAGTTATCCTTGAAAGGAGCACAGCACTTCTAGAAATAACTGGAGACAAGCATCCATTTCTTATCTGAAAGAAACATTCCTAGTGTGATCTATATGACAAGTGTTTAAACTGGCCTCAGAGCTTTTGGTTGAATGCAAAGGTGAATCAGACTGAGTGCAGTTATTTGGACAGTAATCTTCTCTAGAGCCCAGAAGCAAAGTTTAATGTTGTATTGCAGACTTGTTGTTTGCTTGGCAACAACTGGTCTGAGTACTGCATCCCGAATTGTCTGCATTATTGCAAAAGTCATGCCGGGTAAGACCAGTAGTCTAATGTTTTGATCATGCAGTAGTAAACACTCATTAGCAGGACATGAGTGCAATGGCCCATCAGCCATTCAATGAGATTCTTGGAACATTAAAGAGGGACACCAGTAGCCCTTTAGTTAAACTGAGTCACCACCACCACCCAAAGAAAAAGGTTCCACCATTGTCAGCCTCAAAATTCTACTGCTTATAAAAATGACACATTAATCTGGTGTTCATGATCTGCCTAAGGAGGTCCAAAAATGTGCCAAATATTAAACTTATATGATAAAACTATTCCCAGCAATATTGAAACTGGATGGGAACACAGGATAATTCCTGTACCAACAGAGGAAGGCTTAGTTGCACCATAAGGCAACACGGGACCACAACAAGGTGGTCAACAGCACTGCTTCTTCACCATCAAAATGTGAGTTTGTAAGCCCAAGGCAGAGTTTCAGGGTGTGAAGGTCAAGCTGTACACAAACACAATTGGTGAAATGGCACAACACCATTCCTGATCACCCAACATCATCCGCTGAAGCTTCACCTTAGCTTGCAATCACCTGGCTTCCTTAGGCTTCAGAACTCTGGGGTAGCATTAACTCTGGTCAGAGTGGTTGTTTTAAGGTGGTAAACATAACTGTACATTTTGCTCATAGTAACCAGCAGCCCACCATTGGTAAGAAATGAATTGGCAGGGAGCCAGTGGCAGTAGGTGGCACCTGATTTCCAGGCAGGAAAAGGCAAGTAAAGCAGTCAATGGAGTGTCATGACAAATATGATGCAATCAGTGCTCATAATGCCAAAATATTTTCAAAATTAATTGTTCTGGTGAAAAGGAACATAAAAAGTGAGAAGGGAAATCAGGAAGTCACACTCTTTCACTTAAAATAAAAATGTAACTGCTTTACAACTATGTCTGTGTAGTTTTTGCAGCATTTACCTTCAAGTCATGTGTACAGTAACCTGGATGGAAATATAGTTTAACTCTCACAAATTCCACAACACACACACACACACACACACACACACACACACACACACACACACACACACACACACACACACACACACACACACACACACACAGGCCCAAGCTACATAAATGCTTTCAGGTACTAGCTGAAAGCAAAGAGAGGTATCTAATATCATCATCATTTTTTATGCTACACAGTATGGAAAAATTAGTACTTCTATGCCTTTCCTGTACCAAACTACTATCTCAGGGTGAACATATCTATTTGCTGACTGAATCCATTATGTATTGCTTCCATTTCCTCTGCCAAAGGGGCAAGGCAATATGCTCTGTCTTGCACAGTTCAGAAGAAATTCATTTCTAGACCTTATAGCGAGAAACAGTTCTGTCTCTGATATTCAAGGACCTACTGACAATACTGTACAAAAGGCATATTTAAAATGAGGCCCAATTTTGTTCTCATGACTAGGCTGAATGTGCTTCACTTGTTCCCTTAATAAGTACGTTTTACTCAGTTCCTCAGGTAAAGGCATTCATACCGAAGAAGAACATGGCCTTTTAGCAGAGGTACAAGAGAGATTTTCTCTGCCAAAATTAGCTGGCCATCTTACAAAAACTACCTGTCATTTTAATCTGAATATTTGCCAGAATTGGAGAGGGAGAAGAGAGAGCTCTTCAATAGTTATTTGCAAATTTGACCTTGTGGTAGATATGTTGAAAGAGTTGCCCTTGCAAAGATGACAGATATAATTTCTTATGGCTGAAGGGATTCTGAGGGGAAACTCTCTTATTTATTCCAATTAAATGCCTGTATTTGGTCTCCATTCTGAGGCATCAGTTGTTTTTAAATCCATTCATCTGTTTTCAGTCTGAACAAATAAGACAAATACATTTCTCCTCAGTTAAAAAAAAAAAAAGCAAGTTAGTCATGTCTACTGTGGGAGATGTGAAACAGCACTGCTACTGCTGTCATGAGCAATTTTACTTACCCACTTAAGTGTTTTGTTATTTCAAAGAAAGAAAGAAAGAATAGGAGCAAAACAAAGGATGCCGAATTTAAATCAATGTTAATGCTGCATTAAAGCTGAACATTTCAATGCCGAAAGCAGCAGAGTTATGAATCCATGTCCTTCCGATGCTTTTTAAACACATAAAGAAGGAAGGGTGAACACATTGTGTGACAGCTCACTGTGAATTGGTGAAATTAGGATTAAAGTCCCACATGTAACCTTCGATCATGCACACACTTTCCCTCAGTTTGATCTCCTGTTCCTGCTGTTACCCTGAGATTGCCCTCTCTGTACAAATATTCTACCACAGGCAGCTCATATATAATGAAGCCTTGCAGAACTATCCATTCTACCCTCCAGGCAAAGACACTGCATTATAGTAGGGCATCTACAATGCCCTGAATACTGGTATTTTCCAATACCACAAAGGATAGCTATTAGAGTCAAGCTAGGGCTCTTGGAACTTGGGCCTCCAATAAAAACATGACTTTTCCCACCACCACCATGCCAATTCCTAGAAGGGTGCAAAGACAATAGCAGCATTAATCCTTTTTACATCATCATTGGCATCCTTCAGTCTCGAAAGACTATGGTATCATGCCTGGAGTAGAGATCCTAAAAACAACACCTAGTGTGACTAAATAGACCAATTCGGGAATGGCAGTCTCTACCGCACTGGGGGCAGATGTATTCTGTTTCTTTCCCGGTCCTCGAGTTTCGTTCTTTCCGTGCCTGCCTCTTTTCCTCTGCCTGTTGAACAAATGCCTCTTCAAATTTATGTCGACCATGCTGTATCTCTTGCCTCCAGACAGTGGGATCGGAGGTCAGGGTTTCCCAGCTGTTGAGGTCCATTCCCAAGGCCTTCAGGTCCCTCTTACAGATATCCTTATACCGCAGCTGTGGTCTCCCTCTTTTTATTAATTTATTCCTGAGAGGGCTCCATTTGGATGTACAGTTTTTAAGGTTCTTAGCCAACTTAGTCTAGTCTTAAGTGGCACATGGTCCCAGCCAGCTACCAATACCACTTCATTCATAAATGTTATTTCACACTTGTTAACTCCCTCAATGCTTCTCCTAGCACACAATTAACATTTAACCCCTATCATTTACCATGCAGGTCAACCTACACTTCCCTAGTCCAAGGTCTATTATTCATAGGCTGTAGTAACTCTTATTTGCTCTTCTCTTTCCATTGATCTGCATTGGTTCAACCAGATAATCTGGTGCAATACCTCTTTCTTAATATCCCTCTTCTGCTCCCTTTCACATCCTTATTTCTTCAGTTTGATCAACATACCAGTATTCAGGCGTACTGACTCTGAGCTAATAGAAGAACATCCTTTCAGAGCTGAATTATTAAAGACTGTATGTGTTTTATGGAAAACCAGAAGGTGTAAAGAGCTATTGGGCCATTAAAATAACAACGGTTGGGTGCTTCCACACAAGCAGATTTATTATGATAAAGGAGTGTAAATTCCTTTCTTGCCAACCTGTTACTGAATCTAGGAATCTCAGAGCAAGATACCATTTCTTATGCATGCTCTGCTCTTGCAAGTGTATCCCAGTTCTATGTACTTAATTTGCAAAACATTTGATCAAGTCATCTATCACTTCTGTTCAAAATGAAGGGTGTGATATGCTTGATCAGTTATTTTTAAATATACTATAATGTTCTGTTAAAAAGAGTAATATAGAATGAAGACAAATAGGAAAAAACAAAAAAGAATCTCTCTCTCTCTCTCTCTCTCTCTCTCTCTCTCTCTCTCTCTCTCTCTCTCTCTCTCTCTCTCTCTCTCTCTCTCTGTGTGTGTGTGTGTGTGTGTGTGTGTGTGTGTGTGCTTGTCTATGAACAGGACAAAACACAGCATACACAGAGACAGAGCAGGCTGCTGATTTACCTGTACATAAATGAAATTATGTAATTTGCATCAGTAAATCATCATTAAGTAAAAAGATGCCAATCACATTCATGGTTCCTTGTCCATCATGTGATCAGCACATGGTGATTTGGCTTACAAACACATGTCACCCTCAAGACTGTAGCCACTGCAGTATGCAAGAGATTAAATGCTATGAAGCTTACCTATAAGCACAATGAAGGTTTTTTAAAAGTTTAATCTAGTTCTGTAATCAAAGCACACAGTTTGCATGCAAGATGATTGCAGATCAATCCTCAGGGTTTCCTTGGAGAGCCAACATAGTACGCCCTATGTTAAGCCAAACAGACCAGCTGAAATACTGCCATCAAGAACTACTTGATTTCATCTCCAGTACACATAGTTGGGTATAGAAACATGTTTCTTCCTTGATCTCATTGCCTGTGGGCATGCCTATGTTGAGAAAGAGTATTCTTCAGCTGGAGTGGACCACTCTGACAAATTGGATAATGCTTCAATGTCCATATTCCAAAACTGAGATAAATTTCAAAATTAAGATAACCACAAAAATATATAGAGCCCTAACAAAGACCTAACATGCCTATGGTGTGATGTAGTACAATATGATTTGTTCCTGTGTTAGTATTTGAAACACGAACAGCAGCAGGCCAGGTGAGAAGAACCTGTGCTATAGGTACACATCATGGCCATGCTAATTTCTTTCAGAAAACAGGAGGCCATGCTCACACAGGGAGAAACCACAATATGGAATTCTCTGAGACAGCCCACGGCTTCCTTCATGATCTGAGCAGCAAAGCAAGAACCCCCTCGGTAGTAACACCCAAACAACAACATATCTTAGGAAGACGAAAGACATCTATAAGCCAAACAAATTAATCTCTCCTTTGACTCATTTTTCTGCCACCTGCCACACACTCCCTCACACATGATACAGCACTTGAAGTTAACTTGATTCTCTGCATATTACCTAATTGCTGATGCAGATGTTCTCAGAAAGTAATAGGAGCAGGAGGTGGGGTAGACCAGGTTCAAATTTAGTAGGGGACCACGGGGGGGGACCCATCCCATGTGGGCTGAGTAACAAGTTTCCAATAAAAGGGGAGGGAGGAAGCAAAACTTCTAGTAATATAGCCCAGCTAAAACGCTGACATAGAATCATCAGACACATTGTTCAAAGACAAAGCCCAGCAAATTGCAGAGGAAGATAAGGCACGATGTCAAAGGGGGAGGGGCAACAGCAGGAGGAGAACATTTCTGAAGACCTACAATGCTGATTCCATTAAAAAAAAAAACAGGAATGCAGAAGCATGTTCTTGTGTTTTCCAGGCAACAAGTGGACATTCTTCCTATCATGTGCTACAAGTCTTCTGAAGAAGTGTTGAGCTGTTGACATTAGGTCACAGTTGACTTGGAAAGTGGCTGCAGCAGAGGTGTGGTAGTGGGTCCTTGTGAAGGAATTTTTGAATTTAAACAGCCCTTAAAATAGTGACTTGTTTTCTTTGTATATTTTTCAAATAAACTTGCATAGAAACAGAGCTAGGTAATAATTACCAACTAAAGCAATTAGTTTGCAATAGCTTTTCTCAGGTTTCCCAACTGAAATATCAAGCTGAAGTTTATAATATAATATACACTAATGCCTGTCTAGGTCTAACGATTATTATTATTTTTAATGTTCTGTGTTGTATACTTTTGGAGTAGACTGATTCTCTGTTGCTTTGCCTTTGTTTTTGTTTTTAAGTTGTTTGTATGTACTCTTTACAGCATTTCGAGTGCCGGAAAACAAAAATGGGAAACATTAAAAGATCTTCCCTTTCATGTAAAATGAAAGGACTAGTACATTAAAAGCATGGAAATGAAAGACTCACTACTGCTAATATCCTACAATTGTTGAGCATATTCTGAGAGATGGCAAGATCACTGCTCATGAGAAGGACAACTTAAAAACTGAAAGTTCTGCTTTTAATCCTCTCCTCATCCCCAGATATGATGATGTATTTAATGAAGGGGTTCCGTGTTGCAAAGAAAGCATCTGGTCTGACTAACCTTTTTGGCAGTTTTAAGAGCATTGGTTATATTTTTCCTGCCAGTGCTCTCTGGTATATTCTTTTTAGCCTATTCTCTCTTGTCAACCCCGCCAGTGCCCTCCATAGTGCTATTTCTAGTCATTCTGTCACTAATAGAAAGGACATCAAGTACTTCTGCAGCAGGTGTTCATGAAGACCCATTACTGTTATGAAATTTTTTTATTTTGAAATGTGAATAATAAAAGAGAATGAAAGAAAAAGTTATGCTGAAACTCTAACTATGCCTGAACAAGGGATGGGCTATTCATTTTGGAAGTTAAAGGTTCCAAAATGACACATGTGAACCCAGCTGGTGTTCGGAAGCCTCCAAAACACAATAAGCCAATATCTTATCTTGCTCTGCGCCTGTATGGGGCTGAGCTCCAACGAAGAAGAAGCCTCTGACTTCATCATTCCTTCTCCCTGGTGCTGGGCAATCAGGAGCTGTGCAGGGAAATGCATCATCCAGCCAGCGCTAGAGATTGGCCAGCGCTAGAGAAAAGGAACGATGACGCTGGAGGCTTCTTCCTTGTTGTAATTCAGCCCCATACAAGTGCAGAGGAAGATAAGGGATTGGGTGATTGCATTTCGGAGGCTTCCGAACACCAGCTGGACTCATGCGTGTCATTTCGGAACCAGTAGCCTTCGAAACGAATAGCCCATCCCTAGTCTGAACATAAGCTAAACTTGTAAATCATGGGGAATCTTGTGGTATCCAACAGGGAGAGACCATATATTTATTTCCAGATTGTTTCCTAACATAATATAACAATCAACTTTTTCCTTGAAAAGTACATATCATTTTAATTATAAAATATTTTAAATGAACATACATATAAATAAGTTCTTTGAAAAGCTTTTAATTCCTTATAGGCAAAAAATGCAAAGCGACGAGCACTTTTCTATATGTATGTGCCACCAATCCAGAACTGACTTAACCATTTGCTACTTATTTGCTAATAGAAATATTAAACAAATCAAACTACTTTAAAAATAAAGCACTTCCGAATTGGAATAAAATAACTTGCCTTAATGAATTTTGAAGTTCAATTTCATTCCCTTGAGATTTTTTTCTTTGTTGGTATTGAAGCAATTCACCTGAATATTTTCCTAAATTCAGGTATTAATATTTACTTACTTACTTATCTATCTATCTATCTATCTAGCCAAGGGCTACTTTTGGTGGTGAACAACAGTGTGATAAACATAAGCGTAACATAGACACAAAAATAATCTCAAAAAATATAGCCATTAACAAAAACAAATGAAATATTAATAAACTAAGACAAAAACAAAAGGTAAAAACATATAAAAGAAACAAATTAGCAAAACAAAGCCAGAGGCAGAATTAAGCAAGAAATTAATAGTGTCAGCCATTGTCCACCTTGTCAGGGAAGGCTAGTAAAAAAAAGCAGGGTTTTAATCTCTCTCTCTCTCTTTCTCTCTCTCTCTCTCTTTTCTCTCTGTCTCCCTCCATAAGAGCTGGCTGCCACAAATGTACAGATAATTCTCCTCTGACATCTGACCTGACTCCTCAGTTTCCATCTGAAATCAGTAAATACAAGGAATGCATGAAGTTTGTTGTGGACTCTTTTACATGAAGCCACTGAGCCACATCACAGGCAGTCACCAAAATCAGCAGTTCTTAGCTTTGGGTAACCCCTCTGTTCTCAAATTACAATTCCCATAAATTTTTACCACTAGCCATGCTATCCTGGATTTCCAAGGGTTGAAGTCCAAGAATACCTGGGGACCCAAACTTGAGAACCTCTGTCATAGAGGCCAGTCTGGAGACGACACAGGACTGGGCTTCCTCTGCAGCTGGACCTCAGCTGTAGAACTCCTTTCCCAAGACCGGTTAGGCTGGCTATATCCCTGTCGGGCTTCCAGTGGACTTCTAAATGCAGAACATTCCACAATAATGTTTGTCTTTAAAACCTGGATTCAAAATGTTGGAATTGTTTCTTATCTATTTTTAGAAAATGATTTTATTTTACTGTACACCATATATTGGAAGCAGAAAAGCAATAAATAAGTACTTCCAATAAATAAATGATGAAGGAACAGAAGTCACGCCACTATATAACACTGAATGACAGAATGAAGAAAAATCACAGAATACTGGCAACTCTGAATTTCCAATTCTGTCTCAGATAGTTGTTGAAGTGGTCACTATGCCAAGACATGGAGTCATAAAGAGTCAGACACAACTGTAACGACTCAGAGAACACACACACACATTCCAAGAAATTAGAATGAGCCTTCTTCCACAAACTTCGTTTTGGTAGACTATCCTCTCAAGCTGACCATTATCAAAAGAAGGCAGCAGCATATTTCAGATCAGGTAAATTTGTACACAGACCATTTGCACAAATTAATGAGTCCTTGAAAAAATGTATATCATTTTCTTTGATTCACTCTCACCTGGAGGCAAGAGCTCTCATGGGGCTTGAAATTTCCTCATGAGGTGTCTAATTGAGCTGAGGTACCCTGATTCAATGAGAATACAGAATTTAGTTAAGCATTCTTTACATGCCTACTCTTGGCTAAACTGACTCTTGTTATCTTCCCACCAATTGGTAAAGAATGTATTACTGTGAGGGGCTTCTTGTAGATGAGGAAGTAGACATTAACAGGTGGGTGAATTTTATTTATTGATTTGTTTCTGAATAATGTTTAATTGAGATATATTTTTAACATAACATTTCATTTCTTATTTCTACTTGTTAAGTTAATAATGTTGAGGAATGTCATCTTGAGTGGTAGTTTGCAGAGCAATGAAGGATATAGCTATATAAGTATGAAGAAAGAAACAAATACGCAAGCAGGCTGCAACCTTTCAAGAAGTGGATTGCAGTAATCTTAGTTTTGTCTCATTACTCTATGTTGTTGGTATGTTTGCACTGCATAGGAAGTGTGTTCATGTGTGCTTGCTTTTGGGAATATCATAGAAGGTGACATCAGATCATCAAGGTAGAAACAGAATCTGATCAGGTTACTTGCAAGGATACCTAGGGAACGTTAAAGCACTGACATGCTGGTATTTATAATATAAAATGCTGAATTTTATATTGAAATGAAAAATAATTAAGGAAGCAACTCAAGCAGAAAAAGCTACAAGCCTTGACAAACATTCCTTTTTTATTTTTAGCTTGACAACACAGCATTTGCTTGTAGCTGATGTGCTTCTGATTAAATAAGTGGTCCAAATGCACATAATAAACCTGTAATTTTATTGGCTGAGAACTGTGAAGCAATTTAGAATGCATGAATTGCTGTGTTAAGCAAACTATAGCCTGTGTACAACATTCATGAATTATAGGGCCTGGCAAAGATCTGACGAGTGACCAAGCACACTTTTTGAAATAACAATGATGCTCACCAATACAGCTCAATAGATATTAGAGATGTTAGAGACAAATTATCTCATCTATACTATCTTCTTTTAAAGGGGGAATTATTCCCAGTAAAGCAGTGTGCAATCTAATCTACCTTGTAAAAACCCCAATAAATTGCATCCTCACAGTTTGGAATGATTGTTTGACATGTCTCCTGCCCAAAAATTTATATATAAAATGTGGTAGGTACCTGTGGGAATGTTTGCATGGGCAAAAGGAATTTGATGGCTGTCTAGGATAATGGGTCCCATAATCCTTAACTAGCTTGGTTTGTGAACAGAGACAACACGACCTCTATGCCAAAAGCATATTGGGGCCAAAAGGTTTGGGAAACCACTGGTCTGGCCGAATATGTTAAAGGGGTGTTTTTATTTCCACTTGTTAAGTCAATATTGTTGAGAGCCACCTTGAGCCATAATTTGGGGAGAAATACAGGAATGTAACATAAATGAGAATAACTCAGTTTTTAGGGACAGCTACAAGTCTGACAGGATGTTTGATTTCTATCAATGCGGAATACCAAGAAATTTAAATGAGTGAACCAAGTTACCCTGGATCAAAGTCCTGGCCAATCCAATGCCCAGTTTGGCATTGTGCTGGGACAGCGCAATCCCTACCAGAGATCTGAGTTCAGGTTGAGATCCCCCGCCTTTTGGTGGCTGGGGACCTCTTGCATGCCGAGGGGGAACTCTCTGGTGTGGCTCTGGAATTCATGGAATCCATGACTTCCATGAACTTATCTCAGCATGTTTTATACCCCACCCATAGAGCTGGCCACACGCTAGACCTGGTCTTTTCCTCCATGTCGCCGGATTCGTGTCTGGGGGTTGGGGGCATTTTGCCCCTGCCCGTGTCATGGTCGGACCACTACCTGCTAAAATTTTCCTGTCGATCGCCCCCCACCCCCCGGGAGTGCCCTTCTTACATCTGGGCTCGCCCCGGAGGCTCATGGACCCGGCCAGGTTTAACAGCTTTCTGGTGGTCTCTTCGATGCCCTGGTGGAAAGGTGGTATGTGGGTTCCGCCAGGGTGTTGACCGGATCGCCCCTAAGCGTCTCCAGGCCGCTCCTCCCGTGGTTCACGGAGGAGTTGCGGTCGATGAAGCAAGAACGTAGGAGAATAGAGGTCATATGGAGGGCAAACCGGACGGGAGTAAATAGGGCTGCTCTTAAACAGCTGACTGGCCGCTATCTTCACGCAATCAGGGACGCTAGAAGATCTTATGCCTCCCTGAGAATTGGCGAGGCCTCGAACCACCAGGGGAGTTATTCCGGGTGGTTGAGACCTCTCAATCCCAGTCAGCTGCGGCCTCCTCCTAGTGATTTCACTAGTGAGCAATTTGCAGCCCATTTTAGATCAAAAATTGAGGCCATCCGTTCCGACTTGCCCCCAGTTGCTCTAGCCCTTTCGGGACCTCCGGTGCCTCACCCCTCCATTCTCCCCTCCTGGATGACTTCGGGATGGTTTCTTGGCAGAGGCCTCCAGAGCTATTTTGTGATCGACCCTTGCCCAGCTTGGCTTATAAAATCTGCCGAAGGGAACATGCCAGAGTGGGTTTCCTAATCGCCACGGCCTCCTTTCAGGAGGGTTGTTTCCCTTCCCATTTGAAGGAGACCGTGGTGAAACCCACTCTTAAGAAACTTGGCATGGCGGCGGTCGATCTTTCCAACTTTTCCGATCGCCATTGTTCCCTTCCTGGGCAAGGTTGTCGAGGGGTGGCCGCTGTCCGGCTCCAGTCATACCTGGAGGTAAATCATATCCTGGATCCCTTCCAGTCTGGATTCAGGCCTCTTCGCGGGACCGAGACCGCCCTGGTCGCTCTGCAGGATGACCTCCTCAGGGAAGGGGTGTTCCTCCCTGCTCGTCCTCCTTGATCTCTCAGCAGCCTTTGATACCATCAAAAATTGGTGGTCATATTCCTTCCTCCGCGGCCGGACTCAGCGGGTACAGCTGGGGGATGTCTTGTCGGCTCCTTGGACTCTCCCTTGTGGGGTGTAGGGTCGGCAATCTTATGGTTCAATGTTTATATGAGGCCGCTGGGTGAGGTCATCAGGAGATATGGAGTTCGCTGTCATCAGTACGCTGATGACATGCAGCTCTATATCTCCTTTTCTAAATCTGCAGAGGAGGCGGTTCGCTCCCTCGATCTGTGCCTGGAGGCCGTTCTGGAAGGGACCAGAGATAACCGGCTCAAACTCAATCCGGAGAAGACGGAGGTTCTGTTCTTTGGGGCGCCCTCGTCTCGGTACAATGGCCCCCTCCCTAGTCTGGGGGGTATTTCCCTCCAGCCTACAGACAGGGCCAGGAATCTGGGTGTGGTCCTGGACTCGGCCCTCTCCCTGGATGCCCAGGTGATGGCCGTCTCCAGGGCCGCTTTTTTCCACCTCTGCAGGATCGCCCAGATCCGTCAGTACCTTGATGAGTCCTCCCTGAGGGCAGTTGTGCAGGCCCTGGTGATCTCGAGGATCGACTATTGCAATGCCCTCTACGTGGGGTTGCCCTTGACCCTGGTCCGGAGGTTACAGCGGGCCAGGATGGTGGTGGGTGCTCGTAGATACGAGCACATCACCCCAGTTCTGGTCCGCCTGCATTGGCTCCCCGTTGTCTTCCGGATCAGGTTCAAGGTCCTGGTTTTGATTTTCAAAGCCCTCCACGGCTTGGGGCCAGGATACCTGGTGGAGCGCATCTCCCAGAGGGCATCTGGATCCAGACCCACAAGATCGTCGCAGGCGCGCTCATTGAGAGTGGCCACACCCAGAGAGGCGCGGAAAATGCTCACGCGGAACCGCGCCTTCTCTGTGGTGGGGCCCTCTCTTTGGAACCATCTTCCTTCCGAGCTGCGCCTGCTGGAGTCCCTGCCCGCCTTTAAGAGGGCTCTGAAGACCTACCTCTTTAAAGAAGCTTATGGTGACCTTATTAGTTAGTTTTTTTTTCCTATCACCTGCCGCCATCTCGTTCTCCGCTGTATTGCATGGAGATTTTTTTTGTTTGTTTTTTTGTTTTTTTTAATGCTTTTTATCGTTGTTTGCTGCCCAGAGTTCCCGTTAGAGAAGATGGTGCGGGATATAAGTCTTTAAATAATAATGATAATAATAATAATAACATCCTCTTTCTAGCAATGACCAATCAGAAGCAACAAGGTCAGTAACTGTCTCCTACTATTTTCCCACAACCAATGAGACTCTTTGTATGGTGCCCAGGAGATAGCACATAGCCATCATGATTTTATTTCGATGCCACTATTTTGTGATAGCAGACTCAATTGTTAACTAGTGTTGTGTGAATAAGTACTTTCTTTTGTATTGATTGGACCACCATGAGCTCCAATATTAAAAGATAAGAAAAAATATTTCTATGCAGTTTCTCTATGCCATTGCAGTAATTATTTTATAAGCTCGCATGTCCTCCTTCCTAGTTTTTCTTTTTTTTAAATGAGGGGTAAAAAAAAGGTAAAGGTTCTCCCTGCACACGCATGTTAGTCATGTCCAACTCTAGGGGTGGTGCTCATCTCCGTATTCAAACCGAAGAGCCAGTGTTGTGCAAGTCCATAGCCATGTGGCCAACATGGCTGCAAGGAAACACTGTTTTACCTACCGCGGTACCTATTTATCTGCTTGCATTTACATGCTTTTGGACTGCTAGGTTGGCAGGAGTTGGGGTTATCAGTGGGAACTCACTCTACTGAGTGGCACCTGCTGAGCTGCTGAGCTGCTGACTTTGCAGCCAATAGTTTTTGTAGCCTTAGTCTGCTGAGCCACCACATGGGTTACATGACAGGTGCAGAACCTTAAACCATGTAAACATTTGGGACAAAAATTTGGTAATAGGATTTGGAAAATGCTTTGGCAAGTTAAAGGGTTACTAGATACAGTATTCCACTTTTTCCTCATAGCCCACTGTTTTCCTTTTTCTGATGTTAAAATAACTAAATAGTACCAATTTACATCTGGACTATCCCAGGTTGTTATGCAATCTCAGTAGGTTCTCTTTCTTCAATCCATGTTTGCCTTAACAAATGGCTAACATATACTGATGTGGAGTATAGCAAATGTAGTCTTATCTGCCTGCTTGCAGCAAAGAAGAATGGCTCGGATGGTCTTTGACCGTTTGATTTGACTTGAAAGACATTAATTCTGCTGGGTGTCATTCATCCTTTTTCTGAATGCTTCATCATTTCTTCTTTCAAAAATATTAACTTCTAAGTATAAACAGGACCATGTCCTCCTACTGATAGAACTAAGGTCTTTTAAGGAGAAAATAGGCTACCTGAAATGAAGATTAGCAGAGGCTGCCAAAAGACATTAGAAGTGGGAGCCGCCAGGTTGGAAGCACTACACTTCAGGGGAAAAGAAGGAATGGCCAGATAATGAAATTACAGAACATTGAAAATGTCAAAGAACGGCAGCAGACAGACATCATTCATGGATTATATGAGGCATTAACATGCTGATATCCCATTCAAGTGACAAAGATGGCAACAGGCACTGTAAATAGTCCAAAATGAATCCATGCCTGAGACCAGAAGTTTAATGAAACCAGGGGAGCTGGGAGAAAATTAATCCTGCTCTCTCTCTCTCGCTCTCTCTGTGCTGTCTGGAAGCAGTAAACTGTAGGCCCTTCTCAGAAGAATTGCTCTGCTTCTATTTTTGTGAGCCCCTCTTTCTTCCATGATACCCTACCGTTTATGCACTTTAATTGCAAAAGGAAATCATGCACTTCCAAGCCACTTCAAGCTGAGCCATCGCCTGTAATCTCATAAATGCCAAGCAAGGAGTACATTTTTCCCAACTACTAGGAATATTCAGAAATAACAGAACTAACAGTTATGCCTCAGAAGGCAGAACAAGAAGGCTGTGTATAACCTATCGTCCTATCGCCTATCGTCCACTAACCTATAGCCTATCGTCCACTAAGTACATTCTGCCATTTCTGGACCTCATCGGTGAAAATTGCCTTCCTAGTTCTGACCAAGGTCTATCAAGTCTAACTGTTCTGTTACAGATATATATCGCTTGGCAGCACAAAACCAGGGCAGCAAATCTTGAGTTATCTCATCTGAACAAAGAGATTCGATTCACTTGTTATGTTGATTAGGTTGCCTTTAAACTATAACTACAACAGTCTTCCTAGTCTGGGTTTCTCCTGATGTTTTAGAGTACAACTCCCATCATCCATCATCACTGGTTTTGCTGTCTGATAGAAATTAAAATCTAAAACATCTCGCAGGATTCCAAATGTGAAAGTCTCTTTTGTGCCGATGAAAAGACTCCAAGAGACAACTTCCTCAGCAAGAAGGAGATATTTCGTGGCATTTTCACAAATTTCTGTTTTCATATCTGAGCATATACCCTATGGCAGTGGGGCAGGAAGGCTTCAAGCTTCCAGAATCATTTGTTTCTTTTCCCTGGAAACTTGAAATCTAACAGCAAAAGCCAATGGAAAGCAGTGGCTCATGGGATGGATACAGCCTTACAGATTAATAGCAGCATCTCAGCACATATTCAACCTGGGAATCTGCTTTCAGGACAGCACTCAGCTCACAAAAAGAAAAACCAAGTCCTAAAATTTTCTCTCGCATCCTCTTTTCAGCAGCTTGAGTCGTTGATTTTAATATGTCCCTCGGTTCTTGCTAATGCTAAACAATAGGGAGTCAGAAACACATCTTGATCTACCTGGAGTCATCTAAGGATATAAATATAGATCCTGCAAGTCTGTCACCCATTAAGCCAGTCCATTCCACTGTCAAACAGCTCTTCCTGTAAGTCAATAAATTATTCTTAAAGCAAAATCTCCTTTCTTCTAATTTAAATCCATTACCAAGGGGCCTATGTTCTGAAACGGCAGGAAACAAGTTTGCTCCATTTTCCACATGACTGCCTTCAGATATTTGAATATAACTATCAGATTCCCAGCCTTCTGCAGAATAAACAAATCCAGCCTCCTCAGCTGTTCCTCACAGTGGCTGGTTTCCAGAACTTTTAACATCCTGGTTGCCTTCCTATAGACACATTCCAGCTTGTCAATGTCCTTCTTAAACTATGGTGACTAGAACCAGACATAAAATTAAAAATCCCTTTATGAGGGCAATTCATGTCTTCAGACTACATGGATACTAATGTTAACATGGTCGGAGACTAGAATGGCTCCACTGGAATTTTATTTGGCTTTTTAACATCCAGCCAAGAGGAAACATTGGTCAAATCTGTTATATTCTGGCAAGGTGGCTGCAGCTCAGACTGAGTTTCCTTTAGCTGCCAAGAATAGAAGCTTGATTTACTAGTGTTCTAACATGATAACAATAGCAAAAGCTGTCTAGATAGCTCAATGAGTTGTATTCCCTACTGCAGTGTTTTTCAACCACTGTTCCGCGGCACAGTAGTGTGCCGCGAGATGTTGCCTGGTGTGCCGTGGGAAAAATTCTCCCTACACCAGCAATGCCCCCCCCCGCGGACATTTTGATAGAGATGCCTTGGGAGGGCCTGGGCTGGAGGATGGATTTGTTTTTTTGGGGGGGGGGTGAGAAGTGTGTTTGTGTGTGTCTGATAGGCACAGAGTTAAATTTTTTAACATTTTCTAATGGTGGTGTGCCTCGTGATTTTTTTCATGAAACAAAGTGCCTTTGCCCAAAAAAGGTTGAAAACACTGCCCTACTGCACTCCCAAGAGAAGAGCCAGTCTATATGGCTTTGCCCAAGGTGCATACTGCCAGAGTATCACCAGAAGGCGGGACTGGTGAGACACATATGTATACTTTATATGGAGAAAACCTAGGTAAAAGTCACCATAAATTGGAATCATTTGACCCCACACAATTATTTTAAGAACAAAGATAGGAAAGGCAATATCGCCTGTATGACCTATAACCACTTTTTTTTCTGTGGACAATTTTTATTTTGAGGAGCTGGCATTCCCCATGTTACAGAAAATTTTAGTAATTTCCCATAGGGTTTCCCAGTGGAGCAAATAAATCACCAGATTTTTTTTTACTAAAGGGAGACCTCTAAACAAAGTTGCATCACTAAAATGATAGCCAAGGTCATGCTCTGGTGATACTGAATCATCTAAAAATGATTATGTGAATCACCATCCCATATTGTCAAGGCAAGACAATTATTTTCCTATCAGAAGCAACACAAATGTGCTCTCCCCCTCCCTTACCACTCAAGCCAATTTCTTCCTTCGTCTAGCTACCCACTCATAGTGGATCACAATACTGATCCTGACATCCCAGAAGAAAATAAGCTGAAATTTAAATGGCACATTTAGCTAAGCTCAAGTTCTTAGCAGTGCACTGAGGAAATTAGATGTTGCCAAAGCAAGTTAAAGTCAGCAAACCAAAACGTGTCAAAAGAAGCTGGGTTGAGTCAACGTTCTCAGTGGCTGAGAACCTGAATTTTAGCAATGATCACAGGAAACAAATATTAAAGATTTTGAAAGGTAGTTCATTTCAGCCTTACTATCTTGCTTACAGTACCTCACTCTTTTCCTCCAGACACTAACAACTTGTACAGAGGCTCTGGTGCTCACTGCCAGAGTGGCAATTTCACTGCAAGCCTGCTGTTATGATGTCAGAGTGATTGATGGATGGATGGTGCAGAGTTAACACTCCCATGCCTAATTAAGTCCAGAGTGCTTCCTCTCTCAGTGCTCAGAGGTGGCTGATACAGCACTTGGGACCAAAACATGCCCTGTAAACACCAGGCCAGATCTCTGTTGGCACTACTGTGCAATTACTCATTCAGTTACACATTATCTCTCTCAAACACAAACCCATGATTTTTCTACACAGGGGCATTCTATGCCTCTATAAACAGAGCAGTCTTTGCTCTTTTGCTTGCCATCCCGAAAGACTTTGTAGGCTTTGTTGATTTTTTCTGATTCAAAAGTAACATATTCTGAAAATCAAATAGGTTTTGTACACCACTAGTAATTCATAAGAAAACTGGTATACTTAAAACTTGGTTACTTTATACTAACTACTAGAGATGGACATAAAATGAAAAATGAAATGCTGTTTTGTTGTTTCATTCAAAATGAATTACTTTGTTATGTAACAAAACAGTAGGACGTGTTTCATCCCTAAATGAAACAAAATGCCATTTTTTTCCTCTCAGAATGAAACTCTTCATCCTAGAGGAAATGACAGGGGAGCTTCCTTGCCCTGTTCCCTGTAAGCCCCCAAAATCTGGATAGGTTTGTGGCTCAGGGGCTGAGGCGCCATATTATACAATCATAGGGAAAGTTTTAAGTACTGAACAAATACGTGTTTTACATGTGCCACTGTAGGAGAGGAAAAGGATGGGAGGAAAGATTATTTTTACTTTTTCATTTCTACAAAGGAAATGGTTTAAGCAGTGAGCTACAGACATAGTGCGGCGGGAATTGGGGGCTTGGCGCTTGCTTGGCTCTGCTCCTTCCTTAGTGGCCGGACTCAGCTGGTTCAGCTGGGGGAGGATTTGTCAGCTCCTTGGACCCTCCCATGTGGGGTGCCCCAGGGGTCGGCAATCTCTCCCATGCTGTTCAACGTTTACATGAGGCTGCTGGCAGAGGTCATCAGGAGATTTAGAGTTCACTGTCATCAGTATGCTGATGATACGCAGCTCTATCTCTCCTTTTCTTCGTCTGCAGTGGAGGCAGTTCGCTCCCTTGATCTGTGCCTGGAGGCGGTTTTGGAATGGACAAGGATGAACAGGCTCAAGTTTAACCCAGAGAAGACTGAGGTGCTGTACTTCGGGCGCCCTCGTCTAGGTACAATGGCCACCTCCCTAGCCTGGGGGGTGTTTCAAAGGGCCAGAAATCTGGGCGTGGTCCTGGATTCAGCCCTCTCCCTGGAAGCCCAGGTGATGGCGGTCTCCAGGGCTGCTTTTTTCCATCTCCGCAGGATCGCCCAGATCTGTCTGTACCTCGATGAGTCCTCCTTGAGAATGGTTGTGCAGGCCCTCGTGATATCGAGGACTGACTATTGCAATGCACTCTACGTGGGGTTGCCCTTGACCCTTGTTCGGAGATTGCAGCGGATGCAAAATGCGGTGGCCAGAGTGGTGGTGGGTGCTCGTAGATACAATCATATCACCCCAGTTCTGGCATGCCTGCATTGGTTGCCCATTGCTCTCCGGATAAGGTTCAAGGTCTTGGTTTTGGTTTTCAAAACCCTCCATGGCTTGGGACCTGAATACCTGGCGGAGCGGATCCCCCAGAGACCAACTGAGGCCAGACCCATTCGATCATTGCGGACGCGCTCACTCAGGGTGGCCACTCTGAGAGAGGCATGGAAGTTGGCAACCCATAACTGCGCCTTCTCAGTTGTAGGCCCCTCTCTCTGGAATCAACTCCTGAGTGAGCTGTGCCTTGCAGACTCCTTGCCCGTCTTCAAAAAGGCACTGAAAACGTTGCTTTTTAAGGAGGCACACGGTGACCTCATCTCTATTTCTGTTTAATTTTCTTTCTTTTTTTCTTTCTTTACCTGTTTCCCCCCACCGAGGTTTCCCCTCATTGCTAAATATTTTTATCTTGCCTTTTTTTATCGCGCTTGTTGTTTTAATTGTTTGTTGTGGTTTTTAGCTATTTTATTGTGAACCTCCCTGAGTTCTGGAATGGAAAATGGTAGCGGTATATAAATGTGTCAAATAAATAAATAAATAAATAAATAAATAAATAAATAAATAAATAAATAAATAAATGTTTGGGACCCTGAAATCAATCATATTCTTAGTATACAAACAGAAAAATCAAATGTCACTTTTTGATTTCTATTTCACCTCATCTTGCTAAATGCACTAAAACATTCATATTTCAGCATCAAGGATTTCACAACAGAACTAGAACACTGGAAAGGTTTAAGTTCATATTATAAATAACCAGTTTCAAAACAGTACATGCAACAATTATAATTTATAACTTTGTCCATTCATTTTGAGCAAAATATAATCGAGATCAAATCAGGTTACTAGCATGAATCCAACATCTGGTTCCTATTTCCCAAACTGCAATTTACAAAATATTTCATGGCTCTTCTCATGATAAAGAAGATCAGGTATGTTATATAGCACTTTTTAAATTCTAGATATTCTTCACAACTATATTAAGCGTTTTTTCATTACATTCCTCGAATGTTTGAAGTGGAAACAAGAAGTTTTTTGTACCCTCAGTGCAATACATCAGAAACTATCTTGTCCCTGAAACAGAAGCAAATTTGATCAAGTCAGAGTATAATCAGACATATGCAAAGACATGCACCTGAGCTGATCACTTGCAAAAGAGAGATCTCTCTTAAAGTGATACTTGTGGCTGCTGGGGAATTATTCCAGCCTAACCCCAAAAGGAGAAGTCCTCCAGCTGGATCACAAAAGGTCCAGCATGGGTACAAATCAGGATTAGCCTGGAGTGCATTTCCCCATTTGTTTTATTATCACCTGGACCTCTTCACAACTGTTTCAAATTGTGATCTATTTCCCTGTGTGATCACACCCTCATACTGCTTTAGCATTTATCACTGTGAAGGAGATGTGAGCTTTCAGGAGAGAAGCAGAAAAACTCACACCTGCAAATATGTATGGTTCCAGGAAAGTGCATGTCATTCTTTTTAAAGAAAAGCTGTGAAATGGATAGTAGCTCTTATCCACTGAAATTATTCACAGCATCTGCCTCCAAGGCCTGCATGCATTTATGCAAGAAATAAGTTACATATGACCCCGAAGACTCTTGTTATTTTATGAAGCGTGAAGGAAATGACGGAAGGAATCACAAATTGAAGCAGCTATGAACAAAGCCACAGTTGTGACATTGCTGGCCTACTGGGATGAACCCTGGACATTGTCCCTTGTGTTTGATTATAAGATATTAATATGAGAATTGTTCGTTTGTAATGATTTGTCCCTCCTCACCATCAACCCCATTGCCCAATTGTTCGAGGAAAGGGTAACAAATGCTAAGAAGGAACTACAAGAAGAAAAATGAAAAAGAGAGAAGGCAGGCCATTTTTATGAACAAAACAATAATGTGTCAGCTATTTATTCTGAGAGGGGAAGGAGGGGACTTACGAAAAAGGACATCCAGAAGAAATCAATAATGGGGAGGGGCAGCCATGGGAAACCCTTATATGAAATTGATCCAAGAATTAGGACGTAACACAGAGAGAAAATATCACAAAGGTTCTTAATAATTATTCATTGTATTGATCTAAAAAGATTTCTACTCCATCTTTTGACCAATTTGGTCTCTACTGAGCCTTATAAATATTTATGAACCCTTGTGAAATATTTCTGAACTCTTTCTGAACTCTCAGGAAGCACTTCATAGACAGTGACAGTGGTCCTCATCAGCAGAGAAAGAGAAACACAACACAGCCTCCTCAGCTTGCCAACACCATTGTCCGTTGCATCAGGGACCCCTGTTCCATCCATTACCATTAGAAAGTGTGCTGCGTGCTGCTGTATTGAGTTCAATGCATCATTGTTGGTCTATAAACAAATGTTGCAACCTTACCTTTCTACCAGCAGACCTTCTCACATCAGGTCTGCATGAAATCTATTTGGATGCTATCCACCTAGAGATGGAAAACTGTAGATTGCATCTTAGCCCAACTTGGACCAGACAACTGAAATTAACAGGACTTTAAGTGTGGGATTTTAATTAATAAGTACATTCATTTCAATGGTATGTTTTAATTAGGACTACCCCTACATTTAGTCTTAAAAATCTGAAAGGCGAATGAAAAGGTCATGAAAAGGAGAGCAATTGAGAGGAGTAAAACAGGAGTACATCATGGTGTGCTCGGTATACTAGATAAAACTTGTTGTTGTTGTTGTTCAGTCGTTCAGTCGTGTCCGACTCTTCGTGACCCCATGGACCAGAGCTCGCCAGGCCTTCCTATCCTCCACTGCCTCCCGGAGTTTTGTCAAGTTCATTTTGGTTGCAAGATATTCCAACCATCTCATTCTCTTGTCCTCTTTTCCTTTTGCCTTGATTTTTCCCAGCATCAGGGACTTTTCCAGGAGTCCTCTCTTCTCATGAGGTGGCCAAAGTACTGGAGCATTGCCAAAATCTGTCCTTCCAGTGAACATTTGGGGTTGATTTCTTTCAGGATGCAGTCCAGGGGACTCTCAAGACTCTCCTCCAGCACCACAGCTCAAAAGCATCAATTCTGCAGCAATCAGCCTTCTTTATAGTCCAGCTTTCACCTCCATACATCACTACTGGAAAAACCATAGCTTTAACCATCCTGACCTTAGTTGGCAAAGTGATGTCTCTGCTCTTTAGGATGCTATCTAGGTTTGCCATTGCTTTCCTCCCAAGAAGCAGGCGTCTTTTTATTTCGTTGCTGCAGTCGCCATCTGCAGTGATCAAGGAGCCCAAGAAAATAAACTCTGTCATTGCCTCCATTTCTTCCCCTTCTATTTGCCAGGAGGTGATGGGACCAGTGGCCATGATCTTAGTTTTTTTGATGTTGAGCTTCAGCCCATTTTTTCACTCTCCTCTTTCACCCTTATTAAGAGGTTATTTAATTCTTCCTCACTCTCTGCTATTAGAGTAGTATCATCTGCGTATCTGAGGTTGTTGATATTTCTTCCGGCAATCTTAAAAAGTGATTCATCCAGACCGGCCATTTTTCATGATGTACTCTGCATATAATTAAATAGGCAAGGTGACAGTATACAGCCTTGTCGTACTCCTTTCCCAATTCTAAACCAGTCAGTTGTTCCATATCCATGAACTGCTTGTCCCACATATAGATTTCTTAGGAGACAGATAAGGTGGTCAGGCACTCCCATTGCTTTAAGGACTTGCCATAGTTTGTTGTGGTCTACATAGTGAAGGCTTTGGCATAGTCAATGAAGAGAAGTAGATGTTTTTCTGGAACTCTCTGGCTTTCTCCATAATCCAGCGCATGTTGGCGATTTGATCTCTAGTTCCTCTGCCCCTTGAAATCCAGCTTGTAGTTCTGGAAGTTCTCTTTCCACATACTGCTGAAGCCTGCCTTGTAGAATTTTGAGCATAACCTTGCTAGCATGTGAAATGAGTGCAATTGTGCGATAGTATAAGCATTCTTTGCGTTTCCTTTCTTTGGGATTGGGATGTAGCAGATCTTTTCCAGTCCTCTGGCCACTGCTGGGTTTTCCAAATTTGCTGGCATATCTTTGCAGCACCTTTACAGCATCCTCTTTTAAGATTTTAAAGAGATGGAATGCCGTCACTTCCACTGGCCTTGTTGTTTGCAATGCTTTCTAAGGCCCCTTGACTTCACTTTCCAGGATGTCTGGCTCCAGGTCAGCAATTACGCTATCTTGGTTATCAGGGACATCCAGATCTTTCTGATATAATTCTTCTGTATATTCTTGCCATCTCTTCTTGATCTCTTCTGCTTCAGTTAGGTCCCTACCATTTTGTCCTTTATCATATCCATCTTTAGAAATACCCCTTTAATATCTCCAATTTTCTTGAACAGATCTCTGGTTTTCCTTTTCTGTTGATTTCTTTGCACTGTTCATTCAAAAGGAGCCCTGTCTCTCCTTGCTATTCTTTGGAAGTCTGCATTCAATTTTCTGTATCTTTCCCTTTCTCCCTTGCATTTTGCGTCCCTTCTCTCCTCCGCTATTTGCAGGGCCTTTGCCTTACATTAAGATAAAACTTAATGTAAGGCAAAACAGAAACAGAAAAGGGAAACCAGAATGTCAGTAAAGTGTGTGCTGGTTATATACCTCCCCATAACACTTTAAAGAATCCCCTGGACACCAATGGCAAGTGGAGAAAAGATCTCTCCTCTCTGCCATTTGGTACCTGGTATGCTGCTAGGAAATGTACCTACCAGGTTCAAGCAGATGCAGGAAATATACTTCTCCCAGTCTACAATGGAAGCATACCAAGCAATGGGTGGCTGTGGTGTCTCTGTCCTTGCATTCTTTCTTCTTACATGCCACTATTGAACCAGCAGTGGAGCCAGATTAAGATGTATGAAAGAAGAAGGAGCAAATCTCTATGATTATGAGTAAATATTCCAGGCTAACTATGTGAGGAGGGGAAAAGAATTCTGCACTGGTCTCTAACAAGGCATGCAGTGAGGTCCAAATCAATTTGGATGGCTTCGATTACAGGGATATATTTCCTGTTTATGGATGGAAGAAGCTCATCCTATCCAAAACCAATAGGACCCCAAAGTCTTAGGAACCTGACCTATTATTTCTGGTAGATCTGGCATTATGAAGATGCTTTGGAAAGCAAGGAGGCAAAGTACAATTGGCATATGATTAGGTTGTGACATGTCTTACTGTGTTGTGCACTCTAGTCTGCCAACTTAGTCTCAGACAACTGTGTCATTAGTACTAAAGTCAGTGCTGCCTGATACACAGCCTTTCACAAATTGTGGTGATATAACTGAAATTAATGTGTATTGCAACACCGCCAACATTTCGGTGCCAGGTAGAAACTTTCCTGTTCCAAAAGTTTTTTAATTGACATAATATAGATTTTGGGTCCTGGTGGCAATTTTAGTGTAATATTTTTATTATTGTTTTAATTATTTATTGACATGTTGATGTTTTAACTGTTTTAATTCTTTTGATTGTAAGCCACCCAGAGACCTTTGGGTAGTGGGCAGCATATAAAATAAATAAATAAATAAATAAATAAATAAATAAATAAATAAATAAATAATAGTCAATTTCTCCCCATAAAGAAAAGTGAAATCATAACTCACCACAGATAGGTTCTGGCTTTAATGTTAGCTGCAGTGATATAGACAGTAATAAAGAAACATTCCAGTGTATACAGCTTTTCATTCCCTAGCTAATTTGAGCCTACACAGGGACAAGCCATGGTGTAATAATTCTTCTGGCCAGCTAGAATTTATACTTTATCAGAAATTCAACCTTTTAATTAATCAAGCTAGATTGGCAGCCCAAGAATTTACTCCAATACTTGCAACCCATTTGGATGGGCAAAAGTTCATAGGAAGTCCCTCCAATTTACTGTATTCCTATAAGAATGCATTTCTGTGTAGCTCAATATAAGTTAGCCCGAATTCCCTGCTCAGCCTCCCAGGAGACGTGCCAGTCTTTGTAGCCTTGGGAAAGCTGCATAGTGCCAGGATGCCTCCAAAGGAAAAGAGTGTTAAACGACTTTGGAGCACTCTATACCCACAAGCCCCTGGAAAGGATCACCATATGGTGTTGCATTTAATTGACTGATCCTTCACTTACAAATGCTATTGAACACAAAAATGAAAGACACATTTGTGATGCTTGGAAATATTAATTTTAACTACCATAACCCCTCAGGCAATATGGTTATGTTGGATGGAATTTCCGGGGTCTGTGTTTCAAAACAATGACTTTTACAAGCACTGCTACAGCACAGCCCACTGTAATAAATGTCACAATGCTATGCATCAATGATATATTGTTTGGAGAGACAAAGCATGATCCAAAAATATAATCCTCTGCTTTATACAGATTCTACCCTTGCCACTAGACATGGGCACGACACGGCGAAATTGTCGTTTCCGTTTTTGGTTATTGTTTCCGTTACGTAACGGAAACGGTAACGATAATTAAGCCATCAGAACTCGAACTTGATGGACTGATACTTGGATAAAGAAAAACAATAAATGCAGAGAGTACACAAAATATGAACAACTCTTATTGTTGTATGAGGATACTCAGAAGGAAATAGTAGTAAAAGGTATTGTTAGCAAACAATATAAAATTATTTCGGATTTAGATGAAAATAGGGGAGGATCTGGATTGAAATTATTGTGGGAACAAGATTTTAAAAAAGAAATAAGAGAAGAAGACTGGGCTAAAATGTGGAGAATGAGAATACTTAGATCTATGTCTGTTAGAATAAAGGAAAATTTCTTTAAAATAAGTTTAAGATGGTATTTGACGCCATTGAAATTGAATAAAATGAATGTAAATTTTTCTAAGCTTTGCTGGAAATGTGATAATGAGATTGGTACCTTTTATCATTTGTGGTGGGAATGTAAAAAGATACAGAAATTTTGGAAAAGTATTTTTAAAGAACTAAGCGACATACTAGAAATCACTATAGAGCCCAAATCTGATATTGCTTTGTTATCAATATTTGTGGATCATAGTTATGATGTTAAAACTAAAGAGTTGATTACAAATTTGTTTACAGCAGCTAGATTAATAATTGCTAGAAATTGGAAATCTAAATATGAACTATGTCTAGAAGAATGGTAAAATGAAGTATGGAATATTGCTTTAAATGATAAATTGACTTGTTCTCTCAAAGTTAAAAAGGGAGAGTTAAAAGGAGATTTTTTTATGATATATGGGGTAGATTTATTGAATATGTGCTTGTACGGGATAAGGGTAAGGTTTCCACACAACAATCGATTTTGTTCTGGAGGGGAGGATGACGAATGTAAATATGAAGAGTGATCCTTTGGTGAAGGGGTGCACTGTTGTTGATGTTTGTCGTTTTTAATGTAATTTGTATATGTTTTTTAAATAAAAAATTAAAAAAGAAGAACTCAAACTCGAACCGAAAAAAGAAAAATTTGGTCGGGGTTTTCATTTCCGTTTGTGGCATCGCGGCGATCGCGCGATGCGAAGCACAGAAAAAGTTTTTAAAAGTTTTTTTTTTTAACAAAAACCCGACTCCCGGCCAAAAAAGCAGGCGAAAATATGCCTGCCTGAGGCTTTGCCACCTACCAGAGGGGTGGTTTCTGGGGGGTCCCTGGCCTTTCCCCCCTCTTCTCCTGTCCTGGGCTGCTTGCACCAGGCTGGGGGGGGGGTCATCCTCATCGTCTGTCTCGCTGCATGCCATGCGGTGGGGGGGATCCAAAATGGCGACCGCAATTTTTCTTTTGAAATCATGGTCAAAAAACACACCAAATCACCACAGAAACATGTGAAATTTATTTATTTTAAATGCCTGAATTTTTATAGTAGCAGCAGTGGGTTTTTATAGCAATAAAATGTCATATTGATTTTATTTTATTATGGGACCATGCAAATTTTTTGAACCATTCCACCAATGGCATCGCCAGGTTTTTGACTGACACTTCTGGATGTCTTGGAGGGCATAAAATACCGAGGCACCTTCCAGAAATCACAGTCGGGTGTATGGATGTGGTTGAGGGAGGAGGGCTGGCTGCTGGTGCTGGTGTAATCCGATTGAGATTGAGGAGGGAGGCTGGAGGCTTTAGGATTTAAGTTAGGCAGGGAGGGAGGGAATTGAATTTAGAAAATAATTTCTTTGATTCCTTGCAGCTTTGTCTGCTGAAGGGAATAGCAGTTTATTCTTTATTTCTTCTCTGGCAGTTTGAGGATTATTTTTCTGATATTGGATAAAGGGGGAGGTTCGACTGGGAGTGGGAGGTGTGGATTTATTTTAAATATATATTATATACTACCATTTATTTTCTATTTTCCCAACTTCAGTTTGCTTGCACACACACACACATTTGGGGTGCAAGCCAAGAACAGAACCTCTATCCGAAGTGATATCCTAACTACCCACTCGCCCGTCCACCCGCGCCGCCACCCGCCTGTGTCCCGCGCTGTCACCCTCCCACTCGCCTGCCCGCAGCCACCACCCACCCATGGGCCCCCGCCACCACCGCCTGACCACACCTCCCCCCACCCCGCCCGCCCCCCACCCTGCCCGCCGCCTAGGGTGCAAAAACACCTAGCGCCGGCCCTGATTGCGGGACGCCCCTATGTTCTGGGAAGTCAAATCACGCTAAATCGTGGTGGAAATGACAAACAACAAACGACAAACGGAAACGACAAATTTTTGAAAAATTTCGCAACAAACGGAAACGACCCGAAACGGACCCGTTCCGACAAACGAAAATTTGAAACATCATTTTTTCTGGTCGTGCCCATGTCTACTTGCCACAATACATATGCCAGCAGATCACCCTGGTACTAGGTGCAGGTAGGATAGATTTGTCAGCCCACATTTTCACATTAAAAAAAAAAACAGAGATAGGCCAATATCAGTAAAGAGACTGAAAAGAGCTACAAAATTTTTTATGAGTTTAGTTTCCAAGTAAATTAAAAAAAACATTTGATGCAGATCAAGCTTTCAGCATGTATACCGATCATGCCATCTTCAGGATATCAGAAATGACAATTACTGCCCATTAATTGCATGTTCGATATAGCAGAACATTCCGATGGACAGGTTTGTTCAATTACGTTGCTGCTGGTCTTACACAAATAATTACAGGCACCCATGAGTCACTATGGTTTTGCCCAAAATATGCAGTGTATATACCACCCAGTAATGCTTAAAATCCCCCTACACCCATGATATGAATACTCAATTTATCATTCTTGGGAGGATGGAACCTTGGGCCAATTGCCTGATCCCAGGATCAAACTCGAGTCATGAGTAGATTCTTCACTACTGGATTGCACTTTCACCCCTATGCCAACAAGGCTGCTAAAAGCCCAGGGCTGGTCAGGCTCTTGGGAATAGTGAGGGCATTTAGTATCCATTTTTTCTCATGAAAAGAATATGAACCACAGTGACTAATCCTACCCAATCTCTCACCCTAAAACCATCAGGGCTACTTCTGTACAGCGTGCACCACTGCCATCATTTCCGTCACGCCAACTGCACACCATGGCTGGCTGGCCCTTCCCCACTCCCCGTGCAGCTGGCTACTCATTGATAGCACAGGGAGACACATTGTTCTGCCCCAACAGTGAAGTTGCTGACTGTACAGGGTGGGTAGGGAAATGCCAGCCAGGCTCCATGTGCAATTAATGCATCAGAGATGACGCCAGCAACAACAAATACAAAGATAAATGAATACAAAGTTCTGCCACTACTTGGGAACTTTCCCTTTCCCTTTCCTGTCTGCCAGTTTCTACTTTCCGCAAACTTTAACCAGATGACAGAAAAACATTGAGAAGCAGGGTTGAAGTGCATGGCCTTGGAACTGCACAGATCTCACATTCAAGATTTTGTCATGCCTTGATTAACTTTGGGGACAAGTTCAGGCAAGTTAATTACCTTGATGTAGTCTGAAGACGCAATGCACGGTCCATTTTCTTGCCCCCCTTCATGGCAATCTCCTGCGAATGCTCCAAAGCTACACCTCCTGACCCATCTCATTGTCCTGGATCAGGCAAGAGAAGGCTATGTCTTGATAACCTATTCTGCTTTTCAATGTTTCAGAGAGAGTAGCTGTGTTAGTCCTTTCAATAATTGCAGGCAAAAAGAAAAGAAAAGAAAAGAAAAGATACAAAACATGTGGCACCTTAAAGACTAACTTTCACATTTTAATGTAATGTTTTGTGGACATGCCCACTTCTTCAGACATATAGCAGCAGAATGAGGTGTGTAATATAATATATGATGAGATATACATTTCATACCAGATGTTCATTGGTGGATAGGGAAGGGGGAAGAGGAGGGAGAGATTATTAGTAGAGATGGGCACGACCAGGAAAAATGACGTTTTCGAGTTGTCGTGTGTCGGAGCCGGCCCGTTTCGGCTCGTTTCTGTTTTCCGCGAAATTTTCCAAAAATTTGTCGTTTCGTTTGTTGTTTTTTCGTCTGTCATTAGTACTGGTTTTTGGGGGGGAGCGGGCCCCTGGAGGCACCTCTCTGGGGTGGGTGCCTCCTCTGGCCCGCTACAAAATGGCATGCATAGCCAATTGGATATGCATACCAAGTTGCAGTAGCAGGCAGAGGCACCTCTCTTTCGGGTGCCTCTGTGACTCACTGCCTGCCGGCATACGGTGCACTTGGACTGGGGATTGGGGAACAAAGTGAGAGAGGACCCCTACAGGCGCCCTGTGACTCACTAAGAAGGGAAGTGTACTTGCTGTAGTGCAATGCGAGTACATATCTGGCTTAGTGGTTGGGGTTAGCGCAAGGGCTAGGCTTAGGGTTACGGGTAAGGTTAGGGTGAGTTACTGGGGTGCACCTCTGGGTGCCTCTCTGACCCACTAAGAAGGACAGTGTACTGGGGTATGGGTTAGGGTTCGGGTTCGGGTTCAGGCTAGGGTTAGGGCTTTTTATGCCCGACTGGCACATCCCAGAAGTCTCAGTCAAAACCTGGCCAAGTGGCCATGCAATTGGTGGAATGGCTCCAAAAATTTGCATGGTCCACTCCCATGGCCAGCCCATCATTGCGCAGGTGTAAAAAAAGAAAAAGAAAAAGAAAATAAAATAAAATTGGAGACATTTTGTTGCAAGAAAAACCCACTGCTGCTACTGAAAAATTCAGGCAGTTTTAAAATAGCTATTTTCGCATGTTTCTGTGGTGCTTTGGTGTGTTTTTGGACCACGATTTCAAAATAAATATTGCAGTCGCCCCATTTTGGATCCCCCACCCGCACTGCATGGCATGGCGAGTTGGCGAGTTGGCGAGGATGCCCCCCCACCAGAGCAGCCCAGGAGAGGAGAGGGGGGAGGCCGGGGACCCCCCCCCAGAAACCACCTCTCTGGTAGGTGCCCTCACTCAGGCAGGCATATTTCACCTGCTTTTTTGGCCGGGAATCAGGGGTTTTTTTATTTTTTAAAAAATTTTCTGTGCCACACCGCTTGGCGAGTCGGCGAGACGACGAGGATGTGCACTTTGCGCAGCCCAGGAGAGGAGGGGGGGAGGCCGGGGAACCCCTCCCCCCAGAAACCACCCCTCTGGTAGGTGCCCTGCCAGGCATATTTTCACCTGTTTTTTGGCCGGGAATCGGGGGTTTTTTTATTTATTTTTAAAACTTTTTTTCTGTGCTGCGCACCGCTTGGCAAGTTGGCGAGACAACGAGGATGTGCAGCCAAGGAGAGAGGGGGTAGGCCGGGGACCCCCCCCCAGAAACCACCCCTCTGGTAGGTGCCCTCAGGCAGGCATATTTTCGCCTGCTTTTTTGGCCGGGAATCGGGTTTTTTTATTTTTAAAACTTTTTTCCTGTGCCGCTTGGCATTGCGCGATCGCTGCGATGCCGCCAGGAATGACCACGACAAATCAGACCCAATTTTTCTTTAGTCGGTTCGAGTTCGAGTTCTGGCGGAGTAATTGTCGTTACCGTTTCCGTTACGTAACGGAAACGAGGAACGGAAACGGAAACTAGGATTTCGCCGAGTCGTGCCCATGTCTAATTATTAGTTGTAGAAGTGGTGGGAGGATTTGGCCAGAGGTGGTAGATATGTTAAGCATTGACAATGGGTCTGTGGAGGAGGGAGAGATGATTAGTTGTACAAATGGTGGGAAGGAAGATTTGGCTAGGGTTCATAGATATGTTAAGTATTGATAATGGCTCTGTGTCCAGGGTCTGTAGACATTTTAAGTGTAGTTTTAAGATAAATTCCTCAAGAGTCAGAACCCAGAACCAGACAGAGTGGGGTGAGGGGGTGTGGAAGACAGGGGTAAGAGGGTGGGTCCATGCGGGATATATACTTTCATGAAAAAGTGGCAATATAGTAATATTAAATTTGATAATGACTCAAGAAACCCAGACTTATGCTTAATCCATTCTTGTGTGTGTGTCAATGTTCTATCACATCTGTGTAATTACAGATTACACAATATGATAAAAGTAGCAGCAGAGGGGGAACATAAGTAGCTTTTTGTGGCAGTGCTTATTGGACACTCTACACGTGCTATTATAATCCCAACAAAGGAAACCTAATTTTCTTAACAAAAGCTATAATGAAGCAGAATGATGGTAACATATCAATCCACAATTGAAAGATAAATGAAAAATGTGTTCTTCAGAGACAGTTGCATTATCTCTTTACAAGTGCAATTTAGTGGTTCTTCTCTTCCTATGCCCCAATTTCTACCAGTCCTAAAACTTTGCCATTGTATAGATGAAGTGCTCAACTAATAATCACCTCTGTCCAGCCAACTAGCAGATCTATAATCCTTTAAGGGTAAAACAAAACCAATAACTTATTATAAAACATACACATATGAGATACTGTAGGTGTAAAACATACACATATGAGATACTGTAGGCCTGATATCCTGCCTGAATACTCAAATCTAATTGGGCATAATTATCTATGTTGTATAACTCAGGCATATACATAATTCAAATACATATACACAAAGAGTGAGATATTGCATGTTTTTTCTCAAACTTTGTTTGCATTTTTCTTTTGTGGGGTTTTGCCAGTTTTGATCCTGCATCATCTTGCTAATGTATGCCAGCATAAGTGTTATAGTGGCAAATCATAGTGCAAACTGCTGCTAGTTAAGGAATTTGCATTTATATTCTTTGTTGGATGCTAGATCACACAAGTAGTGAATGGCAAGGAATACAAGCAATGACTCCTGAACTAGTGACAATTTACTACTGTGATTTGCACTGCTGCACTTAAGGGTAGTGTGCATAAGAAATAGGATGCTGGCCTTTCTTCGTTTAAGTGCAAACTTAGAAAGATGAGTCAAAAACTAGATGATCAGTGACATGCTAAGAGATGAGCACAGATCCTGGAGGTCTCCTCTCATTACTGCTGTGATTCACATGATATTTAGAGCTTGTCCTCTGAGGATAGTTCAGGATGGACAGGATCCTCCCGGTGCCGACTGGGCCATTTTTACAGAGGCCCAGCCAATGACAGCTCCACAGGAGGTCTCTGAAAATGGTTGGGTGGGTAGTTCCAGGCTCTTGCACAAAACTGCCAACCTGACCATTTTCAAGCCTGCAGTTTCCCCGTGTCAGATTGGGTGGTGAAACCGCAGGCTGTTTCAACTTTTTTTTTTTTGCTGCCCCAAACACCAATCAACTGGCGTGTGGGGCTTCAGGTGACAAAAAAAAAGTTCTAAAATCCCCCGCTTTCCCCCAGATGGGGTGGGGAAAGCACAGGATTTAAAACTTTTTTTTGCCACCTGAAGCCCTGCGTGCCAGCTGATCGGCGCTGGGGCGGCAAAAAAGAAGTTGCACAAAATGAAAAACATTTTTTTGAAAAATTGTTTCATACGAAATGAAACCCCCTCCCCAAACAATTAATGAAACGAAATGAAACAACTTTTTTTTTCCATTTTGTGCTCATCTCTACAAACTATACATTCAAAACAAGGGCCAATCCCAATGTATATACTAATTATATCCCTGTTGCTTGGTATACAATGAAAATACTACCAGTTCCATAAGAAATGGAACTAATGGTTAAAACACCAGAGATGGGGGACTCTACACAATTTGTTACTATCTTTCTTTTACTTTCTACAAGACTGAAACCACCAGGCCTGTGGATGTCTACAGCAGCTTCAACATTGAACAGGAACAGACACCTAGCAAGACCAAGGCTGGAACCTTGTAAACAGTGATTATCACACATTGCACTTTGAATGAAGAAAGGTAGTTTTGTTGCGTGTAAATCCAAACCAAGCAACAGCATCCCAAAGTACTGAGTGCTAGCCTGTATCTTAGTATGGCATGCTGCTGATACCACCGAGGATTGCTATAAATTCACTGAAGGAACTTCTGTCTTGGTTTGTCTTCTCTGATCAGAAAGACAGGGATGCTAATGGAAAGAGAGCTCATCTCATTGCAGCCTGCTTTTTATGAGAAATTTTGCTTCTTTTTTATGTAAAACAGTAAATCACTATGACTTGAATGATCACAACCTCAGGGACAGCTTGTGGCTTTTCATGAAGGAGGGCATTTTCAAACAGCACTGACAAGATCGGAGCAGATGCAGCAAAGAGGCAGATGTATCAAGAACACGGGTACTCGACCAGAGAGGCTCCATATTAAACAGGAAAAATCACAGTGACATTTTCTGGCTAACAGTATAAATGTTCTGAAGGGGGAGGAAAATACTTACAAGCAGGAGTAGGAATCCTTGCTGCATCAATTGAAGAGGAGGCAAGAAATATACCGTGGCTATAACCACTGTAGACTTCTGGCTGATGAGAGATTTCCATATTATCTCCTCCACAGATATGAACAGTGCAGATAGTGCTTTCTCCTTTGTAGCAATTGTGTTGTCACACAGTTCATGCTCACTGACACTGCAGTTCTACCTCTCTGTCCCACCTCCTGCTGAAACCTTGAAGTCCCGGATTAACCCAAGTATAATATTAAAAGATGAAAAATAAGGTTTTCCGAACCTCAGCCCTGGGAGGATACATCAAGGCGGCTCAGTATTTTGTCAGGATAAACTGTTGAGAGAGCTCTTGAACTGTAGCTTGAGTTTCCTTACTTTGGGAGGTATATCATCTAATAACATTTTGCTTCTAACCCAAGACTCTCTCCCTCTCATATTGAAGAATAGGAGTGGCTATTAATTCAGATAGTCAGTTTTGTTAGCCATTTGCTGCCAAAATCACTAAATGTTAATTATAGCAATTGAGAGTGAATCATGTTCATCGTCTTTTAAACACATTGCTGAGTACACAAAAGTCCCTACATATGGAATATACAGTGGACCCTTGTATAACAAACAGTTTGTATAACATAAAATCTGTACAACATAAAAATTCCAGAGATAGGGGAAATTTGTTTAACATAATTGCCTATGGGGAGAATCTGTACAACATAAAAATGGGATTACTCCGTTTTCAGTGCATTCCTATGGGAATTTGTATAAAGGAAAATTTGCTTAACATAATTTCATTTGGAACAAATTAATTCCTTTATACAAGGTACCACTGTATTGTGTCTAAATTATACTCAAATTTATTCAGAAGCCTGTATATTTTGGAATATTATGCAGAAACAGACCCATATTCTTCTTTCAAAAAGAGAAAAAACCCAATACACTGTGTTCACGGAATAAGGTACTCATTTTTATAATGTTGACCTTGTATAGAGATTTGTCAATCCTGAGATATCCACATGTCCTCTGGTCTCCATTTGAGCCATTCCACTGTTAGCAAAATGTCTTGTGTTAGTAGCTGTTAATTTAGGATGCTCTGGACACTTCCACTACCCCAATCTTGTTCTAATAAAACAGAGTTCATCAGAATCCCCTCTCCTTTACAAGCTTCTTTCCTTCAATAGACAGATGAAAGGATAAATCATAATGAAAACTAGAATTGTTTACGAATTGCTGTCTCCTAGAAAAATCTTTTGACTTTAGGCAGTCAGAGAATCGGAGAAGCGCCATCTGCCTTAGGCTGTCAGAGAAAAAGAAGCTGAAATATGACAAGGTCTGTGTGTCAAGAGCATAAAGAGCAGCTTAAATTGGAGAAATAAATAAAACTGGTTTCCCTGTACAGTCTGAAGCTTATTCCATCATTCGGAGGAACATTCTCTGGGTAGCAGTATGCCTGATTTGCTCTATATTTCTCTGAATGAAGCCTCTGCTTCTGTCCTTTCATGTAGGACAAAGCTGCCTTGGAACTAGGCATCTGTTCTCTTTGCCTTGTATTGCCTATCATGAGTTACCAGGGTCTGCAGCAGAGGCTGTTTCTGCCACCTGCTGCCTAATCCATGGGATATTAGGAATGCCAGGGATGCAAGTTCCCCTTAGTATTTCTTCCTGTCTCTCCATGGTCCATTTCAAAAGGAAGACTTCATAAAGACCTAGAAGTACGGAACTGAAGAGCTGGAAGAGATCTAAAGGTCATTGAGTGCAGTCACCTGCCAAAGCCAGTAATCCATAGCTCATACATTTGCAACAGCTGGCCAAATAAACTTGTTTAAAAATCTCAAAAACAAAAACAAAAACCAAGAAAGTGTATGCCTATCACTTTTTGAGGTAGTATCTTTCATTGCTGAAGAGCTGTGAGGAAGTTGTTTTTAATAATCATTTAAAATCTATCTCTCAGAATTTTACTTACTACACTGTCTGGTACCTCTACTTGGGAGTTTAATTTATTATGAATGCATGCTCATAAGTCAAACAACTCATAAGTAAAGCAGCCATATCAGGGGGAATCAAATAAATAAATAAATAAATGGGGGTTACTGTAAGTAGAGCAGACCGTATCTTAAATTTGTAAGGCAGCAGTTAAAACGCCAATGGTTATCCGCTCTTAAGTCGAACTGCTTGTAAGTAGAGCTGCTCATAAGTAGAGGTACCACTGTACTTTGAATTTTAGTGCCACAAAAAACAAGCTTTGTCCACATTCCATGTGACATCCCTTCAAATATTTAAAGAGCATATGTAGTATCATACTATTTCTCCTTTCCAGGCTAAACAGATCCAGTTCCCTCAACTATTTCTCATAAGACTTGGTTTCCAAAACCTGGATGCAATCTGGCTTCCAGATAACCTTCTTAAACTGTGGTGTACCTAACTGAACATCATGTCACTGGTGGGGCCTGACCAAAAGCCAAGTAAAGTACGATTACTTTATTTGATCCGAATGCTATACTTTGTGTTGATACAGCCTAGTATATCCTTAGGTTTTTGTTCATTCTATTCTTTTTTCTTTCTACAATCACAACACCTTGTTGGGTTATGTTTAGCCCACAGTCTAGCACAGTGTTGGCGAACCTATGGCACAGATGCCAAAGGTGGCACTCAGAGCCCTATCTGTGGGCACCCGAAATCATGTGATACTTCCAAATGCAAATGATACTTCCAAACGCAGCTTTCAGGATATCGCAGAAGCGTACAAAGAAATGGGTAGGAAGCTGAAGGACCTGGGTGGGCAGGTGGTGATCTCATCTCTCCTCCCTGTAGAAGGACGTGGCCCACGAAGGCAAAGAAAAATAGTGGAAGTTAACAAATGGCTTCGGAGATGGTGCTGGCAGGAACGATTCGGATTCTTGGACAGTGGTTTGCTTTTTCATTCAGATGTGATATTGGGCCAGGATGGGGTGCACCTCACCAATGCTGGTAGGAATCTCTTTGCCAAGAGGATTGCAGATTTAATAAGGAGAGCTTTAAACTGAGTTTGCAGGGGGAGGGAGAAAATTCTCTTAACGGTAGAGATCCAGAAGGGGTTGTGGAGACTAGCCCAAATGTTGCAATAGGAGCAGGACAAGAAGTAGTGCAGTCCATCAGTGCGAGGAAAAACAGGTTAAGCAAAGGACATGTAAGAAGCACACACAGCCTCAAATGTCTCTACACCAATGCACAGAGCATGGGGAACAAACAAGAGGAGCTGGAACTCCTAATACAGCAAAATAAATATGACATAATTGGCATCACTTAAACATGGTGGGATGAGACGTATGATTGGAATGTAGTCATTGGAGGGTATAACCTGTTTAAAAGGAATAGGACAAGTAAGAAAGGAGGAGGTGTAGCTTTATATATTAAGGACATTTATACTGCTGAAGAAATACAAGATAAACAGCAGAGGAATCATGTTGAGAGTATTTTGGTGAAAATCAGGGGTGAAAAAACCAGGAGGGATGTCACTGTGGGGGTATATTATAGACCCCCAGCCAGGCGGAGGAGTGGGATGATGCCTTCTTTGAGCAGATCGCCACACAGTCAAAAGGGAGAGATGTAGTACTAATGGGAGATTTTAACTATCCTGATATATGCTGGCAATCCAACTCAGCTAAGAATGCAAGGTCTAACAAATTCCTTACTGCCCTTGCAGAAAATTTCATGGCCCAGAAGGTAGAGGAGGCAACAAGAGGCAAAACCATTTTAGATCTGGTCATAACCAATAAGGAGGACCTCGTAAATGGGATTGAAGTGGTGGGATCATTAGGTAAAAGTGACCATGCCCTCTGGAATTTGTTATACAGTTGGAAGGTGAAGTTAAGCATAGTCAGACAAGGATCCTGGACTTTAAGAAAGCCAATTTTTGTAAACTTAGGGAATTATTGGCTGTGATTCCATGGACCGACACACTGAAAGAGAAGGGAGTCCAAGATGGATGGGAGTTCCTTAAAAGCGAGATATTAAAGGCACAATTTAAAACTGTTCCAACAAGAAGAAAATATAGGAGAGGTCTAAAGAAACCACAATGGTTTACTAAAGAACTTTCAACTCAGCTAACTATAAAGAAAAACAAGTACAAGGAATGGAAAAATGGGAAATGCACCAAAGAGGAATATAAGCAAACAGCTAATATATGCAGGGGGGTGGTAGAAAAAGCTAAAGCGCAAAACGAACTTAGATGTGCCAGAGACATTAAAAATAATAAAAAGGGTTTCTTTAGATATGTCCACAGCAAAAGGAAAAATAAGGAAATGATAGGCTCTCTGTGTGGCGATAATAACCAGTTACTAACAGGAGACAAGGAAAAGGCAGAACTATTCAACACCTTCTTTGCCTCTGTTTTCTCCAAAAAGAGATCTGCTGGGACAAAGACTAAATGAGGTAGGATGGGAATTACAACATAGAATAGGTAGAGAGCTGGTACAGGAACACCTGGAAACATTAAATGAATTTAAGTCTCCGGGGCCAGATGAATTACACCCAAGGATATTAAAAGAACTGGCAGAAGTAATTTCAGAACCATTGGCAATAATATTTGAAAAGTCCTGGAGAACAGGGGAAGTCCCCATCAACTGGAGGAGGGCTAATATTGTCCCCATCTTCAAAAAGGGGGAAAAAGAGGACCCAAATAATTACCGCCCAGTCAGCTTGACTTCAATTCCTGGAAAGATCCTAGAGAAGATTATTAAACAGGCAGTCTGCAAATATTTAACAAACAATGCTGTCATTACAAGAAGTCAACACGGGTTTCTTAAAAACAAGTCATGCCAGACTAATTTGATCTCTTTCTTTGATAGAATTACAGGCCTAGTGGATGAGAGGAATGCTGTGGATATTGTTTATCTGGACTTTAGTAAGGCCTTTGATAAGGTTCCCCATGGTATTCTTGCTACGAAGTTAGTAGAAAGTGGGATAAATAGTGCAACTGTTAGGTGGATTTGTAATTGGTTGACTAATTGCAGCCAATGGGTGACCATAAATGGCCTCTCTTCAGCTTGGAGAGACGTAACCAGTGGGGTGCCCCAGGGTTCTGTTCTGGGTCCAGTGCTGTTCAATATCTTTATTAATGACTTGGAAGAAGGAATAGAGAGTATGCTAATTAAATTTGCAGATGATACCAAATTGGGAGGGGCTGCAAATTCCCTAGAGGATAGGATGAAAATCCAAAAAGACCTTGACAGACTAGAGTGCTGGGCCAAAGTTACCGAAATGGATTTCAACAGAGGGAAATGTAGGGTACTACATTTAGGTAAAAGAAATGAATTGCACAAATATAAGATGGGGGATACTTGGCTGGAGGATAGTACTTGTGAAAGGGATCTGGGAGTCTTGGTGGACCACAAATGGAACATGAGTCAGCAGTGTGATGCGGCGGCCAGGAAAGCCAATTCAATTCTTGGTTGTATCAACAGAACCATAGTGTCTAGATCAAGGGAAGTGATAGTACCACTCTATTCTGCTCTTGTCAGACCCCACCTGGAGTACTGTGTCCAGTTCTGTGCATCTCAATTTAAAAAGGATGTTGACAACCTCGAGCGGGTGCAGAGGAGGGCTACCAGGATGGTTGAGGGTCTGGAGGAAATGTCTTATGAGGAACGGCTTAGAGAACTGGGAATGTTTAGCCTCTCTAAAAGAAGACTGAGAGGGGATATGATAGCTATGTTTAAATATTTGAAAGGATGTCATATTGAAGAGGGAACAGGTTTGTTTTCCATGGCTTCAGAGACTAGGACTCGGGGCAATGGTTTCAAACTACAGGAAAAGAGATTCCATTTGAACATTAGGAAGAACTTCATGACAGTTAGAGCTATTCGGCAGTGGAATATGCTGCCGCAGAGGGTGGTTGAGTCTCCTTCTTTGGAGGTTTTTAAGCAGAGGCTGGATGGCCATCTGTCGGAAATATTGTGATGGGGGTTCCTGCATGGCAGGGGGTTGGACTAGATGGCCCTCGAGGCCTCTTCCAACTCTATGATTCTATGATTCTATGATTCTATGATTCTATGATCACCCCTTCACAGCCATCTGTATTCAGGTTAAATTGCTTTATTGGCATTTTGCAAAAAATTAGTGGGTTTTGAATCGCAGTTTGAGCACTGGGTCTTTAAAAGGTTCACCATCACTGGTCTAGCAAAACCCTTAGATTTTTTTCACCAACTGTTTCTCAATCTGTAGTTGTGCATTTGTTGTTTTAGTGAGTTTATCACTAAATATTGAAATTTACAGCTAATTCTGTTTGTTTTGGTTAGCTCTCCAATCTGCTATAGTCTTAAATCCTGGTTCTGTCCTCTGGAATATTAGGTACCCTTTCCAGTTTGGTGTTAGATGCAAGGTTGATAGGCATCTCTTCTATACCTCCATGTAAGTACAGTAGTGCCTCTCATAATGAATTTAATTCATTCTCTGAGGCAATTCATTATCCAAGGCACTTCATTATCCAAAATGTGGTTTCCCATTGAAATGAATGGGAAACCAATTAATCTGTTCCAGAGGTCTGAAAAAAGGCAAAAAAGCTGGGTTGGCTTTTATTTTTAGATCTCTTCATAAAGTGCACTTTAAAGGCTTGCACTGACAGAACACACCCCCTGCAGTGCAATGCAAATATGGACAAAAGAATTCAGCAAGACTACCCCAGACTTTCCCCACCATAAATACTGTTCAGGGATCAATAAAACCAAGCTCCAAAAAAAAAAGTCATTCCCACCAAACACTCAGCCAAAAGCCAGGGGAATTCTCAGCAAACCCCTCCTCAATTCCCCCCTCCATTTTGCAATGGAAAGCAATAGAAAGACAGAAAAAAATCTAGGAAGATTCTCAGGAACCCCTTCTCAGCTCACCCCTCTATTTTGCAATGAAAAGCAATGGAAAGAGGGAAAAAAGCCAGGAGGGTTCTCAGCAAACCCCTCCTCAGCTCACGCCTCCATTTTGCAATGGAAAGCAATGGATATGGACAGGAAGCAGGGCAAGGGGCCTCCACAACATGAGAAACTGTATTAAAGAGTCACAGCATTAGGAAGTTTGGGAACCACTGGTCTAGTGCATCCAACTCTTTTATTTGATTATATAGAAATATATACATTGCTTATTTACACCTAGCAGACTGAACAAGACTATCATTTCAGATTAATTGTTTAAAATGTGAAAGGATGACTGTGAGACTTCTTTAAAGGTTCTTTTAATAACACCTGACTATGACATCCTTCATTTAAAAAAAAAAACTCTTAAAATTAGTGAAACGAATTGTGAAAATTTTGAGAATGAGTATTTGAAGTTGGGAGGAAGTGCAAGAAAGATTTTAGCTTTACAAATCAAAGCCAAACTCCTATGAAGTTCAGGCCTCCATGAATGCTCTTCTGGGCAGTAAGCATCTTTCAGAAGGAACAACCACAAACAGTGCTGAAGGAATCTTACAAAAGCTTATTAGTAGTTTATCAGTTGGCTGTTATCTCCTGCATTCCAGAGAATGGGACTGAGAACCATCTGATTGTCAGCTTACCAGGTATCAAAAATCAAATCAGATCTGAAAAGATGCAGCTACTCCCCATATATTCTTCAGCTACCCCGTCTTTAGAAACCTGGCACCCAGGTCTTAGAACTGAATCATAAGGAGGACTGGGTGGTTGACCAACTGCTTTTGAAGAAACTAGTGTAATATCTATAGAAAAGGGAAGGCTTTATAGACCACTTTTTTGTAAGATTTCTTATTTCACCAACATCATCAACCATAATAATGTGTCCTTTTCTTATATGCTAAAGCATTGTTAGATTTGACATACAGTACCTTTTTATCACAGTTAGCCATTTCCCAGTATAAATGACACAAGGCATAATTTTTTTACAGGGAAACATGCACCAAGGAGTAGCAAAATGCTCAGAAAGGGGCCAATTTGGACAATTTAGGAGCAGAGCATATGCACACAGTTATGAGTTTTCATGTATTTAAGACAAGACTGCCCATAAAGATGAAGAACATCCGTTCTCTACATTCCTAAAGGAAACATAAAACAGCCACTGAATTCAGCATTAAAAATTTAGCTGTGAATGTGCTGCAGTAATTATAAGATGGGGTGTTTGACATGAAATGTTTGGACCCATGAAATTCTATCAGGCATCAGATATGACTTTCAACATCTGTAGGTACACTTATTTATTTAGGTATTTATTGAATTAGTTTATTTATACCCTACCATATTATCAACAGATCTCAGCCTATGGTGCAATGAATGAAATTAAAGAATCTGAAACAACTCCAATGTTAAAAAATAAATTCAAAGGCTTTAAAAGAATTTAACCCTTGAAGTCCAAATTGATGAAGGTACTGAACTGCATCCTCCATTCAACCTATCTGACTCTCATTTCATGTTGACTCAAATTCCAAATTTGAAATTTTTTGTTTGTTTGTTTGTTTGTTTAATTTCTTGACATGGAGGGGGCAATTCCAGAACAGTAGTTCTTCCTTTCTCTCCTTCAGCAATTTATGAGAAAGGAAACAATGAAATGATGGAAGCTATTCATATATCACATTTGCAAAAAAAAAAAAAAAAAAAAAAACAAAAAACAAAACCAATTAATTCTAGGGAAATGGTACTGGAATTCCTAACTAAAAACTGCATGTCTGTCTTCATTCAAAGCATCAGTCCTTTACCCAACTCCTGCTAAAGCAGAAATTAGAAACTATCCATTGAGGTGGAGGTAATTCATTCTTTTCTATAACTGCCTAGAATACACATTCCAATAACCTTTCTTGATCACAGTAACATTTCAGTGATTCTAAGAGAGTTGGTTTCTCTGGCAGGTGATGTCTCGGGTCAGTAGTCTGAAATATGCCCTGAATAGAGAAGGATTTTCTTGGACTCACAGCATCTGGGGCTTACACTTATTTCTAATTTTCTTGCTCGCAACAGTCTGCTGTAGATCCTTTCCATTTTCAATTCATCTTTCACACTTTCCATTTTCTCCTTTTATGCCCTGAATGTTCACCAGCTAACATTGCTCCTAAAAGTCAAAATAACCTGTCAGAGTCCATGGGAAAGCTCTAGGCTGAACTGCCACTCTTTCAAAGACCAGTATTTAGTGGCCATCAGAATAGAAGATCCTTTCCATTTTCTGTAGATCCTTTCCATTTTCAATTCTTCTTTCACACTTTCCATTTTCTCCTTTTATGCCCTGAATGTTCACCAGCTAACATTGCTCCTAAAAGTCAAAATAACCTGTCAGAGTCCATGGGAAAGCTCTAGGCTGAACTGCCACTCTTTCAAGGACCAGTATTTAGTGGCCATCAGAATAGAAGAGAGACCAAGGTGACCTCACACATACTGTCAGGTAATGCCCTGTCCATATAATCTATTGCCAAATAAACCCTCCCAAAATGGAAATCATTTACATTATTATTTAAAATGAAGTGACTAGTTAATTGAATATTACAGTTAATGGTATAATTAAGAGAAATGAACTTTAAGTATCACTTATTTTGCAGTGGATCTACGTTTTGGGAATACTATGTACAGCAGTTGAAATCCTATTGCTGAATGTGCTAAGGTGTAACTGAAATAAGGTCAAGCCAAGTGGGAATTTAGTGAATCAACTCTTGGGTAAATTCCATTGATTTAATAGACCTACTCTAGTTGCAACTTACTATACTAACCAAGAGCCTTTTCACACAACCCCTAAGATCCACTGGCCACTTAAATTCGGACCAGAGATCTTAGGGCCTTTTCACACGACCTCTAAGATCCGCTGGTCCCTTAAATTTGGACCAGAGACCTTGGGGGTTCGTTTCTGTTCCTGCGTCCCCACCCCTCAGCACTTCCTGCTCCTGTCGACGTGAGGGGGGGAGGGAAAAAAGGACAAAAGAAGCCTTTACTAACCTGCCGGTGCGGTCGAACTTGCCACGAGCCCCGTTACTTCCTGATTCCGTCTCAAGGAGCTCTTAAAGGGGCGGGAGGCAAAAAAACAACAGACAAGCCAGGAGAGCCCAGCACTCTTATCCGCATCAAATCTTTTTCACCTCCAAAGAGAAGGTACAAGGAAAGTGCGCTGGGTTGCGCTAAAGTGGGTGGGGTCGCACTTAATTGTCTCCAAACTCTGGAGCTGGTGGGAAAACATTTCTAAGCTCCGGAGCTGGGAGCCATTTGCAGCGCAGCTTAGGGGTCGTGTATAAACGCCCTTAGGGGTTTGTCACTGTTCCTGCATTCCCACCCCCTCCGCAATCCTGGCTGCTGGCTGAGTGAGGGGAGGAAGAAAAAAAGGAAGAAAAGAATGCCGCTCACCTCCGTTCTGCCATCCCCGCACTGCATTCAGATCTCTTAAAGGGGCGGGGGGCAAAAAAAGAACAAACAGAAGCAAGGAGAGCTGGGCAGTCACTACGTTATATCCGCATCAGGAATTTTAGGTGGGCGTGGTTGTACTTAATTATCTGTAAACTCAGGAGCTGGTGGGGAAATAATTTTAAGCTCCGGAGCTGGGAGCCATTTGCCGCGGAGCTTAGGGGTCGTGTGAAAAGGCCCCAAGAGAGTTTCAGACTGAAGAAACTAACCTGGAAGTAAACTAGGAAGCAGGAGCTGGGATCTGCTTAGTATGGGGCTGGTTCAAATCTGCAGGAGGTTGTTAGGATAGTGATTTTAACTGTTCTGATCAATCACAAAAAGATCCTTGATGTACTGTTACCTTGACAACGGTGTTTTAGAAACTTTTTGACTTCCCAAAACTTTTTGATTGTTGGGAAACCCTCATGCCACCACTGCAAGATAGCAAACTGCAGATTAAAATTTAAGAAACCACTGAAGGGAGTAAGAATAGTTTTAATGTAAAAAGAAAACTAATTTCTGTCATCTTAGAGGAAAAAGGAAAAAGGGACCAGAGTACCTGTTGGAGCATATCTCCCAGAGGTCAACTGGGGTCAGGCCCATGAGAATGGCGCAGGCGCACTCACTTAGGGTGGCCACACCCAGGGAGGCACGGAAATCGCACACGCATAACTCCACCTTCTCTGTGGTGGGCCCCACGCTATGGAACCACCTCCCTAGTGAGCTGCGCCTAGCACAGTCCCTGCCCTGCCTTTAAAAGGGTTTTGAAAACACACCTGTTTAAAGAGGCATATGGCGACCTTTTTACTTATTTTTTTTTAAACTCTCTTTTTGCCGCCTGCGCCATCTTTCTCGGAGGGTATTGTCCCTCCTTATTTTATTGGTACTCTTGCCTTTTTTGTTCCTGCTGCTTGTTTTTAACTGTAAACTGCCCAGAGGTCTGTCCGGAAGATGGGTGGTATATAAATACAACACATAAATATAATATAATAAATATAAAAGTGCAATTTATCTAAAGAAACAGCAGAAACAAACCAAATTGAATATAAAGAATGATGTGACTCATATTCTTATGACTGTTCCTTTTCCGTTTCCACACCCACACTTCCCCACATACTTCCCATTTGGAAACCAATGCTCTGCAAGAAAGTGTAACAAAAATCACAGAAATCTGCAATAGTTTTTTAAAAATTTTATTACTATTATTATTTTGGCTGATGGATTGGAGTTCAAAGCATGCATAAAGAGAGAGATAAATGTTGTGCAGTTTCACCAACACAGGATAGAATAAAAAAGAAATAATGCTGGTGATGTGTCATTACACATCACTTTCATTTTTAAGGATGATTGTTGTGATGATTATCTCTGCAAAAGTCATCACATAGTACAACTGACTATCAGAAAGATTAGATAATGTACATGCAGTAATCTTCAATCAAATCATGGAAGAACCTGAATTTTGTCTAGGTCTAAGTGGGAAACTTATCTGTCCGTCAAAAACATCTCTGATGCTGCATAAATGTCAGGAAGTTAATAGTGTTGGAAGATGGCAGAACAGGGATTTAGAATTTGGAAGGAATGTACAGGCATACACACTGATAGAGGAGAAAAGGAAAATGAGTTATTGGCTAGACAGCTCCGTTTGAGCAGGTTGGAGTGGGTTAAATAGTAGAGATGGGTAAGACCAGAAAAAATTTTTTTTCGAGTTGTCATTTTTCGGGACGGGTCCGTTTCGGGTTGTTTCCATTTTTCGCGAATTTTTTTTAAAAAATGTCGTTTTGTCGTATCGTTTGTTGTTTGTCATTACCGCCACCGCGATTTTGCGCGATTTGACATCCCAGCGAGTGGTGTCCCTAGGCAGTTTAAAGTGTTTTAAAGTCAGTTTAAAGTGTTTTCCGCCTGCTCTGGGTCATTGCGGGACCCGCGCCCTAGGCGGCGGGCGGGGTGGCGGGGGGGCATGGGTGGGCGGCGGCAGCAGCAGGGGGAGGGGTGGGCACGCAGGCGCACGGGAGGCAGGCGCGGGTCCCACAATGACCCAGAGCAGGCGGAAAACACTTTAAACTGACTTGCTGCACAAGACTGCATCGAATAAAGCAATTGCAATTTTTATTGCAAACAAAGTGGGCAGTGCACCCACAGCAGAGCTGCAGGCAGGGTATGAAAGGACCTTGGCTTGCCACCAAGCAAATGAAATTTTTAAAAGAAATCCACACCTCCCCTCCCACTCAAACCTCCCCCTTTGAAGCACTATCAGAAAAGAAATCCTAACAAACTGCAGGAGAATAAAAAAGAATAAACTGTGTTGATATTCCCCACAGCAGACAGAGAATGAAAGGAATTATTATTATTTCCTAAAAATTCAATTGAATCAATTCCCTCCCTCCCTGCCTAACTGAAATCTAAAGGCTCCGCGAAATCGAAACTAGTCTAGCACAGCAGCCAGCTACACACAGCCCTCTCCCACCCATATCCAAGCCTGGACTGCGACTCTTCTGGGAGTGCCTCGGCTTTTTATGCCCTCTTGCACATCCAGAAGTGTCAGTCAAAACCTGGCCATGCAATTGGTAGAATGGGTCCAAAAATTTGCATGGTCCCATCCCATGGCCAGCCCATCATTGTGCAGGTGTAAAAAAATAAAAATAAAAATAAAATAAAATAAAATCAGTGCGACCTTTTACTGCTATAAAAACCCACTGCTGCTACTGTAAAAATTCAAGCATTTAAAATAGCTAATTTTTGCATGTTTCTGTGGTGCTTTGGTGGTTTTTTGGACCACGATTTCAAAAAAAATATTGTGGACGCCATTTTGGATCTCCCCGCACCGCATGGCAAATGGAGACACCGAGGATGCCCCCTCCGAGCCCAGTACCAGCATCCCAGGACAGGAGGGGGGGAAGGCTGGGGACACCCCCCCAGAAAACACCCCTCTGGTAGGTGCCCTCAGGCAGGCATATTTTCGCCTGCTTTTTTGGCCAGGAATCAGGGTTTTTTATTTTTAAAAATTTTTTTCTGTGCCCCTTGGCATTGCGCGATCGCCACGCGATGCCAGGAACGACAACGACAAATCAGACCCAATTTTTCTTTTTTCGGTTCGCGTTCGAGTTCTGACAGCTTAATTGTCGTTACCGTTTCCGTTACGTAACGGAAATGATATCCGAAAATGGAAACGACAATTTTGCCAAGTCGTGCCCATGTCTATTAAATAGACTGAGACAGTATGCCTTTTGGTGCAGTCCTTTTATTCATATAACATACATACATACACAATATTCACATAACATACATACATTCGATGTGGTCCTTTCAACCTCACAATACACGGAGCTCAAGCAGGACCTATTTGGCCTGCCACCCTTAAGAAAACAAACAAAACTCTTACTCCTACTCCTACTACTGAAGTGTCTAAAGTTAATGATATATGGAAAGCCAGTGGGTTGCTTCGTTTTGTTTTGCCGTTTATTTAATGTTCAGAAAATATTCTTTGTTTTTTAAAAAAATTAATATTTATTTTACATTTCTAGACCGCCCAATTTCCTAGCAGGGACTCTTGGTGGTTAACACAAAAGTCAAATAAATAGAAGACAATTAAGAACCAACAAATCAATAACAGCCAAGGCATAACATTAAACACACAATGGAATAAAAAAACATGGCAAGAGGCAAAACTAAAGGGTGGCAAGAGAGGAACAACAAGACAGGGGAACACAACATTACATTAGCAATCGCCAAATGCTTCCCTAAAAAGCAAGGTCCTTAATGCTTTTTAAAAGGCTGGTAGGGCCTGTGTTTGGCGCATTTCAGAAGGTAGCTTGTTCCACATTGTGGGACCAGCCACCAAGAAGGCCGAGTCACGACCCGTGACCCGACCTACCAGATCTTTGGTGCTTTCACTGCACATGGCCAGCCCCCCATGAGGAGTGAAAGCACCATAGATGATCTGGTAGGTCGGGTCATCACTGACCTTTGGGAGGTCGGCTCTGCCAGATACTCAGGCCCCAGGCCCCAGGCCCCAATATGAAATATTTGCGGCCAATAAAGGGTGTAAGGTGGCTTTTTACATTTCAAAACTTGTTTATAAGAACAACCACACACACACACACACACACACACACACACACACACACACACACACACACACACACACACACACACACACACACATGTTGTAGAAGCAAATTCAACTGAAGATTCAGAAATGAGTGTGTGTGACATGTGCAGACCTCTGAAGACTGACCACCCTTAATCTAATAGAAGATATGAATTACTATATAGTATAAGGCTTTTTCTACCTCTTACTATTGTACTCTCTGTATGGCGAACAACAGGAGGCAGACACAATAATGTGGATTGAAAATTGGGCCACACTTTACTAGCATACAATAATTAACTTTCAACAGGGAGGCAATAGTAGGATGGAAGGCAAATCCATCCAGGGCCGGTCTCTCCCAAAACGGATCACATGATAAGATGGAATATATTTCAGGAATTCCCTTCAGGCTCCAACCGCCCGAGGCTCCCGGCACTGGGTGATCAAGGCCTATGGGACTCCAACTTATCTCCCTCACAGCACCGAGTCCTCTGGCCCTTCATTGCTCAGGGGTGGGCTGGTTTACACCCATCTCAGGTGTCCATCAACTCACCTTACAACGCCTGCCTTCTGTCACTACCAGCCACTGTGACCAATGTGACTTAACCACACCAAAACCCCTGAAAGAACATTAAGAAGCCTCTGCTCATGACCTGATTTCAATCCAGACAGATGCATGTAGCCGGATCAAGGCTGACCCATCCTTTCATCCTTCCAAGGTTGTACAACGAATACCCTGTTTGCTGGTGGGTGCACAATGCTCTCCCGGCGCTGCAGATGCGGTCCGGGGGTTGTTTTGCCGTACCCATCCAGGTGAGGCAGAACATTAAGGTGTTCCAACTGGGCCACGTGGGAGCTCACATATAAAAGGAGTTCCTGGCGTTGAGAAGCCTCTTCATCATGTATTAAGAGCGAGTCTGACTGGTCACTTTGGGGCCTGATGGGAATTTTTGGCCTGCCCCTGATTGGCTTAAGTGGAGCAGGTGTGTTTTTGCCCACTCCGTTCTTAATGTTCTTTCAGGGGTTTTGGTGTGGTCTAATCACTGTGCCGCAGGGATCTTACTACAAAATAATTTAATAATTGTTTGCTAACAAGTTGATTCTTACTAATGATGAACCCTTGCATGGGTTTTCCAGGACAATTACCATTACATTCTTCTGGGGGCACTCTGGAATTGTGCAGCTACACTGAATTTATTATACTAAAACTGGTTGTCTGTGTAAAAGAAAGGAAACAAAGATAATACATATATTACGGGTAAATTAGAAAAGAATAGGAGGAGGTTATATGCTTCTTCCCTTTACATTTCAGTTCAGAGCTGTTCTAGATCATGATGACTCTTTTCATCAAAATGTCTATCCTGAACCATCCACATATAAAGAAATGAGTAACATAAAAAAGCTTATTTTGGTTTATAAAAAACATGCAATGCCTATGTTTTATAGTATATCTCACTTTGAAACAACCATCTCACTATTGAACTACACATCAAACAATGAGAATTAGTGAGCATGCTGTAACATTCCATGACAGCAGCTCTGTATTTATTACAGTCATAAATAGTGCATTAAAATCTCAGTCAGTTTTCATACGGAGAAATAGGAGTTTTATGCTAGTCGCCATAGAGAGAGCATTTTTTTAAAAAAATGATTTACTGCCTTCCTTCATGCTTCTTTCCCATCTCTTTCTTTTGCCTTCTGTTCATCTGAGGATGATGTGAAATTCAGGCCATTTCAATAACAATAGCCATCGAAAACCAATGAAATAAAATTACCTCATGAAGTAAGCTTCAGTGAACACAGGCAAAAGTTTGAATAAATATAGACTTGTGCTGCAAAAGATCCAAACCAAACCCATGATTGTTACCTAGACCATTCCTAAATCAATGCCATTGAACATAGAATTTTACTCTCCCTTGCCCTGTACTGTCTAGTTCCTTTTTTTTCTTTTTATATACTTCTCAGAGGTGCTGGATTTGCACACACACACACCTTCACCCTCAGGACCATCACCCATTTGCTCAGCACATTCTCACAAGCACACAACACTATGCAAATGGTTGCTAAAACTTTCAAACCCTGCTGAGATGAGTGGCATGTAATCGAAGTGCACACCTTCTTAAATAATTCAGAATTCTTATAAGAATGTGACTCAGCCTTCAACCCTCAATGTGGAAGAGACTTGGCATTTCTAGGGACACTGTTGTCTAAGTCAATAATGGCCACGTTGCCTCTAATCTCAGCAGGAAGAAATTTGATTACCCAAGTGAGTGGCATAAAAGGAAGGAGAAATGTTAATCTCCAGTAAGACCAAACACATCTTCTTCAATACATCAGAACATCTGTGAAATATCTATGATTTATACAAGCATGCCATGTTTCCACCATGTAACTGGCAGCTTTATTACAGTTTGCAAAGAAAGAAAGAAAGCGGACTCATTTTGGATACTCGCAAGCAATGCTGTAGACAGAACTGAGATAACAACCAGTTTCTCCAGTACAGATCACAGTGATTAAAGAAAACATTTTTTTTGGACCAGCAAACAGACTTACTAATGTTTCAAAAATGGTTTCACAGCCCCATTTGTTCTGAAAGATGTACACATGCATTCTCAGTGCACTCCAAAGCTTGGCCACACAATTTCTTTGGACTATGACTTCCTGGGTACCCTGCCCAACATTATTTATTTATTTATTTATTTATTTATTTATTTATTTATTTATACATGGAAGCGGGTGGGGTGGGGCGGGGGCGATCACGTGCCTGTCTGAGGCTTCTCGGAGGAGTGTGAGGGCGGCACGGAGCGACCCGATCGCCCCCTGCCGCCCACCCACGCAGCCCCAAGGCTTCTTGGAGGAGCATAGGGGGTGGTGCAGAGTGACCCGATTGCCCGCCCCCGCCCCGTGCGGCTCCAAGGTGAAGGTACTGCAATCCTGCAATGTAGTGGGACCGCAGTACCTGAACCGTGAAATGGCGGCGGGGGGGGGACTGTAACATGAAAACAACATACTTCGGCAAAACAGTCTTATTCTACTCGTCCCAAAAAGCTTTAAAAAAGAAAAAAACATGGTCACAATGATGAGGTATGCTGGGTGTTGTAGTAAAAATGTACCCTGCTGTATACCAGGCTCAAGTATTTCCAGTGTTTCCATCTGGAAAAGCCAGTTAAGTTTCCACTATTAGCAGTAGATGTATTTGTGGCTTTAGGAATCACACACACGTGCGCGCGCACACAAACACACCCCTGACAACATATCAAATGTATTAGGAAGACTGTGCTCTTACAAAGAAATGAGCAAACTTTTATTGACAATATAGCACAATACACTGTAGTCTTGTTCAGTGCTGCATTAACACTTTTCCTTTCCAGGGCTTTGCTATCCAGCTGGATGCCTCACTTGGGATTACAAAGAAAGGTACTTGCATGTGCAGGAATGCATCTTGGTCTGAGAGTCCGTTGCCACTAGATTGAACCCCTTTTGTTTACAGTACTTATTTATTAAGAGAACGAGGATATCTTCTTTCGGTATGCATTCAGCCTTCTTTGCCCTCCCAGCCAGGAATAAAGAGGCAGACAACGGCATTGGGTTAAATAGGGCCACAACTTTATTAGCTTATTAACACAACTATTAAGAGATAAAGGGAGCCTGTGTAGTGAATAGGTTGGGTACCAGAACTCCTTTTGAGTTCAATGTCCCCATTTTCCTTGGTGAGATCCCTGATGGAAGTGCGCTGTCCACCTGTTCAGCGCGTTTCCAACCCCCCAGGTATGAATACCTCTGGGCAGCCCTCTGCCTCCTTGCTGTTTCAATTTATTAAGCTCTTGAGTGGGCATCTTCTATTTATAGCAAGAGGGCTACCAAGCACACATTGGATGTCACCGAATCTTCCCAGCCTAAAGGACCTATTCACTACCCGCTGTTGTGAGCAAGTGAGTGACACCTAAACAGCCCCATCATGTTGATGGCAGGATGGATGAAAATGCAGCGCTTCCCACGGCCAATCAGGGAAGCACCCAAAAATTACCATCCAGCCCCGAAGTGACCAGCTACTCTCACCATCAAGCTAGGGTGGAATTGGGGTGGGGTGGGTTCGACAGCAGCACGGGAAAGAGGGAGGGATCTGGGAGGCTTGGACTCTTAATGCCCTCCCACGTAATAAGCTGGTGCTGCCCTGTGATGCCTCTCCCAGCGCGAGGGCAAAGCACCCCCTTCCGATAGACTACGCTGGGAGGAGGTAACCTTTAGCCATCCTTTCTAAGCATTTTCCAGTACAGCTTTTCTACGATTTGAAGAATGATGGAGACAAAGGAGTATAAACATTCCTTCCTTCGTTTGTTTGTTCTTCAGTTCATGCATTTGCTGTCTTTGTCTCCTTAAAAACATTTTCAAAAACAGTTTAGGGATGTCACACATCATGATGGTATAACAGTTAATGCCTTACATACCAAACAAAAAGAAAAAAATAACATCTGGAACACTACACGAGGTAGTGGAAAAGCACCATTATGTTTGTTCTCTTTCCCCACCTGCACGTACAGGGGGGGGGAGAGAGAGAGCAGAATTTTATTTTTTATATCTATGGGGTGGGGGTGGGGAGGCAATCCGATCTGGAATCTATCACAGTTCTTAAGCACTAACTAGCCATGCCTGAGGTCAACAGGAAAGAATGGCAAAGGATGCCCTGGAAGAACAGAGTAAAGCCAGTTTTGCCCCAATCAAAGTGGGCCTGCTTAAGAAAAGAGCAGAAAACTCTCAAGCTCTAAAAGCTGTTTGTTCCTGGGCTCCAGCAAACATCAGGGTCTTGGGTCTACAAGGCTGTAAAATGGATTCTTGCCTGGATTTATTACACAAGTTATTACAATGGAGAGTTACCAACTGTTTACAGTGACCATGTCGGGGGGGTGGAGAAGGAAATCAAACCACATCAGTGCTCAGAGAACAATGTTGCTGATTGGGATATGGCAGGAGGACCAGGCAGGTCAATAAAGCCATAGAAGCTATTTTGAAAGGAGTTGTGCCCTGCAATAAAATTTGTCTCTTCACCCACACAAAACATGCTCCTGCCTCCCTCCATCACATCTTCTGCAGTCCAAACCTTCCCTATCCATCACCTGGTCTTCATGATTATACTGTATCCCTGGTTAAATCCTTGCTTCTTGATGGAGTGCATAAATAACACTCGGTGCTACATGACTGCACCACCATTGCCTTCAGCTACAAAGGACTCCTGTCAAGGATTAATGCATTTCCAACCAGCCCTTGGATGCTGCAAATCATTGATCATCATGGAGACAGGGGACAAGATGGTCTCTTTCTCTCTCTTCCCCCCCCTCTCTCCCCTCCCCCTTTAAAAAAAAACAAAGTTAAGATCTTACCAGTGTATGCCAAATGAGGATTCAGAAGGTCAGCATCTGAGGAACCTTCCACACCACTGCTGAATTAGGATGTGTCCTCTGAAACATTCTGTGGCGATCCCAAAGATAAATGTTGCCTTGGGTGTACTCCCAGGGTTGCTCACAAAGAAAGGCTAAGGGGCCAGTTCTCTCACTCTTGGAATAACTAAATTTATCATTTTGGATAGAAGAGGCATACAATAGCGATGCATGCTACCTGTGCACATTCTGCTAACCTGTTCTTGCCCCTGGAAAAATTCCACGGGATGCTCCTGAGAGATCCAGCCCAGATCCAGAGATATCAGAGCTACCCTTCCTGGGTTTGATGCCTGAGGTATCTCATTCTTTTTCAGAAAATCTTTGAGGATCTGCATCTGGAACTGTGGGTGCAAGAGTGACCATAAGATTTGCTAGACAGAAAGTCCTGGCTCAAGGTCAAGAGGTGTAAACTGAGGTGCAACATCTCAGCCTGAATAGCAGCTTGTAGATTCCTTGAAGCACAGAAAAACAAGGCAATAGGGATGGGCATCAAACGAAAAATGAAATGCTGATTCATCTGTTCATGTAACAAAATGAATCAAAACGAATTGGGGAAGTAGCGTTTTGTTAGCAACAAAACAAACTGGCAGTTTTTTTACTTTAAAATGAACCAATTCATTTCTCTGTAAAATGGTTCCCCTGTTTCCTAGAGGCACAAAATTTGGTGTGAACCTTCCTTGGACTCTCCCCTTAAGCCTTCCAATAATATTTTTAAAATATTCAGTGGAAAGTTACAGATCTCAGGCATGCGAATGGCAGGCTTTATTTCCCCAAGCAATTTTAGGGGAATTTTACAGCTTCTATAGTAAAGCACACTGAAGACACTCTTTCATTTAGGTACCCCCACCTCCTTTGGAGCTCAATAACTCCATTCCCTGTACCCTAGACCTCTCCAAATCGGGGGTGCTTCAATGGGAGAGCTTGAGGAAGCTCCACTGTAATTTCCACACTGCTAGCTGCCTGGTATCACTATTTTCAAGCACATATTACAATTCTAAATGGTTTTTTTTCAGCCCCCCCTTTGATGTTGAATAACTCAGCCCCCTGAACACCAAATCTCTCCAAATTTGGAGGGCTTAAAGGGGAGAGTCCAAGGAAGGTTCTCACCAAATTTGGTGCCTTTAGGATCCACGGGAGCCTTTTACAGAGCAACAAATCAGTTTATTGCTCATTCATTTTGTATGATTCTTTTTTAATTTCTAACAAAACGAAATGAATCACAGGGGAACAAAATGAAATGAAATGAATCTCAATTTTCCTGTTGTGTGCCCATCCCTATAAGGCATACTAGAATGTAGTCATACCAGCAGTCACACTGGCATTTTGATCCGATTCCTTTTCAACTCTCTTTACATCAGTGTGAAGTCACATAGTATTGAAATCATTACTAGCATTCACATTTGTTGGGAGACTACACTTAGGGAATTAGACCTAGTCTTGCTCCTCCCCTCATGCTGGCTGCCTGATTTTTATTTTTATTTTTTTTCCAAGGGGGGCAGTGATAGTCTGATGTTACAATGCCAACTGAGGAGCTAATAGAGAGAGAAAGTGAAGCACACTCTTCCTTCCTTCCCAAAGTGAAACTGGCCAGAGAAATTAATAATATCAGGATCTTCTTCACTTTGCAAATGAGGAGGAGGGAGTGCTTCCTCTTGGCTCCTGAATTTCACTGTCTTCTCAGACAATAAATATTCCCTTTGGGGGAGAAAATAAGGCTGCCAGCTGGAGGCAACAGATATGTCAGCAACTAAAACGGGGCGAAAAATCAGGTCATTTAACAGAATCAACATCATGGCTCCTTGATGGATGCCTTGGAAGATGCTAGGAATGACTTTGCCAAGGGAGAGACAGGGTCTCCCTGAATCTTTAGATATGTTTTGCTTTTAGATGAGACAGATGGAGCCCTGGACATGTTGAGGCATTGATCCTCCAGGCACTGGGATTACTGGGGAAGATTTTCCACCTTCCCATGAGGAGTGACTTTCATGTCCTCCCCACCACCATGCTTACAAGGTGCAGCTTTCCCTTATTCTGAGGATTGCAGCTTACAAACTCCTTGCCACCTTCTGAGGCACCCATTAAATTGACCAGAATGTCCACATGCACCAAATGAATTGGATTGAAGTGATTTGGGAATCGAGTTATTTGTAAAAGCTCCTGCCAGCAAAGTGGGGAAAAAGACCTCACTTGCATAGCCAAATAAATACATTTTACACATGTGTTGTATGCCCAGCAACTTTTACATCAATTTAAACCTGACAAATAAATGAATAAATTTGAAAATTTGTTTTTAAAGCCTGATAAAATGCCCCCAAGGCACTTAGAGACACAAAATTTGCATGGATGCCTCCCATGACTCTCCTCTACAAGCCTTACGAATGTGGTGTAGATTAGGTTCCAGACATGAGAATTATATACCCACAGATTCTCCCTGCAGGAACATACCCTTCAGCAATTTGCTTGAAAAACCAAATATTCACCAAACTTGTAGAGGAGAGTCGGAAGAAGCTTCAAGTATGGTGTTTCTGAAGTACCTTGCGGGAAGTTTATGGGGGGGGGGCTCTGGGGTTCATAGCTCAGACACCAGAAACCCAATCTTCTCCAATCTTGAGGGGAATATTGAGAGCATTCAAGAGAAGCTTCCAAGTAAATATGGTGTCTCTAGCTGTCTTGATGGCTATTTTATAGCTCAATAAATCGAAAAATTAAAAATCACTAAAATTATCAGTTCACATTTGTAGGGGGTATCAATTAGTACAAATAAAACTAGAGAGGTTTCCTTCCACATGCCACAAACTAGCTTCCCACACCCAGAAAATGGCCACAATAGTGAGCCAGAAGTCTGATTTCTGTTATGTTGCTGCACATTGCACAAAGCTGAATAACCTTTGCTCCTAATAATAGTTACAGCCAAGAATGAAGTCTTCTTTTCATGGTGCTTTGGTTAAACTGCAGCACTTCAGCCAAAACTCGGCTCACAACCCAGGTTTTGCCACCTCAGGATTTCTCTTGGTCTTCGATCCTTCAGAGGTCAGCAAAATTAGTACCCAGTTCACTGGGGGATGTGTAGCCTGCATAGTTAAATTGTAAACCACCCAGAGAGTACTTTTAGCTACTATGGAGTGGCATATAAACAAGACATTTTGCTTTCTTTCACATGGAGGAGGTCCATGAAGGGAGGATTTGGATCTGAACAGCACTCACTCTTTTAACAGGTAGGCAAACAGATCAATCATCTATTTACTGTCATCCCTATTGCAACCCATTCCCACTCTGCAAAGGCCAAGACCTACTCAACTCCAATGTGTGTAGTTCTTGTGAGTTTTCAGGTTACAGCACTTATGTCTCATAGTGCAATCTTACATAATTAATGTGTGAAATATTCCACACTTGGGATGGGCAGTTGGCATTGAATCGCCTAACCATTCAATGTGCGATAAACAGATCAACACATTTTCGCTGATGGGTAAAGGTGGCTTTTTAAGGTCGTATTAAACTGTACAGCAATAACAATTACTTCATTAAAAATTAAAGATGATGATAATTACACTTTAGGAAATAGCACTGCTGCACTGGAAAATGCAGTAATGTCAGCCCTTGTATCAGCTTTTTCTTTGTAAACAATCTAAACAGCACTTTAGATACCTTTTTGTAAGCTGTAATTATGCACTTGTAGTATTCATAAACTGCATTATTACCTGTACGGTAATAAAGCAATATTTATTTCAGTTAGAGGATTGGGAAAAACACACACACACACACACACACACACACACACACACACACACACACACACACACACACACACACACACACACACACACACACACACACACACACACACACACACACACACACACACACTGAGATGGGTTGCTCTCAGTTGCTTTCAAATAGAGATGGACATGAACTGCAGTTCAGTGGTTCATACAGGTGTTCCGTGGGTGCCATGTACTCCCCTCTCCCACCTCCTCTCTTTCTCACACATTCCCCAGGTGAAGTGTGCTTCCTGCCATGCTTCCTCAGTGTGATTGTCCAATCAACCACTGCAATGTGTGTTCCCCTCCTCCAGAAGCCAGCAGCCACCCACGAGGACAAGGAGGTGAGACGGGGCTACCGCAGCACTGCCTTTGGGTGGGTGGCCATCAGAGGAGGCAGAGGAGGAAAGTGTGCACTATGATGGGTGAGGGGGCAGTCACTGTGAGAAGGAAGGGAGGGAAGTGTGCTTTGTCCAGGAAATGGGCAAGCATGCAAAGGAGGCAAGAAAGAGGAGCATACGGACACTTGTGCAGGGACCACACCACTGGGCTGAACCGCCGAACTGTGTTTTGTGCTCATCATCACAACTCTCAAAAGGAAAATGACAGTATGCTAAAAATCTTGGCCTTTAGAAACCCAAGAACATGCATTTTAAAGCTACCATCAACACCAATTTAAAAGCTTTGAGTCAAAATCACAGGGTTTGGACACTGTCCTCTGAAACGAATGGAAAGTAGATTCTGCATTTCCCAAACCCTGTCCTCAACATTATTATTTTGGGGAGAAGGAGCTGACAGGAGAGATGCAAGACAATTGGGTCAGCTAAACTTCAGTTAAACTGAAAAGGCTTGTCTCATCTGGAGTCTCAGTGACACCATAACTGCTTCATCCACAGGATGTTTTGACATGGCTGTGAAGGTGAAGAAGACCTCCAGTTCTCCTTTATGACCCAAGAACAATGAAGGCTGTCATACACCAAAGTTTGTGCCAGTGCAATGTTGCCACTGTGAAGCATTCTTCAGTGAATTATTTATTAACTATACAAAGAGTCGTGGATGTTGCATATTTTTTAATATTTTTAAATGTGCAGTGATTTCTCCCTTCGCTTCCTTCCTCCAAATAACCTTTACAGATAAAGCCTCTTCTAAACCAATGCATCATTTTGCTATAAGCTTCAATGATCTATCTTTGCTATGCCTCAGGCAGCAGTTGCTCAGGGTCGCAGTAGCATGATATTGGAGTATGGAGTGTTGTATGCTGAGCAGTTTGTCCAACTCCAAACCTAACTTGTTATCCTCCCTGTTCCTAGCTGTGAAGTAAGAGTCAATTGCTAGTTTAGTTGACTTCTGTAGGAATCATCTTCTCTTTCCCATCAAGTAAAAAAATGTCATGAACCCGTCTTGCTTGCTAATCCTGAATGTTCACATATCTGCATATTATATTGTTGGAGACCTTAAGAGAAAAATTATCACATGTGTAAATGCTCTGGAATCCAGAAATCTATAAAGAGCAACTTCATAGTGTAAATATAGAAAACCTTGGAACCTCCAGCTGTGGGAGAATTAATAAACCTATCGTATCTCACTGATACTGAGGCTGGCTACAGTTGATGGGAACTGGAGTTCAGAAACTTCTGAAGGGTGACAGGTTTCCCACTCCATCATACAGAGTTCAGAATGGCCTTCTCTGATAATAGGCCCCCAAGCTTTCAGGCAGAAAGACCAGTCCTGCTGAGAAAGACTCTGAGCTTTTGTTAATCAGAAGTGTAATGGATGAAGCAGAAACTATCCATGCATGACCTTGTGCTTTACGGTTTATTGGTGCTGCAATCAGTACTCATGAACCCAAGCTATGTGCTATACAAAAAAGATTTTAGACAGTAATATTAGTAATCCATTATTTAGGAATGGCTTGGGCAAGTTGAAAGAAGGAAGGGAGGGAGGGAGGGAGGGATGCCGGGGCAATCAAGAAAATATTGTACTTGTGAGTTCATGTGGCATGACATAAAACTATGGTTGCAAAAGTATGCTGGGTTTTACACTCAGGCAGCTAGCACTGCACAATAGATCATGCTGTTTATGTTGTGATTTGATGGTCCATGTTGCCATCTCACAGCCCGCTGTTTGGTTCACATCATGACTGTTGAATGGCCCTCCCGCAGAAATTATTTGTGGCTATAAATGTGTCCTGGCTAGTATTTTTTCTACTACCCCTTCAGCTTTGGATTATGCTCATGTAGCTGTGCAGTAGGATTTCAGCCACTGATTTTGATGGGACCTCAGAATAAATTATGTTTAGTTGAGAGGCTGCCTGCAAAGTTCAGTGTATAAGCATGGGGGAATGCTTATTTGGTAACTAACTGAAAATTAGCCTTCCATGAAATGCTTTTGAATGCATTCTAGTTCTTCTCATCAGTGGGGAGTAGGGATGGGCACGAATTGAAAAAATGATGTTTCGGTTTTTCATTTTTCATTGCGGGTCCATTTCGGTTCGTTTTCATTTTTCATGAATTTTTTGAAAAAAATTTCATTTCATTTTTTCATTTTTCATTTTTCATTTTTATCCGCTTTTTTGGCGACTTAAAGCATTTCCGTGTGCGGACGTCCCCCAACGCCCCAGACCAGAGGGAAAACACTAAAAAGATGATGCTGACAGAGACACAGTATAGACTAGGTATGCAGGGAGGCTGCAAAGGGCGTAAGGCAGCCGCAGAGTGACTGCACTGCGGGGCAGGGGAGGGTACTCACCGAGAGGTACGCACGCACACAGGGAGGCTGCAAGAGAAATCTCTTCTTTCTCTCCCCTAAGAGCCAGGCTGCAGCCAGCAGGAATACAGAGACACACACCTGCCTGGCTGGCCTAAAGTAATGAGTTGCAGATACAGCAATCCCACCCTAACTCCCAATGCAGACTGCAAGGAGGACAGGGGCTGCCAAAGCTTTTTATGCCCTCTGTGGCTGCCACACCTACCCAGTCTGCAACCTGGGTATACTATTGCTTGAAATTGTCCAAGAATTTACATGATCCCATCACATGGCTTACATCCATCTTGTGGCTGGGATCCATTTTGTGTCATCCTTAAAGGGAAAAGAAAAAATACATTGCAATGGGAGAAAGACAAAAACAAACATTTTAAGGACCGCAACCCCCTGTTGGGAATTATTTTGAATAATTATCACTGCATTTTTACGGATGTCCAGGGCATTTAAATACCCAAGAAATCAATATTAGGCATCTGGGAGCCATTTTGGGTCAATGTCCCCTAACTCCCCTTAAAGGAAAGAAAAAAAACACAGCGATCTGAGAAAAGACATAAATGCACGTTTTAAGGACCCCAACCCCCTTGGTAGGTATTATCAGGCAGAATAAATAATTATCGCTGGGTTTTTACAGATACTCAGGACGTTTTTTAACATTTTAAAACAGCTCATTTCATTGTGTGTCTCCATTAAGAAGTAAGAAGGGAAGCATACTAGCGTACTGCCGTACAGGTTAGGGAATGGGATAGGGGATAGTGGGCTCTGCGAGACACCTCTCTGGGGGCCTCACTTTTGTTGGCATAGCAAGGCCTACATCCAAACATATGGCAAAACTAATCTCAGTATGAGTCAGCAGTTTGTATATCTCTTTAAGAACTCACTATTTAAGTAATGGCTCTAGCCTCAAACTCACTCCTCGGCCACGCCCTGACCTGCCTGATGTTGGCGTTTGTTTCCAGAGCCATAGAGAGAGTTGGAGAATTACTCCTGTTTTATTGCTGGGCTTGTATTTTACTCTTTTGTGCAAGGCAGTATATATGAAGCTCCTAATATCTCCTTTTTTATGAGCTTTAACACAACTGGGCCCTATTTTCTATCTGGGATTTATCTGTACAGATATTCAATGAGTGTTTTATTATTTTCATAGATCATCCCGTCTACCCGTACGGAGATAAAGTATATTTTTCATATATGTTTTGTGGGGACTCCTCCTTTAATCAGACTGCAGCACATAATATCAAAGGCAATCTCCCAGCAATCCATTAATATATCCCAACAACTTTGACTCACTAAGGTTAGCGGGTGGGTTAGGGAATGGGGGCTGCACCTCTGGGCTGTGGGCTCTGGGTGCCTGGGACCCACTAAGAAGGACAGTGTACAGGCGTATGGATTAGGGTTGGGTTGGGGTTAGGGTTTGTGGGCTTAGGGTTAATGCCCTCTCTGGTGGGTTAGAAGTCTGCACCTCTGGGTGCCCTGACCCACTAAGAAGATTGGTGGAATGGGTCCAAAAAGGGTTAGGGTTTGTGGGCATGGTCCCATCTGGAATGGCCAGCCCATCATTCAAAACCTGGTGCAAATAAAAATAAAAATAAAAATAAAAATAAAAATAAAAATAAAATCAATGGAGACGTTTTATTGCAAGAAAAACCACTGCTGCTACTATAAACATTCCGGCAGTTAAAATACCTAATTTTCAAATGTTTCTGTGGTGCTTTGGTGGGTTTTTGGACCACGATTTAAAAATAAATATTGCGGTTGCCATTTTGGACCCCCCCACCGCATGGCAAATGGAGACGACGAGAATGCCCCCCCAGCCTGGTACCAGCAGCCCAGGACAGGAGGGGGTGAAGGCCAGGGACCCCCCCCCCCAGAAACCACCCCTCTCTGGTAGGTGCCCTCACTGAGGCAGGCATATTTTTGCCTGCTTTTATGGCCGGGAACCGAGGTTTTTTATTTTTAAAACTTTTTTATGTGCTGCTTGCTGGCATCGCACGATCGTCGTGATGCCATGAACAACAACGACAAATCAGACCCAATTTAGCTTTATTGGGTCGAGTTCGAGCTGAAGCGGAGTAATTGTTGTTACCGTTCCTCGTTAGGTAACGGAAATGACGAACGGAAAAGGAAACAAGGATTTCACCGAGTCGTGCCCATGTCTAGTTCTGTATTTTGTGAGAGGGAGAAGAGTGTCCCTCTATCCACTTGACTCATGCCCTGCATAATTTTGTATGTCTCAATCATATCCCCCCTCAGGTGCCTTTTTCCAGACTAAAGAGCCCCAATTTTTTTAGCCTTTCCTCATAAGGGAGGTCCCCCAGCCCAGTAATCATTTTAGTTGCTCTCTTCTGCACCTTTTTCCAGTTCCACTATGTATTTTTTGAGATACAGTGACCAGAATTGTACACAATATTCCAGGTGCGGCCTTACTATTGTAAGTAGCTCCAGTTGTATTCCCCATTAGCTTAAAAGAATTTATTTTCACATAAGCTGGTATGTGATTACATTTTAAGGCTGTGATCTTAAAATTACATGGGACTAAGTCCCTATAGACACAGTGGGATTTACTTCTCAGCAAACATGCCTAGGATTTCACTGTAAAAGGATTAAATATTCTGAGTTGCTGGTTCAGCACCAGATTGACCTCGCGCTGCCTTTTTAATAAGTAAGAAAATTCTTGGTAGAAATAAATACATAATTATATAATTGATGCCTATAATAATTATTCATAGCCTCTCACAAAACAGACATTAATTTTCAGCCGAAAGTTCAACTCACAGCACTTACTGAATTCCAGGCAAAAATCAAAGAAAAAACAATGATTGTGATTTTGTTTGTCTGTCTTGCTGCTAGCACCAGCCTTTTTTGCCGGATTTTATCCTCATTATGGCTATTTTGCCATGTTATCTCTATTCTATTTGATTTTTTAATACCCTTATATTAGTATTATTGTATTTAGTTGTATTGTACTATTTCTTTTCTCATTATTTGTATTGGGTTTGGGTATACTAGGGCTTGTTGATCTGGGCAATTGCTGTTTTTGTGTAATGTGCTGTACACCACCCAGAGTTCCCATGGGAAAATTGGGTGGTCAATAAGCATAAAAATAAATAAAATAAATAAATAAAACAAAAGATACAAAGGATATAAATCATGTGGCACCTTAAAGAGTTTCCTCTATTGGAATGCCTCCACTTGACCCATGTAAAATCAAGTCCAACTGATATTCCAACAAATAGCCCTCCTGCCCTGCAATTTCCCATCCCTCTGCAATCCATGCCTCCCAGCCCCATAACTGCTTTCACCATACCACTCTTGATCCCACCATCCCCAATCTTTCCACTCTTTCTCCCTTGCCACTTCTACCACCCTTCACTCTTCTTACCTTGCCACCGCCACCACTGCATATGTCTTTCCCCTCCTTCTTTTGCCTCCATGCCAGCACCATCTCCCTCCTGGCCTGCTGGCCCTGGTTTCCTCTACTCCCTCTCATTGCCTCACTGCTGCTGCAGCTGATGCCAACACTGCCACTACCGCGACCATGTGCCTTTTTAGTGCTCTTGCTGGCCTTGCTCTTTTGCCTCACTCTCTCTTGCCTTGGTATCACTGCCAGGCTTTTTTGGATGCGCTGGAACTCTAACCCAAGGAATTCCCAAAGATGAGGGTTATCTTTCAGATTTACCAAAAAGGATTGGTACCCAAATGTCTGACAATCTATTGAGGCAAAAAGACCACACTGTCCCTGAAAAATATGAAAGAAAGCTGAAAGTTTTCTCTGTACACTTCCTTACCCATTTTTCCGCATAAATACTAAGGACACAATTGTAACGTTCCATGGTGAGGTAGAATTAGAGAATATTTTAGACATTGGGTTCCATTGTGTGATGCTCCAAACATTATAGCAGTTGCTAAATGGAATGGAAAACAGAGGGCCTGACTGGAAGAAGTACTGTTGCCAGTTCTTAAGGCATCAGCTGAAATCTCTCAGTGGCCACACAGGGATGCAAATCTCAAGCCAAACAGTGCTAGAGAAAGAGGATGTTTCATTTGGTTCTGCATGATGGCTTTAATGCTTGGGTATTTCCTCCTCACTCCTTAGGACTCAGTGGGAGGGTGTTTGTAGGTTGGTTGTATATATGTAATGTCTCGGTTTATAAGTATCTTGATCTCTGAGTGTTTTGCAAAATGAGCAAACATTTCTTTTAAATTTAAGATGCAATGTCTTGCAATATGAGCACTGAAGCTGGTCACATGATCACAAGAGAAATAACTCTCGCTCGCTCCCTTCCGCCCTCCCTCCCTCCCTTTCTCTCTCCCTCTCTCCTTCGTCCCTGCTGGACTGTGGGGAGTTGTCTGGAATATTATGTCTCCAGCAAGCCTCAAGAGCAGGGACAGGAGAAAAGAACGGAGGTTTTCCTTGCACCAGCCAGGAGCATTTTCAAAGAAGAGTGCAGGTTAACCATTTCTTTTTATGTTTCTTTATATTTATATTTTATTTGTTTTCAACATCTTTTCTTATTTTTCAAACCATTTCTAGTTATGGGGCAGCTACTCAAGTGTGTATATGGCTAAAAATTGAATTTTATGATTGTCACATTAAAAACATAGAGTAAAATCCAGTTGTTAAGCAGAGCAGATTCCGTAGCCAGGTACCTAAACCATGGTGTGGATGTGTACTTCTAGCCAACTTCTTTTGTGAGTTTTGGCATTTTGTGTTTACAGTATGTGGTATATGGGGGACCAAGCAGAGCAGATTCCACAACCAGGTACCCGAACTATACTGTGGACATGGATTTCTTGTCATCTTCTTTTGTGAGTTTTGGCATTTTGTGTATACAGTACGTGATATATGGAACTCGAGAATGAATCCTGTGAGTATCCATTATTTATTATGAAGAAATTTGCTTTGATATACAAGTGCTTTGGTTCAAACACATGTTTCCTGCATAAATTATGCTCATAAATGAAGTTACTGTAGTACTGTAAAATATACAGTGGTACCCCAACTTACGACATGCCTGATGTATGAGAAAACTGACTTATGAGCGGAAAGCCTCTAGCGGTTTTCCTTGGCATGTTACGAGTGAAAGATAGGATTCCTTCGACATACAAAGGAACCCTATCTTAATGCCTTTGAGCAACTGAGACAAGCAGCAGTGGCTACGACTGCTGCTTGCTTCAGTTGCTTGAAGACATTTTAAAAACCCGCTCCTTCCCCCGCAACCCACCCAATTGGGAACGATAGGCAAAAAACACAATGTTTCCAAATTCTACAGCTGAGCAGCCTTGTTTCTGCCAGGTTCATAACTCTCTTACATTTTCCCTCCCTTCTCCCTTTCCAGTTAACCTGATTTTTGTTCCTCTGAAGGTCAAATTTGTTTTCATAGCCATTCTCCAAAGCTTGTTCAGAATTACCCAATGGCACTTAAACATGTTTTGATGGCTTTTTAAAATTGGACTGGCTATCTATTATCAACACTAACACCAAAGGGTATTGGATACCATTGCAACACAAGTTTGCAATTCCCTAGGACTACCTAATAAAGCAGGTTTTTTTTTCTTTAAACATATCCTCCCAGCTGCACTGTAAAGGGACAGTAGAACAAGGGAAAGAAAAATTAGTTAATTATTTTAAGAAATAATATTTTAAATGGGTAAATGTTGTACTGCATTTATAAACAGATATCACTATATAAAGGACACTGGATACTCTACTCTTCAACCAGCCACAAAGACTGGATCATATCCTTTAGGATGTGTCAACTATAGCATCACTCTTAGCATTCTTAGAAATTCAGGCACATGAGCAAATAAAGTGGAGGATTTGTTTCTGAGATGAGGGATCCTAAAAGCACATCTCTTTCATATTCAGCTGTTATTTGTTACAACCTGCTGAAACACAGAGCAACAATATTTGGCTTTTAGGAAGGAGCATAAGCAGTGAACTATGACATACTGTTTACTGAACAACTGTTTATTTAAAACATTTTTACTCCATCATTGTCCTTTAAAAGGATCCAAGGCGGCTCACATGACTGAAGGACAATATTTAAAGCTAAGAATGATGAATATAAAAAGGGAGTTTGCATCATTAAAATACAATTTTAAAGTATTTAAAAGGAACAAATAAATGCCACTTTGAGAAATGGTAACACAAGCCAAACTAAAAACAAAGTCAAAGCAGTGCATAACAATTAATTTAAATATTATACTCAGGCAGCCAATTACTGAGGGATATTGAATGAAGAGAAAAGTCTTTGCCTTCTTGCGAAAGGAGAGCAAAGCTGGGACCAGTCTGGTCTCCTGTGGGAGGGAGTTCCAAGGTCTGGGAGCAGAAACAGAGAAGGCCCTCTCCTGTGTCCACATCATACCATAGCATCATAGAATCATGAAGCTGAAAGGGGCCTAGAATGCCATTAATAGAAGTCCACCCCCCTGCTCAAGCCAGAAATACAAATCATAGGATATTTGTATAAATTTATCTTGAATGCCTCCCATTGTAATTGTTTCCACTGCCATACTACTCTAACAGTCAGGGTTTTTTCCCCTTGATATTGAACTATCATCTGAATATCAATAAATTGTTGCATGTCCTGCATTCTGGGTTGATCAAAAACAGATCCTGCTCCTCTTCTGCTATGCCTTCCAAGTATTTGACAAGCGTCATTATATATCCCTTCAGTCTCCTTTCTCAAGACTCAACATGCCCAGTTTTTTCAGTCTTTCCTCATTAGACTTGGTTTCCTGTCCCCCAATGGTGGTTTCTATCAGCCATAGTGCTGGGAAGGGCCTCTTTGTCTACCCGACCGGTTGGAGTCATGTGTGTGCAGCTTGTGGGGCTGCTTGCAGGGGCAGTAGGTTAGATAAGGCCTTGCCACATGGTGAGAGGCCTCTTTTTCAATCCAGCCGGCTCCCCCCCCCCCAATAAGAGAATGAGATTAGCTGGTTGTATAGGGGCCGGATGGGAATTTTTGGCTTCCACTCAGATTGGACCAGAGTGGCAGTGTGTTTTTGCCGATCCCATTCTCCTTAAGGCTAAGGGCAGGCTTATAACTGGTCACAATTGGCAGGTAGTGCAAGTGGTAAAATTTAAGTCAGGTGAAAGTTATTGGATAATATGCCCTTATTGAGTCGGTAGCCCTCAATATGAATTAGGAAATAGATTAGTAAATTAGGAATATTAGGTGCTAGGTATAAATCATTCAAAGATTAGGAATGAGGGCTACCCAGACCGCCAGTTTTGGGAGGGCGCTGAATAGGTGGGCAGCACCCTTCTAATAATATTAGGAATCATTAACTCTTCCACTTACACTACGTTCAGCCCCCCCCCTTGTTTAAGGGATATTTTAATAGTTGAATTGAGTGAATTCATATCAATAAATTGTGGCCGAATTTTAATCCCACAAACATGTCTTGCCTCTTTATTGCCAGGCTGGGTGGACAATCATCCTTGTTGCTCTCTGAACTTGTTCCAATTTGTTAACATCCTTCTTAATGTGTGGTGTCCAGAACTGGACACTGTACTCAAGGTGAGGCCTAACCAGTGCTAGAAAGAGGGGAAGTGGTACCTTTTGGGATTTGGAGACTGTAAATTTATTAATGCAGCCTATAATAGCATTTGCTTTTTTCTTTTTGTATACACATCACACTGTTGGCTCATATACAGGTTGTGGTCTATGATGATTCCAAGATCCTTCTCGCTCATAGTATTGCTGAGCCAGGCACCCCTCATCTTGTAACTGTGTGTTTGGTTTCTTTATCCTAGGTGTAGTGCTTTACATTTATCCCAGTTGAATTTCATTCTGTTGTTCAATTTCATTCTCATGTTCAGGCCTATCTAGATCTGTTTGAATTTTGTTTTTATCTTCCAGGTATGAACTTTCCCCTCTAACTTTGTGTCATCTGCAAATTTGATAAGCACTCGCTGTACTTCCTGATCCAGGTTATTAATAAAAATGTTGAAGAGCACTGGGCCCAGAATTAGTCCTGGGGTACCCCACTTGTTACATTCTCCCAGTTTGAGAAGGGATTATTAATAATTATCCTCTGAGTACCATTCTGTAGACTGCTGTGTATCCACTTGATAGCTGTTCCATCCATCCCATACCTAGTTATCTTACTAATCAGAATATCATGGGGCACTTTGACAAAAGTTTGCTGAAGTAAATATATATTATGCCTACAGCATTTCCTCTGTCTGTCAGGGAGGTTTCTTGATCAAAAATAGGATCAAATTAGACTGGAAGATTTGTTCTTGACAAATCCATGTTGGCATCTAGTTATTACTGTATTGTTTTCTAGATGCTTGTACAGTAATCACTTTATAATCTGTCCCAAACTTTTCCAAGGGGTTGAAATCAGGCTGACTGATCTGTAGTTCCCAGATTCTTCTTTTTTGCCCTTTTTGAAGATAGGGACATTAGCCCTTCTCCAACCATCTGGCACCTAACTTATTTCCCATGGTTTCAAGAAAATGACAGACAACAGTTCTTCAGCCAATTCCTTTAGTACCTTCAGATGCAGTTTATCAAGCCCTAGAGATTTAAATGTGTTCAGATGGTAAGGTATTCCTTGCCTATTTATCCATCTGCAGCTTCTATCCTGGCCCCTCCACTGGCAGTTCACATTTGTCTGGCTGACCATAGTCTCTCCTTCAGGAGAAGACTGAGCTTAAAAATGAATTGAGAAGTTCTGCCTTTAACCATCCTCAGTGAGCAATCTGACTGCTACACTTTGGACCCACTGAAGTGTCTTCTCATTTTCCACTAGCAGCCCTAGATAGAGTGTGTTACCTTAATCCGGATGGGATGTAACTAAGCCATGTGTGTCATATAGCCCTCATGCTTTTGACTTGATCAGTAGGTGGCCATCTACACCTACTGGTTCCTGCTCTACAATAAAAACTTTCTCTTTGGCTCTCCTTCTTATGTGGTCTACCAGTCCTGATGACTTTGGGACTTACTTCTCAACGAGGCAGTTGCCTTTGTCATAAAGATGCTTCTGAATTAAAATAGCCCCTAGGACCGGGTGGATATGCCACTCACAGTCACAAGGCTATTATAGCACAGCTTGGAAATTGTTACAATTTTATTTTAAGATAGAGACAGAACAAGAACCATTTTGTTTCTGCTCCATGCTGGGTTGTTGTGGTGTAACAAACAACATACAACAGATGGGTTTATTTGGGGTGCAACAAGGAACATACGACAAATGAGGGCACTGCACAGCCAAACAAACTTGTCCTTCTTTGCAACTGAAATGATGCTTTTCATGTTACCTTTTAAGAGAGTGGTTGGTCCAGAGTAGGTTCAAGCCCAGGAACATAAAAATACAGCCAGTTTCATTTTTCTTGCATTTCTCAGAATCCCATTAACATTCTTACCCCATCTAAGTTCGATCTCATAGGATTTTTTCTTCTCGAAATTCATGTACATTTTCATATTCAGTTTAGCTATCATAAAATACTTCCCCCCCCCCACACACACACATTTACTGCACTGGAATAAGTGCTTTTATGTATAGTTTTCAAATATTTACACGTTTAGTCATATGCATTTACTTCTGTATAACTTGGCTTGGGAAGCAAGATCACCCATCTGCAATTTCTGAAATCAAAATATACACACTCTTTCATTGTCTGACAGACTAGAGAGACTGAATAGATTTGTAATATATATGCTTTTTTGTTGATTGATATGCTGCTTCGTCACTGGACAGCTGTACTTCAGATTTCAGCCAAAAATACCTGTCCAAGCTCTAAGAGTTCAGGAAACAATAAACTTATGTTCTGTATTTTCTTCCCCTGACAAGACTCATTCTTTTTTGCCTAACTGGCTCAGAAAGCGTTAGAATTTATTCTCAGGGAACAACTTTTACTATCCCAAATTGGACAGATCCATGTCCAGAGTCCTGAGGAGTGACTGCCAGTTAGTGAAGAGTATGCTGAGTGATCCTGACCAGTGCTCTGAATATTCTGGCATAAGTGAGTAGAAATGATTGTGTGACACCGCATGTTAAGACAGGGACAACCTGAGGATCAAGGACAAAATGGATTTTACTATCTTCCTTGGTGGTGCCTATGACCGCTCCTAAGCCCAGCTAGCCACAAAGCAATCTCACTGCCACCATAAATTTACTTTTCTTTTCTTAGTCTTTTCTTAAGCCCAATCAGTTCAGACTGAGAGATATTTCACTGAACCATATATGCAAAGTTTATTAATAAAGCTCAGTGTACTCTCATAACAGTTCAACATGTGTACGAGTTCCTCTTCAGGTTAAATCTTAAAATTTCAGTCACATGTTCTCACAACAATCTATTACAAATCATGTTAACTCAATTCACAATCTGTCTGCTATAGTAAACTTTTCAAAACCCTGCCACTATTTAACTATTTCCACATAGCATTCTTCATATAACAACTCTCATATCAGACTCCTAGCTCCAATTCATTCTAATCAGAACATCTAATCTCTTCTGCTGGCATCACACATATAATCTTCCCCAGGCACCCTCTGATTGGTGTTCTTGTTAGATCTCCATCAGCCAATCAGACCTCAGTCTGGTGTTACTGCATAAACTTTCTTGTCCCTGCTATGGAATCCATCACAATGCCCCTCTTACTGGAGAGCACAGTTGTATATGCCACATGGTCTCTCCTCTACCATAAACTAGTTTGTTGCTTTGTGGTATAATGGAGGAAACTGTTCCGTGCCCAACACTGAACTAATATTCAAATGCCAGTCCACTTAGCTGCATGTGAAACAAGCATGCACCATCTTGCCCTTTGCCAGGCCACAGCATGTCTTAAGCCAGCCCAGCATAGCTAACATGGTGGCCCATGCAATGCTGTAGAGGTACCAGAAGGTTGGGCAATGACTTGATACACCAAAGGAGACATCAGGAAAGTTGTAATGTTTCATGACTAAAAACTGGGTATTAGTAGGAAGGGGCACGGCGTATTGATTTTACTGCTTGCCATGACTTTGACTGGCAGACCTCAAGTCATCCGCTTCTTCTTGTTGGTTTCATGGTTCCTTTCTTGTTCTTTGTCCTTTCTTCCATGACCACCTTCAAAGAAGCAAGCAGTTTCTTGAAGAACTCCCATGTTAGAAACTCCATCTTTAAAGCCTTCCCTGACCCCCTCATTCTAACTACAGTAAACTTTGCCTCTCTCTTTTGTTAAGATGTATCTGGAGTGATCACTTTTAACTACAGTAAAAAGGAAGGGCTGGTAAAAAGTGGACTAAATCTCTCATGAGTCTCTCTCTCTCTCTCTCTCTCTCTCTCTCTCTCTCTCTCTCTCTCTCTCTCTCTCTCTCTCTCTCTCTCTCTCTCTCTCATGCTCTGCTAACAAAAACGAATAACCACATTTCTAACATTTTAAACCATTCTCTTTCTTCTTCATTTTTTCTAACCAAAGCCCAAACAGATGTCCATCAACTCTTGTCAACTGAATATAGAGATACTGAGAAAGCACTGGAATTCTGTGTAAGTTTCTGTCCTACTTATGAATGCAGCAGAAAAATTAAGATGTCTCTTTTATTTCCCACATGTAGCTTTTGAGTGGTGAAGATTATTCCAAATAGCTGTGGGTATTTTGGAATTGAGTGCAGCACTACAACCTCCAGAGGGGTATTGCTTCAGTAACGCAGACTGGCATTAAAACTGCTTCGAGATGATCCATTATTGCAAAATGCCCTTTCCCCCTGGAGCTCATTATTTCTCCTGTTAAATTAACATCAGCAGATATGTTGTCAAAGAAGGGGCACTGGCTTATTTCAGTTGCTTTTGACACTGTATGCTCTCTGTCTCAGTCAATCACAGCTGTTGTTGTTTGTGCTGGACATGTGGCTAGCCAAACATTTAATAGATTGCTTTGTTGTTGTCGGTAAGAAAAAGCAATCTATTAAATGCTTGGCTAGCCACATGTCCAGCATAAACAATAATAAGGGACAGCTACATAGCATGAGAGACCTCCCTGGAAACGTATGTGAACAAATACTGCAGAATACACCACAAGAACCTCAACCAGCAACCTTCTATCTCCTACGAAAGATACATAAACAAGGTAACCTGGTCGACTGATTGTATCAAGCATCAACACCATCACAGTTGGAGTATCTGGATACTTGGACAACGTTCTCAAATCCTATGCCCCCAGTGCACCCAGTTATGTAAGGGACACCACGGACTTCCTAAGGAAACTTCAGTCCACACAGAATCTTCCCGATAATACCATCCTAGCTACAATGGTTGTAGAGGCTCTCTATACCAATATCTCACACAAAGATAGACTACAAACTACAAACTATCACAAACACCATCCAAAACAAGGAAGAATCCCACATAATCACCATCCTCTGTGGCTTTGTACTCACACACAACTATTTCTCTTTTGACAATAAAAACTACCTCCAGATCAATGGAACCGTAATGGGTACTTGCATGGCCCCACAATATGCGAGCATTACATGTCTGACCCGGAACAACACACTCGGAAACCACTTCTCTATTTGAGATACATCAATGACATTTTTCTGATCTGGACCCATGGAGAGGAATCCCTTAAAAATTTCCACCAAGAATTTAATAGTTTTTACCCAAACATCAACCTCACCCTTGAACAATCTACACAGCAGGTGAATTTTCTGGACAACTCTGTGAAACTATTAACATGGGCATCTTAGTACCACACTGTACCGAAAACCAACTGACTGGTATACCTATCTGCATTCTTCAAGCTTCCATCCTGAACACACAATGAAATCCATCGTATACAGCCAGGCCCTAAGGTACAACCACATCTTTTCGGACACACACGATAGAGACTCCAAACTTAGGGATCTACAAAATGCTTTCATCAGACTACAGTTCCCAACTTGAATGATTAAGAAACAAATCAACAAAGCAAGATGCATACTCAGACTTAACCTGCTACAATACAGATCCAAAGGGCTAAATGACAGAGCACCAGTGGTTGTCACTTACAGTTCACAAGTGAGACCACTCACACACATCTTAAATGGTTTCCAGCTCATCCTTGACAAGAACACGTCCCTCACCAAAGCCCTTGGTGGGAGACCCATACTTGCCTACAGACAGCCTCCCAACCTCAGACAAATGCTAACACACACAAGATTATAAGACAGCAATGACGACAAAGGGACTAAATCATGCCACACGCCCAGATGTCAACTCTGCCCACACATCTACTCCAGAAACACTATTACAGAACCTAAGAATGCCATATATAATATCCAGGGCAGCTTCACCTGATCCTCATTCAATGTGATCTATGCCATCTTTGGCCAACAATGCCCATCTGCACTCTACATTGGACAAACAGGACAGTCTCTACGAAAATGCATCATTGGACACAAGCTGTGGTGCTGGAGGAGAGTCTTGAGAGTCCCCTGGACTGCAAGGAGATCAAACCTATCCATCCTGAAAGAAATCAACCCCGGATGTTCATTGGATGGACAGATTTTGAAGCTGAGGCTCCAGTACTTTGGCCACCTCATGAGAAGAGAGGACCCCCTGGAAAAGTCCCTGATGCTGGGAAAAATCAAAGGCAAAAGGAAAAGAGGACGACAGAGAATGAGATGGTTGGACGGTGTCATCGATGCAACCAAAATGAATTTGACAAAACTCCGGGAGGCAGTGGAGGATAGGAAGGCCTGGCGAGCTTTGGTCCATGGGTCACGAAGAGTCGGACACGACTGAACGACTGAACAACAAAATTGCCATAAGAATCCACAATAAAGTACACAGAGACCTGTCTCAAACCATTTCAATCTACCAGGACACCCCTTGAAGGATTTGAAGGTCACCATTTTGGAACAGAATCATTACAAATCAAGAGCACAAAGAGAAACAGCTGAGATAAAATTCATATGCATGACACACACACACACACACAAGAATGGACTGAACGTACGTCAAGATTTCTTGAGTCATTATCAAATGCAATACTACTATATTACCACTTTTCCATGCAAGTTTATCTCCCAAAAGACTCTAAGGTAAAAAAAAAAAACTGTCTCTCACCCGGTCTCACCTTCTCTCCTTTCTTCCACCCCCACCCTACCCTCCTCTGGTCTGGTGTCTGTTTCTGATCTCTTGAGGAATTTTTACCACATAGCCATAAAACAACACCAATCATATCCACAAACAAGACCCTAGGCAAAAACTGCCTGCAACTCCATCTCTAAAACTAACCACTCCCCTTCTTCCACTTCCTCTTCCCCATCCACCCTCACCCCAGCTCTCACCCCAGCTCTGCCTCTATAGGAATTTACAACCAGGCATGCATGCAAATACACCTACATACAACAGCCAATGAATATTTGGTATGAAACGTATATTCCATTACATATTAAATTGCACATGTCATTCTGCTGCTATATGTCTGAAGAAGTGGACATGTACACAAAACATTACATTAAAATATGAAAGTTAGTCTTTAGGGTGCCACATGTTTTGTGTCTCTTGTTTTGTTTTGTTTTTCTTTGATTTTTGCCTGGAATTCCTACATAGCTCAGTGGTTTAGGTATCTGTGGAACAAGTGTTTGGCACCTCAATTCCCCCACTGTGCCTTCAGGGAGAAAAGCTAGCCCTGTTTAGCTCTGGGCAAGCTGCACAGTCCCAGGACTTCCCCAGAAAAGGGGAATGGTAAGCCACTTACCTAGAAAACTCTGCAAAGGATCACCATAAGCCGGAATCTACTTGACAGTAAATCATTATTATTAATTATTGTCTGTATGAGGCACCACATAAGAATTGCATGTCAGCAGCAGACTGACCTCCAAAAATTAATAAAATAACAATAAATGTCAGGGGCAAGGTAATTTATTCTTTTTTGCAGGGAAATGTTGCCCTCTCATGGCTTGAATTACCTTCCATCTTCCATGTTACCACTCCTTGTATGCCCTAAGCACATCCGATCTCACCTGATTTCGGAAGCTAAGCAGGGTCGGCCCTGGTTAGTACTTGGATGGGAGACCACCAGGGAATACCATGTGTTGTAGGCACCTGGAGTAGGAACTGGCAAACCACTCCAGTATTCCTGCCAAGAAAACTCCATAGACATGGAGTCACGAAGAGTCAGTTATGACTGTAACGACACAACATACACACACCTTGTTAATCTTCCTTAACACTCACTACCTTCGTTCATTACTCACTACCTTCATTCATGTCTTCCTTGGTCATGACTATGACCACTCCTGAGCCCAGCTAGCCACAAAGTAAACCCATTGCCACCATAAAGATACTTTTCCTACTTCATTCATTACTTGCCTTCACCTCACTTCTGCCATTCTTTTTCACTCTGAATGCTGCTAGCTGTGTTCTTTGCCTAATTTCCCAATGACTACATATAACAAAAAACTACTTGGGCCTACGTTCCTAGAAATCACCCATTCTCCCATCCTCCCAGCTTCAACTCCTTTATTTTTATCCTGGCTGTACTGTGACAGAAACACAGGAAACACAGAAAGCTGACTTTACTGAGTCAGATGATTCATCCATCCAACCCAGTACTGTCAACTCTGACTGGTAGCAACATCTTTCCAGGGTTGAGGGCCAAATTCTTTCCCACATGCATCTATCCCCTTGTGGTCTTTGATAAAATTGGTTGTCTTCAGTGGGGCAGTGGTTACCAGTAGAGATGGGCACGAAACAGAAAAATGGTGTTTCGGTTTTTTGTTTGTCGTTGAGAGGTCTGTTTCGGTTCGTTTCCGTTTGTCGGGAATTTTTTGAAAAATTTCTTTACCGTTTTTCGTTTTTTCATTTGTCGTTTCTACCCGCTTTTTGTGCGGTTTTTAAAGCATTTCCATGCGCAGGCGTCCCCCAATGCCCCAGACCAGAGGGAAAACACTAAAATAATGGATGCTGGCAGAGACACAGTATAGACTAGGTATCCAGGGAGGCTGCAAAGGCAGCGGCGAGCATTGCCCAGGGTGCAAGGCAGCAGCAGAGTGACTGCACTGCAGGGCAGGGGAGGTACACAGCATGCACGCACACAGGGAGGCTGCAGGACTGAAGCTAGAGTCGCAGAGACAGCAATCCCACCCTAACTCCCACCAGAGACTGCAAGGAGGACGGGGGCTGCCAGAGCTTTTTATGCCCTCTGTGGCTGCCAGACCTGCCCGCCCAGTCTGTAACCTGGGCATGCTATTGGTTGAACATGATGCCACATCACATGGCTTGCCTCCATTTTGTGGCTGGTGGCGACATCCATTTTAAAGGGGGGAAAATACATCGCGATGGGAGAAGACAAAAACAAACGTTTTAAGGACCCCACCCCCCTGGTAGGTATTATCAGACAATATAAATAATTATCGCTGCGTTTTTACGGATGTCCAGGGCGTTTTTTAACATTTAAAACAGCTCATTTCATTGCGCGTCGCCATTAACGGAAACGAAACGTAACGACCACAATTTTCATGGTTCTGTTTGTTTCATTTCATTTTCATCACAATTTTCGTTTGTCATTTCGTAACGTAACGGAAACAACAAACAGTAATGGAAACGAAAAAATGTTCGTTCCGTGCCCATCTCTAGTTACCAGTGTCAGCTCAGTAAAGGCATTGAGTGGGATAAGGCATCTCACTCACTACCAATAATCATGGCGTATAGCCCTCTGATCTTTACAACAACAGAAGACCAGAAATATGTCTAGGACTCATTTTCTGATTTGTAGCATCATCCTCTCATTCCCAATCACCTGAACTATATTTTCCAAATTATTTCAAGAGCTTTTCTGTCACTACCTAAACAAATTGGTTGCTTCCCCCCCCCCTTTGATTTTCATCACAGCCTTACAAAATATTGAAGGCTTCCAGACTGTGATTAAGGCTCAGGGTTGCCTACTGCAGCTTCACATGTGAGTAAGGTTTTAATCAGGGCTCTGCATGACATCATTATTGGAGATAATAATGTCAGTATTACCAGACAGCATTCATAGAATCACAGAATAATGGGGTTGGAAGGGGTATATAAAGCCATTGAGTCTAACACACTGGCTCAATGCAGGAATCCAAATCACAGGAGACCTGACAGATGGTTGTCCAATGTTCTCTCGAATTCATTAGGAAGTTCTGTAATTTTTCTCTAATCTTTATCAATTTCACTGTATCATTCAGGGTTTATTTTGTTGCCATTTTCCCAGACTGAAAGAAAGAACCAAAGTCCAGACTAATTTATTATTTATTTATTTATTAGATTTTTATACCACACCACCACATAATTTAACACTTTGCATTAGCTTGGCGGGAACAGGAAAAAGCTGGTCATGCAAGTAGGACAAATCAATTCTTCCTATTCAAGCTATCAGGAAAGGAAAGACACCCAAGACATAATCCAGCTTTCTTTTATTTCTTTAGGTGATAAAAGCAGGAGTGGGAAACCAGTGACCATCTTTCTGTTACCAGACTCAAACCCTCATCCACATGAAGCAGAACAGGCAGGATGACAGTAAAGGGAGGCTATGGTTTAACAGGGACATCTGGAAGTCAAATGTTCCCCATCTCTTTACTAAGGCTTGCTTTTGAGAAAGTAGGGAAAATCCCTACTTACATTCTATACCCCAAAGCACAGAGAGAACTCCTAGTTCCCTGAGCTCCTTGCCCTCTGATGATGCCAGCCACAGAGTCTGGCGAAACATCAGTGTGGCATCTACCTGTTATGATGAAAAATGTATGAGAGGTGTCTGTGCTGATTGGTGGAGCTATAGACCAATGAGTGAGTCTGGGGAGTGGTCTGACAGGATTTAAGGCACTGCTCAGCATTGTTTTGGGAGATATGGTCCTACACTTTCTGAAGAAATGTCCAGATAGGGGTGACAGAAGACCTACACTTGGAGCTAGGGTTAAATGAAAGACCTACACTTGGAGAAAGGGAATCTGGCAGAGTCTAAGAGAAAGACAGGGCTAAAGAAGAGATAAAATTGTTAGAGTGTCTGTAAAGAAAACTAATTGTTTAGAGATACTAAATTTAGTAATTGGGTGTACATTTATTCATCTTTATTAGTAATCAAACTTAAGTGAGTTAGAGCAATAGTCTTCTTTTGTTTATACATCAGCACATTGCCATTAATGATTTTGATTCAGCTTTGTACTCAATAAAATTATTTTATTTTTATTCAACTTAAAAACAACCTTTATTGCAACTTGCCACCTTTAATTTAGGCTTTAATTTACTAGCTGAGCTAGTTGGTGGCAGCGATAGAGGAAAATCAGAAGTGGTGTTTGTCAATAGCCCATGAAATGGCTGTGGGCAAGCACATTCACACTACAGTCAGGAAGAAAAACTTCCAGAACACACCCAACAGATGGAAAATTCACAACAGCTATCAGATCCTGGCTGTGAAAGCCTTCGAGAATACAAAATCCCTGTAGTTCTCAAATGTTCTTGGGTTCGACAAAACCTAGCCAAGCATAGGCAACAGGAAGAGTTGCTATGAGGTACAGGCCAAAAGTATTTGGGGCCCTCTACATGGGAACCCCTGAATTAAGTTACTGGCTACAGACAATGCAGACAATATGGCACCTTTGACCATCATAAATGAGTTCCAGGCACACCAGCAACAAAAATCCCTTTATGGCGCTTGATGAATTAGCCAAGTATCTTGGAAAATGATGCCTGTCCTTTCTGGCACTGACCTTGCCTCCTTCTCCAGTGGTTTAAGGTTTCTAAGGAAACCTCTGTTGCTTAACATCTAGTTCAGTGGAAAGTATCAGCTTCTAATCAACACCTGGAGGTGGCAAGTTGCAATAAATTTCTCTGCAATTTTTGTAGTGCTGCTATTTTCTTCAGGCTTTTCCCCTGCTTCTCCTTGGTAACTAGCAGAGGAAAGGATGTTTCCTTTTTAAAGTTGATAATGTTATTAATTGTTCTTTTTGCCCCATTGATCGGTTATTTTATTGATATTTGTAATATGTTTCTTTTATATGTTTAATGATACTTTACTTGGTTGTTGTGAAACTGTTCAACTATTTGTTTCCAATAAGAATGTGTTCTTGGCACTTTTCTGTGTTACTCTGCATATTGTTTATGAAACACTACTACAGTCGTTCCCCGCCATTTCGTGGTTTATATACTGTGGTCCAGGTATACCACAGGACTGCAGAACATGAAGAGAAGGCCCCCTGGGGCAAGATGCATGGGCTTGTTTGAGGCCTCCTGCACCTACCCTAGGCCTGGTGCTGCCCTGAGCGAGGCTTCCTGGGCCTGTTGGAGGCCCCAGAAGTGGTTCCAGGCACTCCAGAAGGCACTTCTGGACTGCCTGAAACCATTTCTAGGGCCTCCAACAGGCTTCCCAGGTCTCTCGGAGGCCCCACAAGTTGTTTCTGACGAACAAGAAGTCACTTCCAAAATCTGGAAGTGCCTTCCAGACACCCCCCCCCAAAACCCACTTCTGAGGGATCGAACAGGCCCAGGAAGCCCATCTGAGACCCGTTCAGGGCAGCACCAGGCCTTAGGTAAGTGCAGGAGGCCCCTAACAGCCCCCCCCAGGTACCAACCCGATCCAACATCAACATTTCATGGATTTTCCTTTATCACAGGTCCGGTCTGGTCCCTAACCCCTGCGATAGGTGGGGGATTACTACAGACAAATAAACTGATATGATACAGGAACTGATCTGATTTTCCCCCTCAGGGTCTTGAACAAACCCTTTAGAAAGTAGCATTCATCACAGTCATGCAGAGAGTGGACAAGCATTTGACAAGATATGCCAATTGAATGGGGTGGAGGACTCAGGGAATTTCTAGATGAAAATGGGGTACAGCCTGGAGGATGGGGACATCTATGCCTTACTCTTTGAGGCTTGTGGATGAGTTCATGTTAAAATATATAAGTTAGTCTTTAAAGTGCCACAACATTTTTGTCTTTTGTTTTTAACTAATTAGGAAACTATAGTAATGGCTGCTAAATAGGTATTCACTCTCCTCATAGTATTTTGGAAAGAATGCAAATGTTACTGAAGTAGGTGTTCTCTGTCCTGAAAGAAATTAAGTTTATAGGGGAACTCAAAGAAGTGGACAGCCTTAAAAAGTATATTTCCTTCTAATTTGTTCACCAAAGCATTCTGTAGATTTGCTAGGGATATTATGGAAAATCCAGAGCACTTCAGAGATAGCAGTTCGGTGAAAGGCATAGCAAAGGAATCGTGCAGTCCTTATGTTCTGCTTATATGCCGAAGTGTTCTGCATATATAAGGCCCCATACCACTTCAAGTAGTCTCAGGGCAGCTGAGACTACTTGAAGTGCCATGGGGCAATGCCTCATTCCAGACTCTACTTTCTAGTTTTCTTATACAGGTCATCATGAAGGTAAAGCTTTGGGTGAGACTTTGACAACTGGGGTTTTGCCCTAGGGCACCAAAAACTGGAAGATGCCACAAGTTAAAGATGACTCTACTGAACTATGTTAGGAAACCAAACAGCAACATTATGTCTCTTAGTTTGAAACCTGTGGAGAGGGGAACATTACATTCTCTTCTTCGTGCTTCACACAAGGCTTATTTATGCCCGTGCCTCAGGGCAGAGTAGATCGGAAGGGGTGTTGCTTGTTCCAAGTGCATTAATGACTTGTGAAAACCTCTGTTTTCCTAATCCTGACCATCAGAATCCCAATCCCTGTGTGACGAAAGAGACTATTGATCCTGCTGGTAACTTCGCAAAAAAAGAAAGCTGAGGTCTCTTTTTTCTGTTTGCTATTAAATTTACTAAGAGTCATCAATTCGCTTTGAAACATGACTTAGAACATGCAGAGTGTGCAGCCATATAGATTGGAGTGACTAATCTTGTTGGAGGATTAACAATGCCTGTCTGGGTGATCAAATTCTATAACAACAAAACACCAGAGTTGTTGATCCAAGAGGAATGGCCGCTATCCAAGGGTAATGCAAGAAACCAATGTATTCCATCCCTTCACATTTATAAAGAGCTGGACTACCTTGCAGACTGAGAAAAACACCACAACCAGTGCAAGGAGAAAGTGGGGTGGGGTGGGGTGGGGGAGTAGGGTAAAATAATATTGCTTAGAAGTTGGGAATCCTCTCACTTATAGGAATTGAATTATAAATCCAGAGTTACGTGTTTTGCATTGTTTGGTCCAAGCATAAGGAAATGGCAAATCAATGATGTTGCCCTCTGGGTCATGTGACCATGAGGTATGATCGATGCTTTTTTTCCTTGCCAATTCTCCTCTCTCTCTCTCTCTCTCTCTCTCTCTCTCTCTCTCTCTCTCTCTCTCTCTCTCTGTGTGTGTGTGTGTGTGTGTGTGTGTGTGTGTGTGTGTGTGTGTGTGTCTCCCTCCCATAGGGAAATTGCTTCAAGTTAAACATGCTAATGTTTCCAGGTATTATTCTAAATTCAATACATTATCCATTACAGCTGTCAGGAAGCAGTTAAGCTGTGTTCTTTAGATCAGTGCTCCCCAACCTTTTTGTCTCCACGGACCAGTATTTGTTTGATTATTTTCCCGTGGCCTGGGGGTGGGAGTGGGGAGGGGGAGCTGGGGGTGTGGGGGGCAGGGGAGGGTGTGGGGGGCAGGGGAGGGGGGAGGGAGGAGGGGGAGGAGGTGCGGGGGCTTGGCGTGTGTACCTTGGGGGGCCACGGGAGCGGTGGTGGCGGTGGCAGCGCTTGCCGGCTGGGGCGTCGGGCGTGCGCTCCCCCGCGCGCACGGGCGGGGGGAGCCCGGGGCTCCTGGGCGGGCGGGCCCCGCCTCCTCCTCCTGTCGGCGGCCGGAGGCAAGCGGCGGCACAGAGGTGCCCCAACTGAGGCGGGCCGCAGCGGCCACGGCGGCGGCAGCCACGGCAGCCGCCCGGGTTCGGCTGTGGCTCCGCGGCTGGTGGCGGGCGCCCCGGCCGCGGCCGCTGCCCCCGCCCACCTCGGTGGGGCACCTCTGCGCCGCCCCTTGCCTCCGGCTGCGGCCTTCGGGCGGGCGAGTTGGGAGGGGGGGGGGAGGGAGGCTGGTGGGGGTGGCGTCTCCGGCCGGAGGGCGCCACCGGGACCGCCTGCCGCGGAGTCGCGGCTGAACCCGGGCGGCTGCCGTGGCCGCCGCCGCCGCCGCCAGGAGGAGGAGGCGGGGCCCGCCCGCCCAGGAGCCCCGGGCTACCCCCCACCCCGCCCGTGCACCGTGCCCGGCGGCGGCGACTCCTCCTCCGGCTGCCCGTGGGAGAAAAGAGGAGGAGGAGGAGGGCGGCGGAGGAAAAGGTGAGGAGCCTCCCCGGCCTCCCCAGGCGGCCCGGTGCCAACCGGTCCACGGACCGGCACCGGTCCGCGGCCCGGGGGTTGGGAACCACTGCTTTAGATGACTGAAATAGCCCCATAGCTGTTCCTTGGACTATTTTGGAGATTTTAATGTTAGAACTGCATAGCTGGAAGGGACCCTATGAATCAGCAAGTCAAGTCCCTGTCAAGGAGGCACAGACGGGGGAATTGATCTCCCAACCTCTGGCTCCACAACCAGATACCTAAACTACTTGTTTAATACTCTTCAGTAAATGAGATGGCTGTCACGAGCCAAGGATGCAGCTTAGATTGAAGGAGGAAAACTCATGAGGCAAGTCACTTGGAAAATGGGATCCATGTTTTCTTGGAATGGCAGCAAACAGCTGGTCATGCAGATGGTCTTGCAGGTGTGGATGCTTGGCTGATTCTCTTCTGCAATGTGTGCTGCCAGGTTGAGAATGCCAAGCAGCAGTCTATGAGTGCTGCACTGCATCAATTAGATGTCTCATGCTTTCGGTTCCTTACAAAATCTCTACCCATTTGCATTCCAGGCTATTTGTGTGGGTCTGGGCTGCGAATCGTCCCTTGTCCCATTCTCTTGGGCAAGAACAAGAAACTGCAAAAGAAAAGCCAGCTCTTCAACTGTACAACATGAAGCCATCCTTCTGGGCTTGCTGCAGACATCTGTTTGGCCTCACAATGGGGAAAATGCTATATTTGTTATATTTTTGTTACATTAATGTGTGTTATTTTCTCTTTATGTTATTTTGTTGTTTTATCTGTTTCTTTATATATAAAATTAATAGAAAATTAAAAAACAATGGGGGAAAGGGTATTAATTTGTCAGAGAAATATTTTGCACAAAATGTGGAAACGTTTTGAAACCTCAGACATCCTCCGTAGAACTCCTAAAGACCCTGGAGGCATATTCTAAAATCTCTGGATTAAAGGTGAATAGAGAAAAAACATTGGTTCTAACTAAAAATATGACTCCACTCATGATTGAAAAACTGGTAAATCAATCTGGTTTTCAACATTCAAATAGGGTAAAATACTTGGGCATTACTGTATCTAACCGATGTAACTCTTTACTCAAAGACAATTATGTCAATGTTATAAAAACAATCAAAGCCGACCTCGAAACTTGGTCAAGACTTCAGCTATCCCTAATGGGCAGAATCGCTGCAGTTAAAATGAATGTCTTACCTAAACTGCTTTTTTTATTTCAATCTCTGCCTATATTGCCAAACTTTAAGATCATTTCAGATCTGGAAAAAAGTATACGTATATTTATATGGCAAAAGAAAAAAGCAAGGATTAAAAATATTTATTTGCAGGATAGAACCAAATTTGGTGGCTTTGCCCTTCCTAATTTGTACTATACTACAAGGCTGCCGCCATGACTTGGATCAAGGACTGGATCTTGATGACAAATAAAAGAATATTGCAGCTTGAGAGTTATGGTCTTGATAAGGGCTGGCATCACTATTTGTGGCATAGGGGAAATTTACCCACCCTCTTTAAAAAGCACTGGATAAGGAATGCCTTAGTTAAAATATGGCTAATGATCAAAAACAATTTTATCTCAAAGCACCTATGTGGTTATCCCCACTGGGAGCAATTTACAGCTCCCAGGCAAGTGAAATCTCAAATTTTATAACTTACAGACACCTTCTGAATGATGACTTCTCATTGAAACCACTTGGGAAATTAGTATCAGAAGGTTATAATCTGGATTGGTGGAAATATCAACAAATACATTCACACTTCAAAGAGCTTTCCAAAGAGGGTGGTTTTATGACTACTGATACCTCATTTGATAAAATACTCTCTTCTGGTGACTCCAAGCTTCTTAGTAAATTCTATAGCATATTGTTAAATGAAAAAATGATTGATACATTGGTTAAAGACTGTATGATAAGATGGGCAGAAAACTTAGGCTATACTATTCATTTAAATAAATGGGACTCCCTGTGGAACACAGTTAAAATCTTCAAATCTATTTCGTTCAAGGAAAATTGTTATAAAATGTTTTATAGATGGCATTTTGCGCCTCATCGGTTATCCAAGATGTATAATTGTTCACCTAAATGTTGGAAATGTAATTATGACTGTGGAACCTTTTATCATATGTGGTGGACTTGTAAAGAAGCTAAGGCGTATTGGAACATGGTAAAACTTTTCTTAGAAAGATCTTTGAAAATTAAAATAGAGTTTAGACCAGAACTATTCTTGTTAAATATAGTAGATATAAATATTTCCTATAATCAGAGATATGTACTTCATCATGTAATTGTTGCTGCAAGAATACTGTACGCGAAACTTTGGAAACAACCAATCACGCCAACAGAGAAGGATCTTCAGGGAAAGATAAGAGAATGTATCGAAATTGATAAACTCTCTGGTTATCTAAAGGGAGACTACGACGAGATTTTTCGGGAAAGATGGCAAGAAGTAACAAATTTATTAGTATTGTGATAACATCTGGCAATTTTAGCAATATGTTAAATTACTATTTCTATTTTGCTTGATATACTCAATGTAAATCTTAAAAACTGTATCCCCCCCTTTCTTTCTTTTTTCCTCTCACCCATACTCCTTCCCTTTGTTCCCCCCTTAAAAATCCAATAAAATTGAGAAAAAAAATGTGGAAACGTTTTGCATGAAATAGAAAACCTCCAAGGAGGAAAAGTGGCGCTCATTTCACTCTTGCACTACAGGTGACAAATATCTCAGCAGTGAATGAACAAGAAACCGAACAACTGAGAAATGAACAAGGTTCTCACAAGTGCAAGAAATTTAGATATCTTTCTTCACAGCTTTAACACGAGCACAGTACAGAGGCTCTTCTCTTCACATTTCCATTTACAGCAGTATAAACTATAGCCACCATCATTCACCTTGGTCCAAAGAAAATGTGAAAATGACACCAGAGGTGTATGGTACCCAAAACCAAGCAAGCCGTTTCAGCTAACAAAACGGAGCTGTACAAACACATCTCAAAATCCTTGGCACTTTAAAAACTCTTAAAATAATAAATGAAAACTAGCCTTTTATTGCCCTTTCATAATACCCAGACTTTACTGTCTGAGTCAGATGTGTCAGTTTGTCTAATTGTAAGGCTGGCCCTGTGTCATGATTACAGATCCCTTTTGCTTTGCCTGTCTGGATTCCTTTTCTTCTGTTTTTATTTTAAAAAAAGCAGGGTCAGGCTTTAGATAAAAGAAACAAGGATGTGCAGGGCTCTAGTATTGCCAAGGGAAAACTGGCTCATCTCCACCTACCTTTATCACCCAAATTCAGCAAAATGTCTTCTCTCTAGCAGTCATGCCCCTGAACAAGAGGGTCAGGGTGAGGTGGGGACACTACCACAGAACAGGCACATAAATAGAATCAATCACAGTGGCAGAGACTAATGTGAGAAGTTGCACTGTTCAGTGCCATAAACTGTTGAGCATGCGGACGCGCAGTGGAATATCTGCAAACTCCTGCAACTCCCCAAAGCAGTATTCTCTACTGGCATTGTCACAAGAAGGCAAGCCATTGGTTTTTCCCCTCCTCCCTTCTTTTCCTGTCACTCTCCCTGATGCAAGAGAATGGGGCCAATGGAACATGAAAACAAACTGCTGGCCTGCTGTACCAGTGGATTCTTCTTGACCCAGCAAGTTTACCAAGAATGCTGAAATGTGGTGCCTTTAATCCCTGTATGGGAACTAACTATTGCCTCTTCTCTATATATTTTATGTCATTCACTGGCAGTCAGAGCTAGAACAATGAGGAAAGGTTAATGGCACCTGATTAGAGAGCAAGCTATTACTTGTACTGTAAAAGGCTATTTCTCTCACTCAGCCATTCCCTTGTCTTTGTCAAGGTACATGAGAACTGTACTGAAGACTTCCCCATTTTTAAAACCCCAGTTTTTCATACTCTCTGAAAAGATATAGAGAGGCAAGGGGAAAGTGAGGTTTAAAGCAAAAAGTGCTGCAAGTGACTTCTAAAAAAATAAAGGCTGGGCGACAGTTTGATGTTTGGAGGAAATTATTCCCCTGGAATTTGGAGATCAGGTATCTACTGCTAACCTTGTGCATTATTCCTCGGAAAACGAAGTCTGCAGGCAACAGACTTCTGATGTTGCCCCCCCTTTCTAAGAGGTTAATAATGGCTGTTAGTAGCACAAAGTAAGTGCAGCCTGCTCCTTTTACTCTTTCCTTTCTGATTCAGTAAGAAGGAGATCAGCCAATTGCCTGGCTTCTCCAGCAAATGAATAACAATATCCGAATAATTGACTCCACCACAAACCATGCTCTCTGATGACCCTTAAGCCTGCAATGAGATAGCAGAAAGCATGGAAGCCCAAGATCCTGTACCCTACATCTAGGAAGAACAAATCAGTTACATCTCATATTTGGTTTCCTCCTGCAGAATGAATATAGGTAGTCTGTGTTTGAAAGAAAGAACCTAGCACTCAAGTCCCTCACCCACCCACCCACCCCCCCCCTCTCTCTCTGACACACACACACACACACACACACACACACACACACACAGAGAGAGAGAGAGAGAGAGAGAGAGAGAGAGAGAGAGAGAGAGAGAGAGAGAGAGAGAGAGAGAGAGAGAGAGATGGTTTCAAAATATAGAAATTATGTGTGTGGAAGTTTGGCTCTAAATTTCTACACTGAAAAGGAAGCCAAATTTTGTTCAGTGAAATACTTAGATCTACCGATGTAAGCAGATGAACAACGAGATAAGATGTAGACTCTAAATATAAGATCATAACCATACACCATTTGTAAGGAATTAAAGAGATAGAAACATGTTTTGTTTATTTCCATTGGGGAGAAAAAGGTCAAAGGCAACCCCTTGGGCATAGCTGCAGGTACAATTTCCATATGCTTCAAGTCGCATGAACGCCCAGCTTTGTACTCATTCAGTCTTTTGTAGGAGAAGGAGACGAGCCATGAATATTTCATAGAGGACTGTCCTTCACTTACAAATACCTTCGAAACTATTAAAGTGCAAGCATAACAATATTGTCTTTACAGACAGGAAGAAGATGAAAAGCTGTGGGGAGAGAAGCCTGGAAATTTTCTTTCCAAGTTCTGAAAGAAAAACAAAGAACCAATCTTTTGATTTGAATCTAAGGACAGTACAGTTTCTGATGTAAAGGGAGAATTAAAAGCAAGCTTGCTGATTGGCTGAGAGAGGAAAGGTGGTACTTTTTCGATGCCACAGTCTTTCCTCAGTTGTTAAAATGGTAAACTGAGGTGGGATTAGCTATTTCTACCCAGGACTGATGAGTTAGGTGTAGGTCACATGAGACAAGCATATTGTGGAGAGAGGAGAGAGCAACTGGGAGGAGTGTCTACATCAGAGCAAATGATATTCCAACCTGTTTCCTTCTTCCCAGAGGGGACCTATTGGAGGTGGCCTACATGCTGGAGGTGTACAGGATCGAGAACTTCCAGCAGAAAAATAATCAAAGAGCACATTCATACCCGTCCAGCAGAAAATTAGATATAGCCTCTAAATGTCAGCATCCTGAGATGATGATCTGGTTCTCCATCCCTAGTCACAGCTCTGGAGACACCTTAACTTGGAAACCAGTCCATCAGTTCTGGAGCTTCCAAACCTCTATTTTGTATTAGGAATTAAGCTATTTCAAGGGCTCATTGTTCCATTTTGTTTAAGGGAAAAACTAGGGAACGTCACATTGATATTCTCAAGAGGTGATCTCAAAGTCATCTTCATGAGTCAGCAGTGTGATGCCGCAGCCAAGAAAGCCAATGCGATTCTTGGTTGCATCAACAGAAGCATCATGTCTAGATCAAGGGAAGTGATAGTACCACTCTATTCTGCTCTGGTCAGACCTCATTTGGAGTACTGTGTCCAGTTCTGTGCACCTCAATTTAAAAAGGATATTGACAATCTTGAACGGGTCCAGAGGAGGGCGACCAGGATGATTGAGGGTCTGGAGGAAATGTCTTACGAGGAGCGGCTTAGGGAGCTGGGAATGTTTAGCCTTACAAAAAGAAGACTGAGAGGGGATATGATCGCTATGTTTAAATATCTGAAAGGATGTCACATTGAAGAAGGGACTGGTTTGTTTTCCATGGCTTCAGAGACTAGGACATGGGGAAATGGTTTCAAACTGCAGGAAAAGAGATTCAATTTAAACATTAGGAAGAATTTCATGACAGTTAGAGCTGTTCGGCAATGGAATATGCTGCCACGGAGGGTGGTTGAGTCTCCTTCTTTTGAGGTTTTTAAGCAGAGGCTGAATGACCATCTGTTGGGAGTCCTGTGATGGGGGTTCCTGTATGGCAGGGGTTTGGACTAGATGGCCCTTGAGGTCTCTTCCAACTCTATTCTATTCTATTCTATTCTATTCTATTCTATTCCATTCTATTCCATTCCATTCTATTCTATTCTAACAAGCTAGCCCTGGTGGACTTATGCTGAAAAACAGCATTGTACATGGCAAAACAAGCAACACAGCAATGCATCTGTGAGGGTTCAGTTCTTACCCTTGGCGGTTCTGAACCACAAATTACAGGCGAGTCGGTTTTTAATAAAAATCAAACGGATTTTTATTGCTTACAGAGTCTGAGGCACTGTAGGTTTTTTCTTGAGTCACAGGTGACAACTTTGGCATACTTGAAACAACTTTCCCTCCAACACTGGGATCATCATAAATAACATTAACTGGAACAAAACTCGGGTCGGCTTCTTCTAACGATGTGGGGGTAAAGGAGATCCCCAGCCCCAACACGGGTGTTTGGCCCATTGCGCCACAGGTCTGGCAAATCTCTCGGTTTTCCATTTTTGAAACTGATTAGACGTCTCTGGCCATTTGAGAGGTCGCACGTGCACAGCCCAGGCAAATTCTTCCCCCTTTCGGACTCTCAAATATTCCATTTCTCCTTTTTCATCTCCCCTCTCTGTCTGTGTGCCTACACTCTTCAACTGCAGATCCCAACTGTCATTCTCCTTCCTTTCCTCTCTCGCTCTCTCCCTCACTAGCTCGCGCTCCACCCACTCGTCTAACGGTTCATCCACCACCCAATATACATCCTGCGTGTCCTCGCGCTGATCGCCCTCGCGATCACCCTTGCATTCCTCCTCTAATTCTACTACATGTAATATTTTCATCTGCATCTCCATTTCTTTCTTCTTTTCTTCCTCTTGGTTAGGAAGTCCAGATGGCTCACTCCTTTGATTATTCCCAGGGTGGTCCATCTCCTCACACACCCTCCCCTCCAAGTGTGCCATCTGGGTTTCCTCCTCCTGTGCCCATGGGCCCGGTCGGGAAAAATAATCCCCGTTAAGATGATCCTTCTTATATTTTACTTCAAACGAGAAAGGTTGCATGCTAAGATACCACCGCGTTAATCTAGGGCTTACATCTTTCATTCTATTAAGCCATAACAAAGGTGCGTGATCAGTTATCAAGATAAAGGGTGCACCTAATAGAGAATATCTTCACGATTGCATTCCCCATTTAACTGCGAGTGCTTCTTTTTCTATGGTTGAATATTTTTGTTCCCTTTTATTGAGTTTTCGACTCAAGAACATGATAGGGTGTTCTCCATTTTTCTCTTGAGACAATACTGCACCTATCCCTCACTCTGAATCATCTGTCTGTAGTGTAAAAGGCATATTAAAATCCGGAACTGCTCTTACCGGAACATAATTTCATTTTTAGTTCTTCAAAAGCCTTTTGTTCTATAGATCCCCATCTAACGACTTTTGGTAATTTCCTCCGGGTTAAATCTGTTAAGGGTGCAGCTATCTCAGAAAAATGTGGAATAAATTGCCTATAATATCCGGCTAATCCTAAAAATTGTTGTACTTCCTGCTTAGTTCTAGGTCTATTTCATTTTGACACCTTATCTACTTTATCTTCTAATGGATATATCTTTCCTTATCCTACTTTGAAACCCAAAAAATTGACTTTTAGTTGGGCTATCTTACATTTAGACAGGTTTACTTTCAGATTAGCCTTTCTTAATTCATTTAACACTGCCCTCAAATGTTGCAAATGTTCTTCCCAAATTTTACTACAAATAATCACATAATCTATATAGGCCACTGCAAATTCTCTTACACGTTCTAAAACTTTATCCATTAGTCGCTGAAAGGTAGCAGAGGCGCCATGCAAACCGAAAGGCATTTTGGTAAAATGATACAGGCCAATAGGGGTTCCAAATGCAGTTTTTTCTTTGTCCTCCTCCTTTAAAGGGATCTGCCAGTATCCTTTTGTTAAATCTAATGAGCTAAGGAAGGTAGATTCTCCTAATTTATCTAGCAAATCATCAATTTGATGCATAGGATAAGCGTCGAATTTAGATACCGAATTTAACTTTCTGAAATCAATACAAAACTGCACCATACCATCTGGCTTAGGAACTACCACAGGGTAGCTTCTCCAGGGACTATTTGATGGTTCAATTTCTCCTAAATCTAACATTTTTTAAATTCTTCCTCTATCACTGGAATTAAGTGACGGGGCCATTTCCATCCTTGATCTCTCATAACTTGATCACCTACAACTTGAATTGTATGTTCACAAATGTTAGTATTCCCTGGTCGGTTAGAGAAAGTATCCTCATATACCTTCTCTACAGCAGCTATCTGAATTTGTTGTTCCTCAGGTAACTCTTGACATATTTTCACGTGTTCTTTATCTTTATCCTTATTGCCCCAATCCGGGCCTAGTTCATCCTCGTCTATTTCAGCAGAAAAGACTTCCCTCTCTCCAATCTTTTAACAAATTCACGTGATATATTCCTTTTCCTTTTACTTTATCTGGCATTTCCAATTCATAGTCAACTTCATTGATTTTCTTAGTTATCCTGTAAGGCCCCTGCCAGTGAGCTAATAATTTAATTCCTTCAAAAGGTAATAACAATAAGACTTTTTGTCCTACTCTAAACTGTCTTTTCTTTACTTTTCAGTTATACCTTTTTTGTTGAGCCCCTTGAATGTTAGTCAAATTTCATCTCACCATATCTTGTAATTTCTTAAGGTGTTCTCTCATTTCAATTACATATTGAATAGTTGATCCAGCTTTATCTTCACCTTCTTCCCATTTCTCCTTAATCAAATCTAATACTCCCCTTGGGGTTCTCCCATATAATAATTCAAAAGGAGAGAATCCGATACAGGCCTGTGGTACCTCTCTAATAGCAAACATTAAAGGAGCTAATAATAAATGCCATTTTCGAGGGTTATCCATTACTATTTTCCTTAACATACTCTTTAAAGTCTTATTGAATCTCTCCACCAATCCATTAGTTTGAGAGAGGTAAACCGTGGTTCTCAATGGACGTACATCTAATATTTTCCACATATGTTTGAACGTGGTACTCGTAAAGCTACTTCCTTGATCCGTGAGTACTTCACGTGGGAAACCCAGTCTAGAAAAAACTTTTAATAACTCTTGAGCCAGACCTTTAGCTGAAGAAGTCCTGAGGGGGATAGATTCAGGGTAACGGGTAGCATAATCTATTAACACTAACACATACATGTGTCCCCCAGCAGATTTAGGTAGTGGTCCGATTAAATCTAAAGCAATTCTTTCGAAAGGTTGGTCGATAATAGGCATAGAAATTAATTCAGCCCCTGGTGGTGGTTTCTTTTGGGTTAATTGACACGGTTTACATGTTTGACAAAAATTTTCCACATCCACTTTTAAACCTGGCCACCAAAATTGTTGACTTATTCTATTTAAAGTTTTTTCTAAAGCTAGATGCCCAGCAATAGGAATGTCATGAGCTAACCTCATTATTTCATTCCTCCATACCACAGGCACAATTAACTTCTCATTCCCTTTACCATCCACATAGTACAATAAACCGTCTTTCATAATATAATTCACATGACCAAGTATAACATTAGCCCCTTTCACCTTATTTCTTATTTCCTCTAAGCTTGTATCATTTTGTTGTAAAAATCTCACCCTCTCTCTGGTGGCATGAGTAATTTATTTCTTCACCGCCTCCTCCTCCGCATGAATCTCCCCTTGAAATCCTTCCTGCATTCGCACAAGATCATTAATATAAACCCAGTCACGGCCTATCAACATTTCCCGAGCTAAAGAAGGTACAATATTCATACGTTGCTTTATCCCATTAATCTCTACATCCGCCCATGCAGTCGCATAAGATTTTAAATTACCATGTATACATCTTACAGCTACATTGTTATTAGATAATCCCCCTTTTATCTCTCTCACTAACGTTTTAGCACACCCAGTATCAATAAAAGCTTTCTTACACTCGCCATTTACATATGCAATAGTTTCCCACTTCTTAGATATCTCTTTCTCAATTTTATTTTTCTCAACCCCTCCCCCCCAAGCACAGTCAGATTTCATGCATTCTCGTTTATAATGTCCGGGGGAACCGCAGCCGAAACATACGGGCTTCATCAGGTTGGATCGTTGTTTAAATCTTAGCCGGTCCTCTTCCACTCTTTGTATTCATCCTTTCATTCATTATTCTGCCGCTTTTTGCCTCATTTACTCCTCCGGTCACCATTTTTGGATCTGGTCTCGCGTTGCTGGCCGTCTCCTCGGAAGCTGTTGTTCTTGCAATATTCGTCGTCTTCTCCAAGGCCGAGATCCCGCGAGAAGTTGATTTCTCCTCCAAGAATTCACAGCCTTCTAAAATATGCACAATTTCCTCCAATGAGGTGGGCCGATTCCTCCTTACCCAAGCCGCGGCGGTGGAAGATATTTCAGACAAAATTTGCTCGATCACTATGGCTTCAATGATTTGTCCCTTTGTATTAACATTAGAGTGTAGCCATTTGATGGCACTGGCTTTCAGTCTTTGTGCCCACGATCTCGGGTGCATGCCACTTTTAAACGTTAGTGCTCTAAACCGCTTGCGATACGCTTCTGGCATCAGATTGAGTGTCATTAAAATGGCATTTTTAACCTTTTCATAGTCGGAAGCATCTTCTGGATCTAAGGCATCTACTATTTCTTGCAGTGTTCCGTTTAAGCATGGCATTAAAATCAAAGCCCACTGCTCTACCGGCCATTTCGTTGCTTTCGCCACCCTTTCAAATGTATTCAGGTAAGCTTTGACGTCATCTTCCTTAGACATTTTCTTATGACGTACTGGAGCTGGGTTCGAAACCCACGTATTCCGATTCCCATTATTAAAGGGGTTGTCCGCTGATTCAGGCATACTGTCCCTTCTTAGAATCTGAGACATCAGCAACCGATTTTGCTCCACCAAGACTTCTATTATTTTGTCTTGTCTATCAAAATTGGTTTTAGTTTCTTCTGTAATTGGACTCGGAACCGCCCCACGTAGAGCACCATTTTGTGAGGGTTTGGTTCTTACCCTCGGCAGTTCCGAACCACAAATTACAGGCGAGTCGGTTTTTAATAAAACATCAAACAGATTTTTATTGCTTACAGAGTCTGAGGCACTGTAGGTTTTTTCTTGAGTCACAGGTGACAACTTTGGCATACTTGAAACAACATTCCCTCCAACATTGGGATCATCATAAATAACATTAACTGGAACAAAACTTGGTTCGGCTTCTTCTAAGGATGTGGGGGTAAAGGAGATCCCCACCCCCAACACTGGGTACCGCAACACGGGTGTTTGGCCCATTGCGCCACAGGTCTGGCAAATCTCTCGGTTTTCCATTTTTGAAACCGATTAGATGTCTCTGGCCATTTGAGAGGTCGCACGTGCACAGCCCAGGCAAATTCTTCCCCCTTTCGGACTCTCAAATATTCCATTTCTCCTTTTTCATCTCCCCTCTCTGTCTGTGTGCCTACACTCTTCAACTGCAGATCCCAACTGTCATTCTCCTTCCTTTCCTCTCTCGCTCTCTCCCTCACTAGCTCGTGCTCCACCCACTCATCTAACGGTTCATCCACCACCCAATAGACATCCCGCATGTCCTCGAGCTGATCGCCCTCGCAATCACCCTTGCATTCCTCCTCTAATTCTACTACATGTAATCTTTTCATCTGCATCTCCATTTCTTTCTTCTTTTCTTCCTCTTGGTTAGGAAGTCCAGACGGCTCACTCCCTTGATTATTCCCAGGGCGGTCCGTCTCCTCACAGCATCCCAAGAACAAAATTTAAAGTCTGAGCCCAGTGATAATTTTTAGACCACTGAACTATTCTGAAAACATAAGAATGTGGGTTCTCAGGAAGGTTCACTGAGCTGGGCACTGCAGACGTCAAGGTGGGAGAAAATACAGCTCCAAAAATCATACTGGCTATGTGTCAAAGCAGCAAGATCTGAACTACAAGTACAAGAGATGTCAAGATGAAGAACTCTCATGAGATGTGACAGTATCAGGGTTCACTTCATAAGTTATGGAAGCAATTATTTCTCCATATTTACAACAAAAGGGCTGCGAGTCACTCAAAGCTCAACAGGACAATACAGAACAACTTATTAAAGAGTTACAAGATTGTCTAACAAAAGTTTGCCTCCATACAAATTTTGCAAATCAGCTTGATTTAGAAAGTTTACAGGCCTAGAGGGAAAACATTGTAACATCTGGAAATACCCATTCCTTTTAGCCTGCAACATGTTCTTCAGGGTGTTCTCCACACCCTTTATCTAAAAGTAAGTGAGATATTTAAGAAGTGGTACTTCCAGTTCCACACTTCCACTCAGTTTCCATGGCTGAGTGAGGACATGAATCCAGGGCTCCTGAGTCCTATTCTGCTATTCTCTCCATTACACCGCACTGGGCCTTGTCTTACACACTCATAATACTGGACATATTATTGAAGGAGAATTTACATGTATTGTTAGCTTAATAAAGGCAACACAGACTTTATATTAATGAAATGATACACTATGTACAGAATTTAGGATGTGCTGCTGCCAAGAACTGTCAATGAATCAACATTAGTGGAAGCGGTGACCTAAATTCACTTGGTGAATTGAATATGGACATAGAAAAGTTATCCTTGAGAAGCAAGACAAGAGAGGACACAAACAGCAAACAAATAGCCTGTTGTTCAGGGGTAGAAGAGGAATATGAGGTGAGGACAAGTTCCATGTTTGAATATTCAATGGAGGGGGAAAATCAAAATTGGGGTATGAACTAAAAAACAAGATTCAGACAAGAATCAGAATCCCAAAACCAGATATGCAGAAATAGGCTGGATGAAGTGCCCCAACAGCATTACCTGACAGACTTTAACAAGGTTCCAACTGTAGCATCCTTAAATGGCTTTTCTGTAATTGTTTTTAATATGTTTTGGGGCAAGTTCTAGATTTTCTGTAGATCTTGGTCGCATGAGAAACTTAAGAATGGCAACCAAGTTGCCCCAAAAGGCACTATGCCTTCTTCCATTTCTTGAATAGGAAAGCTGTTGCCAAAATAGTGGCAATGTTAGAAGGTACAACACCCTTTTTGGTGAGAGGATGAGCAAGGGGAGAAATCACAGGAGTAGCAAATCTGAGATTGACGTGATAGAGTATAAATTTTTTATTTGCTCCATTTTAAGAATATGGCTTTGCATTAGTCTTTAGGTGTTAACAGGAAGTTATAGCCCTTACAAACCATAGCACAAAAGATCCATCTGAAGTTGGAAAAGTCCCAGTTCAAAATGGGCAGGCATTTCAGACTCTTCATCTTGTTTCTTATTTTTCTAGATGACCATGCTAGACTAATCTAGGAGAGCAACTGACTCAAATCTCATCAGTCAGACAGGCAGAACTTTACTGCAAAGAGTTTTAGAATGTAATTGATCTCTGACATTATTCTACTATCACCTCCCTCCACCCGAGTTATTATTTCAAGACTGGAGTAAACAAAGCTTGAACTCGCAGCCGTAAGTCCCAGGGAATTTCATGTCTGCAGCATCTGTCATTTAAATGGTGAGAAATAAACTTTACTGATGGTAATAAACATGATGCCAACTCTTGTCACTCAAGTTACTGCTGGGTTTTTTGACATCTGAAGATAAGATAGATTCATTACCTTGCAAACCCCCGGTGCAGTATGAAAACCTCCTACTGTTCAATTCACTAACTGTATGGCATGTATGCTGAACAGTAATAAAAGGAACTTGCAAAGAATGATCTCTAGTGGCACATGCAATTCTATGGGATTCTATTATGTTTGTACTATATTTTTGTTTGCCACTCAGCCATGCAAGCATGTATACAGAGCCAGCATCCTAAATACCCATGCAGCACCAACATTCCACAGGGCACACAGATGGGCAAAATATAATACTAGATGGGTGTTATTTAGGACTATGATTACATTAAGCACATCCACAGCAACTGCCAATATGGAAAAATAATATAACAGTCTGTTTATATTTCAGTTTAAATACAATACAGTATAACCCTATTTATTTTTACTCCAAAGCAAGTCCCACTAAGATAGCTAAGGACTCCATCCTAAGGCATATGTACTTAGCACCACAGTCTAAAATGCCAAGCTGAAGATTTTCAGCAATCACATGGCCGTCTAGAACAGGTCAAACCAGAGATGAGGTCAGATAAAAACATAAATAGCAATATTTGTCAGAAATTGCTGATTCATCTAATATTTGCCACTTGGTATTCATGAAACCCAAAGACCCCAACAAATACAATGAAACCAAGATTTATCCATTTTATTCATCCCTTTGTACACAATCTAGGCTGCCAGAAGGACTGTTTTTGGCAGCCTAGTTTGCTTGCCTAATAAATAAATAAATATTAAATAAATACTACTACTAATAACAACTGAGCTGCCCCTACCCCTTTGCCCTGTCACATCACCTCCTTACCTTGTCTGCTGCTGCCAGCCAGGGGTTATCTACTCATTTCTCTGCTTATAGTAAGGGTCCTACCCCAGCCAATAGGCTGGCAAAGAATTATTTTTTAATGGTGGTGGTGGCTGTGCTAACAGTGGAAGACATGGTTGGGAGGGGCAGGTCAAGTTTGTTTTTTCACAGCCCCAGGGTTGTTGGAGTAAAAAAGACCTGATGAACCAATTCATAGTTCATCATTCAGGATGGAGAAATACTGTATTTTTCCATCTATATGATGCTGCCATATATTAGATGACAAATTAATAAAATTAAGATCCCAAATTAATAAAATTAATAAATCTTCCCTGAGTTCTTCTCTACCCCACCCACACACTCTTTCCTTTCTGTGTTCTGAAGACTCCTCTCTGCTTTGTTCTTGCAGGAACTGACCCTTTTTTTCAGTGTGGAAAGGCTTGGGAGTGGAACAGCCCATTAAGAAGTTCCTTTCCATGCTGAAAAGAAAGGTCTGATCCTGCAAGAACAAAGCAGAGAGAAGGGCAATCAAGCACTCCTGGAAAGAAAAGAAAGCAGCATGGATGGTGGTAAACAGTAGGGGGTAGGTGAAGGAGAATCCTAACTGACCTTGCTGTTTCACTTCCTCTCCAGGAGCATTTGATTGCGCTCCTCTCTGCTTTGTCCTTGCAGGATAAGACCCTTCTTTTCAACATGGAAAGACACTTTGTAATAGGCTGCTCCACCCCAAGCCTTGTCCATGCTGAAAAGAAGACTCCGATCCTTGCAAAGACAAAGAGCAGAGGAGTTTTCAGGACACAGAGAGTAAACAGAGGCTGCTGGAAAGGAAGGGAAGCAGCAAATTCAGTTTGAGTTCTCTTCCACCCCACCCCACCCCTCAGAAAAGGCTTACTTCTGTGTATATGATGTCTTTTAATTTTTGTGCCATGATTTTAGGGGAAAAACATTGTATACACAGAAAAATATGGTAAGTGGTTCATGATTCATCAACTTTGACAATGAACCAAGACAAACTACCTTTTTGGTGGTTGGTTCCCATCCCTTGTAGTGCATTCAAGTGCACTACAAATACTGCATAAAAGCAGCGCCAAGACAGAAAACAGCATAAAAGATAGGTCTAAGACCCAAACCAAGGGGAGATGTCTTAACTATCATCTCAGAACACTTGTGATCTACACCTTTGATTCCCAGTCTTGAGTATCCGAGGTGTGTTTGGACTGCAATTCCGAGAAACCCTGGCCAACACAGCTGGTAGAGAAGGCTTCTGGGAGCAGTGGCCCAAGAACACCTAGATTATTCCAGGTGTTGAGCATCTAATAAATAAAATAAAAATAAATAAATAAATAAATAAATCTATACCATTTATTTACTGGTACAATACCTTTCAGTCTAGTTTACTAGTGTGCCTATGGCATACAAGTTTTGACATCTCAGCCACAGATATTACCAACAAAATAATTAAAACTGTAGGCTATGGAGACAACACTAACACTTTCCCACTGAATACAATAGGACATTCTTATGAGAAGAGAAAAAATGTTGTGCTGTGAACAGTGGTGTAGGTAGGGGGACAAGGGGGGATATTTGTCCCCAGATACAGCATCTAAGAACACCAAATTGGGTGCCAAATGGCTCCCTGCCGAGGAAGCCACAGGAAGGCATGTCATGAACAACCTGCCAGGGGCAGCGCAAGGGGCTCCCCAGCTTACTCTGCCACCACCTTCTCTGTGGCATCTTAGACCCTCCCCATCTCTTGAGGAGTACAAAAACTGACTTTGTCCCCATGCACTGAAAACCCTAGCTATGCCTCAAGCTGTGAGGCTCTTAAAGCTGAGGGACTATCAGTTAGGGGTAACTGGAAAAAACCCTTCAATTTCTATGTGATTAAGTATGAAAACACTATTTTTATTTCCTATGGAATCAAGCAAAAGAGACAAATTGATTTGGAATGGAACATACTGTATTATGTAACTGTCTATGGTATGCAATAAAGACTTTTATTTAGGTTAAGAACAATCTATCCAAGAGACAGAACATGGGCGAAGGCTCCTTATTAATAAATGCAATTGGAGACTGGAAGATGGTTTTTAACCACAATGGAAGTCACATTATGGAATAATTCCCTTTTTGCAGAAGGAGGAAATAAAACCTCATGAGTTTTAAAATTGAACTCGATGAGGCAAACTGCATGATGACATTGCTACTTGAGCCTCATATTGATTTTTAGGGCTAGCATCAGAGACAGCTGCTGTTGCAGATAAGATTTGACAAAATGAACTTGCATGATTGCATTATGAAATCGCCTTTGAAATTGATTTTTACTCTGGGTTTGATTGGTAGAGATAGAAAAGAGGATAGAATTTTGTTCCAAGTTACAATGCCTAACTCTTGGGATGGTGGTACTTAAAGTCTAGCCTTCTGGCGCAGTGGTTAAATACCTGTACTGCAGCTAAAACTGTGCTCACAGCCTGGGGTTCAATCCCAGGTCACAGGCTCATGGTTGACTCAGCCTTCCATCCTTCTGAGGTCAGTAAAATGAGTACCCAGCTTGCTGGGGGAGGGGGCAATGTGTAGCCTGCATACTATAATTAATTTTTTTAATTTTACAACTTATATGCCACCCACTACCCAAAGGTCTCTGGGTACTGTAAACCGCCCAGAGACTACTTGAAGTGGTATGAGATGGTATATAAGCAGACCACTTTGCTTTTGCTTTTACCTCAGCTTGTTTTCTAGGCTTGTTTGGACAACTAACATATGATGGAATGGTTCCTACTACTTCTGTGGTTAACTCCATGGATTAGAGAAACCATTCCCCAATTTGAAGAGCTACAAGACACAGACATCCTTTTGAAACTGTCCCTTTTCCAAGTGTCTCCCCATTCCAAACCTTATTTTAAATGAAGGCATTTTAGTGTGAAATAGGTGATACTGAAATTCCTCATCAGTACCAGAAACCTGGACAATAGACTCAGCAGGCAAAAAGCTTACCTAGTCACAATCTTCCCTACTTAGACCAGGTGCCTTATGCAATTCTGCTTAAATCATATAAATACAATATTGTCTGATTATGTACAGTAGCTTTACACTTAAACTGACATACACAACTTTGTCCTTCATTTTGATGCCATGTAACCGGCTACCCTACTCTCCAGTGGATTTGTTTGGCTAAGCAAGGTTTGAATCCAATTCTCCTCATTCTTAGCCTGACACACTATCCACCAGACCACACAGGCTATCAGAAAAGGTCTCAAAAACAGGCTAGACTTTTGAATCCTGCAGAACTCTCAAATGGGCTGAGCTTTGCAGATCTAGGCAAAGGAGGGTGGGAGAAAGAAAAAATTCCCTAAATTATCTTTTATCATATATGTCAATAAGATATGAAGTTAGATCACAGGGCTTTGACTGGTAAAAGTATTTACCAAGCTTTATCTCCGTTTTAAAACAAAATGGTTTCAGGAGGTGGCTCATTTTGTTTGAAAAGAAGCAAAACCACACATATTAATATACTATGAGTGCATGGTAGGAAGGATATGGCAAGATATAACAATTCAGTATGAACTTCAGATATGAGGTCATTTCCATGAATGGAAAGCATCTGAAAGCATTGTTCACATGATTCCTCTGAAATGACTCATTGTGGACTAGCTGGATATTTCATTTGCTTCTTCTCTTTCTATATTTATATTCATTTTCAGTAAGATGAAAAACAATTAAAGGGCATATATAGGATATTTCAGAACATTTTAAAACATGGGTTTATTCATTTATTTGATCATTTTCCCATCTGTCTATTATATCTGTGTCCCAAGGTGGTTACCTACTGGCAGTCCTGTGCAATCAGGCGTGTTGGTCCCCTTTTTTTGTGTTCATTGCTTTCATGTCCTCCTTTTTGGCAACACAGCCATGGACACCCTCTTCATAGTGCGCATAAGATCGCAATTTGAACATCACAAAAAAGAGGATTTTGAAAAACAGACACAATGATACATAAAATGTGGGTGTGATAATTTCAAATATGTAGATGTAAATTTAGAAAGTGCTTTCACACATCTTAAAAGAAATACACTTCTCTCCCACAAAAAGGAAATGATTAAGATATTTTTGTTTCTTTTCTTTTCTTTTTCTTTTCTTTTTAACATGCTGACTGGGGATTTGTTAAGGCACCAGACCTTGCAGCAACACGGGCTCTGTAACAGTTTTAAGGATTTGATATGAACTCTTGAGGTTGTATAATAAAATGGACGGCGTTCTTTGTAACAGAAGCAATTCCTCTTGACTGACCTAAATGAATGCTAGATGAGTAAACAAGATATGTCCAGGTGCCAGGTCTAATTAGGATCAGCTTGTCGATAGAATAGCAGATAGGCTCATGTACAAGCAGCTAATTACTGTAGAGAGTTTAATGAACTTTCAAAAGACCAAAGCCTTTGTTACCATTAATTAGGAAATGGGTTTGTTGCTCACATTATTCAGTTAGGAGAACTGCTGACAAAGCTGTTTTGGATATTTTAATAAGCAGAGGTACTGCATCAAAATGATGACAAGAAAAGTAAAGCTACCACCACCTTATAATTTAGAATTAGCTTGGCAGCTAGCAGATTTGTTTCTCTAAAATAATGGATATTTCTTGAATTAAAGTAAGTTTAAGTCTAAGGCCAGATCCTATTATTAGTTGCTTGCTAGTTATTCATTTAATGGTGCAATAAAATACCAGTGTTGCACTTCAAAGTGTAACATGTAATTCATGGGCAGTAGCGGACAGATTTTAAAGATCCATGGTTATTTTGGTTTTTTTCTTCCCAGTAGACCCTTCCTCCCTGGTTAAACTTACCTTCCCATATACAGATTTCCTTCCATTTTGCTTTTGGAGGAGCAGAATTCTCTTGGCTTGGATAATCATAGAGGGGCAATCACTGGCTATTTTACCACAGTTCATTTACATATCTGTACATTCCCTGTATGTGCAATCAATTATACAACCTGGTGTGCAATGGAGAGTCAATAAAATGTGAAATTCATCAGTGCTATAGCATTTCTGAGCACAATAATTCCCAACTTTGGCCATGATTTGCAATTCTAGAGCAAAAAATTACAGACTTTAGGTTTCAGTTTTGAGTGTCTTGGAGCAGTGCCTTGAGTCCCACACAAATAGACTTTGCTAGCATTATCAGTGCCTCATCTGAGCATACATGAGAGAGTCACCTAAATAGATTGGGCTTTGATTAGTACATGGTTAAAGAATAGCTGGGAAGCTCACTCAAACTGCAAATTTACTAAGCACATTAGCAAGCATGCAAGTGTCCCATTCTATATTTCCAGAGCTAAAGCTGGCATTTAAAATCAATTCTGAGAATCAGTGTGGACAACTCCTGGATCTAATTCAGCTTTTACATGGTGAGTTTCCTGAAAATTGAAATGTGGAATGAAATTGAATACCGCTCCCTTGACTAGCACTAGAGATATATTAATAAATAGCATTGTGCACAATCAAGTATGCTTTGTTATCTATTGGTTAGGCAAAACATAATTGTAAATAATTATGAAATTATGTAAATATTATTATGAGGAAAGAGCCTACTTTGTCAAAAAAGCTTATTTTAGGAACAGACAAAACTCTTGCTGGGAATATTTAGCCTTATAAAAAGGTCAGGAGGGGATATGATAGCCATGTTTAAATATCTGAAAGGATGCCATATTGAAGAGGGGACAGGTTTGTTTTCCATAGCTATAGAGACCAGGACATGGAGCAATGGTTTCAAACTACAGGAAAACAGATTCCATTTGAACATTAGGAAGAACTTTGTGATGGTTAGAGCTGTGGAATATGCTGCCATGGAGGGTGGTGGATTCTCCTTCTTTGGAGGTTTTTAAGTAGAGGCTGGATGGCCATCTGTCGGAAATACTGTGATGGGGGTTGCTGCATGGCAGAGGGTTGGACTGGATGGCCCTTGAGGTCTTTTCCAACTCTATGATTCTATCATTCTTAGTAAAGATGGGCACAAAATGAAAATATAGTGTTTTGATTTGTTTCATTTCTCTTTTCATTTTGTTTTATTTCATTTTGTTACTAACAATTTTTTAAAATAATTTTTGAACAAAACGAAACGAAACATTACTCTATATAATGGCTCCCCTAGAAGCACCAAATTTTGGGGGTAGCTAATTTGAACTCTTTTCTTTAAACCCCCCAATTTGGAGTGGTTTGGGGTTCAGGGGACTAAGTTATTAAAATCCAATGGGGGTCCCCCCAGGAGCACTTAATCACTACTGCTTCCCGAGTCAATTAGTGTATAAATGATTTTCTTTTGGGGGACCCAATTTGGTGTTTAATAACTCAGCCCCCTGAGCCCCAATCCTATACAAATTTGGGGGGCTTAGGAAAGCATCCAAAAAAGTTACCCTGTGATTTCCATGCTGATAGATGTGTGATCCCTATTTTCAAGTACATAACATTATGTACTCAAAAATATGGATTGCAAGCATCTAATCAGAAAGGGGGACAGCATCTAGTGTTGGATGTGTGAGTCTTACTTAGTTGTATTTGTCATTTTTAAAAATGAATAAGTTGCCACAATACAGTATATCATAAAGCAATTTTGCCAAGCAACTATTTTATTTTTATACTCTATGCCTTCCTCTTGCTTGACCTCTTTGGTTGATAACAGCATTTGAAAATAATTTTATTGTAGATATCCAATGCAGTTTAACAATGAACTGACATTACTTCACCAGGCACAATATATTTCTCCATCCGAAAGGCAAAAGTACACCAGCGAACATAACCAGTAAAACAATACAAGCCACACAGAAGGACAGAACATCATGACAATATGTTACCACTAAATGTCAAGATTTACACTTTCCTTACAAAGTTGGGTGTGGGATAAAAAAGCACCTCTGAATATCAAAAACAGCCACATACACTGATGTATCCAACTGATGATATTTATTAAAATCTCCTAAAACAAGTGCATTTGATTTTAAACATGTCAATCAAAATATTGAAATATATAAATATTTTTAAATAGCCAACAAACATTTGTGATAAAAAGTTGTAAAGGTGGACAGAAAAAAATGAGACTAGTTACAGCACAACCTTATTTCTTAGTATAATTTCAAGAATGAAGGAAGAGTAGAGAGGTTTTACACAGGCATAATATCAAGGACATTTTTACATCACTTTTAAATATTGTCTAGTCCTTACCAAAAATGATTGCTAGAAAACTATTCATAGAGTTACTCTGAAGAATGCTACTTGGTTTCCTTAACATCCTTTCTAATTTGTGACAGTCATAATCCACGTCAGCAATATTTGAATGGCTGTGATCTTGTTTACAGGGCTCACATGAAAGTACCCTTATATTTTGTTTATGCAAACATGATTCAAAGTGTTACCTCATGGCTGTTGCCCTGAGTTAAAGCCCATGAAAAGCAACACATTCTTCAATAGCATAGCTGTTTCTCTGTAGGAGGGGTGGGTAATTTTGGAGGATCCAGGGGTCACTTTTCCACCCTCAGAATCAACTGCAGGTTCTATTAGCCCTGAAAATAGGCAAGAAAGACAAAAAAGAAAAACAGAAGCTGGTTTATCTGGTGGAAGTAAGAGGCCCTTGAACCAAATTTTAGTACAAAGAGACACTCCCGAAAGCTTCCAGATTTTTTTAAGAAGTCATTTTGTTGCAAGATGAAATTGCAGGGAGAGAATCAGGGGGTCCAAAGACAGGAGGTGCAGAGCAGCCTTGTGGTTACAAGCAGTCAATGGACCACATGACCCAGAATTCTTCTGTAGCTAGCTACGTTGAGGTCAGGATTTCCCACTACAAGGTGCATGCATATAGAACACAGGTTTCCTAAAATTATTACTCTTCAGGTGAACACATTTATGATACAGCAGATGAGAGTATACCATGACCCCTTTCCTCATACCCAGTTATCCTAGAGATGCTTAAATAGGGCTAAAAAGGTCAACTGAACCCTCTTATCTCGGATCCATCATTCTACCTATTGCCACAATGCCTCATAAAATAAGGCATTGTCCTTAATAATATATTATTATTATTGCAGAAATAAGGTTTCAAATCACTGTACATATTTTTCTCACTCAAAAAATAAAATAAAATAAAATTGACTGTTACCCAGAATCATTTCACACATGTTCCCTGGAAACATCTGAAAAGAACATAAATAAATATAAAAACCTATTTCCACTAAACCTGAGGTCACTTATATTTATTATGGGGTACACACTGCACCTCAACGTGGGCAGTAAAAGCTGCTTAGAATGGTAAAATAACACTCGATATAAAAAGGATGAAGAAACAAAATTAAAATCTTGCTCAACACAATAAAGTTCAAATGGAAAAAATAATGTTATTTTCACCCCCATAGATGTATTATAAAAAAGCTAAACAAAATTGAAAACAATAAATATGTTATCGATAAAGTCCATGTTTGCCTCAAAAATTAGATTTTATGTACCCAATTATGTCAGCTGGTGTACAATTTGCCTGGCTTGCTGTATAATAATTAGTCCTGCAGCAGCATATTTTACCTTATGATTAAAGCTGATTTTCAGTCAGCCTTGCTCACAAGGGCATTAACCAGGCTTCGTTGCTCTGCCCAAAACTGACTAAAGGACTGCATGCTCAAGGCCTACAGCTACAACATTATAACTGCAGCAGATGTTTTAGTTTGTACAAAGACTCTCCACATGGCCCCAGATATTGGTCAGGCACAAATGCACATGCATGAGCAAAAATAAACTAGCCAATGTTTCAGAGAATTTTAGAGTCTTTAATTCTAACACTGTTTATGTAATTACAATAATACCTTGCTTTATGAGTAACTTGGTTTAAGAGCATTTTGTAGGACAAGCAAACATTTCTTCTAATTTTTGTGCTGATCAACAAGAAATGTCTTGATATACAAGCACTGGGGGAGGTCACATGATCACAAGTGAACCAATGGTGGCTCTCTCTCCCTCCCCCTGTTGGATTGTGGGTGATTGTCTGGAACATTCCCTCTTATGCAGCCTCCAAAGCAGAGGGGGGAGAAAGGAACAGAGGTCTCTGTGCAGGTTAGGATTGTATTTTTCTATCTATCTATCTATCTATCTATCTATCTATCTATCTATCTATCTATCTATATATTCGGGTTTCTTCCCGTGTAGAAATCTGGTTGTTTTGGCGACGTTTCGACGAGGTCTCACTCGTCATCTTCAGGCTGGTGTTCTGGCTTCTTTCTTCTTGAAGCAAAGCGTGATCTCAGTTGAAGTCCTTCTATAAATACTGCTGGGGGGTGTGGTTTGCTTGCTTTGTTGCTGATTGTAGGTTCCTTTGTTCTTTTGTGATCTGCTGTGTGGCTGAGGCGATCGTTAAGGGATTAACTGCTGGTGGGTTAGATGGCTGTTTAGAGACATCTTGTGTGGGTGAGGTGCTGGATATGTGTCTATCAGCCTTTTGTTTCTTAACGACCTTGGTGGTGGGTGTTCTGGCAGCATCCTGGGCTTTGGTGGAGTGGGGTCCTGTGTCTTGTGAATTCATTTTGGTCTGGCTACGTGTCTGTGGTCTCCCAATGTTTTTTTGGCGTGTGTAAGTGTGCTCCATGTGGTGGCTGGAGTGGGGTGCCGCAGTAGATGGTGCAGTCGTGGTTTTGTTATTGGATGGTGGTTTCGTTTCATCTGTGGGAAGGGTCTGGGTTTGTGTTTGGTGTGGATGGAAGGTGGTGGCATCTTGTGTTCTTTTGGACCTGGTGTCAGTCTTTGTGACAGAGGCTCGTCTGTTGACCAGGGCTAGTTTCCAGATGTCAGGCAAGCGGGAGGTGTCATCACGTTTATTCATGTTGTTTGGGTGTTTCTCTATTTCAATGGCTTCCATGATTATTCGACTGTTGAAGTGTTCAGTTTTGGAGATGAGTTTGGTTCTTTCAAAATCAATTTCATGACCTGTTGTTTTTATGTGCTGGAAGAGAGAGGAAGATTTTTCTTCTTTTTGACTGCGTTCTTGTGTTCTGCGATGCGTGCGCTTATTCTCCTGTTTGTCTGTCCGATGTATGTGGCTGGGCAGATTTTGCATGGTATTTCGTAGACTCCTTGGTTTTCTAGCTCAATCTTGTCTTTGGGGTTTCTTAAAATGTTGGCTATTTTTTGGTCGGTGCAAAAGGCTGTCTTGATATTGTGTTTGTGGAGAATTTTGCTGATTTTGTCTGTGGTGCCTTTGATGTAAGGGAGGAGGGCGGTGCCGTTGTTCTCTTCTGTTTCTTGGTTCTTGGGGGGTGTTTCCTTTTGGATTAGTTTGGTGATGGTGTTTTTTTGGAATCCGTTCACAATTAAAACATTCGAGAGAGTGTGTAATTCAGTTTTTAGGTGGTCTTTGTCAGCGAGGCGTTTGGTTCTGGAGATGAGGGTTTTGCTACGGAGTTGATCTGTGCAGGGTGGTGGTGTGATTGTGCATTTAAGTAGCGGTTTGTGTGTGTTTTTTCTGGTAGATGGTATGTCCTAAGGAGCCGTCGGGTTTTTTTGTAGATTAGGACGTCCAGGAAGGGAAGTTGGTTGTTGGCTTCTATTTCCATAGTGAATTGTATTTTGGGGTGTAGGCTGTTGAGATGTGTGAGGAAGTTGTTCAGTTTATCTTTCCCGTGTGGCCAGATAACAAAGGTGTCGTCAACATATCTGAGCCAGAGTTTGGGTTTATGTTCGGACTTCTGTAACGCGTTGGTTTCAAAGTGTTCCATATATAGGTTTGCGATGACCGGTGAGAGGGGTGATCCCATGGGTGCTCCTTCTATCTGTTTGTATCTTTGTCCATTGTGGATGAAGTATGTGTTGGTTAGGCAGTGGTTGGTCAGATCTAGGATGTGCTTGGGGGTTGTATTTGTTGTGGATAGCTGTCAAGGCTTCTTGAATGGGCACTTGTGTGAAGAGCGAAACAACATCGAAGCTCACGAGTAGGTCATTGGGTTGTAGGTCTTGTTTCTTTATAATTTCTATGAAGTGGAACAAGTTTTGTACGTATGAAGTGATGGATTCTGCATAGGGCTGGAGTTGTTTGGCAAGAAATTTGGCGAGGTTTTGTAGAGGTGAGCCTATGGAGCTGACTATGGGTCTGAGAGGTGTTCCTTCTTTGTGAATCTTGGGAGGCCGTAGAGCTTGGGGCATCTGGATGATTTCTCTCTGGGGATGATGCTTGGCTTGATTTCTTCACTTAAGGGAGAGGCTTTTATTTTGGCTTTGGTGGTTTTTTCCAGGTAGGTGGTGGGGTCTGTGTTCAAAGGTATGTAAGCAGGGTCTTGTAGTAGGTTGGATAGTTTGGCTTGGTAGTCGGATGTGTTCATCACCACTGTGGCATTGCCTTTGTCTGCTGGGAGAATGATTATGTTGTTGTCTTTCCTCAGGTTGGTGAGGGCTTTTTGTTCTTCTTTGTGTAAATTGCTTCTGGGTGGTTTGCTGGAGCAGAGGACATTGGTGACTTCGAGTCTGATTTTGTTGGCTTCATCTGGGTTGATTTTGGTTAGGCTGGCTTCCACTCCGCATATGATGTTTTCAGTGGGGATGTGTCTGGGGGCGACTGCAAAGTTGAATCCTTTGGAAAGGACTTTGGTCTCTGCGATGGTGAGTGTCCTGTCTGATATGTTGTGAACTGTTTGTTTCATGGGCTGTTATATATATATAATTTGTTTTTCAACATGCTTATTTTTTCAAACCATATCTAGTCATAGGGCAGCTACTCAAGTGTGTATAGGGCTACACATTGCATTTTATTAGTGTCACATTAAAAATACAGAGTAAAATCCAGTTAGTCCCAAGCAGAGCAGATTCCACAGCCAGGTACATAAACCATGGTGTAGACGTGGACTTATAGCCAACTTCTTTTGTGAGCATTGGCATTTTTGTGTACAGTATGTGGTCTATGGAAACCCAGAACGTACCTGGCTTGGCTGCAGATGATATGAATAATTATCTTCTGATAGCCAATATTCCCTTCCTGGGTAAGGTGGTCGAAAGGATTGCTGCCGTACAACTCCAAACGTTTCTGGAAGAAGATCATGTCCTGGAATCATTCCAATGGGGTTTCAGGCCACATCATGGGACCGAATCAGCCCTGGTCGCATTGCAAAATGGCCTGTTGAGGGATGCTGACAGGGGCTGCTCTACCCTGTTGGTTCTCCTCGACCTGTCGGTGGCCTTTGATACTGTCGACCACCGTATCCTCCTGGGCAGGCTTTTGGAGGTGGGGATTAATGGTTCAGCCTTGTGCTGGCTCCATTCCTTCCTCCAGGGCCATGCTCAGTGATTCAGCCTGGGTGGGGAGCTGTTGGCTCCTTGGTCTCTCACTTGTGGGGTACCACAGGGGTTGGTGCTCTCACCCATGCTCTTTAACATCTATATGAGGCCGCTGGCTGAGGTCATTCAGAGATTTAGAGTCTGCTGTCATCAGTGTGCTGATGATACGCAGCTCTATCTCTCCTTTTCCACCTCTGCAACAGAGTCTGTGAGGACCCTTGATTGATGCCTGGATGCTGTCTTGGAGTGGACCAGGACTAACATGCTCAAACTCAACCCGAGAAGATCGAGGTTTTGTTCTTTGGGGGTCCCTCCGATAGGTATAGTGGCCCTCTCCCCAGTTTGGATGGGATTTCTCTCCAGCTGGCGGAGAGAGTGAGGAATCTGGGTGTTGTCCTGGAGCTGGCATTGTCCCTGGAGTCTCAGGTGGCTGCTGTGTCCAGGGCAGCTTTTTACCAACTCAAGCTAATAGCCCAGATCTATCCTTACCTTTACGGGAGCTCAATGAGAACGGTTGTGCAGGTGCTGGTCATCTTGAGGATAGACTATTGTAACACTTTTTACATGGGTCTTCCCTTGACTCTTGTTTGGTGACTGCAGCAGGTGCAGAATGCTGCGGCCAAATTGGTGGGTGGTGCTGGTCGATTTGATTACATCACCCACATTCTGGCTCATTTGCACAAGCTACCCGTTGCCTCCCGAATAAGGTTCAAGGTATTGGTTTTGATTTACAAAACCCTTCAGGCTTGGGACCAGAATATCGGACGGAGCGTATCATCCAAAGATCAACATCGGCCTGACCCACTAGAACATCCCAGTCCTATGCCCTTTGGATTGCCACCCCCTGGAAGGCACGTAAAACTTCCACTAGGAACTGTGCCTTCTCAGTGGCTGGTCCCACTCTGTGGAACCATCTGCCAAGCAATATTAGGACTGCGGAATCCGTCCCAGCATTCAAGAAGCTACTAAAAACTTGCCTCTTTACGGCTGCATTCGGTAACCACAGGGGTTGATTTATTCTTGAGTAGGGATTTGAGTTATTATGCCCGCCCATTTTTCTTCACCATCTTACATTAGTATTATTATTGGTATCATTATTTTGATTGATTGTTAGCCTTCTTTTTAATTTTGGGTTCTGTTGTTGGTTTGCTTATTACTTTTATGTCCATCTTCAGAACCGATTATTATTATTATTATTATTATTATTATTATTATTATTATTATTATTATTATTATTATTATTATTATTATTATTATTATTATTATTTTGTGCTTTGTATTAAGGAATTTTTTATCTGTTAACTGCCTTGAGTTCCTTTTGGGGAAATCTGGCAGGATATAAGTAAGTAAGTAAGTAAGTAATAAATAAATAAATAATAAATAAATAAATAAATAAATAAATCTATATATATGTTACGATATAAACCAGAGGTCCCCAACCTTGGACTTGAACTCTCAAAAGCCTTCACCACTAACTGTGATGGCCACAATTTCTGACAGTCGTAGTCTAAGAACATCTGGGGACCCAACTGATATAGAATGACCACATGTCTTGCTTGCAGGTATTCTCTACCTGAAGGGTACTTGGAAGATAATTATCTACTCCAAAATGCCTTCTCTTTGGAAAGTGGTCTATTCCATGTCCATATGGAAGACAGAGAATATTAAGGAAGGATAGCAGCATGGCCCGTGATATAGTGGTTATGCTACACTACTACTGAAATCAAGCCTCTGCAACAAGTTCTGGAAGCCAGCTCAAGACTTTCCTAGCACCACAGAGCAGAATATAATTAGAAACCACCACCACCACCACCACCAAGTCAATACTTGGAAAGCAGTTCAGCAGGTACATAGGTCACCTGATTCCAGCCTTCCTCTCTATGAAGGGATATATGACGATTAAATTAAAGAAAATTGTATCTACCTATATCTATCAGCACAGACAAATTGATTACCTTCTTTTCCTCTGTCAACATGTAAGTACTGTAGTTGTATTAAGGAACCAACATATTTTTTGTTGGTTTTACTGTGAAAGCTGAACATGCCTCTGACCTGGACACTTATGCATGACTGGCATCTCTAAACTGCCATGAGACACCTTACTGAGATCTTAATATTTCTTCTCAGCTTTCAAACATACCACTTGGGTCTGGAGATGGGCACAAAATGGAAATCTAGTGTTTTGTTTTGTTTTGTTTCGGGCTTCATTTTGTTTCATTTCATTAAGAACAGATTTTTTAAAAAAGATTTTTTTGTCACCAAATGAAACAATTTGAAAAGCTATACATAATGGGGAGGTTTGCTTTTTTTATTTTTCAGGGAGCCCACTGCCCTAAATCAAACCCTGCTTTGGGTTTAACCCTCCTTAAACCTTCCAATCAATTTGCTTTCAAAGAACCCTCTGTATACAAGCAAAAAAACCTAAGGGCTAGCTGCTGCACAGAGAGAGGGGAGAGATAAGCTCAACAGCTGATAGGCATGGGGAGGAAAGAAAATACAATAAAAATAATCTTCACTGTCCTGCTTAATCAGGAAAGCAAAACAATCAGTTTAAAAATTAAATCAACTTGCAGATACAGAGAGAGCCAGCTCAGGGAAGGGAAGGGAAGAGCTCAGTTCCTGGCTAGCTGCAGGCAGGCAGATCAAGATCAGAGATAAAGAACAGCTGAGGCGTGAAAGGGGAGGAAGGAAAACAAATCAGTCAGTTTAAAAATAAACCTTCTATTCTCAAGATGGCTGGATCAAGTGGCTTCTCGCCACTAGCATGAATCATTTCATTTCCGAAACAAAAAATGGTGTTTGGTTTCATTTCTTGATGACATGCTCTTTGCTGTTTCATTTTGTAACATTTTGTAAGCTTATGAAACAACGAAATAGTGTGCCCTTTTTTATATGGTGCCCATCCCTACTTGTGTCTATTAATATGAACTGTAGTGTTATAGTCTGAATTGGAATGTATATTTGTAGGCATTAAGAACTTTGAAGTGCATAAGGATAAAACTACATTTAGACCTGTGAAAACCAAACATAAAATATTAATGGGATTTTTATTTTGGTTCTTCGTCCTGGGTAAATATCAATTACGATTTGTCTCTTTCAAATTATACATAAACGTCATCCTAGTCATTATTGTATAAAGAAACTATATCAGATATATCAGTCAGCCTTTAGAAGTTATTGCATGAGTTGTCATCAAGTAATTCGGCCAAAAATTAAATTTTCAGTATCAAAAGGAGTATAATTTTGAAGTTATTGGAGTGACAACACCCAAGTCAGAGATTCTGGCTTCCACCTAACCAATCTGAACTGCAATGATTGCCACAAAATCTTGAAGCTCATTAACAGCCACCTCCCCAAGAATTGACAAAATACAAGTACAGGTACTGTATCCATACCACTCTGGGCTAAAATCGTGTACCACGATTCACCGGCGGCTTAGTCTGTTGTTTAAATGTCATAGTATAAACTATAGACTTTCTGTTATAATTAGAGGGAAGAGGCATAAGATCACCTGTTTAGAGTCCCCATGGAAAGATTTATATAATGTTCAGGGTAAAAAAAGATAAGCCAAACAGTTACAAGAGTAGCTGAGAAAATCAACTATCAAAGTTGAAGTCCATGAAGTCACACCCTTGAGTTGACAACAGCTGAGCAGGGCTGTTGAGGACAAGACATTTTGGAAATCAATCATCCATAGGTTCATCATAAGTTGGAAGTGATTTAACAGCATGCAACAGCAGCAGCAGCAATATACTTGACTATACTGCAACTAGAGCTGCAATCTACTTTTCATGTGTGTCTCTGCTCTGTGCCATGGTTATTGATTCCTTCTGTTGTTAGGGCATTGATGCCTTCTTTATAGCACCCTTCTATGCACTGCTACAGTTAGTATTTTCTAGGTTTTCTGTTTATGGACGTCATGGCTTCAGGCTAGACATGGGCACAACTTGGCGAAATTGTCGTTCCCATTTTCGGATATCGTTTCCGTTACATAACGGAAACGGTAACGACAATTAAGCTGCCAGAACTCGAACTCGAACCGAAAAAAGAAAAATTGGGTCTGATTTGTCGTTGTCGTTCCTGGCATCGCGCGGCGATTGCGCGATGCCAAGCGGCACAGAAAAAAAGGTTTAAAAATAAAAAAACCCCGATTCCCGGCCAAAAAAGCAAGCAAAAATATGCCTGCCTGAGGGCACCTACCAGAGGGGTGGTTTCTGGGGGGGGGTCCCCAGCCTTCCCCCCCTCCTGTCCTGGGCTGCTGGTACGAGGCTGGGAGGGGGCATCCTCAGCGTCTCCATTTGCCATGTGGTGCGGGGGGGGGATCCAAAATGGTGTCCGCAATATTTTTTTTTGAACTCGTGGTCCAAAAAACCACCAAAGCACCACAGAAACATGCAAAAATTACCTATTTAAAATGCTTGAATTTTTACAGTAGCAGCAGTGGGTTGTTTTATAGCAGTAAAAGGTCACACTGATTTTATTTTATTTTTATTTTTACTTTATTACACCTGCGCAATGATGGGCTGGCCATGGGATGGGACCATGCAAATTTTTGGACCCATTCTACCAATCGCATGGCCAGGTTTTGACTGACACTTCTGGATGTGCAAGAGGGCATAAAAACCTGAGGCACTCCCAGAAGAGTTGCAGTCCGGGCTTGGATGTGGGTGGGAGAGGGCTGTGTGTAGCTGGCTGCTGTGCTAGACTAGTTTCGATTTCGCGGAGCCTTTAGATTTCAGTTAGGCAGGGAGGGAGGTAATTGATTCAATTGAATTTTTAGGAAATAATAATAATTCCTTTCATTCTCTGTCTGCTGTAGGGAATAGCAACGCAGTTTATTCTTTTTTATTCTCCTGCAGTTTGTTAGGATTTCTTTTCTGATAGTGCTTCAAAGGGGAGGGGAGGTGTGGATTTCTTTTAAAAATTTCATTTGCTTGGTGGCAAGCCAAGGTCCTTTCATACCCTGCCTGCAGCTCTACTGTGGGTGCACTGCCCACTTTGTTTGCAAAAATTGCAATTGCTTTATTCGATGCAGTCTTGTGCAGCAAGTCAGTTTAAAGTGTTTTCCGCCTGCTCTGGGTCATTGCGGGACCCGCGCCCGCCGCCCGCGCTCCCGCGCTCCCGCCCCTTCCCCCTGCAACTGCCGCCGCCCGCCAATGCCCCCCCGCCCCCCCGCCTGCCGCCTAGGGCACAAAAACACCTAGCGCCGGCAGGACGCCACTCGCTGGGACGTCAAATCATGTGAAATCGCGGCAGCGGTTACGACAAACGACAAACGACACGGCAAAATGACAAATTTTTAAAAACTTTCACGAAAAATGGAAACAACCCGAAACGGACCCATCCCGAAAAACGACAACTCGAAAAAAATTTCTGGTCGTGCCCATCTCTACTTCAGGCACCTTCAAATACCAGATAAGAGGAGGAGCAAAGGTCTCAACTAACAGGAGCATGACAAAAGTCATGTAACAGATGTAATGAGATAAGGAAACGGGGAGACTGGGCTGTGCTGGCATATCTAGAAGCCAAAGTTTGGTTGTTTTCTATACTAGTTTATTATCTACAGATGGCACACACTCTAGTCCAATTGCCTAAAAAAGAAGCCCCTTGCTTCAACTTCATTTTAACTCTCTCTTAATGATCTGAAAATTTGAAACTTGGCCAAGTGTAACTATTTTATAGTGTAGGAGAACATTTTTATCACAATGTTCTTTTGTGATTTTATCTGTATGATTTCAAATTAATGTTTTTACTGTTTTAAAAGTTTGGTTTATTGGTAATCCTGTTGTCCCAATTGTTTTCCAAAATCTTGAAAATTCTGCACATTGGAAATCAAGGTGGATTTGATTTAAATCAACTTGATTTAAATCTTGTTTTAATTTTTTTTAAAAAAATGGTTTTTATTTAAATCACTGATTTAAAGCTATTTGGGTTTTTAAAAAGTCATTGATTTTTTAAAAATCATTAATTTTATCCACCCTGTTGGAAATGGCACAAGTTAATGCCTGCAACTCAGGCATTTTGACAAGTTCTTTATTAAAATGTTCTAAGAAGAAGAAAAATCTGACTTGTAAAAATGGTAAAACTTCAATGTGTATGGACCAGATTGCCCCAGCATCTCAAGACTAATTTAAGGCCCAACTGCCCCTACTAGCTAGTAGCTGACAAGGAACTCATTCTTTTCTACATCTTACACATGGCCTGCTAGCTCTTAGATCTTCTGACTCTTAAATCAGGAATCCCCTGAAGTTTCACTTCATGCATTTATCATTAATAAACCCCATCACACAATGCCTTATCACAAAATCCACCTTACATAAGCTGTCACGTTGGGCAACATCATAGAACCATTTCTCAAGCAAGAATTGTTTTTAGAAATGCAGAGGTTTAAAGATGGCCAGCAAGGACCACAAAAGCAAGACAAAGCCACGTTGCTTATTGTGAAATTTCAAAGTCACCGAGAAAAAGCCCAAAAGACAATCTGTTTCTTAAAAGATTAATTCAATCAGCCATGAAATTCTGTAGTGCAGAGTGCTACCTTCCACATTCAGCCCCGTGACCCAGACAACACTAATCCTGACAACTACGCAGCCATGTGGGAAATGTGGAAAAGCTGCACTACTTGTCCAAAGTCCCTGATATTTACCATTAATTTCAAGCTAAGCAATGTTTTCATGATTCTGGACAAAGTTGTCGACGTACAATTTGGAGGCATAAAGATCTGCCACTATGAAAAATAAATGTCCTTAGTTTCTATAAATTTGGGGGAAGGGAACGATTGGTTGGTTTCTTCCACTGCCATATGGTTTACTTGAACTGCTGCCATGTGATATAATTTGGATAGTGTTGTCATATCACCCATCTGGTTAGATTTTACTCATACCCATTTGGGTACTGGCAGAATCTTGCCCCACCTCCTGTGCTCTCCAAGGCAGAGGAAGCTGTCTCATCCTCTCCTTACCTACCTGCTTGCCTGATTATCATGGTTCAGCTCCTTCATGGATTTCTGCCTCTCCTCCAAAGTTTCCACTAAGACATAGTTTAGAGTCTGTGTATGTGTACATGTGCACCCTGCATTTCTGAATTTGTGACTATACTACTGCCAATGAGTGCAGTCATCAGCAGGTCAACAGAATATTACATGAACTGTATGGATGAAAAACTCTGGGGAAATATATTTGTGGGAATTCTTAGTCTCCATCTGTTTTGCAGACAGATGAAATCTATTTCAGAATTGCCTCCAAACTATGCAAAGAAAGGGGCAAAGCCATAACAATGAAGACTTACTGAGGTATTATGGGAACAGTAGTTCCAAAAAAGGACCTTTTTCAAGGTATGGCAATAGGTACCTCACTGAATTTCCTCCTTTGTGAAAAGTTTACATCTATGATATTTAGGGTGCCTTCTAAATCTACAGTTCAATAAATTGATGGTTCTATATTCTCCAAGAAAGAAAGAAAGAAAGAAAGAAAGAAAGAAAGAAAGAAAGAAAGAAAGAAAGAAAGAAAGAAAGAAAGAAAGAAAGAAAGAAAGAAAGAAAGAAAGAAAGAAAGAAAGAAAGAAAGAAAGAAAGAAAGAAAGAAAATGTTCTATTTTCTCTTCTAGATGTTTCTAGAAGCTCCCCTAAGTACTGTCATGAGAAGAGAATGAGTTGCCAAAACAAGAGAGGAGTAGGAGTAGGAATATAAATTATGACAAACTTTTGCTTCTAGTTGTAATTGTTAGGAATTATACTGAAAAATTATAATGTGATTTTCAAAGAACTATATCTGGTTTGAGTTACTTACATAGATTTGTACCCTACTAAATTAAATATTTATTTGTTACGTTTATATCCCGCCCATCTTCTGAAATGGAAATAGGTCTTACTTACACCACAGCAAAAGCACACAGGAAGTGGATGTATCTGTACCTTTTGTGATGCTGAGATTTGCACAATACCTTTGCGGGTGACTACATAGACATTTAGCCTGCTGTTTGGTCTGCTGTGGGGATGGGGTGGTTTACTCTTTTGCCTGTGATCAGGTGGCATTTTTTCCTAAAATGAAACAGCCTGCCCCCAGAGTATTCCTACCTGCACCTTTCTGAGTCCTTATCATGGGCTACTGTTTTATAGATGTAGGTAGGATCACTCTGTTTTGAGGAGATGTCATCACACGGTGACAGAACCAAAGTGGAGCTTGCTCCTTTTAATTTGTCAGGTGGTTTCAGTTTCTCAATACAATTAGTGGCTTGAACACATAGCTAAACCACTTAATGATGTTTTGGGAAACTGGAAGATTAAAAACTTCCTTCCTTTCTCTGCTCTTCTGTAGAACAGGCATAAAGAATCAAAGCTTTAAAATAAAGTCAATTAGTGCAGCAGTAATGCACTGTACCTTTTAGAGATAAAAAAATTGAAGACTTCCTCCCAGAAGCGGGAAAGACAGAAGGGGCAAGGCAGGTTCCCTCCTCTCTCTGGATTTTCTTAAAAGAGGTTTAAAGAAGTTACTTGTTACTCATTATATTAGTAAAATGCTTATTTAGAGACATATTGGTGGCACTCTTCAGCATAAGTTTGGAGCTGACTGGACAGCCACCTCAGTTCTCAAAATCACCAGGGTCGATGTTTGCTGTATTAGCCAGTATATCTGCTAGCAAAGGTGGTAGTGGCAGCATTGGCGGCAGAATCCATACAAGGCTAGGCCAGCTTTCCTCAACTCAAGAAATCCAGAGGCAAAGGATAAAGGCTGGCAGGGACTTGTCTCTCTCCCTCTCCCTCTCCCTCTCCCTCTCCCTCCTCCCCTCTCTCTCTCTCTCTCTCTCTTACACACACACACACACACACACACACACACACACACACACACACACACACACACACACACACACACACACACACACATTCAAACAACATTAAAGGAGGTGAACAAATTATGCCATGTTGATGCATAGAGCCAGCCTGTGTAACCTTGGGCAAAGTTATAGATGTGAAGGCCTGGAAAAAAACTGGGATTTTTTTTTGGGGGGGTGAGTTTTGCTGTTTTTTCCTGAAGCCATTTTTGGGGTTTTTTTTTTTTTTGGAAAAATTGAAAAAATTGAAAAAAGAAAAAGAAAAATGATTATGGAATATTTTAATTTAACATGATGAATAAAATATTTTAAGACAGTGTGTTCAAGTATTTTCCAAATCATCTCTTAAAATATACATACTATCAGTATGCATGGTATATGTAATTAGTATTCTAATTTCTGTGTTCTTAGAGAAAGCAAGTCCTAGGTTACAAACTGAACTCTCCAGTGCAAGAACAAGATGCATTTCTTAGGAGGTGCTACTATTGTCACAAGAAAAAGAAAAAGGTTTCACTGTTGTTTTGTCATGTTGGTGGGTATGTTTGGTTCTGTTCTGTCCTCACTACCACTCCCTTCTATATATTTCCCCCCCCCTCTTCAATTATTTTTTATGAGAATGAGGTTTTTATTTTATTTTTATTTAATACTGTGGAGAGGAAATATGAATAATTGTTACCTCTGGATTTTTAAACATTGTTTTGTAGAGGTTTTTTTGTTTCACATAAATTAGATAACAGTTCAGGAGATTGTTACTTCATTTGTTAACAATTACAAGTATATATTTAAAAAGTAAATTCTATTTGTAACCCCCTGCCCTTTTGCGGTTCATATATTGTGGTCTCGGTATATTCTGGGACCGCAGTATGTGAAAAAAATTTCCCCTGGGGTAAGCTGGAGAGGCCTGTATCACGCCTTCTGTACTTATCCCAGGCCTGGTGCTGCCCTAAACAATCCTCCAACAGCCTTCCTGGGCCTGTCAGAGGCCTCAAAAGTGCTTCTCGCTGAACCAGAAGAAACCTCCAGAAAACCAGAAGTGGCATCCAGATGTCTAGAAAGCACTTTTGGGGCCTCTGAAGGCCTTTATAGGCATGTCAAAGGCCTCAGAAATGCTTTTCAGTGAACCGGAAGTTCACAAATGCCTAGAAAGGCCCTTATATGCCCTAAAAAGTCATTTCTAGTGATCCAGATGTCACTTCCGGTTTCCTGGAAGTCACTTCCAGTTCGGTGATAAACACTTATGGGGCCCCCAATGGGCTCAGGAAGGCCCTCGGAGACCCGTTCGGGGCAGCGCAAGGCGTGGGGTAAGTACAAGAGGCCCCAGCCAGGCCCCCCTGATAGATGGGGGTTACTGTAGTTTAATATGCTAGTTGTGAAAATTTTATGCAAAGTCAATTTGTCCATAGACATAGTTTATGTTGCTAAAGTAACAGAATGACTTTCAAGCTGAAATTTTTTTCCAATTTCTTCCCCAAAAATTTCCAAAAAAAAAATTCTGGAAAAGAAACCCGGGGGGGGGGTGTTCCAAGCTTCAAGGTTTCTGGAAATTTTGTATCTCTGGGCAAACTACACAAACCCAAAATTTATTTCTTTTTCTAGACCATTTTTTTAAATTATAAGCCATCTGAAGAACTTTTCTTAATAGGTATCACATACATGTCATAAATGAATAAAGATGCTGTGTAGTGAGAGAGGGGAATCATGCTTAGTTTGCAATAATACAGATTCTCAGCCATGTGTAGAAATCCTTGCAGATGGTTCACTGGCTGCCTGTATCCACACACCCTCATAATAGAGCAAAGCTATTTTTTGGAGTTCATGAAAGAATGAAGGACATTCATGTTGCCATAGTTATTTCAGATGTTTTGATCAGGAAAGCTGAGTTTGAATTTGGGGAGGCTTGGTATACGTGAAGGAGTAAAGAGTGTTTTTAACAAATCTGGAATCATTGCATTAATGTCTGAAACATATGTTCATGTCTATATGGGCATGGCAGTTATTTCCAAGATCAAAACAAAACAAAAAACAGTAGTCAGAAAAATATTCCATAGTGACTGAATGAAGCAACTGATATGGGAATTTATTTTCTGCCATTGATATATTTTGTGACAGACTGACAGGCACATTTTGAATGTCTTGCCTCAGCTTTTCACTAGCAGCTTAATATAAGAATGTGACAATTTGTCAGGAATTTTCTGTCATACCTGAGAACAATATTGGCTCACAATCCCTCCCACCTTTCTCAATTTCTACATTTTTTCTGCACCCACATAAGTCAAGTTCAAATGGTAAGACTTTCTTGAGTAGGAATCTTTCAAGGCCCTAAACCACAAAGAAAAACATAATGTCATCATGTAGAATAATTTGTTTAAGAATGACATTTTCCAAATAAGTGGTGATAGCTGATTTCCAAAAGAAATCAAAGTGGAGTGATATTCCAGGATGAAAGGCTGAGATATAAAGCTTGTGGTGAGGCCATTAAGCTCCCCCTTCTCCAAAATAAACAAATAAATAAATGAATTTTTAAAAAATCTAGCCAAGAAAAAAAATCTATTAAGGGCATGCACATTTCCCCATAGTATTGGTGTGAAAGACAGATTATTTCCAAAGCAGATTAAGTGTGGAGTGGTCACATTTTTTAAAGAGCTGCTAAATTTGGAAGCTTTCAAATGCAGTACTAATCTTCTAAAGAGAAGAACAACAGCAAGTTGCTTTTCTTTTGCATGGTAAGTACTAAAAGAAAGATAAGAACTTTCAAAAAAAATTCCTCCAAGTGATCTTGCTAGGGGAAATATATGAGGGCAAGAAGAAAAGTTGTTTGTTTGTTTTCCTCTCATCTTTGGAAAGAATGAGAAGGTGTGAGATTAACATCTCTAGCTAGGTGCTTCTTGAGTTATAGTATAATATTTCAATCAGAAGTCAATCTTACTGAGTTCAATGGCATTATCTTCCAACTGAAGGTATCAAGGATGTTTGAGGAATTAAAGATTTTTAAAACCAAATCCCTTTACTGCAAGCTCTATGGTGAATTCAGATTTGATATTTTTACTGTAGACCAGGCATGTCCAAAGTCAGGCCCGGGGGCCAAATGTGCCCTATTTTTAAATTTCGAGCGGCCCACAGACTCTTCTCCCCGCCAGCTCAGCCTGTCACGCATCCCTGCCAGCTGGCCCCTCCCCACACTGGATGGAAATGTCAGCTTGCAGTTTTATGGTTTGCCTGCCCTCCCTGCCTCTGTTCCTCCCCCCCCCCAGCCACCTGCCCAACCTACCGACCCCTGGCTCCCTTGCTGCAGCGTCCTCCCCGCCTCCTTCCATGTTATAGACACTTGTCCAAAGTCCAGCCCAGAGGCCAAATGTGGCTGAATGGTGGGCCCCCAGACATTTTCACCTCACCAAATCTGGCCCTCCTTGCAAAAAGTTTGGACACCCCTCTTCTAGACACATGAAACAATTGCTCAATCCATTTTATTTTATTTATTTTAGAGTATTTTTACCCTGTCTTTCTCCTCGGACAAGGATTCAAGGCAGCTTACAGTCCAGTACAATTAAGACATGTTCAAGTAAGGAGCCTCGTGGCGCAGTGTTTAAATGCCTGTACTGCAGGTAAAACTGTGCACATGACCTGGGGTTCAATCCCAGGTAGCAGGCTCACGGTTGACTCAGCCTTCCATCCTTCCAAGGTCAGTAAAATGAGTACCTGGCTTGCTGGAGGGGGGGCAATGTGTAGCCTGCGTACTGTAATTAAAACTGTAAACCACCCAGAGACTGCTTGAAGTGGTATGGTGCAGTATATAAGCAGAACACTTTGCTTTGCTTTGCTTTCAAGTATTAAGAACAGAGAATTGAGGAACATCTTACAGCATTAAAAGACTACATTACATTAAAGCTACAAGGGAATGTGAGCAGTTAAAAGGAGAGTAAAATTCCATGTATTATTTATATACAGTGGACCCTTGTATAACAAACAGTTTGTTTTATTTTTAATTTTATTATTATAGTGTTTATTGTATTGTTTTTGCTTTGTTGCTTTGTTGCCAGGATATTTGGTTATCGTTTTCGATTTTCAGTTGTCTTATTTTTGTTTTTGTTTTGTTTTGTATTGTATTGAATTTTTGGTGGCCTTGGTATTTTTTTTTTCCTTCCCCTTTATTTCTGGTATTGTTAGGTTTGGGCCCTTGGCCGTTTGAGATCTCATGGAGCCCGCCGGGTGCCCCATTAGGGTTGTGTCGGGCCGTGGGAGATACGCCGTGGGCTGGCAGGTCGATCGGATTAGGAGAACTCGGGACAGACATCTATTGCCTGTCCCCCGTTCTGATCCGTCGGCTCACCGCCAAATGGCTGGGATCCAAACCGCCTGTTCCCCTGACCTGTCCTGCCTGCTTATTAATGCCAGGTCGGTACATAATAAGATCCCCCTTATCCACGATCTCATCGTGGATGAGCGTGCCGACCTGGCTTTCATCACGGAGACCTGGGTGGGCGAGGGAGGTGGGGCCTCCCTCACCCTCCTTTGCCCCCAGGGCTACCGTTTGCAGCAGCTGGGCAGGTCAAAGGGGAGGGGTGGCGGGGTGGCTATGGTCTTCAGAGACTCCTTTCATGTCAGTAGATCCGCGATTTTGGTGAGTCCAGGTTTGGAATGTCTCCACCTTATGGTGGGTCATAGGGACAGGTTTGGGGTAGTGCTTGTGTACCGTGCTCCCCGCGACCCTGCGCTATCCCTTCCGGAGCTCTCCGAGTTCATCTCGGCGGCACTTTTTGAGGTCCCCCCGCCTATTGGTGTTGGGGGATTTCAATGTGCACGCCGAGATTGGGCTGTCTGGAGCAGCTCTGGAATTCATGGAGTCCATGGCCTCCATGAACCTGTCCCAATTAGTCATCGGACCCACTCATACTGGTGGACACACCCTGGACCTGGTTTTTGCCTCCACATTGCGGGGTTTTGATCTGGGGGTCGGGAGGTTGTTGGCCCGGCCCGTGTCATGGTCAGATCATTATCTGCTGACTTTCTCTCTTGCGGTAGCCACCCCGCCCCGCAGGGAGCCGGGCCCGTCCATCTGGGCCCGCCCCCGGGGGCTCCTGGACCCCGTGCGGTTCTCGGAGGCCCTCGGGGATGTACCAGACGGTTTGGATGACGATCCGGCCGACTCCCTAGCCCAACGGTGGTTTGAGGAGGTGGCTGGGGCTGTCGACCGGATCGCCCCCAAGCGCCTGATCCGATGCCGAGCCCGTTTGTCCCCTTGGTTTACCGAGGAGCTACGGGCGATGAAGCAAGAGCGGAGAAGGCTAGAGAGCAGATGGCGGAACGCTCGGACGGCTCAAAATTGGGCTGCGGTAAAGGCGTCGAACGGTCGCTACTCCCGTGCGATAAGGGCGGCTAGGAGATCTTTTGCCGCCCTGAGAATTGGTGAGGCCTCGAATCGCCAGGCGGAACTTTTCCGTGTGGTCCGAGACCTCACCAATCCCGCTCCGCCGGGGCCTCCTCCTAGTGATTTCACTAGTGAGTCATTCGCAGCCTATTTTAAATTTAAGATAGAGGCCATCCGTTCCGAGCTGGATGCCGGTTGCCCTGATACGGCCCCTGTCATGGCCAGTGTCGGGCCGCCTCGGTCGCCTCGGTTTGTTGAGTTTGGGCCTGTAACACCGGTGGATGCCTCCAGGGCACTGGGACATTGCAGGCCTGCGGCCTCTCCGTTCGACCCTTGCCCTTCCTGGTTGATTAAGAGCGCAGGGGGGAGCATGCCGAAATGGGCTTCACTGATTGCCTCAACCTCCTTCAGGGACGGGATTTTGCCCAGTCTTCTGAAGGAGACGGTGGTGAAGCCCATTATTAAAAGACCTGGCTTGGCAGTGGACGATTTGTCCAACTATCGTCCCATAGCCAATGTTCCCTTTTTGGGCAAGGTGATCGAGCGAGTCGCCGCCCTGCGTCTCCAGTCGTTCCTGGAGGAGAACCATGTCCTGGATCCTTTCCAGTCCGGGTTCAGGCCGCGTCATGGAACCGAAACGGCCCTGGTCGCGCTGCATGATGATCTGTTGAGGAGGGCTGACAGGGGTTGCTCTACCCTGCTGGTCCTTCTCGACCTGTCAGCGGCTTTCGATACCGTCGACCACGGTATCCTGCTGGAGCGGCTCTCTGAGGTTGGGATTGGAGGCCAGGCCTTGGCCTGGCTCCGGTCCTTCCTTGGGGGCCGCACCCAGCGAGTGAGCTTGGGGGGTGAGTTGTCGGCTCCCTGGACACTCTCTTGTGGGGTGCCTCAGGGGTCGTCACTCTCCCCAATGCTCTTTAACATCTATATGAAGCCACTGGCCGAGATCATCCGGAGTTATGGAGTCTGCTGTCATCAGTACGCTGATGACACGCAGCTCTATCTCTCCTTTTCCACCGATGCAGTGGAGGCCGTCGCGACCCTTGATCGTTGCCTGGCTGCGGTTCTGGACTGGACCAGGTCCCACAGGCTCAGGCTCAACCCGGGTAAGACCGAGGTTATGTTCTTTGGGGGCCCGTCGGAGGGGTACTGTGGCCCTCTTCCCAGTCTGGATGGGTCCGCCCTCCAGCTGGCGCAAAGAGTGAGGAATCTGGGCGTCGTCCTGGACCCGGATCTGACCCTGGAACCCCAGGTGTCAGCCGTGGTCAGGTCGGCCTTTACCATCTTAGGCTTATCGCCCAGATTCGCCCGTACCTCGATGAGGGCTCCTTGAGGACTGTGGTACAGGCACTGGTCATGTCGAGGCTGGATTACTGCAACGCCCTCTACATGGGGCTCCCCTTGAACCTTGTTCGGCGATTGCAGCGGGTCCAGAATACGGCGGCCAGGCTGGTGGTTGGTGCGTGTCGCTATGACCGTGCCACCCCCATCCTGGCTCGCCTACACTGGTTACCCGTTGCCTCCCGAATAAGGTTCAAGGTGTTGGTTTTGGTTTACAAAACCCTCCATGGCTTGGCCCCAGCATATTTGGCAGAGCGTCTCTCCCGACAATTAGACCTGGCCCGACCCACCCGAGCTTCGGCGGCCTTATCACTCCGGACGGTCACACCGAGGGACGCCCATAAGGCGGGTACTCGGGGGCGGGCTTTCTCGGTAGTGGCCCCGTCCATCTGGAATAAACTCTCTAGTGATTTACGGCTGGCTCCATCGCTGGAAGCTTTTAAGAGGAATCTCAAAACTATCCTCTTCCGAGAAGCTTACGGCAATGTCTAAGGTCCCATTTGTTGTTGTTGTTTTTATTATTATTATTATTATTATTATTATTATTATTATTATTATTATTATTATTATTATTATTATTATTATTATTATTATTATTATTATCCCGCCAAATTTCTTTTGGTCATTGCTGTTTTGTTATTGTAGTTCACAATTGTTCTTGCTGTTTTAATTTTGATACTGTAAACCGCCCAGAGTCCCCATTGTGGGAATGGGGCGGTATACAAGTGTAAATAATAAATAAATAATAAATAATAATAAATAAGTATAACATAAAATTTGTACAACATAAAAAATTCCGATGATAGGGGAAATTTGCTTAACATAATTGTCTATGGGGAGTAGCTATACAACATAAACATGGGAATAACTCAATTTTCAATGCATTCCTATGGGAATTTGTATAAAGGAAAAATTGCTTAACATAATTTCATTTGGAATGAATTAATTCCTTTATACAAGGTACCACTGTGTTTATTTATATATATATTTCTGTACTGCCCATCTTCTGAAGGCATTCCAGGCAGTTTACAACAAACACATATACAATCAAATCAATAATCAAGGGATCAGTAAGATTAAAATAAAATATCAAACACATAACCCCCCCAAATAAAACTAATAATGATCAATCAAGGTAAAGTTGTGAGTGATGGAAACTAACATTGAAAACATAGTGTCAGTGTAATCACACAAGGTTATAAGTGGTTATAAACACAAAGTCTATGTGATCCTAGAGATTCATATATAAGACACATAATAATTCAGGGAAAGTTTGTCTGAAGAGAAAGGTCTTTGCCTGTTTCCGGAAAAACATCAGAGATGGGGCAGTTCTGCGCTCTAGTCGAAGAGAGTTCCAGAGTCTGGGCACAGCAGTCGAGAATTCCCTTTCATGTGTTCCCACGTGACGTACCTGTGAGGGTGTTGGGATGAAGAGAAAGTCCTCTCCTGATGACCTTAACATCCAAGCCGGTTCATACTGTGAGATTCAATCTTTGAGGTAGCTTGGACCCAGGTCGTACAGTGCTTTGTAGGTCAAGGTCAGTACCTTGAAATGTGCCCGATAGCTGATTGGCAGCCAGTGGATTGAAGATATTTTAGAAAGTATTGCAACATTAGCATCAACATTTTCATGACATTTCTGTTAATATGCACTCAATAAAATGATCCTCTACAGTGCCATCCATTTATTAACCCTCCTCGGTCCATTTCTCTTATGATGCTGAATGTCAACAGCCATAAAGCCTGCTATCAAGGCATTACACCAGCAAATAACAGAGGACGGCTTCCTTCCCGACTTCACACTTCAACTGATGTGCCCATTACTGACCACTTGCAGAGAAAACAGTTTGTAGCTATAATTTAAAAAGAAACAGGATGGGTCGCATATTAACTCTTTGTTAAATCAGTATTCCATCTTTCCAACAATAGGATGCTCAGAGTGACTAACAACAAAATACAACATAATCAAACAATTAAAGTTGGTAGGCAAAGCCTCAATAAAATAACCAAGTAAAAAATAATATAAACAACACATCTTAACTGCTGAAAGTGAAAACAAGTTAACACTGGAGGCACACCTTAGTTTTCACACACATCATTCTAGTTCTGTGTCAATAAAAGCAAGCTGTCTTCTGAGAAAGTCATCTTTTGTATTTCAGTATGAGTCACTAGCCCTATTCAGTCACTACTTAATTGGTCCTTACCAACACACTTAAAAAAGACCACCTACATCCTCCACTCCATATAACTTCCAGTGAGTGACATATCTAAAGAGGAGAGATTCCTGCTAGTGTACAGTGTGTAGGTGAAGAAGACAAAATGCATGATTAACAGTAAAAAAAACAAAATGGTTCACAGAACCTTCTCAGGATCTGCAGTGATGTAATTGAGAGAGTATCATCTTATAAATACTTGGGTTGCTTTCTCAAAGATAACTGGGATCCTTCATGTGAAATTAGTTGTAGAATTGAGCAAGATAAAAATTCCTTCCAAAAAATGAGGAAAGTCTTGACAAACCAGGACTTATCTATCAGGCTTCGTACATGAATACTTCAATCGTATGGATTCAGCATACTTCTCTATGGTGTTGAAAATTGGGCCCTTACAGACACATTATGTAGGAAGCTGGAAGCACTTGAAACGTGGACCTATAGATGAATTCTGAAGATACCTTGGACAGCCAGAGTCACTAGTGTGGCTGAATAACAATGTATGAATAAAAAGTTAGACATCTTGAATACTGTAAAGAGAAGAAACCTGCAGTATTTCAGACACATAATGTGCAATAAGGAATACCATCTGCTGCAAGATATCCTTCAGGAAAAAAGAGACTGGAAACATGGCCCAGGGCATAGAACAGTGGCTCTCAACCTGTAGGTCCCCAGATATTCCTGGACTGCAACTCCCAGAAGCCTCCACCACTTGCTGTGCTGGAAGGGGTTTCTGGGAGTTGCAGTCCAGGAACTTTTGGGGACCCACAGGTTGAGAACCACTGGCGTAGAAGAACATTCTGGCTTAAGAACTTAAGACAGTGGTCCACAGTGAACACAGCTGCTCTGTTTAGAATAGCTTTAGATAGAAACCAGTTCATGCTACTGATCGCCAACGTTCTACGAGGACATGGCACTTGAAGAAGATGTAGTGTAGGTTCGTCTTGTGAGTAAGACCCTCAGTTGTCCAAGGTTCTTGCTGTGATGAAAAGTCTATATATCAGCAAACTTTTCTTTTATATGAACACGCTGCTCACAGAATGGAGAAAGTGATGACAGAGAAGAAAAAGGGTAGACATGCACTCAGAAGTGTTCGAACCAGGTGAATCTTGACTGAGTAAGTCTGTTATTTTCTTTTTCTTGATGTGAAGTAAGTCTGTTATTTTCTTTTTCTTGATGTGAAGAGGCAAATCTTGGAATCAGAAGATGGAACAGACAGCCTTCTTCAAGGTTTCTTATTGTAATGTGCTATCACACTGCTCCCAACTAAATAGTGTTTCTGAGTTATCTGAGATGCTCAAGGGGTGATTCAACATTTCCACCTCACAGTGAATCTCATGGCTGAAAGGGGATTTGAACCTATATCTCCAGATCTTTATCCTTTCTACTACCCTACTATAGAGCTCTCAAGAGGCAAGTATTATGATGTAATCCTATGATTTTGTATTTTAGGGTTTAGCTTGAAGAATTTTCAGCAGACTTTAAATGTCCCCTTCCAGATTTTCAACAATTAAAAAGGTGGGCTTTCTGCTAAAGTTGCTCTTAAGAGTGGCATCTGATTAGCTGCATTATCCATGTGCCCATTTCCCAGGTGCCCCTTAACCACCTAATAAGCACGAAACCTGTGTCAACAGGGCTTACGGGCTACATGCTTTCAGTATAAGTCTGCACATATGCAGATCTGATTGGTCACATAACAGCATGATGTTATGTGGAGTATGTGATCCTGGACTGTCAGTGAATAAAATACAGAAGAAAGCAATGAAACAACCACAGAATGATGAAAAAGTGGCTAAACAGGCAGAATGCAAAGGGTGTTCTATAAGAAAGTGGCATTACAATTAATTAGTTGTAAGTTTGTGTACAGCAAAAAAGGGGCAGCATGTCCATCTTAATCTTCACTTTCTTCAAAATGTATGTGATGCTGATGATTGTGACAACAGCAAAGATGGCAGCAATGAGCTGCAATTTCTTAATGGAACATCACATTTCCAGTAAGAGGTTCACAGGTATTACATGCCTCAATGAGTCTGGCAAGAAACTGATGCTAACCCTGTCCACTTCTACCAAGGGGGAAGGCTTTGGCTGGTGGCAATGAAAGGAACTGTTGCCATCATATTCCTCCTAGCTCTGCTGCAGCAGGCTGTTTCTTAACCAGAACGTGAAAACAGTGCATCGCTCGCAGCACCATAAGCACTCTGTCTTACTACTTTTATATCTAGCAAGGGCATAACAATGTAGCGTTCAAAAAACACTGTAAAGCAACAAATGTTGCTTTATTACAAAATGTCTTACAAATGTTAGAACTAAAAAAGTGAGTTGAGATCTGTGACCAGAAAAACAAATTTAAAAGTAGGTTAGGTGATACCTTTCTTGGTCACTACTAAAACAAAAAATGGAAGCTACGCTTTCGATAGCAACTTGCTATCTTTATCAAAGCATTGTACCAAAAATGCAGTCTTGATAGAAGGTGTTGTCTATCAGGCGCTGAGAATCTTTTTGGTGAGATGGAAAACACCACACGATGGTATCAGGAGGCAGGCGGGTGTTAAAGCAACTTCAAAGTCCCGGATACGGTCTAACAAACAAACAAAGCAGCATAGTCCTTGATAACCCCCCTGCTCCACCATTTGTATTACAAATGTTGTAATTAGAGAAAGGCACGAAACGAACAATTTTTCGTTTCCATTTTCTTTTTTTGTTTCGTTACGTAACAAAACGACAAACGAATTTTGTCTCTAAAATGAAACGAAACGAACAGAAACACCGGAAATTTTGTCGTGCGTTTCGTTTCCGTTACTGCAACATGAGTGAATTGCTTAAAATTCTTTTAAAAAATCACAAAAATTTGAAATAAATGGTAATGAAATGGTAACAAAACGAACAAAACGAAAATGATTTTTTTGCAAAAATTCGTGAAAAACGGAAACGAACCGAAACGGACCCTCCAAACGACAAACGCCAAACGAAATGCCATTTTTTTATTCGTGCCCATCTCTAGTTGTAATACAAGTTATTACAGTGGTACCCCGACTTAAGAGTAGTTCGACTTAAGAGCATGCATTCGGAATGGATTAAATTTGTATGTTGAAGTACCACTGTATTTTGCTTTTTCTAATAAATAACCTGGCACAAACACCAATAGGATTCCAATCAGCATCTAAATGTTATCTTTTCATCTTACTTTTGGGCAACAAATAGTGTATCAGGGAACATTAAGCATGACATGCGAGTCCTTTTCTTTCATGTCTTCTTTCTTTTATCCCCCAAAAGGCAACAACTAATGTAAGAACTTTTTACAACTGCTATGGTAACAGTCATGCGTTAGCCAGAGGCAGAGGATCAGTGTAACTAATTGCACCGAGAATTGTTTTCAAAAAGTCATATTTCATGCTCTGCCTGTAACCCCTTCACCAGAAACATAACTAATGGTGCCTTCCTCTACTTAGCCCATGGCACTTTTATGGCCTAGTGTATGTCACTTCTGCACATGTGTTGTAAATGGCTGCTTTAGAGACACCAGAGGAGGGGTCACTCTTTCTGGCTTATGACTAGACTTTGTTACAAAGCTTTCCTTTAGAAGTTATCTCAAAGTAATATTCTCAAGGAGGGGAGATTTTTTCCCCAGCTGAAATATTCAACTGGCCCTTGCTAATGACAAGAGGTTCAATGCACAGTGAGCTGGCACAAATTAATGATCTGTTTTAAGCTTGCTGACTGCTTGCTCAACTTCATTACATGAGTGTCTGGCCATTGTTCAGCCTCTCTTAATCAAAGAGGTATTTGGAACTGATACAAAATGCAGAACTGTAAAAGTGAGGAATTAAATTAGGACCTGGTCCTGAGGATTTCAAGGCAGTGAGAATATGGCTGGTAGGCTCCTTAATGTAATCCTGCATTTCATAGAAACAAAAGCCCCCGGAGCCATTTCCCGTATAAATTATGCAGCCTTGCCTGTACATTTTTAAGGGCTGTGAAGGCTTTCAAAATAATAGGTGTGCCGAAGGATGGTGGTGTCACCCAAAATTCAGACTCTTAGGGGTGTGAAGAAATGCCCTCGGGATTTGCTTAGGATTGGGACAGGTTATAAAGGAACAGTCTGCCAAAGATTGCCCAACTCTTCTGATGGATCTGGCTTACAGTGTAAGAGTGAGACACCAAACACTGTGCAGCAATTTGCTTTCTGCTCTTTGCACAAGACATCTCTATCTTTCTCTTTGTGAAGCTCAGCACACACATTCTGATTGTTCACAGAGACACAAAGAACGCTTCTGAATAGAGTCGCCAGAATTTGTTAAAAGTGCTCTTTATGATCGTGTGCAATGTAGCACTGCAAAAACAACACAGCAGGCTAAAAAGAGTTTGGGATGGCACTGCCAGAATGAATAGAACCTCCTCTAACCTAAACTCGTTCAGGAACCTGCTGCCTAATAGCTATCCCACATTCCATTCTCCTTTGTCCTTGTGTCAGTGGCAAAGGAACACAATTATGTCCTACTTGCTTTGCAGGGACTGTTAAGATATAGAAAGATTGTTATTAAGTGCACTCTTAATCCTCTTTTCTTCTGACTAATTATAGCTGATTCCATCCGCTTTTCTTTTTATGACACACTCTTCATACCCTTTATTATCAACCATGTGCTTCTCTGACTCCCTCAGTTTCTGAACATTATACTTTGAGCCTCTCTTTTTAAACCGGGTATTCCTGCTGTGACACAGAATTCTAGATATTCTGTTTCTGTGGAAATTGCTTGAGATAGCACATATGTATTTATTTATTTTACAAGAACATCACACTAACTATCCTTTATTTTTGTTGCCATTTTATACAGCATCTGCACTTGTGAGTCCAAAGTTTTCACAATTAGAGATAGGACATGGAAAAGAGCAACTAAGAACTCGGATCAGTTCCTATGTTTCATGTCCATTAGAAGCTAAAATGTTAATTTCCTCCTTAGAACATCCTTGCGGCACAGTGGTTAAACTGTTGTATGTACTGCAGTTAAAACTCTTCAGAGACTCTTATCTAGTGAGTTGCTCCACCCTCCACCCACTTGGATCTGGGCACTCATTATGCTGATTAATTGCATTTTGCCATCATGAAGTCTCAGCCTGATGTGTATTTTTTTTTCCTGCCAGAAATATGGTAAGGTACATTTTCCGAGGCAGTAAACCATTCTCAAATTCAGCGATGGCTCTTCGGTTAGCCACCAGCCTATCCTAGAAAGGAAAGTTGATGGAAAGCATCCATTTTAGGTTGCAACACTCATCTTTCCCAGTTTAGGCATGTTTAGGCTGGTTCTTCTATTCAAACTCCATCTCTTGGCAGTGAGCCCTGCCACTGGGCTCTGCCACCATGCCAGGACCTCTGGTGACAATGTGGTGGAAGATAAATGCCTGACAGGATATAGAGTCCCTACATCTTAGCTTTGATACTTATGTGTTATACTGTTCTAGCACTGAATGTCGCATGTAGCATTGAGTCAATGCAGGAATGCTAGTAGAGATTATACCTACAGGTTTCTTGGCACTTGTTACCTAGTAATACACGGTTTTTACTTCTTCCTTCCCCAGCCTCACTACTTCTATCATTCCCTGAGCTTTCCTTTACCATTTCCTTGGCTATCTGTTATATTTTTCAAATTATCTGGAAATATACCTTGTCTGTTTTGTGCTCTGTACTGTAGCTATTGCAATACTAGCCCTGACTAAAGGTTACAAGTGTAGCATGGTAGGTATTGCATTTCTGGAATAAATAACAGGATCACTTTGCCGCATGAAGTTTAACAAGAAATGCATTTGTGATCAGGGAGAGCTGGTGTGATGGAGGCTTGAAGCATTTTACTAATGCACAAAGCTAAGGGAAGAGTAAAAACATGAAATCAGATGCTCACGGCTTTGTCACAGGCAGCTTAATACAGCCATTAACGCATGAAGTCCTTATGCATTTAACAAGCGATTAGTAATCGATGTCTAGATGTTCAGCCATTATGTGCAAATACCTTCCATAATTAGAAGAGCCATTATCTTCACTTAAGCCCATAATGTTCCCCTACAAGCTAGATGACTACCACAAATGTAAAGCACATTCCTCGACTGCTCACTCACAGGAATATGTTAGGTGATCCCCAGTGTGTGAGAGAGTGGGAAATAGAGGAGAAAAGACAACCCCTGAGGAATCAGTGTCTTTTTCAAACCCATACACAGTGGGTGGGTGGGTGGGTGGGTGGGTGGGGTTCCTCCCACTCAATACTTGCTTTGGGATAACTTTCTTTCAGTAAAAACAAACATTTGGCAAAGCTATGATTTGAGGGGTCATTAAAATGCAATGGACCACATCTCCCCAGATTGCCAATGTTGTCTGGGGAACATGAGAATCCCAAAACAGCACTGCCAGTCTCTGGGTGGCAGAGTGGGAATCTCAAAACAGCATTGACAGTCTATGGGTGTAATCTTTTTACCTCAAGCAACAAGGGTTTCTAATGAGGGAGCATAGGCATCCTAAATCCTCACCTCTTACCACATTTAAGATGCCATTAGATCTCAACACATGCAAATTATCCAGTGCGCATCTACATAGGCCAGTGCTTGAAAATATTATTTTTGGGATTTATTAAAAAAAAACTTTTTCCATTTCTGGGAGGGTATCCATGTTAGTCCTTTCAAGAATTGCAGGCAAAAATCAAAGAAAAACAAAACAAAAGACATAAAACATGTGGCACCTTAAAGACTAACTTTCATAGTTTAATGTAATGTTTTGTGGACACGTCCACTTCTTCAGACATATGGCAGCATATAGCAGCAGAATTGTGTTCCCATTTCTGGGACACGATGACAGTCAAATTATATATTATGTTAATAAGTAGCATATCAGAATAAGTACAAAATAGAAGGGAGCCAGAGACTGTGCAGACCATCAGAAGTAGAATAGCCACAGAGTATTTTAAAGAAAAATGAATTAATGCTTGAAAGTAAAGGAACCCACTATATGGGCACCATTTCATTCTGCAAAGCAAATGTTTGCTTGATTCAATCCCCTGCAAATAGGGTATGAAAATGCTACAAGATATATTTGGAAGAGGTTCAAAACCTCAGTGCAAGGAACTTTAACTGCATCTAATTGCAAAGATTAGGAATGTGAAGGGATGTATAACTCAGATAATACTTATGGCTTGCAAGACATTGCTGTTTAAGAATGAATATAAGACAGAAATGCTTTATTTCATTTCATTTCATTTCATTTCATTTTAATGTGTCATCCTGGATGGCCTATCATTAGTTATTAATACACTTTGGAATAACTATGCATTCACTCCAGAAATTATTCTAAATAATGCAGAGACATTTTGATGTGCTAATTTTAAAGTTGAACATAAAAAAACCACGCACAACAAACTGTAACCAGTCATAACTGAGGTTAATCACTCACTGATTCCACTGGCATTCATTGAATGACACTAATTACAATAAACACATATAAAATTAATGTGCATGTCATATGCATATATCAATTCTATACTAATTTACCACTGATTAATGTCCACACAGCGAATATGTTTACCACTGAAAGGAGCCTCTTGGGGAAGGGAGGGGGAGCCAGGCAGAATGATCCAAAACAGGGTGACGGAAGAAGAGAAAGAAGAAAGTGGTTAGCATGCTGTTTCATAGAAACTGAATTGCAGGGCTTGTGAAATGAAGGCACAGATGCTTCTCAGTAAGGCACACGGAGCCTAGGAGGTGATTAGAAACAGACATAGGCTACAGTATTTATCTTAGAGATAATGATAAAGAAAAAATCTTGGGACAGCTTGAAGACCCACACATTTTATTTGACATTAGAGATGGGCACGAAACGAGCGATTTTTCATTTTTGTTTTTGTTTTTTCGTTTCGTTACGCAATGAAAATGAAACAATTTTTTTTAAAAACAAAACAAAAACGAAACGACCAAATTTGCCTTGTTTTTCATTTTCGTTGCAGCAGATGCATTGAACTAAAAAGAATGCTAACGAAACAGCAATTTTTCGTTTTCATTTTCATTTTTTCGTTTCGTTACCTAATTTTTTTGCAAAAACCGGCACGAAAATGAAAATGAACCGAAACGGACCCCTAAACGACCAAACGACAAACGAAACACCATTTTTTTGAGTCGTGCCCATCTCTATTTGACATGTGTTTTAGTGGACTGCAGTCCATTTCTTTAGAGTGTTTTTTTTCTTTCAGAATCTTCCCTGTCAACTTCTCTTCAAGACACTGTCAGCTGACATGGTTGCCCCTCTGGGAATTTCAGGATGCCATAAACTTCAAGTCAAATATCTACTGTGGTACCTTTAGACCACTGGTTCTCAACCTGTGGGTCCCCAGATGTTCCTGGACTGCAACTCCCAGAAACCCCTTCCAGCACAGTGAGTGGTGGAGGCTTCTGGGAGTTGCAGTCCAGGAACATCTGGGGACCCATCGGTTGAGAACCACTGCTTTAGACTTTTTTGAAGGTACAGTATAATGAGGTTGGACTTGAAATGAAGGAGAGCAGTGCTGCTTTCTCTGATGGGATAAATAATGTTTTCTAACTACATTCCTAGACATTTTAGATGCTTTCTGCATGCAGTTTTTCAAGTTTCATGCCACTGTCTTATAAGAACATAAGAACATAAGAAGAGCCATGCTGGATCAGGCCAAAGGCCCATCTAGTCCAGCTTCCTGTATCTCACAGTGGCCCCACCAGATCAGTAAGCATCGTTTCTAATGTCTCAAATAACCAAAGTAATATAACTAACTACTTTTCAAATTAGTCTTAAATGTTAAAAAAGAAGGTACCCTTTGGGACTTTGCAACTGGCTAAAAGCTGTAGCAAGAACAGCAAATGTAACCATTTATGCACCACAGCCCACAAAATCCACAGAAGCATGTGCCAAATGATGCAGTCTTAAAGTACTCCCAGACTCTTTGTTGCTCTTTCCAGCTAGCCCTCTGGAAGTCATTTAGAGCTCCCCCTAAGCAATACCTTGTCATTCCCAAGGCCAGAAAATTCACATTCTGTTGCAGGTATACCTGCCATCTGCACTAAACTATGAAGGAGATGTATTGTGAATGTTACCACCAGTCAATTTAAGATGATACCCTAGAGGGCATCAGAGCAGCAACTGGCTGCTCACCCACCCATAACATCCATCACATGGTGTAACTACTAATGGCGGTTTCCCTTCATTAACATGTCTACTTCAGCAGAAGGAGATCGGCCCTTAGGATGTGTATACCTCAGATGGCCTTTGGAAAGAACAGCCAGCTCACAAAGTGAGCACGTTCAGCCTAAATGGCAAGGCAACTCCAATTGTAGAATTTGGCTACATAAACAGATCCCTCCAGAGGCTTATATTGCGGTAAAAAAAAAGTAATAGTTGCACTGAGAGAGAAATTCATTGTTGGAAACTGGCCATATAAATGATTCAGTTGCCTAGAATCCTCCTTTCCAGGCAATAAACTGTTGTTTTTAATTAAGCTGCTGGATAAACTGGGTCACCCATTGAAGGAAACGAGGTACAGTGTGGTAGAAAATCCAGAAGTTCCACACAAGTCACTTGGTTTTCTTCATTTGTAGCAAAGTATTGTACAATTTAAAATTATAACATGTGAAATGCAGGTAAAATTATTTTACCTGCATTATTTTACTTATGTTAACATTTTGATAGATAGATAGATAGATAGATAGATAGATAGATAGATAGATAGATAGATAGATAGATAGATAGATAGATAGATAATCAAAATGTTAAAATAATTAGACTATTGTTGAGCAGAAATTGGCTACCACAAAAGCATTATTTCAGCCATTTGCTAGACATGGGTTGATTGTCAGTGACATTTAGCACATTCTCCTGTGAAGCAGCAAAGGGACAGGGCTGCTGTTTTTATTATTTGTGTGTGTGCTCCCCAGTTGGACACAGCCAGGGTCCTAAGTATATTATTTACGACAGCAATTTTAGTGCATTCACATATGGAACTGTAGTGGTAACAGCAGCATTTTCAATCTCAGAGAAATTGGGAAATGCATTAGTTTTTATTAATCTTTTATATCACACTTCTAGTGTGAAAAGCACTTGCTGATTATTTGCATTATATGAGGAGTTTAATGTGCAATTGCCTACATAATCAAAACAGCTATGAGGATATGAAATCTATCCAAAATAAGAAAAATGGACATGCAGATATTTATTTATTTATTTATTTATTTATTTATTTATTTATTTATTTATTTATTTATTTTATGAGGTTTATATACTGCAGCTATCTGGCCCAAAGTATATGGTATATCCTTGCAAGAAGCATACTACAGGAGCAAAACAAAAGATGGATCTAATTTAGAAAGATCTAAAAATAATCTCCTACATTGCCTAACTCAGCTTTTTCGTATCTCTTTGAGAATGTTGTTCTCCAGAATCAGCTCTACAGATGAGCAACAATCAATGCTTAAAGAAGAGATTCCACATCTCTAGCCTTGGAACTCAAGTCTCCTGATGGGAAAGATCATCTTCAAGGGTGGGACTGCATATTTCTAGGCAAACGGGGTTAACGGGGAGGCACTCTGCAGCAGAAAAGTTGAGGAGATGTGGGTCTAACATTGCTTGTCCCTCCAAATTCTCCTATCCTGGATGCTTTTCCATGTCAACTGTAGTCAATCATATCTGGAACACTGCAGAAGAATAGTGGCTTAGTTTATCTGAAGAATTAAGCCGTACTCTTTCTACCTTTTCTGTTCTATATACTATGCATTCTCAAAGCACTTCTCTAGAGAATGTCACCACAGTAGGTTTATTGCCTGTCCAGTCAATATTATGTAGCTTTGTTCTATAAGCTTACTCAGTGAGGAAAATGAAGGCCTGATTCACATCACCAAAAATGATATTTTTCTTATTGTTCAAGAGAGAGCATTATTATTCTTCAAGAGGGAGCATTATTATTCAAATCCTCCCCAAGTTCAATACCTGAATCAAAATTAACCATATTTAGTTTTGAATGAAGATTTCAGTGCAATGCCCTAAACTGCCACTGGTTGAATTTACTGGCTCCTCTTGCTGTTTCACCCATCTGATCATGTACCTAGTAAGACTGATGGTCCTTTAGCATGTAGCCATTTACTTGCTTGTTTTCTCTTGTGTCAGGGAAGAAGGTGGAGCAGAGTTCACCAAGTCTTCCATTGAGGTATGCATTGCGGAAGGCAGTCAAACATGTTGACCCCAACACTAGATCTCCATGCACATCATTACATATAATTTCAGTGTGTATGTTGAGGGAGAGGCTATGTTGCCGTCTACTCACAACATCTCAATAGCAATGCTCAGCAGGGCAGGTACTAGAATCTGCTCTAAGTGAAAAATGGACAGTGCCCAGACACAAGTCATTGTACAAATAACCCCCCACCAAAAGGAACACCTATAAACTTGAAATTCATGGAAATAATATGCGGCATATTATCAGCAGCATATAGTGATATACTGCCATAGTTCCTTACATCTGAGCATTTGAGCGCTTGTGCTCTTCTATGTGCTTCAATAAAATTCTTCTTCTCTCTCTCTCTCTCCTTATTAAAGATGAAAGGATATTTCTGCCCAGCTGGATGGTCAATTGTGATGACGCACAAGCAGGTAGTAAAGCGGTCACTCATATCTTGTAGAAAAGCAGAAATGTATCCCCAAAGATAAAATATACTGATCCGCGTAACATTTTGTAGTTGAAAATTATGCATGAATACAAATTTCAAAACAATACTTGCCACTAGGGAGAAGATTTATATGATATTTCACATTTCCTCTGCTACCTATACTTGAACCCACAAGCAACTTTAAACAAGTTAATGAGGACTCTGGCTTTTTTCATCAATTCACTCATAAACACATCCAGTTAAAAGTACAGTAAAGAGAAATTATTTATGAAGGGCTACAGCACATATAATGTGATCTCCTGAAAACACTAGGTGACCCCACTGGGGCAATGACCCTCAGGTTGGGGTCCTCTTCCACTAATTTATCTCACGTTCTCTATACTTAGCATCTTTAAAAATGAAAAGTACTGCTTTTGGATTTTGTTGACCAGCAGAGCAAAGATGTACAGAATGTTCTCCTTAGATTGGCAGGATCCAGGGCCCGCCCTACCATTTGTTTTACACTTTGAGGGTGCCTTAGATGTAGCAAAATGATAACTGTAGCCATTGTTAATACAACATGGGCCATATTTCTCCTACTTTTGCTGCTCTGTTCCCCACTGCTCCATTTGGCTCCAGGGATGCCAACTTGGGTGGTTACTTCACGTCCTTCTTTGTTCTGTGACTAGTTTTGTACTGTGACAGCGTTGGTCGCGATCACGTGGTTTTGTCCCTGTTTCAGTGTTCCCATGGTCATAATAATGTGTCTTGTGACAAGTGTTACCTCACGGTCTTGTACCGTGACAAACACTGAATTTGTCTAGCATCCTTTTTCCTTGGGGGGGGGCTTAAACATTCTTTTTTGATATTTCATTTCTGAAAAGTCTTTGCAGGCAGGGAAGGAGTCTGTGGCTTGTCTGGCTATCTTTCATTTTCTCCACATGGCCGCAATGGAATGCTCTGGGTGATAGCCTTTGGGCTTTCTTTGTTCTTTATTCCTTTTGCTTGCTAATTAATTGTCTGTCTGGTGTCCATCTGGCCTGGCTTTGAAGTTTGGTTTGTTTTTTTGGTATTTAACAGAGGAGGGCAAGGGGGTGGTGATCATCTGGGGTGGGTGGGCACTTTGAACTTAACACCCAACCCAGTACCTGGGACACAGTTTTCTGAGAGAAATGAATGTTTTGTTGTGTGTCATTTGTTACCTCATGGTGTCTTATCTTGGAACAGAAACCGGGAACAAACTGTGACAAGGAAATACCCTACCTCAGCTCCAGGGACAGATTTGTCTCACTTAGTACCCGTTCCAGGGTGTGGTCGAGACAATTTTCAGCTGCTGTGCGATGGATGTGAATTAAGATTCTTTTGTACTGCTCCAAGCACAACACTTAGAGAGACAAAACAGACGGGAAGTAAACGCCTTGCTCAGCAAAGGCTGGCTGCACAAAATCCAGAAGAGAGGCAGCTGTTGGTTTCCTGCTTCTGGTGCTTGGAGACCTTGTATCAGAGAGCCACACTTTAGAGACTCCAGAACCGAAAAGTGACAATATGGCCTCAAGTTGTCACCACTTGTTTGAAATTAACATATAGAAGAGATGCATGTGGAGTCAACATGCAGCTTCTGAAGAGGAAAGGTTCTTATTTACATAGAGGTTAATGTGAGCATTGTGGTATAGGCATGAGAAAAAACGAGTGTGGACGAGAGACAGAAAATGCCATCTGAGGCAGACATTTAATGGAAGGGGGAAGAAATATACTTGGTCTGCTATTTAATTCATTAATTGATTTACAGATATTTATAACCTGCTTGCATTTGAAGATTTCAAAGCAGTACGCAAAAGTAACAAAACAGACAACATAAAGGGATTAAAATTTCCGTACTTGATTGTCCATATAGTTTGAGGTAGGCAGGGAAACATGTAAAAATATGTGAGTTTTCAACATATGTGAACAAATCAGAATTGTCAGAGCATGGTTTCTCTCGGGGGAGAACATGTTGGCTGCCCACAGGTTAATTGCACTGCAGAGTGGATCTTGAGAGAGCACAGGGCAGCACCACCCAGAAAGTATCTTCAGGTGAGCTCAAGGTCTATACGATAGATGTTATTTACATGTGAACAACAGCAAAAAACTAAACCTGGCCTTGCAATATTGGCAGACCATGCAATTCCTTCTGCTGAGGTGTCACATGTTGCATATACTCAGAGGTCTACCCACAGCATTCTGCAACAGCTGTAGAAAACCTGTAGAAAGCTGCCGTTATTCTAATAGTGGGACTTAAACCAGTGTCACATGAAGCATTTGACTGCCTGCATTTATGAGCTAAATGGTTTGCTTCTTTTCCAGGATCTACTGCCTGTATTTTCATCACCAAGACAAAGACTAGTCCTGAGATCCAAACTGGAAAGCAGAACTTAAGTTAGATCCTGCCACCAGGGGGAGCCAGTTGCCTCTAAAAAGAAACATGGTCAGCCTTAATGCTTTGGCACTATAATTTATTTCCCAACCAATAAATTCAGTTTAAATCCAGGGACAGTTGGGGAAGATGAGGGTGGGAAGGAGGCTGAATAGTCTAATATTGTATCTTCATGACACTCACAGAGGAAGTGAACATGTACTGAAAAGCCTACTGAGAATTAGATTTAAAATATTGTATCAAGTTTTTAGAAGCTATGGGGGAGGGGGTAAGGGGAGGCTAAGGGGAGGCTAAAATGCAATTTCATGCAGTATGTAATTTATCTGCCCATGTTCAGAAGATAACAGAACAGTAGGAGGTAGCTGGTTGAGGGCTTTTGTCTAAATCCAATGTTATTTGTACTCAAGTACTGTACACTAAAGTAATCCCCATTCATTTTGGTGGGTCTACACTGAATATAAATAACTTCACATTTAATCCCATGCTTCCCCCCTCAAACAACATCAGGCAAAGCGAAAGAGAAAAAAATGTGAGTCTGCTTTATTTTCCATAAGTTAGTTGTGCTAAATGGCACAAGGCTTTAGAAAAGCATGGAGCAAGAAGTATTTTCAAAGGCAGAGCAGCCATGGTGCTGCTTTTCTCCAAACCTAAAAATCCAGAATTTTTAAAGATGAGGTTAAATCTGCAGCCTCTGGAGAAAAGATGAATTTCAGCTCTTTAGGGAGGTGAACTTCTAATAATTAACTCAATGTGATGCCTCCTTGGGCCTTAAGTGGGTTTTCAAGGTTGTCCAAAATGGAACATCCATGTGGGGGCTAGAGATAAGCTGCAACATTTATTTATTTATTTATTTATTTATTTATTTATTTATTTATTTATTTAGAGTAATTTTTACCCCGCCTTTCTCCTTGGAAAAGGACCCAAGGCAATGCTAATGAGGGACAATATACAATCCAGTCCAGTATGTTTAAGACATATTCAAGTTTGATAACAGAGAGTTGAGAGGCATCTTACAGCAATAAGAGGCAACATTAAAGATAAAAGAGGATGCGAGCAGTTTAAGAAAAAAGAGTAAAACTCTGAATTATGAGGGATAGCGCTAACATTGAAAACACCTTTGTATTTATGAAGTCAGTCGATGCAATCATGTACGGTGGACCATATAAAAGTTATGAGGGATGGAAAGTAATATTGAAAACATAGTGTCAATGCAATCACACAAGGAGATATATAAACAAAAAGTTATAACTGGTTATAAACACAAAGTCTGTGTACTCATGATGGTAGATCATACAAAGACTGCATAATAGGTAAGCAAGCGCCAGGAAAGCTTTCAGTGAAAGCCTGCCTGAAGAGAAAGACTTTTGATTTTTGCCTGTTTCTGGAAAGACAGCAGAGATGGGGGCAGTCCTGGCCTCCATTGGGAGGGAGTTCCAGAGTCTGGGTGCATCAACTGAGAAGGCCCTTTCATGTGGTCCCACCTGACGTCCCTGTGATGGAGGGTGGCAGGATGGAGAGAAAGGCCTCCCCTGATGACCTTAACACCCGAGCCGGTTCATAGTGTGAGATTCGATCTTTGAACTGGCTTGGACCCGAGTCACGTAGCGCTTTGTAGTCAGCACCTTGAATTGTGCCGGATAGCTGACTGGCAGCTAGTGGAACTGCTTTAATAGGAGTGTAATCTTATCTCTGTACCCTGCCCCAGTCAGCAATCTGGCTGCTACATTTTATTTATTTAATTATTTATTCAACTTATATGCTGCCCACTACCCAAAGGTCTCTAGGCGGCTTACAATCAAAAAAATTAAAACAATTTAAAATAGTTAGAAATAGAATATCAATAAATCATCAGGCAATAATAAAAAAACCTTACCACTAAAATCATTACCCTAAAATTGCCATCAGAGAACGCACAGTCTATATTGTATCAATTAAAAAAACTTCTGGAACAGGAAGGTTTTTAACTGGTATCGAAATGTCATCAGTGTTGGCGCCAGGCAGATCTCAAACGGGAGGGCATTCCATAGCTTGGGAGTAGCTGCCGAGAAGGCCCTATGTCTACAAGCCATCCTTCTCACCTCCTTGAGGGAGGGCTCTTTCAAAAGTGCCCCCTGGCTCGATCTTAATTGCTGGGTAGGTTCGTATGGAAGGAGGCAGTCCTTCAGGTATCTAGGTCCTAAGTCGTTTATGGCTTTATATGTCAAAACAAGCACTTTGAATTGGGCTCGGACAGCAACTGGTAACCAATGCAGGTTACGCAGAATTGGCGTGATGTGATCCCTGGCAGCCCCACCACTTACCAGCCACGCCGCACGATTCTGAACCAGTTGCAATCGCTGGACTGTCTTCAAAGGCAGCCCCACGTAAAGTGCATTGCAGTAATCAATACAGGATGTTACCAGTGCATGCGTAACTGTCATGAGGCTCTGCTCGTCTAGGTAGGGGCAGAGCTGGTATATTTTCCACAGCTGAAGGAAGGCACCCCTGGTCACCGAGTCCACCTGGGCTTCCAATTAGACTGGGGTCCAGGAGCACCCCCAAGCTGCGGACCCTGTCCCTTAGGGGGAGTGCAACCCAATCCAAGACAGGAAGATGGCCCTCTAACCTCTCCGGCAAAGCACCCATTAGCAGCACTTCCATCTTGTCTGGATTTTGGACCCATTGAAGTTTCCTGAGACTTTTTCATCAGTAGTCCCACACAGTTGCAGTAGTCTAGCCGGGACAACACTAGGGCATGTGTCACCATGGCCAGAGCTAGTTTCTCAAGAAATGGGCATAACTGGCATACTAGCTTTAATTGTGCAAATGTGCTCCTGTGATCTGGGCATCTAGGCTCAAGGACGAGTCCAGGAGATGTGCACCTCTTATTTCAATTGGAGGATGATCCATATCTCTTGTTCTCCCTTTTGATTGACCAGAAGCACTTCTGTCTTATCTGGGTTTAGTCTCAATTTATTCATCCTTATCCAGTTCATTACTGCAGCTAAACACTCATGTAGAGTTGAAATAGCAGTTCCCTTAGAATCCAGATGTGACGAGAGGTAGAACTGGGTGTCATCGGCATGCTGGTGGCACTTAACCCCAAAACTCCTGATAATTTCACCCAGTGGTTTCATATAAATGTTAAATAGCATAGGAGACAGAACAGAACTCCCGAGGAACTCCACAGGTCAGTGGCCGTGGTGTTGAACATGAATCACTTAACATCACTTTCTGTGTTTTCTCCTGAAATAAGGACTGGAGCCACTTTAATGCAGTGCCCCCAATTCCCATTTTAGATAGATGAGTCAGGAGAATGCTGTGGTCTATAGCAGTGGTGGCAAACCTTTGGTACTCCAGATGTTTAGGACCACAACTCCCAGAATTCTGAGCATAGACTGTCAATGACAAAGGACTGTGGGAGTTGTGGTCCAAAACGTCTGGAGTGCTGAAGGTTCACTGCCACTGGTCTAAAAGCAACTGAGAGGTCTAGTAAAACCCAAAGTGACTAAGAACTCCTATATACAAATCCCTCCATAGGTTATCTACCAATGCAACCAGTGCCATCTCAGTCCCATGTTGTTGTTGTTCAGTTGTTCAGTCATGCCCGACTCTTTGTGACCCCGTGGACCAGAGCATGCCAGGCCCTTCTGTCTTCTACTGCCTCCTAGAGTTTGGTCAAATCCATGTTGGTTGCATCGAAGACACCGTCCAACCATCTCATTCTCTGCTGTCCCCTTTTCCTTTGCCTGACTGTTGTTGCACCTCCACTGGCCTTGTTTGCAATGCTTCCTAATGCCCACTTGACTTCACTTTCCAGAATGGCTGGCGCGAGGTCAGCAGCTACACTATCTTGATTATCATAGACATCCATATATTTCTGATATAATTCCTCTGTGTATTCTTGCTTGATATCTTTTGCTTCTGTTAGGTCCCTACCATTTTTGTCCTTTATCATATCCATCTTTGCATGAAATGCCCCTTTGATATCTCCAATTTTCTTGAACAGATCTTGGGTTTTTCCTTTTCTATTTTTTTCCTCTATTTCTTTGCACTGTTTATTCAAGAAGGCCGTCCTGTCTCTCCTCACTATTCTTTGGAAGTCTGCATTCAGTTTTCTCGTAAAAAGGAGTTTTGAGCCATGCAGCCATTAAAGCAAACAAAATTAGAATTAGACTATGAGTGATACCTTCATAGGCTGCTGGTAGAAAAATAAAAAAGTTTGCTGAGCTTTCAAGAACGCAAGTCCTCTTTTTCAAAGCGGTTATAAAAGTCCAAACATGGCAAAGGATGTAATTTGCCAGGAGAGAGATCTTAAAAGTTCATCTGGCAAGATGGAGGCCAGGTTTTCTTCATGGTAGGCAGAGCAGCATGGTCCGGGCTGATTCAAACAAAGAGCTGCATTTCTGTATCTTTCACTTTCTCTCTTGCATTTTGCTTCCCTTCTCTCCTCTGCTATTTGTAGAGCCTCGTTGGACTGCCACTTTGCTTTCTTGCATTTTATTTTCTTCAGGATGGTTTTCTTTGCCTCCTATGCAATGTTACAGGCCTCCATCCATAGTTCTTTGGGCACTCTATCCACCAAATCTAGTTCCTTAAATCTATGATTCACCTCTACTGGGTATTCATAAGGGATTTGACTTAGATTTTACCTGACTGTTCCAGTGGTCTTCCCTACTTTAGTCAGTTTAGGTTTGAATTTTGAAATAAGAAGCTGATGATCTGAGCCACAGTCAGCACCAGGTCTCGTTTTTGCTGACTTTATAGAGCTCCTCCATCTTTGGCTGCAGAGAACATAATCAATCTGATTCCAGTATTCTCCATATGGTGATGTCCATGTGTAGAGTCGCTTTTTGTGTTGCTGGAAAACAGCATTTACAATGACCAGCTTGTTCTCTTGACAAAACTCTATTAGCCTTTACCCTGCTTCATTTGGAACTCCAAGGCCAAACTTGCCAGTTATTCCTTTTTCCACTTGAATCCCTATTTTAGCATTCCAATCCCCTATGATGAGAACAACATCTTTCTTTGGTGTCAGTTCTAGAAGGAGTTGTAAGTCTTCATAGAATTGGTCAATCTCAGACTCTTCAGCAGCGATAGTTGGTGCATAAAGTTGGATTACTGTGATGTTGAAAGGGCTGCCTTGGAATCGTACAGAAATTCTTCTATCATTTTTGAGGTTGTATCCCAGCACAGCATTTCCCAATCTTTTGTTGACTATGAGGGCTACTCCATTTCTTCTATGCGTTTCTTGCCCACAGTAGTAGATGTGATAGTCATCAGAACTGAATTCACCCATTCCTGTCCATTTAAGTTCACTGATGCCCAAAATGTCAATCTTTATTCTTGCCATCTCACGTTTGTCTACATCCAGCTTACTTACATTCCAGGTTCCCATGCAGTATATATCCTTGCAGCATTGGACTTTTCTTTCTCTTCCAGGCACTTCTGCAGCTGGGTGTCCTTTCAGCTTTGGCCCAGCTGCTTCATTAGCTCTGGGGCTACTTTTACTTGTCCTCCGCTCTTCCTCAGTAGCATGTTGGACGCCTTCCAACCTGAGTGGCTCATTTTCCAGTGTCATAGCTTTTAGTCTTTTGTTTCTGTTCATGGGGTTTTCTTGGCAGGGATACTGGAGTGGCTTGCCAATTCCTACCCCAGGTGGATCACAATTAGTTAAACTCTCCACTATGACCTATGGGATCACACATAGCTTCTCTGAGTTGCTCAAGCCCCTTTGCCGTGACAACACAGTGGTCCAATGAAGGGGTCTCAGTCCCATAGGCAGGACTGATTTATAATTATTACTTTTACCATGATTCAGGTTTATGGCTACACAGGAAAAAATGAATCAATGCTCAAAGCAGCTCACAAAAATATTTAAGAGGAGAAAAAATTAAATTCTTCAGGTGAAACAGAAGGATGAAAGTAAGACTTCCAAATTTAGCAGCTTTCAAAATCTAATTACTTTTAAGCCATCCCCATGAGGATTCAGAAACCACATTATGGAACATTTTAAAATATTCTCTGAATTTGGCATACTGTATATCTTAAAACCATTTTCCATTCCTCTTGCTTCCCTCCCTACACGCTCTTCGCTTCTGAATTAAAATAGGAATAGCAACATGAATAATATAGTGCCTTTTTCATTGTTAGCCTTACCTAATCTCTTATTAACTGTCCTGGAAACCATCTGTATTGTATTCTTAGAGCAGCTGAGATAGAGAAATCCAGCAGGCAGACAGCCATGTAAAAGAGTTTTTGTACTCTAAAGCCCTGTTGAGTTGTGCATTATAAATGTGTGGAGCTTCCACAGACAGAGGAGTAGTGCACCAACAGCAGCTCTGAAATCACATCTTTAATCATAGAAGCGTGACTGTCTGAAGAAAGAAGCACAATGGTGTGTGGCTAGCTTCTCCCCATAAGTTAGAACAGAAGACTAAGACTGTCTAGCATCTCCACATGAGCCAACCATTCCCCTGTTGGGTTCTGACTCACACAGAGGGGCTTGCTTGCTTGTTTGCTTACTTACTTTATTCATCATTTCTCTTTTATTCCCTTCTCCACCTTTCAGAAGAGGATGCTAAAAGAAGGCTCCCCGAATTCATGGGGGTGCCGTACATTCTGAAGTGTGTCTGAACGGGACTTTGTCTCTCAAGACAGATTCTTGTGGAACCTTATAGACCATAATAAAAGGTTGATGTCAGACTATGAGGAGACCATATTCAAGTTGTCCTGCCTCCCATGGTTGCACAAGCCAAAGGGACAATGTTTAAAAGAAAAAGCTATGTGGGCAATGCTGTGTTTCTTTGCTACGGAGAAGGAGCTCTAAACCCCTCCTTATAGTCCAAGAGCATAAAAACACTGCTCTTTGGATCTTATTTTGACCCAAATTGGCCATTTAAAACATTTTTATTCCATTCATTCATACATTTATACTTTTAATTTATTTGGGAGTATCTGGGGTTAATTTTAATCATCATTATACATGATGGCTTTAGGGATGGGGTTCATTATTAGTCATATAGCACTAGCGCATCAGGCTACAACAATATAGAAAAATTCTGGTGCCTTTTTCAGGACAAGTCAGAAGAATCCAATATTGTGTCTTGAGCTTACCATAATGACTTTGGGAATTATCTGTGACCCAATTTTCACAACTGGAAGCGATTTGGCTAAACGCCTATTAGAATACAGCAGGATAGGTTTTATTGCAATGACCTCAGCAATGACACTAGCCATTCTTCAGGCATGTACAAGCAGAAGGCAGTGGGAAATGTTTGGGTTATTTTGTTTGTTTGTTTGTTTGTTTGTTTATTATTGCTTTTGTTCCCAGAGGTGCAACCCATTTTGAATTTGCCTATTGCTGATTCAATAAACAGCTAAATAACTGCCACATTTCCTTTCTAACAGGCATTTTTCAAAGTTTTTGGAGGTTCCTCTCCATAGGAAATCACATCAAAATGCCCCTGTAGATTGAGAAGCAGAAGTAGGAGAAGAAGGCTAGTTAAGCCTCCAAATTTTCACAAGATGGAATGATAGAATGGATTTTTCCCCTGTCTGTATCAGCTCCAATTCTGTCTGGTTTACATTTCCAACAGAACTGAAGCTGATGCAGAGAGAGAGAGAGAGAGAGAGAGAGAGAGAGAGAGAGAGAGAGAGAGAGAGAGGACGAAGGCTTTGCCATAGATCTAGAGCTTTTTAACAACAAGAATAAATAATTCATTTGACCTATGTACATCCTGAGATGTCATCACTCTATATAAATTGGACTATAGTGGTTGTGCCAGTATTGTCTGAATGCTGTGTTTTTGAGTCCACAAGAAGGTGGAGAATAACCCCAGAGATCAGTCTGATGTTGACTCCTTGTTTGCGTGAAAGGACCCAGCAAGATTTATGGACTTGGCCAGAGGCTTTTAGCATGCCACAGCTTAATCACCAAAGGTTAACCTCAGCCCAGTTAACTGCACGAGTGCGGTTAACTCGTGGAGAAGGCCCTTTTCCTTTTGATTATATGGGCAGTGTTCCTGTCTCATCCATCATGGCAGACAACTCTGATCAGGCAGAGCCACTTGGATAGCCAGAGCCCCCTCCACCACAGCTGCAGGAAACAACTCCACTAGAGAGATATTTGGAGTGCTTGGCTCAATTGCAAGAGGCTTCATTATGACAGCAGGACTGAATAGAAGCGATAAGAGAAAGAGAGTTAGAGATTAAGGAAAAGAAATTAAATGAATTAATTAAAGCCCAAAAACCTAAAGAGCAAGAGCATAAGAAGACAGAGGAAGCTGCTGCTTCTTTATCAGGGATTGATCATAAATGCCTTCCTGTTCTGCATGATGGTGAAGATATTTTAACGTCCCATGGCACTTCCTTGACCAATCAGGATTCACTTGCTTCTTAGCTGGAATGTACCTTGGCTGCTTTACCCCTGGAGCAACTTGCAAAGGGTGAGCAAATTCTTGTGGCTGTTGGTTCCTCACCCCTATTTTCATCAACCCTCTTGTAATACATCTGTTCTAGGTCAGGTGGAGTTAGAGAGCACAGGCATTGAGGAGAATTTTCCTGCCAAACTCGCCAGGACTAGTGGGTCTCACAGAATCTCTTCATGTTTATTTTAAACAACTGATTGTAACCCTTAGAAAACCAAGATTGTACTGGTCCTCAGAAATAGGTAACAGTTAAAAGAAATGAGAAGGAAAGTAAGACCAATATTTATGCCAAATATTAGGATTTTTACATCAAGGCTGATTCATACACACATCACTTGATGACACAAAACTATGGTGGGACATGCCAATTTTATGTGATGCCCAAGTCCTTGACTAATCCAGGCACATGCAGCTGGGCTGGCTGTTGTGTCTAGCCACCTTCCAGTTCTTACAGTTGGAAAGGCTTAAAGGTTGAAGTTAATTCTCTCTATGTAAGAGAGCAGTTTGATAATGGGAGTTACTACGGCAGACCAAAGGGTACAAAAACTGACTAGATCACTTATTCATTAGAGTGTTTTTTTAAAAAAGCATTCTGCTCTCCAATTATAGAAAAGAGAAGCAATGAGACCGCAGAAATGTTAGGGGATTTATTCCCTCCCTCCATATCTTAACACTTGGATAAAATGTTGGAATAAAAAGGTTCCCCTTGATGCTTCTAATTCAAGCCACAATCCTAATAACACATCCTGTCTCTATGGCTTCCATAACTGAAAGTAAAATGAGAGACTAGTTGTCTGATGTGATTGAATCCTAAAAGTCTTCCCTGTTGAAGTGCAATGTAATTTACCAGTACCAAGAGTGTGCTTTTTCTTCTTTTTTCCAGTCTGGAAGCTACAGCTATTAACAATTGTACTGGCTAAGTTATGGGCTTTTAGTTATGGGCTGGGATGCCTTGTGGCAGACATAATTACTTATTTTGTGCAGGACCTACATCAATCTGCTGCTAACCTAGGTTTAATGTATTTATATGAATTTACAAAGCCTTATATGACTGGAGACCAAGTTGCACCTCTTTTCTAATACCGGGGTGAGCAAAGTGCACCCAGGGGGACACCTGTAGCCATTTCCCCAATGTAAAATACCTGCAAAAATAATGTATTGCTCTTGAAAACTGCCCGATACTATAGCTTTGTAATAAAACTAATTTGGATTTGGATTTTCCATGCTCACTATTTTCAATGTGGGTAAAACACTCCCAAAGGTCTTGGAAACAAAAAATTAGACCCCTGACTCTGGAATGCCCCAACCTACTCCTAAATCAACATCCCTACCTCTCCTCCTCAAAGCAGGTCCTCATCTACTTACTCCTTCTTCTTCCTAGCATTCTCCCATTTTTATTTTTATTTTGGATCATGAAACACCACTTCGCCTCATTGACTGCATCCTCTCCTTGAGCTCTGCTTCTGTTTATTGTGACATACAAGGTTTTCCCTATGGAAGTTCTCCATCTTTGGGAACAGTTTTGCTACTGTGATACCCCAGGTTTCAACGCGAGCATGCTTTATGTTTACTTAAAAATTGTGTTTTTGCATTTTCCTCTGCCCTGGGCCATTTTTTATTCCCTCGTACACTGTGTTTTAGTATTGTGACTAGATTTCTTTGTGATGCTTTTGTGAGCCGCTCTGGGATTTGTACTAAAAAACTCTTACCAAAGTCTTTCTAACAATTAAAAAAGTCAGCAATTGAGGGTTATGGTGAGGGCTTAAGTATCTACTTCCTCGTATGTTTCCATCACAATCCTTGGTACATTTACTTGTACATTCATCCGACTGGTTTTAAAGGGAATATACCTAGATTAAGCAACATCCAGTTAGCAGCCTCTGTTTCTCACTGGAAATTGCCCTGAAGGTTATCTGAGGAGCATTTTCTCAGGGAACCCTGGCTAGCGCTGACCATATGTGAACCAAATTGATGCAACCTTTGTCTCTACAACACAAGCTGACAAGTTGCACCCTACTGATTTGCACTACTTTTCAGCAGCAGCTCTAAGTGCTGAGTGAATTGCTCACCACAAGCTGACATCATCCTTTCCCTTCTTAAAAAGACCCAAGTGGAGCAAGAACATGAAACAAAGTCTGTTCATTCTGTTGCAATGGCTGCACAGGACAGTAGTTCACTTAGCAGGAGATCAATGTTATGCAAAAAAAACACATGATTCCACATGTCTTTAAAAGAAATGGAGGATGTCTCTAGCTAGTCTAGATGGAGTCCCCATTCCAGGTCAGTAGAAAACTGGAGTGCATATGTAATTGAAATGTTAACATTTTCTGCAGGAGTTTCTCATAATGGGTCTTTAAGATACCATGGGGAGTTCCCGGCACAATTACATTCTCGAATGCTGCTATCTGGGACACACACATTACTTTTACAGCCATCTCCACTCCATTTGTGACAGGTACTGTCTGTAGAAACAGGTTTATCTTGCTTGCTCTCTGAAAATGAGGATGTAAATTATTGCTTGCCCTGTCTTTCTATGGCACAAAATCCTACTCATCACCCAGCAAAGGGTGGAGTGTTTTATGGCACTCTGAATAGGAAAATGAGAATGATAAAGCAAATTGTTTGAGCACATTAAGGCAAATTTCATAAGTAACCTAAGTGAGCAGAAGTACTACATTGTCATAGGCACATCTAAACACTAGGAACATCAGATATGGTGTTGGTAACTTTAAAAAACCAGGCAAGCATGCTGTCTGGTGTGTGCATCTGTGTTTCTTCTCAAAGGAAAAGTACACTTGTTTTGCACTGAGATAGTTTGAGCGAATAGACAGTGAAAGAAAAGCATGGTTTGCCAAGCCAAGAAAGCTGAAACCAACATGAATATAGCAAGTATTCTTTACATGTGAGAGCCTGGGTGGTACAGCAGATACAATATAAGACCTTTAGGACTCCCTGTTCTGCCATGGAAACTCACTGGGGGTGGCAAGATTAAACCCCTTCTAGAAAATCTCACCTACCTCAGAAGCCCTGTTAGGGTAATTGGGAACACATAACACATAAATTCTTTGGACTTATGTTGAGAATACATTTGGATCATTCGAACTGCATACCTCACTAGAAACAAGCTGAATAAATGAGCAGCAGAATCAGGGGAAATTATTCAGAGCTAGATAGAATTTTCATTTACTATCCGTTTATTACAAGTACACCTTGAAAACCACCAGCAAGCTAACCATCCTGATGACTGCTTTTTATTCGTGGATTTAATTTTCCCATGAATCACAAGGTATGGAGGGAACTTAAAGCAGGCCTGGCCACCTTTTCTAGTGCGTAATGATTTAGCACACCTAACTGAAAGCATTTGGGCATTTTCATTTTGTCAAAGCAATCTTTGCGAAAGTGGGTGATTTAGTTCTGACCTCTTCCCAAGAACTTAATTCAACGGGATAAATGAAGAGTTTCAGCTAATGAAGAGCTATCCATTCTAGTCACTTGCTTGGCAAGGGTTCCACAGTCCTTCTGGAAAAGGGTGCTTTGGACAATTTACTGTAGTCCCATTGTAAGGATGACAACATGAAGGGCTCTGGAATAGGGCTTGAATCATCAGCCTCGTGGAGAATTAGATGCCTATCCAAAGGCAGGAGAAAAGCAGCCAGAGCAGTGGCTGCAGAAGGAGAGCAGATGTGTTGGTACAGTAAACCCCCCACCTATTGCAGGGGTTAGGTACATATCCGCAATATGTGAATGCTGAGTCAGGTCAGGACTGTGTGGGCTCTCTGGGGCTCTTGTATTACCTCAGCCTTGGTGCTGCCCCAAATAGGCCTGCAAGGGGCTTTCCAGTCCTCCAGAGAAACCAAAAGTGCTTTCTAGTGATCTGAAGGTCACTTCTGGTTTACTGGAAGTCACTTCGGTTAGCAGGGAAGCACTTTTGTGGCCTCCGACGGACCTGGGAAGGCCTTTCCTCCTTACCCCAGGGGGCCTTTTTTCATATACTGTGGATCCGCGATATACCGGGACCGCAGTATATGAACCGTAAAAGGGCGGGGGACAACTGTAAACATATTTCTAGTTAGTACCAGCTTTGCCTATGTCTCACCATAAATCTGTTCAATCCATGTGTTCATTGGTTTGTGCCTCTAATCTGGGAAGTGTGAATTGCTTGATTTTATTCCACTTGTCAACACAACACATCCACTATGGGTAACATGTGGGAATCCAACTACCAGCATTCTTCAAAGCAGCAGTCCTTTGAAAGACCAGCGATACCATTCCCTTGCCTCTTAGAGACACTATGTGATAATTCACTCCAAAGGAGCAGATAAGCAAGAAAGTTTCTCACATTCAACTGGATTCCAATAAGCATCAACTCGTGCATCTGCAAAGGGTATCAGCTTGGCACTGACGGCCTCCCTCCAGTGTTATACAGCACCATGCTCTAACCCCAACATCCATGGCTTAAATTCAAGTTATAGTCTCAACTAGAACAGACCCATGGAATCAACAGAGCTGACATGTGAGTTTTTCGGGGTGTTTGGCCATGTTCTGGAAGTTTTTCTTCCTGAGTCCTGACATTTCACCCAACTCTGTGGAAATCATTAGGCTCTGACCCACACGGCCAGAAGTAACAGTGATCAGTTCACACAATAGAACAGCTAACGAGACCTATCAACCACAGGCAAGGATCCTTGCCACCCCTAATTGCAGTGAAACTTCTTAATCTCTTAATCACAAAACAATAACTAACATCTATTCTCCTGTATAGGACAAGTTTCCTCTTTCCCACAACTTTAAAAAGAAACACGGTCTCACTCACTCGATACCCCAGAGCACACAGAGAACTCCTAGTTCCCTGAGCTCCTTGCCCTCTGAAGGCCACAGAGTCTGGCGAAACGTGAGGAAGAAAAACTTCCAGAACATGGCCAAACAGCCCCCCAAAAACTCACAACAACTATCAGATCCCAGCCGTGAAAGCCTTCAAGAATACTTAGAGCTGACAACCTCACACAAATATTTAATTTTTAAATATTACCTTTTAAAAACCTCAGCACACTCTAAGGGGCATTCTAGCCATTTCAGCATATTTTTGGGCTCCTCTGTCTTGTTTTAAACTCAGAGTGGCTTCTTCCAAATTCAGAAATGACTTTTAACTTCCTGCATGGGAATGGGATACATCTCCTGATCTAAAACAGGACAGTGACCTTAAAAACCTCCTAAGAAGCAAGCGGTTTTGTCTCTCTGTGTCCCCCCAGGGAGGCGACATTAAATTAGAGCAAACAGAGATGCTGAGGGCTCATAATAAGGGGTGTCCCTGACCGCTCTAAGTTGGCCATCTCTAGATTATTTTCCAAATAATCTTTTCTCTAGACCACCAACTGTTTTCAGTCTTCATCATTTCTGCTTTACAAGCCCTCAGGTGGCTTTTGAAGAACTGAGACCCAGAGTCCCCCATGGCTTAGAAAATCACATCCCATTTTTCCTTGATACAGGTAGAAATAGTGGCATGGAGATATGTTATTCCACTCTGGGAGCTTGGAGAGGTGGGTTGCTTGATTGGAGAAGGGAGACAGAGGCTAGCTCTGTGGATCTCCAGACAATCTATATGGTCCACATAAAATCAAGCTTCTCATTATGTTGTAACAAATTGCTAATTCCACTGAATGATGAGGTTAACGAGGCACCCCTCAATAAGAGCCCTTCAGCAAACAGGAGCTCAATAAAGTAGCAAATCTACTTTAATCAGCATTTTAAGTGAGAGGGCAGGGGGAGGGGCAAGAATAAACTGGGGAAAAAGGGACAACCATTCTCCTGTTTTAGCTCCCCATTCTTCTGGTAATACTTATCCGGTTGCAACATTCAGAAATAGTCATTGCATCGTCCTGGAAGGGCAATAAAATGAGTGGGTATTGTTCCAGTCTCCAGATATGAATGGCCATTATTACAAAGGTTACCATCTGCAGACCAGAAATGAAATGAAATTTTGCTTTGTTGGAATTCTCTGGGGAAAGCTGCATTTTATCTACGCGTTAGCTTGCATACTCTTTAGAAAATGTTTAGAATGTACCCCCCCAACAGCTCTCAGGGATCTTCCCAGCCTCCATTTGTCCTGTTTTGGGCAAAAAGAATGCTCATAAACCTCATATGTCTAGTTTTGTTTGGGAGTATGCCCTCCCTATAGGGTCTTAGGATTCAAAATTGGCTCCCAGATCTCCCAAACTTGTTCTCTCATGTTTCAGATCTTTAAGTCAGAGCACAAACGGTCTTTGAGAGAAGGATGGGTGGCAGCAAAAAGAAGCATACACTTCTTTACAATCTTGCCTGCTGCCCCATTTGCTCTACCATATTTCGATTACAGTATATTTATCTTTCAAATATACAAAAATATGTCAATGGCAATTCCCTTTGCCCTTCTACAAAGCTAGGTATTTTTTCTGGAATTGCTTCAATAATTTCACAACAGAAACATGTATTGACTGGAAGATATGATATATGGCTATTATAGTGTCACCTAAACTTGCAGTAAGTAAAGGTATTTCCCCCCCGCACGTGTCCGACTCTAGGGACGGTGCCCATTTCTGTTTCTAAGCCAAAGAGCCAGTGTTGTGCAAGCCTGTGGCCATGTGGCCGGCATGGCTGCGTGGAACACTGTTTACCTTCCTGCTTTTTGCAGCAGTACCTATTTAACTACTTGCATTTACATGCTTTCAAACTGCTAGTTTGGCAGGAGCTGGGGTTAACAACGGGAGCTCACTCTGCTGCGTGGCATCCGGGATTCGAACTGCTGCTGACTTTGCAGCCGACTGTTTTAGCACACTAGTCTGCTGTGCCACCATGCCCCCTCAATCTTGCAGTAGCCTATGAGTAACTAGGCCTCCTCAATTTGAACACAATTCACAGCATAGCAACAATAAGAGTTTGACCAGTCAAAGGAATAGTTAGTCATAACTAGAGATTGACATGAAACATAAATATAGTGTTTCATTTCATTTCTTTAGAAAGAGAAGGTCAAGATCAGTCTGCTTGGTGTGTGTGTCTGTTTCTCTCTCTCTGTGTGTGTAGGTTTAGTTCTTCAAGAGACAAAACTCTGCCCAGGAACGCCTCCAAATTTGCAGGTCAGAGGGTTGGGGTGGGGTGGGGCGGCCATCGTTTACAGAGAATCCCTTCATATTAGCAGATCTGTGACATTGGTGCGTCCCGGGTTAGAATGCCTTCACTTATTGGTGGGTCAGCAAGATAGGTTTGTAATTGTGCTGGTGTACTGTGCTCCCCGCAACCCAACCCAATCCTTTCCAGAGATCACTGAGTTTGTCTCGGCTGCATTGTTGAGGTCCCCATGCCTTTTGGTGGTTGGGGACTTCAACGTGCATGCCGAAGAGGAACTTTCAGGTGCTGCTCTGGATTTCATGGAATTTCATTTTATCTTGTGGTTTTTATCTTGTAAACCACCTAGAGTTCCTGTAGGAAGATAGTGTGGTATATAAATGCAACAAATAAATAAATAAATAAATAGTTTCTTTTCATTTCATTACTAATGAATTTTTACAATAGTTTCATAACAAAGCAAAATGAAATGAAATGAAACACTATGGTCCCCTGGGATCTAGAAGAACCAAAATGGCAGGGGAGCTTCCTCAAGCTCTTCCCTGTAAGCCCCCTAAATTTGGAGATGTGGGGGGGGGTCAGGGGCTGAATTATTAAACTCCAATGAGGGTACCCCTGGAAAAAATCATTCTAATTGAATCAGGAAACAGCAATACCCCCCACATGTAGGTGAGCGATTAGCTGCTTGACTTCCTTCAATTAGAATTGGATGATGGTGATAAAAACAATTAAATTATTAAAATCCTGGAGGAGTGTGGGGCTTCCCTATTTTACAACCTGCTTGCTTTCTAACAGAACTTTTTTAAAAGTTACCTTTCTGGATTACAACCCCTAGAATCTCACACCCCCATGCTCATTTCTAGGTTGGGGAAGAGGAAGGCTGGAACATTCCTTTTGTTCCTCGGGTAGCCTCCTAACTCTCTTCACACATGCAATTTCTAGTTGCCTACGGACACAGAGTAGGGCTGAAATACTAGGCTGCTCTAAGTGTGTGTGTGTGGGGGGGGGTGTATAAACTAGCACTCAGAAAAAGGTAGCATTAACAAATCTTCTACCAGTACCGTGGAAATCAATATATAAAAGTCAACTGAATTTATTTTCACTCTTGGTCTGTAAATACATTGAGACTTCACTGCATATTTCTGAGTGCCTGTATTTATGAGTACTTCTGCTCCTGCAGAGGGGTTCATTAGCCATGTTGCAGCTTATTTTTGTCCTAATATATAGGACTCTTCACCTTCACTTTTATGACTCATGGCGATGAGCTGGATGGGACACTGGGGTTGTGCAAGTGAGCAGCTGCTGTTTCCCTTGGCTACCCTTTTTATATCGATATATAAAAGCACACACACAGCATGTTGCAGGATGGAAGGTCATCCAAAAGGCAGACCAATGAGAAACTGCCAACCTGGGAGTGATCTCTGTGGTACATTAATTGCTTGGCTCCGGCCCTGTTTTGCCTGGAGAACATGTTCGGCAACATTTCCTCTTTTTATGAGAGTAAAATGAGAGAGAGCTGCAACAAAATTAATTTGCTTATCATGAGGGAAATGAAGATGCTTGTTGAACTAAAATCCTACTTGGGACTCTGCTCTAGACAGGCAACGTAACGGATGTTAAAAGGAAGAGGGTGGACCAAATGGGGAAATTTCCTACAAAATTTGAGATTCCACTGGATATAGTAGTCTGGTAGGATAATTTTAGGTTTGGGTTTGGGTTTAAAGGTAACAGCAGCTCTTGACAACAAGAATGAGGGAGGTAATGATGGCACATCATCCGAGTTAGGATCCTGAAGCATTGTGATCTCTTCATGGGCCACAACCTATTGGGGTATGTGGCAAGGTTTAGTTCCATTTTCCATGTTGCTGTTTTGTATTTATCCAGTCTCACACTCCTTGAAAGATTGTTTGTGCAACCACTTGTGCAGTTGGTCATGCAAAAATCACCCACTATTGAGAATATTTATTTATTGATTTCTATACTGCCCAGACTGCCCTCGCTTTCAGATTGGCAGTATAGAAATCCAATAAAATAAATAAATAAATAAATAAATAAATAAATAAATAAATAAATAAATAAGCAAGCAAGCAAGCAAGCAAGCAAACAAACAGAGGGCCTCTTCTGGTTGAACAGTTAGCATTATAATAGTGTTTAAAAATCTCTTTAAATTAACAATTAAATTCCAGAAAACAAGGCAAGGAGAGAGGGGGGAAATGTGATAATTTTACTGTGCGCCAAAATTCTGGAAAGAGACTCACTTTGGTTAGTAGTGTGAGTAATGTCACCAAGTTCAGTTGTAGCGCCAAGCAAGGGAGATGGGAGGCACAAAAAGGGATGCATGCAGTCCACAGCCTGTGTGCATCCTACCCATGTGTTGGGTTGTGTTTTCATAAATGCTACAGTGATATGAGTACATTTAAGGCCAGTGGTTTGGTAAAATTTGGACTACAATTTCCAGTGATCCTAAGCCAGTAAGTGGTCATGTCATGTCAAAAAGTTAACTTGTCCAAACTCATCTCAGGGCAAGTATCTGCTCTAGTGCAAGGAACAGGTCAATGCACAGCTAGACCAACAATCAACAATCCTCATTTCAAGTTTGAACACAGCCCGAGGCACCTAATTACCATCATTCTGTTCTAGCCTAAAATCTGTAACACATGAGAAGCCAATAATATAATCAGAGAATTCATCTTTTGAGTATTACGGAGCATGAGTGCTGAATGAAATACTAAGCTTCAATTGTATGACTTCGTCAACTGAACAGGTATAAGGATGTGGGCAATGCTCACTGTCACAACCAGAAGCTGAAGCTCAATGTGCACCATGGAAGCACAAAAGCAACATTTCAGGTGTAGGGACAGCCAAGGAGAAAGAGGCAGGAACAAAGTGTAACCAACAACAAGCATTCAAGTGCACAGTTTGAAATCGGTTGCAACACCAACTGACGTCCCTCTCAAATATTTATTCAAAGCGAAAAGGGGGTTGAGCCGCATAGCCGTCACAAAACACAACTGCAAAAATAAGTTACAGGCAATACCTTTATGGCCACTTGTAGGGATTCTTTCGCCTGAAAGCCCTTGAAATGCTAACCCTCCAGACCGGCTGAAGGGATTAGTGGCGATAGGAATGCAGAGGCCTCACACACAGGGATTCTTTTTGGTGCCATGCTTTGGATGGATCAGGCAGAGTCAAGTCTCTAACTTCTGCCTCCTCCCCCTCGCCAGGCTGTTTTTATTACCTCTCACAAATCATAGACAGGTCAGCATAGAACCATCCAATGAACATACAGCTACTATTTCCTGGGCATGCACAGTTACACAGCATTGTCTCACTCTCTAGGCAGCCATCCTCCTACGTTTCCCTTGTCGCCATCTTTAGAATGATCTGTCCTCAGCTCCTATTTGCCAGCATATTACCCAATCAGAGACTGTTATTGTTGTGATGTATAGACATACTGATTGTCTGAGGCTTCTCAGTGCTAGGCTGGCAAAGCATAGGAGTTAGATCCCCACAGCCACTATTAAAAAAAAACATTGCAAGTTTTTGAGTCTACATAACTCTTCTTCAAAGCAGGTCCCAGAAGTTCAGACATGGTAAAAGAGGTGCTTTACCAGGAGATAACTTATAGATGTTCTTAAAATCCATGGCTACAGTAGATGGTGTTGCAGCCAGGGCAGAAGTCTTGTTAAGAGTCAGGAAGGGCAGTTGTAAAAAGCTGCTTCTTAAGTCACATACTTCTGTAATCTGCATCTTGGATGGCTATTCATTATCTGAAGTTATGATGGCTTGGTTCCGTTTGACTGCACTCTAGATTTTTCACAGACTGAAAGTGTCAGCTACCCCTAAGAAAGTATGAAAAGAAACCCACAAGGATTTCTAGCCCAACCAGGAGTGAACAGTCATAAAGTCTGGGGCATTGTCTTCCTCCATTTCCACATCCTCTATAGTTGGGCAGTTGGTGCCATCAAGAATGACAATATTGGGGGGGGGGGTGTTGAAGCACAGCTCATTTACATGCTACACATACATTCCAATACTGTACTTTGTTGATAAAATCTCACTTTGTGTGCCAAGCCCGAATGCTTCCAACTTTTAAAACTGAAGCACATATATTTTATAGTGGGAATGAAAGGACCCAAAAGGCAGGAATGGGGAGCCTGCCAGAATTTTTTTAAATAACTTTGCTTAGATCCTTGCAAACATTTTGGTTAAAAAAACTTTTCACCCTTGGATATTAGAGAGTAAATCCAAAATGATCATCCAGACATCTACTTGGTGCAAATACCATGGTGATGCTGCCTGTCATATTTCTGAGCTCTGCTATTTCTAGGGCCATGCTGTTCAGTAAAGGCATTTGGAGAGCTGAGCCTCCTGGGAGTGACCCATCAGTGACTCAGTAGTCCATGCCGTGGATTCAAGAGGCATGCTGCCTGACAGTATTTGCTTAAGATGAGGTTCAGCAGCTTTCAGAGATACAAGTGACAGTTATATTTTAAAAAAAAGGCACAGTGGTCCTAAGTGTAAACACATGGTACCGGCTGAAAAACAAAGCAACCAGGTGCACTAGACACTGACGCTGTGACAAGGGTTGTAGGGGCAACACTTTATAGTATAACAGAAGCTGTGAGTGTTCTTGGCACCAGAACATACAGCTCTCTGGAAAACATAAAACAGAATGAAACACGATGAAGCTAGCAGGCCTTCTAATTTAAGCCTGGCTAGATAGCATGAGCCAAAATTAAATCAGAAGAAAGATATAAACAAGAAATATTTATGCTTTGTAAATCTTTTAATTCTGAAAATCAATCACATACTTGACTTGTTTAGTTCTGATGTTTTATTATAGAGTATGATAACATGGCAACACAGTATTTCTGAGCATATCACAAGCTTGTGCTTTTTGCTGTGGGAATAGACTGCAAAAATAAATAAATCTCCCCTTTTTTTCTGGCTAGAAGTTGACATTGTAGGTGGAAATTGTGAGCACTTGAATATTTACAGACCAGGTCTGAGAGACCTACTCATAGCAGCCCTAATGACATACGTAACTAACACTAAGGTGAAGGGAAGTACTTGTGGGTAAATGTTTTTCCTTCCAGATTTTGACCCCATCAATATATCATAACTGAAAATATCATGGATGATCTCTTCAATTGCATATGGCAAGTATGGTGCATCTATGGCATGCATGCCATGGGTGACACACAGAGAGCTTTCAGCTGGCAGGCGACATGCCCCCTCATAGCCAGCACTTCCCCCTCTGCTGGAGCACACCATGAAGATTTTGCAGAGGAGCTGCAATAGGGAAGAGACAGGGAGGCACCAGGAGACCAGGAGTAAGGTGGGGAGGAGGGAGGTTTTGGTTTTGTTTCTTTGATTTTTGCCTAATTTTTTGAATTTACTCAACCCCGTAGTCTGTTCTAAAGCTCCTCTAGTCTAAACGATCCTCTCTAATCAGCCTATGATGTCACATTCGCTGGCACATGGCCATTGGCTCCAGCAAATGGAACCATAATACCTCATTGGCTGATGGAGATGAGTGGGAATTTTAAAAAGCTTCAGCCTCCGCCCTCAGTCCTTGCCCGTCACTGGATCTAATTTCCTAGGAGTTTTCTGAGGAGTTTTGCTGGTGTTCAGGAAAGCTGCTGAGCGCATGAGTGGATATGTATTTTGTTTGGATTTTTAATTTGTTTTTAAGGGCATTCTTTGTGGGGTGGGTACCTATTTTGTGTGTGGTTGCAAACTTAAAAAAAAATAGAATTGTCTCCATTGCATATTTTCTTCCATGCCCCTGACCCTTGTAAAGATCATCAAGAGAGTTGTTCTTAAAACAGCCACCCTAAAAGGAGGGAAAGTAGTAGTGAACATACTATGAAGCCAATGATTTTTTAAAAAAAAATTCCAGCTTCTTGCCTCCCTTAGCTTTCTAATGCTGGAGTGTCCATGTTAAAGAACCTGTTTCCCTCCATTAGCTGGCTGAAAAGTTTTCTTTAAGGGGACCCATGTGTGTGTGGGGGGGGGGCTCCTCCATGTCTTCCTGAATCAATGTGTTGCACACATTCACTTACTTACTCAAAAGCCTATTTGTAGTATTTGTTGGGAGGCAGGGGGCACAAAATATGGAGTGGCAGCACTGAATTGGGTCCCAGGCAGGGGCATATCTGGGGTGGGGGTGGGGTGGAAGGGTGCATTTGCCCTGGGGTGCAGCAATCTGGAGCTGCCTCAGAAGCCAATAGGGTGAGCAAGCAAGGGCCTGGGGCCGCCACCCCACCCCACCCCCACTGAGAATGGAAGCTGCCGGGAGCTTGGAAAGAAAGTTGAGTGTGGCACGTTTTTGCGCACAGGTGGAGGGCGATCCAGGGTGCACAAGGGGTAGTAGATCACCTTCTCTTGCTGACCCCCCTCTCCTTTTCTAGCCATGGGGGAGCCAGAGGAAGAGGGACTCCTTGGCATGGAGTTCGAGCAACTCTGGCACCTCCAGTTTCCCAGCGAAGGGGCCCTGCTGCCACTCCGGTTGGACTCAGTCATGGCCATGGAGGAAGATCTGAACCGGTGCCGGCAGGCACTGCAGGGGCTCCAGCGGGCCCTGACCAAGGAGACATTCAAGATTTGCTACCTGGATGTGGCCATCTGGGGGGGGGCAAGAGGAAGAAGCCATGCGCCCTCCCATCAGCAGTCCTCCTTCTCACCGCTAAGGGTTGGCAGTGGGACCTCCTCCGCCACCACTGCTGCCTCTGCCACTGTGTGCCAGGCAAGCAGCAAAGCAGGCAGGCATGCAGGGAGCGTGGTGACCGTGGCACTCTCCTCCTCCTCCTCCTCCTCTTCCTCCTCTTCCTTGCCTTGCTCCTGGCCCACTGTGGGAGAGGCGTAAGGCATGTGCGTGCACGTGCACAAACTCACACCTGCTCACATGCCCCCCCACACCACACACAGGATTGGGGGGGCCTTGCTGGGTGGGTGCAATGTGGTTGGGGGGCAGGAGGGGTGCAAAAATGGACTTTCTCCCCAGGTGCTCCAAACCCTTGCTATTCCTCTGGTCCCAGGGTGAACACAGGAGTGCTGGTGGTGGTGGTAGAAGGGAAGGGAGTCTGTTTGTGGTGCCCTGGGTTGTTGCTCACACTGATCTGGCAGGGGTTCTGAGCAACAGCCTCTTTTGGGTTCTCCTTGTGGGTTGATAAATTGTGCTCTCCTCTCATGAATTGTGCTCTCCCTAACAGAGGAAAGCCCATCATCCTCTCCTGGTGGAAGACAGGCTTGTGTGGTCAGCAGAGCAGCTGGTGGACCCAGCCCCCGAGCTGGGTTGGGTTTGGGAAGCCTGTGAATTCCATGGGCTCCAGATGGATTGGTATGGCTCTCATCCCATCTCAGGCAGTTTCCCCCTGATGCCTGTCTGTCTGGTGAAAGGGATTTATGCAGATATGTGGTGAAGTAAAAACTGACTTGATGAGCTGGGGGCCTGGCTGGAGCCACCCATCATGTGAGGCTGACAACTCCTCCCCCATCAGGGAGGCTGAGGAAGAGGAAATGGGGGAGGGGAAGGAAGAAATAAATACAAAATCTGCCCCTTTTTTTTGAGTCCCAGGACTCCAGGAGGAATTATGCTGCTACAGTGAGGAAGCTGGAATTGGGAACGACCAAAAAATTATAAGCATACAGGTATTGTGTTCCAAATACTGAAGTAGAGTGGCATAACTGCCCAGGGTAGGAGGCCTCTTGAATGGATTCATAGAGACAAAGGCTGCTTTTACACGACCCCTATAATCCGCTGGCAATTTAAATGCAAATTCCCCCCCCCACTTGGTTTTTGTTCTACTTCCTGTGTTCCCACCTCCCGCACTCTGATTCTATTGCTTCTTTCTGCGGTGAGGGGAGAGAGAGAAAAATGCAGGCTCACCTCTACCTGCCTTCCGGCAAGAGCTAATTGTTCCAGCCCGTTAGGATACCTGTCTGTTAAAGGGGGGGGGGGACCCAACAAAAACAAACAAAAAGCAGAGGAGGGCCAGGCATCCAATGCTTTAAAACAGCAACAAGGAACAGCAACAAGGATTTTACCTCCTCCAGACCAGGTACTTGTAAAATGCACTGGGGTGTGCTTAAGTGGGCGTGGCCGTACTTTTTTTTTTAAAGTCCGCTGCTGGTGGGAAAACAATTTTATGCTCCGCATCTGCGAGCATTTTGCAGCGGATTTTAGGGGTCGTGTAAAAGCAGCCAAAGTGATAGATTTCAGGCACTTGCTGTTTCTCAGAGCTGCAGATAGAGAACCCTGTGTGTGATGGACATGTGATTTTCGGAAATGGGACACACAGGTATTCTACTCAAAGGAGGTTGTGGATCAGGAATATATTGATTATTGTGGTGGAATGAAACTCATGCTGTCCAAAGTCAAATGCTTGTGTTTTGCCTGCCTTTCATTGAGGGAAGTTCATCTTTCCAAAGAAGTTTCCAAAGAAGCAGTTTTACTTCTTCTTCTTAGTGCCTCAACAGAAGGAAAACTATTAGCATCCTTTGTTTTCCTTTAAATAAAACACCGAAAACCTGTGTGAGCCTTAGGAGGGTGAGGGGTCAAAGGGAAATGTGCAATGGAGCAGATCCTTAAAGAAACCCAGTTCCCAGCTTCTTAAAAAGACCTTCTCAGCTGGCTAATAATGCAGCCTCAGCTTTTTATAATAGGAATGTTTGGTTGTTACCCTGATTGGCTGGTGGGTAATGGTGTGTTTTTGCCCATTCCATTCTCATAGCTTGGTAGTCAGGATATGATGGTCACAGCAGCCATGGTTCTTGAATTACAATGAGTTCATGTGAATTGTGTCAATAAAGGTACAAGGCAGGCTTTACACAACATAATTGGAAGAAAATATTTCTAAATATTTCAAATGTTTATCTTCTGTACTGTTCAAATGTTGAACAGTTGAGGTTTGCCATGTTTTAGAAGTTGCTGTGATTTGTTTTGAAGCTTGCAGTTGTATGCTTGAAATGTCACTGAAGAGTACTGTACTGTACTGTAGCATGTTTAAAAAAATTAATGTGTGATTTTGGAATGCTTATTGTTGATTAATAGTGTTCTAGCATGGTATTAATATTGTCCTAGCACTTTATAAAGAGCACTTTTAAAGTGCTCTTTATAAAGAGTTTTGAATGAAAACCCAGCTGTTTTGTCTTTTTTGTAGCCTCCTGAGCAGAATTGGTTCCCCATTCATTCCTATGGAAAACCGTGTTGTGCAAGACCCAGGGCATTCCACTGTATTTTTTCTTAACCCGAGGCATCCCCATTTCCAATAAGTTATTTTTGCAAACTGTTTTTTGTTTTGTTTTGTTTTTGTTTTTGTTTTTGTTTTTTTGTTTTTTGCCTAAAGCATTTTTAACCTGGGGTACCAATGTATTTAAGCTAAATTGCTATATTGGCACTCGGTGAAAAATAAGTGGGCTTTTAGTCGCAGTTTGGGAACTCGGTCTCAAAAAGCTTTGGCATCATTGGTATATGGCATCATTTTTCCAGGCTTCACAAGTGGAACCATGGACATGATAACTTGACCAGGTTCATTCTCATGCAAAGTTGGGTAGTTGGTTCTGGCATCCCAGCATTAAAGCTAAAGCTGAACCATCTTCATTTAAACATGCAGCTTGAGGGCCCCAAACCTACCTCCCATCACCATGCTCAAAAGGTTCCCTTGTCTCTTCTATAAGGTGTAGAAGCAATTATGACATGGTCTGAGTGGTACTAGAGAAAGTGTCCTGAATTTTGTATGGAAAAAAGGTGTAGGAAGCACAGAAGCTAATGCAGTTCTCCAAGGTTTCAGAGATTTGGGGGGGGGGGTTGTCCCCTGGACCTTTGGAGGCTATCTTCCCTTGATTTAGAAGCTCTCTTCTGCAAGCTAGGCAAATACTGCCAAACTGGAAACACAGAGCTAGAATAGGAAAAAGTGAAGAAAGATTGGCATATTCAGCATATCATCATCATCGTCGTCATCATCATGTATGACATTACACTGGTAGACAAACAAACAAAAAGCCCTGGCATACTCATCATAGTCACCTGCCTTTTTCTAAGGAAGACTCCTAAGTCGACAAGACCCGTAGGTTAACGTAGTAGTTGCTATACAACATTAAAGCAGGGTTAGGGAACCTTTGGTCCTCCAAATGTTTTGGAATGGAAGTCCTAGAATTATGAGCTTATATTACCAATGATAAAGGACTGTGAGAGTTGTGGTTCCAAACATCTGGAGGGCTGAATTTTTCCCACCCCTGCATTAAAGTATTGCCAACATCTTTCCAAACATAGAAACTTCTACAAAGCTGCTAGCTATTTCATGGGGAATTTCCCGACATTGCCTACCTGCATGCACAGTCAGGCTGCTATTTCTCTTTTGCTTTCTTCATAACAGAAGGATTTCCAAGTGATTCCCTCCTACACTGCTATTTTTACCCACTTCTGATCAATGCATTTTTAAACACCCACAAGCCTTCAGAGGAGTCAATAGATAAGTGATTCATTCCAGATAGTGCTTGCCTGCTAGCATATGACCCACTCCTTTTGAGTCTGTAGCCTAAGGCATGCTGATTTGGAGGTATGTCCAGTTACACTTAGATCTCCTTCTGAATACTCGGGCTCAAAATCCCGGTGCACAGATTGCCAAGAGAATTCCAGGTTAACGGCCTACTCCACAGAAGAGAGACAAGGTTTTATATGTAACTAGGTATGCCTGCTTTTATATCTACCACAACACAGGCTGATCTTCATAATAATTCTGGAGCAAAATCTAGGAATCAAAATCCAAAGCAGACAACAGTTTATCCACAGACCACATTCTCTGTTGCTTAGGTGGAAAGTAACACACTTCATTGCTATTTGAATCACCCTTTGGCCACTGAGTGGAAATGCTGGCATTTGTACTACTTTTTTAAAAAACAGTAGTTCCTTAATTTATGTGTGTGTGCGTTGCATCGTTACAGTCGTGACCGACCCTTCGTGACCCCATGTCCATGGAATTTTCTTGGCAGGAATACTGGATTGGCTTGCCAGTTCCTACTCCAAGCGCCTACAGCACCTGGTATTCCCTGGTGGTCTCCCATCCAAGTACTAACCAGGGCTGACCTTGCTTAGCTTCCGGAATCAGGCAAGATTGGATGTGCTTAGGGCATCTAGGCAGCTTCCTTAATTTATACAAGATAAAAAATGCACCCTCTGTACTCTAATGGGGGTGTTCCTGGATTCATCTCTGAGTCAGAATCTCCAGATTTCAGTGATGGGCAGGAGTACCTTTGATCAGATAACCTTTTCCTATATTTCACTTTAACATAAGGATACCTCTTACCACTGATAATATGATTAAACAGCATATGTAGTGGGACAGCGATTGTACTATAGAAGCCACACTATAGAATTGTGAGAGATTAAACTAGAAGAATTTCCCCAGTTTTTGGATCTGCAGATATACTTGGATTTTGCCTAGACCCTTTGACCATAGTCCGCACTAGCCATAGCCTTTGGGGACAAAGACTATCTGAAGACCTAAATTTGAGGACTAATAGACTAGACAATGGGCTTTGTTGCCAAAAAAGTCCACATTAGCCTCAGCCACAAGAATCAATAAACACTATTCTGACAGAATGGAAGATTGGGATTTTAAGGAAAGGTGTCTTTGCTTTTCATTATCCTGCAACATGTTGTCTGCCTGCCCACATGTGCAATAAACCAATATATTTATTAAGTCCATACTAGCAGATTTATGATAGTAAAATATTTTATGAACTACAACTCAAGTCAGAATAAATCTGTTCACCGATAAGGTGCCAGAAATTCTCTTTGTATTCACTGTCACAGCTTCGCAGCTACGTCTCTGGAATTTAACTCTGTGTCACCAGGGTTGTTCTGACATAATAATATCCTTAGCTTATTCTTGTTTTCTGCTTTGCCACTGTGCTTGGCTGGGTCAGCCCAATATTTCCCATCATGCGATGGCGGGGGGGGGCAGAGAGAAAAATAAAGCACAGGTGTATGCCACATACACACATGGTTCAGGGGCTGCTGTCTATATCATGCATCCTTGTGATGGTACCTCCACTCTTCCAGGGAAAGAAGCACCCCCATATTATATGCACTACAAGAGTAGAAGGGGACACAAAACCCACCACAACTGCCACTGGCCAAAGAAAGAAAATGAGGTTGTCCCACTTGAGCGGCTGGCTCATACCTGGGATGGTTATATTCTAAATGGCTGTTTCAAGGGGGCTTCTTCGGGGCCAAGACATTGTGGTGGCAGGGAGACTTGGAACATCTTACCATTGGCATCCAGATTACCCCTTCCATGGTGCCATTGTTCTGAAGTGCTTCTTGGAGACTGGCATAAAATTATTGTAGAATTTTAGAATTGCATGTAGCAACAACAACCTCTCTCTCTCTCTCTCTCTCTCTCTCTCTCTCTCTCTCTCTCTCTCTCTCTCTCTCTCTCTCTCTCACACACACACACACACACACACACACACACACACACACACACACACAGAGAGAGAGAGAGAGAGAGGGGGGGGGAGGGAGGGAGGGAGAGAGGGAGAGAGTAGGAGAGGAAGAATATAGAAGGAGCATTCCCAGGGCAGGAGGGATTAGAGAATTTGGCACTCTCATCACTTTACCATCTTAGACAACCACCATATACCATCTCATAGCAGGCCCAGCCCTGGTGCTTGGCCAGATTTTTTTAAAAAAAATCTAATATGTTAAAATGGGGATTGTCTTAACACATATTCCAGGGTTTTTGCATCTATGATTCTAAGAATGGAGGGTGTTTGATTTGCATACTGGCACAGTCTAAAATGAGCAAAAGGACCATTATCCAGTAAACCCAGTTCTATTTACTCATTTTACTCTTTATGCCTTTGGAACCTAGCCCTTAATTAATGGAATCCATTAACTGTTTCCCAAGTTCTACGCATATAACAAATGAGGCTTCTTTGGAAATGTGGGTGAGCCAGATGAGAGATGCTTTTCAAATGTGCAGATAAATTCATTTTGGCACCGACTGAATTTGTGATGAAAATGCAGAAAAGACCCCAGTTGCCTTTATGGAGACAGTCTGATATCTGATCCCTAGATATAAATATATAAGCAGCAGACACTGGATAAGAACTACAAATGCATCATGGAAGTTAGAAGGAAATGCTTGAGTGGGGGGGGACACATTAAAAAGATCACAAAAGATCTGTTTCATATGGACATCTTCAGAAGAAATCATATCTTAACAGAATGAGGGAATCTTCCAATTAGATTTAAATTCAGTTTGATAATGCCTCTTCCCCCTTAAACATTTGTTTCTCTCATTTCCAGTAAGAGCTGTACAGTCTACTTTTTTCAGTAGAGCAGCTTTCTGAATAACACTGGAAAAATATTTTTCAGTTATGTCCATTTATCAAAATTTCCCTTTATTCAACTTATTTTGGCCATAAAAGAAAAATAAACCACCCAAACATCTTCCTGTAAACCAACTGTAAGAAAACATGTAGAAAACCAGCACTATGGAAATAATATAAGCAGAATGCAATGTACAAAAATTGGAGATTAAGATTTGAAAGTATATTTTTCAGAAAGGAAATGCTGCTTTAAATAAAACACTTTGCTCTGTCTCAGCACTTTGATTTATTAAATGTCATTGTGCATCAATTTCACATCCTACAAGAAACAGATACTTACTATTTCATTTCAACTAAAAATACTGTCAATATTAAGATAGATCACTAGATCACACACTAGACAATATTGAGGGATAATTTTCACCACCATGAATAGCCCTAACCTTTTAATTCTACTCACCTATGAAGCTCATGGATACTAAAATAGAATTTTCAGTTGCAATACTGTTAAATTTAATTGGCATGTGAAGATTTTCCATTAATTTTCCTGAACACTATTAATCAGCAGCCGCAGGGAATTGTATATTGAAAAGGTGGCTGCCATTTCATCACACTTATGGTGTGTTTTTCTCCACTAGTATTTACAGTACTGTGGTTTGTTCCATGATGAAATCCAGCCGGGCACAGAGATGATCCCGACCAAGCACAATAAGAGTCCTTCGTAGGAAAAGGTTGCCCAGGACCATGGACAGCTCCCTGTGCCCGCTAGTCACTAAGGCAGATCAGACTCAGTTGAGGAACCAACCAAGCAGAATGGCCGCAATGTTGCTCCAAAAATAGCCTGAAGTCATTTACAAGATGGGAACTCTGTACCAAACACCAAACACAACTAAATTATTGTGACACCTACAAGACTAATAAACCTATTTCACTGTCACCTGTCATGGATTACAATATACCTCCTCAGACAAGCTGTGATTCTAAACTCAATTACAAGAGAACAAGCTGCCCTGACCATATGTTTGAGCACAGCACTTACCAACACATTGTAGACACTCACTATAACTAAGTGGGATGTCACAAGCTCCACCGTCTCAGAGGTAAGTGGCTCAGTCTTCAATATCCTATTCTCAGGGCAGCTGCTCCAGTAAGTCTAAAAGTGGTCTTCAACCCAGGATGTAGCACTGTTGAGCTGTGAACCTCCTGCTTGCTATAGCTTATGTAGATAACTCAACTGCATCAAAGGAGAGCATCTTGGAGGTTCCACAGACTTTGCTTATTTCCATAGGCCCATTTCTGTGGCAGCCTTCAGACGGGGGAGGGGGGGATCAGAAGTGGGGCCAGGCTTTTCATGTTTAAAGAGAAGATCCAAAACATAAAAGGGGCTCTCTTTTACGACTTTCATGTTTTTTCTCAACACAAATAATTTTGTATTTCCATAGAAAGGGTGCACACATATTTCATGTCTCTTTCATGTTTCTTCGAGTCCTTTCATCTTTTGCTACCATCAAATCACCTAAGGAATTATTCATCCAATTGCATCACAGCTGATCAGAATATCCACAAAAGGAGGGGAATTCATAGACTCCTAGAATGATAGAGTTGGAAGAGACCTCAATGGCCATCCAGCACAACCCCCTGCCATGCAGGAATCCCCATCAAAGTACCCCCAACAGATGGCCATCCAGCCTCTGCTTAAAAACCTCCAAAGAAGGAGACTCCATCACCTTCCCTGGCAGCATATTCCACTGCTGAACAGATCTAACCATCAGGAAGTTCTCCCTAATGCTCAAATGGAATCTCCTTTCCTGTAATTTGAAACTATTGCTCCATGTCCTAGTCTCTGAAACCATGGAAAACAAGCCAGTCCCCTCTTTAATATGACATCTTTTCAAATATATAAACGTGGCTACCATAATCCTTCTCAACCTTCTTTTTGTAAAACTAAATATTCCTAGATCCCTAAGCCGCTCCTTGTAAGACATATGATCCAGACCTTTAACCATCCTGGTCATCCTCCTCTGGACCCACTCAAGGTTGTTAACATTCTTTTTAAATTGAGGAGCGCAGAACTGTACACAGTACTCCAGAGGGGGTCTGACTAGAGCAAAATAGAGTGGTACTATCACATCCTTTTTCTAGACATTATGCTTCAGTTGATGCAACGAAGAATCACATTGGCTTTCTTGGCCGCTGCATCACACTGCTGACTCATGTTCAATTTGTGGTCCACCCAGACTCACATATCCCTTTCACAGGTTCTATTCTCTAGCCAGGTGTCTGTCATCCTATATCTATGCAATTCATTTTTTCTCCCTAGATGCAGGACCCTACATTTCTCTCTGTTGAAACTCTTTCTGTTTGCTTTGGCCCAGCATTCTAATCTGTCAAGGTCATTTTGTATTTTTATCCTATCATCTAGTCTAGGGACTTAGCCACACCTCCCAATTTGGTATCATCTGCAAATTTAATCAGTCTCTCTCTAGTCCTTACTCCAAGTCATTAATAAAGACGTTGAATAGCACTGGACTCAGAACAGAACCCTGGGGCACCCCACTGGTCACCCCTCTCCATGCTGAGGAGAAGCCATTTACAATCACCCTTTGCGTATGGTCAGTCAACCAATTACAGATCCACCTAACAGTACAATTATCTATCCCACATTCTAATAATTTCTTTGCAAGTATGTCATGGAGAACCTTATAGAAGGCCTTACTGAAATCAAGATAAACAATATCCACAGCATTCCCCTCATCCACCGGGCCTGTAAATCTATCAAAGAAAGAGATCAAATTAGTCTGGCATGACTTGTTTTGAAAAAAACAAGTTGAGTTCTATTAATGACTTCATTGCTTATTAAACAATTGCAAACGGTCTGCTTAATCTGTTCTAGAATATTTCCAGGAATAGATGTCAAGTTGACTGGGTGGTAATTATTTTGGTCCTCTTGTTTCCCTTTTTTGAAGATGGGGACAACATTTGCCCTCCTCCAATCTATGGGGACTTCCTCTGTTCTCCAGAAATTCTCAAAAATTATTGCCAATGTTTCTGAAATTACTTCTGCCAATTATTTTAATGTCCTTGGGTGTAATTCATCTGGTCCCAGAGACTTAAATTCATTTAGGTTTCCCAGGTGTTCCTGTACTGCCTTTCCTACCTGTTCTATGCTGCAATTTCCACCCTACCTCATTTACTCTTCAACCGTCTGAACTCTTTTTTCCTTTACGGAGAAAAGGTAGGCAAAGAAGGTGTTGAGTAGTTCTGCCTTTTCCCTGTCTCCTGTTAGTAACTAGCTATCACCAGCACACAGATACTCTATCATTTCCTTGTTTTTCCTTTTGCTCTGGACATAACTAAAGAAATCCTTTTTACTATCTTTAATCTCTGTAGCAAGTCTAAGTTCATTCTGTGCTTTAGCTTTTCTTACCATCCCTCTGCATATACTGGCTATTTGATGCATTCCCCATTTTTCCATTTCCTGTACATGTCTTTTTAAAAATATTTAGTTGACTTGAAAGTTCTGTAGTGAACCATTGAGGTTTTATTAGACATCTCCTATTTTTTCTTCTTGTTGGGACTGTTTTATTTTGGGCCTTTAATATCCCACTTTTAAGTAATTCCCATCCATCTTGGGCTCCCTTCACTTTCAGTGCCTCGGTCCATGGGATTACAGCCAATAATTCCCTAAGTTTATAAAAATTGGCTTTCTTAAAGTCTAGTATGTCTGTTTGGCTATACATAGCTTCCCCTTCCCACTGTATAACAAATTCCAAAAGAGCATGGTCACTTCTACCTAAAAATCCTCCCTATTGGTTAAGATCAGATCTAAAAAGCTGTTCCTCTTGTTGCCTCCTCTACCTCCTGGGCCATGAAATTTTCTGCAAGGCCATTAAGAAATTTACTGGACCTTGCTTTCTTAGCTGAGTTAGAATGCCAACATATATTGGGATAGTTAAAAATCTCCCATTAGGACTACATATCTCCCTTTTGACTGTGTGACAAAAGGCATCATCCAACTCTTCTGCCTGTTTGGGGGGACTATAACATACCCCCACAGTGACATCCCTCCCATTATTCTCCCCCTTAATTCTCACCCAAATACTCTCAACGTGACTTCCCAGTTGTGTATCCTGGATTTCTTCAGCAGCATAAACACCCTACATGTATAAGGCTACTCTTCCTCCTTTTACTAGCCCTGTTCCTCTGAAACAGGTTATAGCCTCCAATAACTACAGTCCAAACAAAAGTCTCATCCCACCAGGTTTCAGTAATGGCAATTTATTTTGCTGTATTAGGAGTTCCAGCTCCTCCTGTTTGTTTACCATGCATTGTTGTAGAGACATTTAAGGCTGTGTGTCCTTCTTACAAGCCCTTTGCTTAACCTATTTTTCCTCGCAATGTTGAACTGCAATACCCCTTCTCCTGTTCCTACTGCATCATTTGGGCTATTTCCCATTTTGAATCTACAAAATAGCCTTGTTTTTTGTTTTGTTTTGTTTTGTTTCTGACATTTTTCCTTGTAGAATTACAGTGTGCTGAGCTCCTGGTGCCCTCAATTTTAGATAGTTGTGCTGCCTGCCTCCCTTTTGTGGCTCCATCTAAGATTTATAATTCTAAGGGCTCTTGGAGTGGGAGAAAATGTGAATGTGGAAACATGAAAGAAAATCAAAAAAGAGGCTTTCCCTTTAACATGAAACAAAACAATTAGTAGATTAAAAATATGAAAAAGAGGCATTTCCAAAAATAATACAAAATAAAAAATGGCAAGAAAGCTTGTTCAGTGTCATATTCTCAGCTACATATTGCCCTGTGTTCTAGGAGAACATATAAAATATCCAGACAAAAAAAGGTGATTTTCACATTGACAGGCAGGCACAGTAATAATGGTATTATGCTTTAGGTTTTGCAAGGACTCATTTTTTAGATTTTTAGCTAACTGCATTACCCTTCTGAGCAGTCTTGCTCCTCTTTGATGCAGTCTGACATCTGTGGGTGAGTGAAAAAGAAGATCAACTGGACAGCCTTTCTGAAACACTTCAGACCCCTTCACAAGCCTATACAGTTATACAGCCTATACAGTCCATGACATGAAACCCAAGACTGGCTCTTTAGTGAAAGCTCAGTCGGCATCACAGCTGAACAGGTCTCATTTGCTTGCTTGCTTTTCCATTTGGCTAGGCTTTTACTTCATTCTTTATTCAAGCAGTTTCTCATGCTTACAAGGCACTTGGAGGGAGAAAAGATAACAATGGAGGTCCCTCAAAGGGTAAAAAGCATTTCCCGCTGAGCGCCTTAATCTGGGTGTATGTCTCTGTGCTCATGACTTCACTCCTGGACTCATTCAACTCCAGCTGAAAATATAAAGTTCCTTGGTTGCTGCCCTATTACTTCAAAATTGGAATTCCTCCTCTCTAGTACAAAAATCTTCAAATAACCACCAGACCATAATATAAGGTTTATTGAAACATCTACATGTGGAAACAACTCTGCTTGATTTGCAAAGTGATGTCACACTAGTTCCTAATCCTTTCCTCAGCAACAACTACAAGAGATCATATCTGAATGGTAGGAGACAGAGAAGTACTCTAGTTAAACATGGGGTGATGTCTCAATCCAGAGGGAGCTCCATTTGGCACAGAATGAGCCCAACTACACGAAGCCCAAAATCCTTTTGCCTAGCCATGCCTGTGTGTGTGTGTGTGTGTTGTGTCGTTACAGTCATGACCGACTCTTCGTGACTCCATGTCCATGGAGTTTTTTTGGCAGGAGTACTGGAGTGGCTTGCCAGTTCCTAGTCCAGGCGCCTACAGAACCTGGTATTCCCTGGTGGTCACCCATTCAAGTACTAACCAGGGCCGACCCTGCTTAGCTTCTGAAATCAAGCAAGATTGGATGTGCTTAGGGCGTCTAGGCATGCCTACATGGTACAAATAGGGTAGCATTTCAATGCAAATTGGCTCCTTGTTAGACATCATCTTTTCCACACATTTGTCAACCAGACACTGAAATCTGGGGATGCTTATGCCACCACATAGAATAATAATTGACTCAAGATTCCAATTGATGAAAGCAAAACTTGGTTTTATTTCAAAGAGCTATCAAAAAGACAAAAACGAATGACAAAAAGGCAAAACAGCATGTGCTGTTGGAAGACCTCGACCCAAATTCCTCTCTGGTTCTTATACACAATAAATCAGTTCCCATTGGCTGATGAGAGGACATATAGCATTACAATGACTAAGATGCTAGGGTAGATGTTCCACCCCTGCAATTTCACAGAAATTTCTGTAGGATGTGGTCAGTGGTGTCAGTCTTATGTTGAGACAATAGACAGCAACCTGGGACTTTCCACAGTTTGCAAAAACAAGTCCACCCTCCCTTGAGGCTCTGTGGGGTTTTGCAGAGTTCAGATAGAAAGCTTCCTTTAACCTTCTAATATGGACCAGGACAGCAGAACAGGGGAAATTTTCAAGATATAATTCTGACTCACACAATGTTATACAAATTCAGCATACAAGAAATAACAGCTGCTTAGATTTCTTAACTTGAGGTAAATCTCTGGAGCTCTGCTGTTTGTATTGCTAAGCAAAAGATTTTAGACATACAGTGGTACCTTGTATAAAGGAATTAATTTGTTCCAAATGAAATTCTGTTAAGTAAATTTTCCTTTATACAAATTTCCCATAGGAATGCATTGAAAACATAGTTATCCCTAATCGTGACCATTTTTATGTTGTACGGATTCGCCCCATAGGTGATTCTGTTAAGCAAATTTCCCCTATCTCCGGAATTTTTTATGTTGTATAGATTTTATGTTATACAAACTGTTTGTTATACGAGGGTCCACTGTACATGCTCAGCAGTGTCACCCACCCACCCCCAAACTAGAAAACAGGCAAGAGAACAGCACTAGAATTTCTGAGGCTCAACATTATCCAGCATGTCATCACCATACACCCTAAAACAAAAGTAGAGGCTATGGCCAATCAAACAAAGATATGCACGACATAGAAATATTTAGACCTTTCTTCAAAACTATCTATCTTTTTCCAATAGCATGACTCAGCATTAAAATATAGACAAATTCATATGGCCCACTACTTTTATGATTCACATCTAAATGACCAATATGCCATCACTTGAGATGATTGATATTATAAATTAAATGATGAAATGGTTCCTGCCAATAGATTAGAGCAATGGCTTTCTACTCCTATGTTCCAAAGAAACTTATCTAAACGAAATACCAATAAAAGCAGACAAGGTTCCCCGAAAGAGAACTTTCATCCATTATAATATATATCAGAACTCCAGACCTGAGACTTTTTGAAATGTCTTAGGTTATTAAATTCACCTATTATTAAGTGACAGCCTAAAAGGCCTTGCTAGCACCATGAATAAACTTAGGATATGCAGCTAGATCATGGACCATTCCTGCTAAAAAGTAATTCATTACTCATCAGTAGAGATGTAATTACTGATGAGCAATAAATCAGTAGTACAAGGTACTGCAAAACCGGAATTTCCAATGAACTACAAAATTATTCTTCTCACCCCAAACAACAAACTATTTTGTTTTACTTTTAACAAAGGAAAATAAAAAGGATTTCTTAAACAAATTAAGCGAGCTTGTCCCATATAATGGTTGAAATCCTATAATAATTTGTCATTAAAGCACACTAAGTCAGTGGTGATTTGATGAATAAACTCCTCTATAAGTTCCACTAATTCAATGGGCCTACATTAGTTGCAACATACTAGTGGATTTCAGTCAACAGTTTTGCCACTCATGTAAATGGTTTTTGATCTGTTGCATGAAGGTTTAAGGATTGGGAGTGAGGAAAAGAGCTGTTTGCATTTCTTTTAACAAACAGCCATTGTTCTGTGTTCGATCACTCTCTATATATGGGCTTTGCTTCTCCAAGGGACAACAAATTTGAGCAAGCTGTTTGTAGAAGTTACCAAAAAAAAATGAGCACTCCTGACCTGCTCTCAGCAGGAGGCAAGGAATCATGTTAGGGTTCAGAATTTCTTGTTGACATGTCTCATCAAGACAAGAAAGTCCAGACTGAGGAGGCTAAATAATTTAGCAAATATTATGTAGATGTGTACTCAACACCCAACAGCCAGTTTCCTTCTACAAGTGAAGGACTAGAAATCAGGAGACCCTAATTCAAATCTGTACTTGGCCATGAAACCTCACCAAAGGGTGTCGATCGTAAGATATTCCTTGAACATCCCATGTACCTTGAACATCCTGTGAAGCACAATAGGAGGAGGCTAGAGAGCATTTGGCTCGAATGTTGAGGGCAGCAACTGAAAAAAGAGAAGACTTCAAATAGATTGTGAATGAAGAAGGAAATGACTTAAGAACCACACACAATAACATTTTGAATGCCAATTTTAGCACTCTATTCATTTTCTAATACAAATCAGGGCCATAACTACTTAGCATCTTCTCTCTCTGCAGATAAGCTGTTCCTTATGGGCATAGACAGAGGGAAGCTAGGCTACTAGAAGGGAACAAACGCCAGCTGCTGTTTGCAAAGATGGAAGAGGGTCTTCCCTTCAAGCAACCAGGCTTGCCCTGTATGTCTAAGCATCTGCCAATCAGCAATGGGCATTGGGAAGGGGCGGACGGCAGGCTGTCATGGCAGGGAGGCAAAAAAGTGTGTACTAACCAAGAAACTGATTCACGGTTTGTTGGTAAATGAGCTCAACATTTGTGGTTTATAATTTGTCAACCATGGTAAATCACTAATCAAGACAAACCCATCCCCGTCTCTACCAGTGAGATTAAAAGGATACAGGTGAGTGCTTAGCCCCATGCAACATGAGTTCTGTGCTACCTTAGTAGGAGCATCACACTTAGATACAATTCTCCCTCCATCATTGGTTTCTCCAGGTGAAGAGTGGTGTGTCTAAAAGAGTCCTCCTAATGTGTAAATTCTGCATGCAAGCAAAAATCTGGAAAAAAAACTGACGTTCATGCTCACATATACACCTGGAGCACTTCCCCACCCATCATAATGGATTTAATTTATTAACAAATGAGTAGGGCTATTATCCATTAGGATGAAAGGAGTAAGCAAATCTAGAGATGTACCCACCAAGATATTTAGAGGAAAAAGTAAGAGGAAACTTTTCCTTTGGTGGTTTTTCTGTCTCAGTTTTTTAAAAAAAATGCAGGCTGTGAAGATACAGGGCAGAAAATGGTTAGTACAATAGCAGACATTAGCAAATATATACCCCTATCAGTTCTATCCCAGTTGCCTGGCAACCCACAGAAGGCATTCTAAAGAACAAGAGGTAGGTAATTTGACAAGCGAATTAATTGGATGCTTCCTCAGTGGGAGCTTTAGGTGGGTAACACAGAATCTATAGACCAGTTAACTCACCCAGCATCAATATCGTGTGATTAAGTTTTGAGTAGAGGGGGGATTTTATTGAAACTCCCTTTTTGAAGTGAACAATTTCTTGTTTTAACAAAACAAACAAGACCTTGTTATTCTGCAGATTCTGATTATCAAAAAAGCCTGTGGGTAATAAATGACGGGCAGCTAGTCCAAGCCAGTTGTTTGAGTGACATATCCATTTGCAATGTGACATTTTGTGCTCATACCCCCCCCCCAAAAAAAGAGATATTAGCCCAGTGTGAGTCTATTGCTTCCATGGTGATGTTTTATCCAAGAGCTAAGCCAACATTTTACCAAAGTAAGTTTTCTGACATTTTGCCCTTCACCTCTAACTTTTCACAACTAGACTCAAACGTTCTCCACAATGTTGAGGGGTGGCCAATATTGCCTAACTCTACCTCAGCATCCTATCCTTCCCTGATGTTAGCTAAGTCTCAATGCTTTCCAATTTGAGCCTTTCTCTCAGGTGCCATTTAGGATTCTCTGAGGTGCCTTGTTGCTGACTGGATAGCTCAGTGGGTTAAGCATCTGGTTGTGGAGCCAGAGTTTAGAAGTTCATTTCTCCACTGTTCCTGCTGGGAAAACACCCAGCCTGTGTGACCTTGTGGATGCTGCACAGTCCCTAGGCATCCTCAGCAGAAGGGGGTTCTGAGTATTCTCTACATGAAAAACTTTGGAAAGGGGTTGTCATAAGTCAGAATTAACTTGATGGCACATTATTATTATTATTAAGGTACATGTAAGATAAGTAGAACTCCCACAATGGAGAATTATGGCATTTGTAGTCTAGAAAAATGCAAGAATCCCATTCCTAACCTCTCCTTGAGTTGTATCAATACCAGTAAAAATCCATGTATTGGTTTTGCATCATCTACAAGGCAATAACCAAAGTGAGTCATGATAATCTTCTAGGTGTCTGAGTAAGAGAACAGTCACTGTTAAGTTGTATCTGTGCCTTACCTTGCCTGAGCCTGATCTTAGGGGACCAACGATGTCAAACAAGTTGTCCTTGTGCATTTGCCTCTGTTGAAATAGAGACTGTAGACAGCATCCTATCTGTATTCACTACATCTGGGCATAAGAAAAAACAGCCATCTGCCTGTCAATGGAATTTCATCATCACCCGGCTCACATTGCCTCAAGGTTTGAAAGCCAAAGACCAAAAAGCATCCTTCTGAACTTGGCTGCCCATTGCTTGCTGGCAAGTCTTTATTAGCTGTTGATACAATGTGCATAATTTACATGGCTTGTCCCAGTCTGAATGATTTGCTTACAAACTGAAAGGAAGCTCAGCACCTATGCTCCTGTTGACCTGGAGCAAACTTTCTCATTGGTTATTTGAATTCAGTCATCCACAATTCTTTCACTAGCTTATATTTTTTGCTGAGAGTGAGCATCTGAAAAGAAACATTTGTGTATCTTTCCAAACTCATTTCCTCATACGCATCTAGTGCTATACAACCTGTGATCAGAATTCCTGGTTCTGTAGGGTAGATTCAAGTTCACTTGTCCACTAAGTCATATATGAAGCAATAATGAAAAAGCCATGAAGAAAATGCCCAAAGGCTTCAATAACTGGATTTAATTTCATTGTCTTTCTCTAAAATTTCTAATACAGCAGGGTCTAAAACAATACACATATTAAAAATAGACACATTCTTGAATTTAAAAGGTAGGATGAACAACAACTGTGGAGGGGGAAAAATACTAGCAGCAGCAATACCCATTCTCAAATCAGTGCAGTTTTCTAAATGTACTCTCCTAGGCCTAGTGTTGATTAATAATTCATTGAAATATTAGAGTAATTATCATATTTTGCAATATCACAACAGTGCACTTCAGCAAAAACTGTCTACAATTTCCCTTGCAAGCTCCATTAATAAATAAAATGCAATTCGCCATATTAAATTTGTTGTTTAAAGGCTAAATATTTCATCATAGCTAATTCATTTTAAAATAATCAGCCCAGTTTTCCCCTGGATCCTTGGGCTTGCACTTTTCTTCTACCTTGAAAATGAAGTTACACTTCCAACATTATGGCAGAAGACTTGAACTATAGCATTAACAGACAGCCTGTTATACCATAATACTCTATGGACTGACCAGAAAGTACCTTGGCTAGCTAGAGCCATTCAGCACATGGTTATCTGGGGTGTCTTTAATATTCCAAGAGGGCTCAAATGCATAAGACTTAATTTCTTTTCCATGGTTTTTAATGAAGCCTAGTTGATACACATTTGAAAACCATTCTCATATGTAAGCTGAGGCTGTTGACTTCAATGCTATGTTTGTATTCTTTTTCCATTTGGGGCGTTGATACATAACCTTATTTTCTGGATAACAGAAGAAACACAAAATGAATAATAGGTTACTGCCACCTAATATAAAGATGCATAGAATGTGGCACACTGAGTATATTGATTTTTTTTAAAGGTCAGACTTCTACATTAGCATTGACTTTTGCCTTTTCATCATGTTTTATTGCTTAAGGTTCTGAGTTTTCCCATGATGACATCTGCTGATATGGAGAAAAGGCAAATTTAGAAACCTAAAAGCAATATTGGTGTTATGTGTATTTGAGGGTATGTGGTAGGGGCAAAGATTAGTACATACAAAGAATAAGGAGATTATTAGCTTTTTTTAAAAGTATTACAGAGACACTGACAATCTCTGTGTAACTTATGGATGGATGTACCCAATACATCTTTTTTCATTGTATTCACTATAGAATTTATGCTGATTTTTTGTGTGGGTTTTCTTTTCTTTTCCTTTTTGTGGGTGAAATCTGCCTGTTAGGGATGTGTGTATTTTCAGACATCTTTTCAAATGTTGTGCATTCACCAACCCACCCAATAAAACAGATTTGTGCATATATTTATTTTTACTGTGCAAATATGGCTATTAAGTGGATGTATTTTTCAATGCCATAGAATGTATAGCTTTACCAATGCAAGGCATATCCTGATCTAGAGTAGTAAAACTCCCAGAAGCCTTCACCACTAGATGTGATGGCTACAATTTCTGGAGCGGCACACACCTTTACCATTCAATTCCTTCACTTCATCTGCAGGAAATGCTGTACAGGTCCTTGAGCACTACCTCCCATCAATAATGGACTGGACAATGGCCAATAAATTGAAACTGATAACAAATAAAACAGATTCTGTAGCTAGGGGGATCATTGGATCCGTTAGAGTGCAATTTACCTGCCCATCCCATCCAGGAATCAGGACATTTCTAGAGGACTTGGTAGATTAATTTCCCCACAGGTGCTCTAGCGATCTCCACAGACTTTCCTCTGGAAAGCCCCCAAGCTCAGCACTTTGGATTCAAAAAGTAAGAGAAGCTCTTTTTGTTTCTAGGGGAGCGGGAATAGACTGATCAGGAAATGATTGCCTGGAAGATAAAATACTCATTGAACTGAAAAAGAGAAGGGTAGGAAGAGAAAAAGCTGACTAGTACTTGGATGTGCAACCACCAGGGGACACCAGGTGCTGTAGGTGCCTGGAGTAAGAACTGGCAAGCCACTCCAGTATTTCTGCCAAGAAAACAACATGGACATGAAGTCACAAAGCGTCAGTCATGACTGTAATGACACCACCATCACCTCACCACCACCACCACCACAACAGCAACAACAGGAAGAGAAAGAGCAAAGAGCACTCAATACTGAAGGCTATGTTATGTTTAACTCTTTTGAAGATACTACTCCTGTCGATTTGTAAATAAAACAAGTACAGTATTACAGGAAGAATACATATGCCCATTATAAGTACTGTACTTTCTTTCACAGAAATTGAACAATCTCTAGCAGTATCGTTCCTGTACAAACTCCTTCCTCACAGTAGGAGGAACTGTCTCATAATTCAGTCTGACTTGTCAAATCGCTAGAAATTTGACATGAACCTCTGGCCTGTAAAATGGCTTGCTTTCCTACATTGCCTTTTATTTTGCCCTTGGTTCTCACTACTCTCGGTGCCCTTTCCTAGTTCTTCCCTAATCATAGATGTTTCTTCAGTCCTGTTTTTGTTCATATTTTATCTTCAGAATCTCTTTGCCCTTTGCTCTGATCCACTGATCCCCACCATAGCCCACAGGCCAGCCTGAATCAATTTGAGGTTTTCAGTTAACTGACATTGCAATAAATGATGCAGACGGTGAGAGGGATCTCACAGGGATGGCTGTCAGGCTGAATACCATGCCTCCAACCACTTTAAACCCATGGATTATTCTCCCAAGATCCCATTCTCCATGGCAGCTGGTCTTTCACGATGATAAGATGTAGCCAAGCCCCATAGCTCTCCTGCAGAGGTGGGCAGTCCCTCCCATAGGGAGGAGACATGACCAATCAACCTCTGATAAGCATGAAAGAGAACTCAAGGGCCAGGGTTTCTGAGTGGGTTGACTGCTAGATGAGGATCCATTAGAAAAGAGGAGGATAATGAGAAGCAGGTTAACATGGGAGAGGGAAGAGGCTAAGGGGATAAAAAAGGAGAAGTGCCTTAGAGTAGGACAAAGGAAACATTGAGAGGGGGTAGAGAAGGTTGGGGTGAAATATGCGGAGAAAGAGGTTGAGGACGATTTGATAGAAGAGCTGGAATGGTCCCAAGAGGAGCCAACCAGGGCAGTCTTAAAGGCTGTGGTTAAAACCACCCCTTACATGTCTCCAACCCATACACAGCTGAGATAATGAAGGCACCAACACCACTTTCAACTTCTATACAAACTGAAGGCTGGCATACAGGCTGCTTGGAAGCTGGTTCCTGGGAACCATATTTGAGCCTCTGGACAGCTACAACTGTAGAGAAAGGGAGGGTGATTTTAGCCACTTCTCAAGAGAGAGACCTTCTAGAAGACTTGGTCATAGGAACAAATATGGGCATAAAGGAGACTACCTAGTTCTGTTCTGGTAGCCATGTTGTTGTTCCTAGCATTGTTAGAATAACATTCTTGTACCATGCTTTATGCTTGCCTGTTACACCAGGACCTGAGACAGTTTAGCCAATGTAGGACTTTCAGGGGCATACAAACATGGCTATAGAATTGTTGCCCTTTTATCCCACCTTTCGTTCAAGGAGCTCAAAGGAATATAAATGGCTCTCCTCTTCCCAACAACCTTTTGGTCAGGGATTGTCCCAAGTTCACCCCATGAGAGTTCCATGGCTATGTAAAGTCATGAAACCAAGTCTCCTCTGAGGCCTGGAAACATGGCATTTGTGGAGGAGGGTGTTGTTCTTTTGGAGTCTATTTTCCCAAATTTTCCAGACAGCACAGCAGATGGCCTAGAAGATTCTGAACAACAACAACAAAACTTTTTCAATCTTGGGTCTCTCAAGCCCTATTCAAGTATGTTGTTACACTATAACTAGTGGGAGACTTTCCTCAAGAAAACTTGGTATTCTTAGGTCACCATGTATGGTGGACCTTACAAAGGACTAAGATAGGCTAAGTACTGCTACTCTTCCTGAAAAACACTACAATTTCATAGCACAAAATAAAGGGCACTTGCTAGAATCCAAGAAGAAACAGGAATAGCCAAAAGGTGTTATAGCATCACAGGCATTTCCTCACAGATTTTAGGAAAACCAAGAAGATCTTGATTCAGATTTATCATCCTTGGCATGATTACACAACTAACAGCTATAGAAGATGGCTAGCAGAGCCAGCAAGAAATTATCTCCTATGTGGAGAATCTTTCCCAGCATGCCTCTCTGGCATCGCCATTAACAGCAAGCAGAGCAAGGTTAACACATACGCACTGGCACTCTTAGAAATGTTCAGATATTATGTTGCACATTAGATGGAAAATTCGTTTGCAATTGGCTGAAGTTACATGGTCTGATTTAGTTCCCAGGCTAGTATTCTACACATGCGCAGAAGCTTGTTATGTAACTAGTAGTCCTGGGCATGCTCAGTAGTGTTAAGTTTTAGACAAAGAAATACCCTTATTTGGGCATTGAGCAATCGTGTAAGCTTTTGATTGGCTAAGAACCTGCTGCAAGGTGATGTGGGTATTGTAGTCCTGTGGTTTTCTATAAAGGCTCTTGCTGGGTGCAGCGAGAGAGAATCAAGAATCAAGAAGAAGCTCCATTTTGCACCTAAAAACACTTGTCGGAGTCTTTATTTTCCAACCCATGGGGGGGGGGGCTTGCTGGTTGAGCTTCCTTTATGGGTTCCCATTTGTTTACAAGCCTTAAACAGTAAGGCTTCCCTGGATTATTCATTTATTTGGCAAGAAATCTCTCAAGCCTAAAGGCTTCCCAGGATTTTTACCATACTCCTATTGAGTCATTGTTTTGCTTTTTGCCCTGTAGCGCAATGCACAGAGTTGAAGTGACCAGATAATCCAAAATGGTACAAAACTATCCACAGGGGGTACCCCAGCTCTTCACTGTGTTATTGATCTGTCTTGGTGCTAACCATTTACATTTTGTGGCCATGTTTCTACATTGGGTCTATCAATGCTCTGTCATTCATTTATATTCTCCCAAGTTGCCCATTAATTGTGATATCCCACATTTGGTTGGCAGATCACAACTGACACCAAGTGGGCATTACTTAAGAACTTTAGCTCAAGGCCAAAGCAATGAAATCTCTTTAAAGGAATGATTTACTGTGGTAAACTTCCTCCTCTTTTTACAGCACCTCAAATTTAATGTTCTGATTTCCCATTAGGCACCTTGAAAGCAGGAAAGGTACCACATTGAAAATCTATTATTGCCTAGCAGACCTTGAACCACTCTTTGTGAGAAAGAAGAAATTCTGTCAATTTCCACACAGAAGCATGACCTATGCAGTGACATTTAGGTAGCTGGAGGCAGAACACAGAGGCTTCACTTTAGAAAACTGTTTTATACAACCCAGCAGAAACACAAATTTGCCAAGCAAAAAGTCAGCACAGCTCAACAATTTCAAAGTTCACAAACTTCCAAGCATGAACCATCCCCTCATTGTGAGGTGACCACGTAGCTTCAGTGGAAAGCATCATGCTTATAGGTTATCCTTTTTATTTCCTGCTAAAGGAATTCAAGCAGAAAAGACGGGCAAAGGAAATAAATTGCATCTCAGCACTGGTGCACAGTGGGAGTCATATTGATCAGTAGCACCAAAACCAAATCCACTTTTTGAGTTAAAAGCAAATAAAATTCCATTAGATGCATGCATAATAGGACTCTTCTGGAGAAACAAAACAGCTACACTTCATTGGGAATCAGACTGCAAATAGGCAAATCAAATACCCACATGCTTAGGTAGTAAGATATTTCATATTCTCCCACAATGCTAAAAGCTAATTTTTAAGAGGCTGTCACCGTTTCAGCAGTGGTGAATTTATCACACGGTATTAAGTGCATAATTTACTGTTTGGCATTCATGATTCCATAATTCGCTATTCATTAATTCAAAATCTGAGATCAGCCTTCTCTCTAGAACCATCCCTATAGAAAACCTAATTCTTTTATAACAAGTGCTGTGAAATCTAAAGAGTAAGGTATGGGGGGGGGGGCTAACCCTGTACTTGTTTTCTTCTAACAGTGAATAAACTATGACTTCCCAGAAGTCCCAGTAAATTCAAGAGAGCTAATTCCAAAGGATGTGGACACAGGAGCACAGCCTTAATTTTGCAAGATTCTAAACAAGATTAATAGCTGCCATGTTTATTAGTATGTTATTACAGAATTGTACTTTAATTCTATTTCTTAGTAATTTGTTAAAACAGCTTTAGCATTTGCAGTTATACAGTATTTTACTTGCTGCAGCTTTCAAACTTTTATAGTTATGGGCTTTTGTAATTCTTTTTTATTTGGCTCAGTTAGCTAATTCATTTGTATATCTAGGTTTGCTGCTCAGTCTCTTATGAGGACAATTTCATAAAGCCCATGGTCTTCATATGTGATTGGTAAATGTGTACCCCAACAATTATGTACATTATTTTTTCCTGGTGCTTTCCACTTTTCCCAATGTTACTGTCTTTGCCAGTAAGTTCTGTGTTCTTGTAACATGACCCAAGCAGAATACCCCCCAATTTAATACATTTAATCTTCAAAGCCAGGATTTAGATTTGATCTAACAAGCACTTATTTGTATTTCTTTCTATTTATCAAGTTCTATTTTAAAGTCACATTTGAAATGAATTAATTTTTCTTTACATTTGTTTCCTTTCTTTTCCTTGATTCTATCAACATTCTGCACTCTCTAATTTTCATATCTATACACATCACCCACAGGGCACATCTCCAATAATGTACTGGAGACTTGTTCTTTTTGCCCTTTGTTGGGAGGGGGAGGATGGGAGGGTACAGGGGAAGTGGGAAAGTACAAAGACAAGAACAAAAGGAAAAACAATTAGACAATTTCATTTAGTAAGCTGTGATGACAGGAGAATACAGTGGTATCCCGGATTTACGATGTGCCCAACATATGAAAATCCTGACCTACAAGTGCTCTTCAGTGTTCCACCCCCACCGGCTGCTTACGAGCAAGTTCAGGATTACCCATCTTGCGAGCAGTGGGTGGGGGTCAGGATTTGAATTGCCTTCAAGTCACAGAGGCAAACACTGCCTCGGTGACTGAAAGGCAATTCAAAAGTGGTGTGCTGCTTCTCCCCCCTGCCTCTGGAGAATGCATTGAGCCAATGCATTCGGGGGGGGTTCTCCATTGAAATGCATTGAGCCAATAAATTTCAATGCAGATGGCTGGGGAGTGCTGGCTCGAAGGCAGTGCCAAACGGCTGATTGGCACTGGCTGGAGGAAGAATCACACCCACAGCTTCTCCTGACCCCCCCCCCCATGAGAGGAAAGAAGCTGTGTGTGCAATTTGAAATACCCTTGAGTCACGGAGGCAGCACTTGAACGAATTAGGGTGAACCGGTGGATATTGTCTATCTTGATTTTCAGAAGGCTTTTGACACAGTACCTCACCAAAGGCTGCTGAGAAAATTGCACAGTCAGGGGATAAGAGGGCAGGTCCTCTTATGGATTGAGAGCTGGTTGAGAACCAGGAAACAAATAATAGGTGTTAATGGGAAATTTTCACAATGGAGAGAGGTGAAAGGTGGTGTGCCCCAGGGATCTGTCCTGGGACCGGTGCTTTTCAATCTGTACATAAATGACCTGGAGACAGGGATAAGCAGTGAAGTGGGCAAGTTTGTGCATGACACGAAACTTTTCTGTGTGGTAAAAACCAGAGAAGATTGTGAAAACTTTTCTGTGTGGTAAAAACCAGAGAAGATTGTGAGGAGCTCTAGATGGATCTCTCCAAACTGGGGGAATGGGTTGCGAAATGGCAAATGCATTTCAATGTAGGAAAGTGTAAAGTAATGCATATTGGGGCAAAAAATCCAAACTTTATCTGTCAACGCATGGGTTCTGAACTATCCGTGACAGAACAGGAAAGAGATCTTGGTGTGCTGGTGGACAGCTCAATGAAGGTGTTTACCCAGTGTGTGGCAGCGGTGAAGAAGGCCAATTCCATGCTAGGGTTTTTCAAAAAGGGGATTGAAAATAAAACAGCCAACATTATTAGGCCATTGTACAAAACAATAGTAAGGCCGCACCTGCAGTATTGTGTACAATTCTGGTCACTGCATCTCAAAAAAGACATAGTGGAACTGAAAGAGGTGCAAAGGAGAGTGACTAAAATGATTACTGGGCTAGGGGATCTCCCTTATGAGGAAAGGCTAAAACATTTGGGGCTCTTTAGTCTGGAAAAAGGTGCCTGAGAGGAGATATGATTGAGACCTACAAAATAATGCAGGGCATGAGTAAATTGGATAGAGGGACGCTCTTCTCCCTCTCACAATATACCAGAACTAGGGGACACCCACTCAAATTGAAGGTTGGGAGAGTGAGAACAGACAAAAGAAAATATTTTTTTACCCAGCATGTTGTTAGTCTGTGGAACTCCCTGCCACAGAATGTGGTGATGGCATCTGGCCTGGATGCCTTCAAAAGGGGATTAGACAGATTACTAGAGGAAAAGTCCATCACAGGTTACAAACCGTGATGGAGATGTGTAATCTCCAGTCTTAACACCAGGGTACTTCAAGGGCCAGATGCAGGGGAGTGGTATCAGGAAACAGATATCTAGTCTCATGCGCTCCCAGATGCATCTGGTGGGGGCACTGTGAGATACAGGAAGCTGGACTAGATGGGCCTTTGGCATGATCTAGCATGGCTCTTCTTATGTTCTTATGTTCTTATGGGAATAAAAATACTAAATTGCTATCATATGCATTTAAAAAGGCAGCAAAATGAACAATTGTTTCACTAAAAACAAACGAAGGAACAATAATAAATTTTCAACAATAAATAGTTACTACATTTATGGAATACTATAAGAATTTGCATGAATCAGAAATAACACCTTATATACATACTAGAAAATTTGTAAATATTTTGCCAAAATTTCTATTAAACCATAAAAATCAGCTTAACTCCCCAATAATAATAACCAAAATTAAACTAGTTATTAAAAAGCTTAAGAAAGGGAAATCTCCTGGTTCTGATGGATTTAGAGCTGGTTTTTATAAAATTTGGGGACATGGTCTCATTGCATATATTCTGGAGTTATTTAGGGAGATATACCAGAGTCATGGAGGACAAGCAGGATAAAAACCATACTAAAACCAGAAAAAGATCAATTGCTTCCTTCTTCCTATGGTCCATTGACATTGTAAAATCAGGATCAAAATAGTCTCATCAATATTGGCACAAAGGTTAAGTACTTTTATAACTGAGTAAATCCATCCAGATCAATATGGTTTTATGCCAGATAGACAAATATGGGATGCTGTCTGCAGAGTTTTGAACATTATATATTATATATTCAGTGGGCGGAATGGCACTATATGTTTGATCTCCTGGAAAAAAATGAACATGGGTAAAATTTTTATTAAGGTATTAAATGAGTTATATATAGGGGCAGCAGCCACAGTATCTATTAATGGGTTAGAATCCAGTAAGTTCACTCTTTCAGAGGAGCAAGACAAGGTAATACACTGTCCCCAATACTATTTGCATTAACAATAAAGACTCTTGCAGACAAAATAAGAGAACGTGTAATTATTAAAGGACTGATGCTTAGAGACAGGCATCACAAAATAAACCTTTATGCTGCTTGCAGAACGGAGGGTGCAAGAGTAGTATACCCACAAAAATCCTCAGCCGTTCCCCCTCTCTGACTCCCAGTTTGTTGCTAATCACATTACCCGGATCCTTAACACACACACTACGTGGCTTCACGCCATTTGCCGCTGACAAGCTGCTCACACTACTATCTTCAAAGGTACAAAAACACTCATGAATGCTATCATTCAATAAGATGAGCAGAAGAAGACTGTGGGTTAAGACCACATTTTGACAAGTTTTCAAAAAACATACCAATAGATTTGTACCTATTATGCAGTTACATAACCTGTACATAACCTGTATTTGTACCTATTATGCAATTACATAACCTGTACATGTTTCAACATATAGAGCAGCCACGTCCAAACTTCGGCCCTCCAGGTGTTTTGGACCACAACGCCCAGAATTCCAAGCCAAAGGACTGTGGCAAAGGACTGTGGGAGTTGTGGCCCAAAACATCTGGAGGGCTGAAGTTTGGGCATGCCTGATATAGAGGAATCCTTTTCTGAACAGCAACCATGTATGGTTTTCTGATGGTAGTAGTTTTGACCTGAATAGGGTTTGAAGTACAGGTTGGGTGGTGGTTGATGAAAACAGTGGAGTTGGTGATTTACAGAACTCTGCCCCCTCACAAGCCCATGTCCTTACCCTATACACCTCTGCAGCATTCTTCATGCTCATAGACAAACCTGAAAAGAATGAGGACTTCTCACTGCCTCATCTCACGAGGCTGCAGCCATATGGGATTCTCTCTGCCCTGCCTACACTGCCTGTGAGGAGCAGTGGACGAAAGAACAGGGGGGAGGTCAGTAACACCAAGGCGTGGTCACACTGCTGGCTCTATGTAACAAATATTTTTACACACAGGACCCCATTTGACCTGTATTGCAGAAAATCCTGTCATCATGTTTCAGCTTATATTCAGGACAGTATTGGCCAATAGACTTTGCAAGACTTCCAAGGACTCGGGGTTTCACTATCTGCTAGTATCAGTCTGTCAATTCACAGGTTGGCCTGAATCTTTCCAGCAAGAACAGTGACTTCCCAAGTGGTGGCTAATCATATTTTTAAGGACATGGTATCAAGTTTGACCAGGGAACCTATTTCACTTCCAAAATTGTCCAGAAAGAAGTACAGGCATTAAGAAATGGTGGAGCACATGAACAGGTGAATCAAAATGGGAACATTAGCTAAGATTTTACAGGAAAGCCACATGAAACGGCAAGTCTTTCCCCAGATTCATCACTAGATGGGGTCTTCTCCACTCCTCCTCGGGGAAAAGCTTAAGTTGTCTCTGTTTGAGAGACTATGGCCGTTACTTCACGAAACGCTCGCTTCGCGGCAAGCCCTCATTTCTGTGCGAATCGATCGTTTCAGTCCGCACGCTCCTCCTTTTTGGCTGCGATGCCACCCTGACCACGACCCCTTTACCATGCTCCAAGCGGGGTGAGTGGTTCCCCTGCCAGGGGCCGGGAATCTTTTCGCTTTGCATCTCGCTTCGCTCCCAACGTGACGTGTGGTCTCGGTTTTTGGCTTTTATTTCAAGTTTTTTAAAAAAATATTCAAACAGGGATATCGATGCATCGCTATATCGTTTCATCGCTTTGCACTGTTACTTCCTCGCTCGAGTAGCGGCGGCGGCGGCGGCGGCGGCGGGAGCAGGAGGAGCCGCTGCCGCCTCGCCCGGCCAGAGCAGGGCACCCGGGGCAGGCAGCGTGCAAGGGGCGGAGGGCGGACGGCTGTGCCATGCGGGGCTCCCCCCGAGTAGCGGCGGCGGTGGTGGGGGGGGCTGCCAATGATGCCAGGAAACAGTTGAAATCAGTAGAGCCATTGCAACTGACAGTCCAGCATCAGTGCATCGATACGCCGTCGGTAGGTATTTTTTTAAAGGACGGATGGGAAATAAGGAACGTTGAAAAGTGGCATGCGAATGCGAAGGGAGCATGTGAGGTTGTGCTCGAATCGGTCCTAAAACTGCAGCTCGTGAGTACTGAGAAACAGGGGCGGGAGCGAAGCGAGAACACGTGACCGCCACGTGACCGCCTCCGAATTCACAGCGAAGGCAAGGTCGGTTCGAAGCGAGGCACTTCGTGAAGTAACGGCCTATATGGTACACCCTGGCCCCTAACCAAGCATGCCAGTGTGGCAGATCCAACAATTGAAGGAGATACAATTATGTGTGAATTTGTTCTGTGCAGTCTCTGTCATATTCCTTGTCTTCTTTTTATTTTGCACAACTTTCTATCTATCACTTTTGAGCTGGTGATCTTGTCATAGCAAAAGTGCCTGAACCAAGGAACCTTGGAACAAATGGTAAAAGCCTGCAGCTGTTTTCCTCAGTTCTAACACTGTGCTAAAGATAGATGGCTTCAAATCTTGGATCCAGCATGTGCAGGTCAATACGGTGCCTGTTCTAGAACAGCAGAATGTTTGATCACCTGATCATCAAACCAGAGAGCCCAAAGACAGACTGTCTCCCACTCAAAAGAACCAAGCAATAATTAGACTATGTTTCAGGACCCTCCTGTTTCTGTGTTTCTGCCTGTTACAGCTATCATTGCTATTATTATTCTCCTCTGTTGCTTTTAATGCAATTGGACACGATGCAGATGTGTGGTCCAAGATATGTAACAATTATTCTTGTTATTAGGAATGTCCATGCAGGATGGAAGGACAACACCTTTCACCATCTGGTATCCCAGGCTCCGAACCAAACTGATTGCTGGGTATGCAGTCATGGCCCCTCAGACCTTCTGGCACGCTGTCCCTCGAAGGTTGGAATTCAATATTGAAGTTTGGCATTTAGCCAAAAATAATAAAGGATAAAAGGGGAGAGTTGTGAGCAGCAACACAGGAAAAGGTTTATCGTTTATTATTTCTTGACCATTTCTTGACCAAAGTTCAGCCATGATTATACTGTACCTTGTATCAATGCAGGAACAAGGAAACAGGAAACTGTCTGCATGCATGGGGAGAATGGTTAACCAGAGCTGGAAAGTACCTGCTAGAGGAAACAGCTAAACAGGACTATTTATGGCAATCTTTGTGAACCCTGCAGACTTGTCTTACAGAGGAGCATTTACCCAATGATGATCATTGCTTCCTTGTGGACAGAGAGTATATAATCTTGTTTCACTCTTACGGTAAGGCATGGTTCCTTCCAGACACCCAGGTGACCACCTGTATCTGAATTAAAAAGTGCTATCTGATAATTCTGCTGAATCCGGAGAAAGTCATTCCTGGTCTGCAGGGTGGGTTTTCACCCTCCGCATTTCTTTGTGTGGTTCACACTCCAGAGTCATACAGTAATACTGGGACAATATTCCTAATCCTAAACCCTAACCTTGGATTTGAACCTACATAGTCAATATCCTGAGTTAATCACAAGGCTGTTTCTACAGTTTATCTCTTGAAATGTTTATAGGAACTATGTGATTGGTGGGATCCTAGCTAAACATTCTAGGCATTATACTTGGCAAGACTGAATTTGGGAATATATGCCAGTGAAAAATACAGGTATGGGTCTAGACATCCATTTTACAACGTCCATGTCCCTAGACGTCCATTTTACAGCATCCTTTTAAATTATTACACAGATGTTCTGCCAAACCATTTCTCTCGGGGCTTCAGTTTGTCACAGGGAGGATGCCTTAAGCTATATTTGAAGGCGCTAGTCCTGCTGACTAGAATTTATGAACTGTGGCAGATAGGAATGACCTGTTCCAACTTATTGGCCTAAATAAGCAGAGCACAATCCTCCCAACAATATTGTCAGACTGAGGAGCCCTTCTCTAGTTCCTTCAAGCATGTCTCCAACCTCACTGGATTCCAACAGGCAGTAATGATGACAATACACAGTTAGACAGTTCCCGCTCTCCTCTTTCCTTCTTTGCTTGTTTTTCTTGTATGTTTTTCAGCAGGAGGAGCTGAAGGCAGAAAAGAACTGGTTGAAGATGTCAAAGAATAAAACTGTTTCAGACTCATTCCATTGAACCTGATATCTGGGCCATGGTAATCTCTCTGATGAGATAAAAAATATTTCCCCCCTCATCTTATCCCCTAAGAGCAGTGGTACCTGTCTAATTTAGTTTTCACATTAGAATATAGAGAGGTTTGAATAAGAACACACCCTGGAGTGGCTTCCAGCTTCCCTTTGGCGGCCACTTGTCAAGGAAAATTCTCTAAGACACAAACTGTGCCATGCCTTGTGACCATTGAAGGAAACAGACAAACTAAAGCTAAGAACCTCACACTAAAAGAGAAAGACATTGCAACAAGAGCTAAGTCCATGAACAAGAGATAGAATGCTATGAATAAAAAAAGAAAAAACTGCAAACCAAATCAAATATCCTCTGATGTTCTTATGCATGTCTCTATTTGCTTTAAAACCTACAGGAACTCAGTAGGCTAAACTAGAACTCTGTATATAATGTAAAATATTCAGCATTCTGTACCAAGCAAAGCCTAATTTTGGGCCCAAGCTTACGGAAACATGCTGCTTTTATTTAAGCACTACCAGTTGCAAAATCTGGGATACTCCTTGACAGTACATAAGCCACCCAGTACTGAAGACATTAGGACATACACACATTTTCAAGACCTACAGCGAAGCTTTGACTCAGTAAATGAATGCCAAGCGATCCAAATTAGGCTGTAATCAGATAGGCTGCAAATTAGGCTGCAAATGAGATACTTTATCTTGTGTTTCGGGAAGGAGCTAGTTTGTGCCATTATTTGGTGACCACACATTCTACATTTTGAACCTGGTTGATTGTCAGCCATGCCTTTCTGGATCATTTTGGGCCCCAGCAGGTGCTACTCCTTTTCCCCCATAGGTTGGGTTGCTCCATTTTAGCTCAGTTTCTGCCACATGTGCTCACCATAACCTATGGTGAAGACATTGTGTACCTAAATCCCAGTGTGCTGTGGTGGACCTGCCATTGATCAGCTTTATCAGGACATCAAAAAATGTAATCCTAGGTGGCACACTGGAAACCACTTGCTCTGGGGTGTGTTCAGTATATCCCAGCAGAATGCATGCATCTGCCTTCATGTAAACTGCTGGAACTTGATCTGGAACAATGTAGTGAACTCAGATTCAAAGGGACCCGTTTACTTATATATATGTCAATATTGTTAGCATATTAATGTTTATAATGCCAGTAATGCGTAGCAGCAATCACAGTTTGCACTACCTCCCAGATGTTCTTTGGCAGGTAATAATCATATGTGTCGGCCAAGGTCAGATAAATGCTAGTAATTCACTGATATCTTCTTTGGACTTGCCGTAGTCTCTGGAATGTTAATTGTAACAGCTTTTTGTTAATTCAGAAATATATACAGGTGAAGTGTGTGATCTACGACAGACCCATAAACCTTTCCAAGTGAATTCCAAATTCCTTCTTCCCTGCAATAAATGTGGGAGCTTAAGAACTACCAGCACTTCAGCACTCATTATTGCTTAGTCCAAGCCACAACCTCTGGGGTAAAGCTATATAGAAATTCCCTGCCGACAGCAGAAAATTTTAAAAATGAAACTCACTTTGTCACTGGTTTGTATTAACTAAGAGCATCCTGCTTAATGCACTGAACTCCAGGATGTATCTCATGAAGGAGTGTCACACGGTAGTCAACCAATGGTGTCACATGGTAGTCCACCAAGCACCACCTCCTGCCTTCTGGCTCCAGTTTTGCAACATTGGTTAAAATGCTGTATGGAAATACTCTGCGGAAGCCTCATACTTCAGAAGAATCACATGAGCAGAATTCCTAAAAACTAGGCACTAGGCTGGAAAATCCTTCCACATTAACTCTCATGATCAAGAAAAAGAAAACAAAGAAGGAAGCGTTAAGTGCATTTCTCAGTCAGTTCTAAATATATGAAACACAAATACATAGCACTCTTCCAGAGGTTTTTCATAGGAAAGAGATTTTATAAACCAACTGCATAGTCGACTTCTTTGTGTTCAACCTTTGTTGAAAAATTGACTTCTGTCTCCTCCACCCACACTCCAAAACTCCTGATCGGCAGTATTCACAGGATAAAAGAAGGCCAGGAGTCAAGTAAGGAGGCCGCTTCTAAGCACTTTATTTACATTTTGAACACATTTTTAATTTTTTTCCTTTCTAAACCAAGGGTTGCATAAAATTTAATTAAGATATTTATTGTTTGGTCTTCCTAGCCTCTAGAAAAAAGGATGGAGCACAACTGTACATGGAAAAGAGTTAAGAAATGTCATCTAGAAATAAACTTTTGGCTGTTTGTTCTCAAACACGAAAAGAAAAGGTGACGAGAGCAATCTTAAATTAATTAAAATGGCTCACTGTAAAAGCAGAACCTAGAACAAAGGAATCCCTTTGACACTCAGATGAAAAACATAAGGAGACTATCAGTAGTTTTACTTTAAAGAATATGCTACAGATCTCAGGCAAGAGATACCACAGTTCCACTGGAACTGTTGTGAAATAAGTAATCTAAACTGGGCCATACACAGCCACATCTTCTGAGAAGGGTTTAAAGTCCATTTTAAATTATGTGACTGGCCTGTATTCACATTTACAAATGTTAGCAACATATCAAAGGCTGTCAGTCTTTAATCAGAACAACAAAAATTTCGCCTTCTATTTCACACAAGCTGATATAAAGAAATCTGATGCCTAGTGTTTGTATATCCAGTGCCAAGTTTGAAACTGTGATGGTACTGCTAAAAGGAGATAAAACAAAGTAGAATGTGCTTTTATCCCCATTAAGGGATATATTTTTTCTGCAGGCACTTCACTTGTTGGAAGAAGGAGCACTAAATATACATAATTAACTGTCTGAACTAGTTTATTCCCGCACAAGGTTTTGACTTAATTGGGATCTTCATGGGGGGTGCAGAAGAGACAGATGGAATGTGGAGGTCTATCCACCGCCTCTTGTGACAACAGTCATGGAAAATGCCATGCATTCATTTAAGGTAAAAGGTTTCACCACACACATGCATGCTAGTCATGTCTGACTCTAGGGACGGCACTCATCTCCGTTTCTAAGCCAAAGACCTGGTGTTGTGCAAGTCCGTGGCCATGTGGCCAGCACGGCTGAACAAAGTTTTGCACATGGAAGAGTAAATACATTCACTTAGCAGGTACTTAATACTATTTTCCTTGCTCTTTGAAAAAAGGAGGAGAAGGAGAATGCGCTGAAGCCCCTTGAAATCTTCAGTGAACTGGAGCACAATTTTCAATTTCACTTTAGCACTCATACTTGCTGCGCTCTGAACAAACCCTTGAAGATTGTTATTGTATACATTAGCTTTTCCATTCCATCTAGTCTGCTTCACCTACAGTAGTTTTTTTTCTTTCTTTCTTCTGATCAAAATTAAGTGTAACATAAAGGCCTAAACAACCTGAGCCCAAGTTATCTCAAGGACTGTGACTCCCTCTGTGAGTCTGGTTGAGTGTTGAGATCCTCTGTGACTCCCTCTGTGAGTCTGGTTGAGTGTTGAGATCCTCTGGCCTTCCTCTTGGCCTCATCACATTCCCAAAAGTGTTTGGTGGGGACACAGGAGACGACAGCCTTCCCTGTTGCTGCTCCCAGACTTCAGTGCTCCTTCCTGCAGGAGGCTAGGCTCACCCCATATTTACTGGTCTTCCACACAAGCAAATGAAGGTCTTTCTCTTCTGGCAAGCTTTCCCTGACTGAGTAGGCCCCTGAGAGAGGAATTTCAATGGAAGGTTGCACAGTTCTTTACTGCTTTGAATGTGTTTTGGCATTGCTTATGTTTTTTAGTATGGTATATGTTTGAATCTTTTTTGATATTTGTATTGTGTGTCTTTCCCATTTTTCAGAGTGGCATTTTTTTTTTAAATTTTAATATTACTACACTTAGTGGGGAGAGTTGTTTGGTTGTTTTGCTTTAAATATTGCCTTTTATTGATGCACACCACCTTTGTACAAGCATTGTTTTATTATTAAATATAGTCTCTCAATGTTGTAAGCTACCTTGGTTCCTTTTCTAAGAAGAAATGCAGGGTAAAAATATTTTAAATAAATGCATTTGAATACTCACTATTCTTAGTTTTAATGTTGTCGTTGAATTGTGTATATTGGCTTAAATTTCTTTTAAGGAAAAAGGTGGGATAAAAATATTTTAATTAATAAAAATATTTTTATCCCACCTTTTTCCTTAAAAGACAATATAAGGCAATATACACAATTCAATGACAACATTAAACCTAATTAATTAACCAGAGTCTACTGAACTTTTAATGCAGAGTAATAACTTAACACCTTTCCTTATCATCATGCATTAGATTAGTAGCATGAATATGTTTGCCATAGATACATGCGAAGTCATAGGAATAACGCAATGCTTTCAGTAACACATCATCTTATCCACATCAGTGGAAATCTGCCTTTCTATCTCTTTTCTGTTTAAAAACAAAATTGATTTAAACAAGAAAAAATACAGAGAAAGAAAAGGTATGTAAAATACAAATCTAAGTAAAAGAACAAAAATGATATAAAGTATACAATTACACAAACAATGCACCCCTACAACAAGACCATTTGAAGATATATAACATTGGGTTTCCCCCCCCACATATGAAGTCCCATTTCCCTTCCAAAATTGCCCTGAACCTTGCAAAAGTACAAGCCTTTTCCTTTTATTAGCCCATAATAAAAAAACTCCCCAAACACCACTAAAAATACTCTTATTTGTCAAATTCTTTAAAACTTAGATATTACAAGTTAGCTTATCAGTTATAGCTATATTATATACTGCTTTATGCTAATTGCTTAACTGAAAATCATGCTTTGCTTTCGAAAGCTTTGCTATCATTAGTCTTGCCACGGTAATAAGTTTGTAATTGCCTTGCAATCTTTGATAACCCTTATCTAATGTCTCCTCTTCTTGTCTCTCTCTGTCTCTCTTTGATGCCTTCAATGTCTGATGTTCTGCCCTTTTCTATTCGGAGGTTGCCATTGGAGGAACAGATAGCTGTCGCCAGAAGTCCGAGCTAACTCTTTCTAGGGTAGTTTTGAAATTAGGCTGAAAGCCTAGTAAAATAGGCCATGGGCTGAATATGACATAAGATCAAAAGTTGCCCTCCCAGGAGATATACTGCATACACATGTGTGCATAAGGGCACCACTTTTGATCAGTGAAAGGGATGACAAAAGAAAAGCTGAGTGTGCTTAAAATTGTATGTGCTGATTTATATACGTAAATGCAAAACCAGACACTTATTTTGACAAACCATTCAAACTGAATCCCACTGCATCTCACTTGAACAGAGAAAACTGTTTACTAGGTGACTGGTCCATATGCTGAGACTGCTGTCCAAGTTCTCCCTGCAGGTGGGTAACTTTAAGCTTCACCATCACATTTTTAAATGACTATTTCTCTTTAAAGCAGACTAAATCTGGGCAACTGTTCAAAAGGTGCATACAGTACTTTCAAAGGGGGAGGGAGAAGAATTATCCTTTGGTGGCTCTTCAGATGAAGGACTGACATCCAATTATGTGCCCACCATAATGTGTAGACACTAAAACAAGTCTCTCCCAAAGGGTCCCAGCTGAGTATGTGTGGTATGGCACCAGGTACAGCCTGTGCCTTTTGCCAGGTACAAGAAGAAGATACAGGTAAACTGTGATATATCAATCAGTCCAGTGCTAATTCTGTCCAATGACCCAGATTTGGAACAAGAAGCTGTGGTTCCAAACAATTCCTAATTTGTCAAGACATGAGGCATTGTTGATTTGAGGGACTCCTGGTTGACTGGGGACTGGCTACAAATAGAAAGGATTAATCTTGTCCCACTTAAGCAGGATTCTTTGCTTTGCTTTTGTTTTTTCCTTGACTTTATAGGGTTTATTTTCTTTATCTTTTTTCACTTATATTTTCCTTCCCCTTTTTCATCTTTTCTTTTTCCTCCTTTTCTCTTTCCTTGTACAAATGAGACCAGCTGTATTCACCTGTTATATATTTCTTGAAAGCTAATTTTAAAATGTTTTTAAAAAGGCAGGGCACATTTATGGGCAGTTACCAGTGGTAGTCTATCACAAAGTGGAAGATGCATTGTCAATTGTCACTCTCTGGATGTTTCAGAATTTAATTATACAGGCTACACATTGCCCACCCCTCATCTTACTTACTTTGGAAGGATTAGAGACGAGCACGAATAGAAAAAAAAATGACATTTCAGTTTTTCATTTTTTGATGTGGGTCCATTTTGGTTCATTTTCGTTTTTTGTGAATTTTTTTGAAAAAAATTAATTTCGTTTTTTCATTTTTCATTGTTTGTTTTTACCCGCGTTTTGCGCGACTTAAAGCATTTCCGCATGCGGATGTCCCCCAAGACCAGAGGGAAAACACTAAAAAATGATGCTGGCAGAAACACAGTATAGACTAGGTATGCAGGGAGGCTGCAAAGGCAGTGGCGGGCGTTGCCCAGGGCGTAAGGCAGCCGTAGAGTGACTGCACTGTGGGGCAGGGGAGGGTACTCACCGAGAGGTACGCACACACACAGGGAGACTGCAAGAGAAATTTCTTCTTTCTCTCCCCTAAGAGCCAGGCTGCAGCCAGCAGGAACACAGAGACACACATCTGGCTGGCTGGCCTAAAGTAACGAGTCACAGAGACAGCAATCCCACCCTAACTCCCACCACAGACTACAAGGAGGATGGGGGCTGCCAGAGCTTTTTATGCCATCTGTGGCTGCCACACCTACCCAGTCTGCAACCTGGGCATGCTATTGGTTGAAACTGTCCAAGAATTTACATGATCCCATCACATGGCTTGCATCCATCTTGTGGCTGGAATCCATTTTGTGTCATCCTTAAAGGGAAAAGAAAAAATTCATCGCAATGGGAAAAAGACAAAAACAAATGTTTTAAGGACCGCAACCCCCTGTTGGGAATTATTTTGAATAATTATCACTGCATTTTTACAGATGTCCAGGGCATTTTAATACCCAAGAAATCAATATTAGGCATCTGGGAGCCATTTTGGGTCGATGTCCCCTAACTCCCCTTAAAGGAAAAAAATACAGCGATCTGAGAAAACACATAAATGCACGTTTTAAGGACCCCAACTCCCCTGGTAGGTATTATCAGGCAGAATAAATAATTATCACTGAGGTTTTACAGATATTCAGGACTTTTTTAACATTTAAAAACAGCTCATTTCATTGTGTATCGCCATTAACAAAAACAAAATGTAACAAACCTAATTTTCATGGTTCTGTTTGGTTCGTTCCAATTTCATCACAATTTTTGTTATTCGTTTCATTACATAATGAAACGAATAACGAATAACAGAACAATTTTTTTTTATTTCATGCCCATCTCTAGGAAGGATGGAAGGCTGAGTGAGTTTCAAGCCAGCTATGTGTGGGATTTCACTCACGTTGTGGACACAGTTTTGGCTGCAATACATATGTTTAACCACTATACCATAATGCCCCTTCCTAATGTGTTGTAGAAATGCCTCACCAATCTTTATGAACTCCCCAGAAGTGAATTCACACACACACACACACACACACACACACACACACACACACACACACACACACACACACCCCAAAAAACTGCCCTTTTAATTCTGTTTAGCTCTGTCACAGATTTGGGCATCTGAAAAAAAATAAAATGCTGATTTGATGCTGTTGTTTTTTGCCCTTGATACATGAATTTCAGAATGGGTTACTTAACTTTGCTGGACACAAAGAGCATAAGAAACTGATTTTTTTATATTTAAGTATCTCTGCATTTAACTCAAGACACCATTTTGCATGGTTTTAAAATGCCATTTTGATTTCATCCCTCAGCTCCTCCTCAAAATTCCTTTTAAAATGCCTTGATATGGCCTAATATAGTTCCGCTCCTGAAAGTTTATTTGTTTACCATTTTGGTAGGAGAATAGGCCTGTTCAAAGGCAATAAACTTCACAATATTCAAACATCACAAGCTTTCAAGCATCACACTACTGATTCTCCAAAACATGATATGAAATATGGGTATAAGCACTGTTTCTTTGGGTTTGGAATTTGTAAACCAAATGGTGCAGCCTGTTTTGCCAAAGATGTAAGTGAATTAGAAATCCTGTCAGTTAAGTAGGGCTGGTCCTACTCTTAGGCACAGGTAGACAATTGTCTCAGGTAGCAGATACATGGGAATCCACAATGGCATCCTCTAGTGCTTTCCCTTTCATTGTGGACAGAGTTTAGGTGCCCCACTCAACCACCATTGCCAATGAGTCATCTGCTAGCCCAGTTCTTTGCATATGATGGGGATGATGGGGTTGCACTATAATATCTGTTGCCTCTGGCAGCAAAATATTTTAAGTTGCCCAATTTTACATGAGAAACAGCTAACATACTCTAGAGATGCATGCTGAAAGACCACAGTAGTGCTGCTTCACTCTCTGAAATGATGGGATGGGCAAGAGCTTAGCATCTTAATTCACTGGCTGAATGATCAAAAATAGCAGATTTCAAAGGAAACCAATGTAACACAATAATATGAAGTCATTGATCAAATATTGAACTCTGACTGTGATGAAGCCTTTTCCTCGCTGAAATAATTCCACAAATATCTTGGCTTCATTCCATGAACAACTTAACTTGAAAACTCCCTAATCCCTCTCATTCCATAACACGAAGCTACACGGGTGCAAGTTCGCCAGGCATTATACCCAGGCACCATGGGTTTTGCAGTAGAGTTGTATAGTCAGTTATGTGGTTCCCGTCACATAGCCAATTGTGTGATGCATGTATGTCTCAGCACTATTACAGCTACTACTTGTGCAAGATTGAGTTACCCAAGCATAGTTTCTCAATAGGATTCCAGCCAAAACCTTACATGTGCAATTAATTATCTTCTCAGATTTTCTGTGTCTCTGTTGCAGGTAGGAAGAATGCAGTTTGAACCGATCATCTGTGTTTGCATACACACACTACAGTCAAGTGCCAGCTACAAAAATAGTTTCATTTGCCTCCTGCGCCACAATATTTAAACAACCTCCCTTTCTCAGCCCTGGACAATCCATCACCAGTAGATATGCAGCCATAGTCACATAAGTGAAGGTTTGGGCAAATGCAATGGATTTTATTTTTAAAACAAGCCAAAAGAAGATGAAAACTCAACCAAGTTCACCCTATGGTTGCACAACTCCTTTTGGTAATAAAAGATCAAGGCAAAGAGCATCAGTATAGTTTTCAGAAGAGCTGAACATTCTTCTAGTACTCTGAATTCATAGACTGCATCCCAAGTTGGAAAACCTCTTGATTTTATTGCGAACTACCAGCTTCATTTCCTGAGAAGAAACCCTTTAATTTCAATGACGACAAGAGAATTTCCAATATTAATATTGCAGCAACAGCTGTCTTTCACAGTATACTTTAAAGCACTCTGTTGCATCTCCCGCTGTCATTTTTATATTTTATTAAATGTCCATACTCCCTCTAGTGCTGGCCTCCACACTTCCTGATTCTGAATGCCTTGCAGGCAGCATATGGAATATCTCATTTTAACCCCCAATGCTTTTTGCCCCAGGGCTGCAGAGATCAAGGGGAGAAGGACAGGAGGTCAGCAGAGCTAATTAAGAGCAATACTATTTTAGGTTACAAGACTGACAATGTTTCTCTTATCTGTCCAGCAGAAGAGCTGGCACAATCTACCAAACAGTCAAGGGAGACAGTGCAACTATCATTCATATTGAGGAGAATGCAATTATACTGAGTGAGTGCAAGAGAGTTCTTCTTAATACTGATGTATAACAGATTGTACGTCAAAAGATAACAGGTTTCTAATTATAGATCTGCTCTTTCTCTGTACAACCTGGGTAGGTAGCTACAGATACCATATATTCACCAAAACATATACCTAGCATTAGGACTGTTCATGCATTTCACATGCTTATATGATCTGGTCTCCAAATATCTAGAGCAGCGAAGTAAGCACTGTATCATTATTTCTTATAATGTTGAAAGAAAAATTCCAAACTCATACAGTATACTTATTTTTTGGATATGTCTGCAATGGGCACAAACTGGAAAAATAATGAATCAGGATGGTTTGTGTTTTGTGGTTAGTCCTGATCCACCACCCTCAACAATGGAAAAACCAACCGGTTCAACATTCATTTTTTCTGGTTTGCGCCAGTGAGGGGAGAGGAAACAAACACCTCTACCCCCTCTGCCACCCACATAAACATCCCCTTCTCACTGCCCCATTGCCTCCCTAACTTATCCTGCCACATCCTTTTCTTTCTCCTCCTCCACTGCCATCTTCAAAGACAGCTGATAGGCATGTACATGCACAGAAACAGACCACCTCTAGTCTTCAGTAACTGATTAATGGATATGCTTCAGAACTTGACTGTCTTGATGCGTAACTTGTACTGTCGATGAGAAGCTACCAATAGGACATAATATGGATAGACAGAATGGTCTCCTATAGGTAGAGTCAGACAAGGTTCCATTTTATTCCATTACCTGTTCAATCTGTATGCAGAATGTATCGCATGGAAATCCAGACTGGATTCAGAGTGAAAATTGGTGGAAGAACCATCAATAATTTATGACAGGCATATCCAAAATCAGGCCCGGGGGCCAAATGCAGCCCATTTTCAAATTTTAAGTGGTCCATGGCCTCTTCTCCCCACTAAGATAAGATCCACTAGTCCTAGCAGAGTTTACTTATGAGTAAACACATAAAGGTTTGCACTGTTACTCAGACATTGCAGTACTAATCTCTGAGCAGAATCTACTGGGTATTTGTAATTATTTCCTCTATTCCAACCATCCTATTAAAATCTTAAATTTCTCTTTGTTACACGTTGCTTATCAGTGTTTCTTATTAGGCCTCCTGCATTTAACATGAGAAATGACACCACAAATACCACTGACAAATTCCGTAACATCTTATTTTGTGTTTTGAAATAAAAGAGAAGGTGTCATTGCCTCAAGTTGGCCTTCCAAAAATTTGCAATAAAAAGGTGACAGGACAAAAAGTTTCATTTTGGGAAGTTTGCGCAAAAAAGGTAAGGCAGTGTTGATCTGAGAAGCATCATCTTTGTTCTCATATGTTTTCCTGGCATTTAAGAAAAATGTTATCTGATAGATTGCATGTCACCACATCCAGTATGTAATCCTCAATAGGTTAGGGTGAATATTCCCAGAACATTTTATTTAAATGCTTCAGCAGCAGCAAATCAGGGAAACAACTTCAGCATACCAGGAGCAATTGGTACTAGGAAATACTGCAAACTCTTGAAAGTAACATTTCCCGCCACAAAAATGCAAATTAGATGGCCAATCCAGATAATCCTAATCTTAACCTAACTCTTTTATGTGGACTAACTAGTCTGAAAAGACCACATTGCTTCATACCAAGCTTCAACTGAAAACCAAACTTGAACAGGGGTATCAATGGCTATCATTATGGATACCTAAGGACAACTTGAGGTGCCTTGATGCCCTAAGTGCATCCGATCTTGCCTGATTTCAGAAGCTAAACAGGGTGAGTTCTGGCAAGTACTTGGCTGGATGACCACCAAAGAATGCAGGTGCTGTAGGCACCTAGAGCAGGAACTGGCAAGCCACTCCAGTATTCCTGCCAAGAAAACTCCATGGGCATGGAGTCATGAAGGGTCAGTCATGACTGTAACAACAACAACAACAACACACACACACACACACACACACACACACACACACACACACACACACACACACACACACACACACACACACACACACACACACACACACACACCAAGGACAACCTCCAGGTTGGAGAAATAGGCAGGATAACTTTCAATGCCATCTGCCTGGGAATACCCAAAAGCAAATGGTAAGCCACTGTGTGAGACAGAATGCTGGACTGGATTGGCTGTGGCCTGTTCCAGCAAGGCTGTTCCTATTTATTTATTTATTTATTTATTTATTTATTTATTTATTTATTTATTTATTTATTTATTTGAGAGTATTTTACACTGCCTTTCTCTTTGGAAAAGGACCCAAGGCGGCTTTTTATGTAATGTACAATTTTAACAACTTTTCCCCTTCCTTAATATATTCCCTGCGTTTAATGCTCCTTGTAAGAAAACTCCCACAACATATTGCAAATTGATTTTTGTTCTGTTCATTTTAAAAACAAACATAAGATATGCTTTTCTCAAGAAAAGCAAGACACTGATATAGATAGAAAGACAATTATCTCTATGCAATTTGTTCATAAAGGGACTGGAGGCAGCCAGCCAAAATAAGGTATCATTATCTATGTAAACCTTCGGCCTTCAGTTCTGGCCCGCCCCCGCAGGCTTATGGACCCCCAGCGGTTCAGTGAGCTCTTCGGGGGCCTTCCTGGTGGTACGACTGGCGCTCCGGCTGAGGTAATGGCTAATCTCTGGCATGAAACAGCTGCCAACACCATCGACCGGATCGCCCCCAAGCGCCTTCTCCGTTGCCGAGCCCGGCCCTCCCCATGGTTCACGGGGGAGCTTAGGGCAATGAAGCAGGTTAGGAGAAGGCTAGAGCGCAGCTGGAGAAAAACCCGGACGGCGTTAAGGCTGCTGTTGATGCCCAGACTAGTCGCTATACCAACGCGATCAGGGAGGCTCGAACATCTTTTAACTCCCTGAGAATTGCTGAGGCCTCGAACCGCCAGGCGGAGCTCTTCCGGGTGGTTCGAGACCTCAACAATCCTAGTCTGGCTAGGCCTCCTCCTACTGAGTTCAGTAGCGAGCAGTTTGCAGCCTTCTTTCGAACTAAAATAGAGGCCATCCGTGCCGGCTTTGACTCCGGTTGCAGTGGCCCTGCCCCGCCATCCCCAGTCGCTGGTCCGCCTTCGTCGCCTCGGTTGGATGCGCTTGGGCCTGTTTCCGCTGTCGAGGCCTCCAAGGCTATGGCGCATTGCCGGCCTGCCTCCACCCCTTTCGACCCTTGCCCTGCCTGGCTAATTAGAGCTGCCAGAGGAATCATGGCCGAATGGGCTTCAGCTATCGCCACCGCCTCCTTCAGTGAGGGGGTCTTTCCCCCTCGTCTGAAGGAGACGGTGGTGAAGCCCATTCTGAAAAAACCTGGCCTGGCGGTGGATGACTTAACAAACTATCGTCCCATCGCCAATGTCCCGTTTATGGGCAAGGTGATCGAGAGGGTGGCGGCGGTCCGGCTGCAGTCATACCTGGAGGATCGGCAGTGCCTCGATCCTTGCCAGTCCGGGTTCAGGCCTCGTCGGGGTACCGAAACAGCTTTGGTCGCCCTGCAAGATGACCTTCTCCGGGCGGCCGACAGGGGTTGCTCTACCCTGTTGGTCCTCCTGGATCTGTCAGCGGCCTTTGATACCGTCGACCACGGTATCCTACTGGACCGGCTCTCTGAGGTTGGAATCGGAGGCACTGCTCGCAGTTGGCTCCGTTCCTTCCTGGAGGGCCGGCCCCAGTATGTTCAGCATGGGGGGGAGTTATCGGCCCCTTGGATTCTCCCTTGTGGGGTTCCACAGGGGTCGTCTCTGTCCCCCATGCTGTTTAACATCTATGTAAGGCCGTTGGCGGGGGTCATCAGGAGTTTTGGAGTCTGCTGTCATCAGTACGCTGATGACCCGCAGCTCTATCTCTCCTTTAACACCTCTGCTGTGGAAGTTCTCGACGGGTGCCTGGAGGCCGTCCTGGCTTGGACCGGGGCGAACAGGCTTAAGCTCAACCCCGAGAAGACGGAGGTTATGTTCTTTGGGAGCTCGCCATCTGGGTTCGGTGGCCCTTTTCCTCGTCTGGGGGGGATCCCCCTCCAGTTCGCGGAAAGGGTGCAGAATCTGGGTGTGCTCCTGGACCCGGCGCTTACCTTGGAGTCCCAGGTGGCGTCGGTGACCAGGTCCGCCTATTACCATCTCCGTCGGATCGCCCAGATCCGCCCGTACCTGGACGCGAACTCTCTGAGAACAGTGGTCCAAGCGCTGGTGATCTCGAGGCTGGACTACTGTAACGCTCTCTACATGGGGTTGCCCTTGAATCTTCTCCGGCGCCTGCAGCGGGTCCAGAATGCGGCGGCCAGGCTGGTGGGGGGTGTGCGTCGCCACGAGCACATCACACCAGTCCTGGCCCGCCTGCACTGGTTGCCCGTTGCGGCCCGGATTAGATTCAAGGTCCTGGTTTTAGTTTATAAAACCCTCCATGGCTTGGGACCGGACTACCTGGCAGAGCGTATCGCTCAGCGATCCACCTCGGCCCGGCCCGTTCGGCAGGCGCGAGTGCACTTGCTTCGGGTCGCCACCCCTCGAGAGGCCCGAAAAACGAGTACTCGAAATCGGGCTTTCTCGGTGGCGGCCCCTAGCCTCTGGAACTCCATCCCCCCTGAAGTGCGCTCTGCAGAGTCCCTGCTGGCCTTCCGGAAGGCTTTAAAAACCCATCTATTCCGGGAGGCCTTTGGCGATCATTATTAATTTTTTTTTCTTCGCCATCGTATTGCGTATTATGTATAATGTTAGGTTTTAATGATTTGTTGAGGTGCCTCTAGGTTTTATTTTTTATTTTTTATTTTGTATGTAATGCTGTTTTATCTGTCTTTAATGCATATTGTTTTTTGTTCTGTTTTTGTAATACTTGTAGTCCATTGTTGTAAGCCACTTAGAGTTCACATTGAAGATAAACGGGATATAAATATAATAAATAAATAAATAAATAAATATGATTCTACCACTCTATTCTGCTCTAGTCAGACCCCACCTGAAGTACTGTGGGCCTTTTCACACAACCCCTAAGATCCGCTGGCCACTTAAATTCGGACCAGAGATCTTAGGGGTTTGTCGCTCTTCCTGTGTCCCCACCCCTCTGCACTTCCTGGCTGCTGGCTGCGTGAGGGGAGGGAGAAAAAGAGAAAGAAAAGCATGCCGCTCACCTCCGTTCTGCCTCTCGCTCTTGCCGGCAACATTCCAGTCTCTGTAAAGTAGCTCTTAAAGGGGCGGGAGCCAAAACAACAACAAACAGAAGCGAGGAGAGCCCCGCACTCACTATCGTTACACCGCATCAAAGAATTTTCACCTCCAGAGAGCAGGTACTTGAAAGGTGCACTGGGACGCGCTAAAGTGGGCGTGGTCGCACCTAATTTCCTGTAAACTCCGGAGCTGGTGGGGAAACATTTTAAAGCTCCGGAGCTGGGAGCCATTTGCCCCGGAGTTTAGGGGTCGTGTATAAACGCCCTGTGTCCAGTTCTGTGTGCCTCAATTTAAAAAGGATATTGACAACCTCGAGCGGCTACAGAGGAGGGTGACCAGGATGGTTGAAGGTCTGTAAGAAATGTCTTATGCGGAACGGCTTAGGGAACTGGGAATGTTTAGCCTTTCAAAAAGGAGGCTGAGGGGGGATATGATAGCTATGTTGAAATATTTGAAAGGATGTCATATTGAGGAGGGAACAGGTTTGTTTTCCATGGCTTTAGAAACTAGTATACGGGGCAATGGTTTCAAACTACAGGAAAAGAGATTCCAGTTGAACATTAGGAAGAACTTCATGACGGTTAGAGGTGTTCGGCAGTAGAATATGCTGCCACAAAGGGTGGTGGAGTCTCCTTCTTTGGAGGTTTTTAAGCAGAGGCTGGATGACCATCTGTCATAAATACTGTGATGGGGTTCCTGCATGACAGGGGTTGGACTCAATGGCCCTTGAAGTCTATTCCAACTCTATGATTCTATGATTCTACAGAAATTTACTGCAGACTCACTAGTTTTCTATTCCCATGACCAAACCCCAAACAACCAAGCCATTTCTTCATGGTTGTATCCAGTCTGTCTACTAATCAAAGGTCACTAAAGTTTGTTATTTTCCCTTCTGCCCCCATCTATAGCAGACGCTAAGATCTCTGCCCTTCTTTATGCAGATGACATTGCAATTATTTCTACAGCGCAAGTCGGTATGCGAAGACTTGTGGTTAAGCTGGGTAACTTTTGTACTAGAGAACATTTGTCCATTAACTACTCTAAAACCAAAGTAGTTGTCTTTGGGAGGAAAAGAACTAGACATAGGTGGACACTTGACAACAAACCTATTGAGCAGCTAAAAAACTTTAGATATCTTGGTCTTCATTTTAATGCCCTGCTGTCTTGGAAACATCATCTGAAAGCAACAGTTTTGAAAGCCTCCCACTCCTCTCAATCCCTGTTGAGATTCTTCTCAACCCAAGGTTGCTCCTGCAGTTGAGGTGTTTTCAAGAAATATAGTCCCCCAATTAACATATGGGGCCGAAATCTGGGGGTATACTAAAATACCACACCTCGAGGTGGTTCAAAATTCTTTTATTCAATTTCTCCTTGCGATACCCCGTGGCACACCCTCTGCATATGTAAGAGCTGAAGTAGGGCTAACTCCTATTGAAACACACATACACATTGCCTTGGCAATGTACTGGTTGAAGCTGGCTGCCATGAGCAACTCCCGCTTGCCAAAGAAATGCTATATAGAACAACTCCAGCACCCCTTGCGGGAGTCCTGGGCAAAGCTTGTCAGACCCATATTACACCTTTATGGGATCAATACTGAATTTATCCCCTCTTTTGTCTCCCCCAGTATCAAAAAACTGGTCAAAGACAAGATTTATCTATACTCCAAACAGAAGGAATTGGCTGTGGCTTCACTATCGCCTTTCTCTCTTTATTATCCTTTGTTTAAAACATCATTTGGGCTGGAAAGCTATTTTCACAATTTAACCTCTGCTCCCTTGAGGAAAACTTTCACAGCCCTCCATTTTCAGACCATGCCTTCTGCTTTTTTAGAGGGGAGATGTGACAACATCCCTGTTTTGGACAGACTTTGCCCTTGTGGCTCAGGTGGAGTCGATGACGTGCCCCACTAACCCAGAGGCAAATTCCTTGGCGGGATCATTGGTTCACTGGCCGACAGGTCCCCTGGAGCCCAACTTAGTATGCTACTTGTTGGTTCAGACAGGTTTGTTACACAGCAAGTTGCAAAGTTTGAGCTGGCAGCTATGAAAATCCGGGTCAACCTCTAACTTTGGGAGGACTGTATTGCTCTGCAAGTGTCATACAGTTTTTTTTAAAAGTTTTAATTATATTTGTCATAGATGTAACCTTATAAGTTATTTTTTTTCTTCTCTGTTGTAAATCAAGATTGCGGTGACCAATGGTTTTTAGCAATAAACTACTACCTACCTACCATAACCAAGCCTCCAGGATGAATAACCAGCAACCCTCCTCATGTTGTCCTCCAAATCCATTTGGCCCAATTCAAGGATGATTGATTGTAGCACCCTGTCAACATCTAGGGAGCCAGGGATCACATCCATCTGACTTTCTGATATTGGCACAATTTTACTGAATTAGCAACAACAAAGAGAATCTGAAATTAGTCAGGGCTTTACAAAACCTAGATGAGGCAATCCCTGAGTTTAGTTATTGTGTTACTTTATTACTGCATTGATAGACCATTCAAACCACAAAATTCTCTAAGAACTGTTAATGTGACTGCAAATTGGAGCCAACCTATTAGTAAGCCTTAAAGGGTTTTCAGTGTAAATAAGAGATTTCAAGGAGTGATTTTACTACTTCCACACCCTGGTAAGTTTCCATGTCTGAACAGGGATTCGAACCAAGGCCTCCTAAGTACTAATCTACACCACACTAGGTATCTCCTAGAGACCACAGTGCTTCCCAATCTTGTGCCCCCAGATGTTCACGGACTACAACTCCCAGAAATCCTAGCTAGCATGGATAGTAGTGAAAGCTTCTGTGAGATTTAGTCAATGAACATTTGGGGACCAATTGCTGGGAATCATTCGGCTCTACAGTACATTGAAATATGAAATACAAACAGCTGAACAGTGAATAGGAACATCATGTAAGAAAATAGCAGTAAAGATTTAACTTAAAACATAACAAGAGATGCAACCAAAGTAAAATCTGAAACAAAAGAGAAAAATGCTGCAACTTTAAAGCACTAGAAGTAATAATTTACATATACAGTACAGAAGAATAAAAATGTTGGTCACGACTGTAATGACACAACACACACACACAAAACCTGATAGAAACCATAGTGTCATCACTAGGTGAGGGAGGATGTTACTCAAATGACTGCTACCACTGAAAGGGCCCTCTCTCATGGAGTCCTCCCTCACCTCCTAAGGAAGAAGCACCTGAAAAGTTGGGGGGGGGGGTGAAAATCTAAACTTCGACAAGAAAGCATGACTTCCTCTACCCTTTTCCCTCCTCCGTCCGTTTTATCTACCCCTTCCCCACTGCTGCAAGGCAAATTTGGGACCTCATTTGCCACATTGCTTCAAAAGAAAAACACCTGGAAGACCAGGGTCAATGCATGTGGGGGAAAACACAAGGCCTTTCTATCTGTTAGTGGTGTGACAGTGCATCTCAGCTATAGATAGCCATCCTGTGAGCTACTGTGAATTCCTTTGGCACAAACAATTTGCTAGGCACCAGCATCATAACAAAGATGATGCAGAAACATCACCCATAACCCACGTTAAACAGACAAGCAAAGGAACAATTAAACAAGAGTAGGAAGCCTGGTTTAAGGAAAGAGTCAGATAGCAGGGCGGGCAGCACAGAAAAGCAAAGCTAAAATCTTTTAAGAAACATTTTGCAGACAGAACCCTGAAAAGGAGCATGAAAGAGGCAAGATCAATGGCTTGATACAGAGAAGGGGTGTGATCTCCAGACTCTTAAAGGAAAGCCATAGCAAAAGGTACAAAAATAGAGTAGGAAAAAGATAGGGAACGAGTGGGTGGGTTGCACATGCGAAACTGTACTATGAAAAGGGGAACAAGTGAGAAAGGTGAGGGAAGCAAAGGAAGTGACAGGGAGAGCTTGAAATGTAACTACACCCGGACCTTGAAAGTAATGCGGATGGAGAAGGGGGTGCTGCTTTACCATGCAGCCAAGACATGCATTGGCAGAGAAACAACACATGACAGTCCTCCTTAAAATACTCCCAAGCCTGACACTAAAAGGAGGAAGCAGATGAATAATTCAACAGGACCACCATTCCAAAAAGCTACAGCAAAATCGAACAAAGGACATTTACAGTCTGTTCTTGTGATATTACTATTGAGGCAGCTCACAGTAGTGCAGCAGAAGCCTGATACTAAGCATACCTAAGGAGCAAAGTTATCAGCACAAGATCACATGCTCTGAGTTCTATCACAACAATCATGATAGACCCTCTCCAACCATGTTGTCCGTGCAGGGAAGGCATGATCGAACCCAAAGCAACAGCGGTTTCATCATGAAGGTGTGATATTCCCAACAAACATCATGAGAATGTCAATGACCTCCTACTAGAGCAGTGTTGGCAAATCTATGGCACGGGTGCCAAAGGTGTAACTCGGAGCCCTTTCTGTGGGCACCTGACATTGCCCCTTCACAGCCACATGTATTCAGGTTAAAGTGCTGTATTGGCACATTGTGAAAAACGAGTGGGTTTTGAATCGCAATTAGTGCACTCAGTCTCTAAAAGGTTTGCCATCACTGCACTAGAGTTTACTGATTGGGAGACACACAGGATGCCAAAGCCACAAACATATTCCTGAATAAAAGATAACACTGAATGAATCCTCATTAGAGCTATCCATAGCTAGAATTCTTTTAAGAGACCTTCCCAAAGAGATGCTTTAAAATCCCGTGCAGATGCCAGAGATTTACTCTGGTTATTGGTTTGTGTCAATGCAGCATGTTTCATTCAAGGTGCTGGCTTGAACCTTTAAGAGCCTCTAATGACCATCTGCTCTACAATTTATATGGCCAAAAGAATAAGACCATTCACTGTACCATCAGAGGCCATAGACTATAGAGGCTTTCATCTACCTATCATAAGCCAAACACACAGTTCCCTCCTTAAAGGGAGTTGGTGCTCTTCTTATTATCTGTTACGTGCCAGATTAAGATGTTTTTACTTTACTGAATATTTTAATGAACTAAATATTTCATATTTTACTAAGTATTAATTGTGTGTGTTCTGTACTTCAAGTTGGAACCAGCTTATAGCAACCCTAATAGGGCTTTCAAAGTACAGTAAGTGAGAAAAATTTTATCTGTTCCATTTCCCCATTGAGTTTCCATGGCCAAGTGGGGATTCTAAGTACTGCACTTGGAAGTAGCTACTGTGAAAGCTCTTCTCTGGTTCTCTGCCATATAGTCTTTCAAAGGGTTTAAGAGATTAAAAATGCCTCCATCCCAACCTCAAAATCCAAAGGATCATGTGGGAAAATACAGTATCAAGCATGCTCGAAATACCTATTGTGAGGGTTCTACTTCATACCTGATGCAAGACTGATTTTCAAATAAAGAATTCATTTGTGGTGCAACAGAACTTGGTTTATTGAACAACTCTGTATTAGAAACAAATAAATCCAACTTGGGAGGGGTTCTTTCTGCTGACCCTTCTGGCTTCAGGAAGGGATTTGAGGGATTGTCCTTTAATAAGTCTGCAAACAAACTGTTGCTCTCTGGTCCCAGTCCCGAAACAAATTCAGTTCAAACCTCCGGGCCTTCGTGTAGGTCCAATATGTTCTTGGTCTTGACCCCTTCTCCTTCTAAGAGCTGGTTCCCTGGTCCATGGTTTTCACCCCTCTGCCACATCCTTTCTCTTTTAACATGACCCGTTCCACTCGAACAGCTGGTTTTAAGGCCCATCCTCTGACTTACGAGCGAAGGCTTTCTCTCCAGTTGCAATCGGATTTCCTTCCTTTTCCTCCGATATTCCCGGGCTTCCCTCTTGCTTCTAGTAAGAACAACCTAACTGATAGGCTCACCTTCTGTACGTAGCTTTCTGCCTCCTTCTCTGGCATCATCAGTTTTTCCCAGTTGCATGTGTCTGGGTTTTCCATCCAGACATAGTCCCAGCCTGGGGGCAAAACCATAAGCACCTCCCTTTTATACCCCGGATTTTGGGCCATTTTCCCCTCCTTTGAATCTCTGGCGCTTTTTTCCTTTCTGATCTCTGCATACTCTAACTCCCACCTTATCACTTCCACCTGACCCTCGCACGCCACCACGGGTGTTTTCTCTTATCCCTTCCCCTCTTCTGCAGGGATTTGTCTGGCCGTTGCCTCCTCTGATTCAGGAGCAGATGGTGCTCTTACATTTCCGGATTCCTGGGGGCGCATCTCCACACCTATCCATATCCAAACAATGTGACCAAATACCATTCCTATAATGAGCCTGTGGAAAAAAATACTTTTAAAAGGTAATTTAAAAATTGCCGGTATCAAATTTAAAAGGAAACTATACTTTTAATTAAAGTTAATTCATCCCCAAAGCAATATTTTCAGAGAAACATCAAGTTCATCTGTTCCAGCGACAACAAGAATACCTTTCTGGATCACCTGAACATGAAATTTATTTCACTATGAGCTTTCATAGGTTGCAGTCTACTTCTTCAGACACTGAAGGGTGCCACACTGTTTCTGGTCTTGTCCTTTTCTTGCCAAAAGTGACTGTTAACACAATTTTATGAGTATGCATTTGGAACGGATTAAACTAATAAGTAGAAGCACCACTATATTAATCCCACTGCATACCTTCAATGGAGAAAGCTCTAGCACACGACTTAAGGTCACAATCCTAGATGTCCGGCTGCGGTCATGTACATGGGGTTTATTTCTGAGTAAGAAAGAACAGTCAGTCATGACTGTAATGACACAACACACATACACACACACACACACACACACACACACACACACACACACACACACACACACACACACACACACACACACACACACACAAGCATAATATTGTCCTGTAAATGAGCAGTCCTTTGTACCATGGTACTGAAGGCTGAACTTTTCAACCCCTGCTAAGGAAGCAAACCTAATTACCCAAGTCAACCAAAGCAGGGCTGAATCCAAATTCCTTCCCAGCTTCAGCATGTTGGAAACAACTTAAGAGCATCTTGCCCCTTGACAGATTTCGTTCCAGTATAGTAGCTGTGAGTAGGTTCTGTACATATTCTCCTATTTCCCCCACTGGCCAGAGGCCCACTCACCAGCAGCAGTGCTACACCAGGGACCTCTTACATTGGTGGCATACCAATGTATGAGAATCCTTTCACCACCATCACCACCACCACCACCACCACCACTGTGTGCCTTCAAGTCAATTCTGACATATAGTAACCATTTTCAGAGTTTTCTAGATATAATATACTTCTTGGAGGGGCATTCTGTTCATAGGAAATCAGCAAACATGTCAATGTCTCTACAAGCTTCTTTGCAGATGATTATTAAACACATGAGGGTCTTCCCGACTTTTATATGAGATGAGGAGTCAGGGGTTGAATTTATATCTGTACCCATAACTCTTCAGCCCCATGGATTCAGAGATAATGCCAGAGTAAAACTAGTCTCTCTTATCAGAGGTATCCATTTTAAAAAGTTTCTTTGCCATATCCTATGTAGTTAGAAGTCTTACCGTATATACTCGAGTATAAGTCGACCCGAGTATAAGTCGGGGCACCTAATTTAAACCCAAAAACTGGGAAAATTTATTGACTTAAGTATAAGCCTAGGGTGGGAAATGCAGCAGGGCCTGGCAACTCCTCCTCTGTGAGCTGGGTGTGTGTGTGATGTTTAAAATGACTTTTAGCCACTGAGGCAAGTGCTTGAGTTGGTGGCTAAAAGTCATTTTAAACATTGTTTTAAAATGACTTTTTAAAAAGTCATTTTAAATATGGGGGGGTCAGGAGAAGTGGCGCACAATGTTTAAAATGACGTTTAGCCACCGACCAAAACTTGCCTCAGTGGCTAAAAGTATTGACCCGAATATAAGCCGAGGACCCCTTTTTTCAGCCCAAAATTAGGGCTGAAAAACTAGGCTTATATTCGAGTATATACAGTAATTTAAAAAATGTCAGCCACACATTACTGCCCGTCAGGCTTTCAACTTGCACATCGGCGAAGTGCAAGATAAACAATATTTGATTGACAATTTCTACATTAGCAGCCTAAGAAACACATTAGAATCTTGCCAACGGCATTACTAACAATTACTACTAAGAATAAGCAGGAAAAGAAGTGGGCAGTTCCACAAATTTCTGCTCAATAAAGACTTTCCCAGTACTGTGAGTAAGAAGTGTCACATGTTAAGAAAAAGGAACAATTAATTACTGTTTAGATTTCTCATAAAGGCCTCCAGATGCATGTATATAATTAATTACCCATTGTCATAGATAATTTTATGTTTATAATTACTTACAATATATAATTAACATACAGAACAGAAAAACAAACCCCACTAAGTCGAAACTGCTGGGAGTCACAAACCAGGCTTTACACAAGTTGACCTTGTAGCCTTTATGATCCAGAAAATGAGGGCTCTTGACTAATCAGCTGTAATTATGTTCATACAAGAAACTCCCGTTGCTTTTCAGTGGACCTTTCCACTAAGCGACTACAGTATACAAAGGATGTTGATGTAAGCATCATAAGGTGCAGTGTTGTGATGGTAAATACCGATAGTCCCTTTGCTGTACATGCAAGGATAACTACCCATATATACTCAAGTATAAGCCGACCCAAGTATAAGCCAAGGGGCTAATTTTACCCCCCAAAACTGGAAAAACTTATTGACTCAAGTATAACCCGAGGACGTTTTATTCTGTTATACTCGAGTATATATGGCATACTGGCCAAGCTATAAAGTGGCTGGCGGTAGTAATTGGCAATGTGTGCTGGGAGTGTGGAGGTAATTAGGGAGTTAATACCATAGAGTAAACTCCCTGATTGCATACACAGTCCCTGCATAGTGGCCAATACTACCCCCAGCCCCTTTAGAGCTTCATAATTAAGTCCCCTTACTCCTAAATCTTTCCAGATTTCAGCGGTTCCCTAAAATAACTTTCAGAAGGTACCCCTGCTACTTTGGAGTACCAAGGTAAGTAAATTTTGATTGCATATTTTTAAAATAATTTTGAGTGCATATTTTTTAAAAGCATGCACTCAAAATTACTTACTTTTGGAGCACCAAAGTAGCAGTGGTGCCTTCAGAAAGTGATTTTAGGGAACCCCTGAAATTTGGAAACATTTATTTGGGGATTAATAAGATTTCAAATTGAAATTTGCAAAACACCGTTGCAGTTCTATGAATACATCTGCAAAGTTCCATGCCCAAGTTTCAATTTTAATATATTCTGAGCTGTCATGATGAAATCTCAAATGTAATCTTTTGCTTTCCATGTAAGAATGCAAAAAACCATACACACACAAAAAATCCTGCTTCCAGATAAAACTCTATTCCAGTGGTGGCAAACCTTTGGCACTCCAGATGTTTTAGAATACAAATCTCTTGTGGCACCTTGAACACCAAGCAATTTTATTGTTGCATTATACACTTTTGTGCTTTGTGCATCTGATGAAGTTGGCTGCAGTCCATGAAAGCTCATGCCAAATAAAACTGATTGTCTTTAAAACACTATGTGATTCTTTGCTAGTCTCCACAGGAAAAGCATGCACATTTACACAACCACAAATGAGTCAGGTGATATTGTACAGAGCCATCTTGACTGTGCATTCCCAATACAGAGTTTCATACTAACAGCACATCACGAGGACCTAATCCGAGCACCTCCATCTCTCCAGGATATTGTACATTGAGCTTGAACCATTCTCCCCATTGTCCAATAAGAAGCTTTGGTAACACACAAAAAAATTTTTCCTCCCTCATTGAGTAACCAGTTTCAGATGGCATTTCACTGGGATTAGATACAATAGTTCCAAGGATAAAATATCTCAATTATCAGCCTGCTTTGGTCTAAGAAATGAAAAGAGAAAGAGAGAGTATGAAAAGACACTCTTCTAAAAATTGTTCTAAACACCGGTTTGCATGTTCTTCAAACATTTTACAACCCACACCCATCACTCCTGGCTTATGGATCGCACCTGCTCCACAAGACAAAATCAGCAGTGAATACTAGTAAGTAAGAGCGCTTTTACACGACCTCTAAAATCCGCTAGCAACTTTAATTCGGACCAGAGATCGTGGAGTTTTGTTCTGCTTCTCTGTTCCCACCATTCCGCACTCCATTGCTCTTGCCTGAGTGAGGGGAGGGAGAAAAAAGGGGAGAAAAGAATGCAGGCTCACCTCCACTCACCTCCATGCAGCCTATAGACATTCCAGGCTGTTAAAGGGGCAGGAGGACAACAAAAGGCGAGGAGAGCCCGGCATCCACATCTTTATAGTCCGCACCAGAAAATATTTTACATCTGAGGACCAGGTACTTGTAAAGCGCGCTGGGGCACGCTTAGGTTGGTGTGGCCGTACTTAATTTTTTTTTAAGTCCGCAGGTGGTGGGAAAACAATTTTAAGCTCTGCATCTGGGAGCTATTTGCCTCGGATTTTAGGGGTCATGCAAAAGCAGCCTAAGCCAGCCAAAGTATTATTGTCATACGACCTATTTGGGACTGATCAGTTTGCACACAATGCAAAGAAGACTACAGAATGTTTATTAAGAACAGAAAATGAATAGACCATTGTTTGAATTATTATCAGGAAACAATAAAACCTGAACAGCAATATAAGGAATCTGGTCCAACAGACAATACATAGCCAACTAGCCTTGCCATTTTTGAAAAAGGGGACAAATTTAATCATTTGTTGTTTGATCATATAATTTGCAAAGTAGGAGGACATGGGACAAAAGTGCAGGAGCCCCAGCCATGCATGGACAATCTCCCTCCTGATGGGACATTCCCAAAAATCTACCCTGGAGCAATGCTCAGAGTAGAACATTGAATCAAGGAAGCATAAATGCTCTATAAGTCAAGGGTTTTCTAAGAGATGTGAAATAAGCTGCAGATGACCCATATACTGGCAACACACCATTTCGCAATAGGGGAGCAAGTTCTGTTTGCTAGGAAAACAGCTCTTGTCTCTAAATATCATGTAGTCTCTGGGACATTCTAAATACTGACTGTCGTCCAAGCATAGCATAGCAGCAAATTCTCTGTATTAGAACAGAGCTGGCTTGCAGCAATCTATAGTTCCAAGGGAAAAAACATCTGTTTCTCTCACAGCTACTGTGAGGTCTGTAGCCAAGCTCAGGGGGGACCAGTCAGTCGCGGGGTTGTGGCAGATGCATCATAATCCCTGGGCTTCACTAAACCACTGGTTAATGCAAAAGAGGGAGGGGCATAAACACATTCAGCACCACCCTTTCCCCAGTTAGCATCCTCCAGATATGTTAGACTACACCACCAGTCACCCCAGCTACTACAACCCTCATTTTGACTGCCTGGTGCTATTCCATTGGCTATATTTTTATTTCACTTTTCCGCCAAAAGGTTAAAAGAGCATATTAAAAAGAGCACAAAACTTCCTCATCCATGTTGATGAAGCAATTTGACTGGCATCTAATGAAAGCAGTTCTCACAATTATTTCATTAATGCCAGTCACAGAGGTTGACAGAAGATACATCCATCCTGTTTGTGTCTCAACACATGAAAAGTGTTTCTTTGGTTAAAACAAAAGAGTGTGGCATTAAAAAGGAATCCTTTAGATTCTACCAGGGTTATTTTTTAAATCTTATTTAATATAGCACAAATGTGAAGACAAGCCCTCTAAAAAAAAATCAGTGACTGCAATTCCCACACCTGATGGCACCTGCTCTATTATCCATGGACCTCTGAACCACCTACTTGTTGCTAAACCTTAACACATACACACCTGGCTTCCCCTGTGACTGAAATACAGCCCACACATCTTTTAAGTGGGCAATGAAATGGCAACACCTGATGCTGTCAGAATGCAGATGCTTCCTTTTCGGCTGGCTTCTACTTGTAGCAAGCTTTGCCCTAATAGTTGTCTTTTCCCAAAAAGTTTTCCTTTTAATTTAGACCCAGTTTGAATGCTACCGCACTTCTGATTTAAAATGCCTTTTCCTTAAAAACAAGGCGCCTTAAACATCACTGTCCGGTTTTCAAAACTATTTATCTGAAGAACCCCCTCGGCCATGCCCATTTTTGTCTGCTGTGGCGCTTTTTCTTGCGACGGCCACTGGGGATGGTGTTTTTTTTTACATCGCTTCCTGTGTCTCCCTTTTAAGCGATTTGGTTGAATTTGCGGACATACTAAGTTGCTTCTTGCCCCCTTTTCTTAGCCTTTTTGCTTTCAGAAAACACAGAAAACAGAATCCTATCGCCATGCCAGTACGTTTACCAACTTCGTTATGCAAAAGTTTCAGCTCATTGTCACTTAATTTCATTTTCTTGGTACTTTAAAACCAAGTTTTAAAGCAGTTCAATAAAGTGAGAACTGGAAAGCTGATTTCTAGCTACCTGCTGAAATGACAACAGCAGAACCACTATAACAACCACATGACCACAGGAGGAGAAAAGGTGATCCAAAATAAGAAGCAGCTGCTCACGGAAGTGCGGTAGCGGTCTTTTCAACTTATAGCACGCTTTGCTGCCTTTGTTCCTTCCCCACCAGCATTGATTCTCTTTCCTCACTGCCATCTTTGTTACATTGAATATATACTTAACTTTGGAACCCCCATGAGAACACACAGACTTGAGCTTGTAACCCCTGCTTTTTTAGATGATGGCTGCCAGAATCCCCTAGCCAGCATGGCCATTGAGTGGAGAATGTCAGAAGCCACATTTTCGCAATGTAATTTTTTCATGGTAGACATATAGTCATAGATCTGCCACCATCACACACGCCTCTCCAAAATTCCTCAAGCAAGCCTTACACCACTTAAAGAGGAAGGAAGGAAGGAAGGAAGGAAGGAAGGAAGGAAGGAAGGAAGGAAGGAAGGAAGGAAGAACCTTTGAATTCTTCAGAACTCCTTACTCTTTCTGGAGTTTTATTCCTTGGAATTGATAAATTGATAAATCTACTTTCTGGTTTTATTTATAGACCGTGCTGTTAAGTTTATTTAGTCATATTTAAGGCCTGTAGGGGACTTTTCTTTCTACCATTTGCTGGCAGCCAAGGAATTCTTAATTTATGAGCACCCTGCCACTGAACATTACACACACCCCTCTTCGATCTAGAGTGAATCATATTCGAATTCTGCAACCTTTTTCTTACCAGACTTCTTTTTCCCATTCATCTATGATATCTGGCAGGCAAGCCAGCCAGCCACTCTGTCTCTATCCCCTAGCCCAGGGATGGACATGTCTGACAGATCTGGAGGTCTCACAGAAAGCAAAGCAAACCAAAAAGCTGGAAGTGTCTTAAAAGTCCATCACCGGACTTTTGAGGGTGAGCTTCCAGGAGCTGCAGTTCACCTGTTTTGATGGATGTAAAGGAAGGCAGGCAGGGCAGTGCTTCAAGTGTCATTCAATGATTGCCTGTGTGGATGCTATTTCAATTTTTGTTATAAACCACGTTTGATTATTCTAAGGTCTCTTCTGTGGGTGTGCTCCTGTGCTAATTCTTTGCCCTCAACCATCTCACCTAGAGGCCGCAGTTCCTACTACAGGGCACTATGATAAAGAGCCTTGATGTGTCAGTCAGATCACACAGATGGCTTATGAACCATAGAAGGGGGCGCCTTTCACAAAATTTGGAGGTTAGATTCCCCCTGCCCTTGCTCAGTCCACAAGGCTAGTAGTGCCTGGATACAAGTACACAGTTAAGCATGATTAGCTGGCTGGAGAGCTCACAGGACCGGGCATCAGAAGTTGGATTCTCCACTGGACCTCCTGGAAGCTACATGGCCTTCCGTGAGCTACATGATCCCAGGGTGCCCCAGAAGAAGAAATGGTAAACCACTTGCAAGTATATGAGATCTCGAAAACTGTGAGCAGGGCTGCCACACATCAGATCCCCCTTAGTGTTAGCAGATGTTATTAATATACAAAGACTTTTAGTAGGAAGCAAAATGTGTCAGTTTTTTGCCAAAGGTACACAGTTCAGTCAGCTAGAATGGGTACTGTGACACATAATAACATAATATGTAATATGGGGATGAAGCTGAGAGATCACTGATGAGTTGAGAAGGGTGGTGAAGGGACATGTAAAGTAAGGCTGGGAAGGAAAAAAATGTTGGCTACCAGAGCAAGTCTTGAGCATGGCTATGAAGGAGGAGGAAATTGGTGATGACAGTATTGAGAGAAGGCCACCGAAAGGCCATGAGAAGGGGGGAAAAACAGCAGGCATTTTGTACTGGGGGTACAGAAAGTACTTCAGAATGGGCAATAGCACTCAAAACTCTCTGGGTACTTTTGTTTCTACTTGAATGGTTTTTAAAAGGCACTGGCACTCAGTAGTATTAATGCAGCAGAAGAGACCATGAGTGTATCTGACCTTTCACTCTGACCAGTACAAATATTCTGCAGCTTCCATAAAATCTGTCTTTTTTGAGGCCTATGGGTACTCCAAAGCCCCATTCAATTAAGATGCATGTGGTGCAAGACTGAGCACACAGAACTCCAATGCTTTAGAAATACAATGGATGGCCCAAATAACACCTCTCGCAAAGAAGATCTCTGAGAAGTATAAGCAGGACTCAGATCTTCTCCATAGCCCCCCACTGTGGCATGTGGTGATCACCTCTCCTACACACAAAAGGATTGGAGGATGGAAAGGCATTTGATTGTATTAGTACATGTCATTATGCACAAACATGTACAAGATGCAAACACATCACATCCCTTGCCCCTGGCCATACTCTCCCAAGATGTTCTATGCTTGGGGAGGGAGGGGGGAGGATGCCCAAACAGTACAGAGTCATAAAGTCTTGTGGTCAGACATACAATGGTTTTGAGCTCCAATCAGAACCAAATCACTATTTGCTTGACCTTCTTATTCCACAATCAACTCCACTGTCAAATTGGGTAGAGGCAAAGCAACAGCAGGAATGGTAAAAGAGACAGCTGCTTTCTCAGTCAATTATTATTTTTCCCTGATAACACACGAAAACAGTCCCCTTCAGAAGACAAAGTTCAGCATTGGACTCTCCCTGTTGGTTCACAGTACTACCTGACTTTTAAAAATCAAATTAATTAATCATGTGCGAGACTGTTTGTGTCCTCCCAAGAAAGGAAGGAAAAGGTATCCAGATACTGGACGTCTTGTTATAGAAATCATCGAAAGGGGTTATCACTTATTTATTAATATGCTGACTTTACACACATACCGTAACGACTCATTCCATCAGTGAAATGCATTTTTACAGCCAAATAATTCCACTTGAAATATCAGGGAAAGCGGAATGCTACTACAATACTTGATATGCAAGAATAAATTCATTGTATTATTTGAGATGTAGAGCAGCTTATTTAGATACTGTAATAAGGAAAATCACCTTATGAATTGTACCTTCAAAAAAACGAAACCTTTATTTCCCCAAAATGTCCCAAGCATTTCAAACCCTGCTACAAGGCAATCAAAGTAAGTGTGTAGGTAGTCCTTGTTATGGGTTAGCAACAATTTTGATAGATCATTAAGTGTTAAACACTTAAGAAAACAATGACAACAGACTTCACAGTGCAGAATAGAGATGCTTTTTAAAAATCAGGACATAACAATGCTTATAATACACAGTGCTGCTTGTATTCTAAGTTGTAGTGGTGTTTCCAGCATGGGTATATAACAGTTTCTACCTTGCTAGCTAGACAGTAGGAAATAAATGAAGATAAAACTTCCTGATCATATAGTAGAAAGCCCCAAAATGCATTGGGTATCAGTAAGTTCTGAAGACTCTCATGAGCAGATGTCAGAATCTGGGCCACAAACCGTTCATAAACATCAAGGAGGAAAACATAATTAAAGGCTAATAAATAGGATAATCTATGAAATGCTTAGTTCCGGGTGTTCTAATATGTGTCTCTAGTTGTTCTGTGCCTGATTACAACCCACACAAAACTCAAAAAAGGATAAGAACAGAATCACCTACAGGTTGCCCCCAGTCCTCCAAACAGAATTTTCACTTCCTTCTGACAAGTGGCTGCAGAACGGACTGCAACCCTGCTTACATCAGGTTAAAAACAACATCAAAATCTTTCTTCTGGCCATTCTAGGAGCCCTACCAAGCAAGATGCCTGCTCTCTAAGTGTTCCAGCCAGACCTAACAATGTCCCTTTCATTGCCTTGGCTAGCAGACACATTGAATACAAGACAGCTACATCCTCCAGCCTCGCCACACAGAACCAGACTTCAAGAGCGCCACCTTTTGACAAGACTGAGTTCAGGAAAATATGTACTGTATGTGTTTAAGAGTGTGGTTGTAGATGCAGTATATACATTCGCCCAACACATAAACTTTCAGGGATGCCTTTGCCTCTTTTTTTTTAAATCTCCTCTTATTGACTTGAATTACTTCTGATTTGTTTGACCATGTAAATATGGGTGCATGTGATTTAATCTTTCCTCACGCCGCATCAGCAGAGAAGGAGGGCTCCGTGCGGGTGCCTGCATCTCACTTAGTAGATCAAATACTTGCTTCTAATCTACAGGGGAGGGTCCCACCCCTCCCTCGATCTCACCACGCGTTATCCTTTGCCAATGCCGATCCACTACACCGGATGCAGGTATGGATTCTATATGGGGGAAGGGCCCGAGAGACGGAAACTCCACCACACACGCACTATGTCGCCCTATTATCGTAAGTCATGCAAAGCGCGGGATCCTCTCTATAGGATCTATGTAACAGAGGTTTCTAGGCAGAAAGACGAGCGGGAGAGAAGCACCAGCTGAAAGCGGTTGTCTGTTCCAACTTTTCTCCATCAGTTCGTGGTCCATGTTTACCATGCAGCCGGTCGACGGAGGAACAGTGGGTCGCTCTCTCTCTCTCTCTCTCTCTCTCTCTCTCTCTCTCTCTCTCTCTCTCTCTCTCTCTCTCTCTCTGGCTCCCGACCGGCATCTTCCAGCCACTTGGCCGGCTTTTTTTTCCCTTGAAGACCTGACAAGCGCTTCCCCTTGAAAATCTCGATTTCCCCCGCCGTTCCCCACCACTACAGACAACTTCTCTCTCTTTTTGGCCAAGCCAGACACTCCCCCCCCCCCCGACGGAGTCTGCCCATCAGGCGCTTCTCAGGATGCTGATCGGCCGCCCCCTCCCCGCGCACACAGACCCAAATGCCCCCCTTACCCCCCCCCCACAAACACACATCCCATAGGGGTGGGGAAGACCTGGACTTACGCTGCTGTTGTAACCGGACCAGTGCACCATGGCTTGGTTGTGGGCCGAGTCTCCGTTGAGGGCAAAGGTCGTGCTGGTCAGTTTCAACTCCTCGCCGCCGCCCCCGCGCAGCTTGCCCAGCCGCCCTTCTTCCTTGGAGCCTCTGCCTTGCAATCGGGTCGCCTTCGGGCCGTCGGAGAAAGAGGCGGCCCGGCGGCCCGCTTCTGGCCCGAGGCGGTCGGGGGCGAAAGACCGCCGATCCTCGGGGCTTCTCCTGGCCCGGAGCGCGCGAGGGCTCTGGTCCGGGGCGTTGCCCAGCGAGGGGGCTGCCCGGTTGACAACACGGGGCACCCTCCTCCACCTTCTCTCGCGGCTCAGCATCTCCTGCCCGCCAAAGGGCAAAGGTTCCCGGCTGCCCCCAGCCCGACTCGCCGGGTGCTCGAAGCTCCGACGCGCCCTCCTCGTCCACTTGGGGCCCCGCCGGGGGCCTCACCGGACAGCCCGGGCCCCAATCCTGCTATCCCTTCGTCCTCGGGCTGACCCTTTCCCAGACGACCCGGACTCTCCTCCGGGCTGGCCGCTTCGTCTTCCTCGGCCCCGGCTCCCCATCCTCGGGCCGGATGCTCCGGCAGGAGGTCCCCGCCGTCGTCTCCCTCCCCGTCGCCGTCGCCGTCGCCGCCGCTTGGCCCCAGCGACACTCCCCGAGGAACCTCCAGCGGCGGCGGCGGCTCCTGCAGCAGCTGAACCCGAAACGACGCCGGCGATGGAGCAGCAGACCAACAAGCCCGGCAAGTGATCTCCGCGCCGGCCAAGCACCAAGTGCCCAGCCAGAGCCATGTCCAGGCGGTGCGAGCGACGCCGCGGCAGCCCCACGACCCGCTCGCCATCCTTGGCGGAGAGAAGAGAGGCAGAGGAAGCGGCGTGGGGGGGTGTTTACAGGGGGGGGGGCACGCGGTCTTTTATTTAGGAAAAGAGGGAGAGCCACGGCGGTTGGATTCTTCTTTGGCCGCCCAGGGTCTCTTCTTCAGCTTTTCTTCTCCGCCTCTCCGATGGGGAGCCGTTTAAAAACACACCCCCATTCCCCAAAAGCCTCTCAACTCCGGGAACAGTTGGATTCTCTTCTTGCACTCTTGGTGGATGTTCATTCTCCCTCCCGCCCTCTCTCTTTCTTTCGTTTTTTTTTTTCCCCTGCCCGCCCCCACCCACCCCCCAAAAAAGTGCTTCTCAGTGAAACTGGGCACGTTCGAGGATCTGATCCGAGGGAGAGCCCCACCAAGGGGAGGAGCTGCGGCGCCCTAGCCTAGAGCCCAACACCGCGGCGGTTGAAAGAGACAGAGAGCCGCGCTTCGCCAGCCACGCCGCGCTGCCCGCGGAAAGCCGGCGCGGTGGGCGCGCTCCGGTGTGTGCCTCGCTCGCTCGCTTCCTCGCGCTCTCTCGTTCTCGTGGCAGCGGCGGGGAGCGACCCAGGCGTGCGTGGGTAGGAGGAAAACAACAACAGCGGACGGGAGCGACCGAGAGGAGGGACCGCCGACGCCGCCGGGGGTTTCTCCCGGCACGGTGGCGGAAGGGAAGATCCCGCGTCTTTCGTCGGGAGGGGCTGAGGGGGGGGTGCGGGCGCGCACCCGCCGCGCGATCTATCAGCCGCCGCCGCCGCAGCGCGCGCGGCGCGCGCGCAAGGTCTCTTCGGGTTTCCCCCACGCCCAGACAAAGATCGCAGGGATTCTCCCTGGCTGAAGTCTCTTCCCCAGATGCCATTGAAAGAGCTGCCCGGGGCGTGCGTGTGTATATGAGTGTGCGCGCGCGAAAGAAAGACGGGTTTGAGGTTTGCATCCGATCTAATCCTGCTGCTTTGCAATAGTGGGTCTCAGCCCTATTTGCTTCGCAGGCATAGGATCGCGCCTCTGGGTCCCTTTGCCATGGAAGGAAGAGTTGGGAGTCGATTTGCACTGAGCATCCTCTCCAGCCCTGTGCTTTTGGGGAGCCTGAACCGATCCCCCATTTGCTGATCCCCCATTTGCTGTTTCAAATGTCGCTTAGGGCCAATGGGGTTTACTCGCAGGTAAGCTCGCAGGGCTGCAGCTCTGGCTTAGGCGGAGGCGCCCATGGGTGGGAACTTGTTTCCCGATGTACCTGTCGCCTTTGGGACAGACGTTCATCGGCTACTGCAACCAAAACAACCACCCAATCCTCCCTCCCTGCCCCCCACTGATGAGCCCAAATCCAGAATTTAGGCGCTTTCGCATCATCCCGAGCTGAGCGTCAGTTCTATTGCCATGAAACCAAGGGCTTCGGCGTGAAAAACGACGAGAAAGCAACGGCCATCACAGGCGACAAAAATACTGGTCGCCCCCCCCTCCAGAAAGGAGTGGTTTTCAACTCCACGGGGGATCTGTCGCGTGACAAATGAGGATTCCGTGCGCCTTTCTTACAAGTAGAGAAAAGCTATTTGAAAAACAGGTCAGCTCATTCCGTTCCTTGAAATTCCCCTAAAGAGGCGGGAACGAAAAGCAACAAGAAGGCTCTTTCTCCCGAACTATCCACTCAGCGAGACCGTTACCAGGGGATTTGTTTCTTTTAAGTATTATTTCCCTGAGCCGGGAAGTATCACTGGAAGTATACGGATAGGTAGCAGAAAGGGAACGCTTGTCGTTTTGACTGCACGAATGTTTCTGGGTTTGTTTGGTTGTTTCTTTTTCCTCCCTGTTGTAGTGATGGGAAAGATCGCACTCCGGATAGGGAAGCCTCAGTTTAAAAAGAATTCTGGGCAGGCGACCCTAAGGTGAGAATATCCGAAATGCAGCTCTGAGAGAGACACCCAGTCGCGGATGAAGAGACTGACGGAGGGCATTTTTCAAGTCCGCGGAGGCGCGATCCCCTCGCCCTCCCCCCAACGCCCACCTCGGTGGGTTTTGCTTTTCAGTAAATCCCACCAGCGTGAGTTATGGTGATTCATGGTGTTCCCCAACACACACACACAAAACACACGCACACAGTCCTCCGCTGCACAGCTCATCGTTCCTTCCCACCCTCGCCCGCCGCCTCTTCTCTTCCTCCGTGTCCCAGCCGTCCCATTGCAGGGAGAAACCGCCTCCTTCCCGAAGCAAACAGACACGCGCAAGCCACGTCTGCGCCATCGCAGGGAAGCCCGTCTCCCTGACGCCACCTGTGTGGGTGTGGGAGAAGACACGCCGAGTCCCCCTCCCCGATCTTTATCTCCCCCGCACTCAAGATTTCCATCTCGCCCACCATGGAAGCCTTTCCTATCAAGTCCAGATGGAAGCGGAACCTCCCTGATCCGAGGCTATTCACGAGGCTACTCATCTTAAGATGAGCCATGTCTTTCTAAATAGACGAGCCACGAAGTGCAGGAAGCAGAAGGACTTGTTGCATGAAGATATGTGGTCGGGGTTTAACGCAGCCAAGTTGGAGCAGTGGTGATTTGACAGGCACACGGGAGGGGGGGGGAAGAATCACATTTCTGTCCCACCAGTGAAGGCCAGGGCAGTCAACCTTGATTCTCCCCTCTGCTTCCTCTTTGCAACAATAACTCCCAGAGGGAAGTAAGGGTTAGAAAGTGGAAATGGCCCACACTCAAGATAGATTTGTTGTTTATATTTATTTATTTATTCTTAGACTTGCCTACCACACCATCTAGCAACAAAGCCACTCTGGGCAGGTCATTGAATGAGCTTGATTTGTGGGAACTTACAAAGGAATCATGAGTGGCCTCAGGTGATGAGGGCAAATAACCAAGGAAGGCTTGTGGTCATCAGACCCCAGTGGCAGATTAAACATAGGAAAAGTGACTCAACTTTGGCAACAAACTAAAGGAGGGACACAACTTGGAAGTCAAAGGGTTTCAAAAATAATTATTTGCAGCTACAGTTCTAAGCTGCCTAAAGTAGCTGGTTGCCTTTCCAATTACATTTTAAGGTCACACCGTTCTTTCCAACAGAAACTCAATATTAGGTTCTGATCTCCAGTAGGAACTCAATAGCTGACTTTTGGGTTCAATTTGGTTTGTCTTTTACTGCTAGAAATATCAGAATGTTGCAAGCTTCACACCTGTGATTCAAAACAAACCCAAGTAGCGAGAACATGCAACTTCATCACTATTAAAGTAACTAAAACAATTGCATCACTACTGATGTTTGTAAAGGGACACCTTTACTAGAGTTATAACATAATGTGGTTTGTTCAAAAGAATAAGGAAAATGGAAAATGATTTGTTACTTGTAACAATTTGCTTTCATGCTCTGGGCAGGGCTAAACCCTCAACTACCACCATCCTATAATTTCTAGGCAGCATAAATCCATTAACCTAACAGCTGCTGCCCTGCCAATGCGTCACTTGGTGAATTGCTTCCTCTCCCACCCTGCCCATTAACTAGCCTTGCCCCCACTTTCTATAAAGATAGAGTTGTCTTTAGGGAAAGGACATGTGTTTGGTTCACTTCTGATCAAAATAATTGATCATCTACCCTACATTGAAGCAAAAGGGTCGGCTGTTGACCAAACATCCTGGGAAGCTACTTTTAAAAACTAATATGCTCCCTCTAAGCCTTTGAATTTCCTGCCCCATCCCCCCCCCAACCCTCAATCTTTCTAAATTAGGCAACACCTTAGTATGAGTCTAGAAATTAAAATTGAATGTCTGTTTTAACCCCTTCCTCCACAGGGTCAGGTTCCTTTTGGATATCCTGAGTCTTTTCAGGTGGAATGGCAGATGGCACCCCCTCCTGCTTGGACTTCTCTGTAGCAGGGGCTCCACAGTAGGACTTGTCCATCAATAACAAAGTTAATATGTTGAGTCAATGTTGGGAACATAGATTAATTCTACAAGGCATACAGTGAGGCAACAAGTATTCCTTTGTGCTATCTCCTGTGATCAGGAAACCAAAGTACACCTCCCCTCTACATATTATTTATACTTTTACAGGACTAGATATACTACTTGAGACAATTACCAAGCTAGTGGAACATCTATAGTATGGTATGCTTACTATACCAAATCAGTATTTATTAATGATCTTGAGTGTAGTACCATACAGCTACATCACAGATCTTATGTTGCTCAAGATTTTTATTTATTTATTTATTTATTTATTTTATACCACCCGTCTTCCGAAGGAACTCCTTATAAATAAGGATTTTATAAATCCATTTAGAGCAGTATAAGCAGAATGGCTGCTTCCCGCTTTTGTAGATAAGACAGACACAAGCAGGATGATATAAAAGGAGTCAATTTTAAATCTAATCTGATGCAGACTGAAAATGAGGCAGCATTGCAATCAAACTGTTTTTTTAAAAATCTAAAATAATCTTGAGATTGTGCAGAATAATAGATCCTATTCTTTCTGCACTGGTCATACCACATTTGGAGTACTATATTCGATGCTGGTTGTCATATTTTGAGAAGGATGCAGATCAACTGGAAGATGCAAAAGATGAGAGCAACCCACACAGTACAGAGATTGCAAAACAAATGCTAGGGCTGGAAATGGTAAGCAAACTTATCCTGGGAATTTTAGAGAGGAATTAAGATTTGGCTATATTAGATGAGATGATTTGTGCCCTCCAGAACAAGAGAGCCGATGTGTGAAAATTGGTAGAAAGCAGTTTCTTCCTAATAAGAAGAAGTCATATGAGAGCTTTCCATTGCTGGAATTCTTTAAGCAGTTGCCAGACAACCATCTGTCAGAGATACTGTGCATTCTTCATTGTAGATCCTACCTGAGCAGCAGGTTTGGCTGGATGACTTCAAAGTTCTTGTCAGGATCTAAAAATCTATGATTGTTTTATTTTATCATACTGGGCTTAAAACATTGGCATGATATATACCAAAGCATGTTATGACATACAGTATGAAGTAGCAAGGGAAGATTTCCGTTGGAATGAGCCTCGGGAAGAGTATTCTATTTATGATGTAAAAGTGTATTCAGCAAAAGAAAGGGAAATCAGAATCAGAGCATGAAGGATAAATTTAACATGGTTCAATAAATATTTATTTATTTGAGGATCTGTAAAATCAATAAATGTAGAGAATATTATTTCACACTAGAGCAGACCCATTTAAATTACTAAGGGCGTTTATACACGACCCCTAAGCTGCGCTGCAAATGGCTCCCAGCTCCGGAGCTTAGAAATGTTTTCCCACCAGCTCCGGAGTTTGAAGACAATTAAGTGCGACCCCGCCCACTTTAGCACGACCCAGCGCACTTTTCTTGTACCTTCTCTTTGGAGGTGAAAAAAATTTGATGCGGATAAGAGTGCCGGGCTCTCCTGGCCTGTCTGTTGTTGTTTTGCCTCCCGCCCCTTTAAGAGCTTCTTGAGACGGAACCAGGAAGTAACGGGTCAGTAAAGGCAGGTTAGTAAAGGCTTCTTTTGTCCTTTTTTTCCCTCCCCCCCTCTCATGCTGACAGGAGCAGGAAGTGCTGAGGGGTGGGGACACAGGAACAGAAACGAACCCCCAAGATCTCTGGTCCGAATTTAAGCGACCAGCGGATCTTAGGGGTCGTGTGAAAAGGCCCTAAGATTTCTTACTCAACACTTTTGTAATTTTCATTGGTTTCAATGGGCATATTTCAATTGGGACTAACATTGAATAAGGTCCATAAACAGGTATATAAAATGTACTATTTCTTTATGTTTTAAAAAAGCTCCAGTTTTAATGTGCTTTGAATAGAATAATCCAACATGTGTACTTGTAGTGCTAAGTGACTTGTGTAAAGAGATGATCACATTATTACAAAAGTGTGAGTGCCTCTCTGTATTGGCTATGCTTACATCCCTATAGGAGGGAAGTGCATTTATCATATGAATCATGTTCCTCTAGTAGAATATTTTTAAAAGAGCTTAAACTCAAATAGATATACTGGTTTCTTAACTTGCACAAGAGGGACAATCATGAAATGCCTGGAAGGTCATGAATTTGCTACAATACAAGTCCAAAAATATAAATTGAATAATCCTACAAAATATCCATTACAACCAACCCTAATCCGTGCCGTGAATCTCAGCATAATCTACTTAATCCCTAGCAGGCTGAAAATATCCGCTACGGCTGCTTCATGTTTTGTTGGATCATGTTGATTTTTCCATTGATCTTTCTCCTGAAGCAAAACACAGTATACATGTGTCAAGGCATTAGATGCCAATATAGATCTTCACGGTATTTAAGATCACACATTTCTAAGCTTCAAAAGGAGTCTGAGGGTAAATCAGAGCCCAGAATTCAAGGCAGAAAAACCAGCAGCACTCAAGAAATTGAGAGTGAAAGAGGAAAAGCAAAGAAGGCACAGAGGACTAGTAAAGGACTTGTCACATGTAATATCTTTCAAAATATTCCTCATGCTTAGCGATAAGGGTTGTGATGCATTTGGGTTGTGATACATTACAACTCTACTGTACCTTTAGAAGGCAAGACAGTGCTATCCCAGAGCAGAACTTTGATGTTTTGGGCCCTGAAGAAGAAACATCTCACTAGCTTCCAGGTACTGTATTTCCTCCCCATTTCACCCTCTTCCTTCCCTATCTAGTGAGCAAAATTCCTAGTTTACGAGAAATAGCACAGACACAGACACACAGACACAGACACAGAAACAGACACACACACACACACACACACACACACACACACACACACACACACACACACACACACACACACACACACACCTGACTTGTCTAAAGTCAAAGAGATGCACCCTCCAGTATATGAAGTAAGTGCCCTTAGTATAGGTGGAAAATGTGTTTTCCTCTTTTGTTGCTTGACTAAGGGGCAAGTTGTACTAAGCAGGTACAATTAAAGCTGTTGCTGTACAAACAAACAGAATTACTAGAGAAGGAGGGTAAACTTTGAAGTCTTCAGAATGGAATTCAGTGTCAGGAGGTGACTATAGATCAGCGGTTCCCAACTTTGAGGCTGAAAATGTTCTTGGTTTACCAGTTCCAGAAACCTTCACCACTAACTGTGATTGAGTTGTAGTCAAAAGATATCTTAGAGACCCAAAGTTAGGTAGAGCATATGACTTTGTGCCCTTTGCCAGGTACTTGGTATCCCTGACATCAGAAGACTTGTAGTCTTTCTTACTTATAGCCTCCAAAGCTGGTGCCAAAATAGATGAAACTGGCTCCAAACTCCCACCAGCTTCAGGGCCCCATCTATAACACCAGCAGGGTTGTAGAAAGCTGGTGGGTTGGGGTGTAGCTCCCTTGCAACCTGAACACTCTTTAGCATGCAAAGAAGTCCGAGAAAGTTTATGCCCGTTCAGATTTTCTGGCTCAGAGTCCTATTAAGGAAAACCATACACGTGAAGTCAATCGTGCGTGATTTCCCCCCTCCAGCAGGTCTCCAGTCAAGCAAACAGTAATGCAATTAATATCAGGACCAGTTGAAGACCAGGCACATTTAACTCCCAAATATTTTCAATGAGTTTTCCCCTGTATAGACATGGGGCATACATGTGAGCTGGAGAACTCCAGAATGCTCAGAGCCCCAATGCCAACCTTGCATTTGCTGACAGAATGGGGATGGCAATGTGAGACATTTCCTGTGCCCAGCAACACAAATGTCATCATACATACAGGAACCTACTGGACATCATCTCCCTCCACCCACTGCTGCCATCGCTGTCAACCATGTCCATTCCTTGTCTCAGAGCCTAACCAGGGTTGTCTTTTTTAAGCTCTGGGAGAACTTTGACACAGAGTTGTTACCAGCAGCAAATAGGAATGGGCACTCTGAATTTATTTGACTGCAAATCCCCAAATTCTATATTCTGAGAGTTCTACCTACTCACAAATACCTTAGAGGCATCCAGAAGTGACTCACCTGGGAGAAAAAAGTCAGTTTGGGAAGCTTTAAGACAAGGGCTGGTACTGCCTACTTTTCTGGTCAGAAATGAATTCCCAACTAGCACTGGAGGAAGAAGGGAAAGCATGGGTGGGGGTAGGGATAGCCAAGTGCAGCTCTATTCTCCCAAATGAGCCATATATCAGCATCTGTTAAGGAATGTGCAAGTCAAGCAGAACCTCTAGAATGAGAATGTTGAGGTTTGTAATCTCAAAAATCCAAGACTCCCATCCTAGCAACTTATTTTCATCAACAAATCTCCTTCCAACCCCAACATGAATTTCAATTCTTTATTCAATTTAAAATCAGTGGTGGCAGCGAAAAAGAAAAAATAGAAGCAGTGCTTGTCAATAGCCTGTGAAAGGGCTGGGGGCAAAGTATGGGAGCACTACAGGTGGTATTGTATTTCTGCAAGGAAAGATGGTCCTCTTGATTCTCATACAATATTAACTTTGCACCATAGCGGGCAGGCGTGGCAAACAAAACAGTACCTATATTCTACCTGTCTGTGGCATCTGTGGAAATCTCTGAGCCCAGAGGTGCATTATCTCACCTTTTGCTCTAACAATCCTGACCCAGCCTTGCTTAACATATAAACAGGGGCAAAAGCAGACTTGACTCAAGAACCTGGCATAGCTGTCCCTACTGTGTAAGTTCTGTAGGCTGGGAAGTCAGCCAGTGTGCCAGATATAAAAATGAAAAGAGGTATAAGCATGGCTTAAAATGCATAATACCCAGAAACATACTATGCATAATGAATTTCTCCAAGACAGTCATGGTGGGGGACCATTGATTACATCATTTAAAAGCTTTTTAAAACCCAAATAAACCACGTCCTGGGCATATTGTTCACAGAATCAACACACCTTTGATCCCCAGATATTCTTGGACTAGAACTCACAAAACCCTTCACCACTAGCTGTGCCTGCTGGAATATCAGGGAGTTGTCATCCAAGAACATCTTGGGGGCTGGGGGTGGGGATAGGGAGTGAGAAGAGACAGACAGAGAGAGAGAGAGAGAGAGAGAGAGAGAGAGAGAGAGAGAGAGAGAGAGAGAGAGAGAGAGAGAGAGAGAGAGCTGCTTTCAGATTGGAAAAAGCACATAGCAGAAGGGATTTAATGTAGATTTTCATTTACAGCCCAAGTTCAGAGCTTCCTGTAATGCCTATGCTGTGTGTGTGGTTTTATGGATAATTTAATGTGAAGAGGAGCAGAACACAAATGGGATCTATGTCTCATAAGCACAAAGCCCACTTGTGGTAAACATTTAGCAAGAAGTGCTTTCAGCAAACAAGTCATCTCATCATCGACACTCACTGACTTCTTATTTTTACTGTTGGGGACTAGATCATAAAATCAGTCTGAATCTGGTCTTCATTTATTCTGGCACTAGGTTCTAATAAAAAGAAAAGAAAAGAAAGCTGTGAGGCTCTTGTTTGTTTTTGACAACAAGGTGATGCCTTTTTAATGATAAGCATTAATAATAAGCAATAAAGGTGATACGTTTATTAATAATACGCATGTGATATGAAGTCAGTCCTGACTTATGGTGACCCATTCCAGAGTTGGCTATGTACAGAAGCGCTCAGAAGAGGTTTGCCATTCCCTTCTTCTGTACCACTTGCCCATGGCTTAAAACTGTCTCCTTTTTTCACTTGAGAGGCATGGTAGGAGAATCAGTGCTTAACGTAGAGCTTGACTAAACAGCAAAGTTCTCCTATGTTGATTCAGAGTTTTTAATGCACAGATCTGGCAGTTTTTCTGCTGAAATCATTCTAATGGTTCACATAGGAAATGATTAATTACACCATTACAAGAGTCCACATTGCATAACATCCCAGCCTCCCATCTCCATACTAACATCCCCTACCCTAGTCCTCAAAGACCTCTTGCTTGCATCACCTTTAGCTATCTCAGTGCTATGTGGAAAGCAGGTCCAGTCAGACTGGTGTCTTATACAATAAGTGTCTGTAATAGGACGCTGTATTCTGAGCTGACAAATAAATAAATAAATAAATAAATAAATAAATAAATAATCTACCACATCACTCTCACAGCTATCTCATACCTTAAATTTAAATCCACCACCATGAACAAAGAATTGGCCCCAGAGCATTTAGTGTGAAAAAGCAAAAAAGTGAAGCAATACTATGTGATAAAGTAGGAACTCTACAAACATTCACATATGAGTAAGCTCCACTGAACAAGAAGGTATTCCCTCTGTCTCTCTGTCTCTGTCTCTGTCTCTGTCTCTGTCTCTGTCTGTCTGTCTGTCTCTCTCTCTCTCTCTCTCAATCTCTCTCTCTCTCTCTCTCCCTGTGTGTGTGTGTGTGTGTGTGTGTGTCATTCTCTCCCTCCCTCCGCCCTCTCTATGCATTTTCTCTCCAATAAGGAGGTTTCCATGCTTTTTTTTAACTTCTCCATTCCCATTCCTACACCTCCCTAGGTACCTTGAAGGTGACCCACTCACCAGTCCATAGGTTTTCCTTCACAAACTGTATCAATCCCTCCTTTTCAGACACTCTCTCCTCCACCTAACACACCACATCTCTTTTCCACTCTCCTCCTCCTGCCCCTGACTCCTTTTTTGCACTTCCCATTCATGCCACACTCAACTGTCCTTTTCCTGGGCTTTTAGGTTCTTCTGTTTTCAAGCTGGCCAGTCCTATATCTAAATCCAAAAGGGAGTGGTTTTGACTAGGTTGTTTTCTTGGAGGGGACGACACACCCACCTCCATTCCAGCCTTCTCACAGTCCCAAGGTGACCATCAGTAAAGGCCTGCATTCAGAGTTCTGCCCCTATTTCCTTTGCTTTTTATTTTTGCATCTCACGTGTCCTTTATGTTTTTAGGTGTTTCTTGCATCATCCATCTAGCCTGTTCTTTCTTTTTACTACAGGAATTGTAATTTTTCATTCTTCACTAACACTATATTTGATTTCAATCTGCAGTTCTTCTCATTCACAGTCAATTGAGTTTAGTAATGTAGATCATTATGTGAACTTTAAATTCATCAGGAATATTGTTTAAATTATAATTTGGCACTACAATTTATCTTTTTTTCTTCTTCAGATTCTCTCTCACGTTGTATATCTGGGCTGTCCAATTTTGAACAGCCTGCGGGCTCCTGCCCTCCGGCCACACATCCCCATGGGTTCCCCACTAAGTGCGAGCATGTGCACTCTCTCCCCGCTGACCCCTGCCCCCCACATTTGAATTTGGCGCTGCACAAGCACCCTTGTTGGTGCGGTGCCAAATTCAAACAGGTTGAGCCTTCCCCCTCATCCCTTTGCCATGAACGGGAGGAGAGGGGAGGTTCAAAGAAGGAGATTTGAGCAGTCCAGGAGGATACTGAGGCAAGCAGCGGTGGCGGATCCACCCCCACAATGGTGGTGCATCAGGAGGCGGGCAGGTCAGGAGGTGGGCAGTAAGCTGGCAGGTGACCTCCGAGGGCTCCATGGGCGACTCATCACCTGTGGTTGACGGGTTGTGCAGGTCTTTTATGTATTTACAGATCATGAGCAGTGTCACAATCCTACAGCTTCTCCATCTCTGCTTCCAATTAAGTACTCTATTTGATTCCTCTATTGACCACCTGATGAGGTCCATGTGGACAGTCATCTGTTCAGTTACTTGAAGCATATATTTGCAATAAACCGATTGTTGGCTTCACATAATTCTATGAGTTGTTATCCTGCTGCACTTCTGTCCCCTTGGCCAAATTTTACAACAACATTTGAGTGCCCTTTTTACCCTGTTTTTTCATGCCAGTCATCTATGATTATAAGTGTGTCTCATTTTGGTTTGTGATTAGTTTCCTCTTTGATGTTTGAAAAAAAATTCAGTTACATCTTCCTCAACATTTGTAGTTGGAGCATAGATTCCAATTACAGTGGTACCTTGTATAAAGGAATTAATTTGTTCCAAATGGAATTATGTTAAGCAAATTTTCCTTTATACAAATTTCCCATAGGAATGCATTGAAAACAGAGTAATCCCATTTTTATGTTGTACGAATTCACCCCATAGGCGATTATGTTAAGCAAATTTGCCCTATCTCCAGAATTTTTATGTTGTACAGATTTTATGTTATACAAACTGTTTGTTATACAAGGGTTCACTGTATTGTATTAGACCAACTTCACTTCTTCTGAATTTGCCATTTCTAGAACAGTGCACATCTAGTTGTCTGAAAATATTATGTTCCAGACCACTTTAGTTCATAAGCCCATGCTCTGCAATATTTCTACATTTCATTCATCATGTTATGTGTGGTGACCAGTTTACCCTGATTTTACTTCTCACCTTCCATATTCCAATTGCATTTGTTGTGTAGCATCAGACTTTTCTTTCACATAATTGCTCTTTCAGCTGTCATCTACTTGTGTCATTAGAGACAGAGCTATTTGTTCTTCTTCTTTGCCCTTCCCAAGGAGCTGACTAGGAAGGACTAGGATTCTCATCTTCCAACACTATCATTTTGGACTGTCACATCACAGGTTTTTCATGGTAAGGAAATTTCAGGAGGGGGTTATCATTGCCAACTTATGTGCAGGTCCAACAATAGTTGGCTTGAGTGTCACATCATTGCGTCCTCTGCCAGCGTCAGCTCCAGCCACTACTGCTGCCTAATAGATCTTGAAGAGGGTGGATGCATCTGAAATGAAATTATTTCAAGACCTCTTTTTACCTTGAAATAATTTGATGAAGACTCCTTTAATTTTAAAATATTCATTCTATTTCTCCTTTTCTCATTACCTGAGTTGCACAGTTCCCCTCTGTCCCTGAGTACCTGCTGTGTTTCTTTCTTCTAGGAGCCCCTTCTTAACACTGTGGAAAAGAAGAGCCTGAGGCAGAAATGCTTTAAAAGCCTGTGTTCATCATAGGAGACAAAACAACACACTGTGGTGAAAAGCTGAAATGTCTCCTGGCAAACTCTGTCATCAAAGCTAGGGGAGCTCAACTTTGGACATCATGCCCCCTAACTTGATAAGAATCTTGTCTTTACAGATAAATGTTCCTTTGAATGTGGCTTCACCAAAGAATATGGAATTTTTAAAACTGTGATCTTTTGGTCTTCTCGGCATATCTCAGATATTTTACAGGGAAAAATTCGGACCCGACTTACTGGGTACAGTGTTGTGGTCCGCTGACCAGCTGGACCCCCAGGGAGCTGCAAGATGGTGCCGGCCAGGTAACATATGTGGGCTCCAACCATGCCACACCAGCTGCCGGAGCCAATCCCGGGCACCCAGCAGGCTTTGCAGTCACGGGCATCTGGGCACTGGCCGGCCCACGCAGGTGCAAAGGCCCCGCCGGTGCCAGCCCCTTAAAAGGGGCTGCGGCCCTCGGAAGGCCACCATTCGGACCCAGCAGCAGCATATCTCAGATATTTTACAGGGAACTCCACCCTCCACACACACACACACACACACACACACACACACACACACACACACACACACACACACACACACACACACACACACACACACACACACACACATTTTATTATGGAAAGCAGTGTGGGATGGGGAATGTATCTTGGGCCAGTTTTTAAACCATTTCCATTCATCTATTTGGAGCCATCGGATGACTTCACAACACCTTATGACCGTGCTTCCCACTTAGAACCAGATGCCTGTTTAGAAAGTAGGTTGCAAAGGGTAAAGCAAGTTGTAAAGTGTAAACCTTTGGGAATTTCCTTTCTTTACCCATCTATTTTCCTTTCTCCCTTTTTCATTTTCTATAGTACTTTATATTTTATACCTTTGCTCCCAGTTTGGTCTGAATACAGGCAAATCTATATTCTTTTTATAATTCAGATAGTTGTGGTTTCAGATAAGACAATAGATATTGAGCTGTTTTTGTTAGCCAGAGTTTTCTCAGATTTTGTGTATGGAAAGAGTTCCCAGGTATGCTTTTAGAGCACATGTATACACGTACATGTGTTCTAAGTAGAGATGGGCACAAAGCAAAAAACAAAATGTTATTTCATCATTTTGTTAGGTAACAAATTACTTTGTTAGATAATGAAATGGTAGGATGTGTTTTGTTTTGTTTCATAACAAAATGTCATTTCCCCCTCTAGAATGAAATGATTCATCCTAAAGGAGTAAATGGTAGGGGAGCTCATGCTCTTCCCTGTAAGCCCCCAAATTTAGAAAGGTTTGGGGGTCGGGGGGGGCTGTTATTAAGCTCTTAAGGGGATGCCCCTAGGAAAACATCACTGTGAAAGTGATATGGTAGATACGTTATTTATTTATTTATTTATTTATTTATTTATTTATTTATTTATTTATTTATTTATTGGTCAGCTCCGACCACAGCATCCTGCTACAGACACTTTTTTGCAGGGTGGTTGAAGAGCAGTCAATTTGGAGAGGCCTCATTCTTAAGATCAGCATAAGTCAAAGGGAACTTGAGGGCATGTAGAGACCACAACAAAAGAATCTGCCAGTACCTGACCAGAGGCAGGCATATCAGCCCCAAACCACAGGCCTTTACAATCATACAGATGTTTCACTTATTACTTGAGGCATTCTGCTACGCCTTTGGCTCAAAAATAGCTCCCCTCACAATACAACACCATACTTCTTCATCCATCACTGAACTGACCATGAGATGATCTCATCACCCAACTGCCCTCTTTCATCTGTCTTTCTTTCACTCACTTTTATCACCCTAAGGCCAGTGTCACTCATTTCTCCTTCAGTCTATCATAAACCCCACCACACACAATCTCCCATAAATTATCTCTGGCCAGAACTTGAGAACATGTTTTAAAGAACAGTGAAATATAATGACCTTCTAAAGCCATTCTTTATAAAAGAGAGGTAGGATAATATTCTTGTACCCAAAGCATCATTCCACCACTCTTCAGTTATGGCTGTCACTCCAGGCTGCCATTATGTTCATTCTCCTTCTAAACAACTCTCCAAGATCACCTCTTGCTCTCTACTTCCTTTTTTCACCCAAGATTCATGTTCATGGTTGCTCTCATATCAGGGCAGCTCTTTGTTTGAATTGGCCTGTAAAGTCCAGCCCTATCGGACCATGTTGCTCTGTGCCTTCCAAGAAGAAGCCTGGCATCCATCTTGCCAAGTGAACTTTTAAGAACTCTCTCCTGGCAAATAACATCCCTTGCCATGTTTGGATTTTCATACCTGCTTTGAAAAAGAGGGCTTGCTCTCGAAAGCTCAGCAACTTTTTTATTTTTCTACTAGCAGCCTATGAAGGTATCACCCATAGTCTAGTTTTGATTTTGTTTGTTTTTATGGCTGCATGGCTCCAAACCTCTTTTCTCTAGAATGGAGGTTTCTAAATCAAGAAATTCACTATGTTCTCTACAGCATATTGGTACCCACAGAAAAATAATCACCTCTCTAGCATTTATAATTTCATACTAAATATCTTAAAGTCAGATGAAAGAGAAAATTGCAGTCCTAGAAAGCACCCAAATGCTACGGCATTCAACAGTTTATCCTCTGTAGTCAGTGGCAGCGATCAGTCTGCATCTGATTCCACTGGGTGTTTCTTCTGCTTCAGCCTTGGGGACCTCTGCCAGGACTCCAAATGCTGCCATACTCCTAATGTGAGTGAGATGGGAAGTGTTTTAGAGGACGGAAAAATAAGTTAAACATCTGAGACACACTAAACCCCCTTCACCAAATCAGTTTGTGCACCCTATAGTATAGGGGGAAATGTATGCCTTATCTAGAACAAATAACTGCTGGGTAGCTCAGCGGTTTGCAGGTCTGAAGTTCAATTCCCCACTGTGCCTCCTTGAAAAGGACGAGACCTGATGATCCATGGAGCCCCTTCCAGCTGTGCATTTCTAAGATTATAATAATGGTGATAACAATAAATGTAACCTGGGTGTGGTGGGGAATGTGGAGAAAAAACACTTTCAACAGTTCCTGGCCCTTGTGGGGGGGGGGTGACCAAGCCCACTTTGCACAGCTATTGCAATATTACAACCTAATTCAGTTTGCATTGATTTATCACACAGGCCACACACAGCCCTAGCAAGCTAATGGAATCTTTCAGAGGATCGTTCCTGGATAGGCTGCAATTGCTTAATTATCCCCAGGAACTGATGTGGAGATTTAATAGCATGTTGATGGAAAACAACATGGGGCAGGGCTGACCTCCATTTCCTTCGCTTAGGTGAAGTAAATTGTTATATAGCGCACTGTATTTGGGCAGTGCTGTTAATTATCCTTGGCTGAGTGCCCCTCAGTTCAGAGGTGTTGCTGTTCTACAGCACCCCCAGCTGAGACCTCGGTTAATAAGGGATTATTCAGTTGATCCATCAACGTGCGCCCCACCCGTATTTACCATTAGCACAGGAGGCCTGTGAAGTGTTCTTTAATGCAATATTCTACCAACACATTATGAAGTGGGAATCCCTTTGCTGCATGACAGTACTCAGTTTTACACCTGCCTCGCTCCCCTCCCCCTCTCTCTACCTGTTTCTCTCATGCGCGTGCATGCACACACACGCGCGCGCACACACAAAGAGAGAGAGAGAGGGGGGGGGAAATAATCTTACTTCCTGTAGGCCTGTGTCTCCCCCGCTTTCTTGATGGATCCAAGAAAAGAACTGTACCACAGAGAATGATTCACACTTCAGCAGCATGGAGATCTGCTCCAGCTACTGGGACACGTAAGAAAAAGGGGTACATTTATCCAGCCAAGTATTCAGCATCAAAGTAAGTTGAACTTCCACAAAATGACACCAAAAGGTGTTGGGTATGTTATTCTTTCTGGAAACATTGTTCCTCGAAGATACCATGTGTAGTTGTGGAATCACCTTCCAACCATCAATTGGGTTAAATGAAAAGCCACCAGGAAACTGAACCCCACATTCTTACAATTTACTTACTTACTTGCTTACTTGCTTACTTACTTACTTACTTGCTTACTTGCTTGCTTGCTTACTTACTTACTTACTTACTTACTTGCTTGCTTACTTACTTACTTACTTACTTACTTACTTACTTACTTACTTACTTACTTACTTACTTACTTACTTACTTACTTACTTACTTACTTACTTACTTGATTTATATACCACCCACATAACCAAAGGCCACTCTGGGTGGTATATACCTGAGCCATACTCTTCAGCCTGCAGATGAAAAGCTTACCCAAGGGATTTCCACTCAGTAAGCAGAGCATATTGTCCATTTCAGGCAGCAGATGTTGCAATAGAGCAACAGTAATAAATTGGCCGCTACCGCACTTCAAACAGCAACCACTTTTTGTTTTGAATTGCCTTCTGCCTCCCTCGGTCATGTGGTCGCTGAAGCGATTCAGTATCCCACACTTGGTGTTTTCTCATGAACCGGTTTCCCCGTCCGCACTTTGCTAAACCACTTTTTGTTCTGATTTTGTCAGTCATTTCCCCATCATCTGCTTCTATTTCGGAATTTTGTATTTTTAGGGTAACATCATGCTGTTGTTCTTCCATTCTAAGCAATGTAGCTAATTATCCACTTTTCCGATGGTAGGATAAGGCATACAGAGGGGGAAACCTGGAAAAAAAATGGTACATGGTGTCCGCAGTTTCAGCCAAATCGCTTCAAAAAGTGGTCTAGAAATCGGTTTAAAAAAACCACCCCTGGTGGCCGTCACAAGAAAAACCGACACAGCAGCTGAAAAGGGCCATGGCCAAGGGGGCTCCACAGAAAAAGCGATTGGAAATGCGGTAGGTGATTTTTAAGGCAATTTGACTTTAAGCAAAAGGCGATTCAAAATCGTAGTGCGGTAGGGCTCAAGAAGATGTTGGAGCACAAATCTGTGTGTGCCTTATGACCTGTTCGGTGATCCCTTAGCTGGCTGTGGCCCTTACCTGCAGTTAAATTTGCTACTCCCTCAGCACTATTGGAGTAAGATGAAATTCCAGTTTCATCAATTTCAGCACATCGAAAGCAAAGCAACGCCCATTTCTCCTTTATTCCAGGGACTAAAATGTCACCAACTAACTTAATTCAATATGCCTTACAGAACCTATTCCTTGCACTTAGAAAACTAGGCTGTTGAGAGAATAAGAGAGAAATATTCAGTCATGTATATCTTTGTACACTGTCTGAAGCTGTAACAGTGCAAAAGTCACTTTGGTGCATGGAGTAACTTAAGGCCAAACCATTTATTGCCCATCATTGCCATTCTTTCTATTCGGTTAAAAAAAACCAGTTCTGCTTTATCCAGGAATTGAATCATGGCAGGTGGACTTCTTTCTCTGTGAGATTAAAAGTTTCACTACTTGCCCAAGTAGCTTCTTCAGTCTGAGGAAAGTTGGTGGGAGGATTCAATTTTATAGTTCATCTTTGTTTCACCCCACCCTCATCTGAATAGACTTGTTCGGTGGACAGTGGTCTGGGGCGTGAAAGTCAAGCCTATGCAACCCTCCCCAAACACTCATTAAGTATGGGTAGTTAGTAATGATCTTCATGGTGGAGGTTTGAAGTGCTTCTGATTTTTCTGGGGATTGATGAAAGGGATAAATAAATGGGAGACAGATTGTGCCTAAGTTCCCCACTCCGTTGAGAGAAGTCCAGTTTCAATACAACTCCTGGATAACTTCACCTGGATGACTAAGAACCTCCACAGACATACTTCTGTATCATGAGTGTAGAATATTGTGTAGCCACCATTCAAAATTTCCGGAAATGGTTCAATATTAGTCCTGCACTGTCAGCAAGAAAAAGGATACTAAGCTTTACATAGCAAAGGGCAGCCTGAATGTCAACAACACCAATAGTAGCAGTCAAGATGGTCTACAAGATACCCTTTTAAGTTCACAAGCTGACTCCAAGGACGGGAAAATCCAAGAAGCTGACACCTTTTTATATCCATTAGCCACAACAAAGCAATCGTCAGAGCTGTTTTTGACAAGTGTGAATAGCATAAAGCAACACAGCCCTAGTGTTTGATGATAGAAATGGGTTTACTAAATTTAAAATGGTGGCAGGGGTCCCATTGCATGCATCTGAATAAATCTATAGTTTGGTTTGACAAGGCACCCTAGTTTATGCAAAGAACAGGACTTAGATTAAGTCTCCACATGCCCTGTGAACTGAAAACTATATTTGTGACTCCAGGGATCTGCAGAGCTAAATGAACACAGTGATCCCTAAGGAAAGTGTTGTACACATGTTCTGGGGATGCAGCTTAATATTAGCTCCTAGTCATACCAAATTCCATTAGTACTCAGCATTATGGAATGCTTCCTCTTTTAAAGACATCCTTATGAGCCTCGTGGCACAGTGGTTAAATGCCTGTACTGCAGGTAAAACTGTGCTCACGACCTGGGTTCAATCCCTGGTAGCAGGCTCAAGGTTCACTCAGCCTTCCATCCTTCTGAGGTCGGTAAAATGAGTACCCAGCTTGCTGGGGGGGGGGGAGGCAATGTGTAGCCTGCACACTGTAATTAAAATTGTAAACCACCCAGAGACTACTTGTAGTGGTATGGGGCGGTATATAAGCAGAACACTTTGCTTTGCTTTGCTTTATTATCTCTTGGCAAGTTGTCTAATGTTACTTTATTACCATGTGGATCATATTTATTCTTTCTCTTTCTCTCTCTGTCCCCATTTTTGACAGCCTGACACTTTCCTGCATGAAATCAGGACAAACCCAAATGTCAAAGAAAACGTACAACAAAATATAATATCTTTAATTAACTCTGCATTAATCCAAGTCACAGTCTGATCAATAGTTTTGAATAAGGTCCAGGATAAAATTAATGTTTAAAACATTAGGTTCCTGGTGATAGATCTGGATGGGTTGTGAATTTTTAACCGAAGACTGTGTCCAGCAGAAGGACACCATTAATCATAATGAGGATTTCACTCTGTACCTCTCTTTTATTTCCATTTCCTTCCGCTGGAACACAAAATGCATGACAATGGGTCTATTAGGAACTCTGTGGCAGAGCCTGCCATCAAGATAGTGGTTTGTTTGTTATCTTCAGAAACCCCAGAGCTCCATATCAACCTGCAAACTAAAGATAGTGTTGTGCATCTCTTCCCTTCTTTAGTGAGAGGTTCGGGTCTAGTGCTTACTCAGGGTGAGATTCTATTTGAAGGAGCAATGGCTGCAGGCTTTTTGTGTTTTTGTAATAACTGGGATTATCTACAAATATATGAATAGAACAAACAGTTTAAGCACTTCCAAAAGAAACAAGCAAATCTGTTGTTCCACATTACATCTCTAGGAAGACACAATCCTACATGCCCATAATGCTTTTCAACTTCAGCAGCTACTCAGGGGGAAGAAAAATACAGGCAAAGAAATAAGCATCTCCTACTCCCACAGCATTTTCTCTTCAGAGATATGATATCCTTTGTTATACATATCTCAGCATTTACACTTACAAAGGAAGCCAGTGTTTACATTCCTGTGACAATCACCTTTCTGCTCAAATGTGCTTTTACAAACAGACATCTTCCAATACTTGAAGGTGGCACTGTTTCCTTACATAGCATCATTGTCTTGTCTGGTTTTGCCATGAGCTCTCTCTCTCTCTCTCTCTCTCTCTCTCTCTCTCTCTCTCTCTCTCTCTCTCTCTCTCTCTCTCTCTCTCTCTCTCTCTCTCTCTCTCTCTGCAGGCAGTAGTGCTGTTCTTCACTTGTCATGTGGTGAACTCTACCACCACTTAGAACTAGTTTGCCATTTGGTGTTGGATGGGTTTGTGTGTATTGTGCAAGACAGGACTGAGTTGTATTTTCAGGTGGTTCTCACACCGCAGCAGTTCCCCGATACACTTTAGCCACTAGGTCCACTGGCATCTGAGCAGCCTGTTTTCCTTTCACCATAGTTTATAGGATTGTTTTCCTAGCATGGAGGAGGTGCTCTGAGAGACTCATTTTTCATGCCTTTTGAGCAAAATCCTGTTGTGTAATTCCACTGTGCTCCTCCAAGTTGATAATGCCAAGGGGGAAGTACTGTGCCAGGAATGGAGAAGTGATTGCACAATCGAAAACTACGATGCCTTGTTTCCAGGCCAAAAAGCTGGCACATTCATCATCATCATCATCATCATCATATTTATTTATTTATTTATTTATTTATTTATTTATTTATTTATTTATTTGCATTAGCCATGGCCTTAGCAAAAAGAGATAACATTTACATAGATATAAAATTGGCATACTAAAATCGAGATAATAAATACATAAGCATGCATTATATACCTATACCAGATTTGGGCAAGTAAATCCATAAAGGATTATTGTTTTAAAATCATATTTGGCCTCATTTTAATTGCTGATGCTAAAAATTTAGCTGTCTGTAGTGTCACCTGTTTATCTTGGTATCCAGGGTGCAAAGATATGTAGAAATCAGATGAGCAACCTGATTTCTTTAGTAACATGGGGAGAAGTAATTCTTGGTGCACCGTTCTATAGAAGGAGCAGAACAGTAGCACACGGACAAGTGTTTCAACACCTTCACCACACGGGCATGTGTGATTTTGTAGAGAGATTCCTTTAAAATGGCCCTCAAGTGAGCTGAAGGCATGACGTTAAGTCATGCGCATGAAAAGGCCCTTCTGTACTTTGGAGCTGTTAGCACATTTAGCTATTGTGCCATTGTTTTTGAATGACTTATCACTGAACAGTCATACCAAGGACATAGTTTATCTGTGGTGGACATATTATTTTGATGTTCAATATCGTATATGCATTGCTAAATAGATTCTTCGCCTTACTATACCCGGGGGTCAATAAGAGATCGGGTGACAGTCCCAGATATGGACTTCATATCATTCATCCGTCTACTCTCATGAGAATCCTTCATAACAAGGGGGAGCAGACCAGAGGGAGCTAGATTCAGCATTAGCCAGAAATTTAGTGTCCTGAGCCAAGCCTGTGTATGTACTGAGGGGAGGCCACTTTCCAATGTTAAGGAGCATTTTGGGACACAGTCAGGCACAGTAAATATTTGTCTAATAAATTTAGATTGTACAATTTCTAATAATTTTAGATTTCTATTGGCCCATATTGAAATCCCATACAGCATCTCAGCTAGTGGCTTGGCTCTGTAAACGTCTAGTGCTGCTGGTATGAAATTGTGACCTTTGGCGTAGAGCAGGCATGTCCAAATTTTGGCCCTCCAGATGTTTTGGACCACAACTCCCACAGTTCTTTGTCATTGGCAATATAGGCTTGGAATTCTGGGAGCTGTGGTCCAAAATATCAGGAGGGCCGAAGTTTGGACATGCCTGGCATAGATAAACTGTTTCAAGATTTTTAATAGTACATGAGGCTTTTTCAAACTCATGTTCTTGTTGAGCTGTCCAGGTTCCTGAGGACTGGAAAAATATGTCTTGGTATTTAAAAATTCTAACTTGTTCAATTGGTTGTTTGTCTAAGGACCACTTACAAGGTCTGAAATATTTTGAAAATACCATTATTTTTGTCGTACTATAATTCACCTCTAGCCGTTCCTTCTGGCAATAGTTGGAGAATGTCCTTAGTTGTCTTTTCATACCCACTTTAGTTTGAGGTAGCAGTACTGCATCGTCTGCATATAGTAGGGCTGAAATGGGTTTAGCTGCTAATTTTGCAGCATGGAGCGCTGGGGATGATAAATGCTCAACAACATTCACATATAAATTAAACAGGATTGGAGCTAAAACACACCCTTGCTTAACCCCTTTTTGGATGGCATTGGATCTGTTAGATGCCCATCCATGGTGCAGAGTACCCTCTGCCAGGTATCATTATAAAGGCATTTGATTAGAAAAAGTCTTTTATTTATAGTTTGTAGAGGCTAGTTTTTCCCGTAGTTGTACTTGAGGTATGGAATCAAATGCTGCTTTGAGGTCAATAAATCTTTTCATTTTTGCATATTTATCGGTGAGATGGTCTAGTACAAAGTAATGGTCTATAGTGGATCACCCCTGACTGAACCCTGCTTGCTCTACTGCCATAATATTTTCATCTTGGATCCAATCAGTTAGTTTGTTGCAGAGATGTTTGGCATATAGCTTACGTATTACACATAATAGGCCGATTGGCTGATAATTGGCAGAATCAGTTTTAGCTCCTTTTCATGTATGGGAATTATTACAGTAGTACTCCAACTCATGGGCAGCAATCCTGTTTGATCAATAAATGAGAACAGAACTGCCAATGGGGGGCACCAGGTAATGTTGCATTTTATACATTCTGGGGGCAAAAAGTCAATTCCTGGGGCTTTGTTAATTTTAAACTGCTGGATAAGGTTTTCAACCTCATGTAAGCAGCCTTGGGTCTTTTTCCAAAGAGAAAGGCAGGGTAAAATACTCTAAAATGAATGAATGAATGAATGAATGAATGAATGAATGAATTACTGAAACTGATGACCAATTAGGGAGATTTTCTCTTGCTACTGTTGTTTGGGTATCCTGGGAAGTGGAGTATGAGACACTATAATACACTTTAGAGCTGACCAACCATTATTCATTAAACCTGTTATTATGCATCAGAAAAGACTAATATCTTTGTCATTAGAGACTTTTATCAAAATTTGTCATGCACGTTTGGCTGCTAGCTGTTTTTCCTCCTTATTTAATGATTTGTATGCTTATCTACTGGCAACATACTCATTTAAAAGAGACTGTGAATGGGTTTTTCTGTACTTATGATATATTTTCCTAATTTGGCTCTTGGCCTGCTTGCATTCATTTTTTAATTTTTTTAAATTTTTTTAAAAAAAATTAAAATTTTTAATTTTTTTAAAATTTTTAAAATATTTTAAAAATTTTAAATTTTAATTTTTTTAAAAAAAATTAAATTTTAAAAGCTCTTCCATAGCCTACTTTGGTTACCATCATTTTTAGATTTGTTCCTAGTTTTTCAATCAGAGCTTGAAATAGTTTTACTGCCTCAGTTTCACTACTGGCAGTGAGAATGACATTTTGGCCATTCATATATTCCTCAGTCTTCAGTAGCTGAGTCAGAGCAAAATCCACCGCTGGTGACCATTTAATTCTCTTGCTACCAGTCACTTCTAAATCTTTGTTGGGGTAAAAATGTAAATATATTTGAGGGTTACTATGTGTTGGATACATTAGCATCATTGACAGGGGTAGATAGTCAATTTCTGTATTGTTACCAATTTCAAATTGTGAAACATAGTTATATGCATGCTACCACACCTCTTGGTGAAATGAGTATATTCTCCTGATGGATCCCCATTCACAGAGCCATTTAGTATTAAGAGATTCCCTCCTTCTTGCAAACTGAATAAAACAATACCCTGCATAATTGCATATTTTATCTTTAGAAGGTTGACATCTGTCCCTCAATGTATAAATATCTCTATCCAATACCTGATGAAATTGGCATATACATCTTCATCATTAGCACCTAAGCGTGCATTGAGATCCCCTGCAATAATAAATATTGCCTTATGGTATAGCAATTCAAGGTGTTCTATATAGATATCTGTACACCTTATGCTATTAATAATTATGTTTTTAGAACAAGGTGGTATGTATACATTGACTATCAGCAGACAGAATTCAGAGAACAGAATATGGCAAGCAATTACATATGAGTTACAGGGGGGGTCACCAGAGAGACTGTAGTATTAGATGACAGAACTAAACTGACATGGTTGGCTCATAGCTTTGTGGAAACCAAGATCCCAATGCCTCTCTTAGAGCCTTTTCACACGACCCCTAAGATCTGCTGGCCACTTAAATTCGGACCAGGGATCTTGGGGGTTCGTTGCTCTTCCTGCGTCCCCACCCCTCCGCACTTCCTTGATCCTGTCTGCATGAGGGGAGGGAGGAAGAAAGAGAGGAAAAATGCAGGCTCACCTCCGAAGCCGGTTGAAGCCCCGTCGTCCTGATTCCTTCTCTTCTTTTTTTTTTTTTTTTTTGGCCTCCCGCCCCTTCTCTTAAAGGGGCGGGAGGCAAAAAAAACAAACAGAAGCGAGGAGAGCCCCGCATTCACCAGATTAAATCAGAACCTGGGGATTTTCACCCTTCTAAAGCAGGTACAAGAAAAGTGTGCTGGGACGCGCTTAGATGGGTGTGGTCGCACTTAATTTCCTGCAAACTCCGGACCTGGTGGGGAAACAATTGTAAGCTCCGGAGCTGGCAGCCATTTGCTGCGGAGTTTAGGGGTCGTGTACAAAGGGCCTTAGGGAGGCCACCTCTGGAGCAGAGGTCAGCTTTTAATAAATAGCTTACAAATAGAGGTGGGCATGAAACAGAAAACCCATGGTTTGGGTTTGTCTGTTTCAGGCCAACCCTTGGTTCGGTTCGGGTTCGGGTTCATACAATTTTTTAAAAAATATTCGTATGAACCCGAACCGATCCAAACCAGTTCAGGTACTTACTGGGCAGTGGCGGTGGCGGTGGTGGCAGCGCGGGTGGCCAATCCTCGCCCCTGCAGCCGGGGCTTTTTGAGGTGCTGGCTTGGGGCCAGCACCTCGATTTTTTTTTCCAACCGCCGGCCGTGCGGCCCCTGGGGCTGGGTCAGCGCTTGTTCTTTTTAATTGTTTTTTCTTTATTTTAATGCACCGACCCGACCACCGCTGGGGCTGGATTGGTGCTCCTTTTCTTTTGTTTGTATATTTGTTTTGTTTTTAAAGTGCCGACCGCATGGCCCCTGGGGCCGGGTTGGCGCTTCTTTTATTATTATTATTTTTTCTTTATTTTATTCTCCTAGAGGGGGCAGTTCATGATTTGTTTTGTTACATAACGAAATGAATAACGGAAAAACCAAAAGTTCATTTCGTGCCCATCTCTACTTACTAATCCATCTAGCTCCAGTTCTTCCTTCTCCCAGGTTTCCTAAAGAAGTACTATATCACATTCCCTGATAAACTTTTGAAAGGAAGGATCTGTTACCTTCCCTCACCAGCCTGCAATGTTCCAGGAAAGAAGTGTCAGTGCAGGGTCTTGTTAATGGATTAAAGATCATTCAGAAGTACATGAATTTGAGATGAATATTTTCATTCCCGCAGCAGAATTGAGGCAGGTATCACCTTCTAAGAAAGCTGCTTGGTTTATGAGTGTGCGGCAAACATGCTGGAAAGTTGGAAAGTTTTCTCCTCAAATTGTAGTACCTGAACAGTGGGCTACTGCCCTCTTACTGAATTGGACTTTGCTTCTTTCTGGGATCCACTCCCCCCCCCCCAGATGGCTCACCAGAGACCATATCTTTCTCTGTAGCTTCAATCAGCTCCACTGATGGGTTCCATGTAGTTACATTGGATATCACAGAAAAGGTGGAGTTAATTGGGCAGCTTACCTTCTTTGTGACTTTCTCAGGGGAACTGATTTCCTCCTTGCCCAGTTGTGTCATCTGGGGCCAGGTGGAGGAAGTGAGAGTTTCCGGTTTTGGAGTGTGGGGGGTGGTCAAATCACAAGAATCTCCCTTTAGAGCAAGTTTATTCTGGATCTGGAGTTGTGCAGTAGGTGCCTTCTTGTTCTGAAGCCCTAAGTTCCTTTCAGAGGTGCCTATTTCTCCTGCATCCAAATCTTTTGTCTGTGACCAGTTATGAGGGTCAGTTGTTACTGATTTTAAGATAGGGCTCTCATCACTGAAATAATTTTCCAGGATAGTCTTGCTTGGTGGAGGACTAATTCTCTCTGTTGCCTGCCACTGCAAAGTATGTGTGTCTCCATTCTGAGGTTTTGAATCAACAGCCTCCTCCTTCTTAGACTTATTTGATTGTTGTGTTATTTCTAAGTGTTTATCATCATAGTGAAGTTTCCTATGGTCATTTAATCCTCCCTCCCTTGCTCTTATTTTTACCAGGTGGCCCAAATCTATTAATTATCTCATTTTGTATTTCATAGGGTAAAACATGGAAAGAGGCAAAAAAAATTCTTCTCATCAGGATCCAGGGGTTCAATGGGTTCTTTTATCCATTCCATTGGCTGCTGTGAAATATTCTCTAGCAACTCTTTAGCACTTGTGTGTTTTCCTGATGGAGGTTCCCCCCAAATATAATTTTCTTTTACTTGGGGGCTTTTAGCATAATCTGAGGTAAAAAGCCCCAGTGGCAGAGATGGTGCACAGTTTTCAAAGACTCTTACCAAAGTATGCCCCTCTGAGTCAATGCATCTTTACATTTATATGCCCATTCAGCTCAGCTCTTTTTGTAAATATGACCACTGCACCAGCATTGCAGGCATTGGAATGTAAATACTGCACAGATAGCAAGTCAGCTAGGGTGAAAGTTCCTGGAAAAGCAATTTCTAAAGTTCTTAATAAGTGCAGTTTGTATTGTGGTGTAAACCCAACTGGCTTGGGGAAATTTAGATAAAATTGCTAAACTATAAACATTGTGTTAAAAAGAAAGAAAGATAAAAGTGGGGAGCAGAAAAGCAATAAATAAATGCTATCCCCAAACCCTGCCGGAACCGGAACGTCTCAGCCAAGATATTTGGGGAGGGAAGCGTGGCTGACACATTTACACCAATGTAACTTTACATTATGCAGCATGAAGAGGAGTTTGCCCTTCGTATCAAAGTGTTGGAATGAGGCTTCAAATGTCACCTCCAGACATCAGCTTTGTCCACAGGCCTTCCAAGTGCTATTGGACAAAGGAAATCCTTCTTCCTCGGTTGAAACTCCTTTTCTGTTGAAAAAAAACAAAAGAGACAGAGAAAACATTAACATGCTACACAGAGATGTTCACAGCATGAACAAGTAACATGCCAGGCGATACAATGACCCCCTGCCTATTGTGGGGGTTAGGGACCCAACCCAACCTGAAATAATTGAAAATCCACGATATGTGGATACAGGTCAGGTCGGCCCTGGGGCGCCTTGCTGGGGGCTCTTGTACTTACCAGAGGCCTCAGAAATGATTTTTGGCAATCTGGAAGTCACATCTGGTTTACCAGAAGTCACTTCTGGTTTGCAGGGAGGCCCTTTGGGGGCCTCCAGGAGGCCTGGGAAGGCCCTCGCAGGCCTATTCGGGACAGTGCCAGGTTGGAGGTAAGTATGGGAGGCTGAAACAGGCCTTTCCCCCTTAACCCGGGGGGGGGGCTTTTTTAATATGCTGTGGTCCCGCGATATAGCGGGACCGTAGTATATGAACCGCAAAAGGGCGGGGAACCACTGTATGTGATATAAAAAATTTCATCCAAAGAGAGCATTACCATTTTAAGATTATTATTTTTTTGGTCTTATACTTCAGGCTTGCCACTAGGAGAAAGTAAAATTTACCTTCTTGAATGCTGCAGCATATAATTACCCCAAGATCATTGTTTTCTGCCAGTACATTATGATTGATCGATTCTCAATATTCCATCTCTTATGATATTTTCCAAGTAAACAACTTTCTCCTCTCCATAGGGAAATTATATCCTAGTTTAATCAAATTGGTGAGTGGCCAAGTTAAAAACCAAAAAAGTCATTCTTTATCCAAATGAATCTTAAACCACTTATAATAGATTGAGGTGCTGCTGCTAAATGCACAAACCAAAAAGAGTTTTAAAAAGAGACGCATGATTTAATTCAGTTTTATCCTGAAATCTGTCTAAGCCCAACTTGCCTGAAATGATTCTGAGGTTGACTTGAAATTAAGCAAGAAAATTGTGATGTGAAGCACTTTTTTTCTCATGTGTGAGAAAGAAGGATTTGAAAAGAAAATATTATCTTTTGTACATATTTCTTGACAGAAATTGTCCAACACACTAATGATGATAAGGACTTGTTGGGGGGGGGGTGTAGAGTGGAGGAGGATTTCCAGAAGTGGTATGTATTAAGAAGTTATTTTAATACTTGAAAGGAAACTTTGGGGGTGATGCTTAAGATCCTTTTAACAATCTCCCCCCCCCCCATGAAATTTTCTCATATCTATTTGTATTCTGGATTTGTGAACAGAACATAAACTTACATTACGGGGAAAGTCAGAAGACCTTATAAATACAAAGACTTGCTTCAGAAGTCCTCAAAATGAAAGACACTTGACTTTTTATCACATGCCGCTGTGCTGTCACACTATAAAGGAAGTGCAAAATATAGTCTGATGGGAAGGAACCCCTACTTAAATCATGTGTTAGGAAATGCAGGAAATTGCCTACCCCCACGTCCTTTAGCAGTGGAGTATAGAATATACTCAACATCTGACACCAGTCTAAAGCCTTTCCTTATGCCACACCACTTGCCTATTCTTTCTTCTTCAGTGCACAGAGGAAAGGTTGTAGAGATGCTGGCATTTCCGTTGGGGAGGGATACAGCAGTGATGTAGGGCAAAGTTTCCCAATCTTGGGTTCCCTGATGTTCTTGAACTCAAACTCCTAGAAGTCTTCATCACTAGCTCTACTGGTTAAGATTTCTGGGAGCTGTGGTCTAAGTCTAAGAAGATCTGGGGATTGAAGGCTGGGAACTGCTGGTATTTGAGAAACAGGACAGTTACTACCTTAATGGCAGGGCCAGTCCCATGTAGGGGATTTAGACAGAACTCTTCTACTGACAAAAGTCTCCTTATGCCAACAGTACCCTTTTCTTCCAAGTAACTGTAGAGGCTCTTCTGATAAAAATCTACTTACAGGAGACCGATAAAGAGGGGATGAAGGTGAAAACAAGATTCACCAGATCAAACCTCATCCAAGCAGATACAGTAAGGCCAAAACAGGCAATCTGAAGCAACCTCCATAATTTCTCAACTGGGAGTGATTTGGATTCACTCCCAGCTTCATCTTAAACTAGTTTTGCCTTAACCAGCCATTAGTCATTTTGGTCATTTAGACATACACTCAAAATCTATTCTATGGTTATTTTATTAAATGTGACGGCAATACATAGCTTGAACCAGTTTCCCCCGAGTTTTAAATTCTTTTTAGAGATAGCAAAAAAATAATATTCCTTTTTACACATTGGTCAGTAGTAACAGGAGAAATGAAATTATTGATTAGTGAAAAATAACAAAACATATCTCATGGTGCAAAGAGGGGCTCTTTCTCATTGCTGAGACTGTCCCGTTGAATTGGCAAATGCAGTCTCTCCTTGATCCTTCTTTCCCACTTCCCAGATTCATCTCCAACAGACTATTCTGGGCTGTGGCTTTGCTCCCAAAAAGCTTATTCTCATTAATTATTTTAATATTATTTTACTAATGAAATGTATTGGAAGGGGCCAATATAGAGCCATGGTTCCAAATCTTGAAGTTCCAATTGGTCTTGAAATACTACAAATCCTGAGAAATACTGTGACTGCCTTAACTTGGGCTTTGGGGTATTGTAATCCAAGTCCACTATTAGGCCAAGGTAGAACTTGCTACTATAAATGTAGATTTTGAAGTACGTGTCTTTTGTTTTTGGGAGCGATCAGGATTATATTATCAGTTATAAATTTGGTTTCTGAAGAGAGCTATAAGCCTTTTCACCTTTGGGGAAGGAAAGCCAGGGTGACTTGTGCCGTCTCCAGACAGTGCATGCATTAACCTTTTAATTAATGAATTAATAATGATTTAAAATGATAGCACTTAATAAATTTATTTCTTCAGTTCTAATGTTTGACTTTCAGTTCTTTTTAAACCTAATGTTCCAAGCTGTAGCTGAAGTGAAAATTGCATGTGTTTCCACAGAATAGGCAAATGAATTACATTTAGTGAGCTGTACCCTATCTTAGGAGTACGACTAACCCATCACTATTTGCTATTTCAAGCTATGTCATTTTAAATCAGCTCCTATTACTCGTAACCCCAGCACCAGAAAAGAACATATCTGTGTACAAGAGTTATGGTGCCTTAAGATATCATTGGAACATATCTTTAACTGGTCTTAGTACTGAGGACTGAGTGATGAAAAGGCTTTTACATGATGTTAGCTGACCTGAAAAGTAACGGAGAACAATAGCCATGGGTAGAGATGGGCACGACCAGGGAAAATGACGTTTTCGAGTTGTCGTGTGTCGGAGCCAGCCCGTTTCGGCTTGTTTCCGTTTTTCACGAAATTTTTCAAAAATTTGTCATTTCGTTTGTTGTTTTTTCCTCTGTCGTTAATACTGGTTTGGGGGGGAGCGGGCTCCTGGAGGCACCTCTCTGGGGTGGGTGCCTCCTCTGGCCCGCTATGAAGGGAAAGCGGGCTCCTGGAGGCACCTCTCTGGGGTGGGTGCCTCCTCTGGCCCGCTACAAAATGGCATGCATAGCCAATTGGATATGCTTTGTATTGCATTTTATTTGTATTGTATTATTATTATTTGCTGTTTGTATTTTTTGATCTTTTACTTATTCTATCCATTTTAGGGGAGGGAGAGGCTGATCTGCCACTGTGCTTATTTGGCCCTGTTGCTGAACCCCCCCCTTTTTTTCCCTTCTTAGCTTGTTTGACCATCTATTCCGCCATGCTTGCAGGGACTCATATACCGACGGTGTCGGGCCGTGGGCGGTACGCTCGTAGCTGTTGGGTTCGTCAGACTAGAAGAACTAGGGTCAGGCAACTTTTGCCTGTCCCCCGTTCTGACCCCTCAGCTATCTGCCACGTGTCTGGGAGTCCTCCCACCAGCGCCCCCAATCTTGCCTGTCTCCTATTGAACGCCAGGTCGGTGCATAACAAAATCCCCATTATTCATGACACCATCGCGGATGCCCACACCGACCTGGCGTTCATTACCGAGACCTGGGCGGGCACAGAGGGGGGGGCTTCCCTCGCCCTGCTGTGCCTGCCCGGGTACTTGGTAGAGGGAGTGGGAAGATTGGGGGGTCAAAAGGGAGGAGGGGCCGCGATCGTGTACAGGGACTCTTTTCATGTTAGCAGGGCCTCGACATTGGTCAGCCAGGGGCTTGATGTACTTCACCTGTTGGTGGGTCAGCGGGACAGACTTGGCATTGTGCTGGGCTACCGAGCTCCCCGCAACCCAGCACAATCCCTTCCAGAGCTCACGGAGTTTATCGCCGCTGCTCTGTTGAGGTCCCCGCGCCTTCTGGTGGTGGGCGACTTCAACGTGCATGCGGGCGGTGGACTTTCCGGTGCTGCCCTGGAATTCATGGAATCCATGGCTTCCATGGGTCTGTCCCAGCATGTCTTATGCCCCACCCACAGGTCCGGTCACACCCTGGATCTGGTTTTTACCTCCACATCGGGGGCTTCGTGTCTGGAGGTGGGGAACATTGTTTCCCTGCCTGTGTCATGGACAGACCATCACCTGCTCTCTTTTTCCCTGCCGATTCCGGCCCCTCCCCGCGGGGACCATCGGGCCCTTGTTTTGGCCCGCCCCCGGAGGCTCATGGACCCCCAGCGGTTCGGTGAGTTCTTCGGGGGGTTACCTGGTGGCATGACTGGCGCTCCGGCCGAGGATGTGGCTAACCTTTGGTACGAAACAGCTGCCCACACCATAGACCAGATCGCCCCTAAGCGCCTCCTCCGATGCCGAGCCCGGCCTTCCCCCTGGTATACCAGGGAGCTTAGGGCGATGAAGCAAGAGAGGAGGAGGCTAGAGCGCAGCTGGAGGAAAACCCGCACGGCATTGAGCAAGGCTGCCGTTGATGCCCAGTCTAGTCGCTATACCATCGCGATAAGGGAGGCCAGAACATCCTTTACCTCCCTGAGAATTGCTGAGGCCTCGAACCGCCAGGCGGAGATTTTCCGGGTGGTTCGGGACCTCAGTAATCCTATTCTGGCTAGGCCTCCTCCTACTGATTTCAGTAGTGAGCAGTTTGCAGCCTTTTTTCGAACTAAAATAGAGGCCATCCGTGCTGGCTTTGACTCCGGTTGCAGTGGCCCTGCCCCGCCATCCCCAGTTGCTGGTTCGCCTTCGCCGCCTCGGTTGGATGAGCTTGGGCCTGTTTCTGCTGTCGAGGTCTCCAAGGCTATGGTGCATTGCCGGCCTGCCTCCACTCCTTTCGACCCTTGCCCCGCCTGGCTAATTAGAGCTGCCAGAGGGACTATGGCCGAATGGGCTTCTGTCATCGCCACCGCCTCCTTCAGCGAGGGGGTTTTTCCCTCTCGCCTGAAGGAGACGGTGGTAAAGCCCATTCTTAAAAAACCGGGCCTGGCGGTGGACGATCTTTCAAACTATCGCCCAATCGCCAACGTCTCGTTCATGGGCAAGGTGATCGAGAGGGTGGCAGCGGTCCGGCTGCAGTCATACCTGGAGGATCGGCAGTGCCTCGATCCTTGCCAGTCCGGGTTCAGGCCCCGCCGGGGTACCGAAACAGCTTTGGTCGCCCTGCAAGATGACCTTCTCCGGGCGGCCGACAGGGGGTGCTCTACCCTGTTGGTTCTCCTGGATCTGTCAGCGGCCTTTGATACCGTCGACCACGGTATCCTGTTGGACCGGCTCTCTGAGGTCGGAATTGGAGGCACTGCTCACAGTTGGCTCCGTTCCTTCCTGGAGGGCCGGCCACAGTACGTACAGCATGGGGGGGGGAGTTATTGGCCCCTTGGATCCTCCCTTGTGGGGTCCCCCAGGGGTCATCTCTTTCCCCCATGTTGTTTAACATCTACGTAAGGCCACTGGCGGGGGTCATCAGGAGTTTTGGAGTCTGCTGTCATCAGTACGCTGATGACACGCAGCTCTATCTCTCCTTTACCACCTCTGCTGTGGAAGCTGTGGAGGTCCTCGACGGGTGCCTGGAGGCCGTACTGGCTTGGACCGGGGCGAACAGGCTTAAGCTCAACCCCGAGAAGACGGAGGTTATGTTCTTCGGGGGCTCGTCGTCGGGGTACGGTGGCCCCCTCCCTTGCCTGGGGGGAGTTTCCCTCCAGCTTGCGGAGAGGGTGCGGAATCTGGGTGTGCTCCTGGACCCGGCGCTTACCATGGAGGCCCAGGTGGCGTCGGTGACCAGGTCCGCCTATTACCATCTCCGTCGGATCGCCCAGATCCGCCCGTACCTCGACGCGAGCTCCTTGAGAACAGTGGTCCAAGCTCTGGTGATCTCGAGGCTGGACTACTGTAACGCCCTCTACATGGGGTTGCCCTTGAATCTCCTCCAGCGGCTGCAGCGGGTACAGAACGCAGTGGCCAGGCTGGTGGTTGGTGTGCGTCGTTATGACCACATCACCCCAGCCCTGGTCCGCCTGCACTGGTTGCCCGTTGCGGCCCGGATTAGATTCAAGGTCCTGGTTTTAGTTTATAAAACCCTCCATGGCTTGGGACCAGACTACCTGGCAGAGCAGATCGCTCAGCGATCAACCTCGGCCCGTCCTGTTCGGCAGGCGCGAGCGCACTTGCTCCGGGTCGCCACCCCTCGGGAAGCCCGGAGGACGCAGACCCGGACACAGGCTTTCTCTGTGGCGGCCCCCAGCCTCTGGAATTCCATCCCCAGTGAAGTGCGCTCTGCAGAGTCCCTGCTGGCCTTCCAAAAGGCTTTGAAAACCTTTTCGGGAGGCCTTTGGCGATGTTTAATTTACTTAATTTTTATTTTATTTTATTTTTTTTTTTTTTTATTTATTTATTTATTTATTTCCTTTGTCCCGCCATCGTAATCAGTTTCCCTCATTAGAGAAGTGCTGCTTAGGTTTTAATTCTGTACAGCGTGATTTATCTGTCTTGTCCTGTCTTATTTTTAGTATTTTTTTTGTAACTTTGTCTGGCTATTGTAGCCTCGTGTAAGCCGCTTAGGGTACTTGTAGATAAGCGGGATATAAATCCAATAAATAAATAATAAATAAATAAATACCAAGTTGAGACTCGAGGCACCTCTTTTTTGGGTGCCTCTCTCTGTTGACCACAGGCCCACTGCTAACTGCAGTGTCACAGTGCACACACTGGGGGAAGGCTCCTCCTCAGTCTTGGCGCTCTGTGGTTCACCAAGAAGGGAACTGTACTTGCGTGAGTGCAATGCGAGTACAGATTTGGCTTAGGGTTAGGAGGGTTAGCGCAAGGGCTAGGCTTAGGGTTGTTACGGGTAAGGTTAGGGTGAGTTCGTGGGGTGCACCTCTGGGTGCCTCTCTGACCCACTAAGAAGGACAGTGTACTGGCGTATGCGTTAGGGTTAGGGTTTGGGCTAGGGTTAGTGGGCTTTTTATGCCCGACAGGCACATCCCAGAAGTCTCGGTCAAAACCTGGTCAAGTGGCCATGCAATTGGTGGAATGGCTCTAAAAATTTGCATGGTCCACTCCCATGGCCAGCCCATCATTGCGCAGGTGTAAAAAAAAATAAAAATAAAAATAAAAAAAATAAAATCAATGGAGATGTTTTGTTGCAAGAAAAACCCACTGATGCTACTGTTAAAATTCAGGCAGTTTTAAAATAGCTATTTCCGCATGTTTCTGTGGTGCTTTGGTGTGTTTTTGGACCACCACGATTTCAAAATAAATATATTGCTTGCGGTCGCCCCATTTTGGATCCCCCGCCCGCACCGCATGGCATGGCGAGTTGGCGAGACGACAAGGATGCGCAGCCCAGGAGAGGAGAGGGGGGAGGCCGGGGACCCCCCAGAAACCACCCCTCTGGTAGGTGCCCTCACTCAGGCAGGCATATTTTCGCCTGCTTTTTTGGCCGGGAATCGGGTTTTTTTAAAAAACTTTTTTCCTGAGCCGCTTGGCATCGCGCGATAGCTGCAATGCCGCCAGGAACGACCATGACAAATCAGACCCATTTTTTCTTTAATCGGTTCGAGTTCGAGTTCTGGCAGAGTAATTGTCGTTCTTCGTTTTGTTACGTAACGGAAACGAGGAACAGAAACGGAAACGAGGATTTCGCCGAGTCGTGCCCATGTCTAGCCATGGGCTTTCCAGCAGTGTGAAGGCCCATTTATGGTTAACCAATAGTCAGTTTAAAGAGAGTTAAATCAGCTGCAAGTCACAGGGTTTTTGAATCACAGTTTGGGTTCTCTTTGGAGCAAATATTTAATCCAGTGTTTTTGAAGGGATAACCATCCCAGATGCATTTTACCCCCCCCCCACCAAAGGTTGGACGAGGCAGCCAGGTGGGTGCGTATGTATGTGTGCACACCCAGAGGTGGCACCTTGTGAGTGTCAATGCACACAGGTGAGCCTGGTAGCAACAAATAGCTGATAGACACCACAAATGTGCAATCAAAACATACACAAACAGCAGGGTAAAGAAGGAGATAAAAGTTGAAACTAGCTGGCTGGAGGGAGGAAGAAGTAATAGCAGCATCTGATCAGCTGCTGTGTCCTGGCTGCTGTTTCTCTCAGCAGAGTGTGTGCAGATTGGGCACAGAGCATCGTCAATGTTGTGCTGCACTCCAGGACATAGTAGCCCACCTTCATTGCTCATCAAGTGGGCAAAGTTGTATCTGCTCAATCACAGTGACCCCGCTTTGCTGTCCCCGTTCTTCTGGAGTGGCTCCTGAGAGTGTGCCACTGCTATGGCTCCTATTGCTGACTCTTTCACCACCTCCACACCTCCTGCCTCTGTTTTCTCCTCCTCCATTTTCTGCCACCAGCAGCATTCCTCTTCTCCAGCCCTGTCCTTGCCTCTTCCTTGCAAAGATGCAATTTGCACCAACAAAAGGATTTACACATGCCAATACAATTGAGATAATTTAGTTTCACAAGCAATTTTAAATAAAGCAAAGCAAAGTTTTCTGCTTATATACCTCTCCATTCAACGTGAAGTAGTCTCTGGGCGGTTTACAGTTTTAATTACAGTATGCAGGCTACACATTGCCCCTCCCCCCAGCAAGCTGGGTACTCATTTTACCGACCTCAGAAGGATGGAAGGCTGAGTCAACCATGAAGTTGCTACCTGGGATTGAACCCCAGGTCGTGAGCACAGTTTTAGCTGCAGTACAGGCATTTAACCACTGTGCCACGAGGCTCCTCTGGAAGAATATTTTGCCTTTCCTTCCAACCAAAAAAACACGCTTCCCAGGCAAACCAACAAACAAACAAACAAAAATCACTCTTCATTGTACATCATGGTACACCTTAAACTGAAAGCAAAACTCAATTCAGCTGTGATTCCTATTGTCAGTGGAACAGGACTCTGTGATGAGTATAGTTTATTATTTCATTTAATCCCCACAAACATTAACATAATCACTTGTGTCTTCATAATCAAAAGACGGCTTAAATAACAACAGCCCCAAGAAGCAAAGAATGCTGTTAACAACTGATTAAGCATTAGCAGGGCTTTTTGAGCTTTTTGTTTAAACTGCCTGGAAAACACATGAATCACACTGAGCCTGGATTTTATAATACAGTGACATTTTTAAATGCATTAGACTTATGAAGACATGAGGGCATCAAGCAACTATTTCCCACTCATTCTCTAAATGTCATAAATCCATGGAACAATGAGTCTTGCACACCTAAATCAGAAGAGGGGTTGCACAACTTAAAAATTAAACATACAGCAAGTGTAGAGTCAACTGCTAGATTTAGCCTCCATTATAACCCTAGTAGCTTCATAAGTAAAGTAAATGGTGTATGGTGTGCTCCCATGAGGAAGCCTATATGCACACACACAAATACACATACATTCATAAAAATGTATGGCACAAGCTTTAGACTATGTGTGGGGAGAAAACACATTAATCACTTACAAAAATAAAGCCCACTTTTCATGATCTTTCACAGTTACAGTGTCACGATAGGTTCCAATTACCAGCTTGAGCTGCATGAATCTGCTGGCAGCATGGAACAGCAAATCGTTCACTTTGAACGTCTGATAGGCATAGCATGATGGATTGCATCAAATTACACATTATAACAATACATCTCTAAGATGTACTTAAGCAGTGAAAATGGAGAGTCTGGGTATTTCATGCAAACTAATGAGTTGCTGGAAACTGAACATTCTGCGTCTAGGAATACAATATACCTACTCATATCCAATGCATTTTCTTAGACACTGCTGAGCCCAGTTTACAAAAATGCATGGATATGAATAATACATCATGACTGTTACTCTTATTTATACAGTGCTGCCCAAAATCCAACGCAATATACTTCTCTTCTATTGCACCTAAGAAATATAGAAAACAGCTTATACCTGACTAAACTGTTCAATAGGGATGCAATGACAAAAGCTACTTTTTGTACCATTCAACATTCATATCAAGCAAATGAGCTTGCCTAGATGCTTCACATAGATTTACACTGCAAACAGCCAGAACTGGCTCATGCTTAGAAGCTTAACCAAGCTCTTCTGTCTAACTAATGTGAAGCTCCTATTACAGTAGAAGCAGCAGAAAAGTAATCCCACGGTGACACCCTCGGTCCTCCCTCAGCTGAGCTGTTGTTTTTCAGTAGCACAATCAATTCCTGTTCATTCACCTCCTGATGCTACTACTTTAAAACAGCACCCACTATACTCATTAACATGGTTATCTGTATATTGGGGAACCCCTGGGCATATCTTCACCCTCCACGTTACCCTTTGGAAGGATTTTCCTTGAGCTTTTTGGTATGGCTCCAACCCTTTGATAAGACTGCCATAAGTAGTTTGTGATTGCCAACCTTTACAACAGTTCTACTTTTCTTTTACTCCTCCACTAAGTTGAGCAACAGCCAAGGAGGGATTGCAGGTGTTTGCTACCTTTGTTAAATGCAGAGATGTTAACTGCCATTCTTGAATACAGATATATATTTTGGGACAAAATAGAAGGAGTTTTCATTTTACAACAGAATAAATACTAGGAATTGAAGTAAAACAATTAAATCACAGATAAGCTATTCTAAGTATCTAGATTAATTCTCATATTTTCATAGCTTTGTGTCTTCTTCATCTCAGATTGGCTGGAATCCTGTTGTTTAATGTAGTGAGCTGCTACTGGCATTGACCCATTGACTCAGTGAGGATTTGTGAATCAGATCCTCCATTAGTTTTATTGACTTAATGGGCATACTCCAGTTCTGACTTACTACACAAATCAACTGGATTTCAGCTGCCCATTCCCAAACTAAATATCATCTAGCTACAGTTTACAATCCTAACAAACTATTTTACATTCACCGTCCTGCCTACCTAACTGAGGAGGCAACTATATTGACAAATAGTGGAGAAATGCTCTGGTCAGATTCACATTCACAGATGGCAAGGGAGGAGTGGTCCTCCTGCTTCAGATCTCCCCCCACCTGGCTTGGTTTTTGCTCCCCCCATGAGCCCATGGAGGAGGATCGGGCCCAGCATCATGGCTGTGGGTCGCGGGGTGATGAAGGAGAGAGAGCAGGAGGCAGCCATGCTTCTGCTGCCCCCCCCCCAGTTTCTGGGCGAGGCACCTGGGCCCCCACTGCCACAATTTGCACACACCTAAAAACCACTAGGAAGTTTAAGAGCTCTGAGAGTCAACCGTGGGGGATGTCTGGGAGTGTCAGGTAGGACATAGAATCATAGAATCATAGAGTTGGAAGAGACCTCAAGGGCCATCTGGTCCAACCTCCTGCCATGCAGGAACCCCCATCACAATATTTCCGACAGATGGCCATCCAGCCTCTGCTTAAAAAACGCCAAAGAAGGAGACTCAACCACCCTCTGCGGCAGCATATTTCACTGCCGAATAGCTCTAACTGTCATGAAGTTCTTCCTAATGTTCAAATGGAATCTCTTTTCCTGTAGTTTGAAACCATTGCCCCGAGTCCTAGTCTCTGAAGCCATGGAAAACAAACCTGTTCCCTCTTCAATATGGCATCCTTTCAAATATTTAAACATAGCTATCATATCGCCTCTCAGTCTTCTTTTAGAGAGGCTAAACATTCCCAGTTCCCTAAGCTGTTCCTCATAAGACATTTCCTCCAGACCCTCAACCATCCTGGTAGCCCTCCTCTGCACCCGCTCGAGGTTGTCAACATCCTTTTTAAACTGAGGCACCCAGAACTGGACACAGTACTCCCGGTGGGGTCTGACAAGAGCAGAATAGAGTGGTACTATCACTTCCCTTGATCTAGACACTATGGTTCTGTTGATACAACCAAGAATCGAATTGGCTTTCCTGGCCGCCGCATCACACTGCTGACTCATGTTCAATTTGTGGTCCACCAAGACTCCCAGATCCCTTTCACAGGTACTATCCTCCAGCCAAGTATCCCCTGTCTTATATTTGTGCAATTCATTTTTTTACCTAAATGTAGTACCCTACATTTCCCTCTGTTGAAATCCATTTTGTTAGCTTTGGCCCAGCACTCTAGTCTGTCAAGGTGTTTTTGGATTTTCATCCTATCCTCTAGGGAATTTGCAGCCCCTACCAATTTGGTATCATCTGCAAATTTAATTAGCATACTCTCTATTCCTTCCTTCAAGTCATTAATAAAGATATTGAACCGCACTGGACCCAGAACAGAACCCTGGGGCACCCCACTGGTCACGTCTCTCCAAGCTGAAGAGAGGCCATTTATGGTCACCCTTTGGGTGCAATTAGTCAACCAATTACAAATCCACCTAACAGTAGCATGGGCTGTTTAAAGTTGATTACATGATTGCATTGACTGATTTCATAAGAAAACTACCCGGTCCCTTGCCTGTGCCGCTGCCACTGCCGCCGCTGCAATTGTGAATGCAGCATCTGGTTTTTGCCCGAGGAGGATGGCTCGCCCTCCTCCTCCTCCTCCTCGTCCCTCCCTCCGCCGACCCTCCCTGGCTCCCTTCCCAGCATTCTGCAAGGTGTGCTCCGGACGGGCAGGCCAATTTTTTTTTTAGAACACAACAATGCTGGTGATAGATCTGGAGGCCAGCAGAGACCTCATGGGCTACTTCAAACAGTCCCGCAATCGACCGGTAACCTGCGGTCAACATGTTATGCAGGCCTGATGTATGGCAATCCATATAAAGTTACATAGTAGGAAGTCCTTCATTCAGAGAAAGCTTGCCTGAAGAGGAAAGTCTTTGCCTGCTTCTGGAAAGACAGCAGAGACGGGGCAGTCCTGGCCTCAAGCAGGAGGGAGTTGGGGCACACCTGTGAAGGTGGCAGGATGGAGAGAAAGGCCTCTCCTGATGATCTTAGCACCCAAGCTGGTTCATACTGTGAGATTCGATCTTTGAGGTAGCTTGGAACCAGGCCATTTTTATTTTATAAGTTAAGGTCAGTACATTGAATTGTACCCGGTAGGTGATTGGCAGCCAGTGGAGCTGCTTTAGTAGGGGTGTAATGTGATCTCTGTAACCTGTGCCAGTCAGCAATCTGGCCGCTGCCTTCTGGACCCATTGACGTTTCCTGAAACTTTCCATCAGTAGCCCCACATAGAGCACATTCCAGTAGTCCAGCTGGGAGGTCACTAGGGCATGTGTCACAGTGGCCAGAGCAGATTTCTCAAGAAACGGAATTAACTAATATACTAGTTTAATTTTGCAAATGCACTTCTGGCCACAGCTGTGACCTGGGCATCTAAGCTCAAGGATGAGTCCAGGAGCACCCCCAAGCTATGCACCTCTTTTTCAATTGGAGGGTAATCCCATCTAGGACAGGTTGCATTTACCTTGCAAAATTTTTGGTAAAATAAACTTGCCTTTGTCTTCATATGATAAATGTTTTTGTTTTGTCAGTTAGTAGATAGCACAGGTTTACTTGCATGTCTGATGTCTTAGGCACCTAGAACTAAAAGATCTGGGGAGGCAACACTGACAGAGAAAATATACATGTGACAATGTGTAATTTAATTGTACATTGAACAATGCCAACTCATCTGCAGAAATCAATATTCGGTTTTATGCATCATTACTTGTATTACAGTACATGTTACTGAGAAATTAACTTAAGAAATCTATCTTCCGGAAAGCAATATGTGGACTCTTCCAGAGAGAAACTAATGATTGCTCTTTGGTGGGGGGAACAAATCACCTTTGTTAAACTTGAATCTGAAAACAGCCCAAGGCAAACATATAAGCCAGCAAAACACAGAGAAAGCAAACTAGTTGATGTAGTAGGAATATAAGTAGTTTTAGAAGTTGGTAGAAAAGCCATCTGGCCACAGTGGACAGGAGGAAAGAGAAGAGTCTGATTCTTCGATGCATGAAAGTCCAGCTAATAAAATGCTCTGTGAAAACACAAAGGACAGTATGAAGCTCCTAGAATCTATATGTCATTCTTTAACAGTAGCATTGAATTCACAATGACAGATCAAATCACCTACCTGCCAGGTTATTTTCCAAGTTATGATTGGGTCCTGTAATAATGACCTGTAGCAGATGGTTCAGGATAAAGACAGAAAACTCCTCTAATGGGCTGCATCATTTGTACAATGCTGCATTTTGGTGCACTGCTGACTATTAGGAGTTCAAGGCAACCGAGTGAATAAATGCCCTGAATTAAAGCTCCAGTGAGTACTATTGACTCCCCATTATCTTAGCTTGTGCACGTATAAATAAATGATATAGCTAATGAGCAGTACAGTACCTTGTTGAGGTCTACTTGCATCTGGCAAAGAAGTTCAGGACTGTTTGCTTTCAGAGGAAGAATTTAAATCTTACTAGATTTTCATAAGTCACTGTTTTGAACAATTCAGAATCAACCCAAGCCGACGGTGGGATTCTGTTATCCAAAGGCATCACTTTTCCAAGCACTACAAGATCAGAACACAGAACAAGTCCAACATACTTGTGTATGTTTATGCCAAACATATCCAAAAAAGCAGGTTCTCACATTGGTGAAATCTGATCTTAGGAAAACAACCAAGAATTGGTTTCCCATGCTGTGTGCAGATTCAAATCCTCTGTCTTAATTATGTTGCTGTAAATGAGGAGTAATTACACTGTGCTTGAGTAGAAACAACACTGACAGCAATGGCTGTTCGATCGCTTGGTGTTTCATTCCGCCCCCACCCCTCTCTCAACCCGTGGCCTAACTGTTATACTCCATGAACCTGAGGAAGTAGACTGTAACCTACAAAAAGCTCACACCAAGACAAAAAAAATCTGTTAATCTTCAGAGTACTGCAGTCCTTTTGTTATTTTTAATTTTGTATTCAATCGGAAAAGAATCGATCATCTTTCTAAACTGCAGTGATAGGCACCTGAAACATATGTGACCCTGAAACATATCTGCAGATGTTGAGTTTAGCAAGATATTGAGATCAAATTTGGAAACGTTGTGGGGAAGTTGAAAAGCCAGTTACATAATGGCCAGAGTTCTACAGCACATATCTGGCATAAAAGGACAGCCATGCAAGGGACTCTGTTTTTTAATTATTATTAATAAAGACAAATGTGAACAAAAATAACATCTAAAAACTTTTAAACATATATATTTTTTTAAAAAAATAACCTAAAAGATCTACCTATCTAGTGCACCCTACCACTGGAGTTACTGACTTTTAACCCTTACAGAGCCCCCTTTTCCCTTCCAAAATTGTATAGGCCAGTGTTCCCAGCCTTGGATAGTCCAGGTGTTCTTGGACTGCAACTCCCAGAAACCCCAGGTGGCACAGCTAGTGGTGTTGAATTCTAGGAATTGCAGTCCAAGAATATTTAAGTTACCCACTCTTGGAAACGACTGTACTAGTATGGACTCTTGAACTGGCCTTTATCCATTTCCCTTGATTAATACAACATGGATAAATTCTACTCATATGTCAGCAAACAAAACTCTGTAGCGTCTTGCTAATTTTTATGTCACTCAGGCTTCTCTGTACTGATCACTTAACAAAATTTGAGTTGCTTTCCCATTCCTAGCAATAATCAATCTCACTGCTGTTAGCAGACTGGAAGTTAATTCTCTAGTTGTCCAATTACCTTCATCCTTTTCAAATATTGATAAAAGGGCTATTTTAGGACATGCAGCTAAATTTAAATTGCTTATTTCATTTATTTCATAAAAAACAGTTGCCAAAATATCAATATATACTTGCATTCCCAGTACATATCAAAATATGTGCCTATTGTCTGGCACTATCTTCAGCACTTCTTAGCATAATTACCATCCATTTGATTAAGTTTCACTTAAGTACCATCTCCCCACTAACTTATAAAATTATATTTTGTCTATATTGACATTGATTTCAATATTTTAGTATTCTATATATCTTTCCAAGCATCAAAACTTATTTATTCTCCTATGTAAAGTTCCTATTATAGTTTATTTTTTTTTAAATATGTTTTTATTAGAAAATTTTAGTATACAAAAAAAAGTCAGGTTCAAAGCATTAGCAATACAAAATCATTCTACCACTAAAATTTAGGTTCCCTCTGTTCTTCCCGTGGTTTTAGCGTTATTCATCTCCTAGCCTTCCTTTCAGACAAACCCCTTTATATACTTATAAAAAGATTTGAAAAATAAGTAGTAATCCTTCGAGCTCTATCCTAATCCGGTAAGAGTCTTTAATTCCTTGCAATGAATCTCCATGTAGTTCTTAAATTTTTGCCAATCTTTTTGGAACTTCTGGTTGTCTTGATCCCTCAGTCTGCACGTCAGTCTGGCCATCTCTGCAAAGTCCAATATTTTCGCCCTCCATTCATCCAAAGATGGTATATACGTTGTCTTCCAATTCTGTGCCAGGAGCATTCGTGCCGCTGCTGTTGCATATAGAAATAGAGTCCTGTCTGCTCCTTTAATTTCATTATCCACCAACCCTAACAAAAAAAATTCAGGTCGTTTTGGGAATGTACACTTTAACATCTTTTTGAGTTCATCATATATCAATGCCCAGTACTCTTTCACTTTCTCACAAGTCCACCACATATGATAAAAATCACCTTGTTTCTCTTTACATTTCCAGCAGTGGTCATCTTTCATCCTATACATCTTTGCTAACTTCGTTGGGGTAATATACCACCTATACATCATTTTCAACAGATTTTCTTTTATCAAAATACATGCGGTAAACTTCATATTCTTTTTCCACAATCTTTCCCACACATCTAACTCAATATTATGACCCAGATCCATAGCCCATTTTACCATACATTCTTTAACTTGTTCATCTTTTAGATTCAACTCCAACAAAAAATTATATAATCTAGTCATCCTATTATAGTTTAAGTACGTTTTCCTGATCTGTTGCTGCCAATAGTGCATTATAAATTAAACTGACTTTACCCTTTGCTAACTTATTATCACCTCCCCTTTCATATTATTGTATATTAATGCACATTTATATTGTGCAAGTTCCTTACATTTACCCTTTTTATTTATACTTCATTCTGACCCAACACTTCTTTTGCTCATTCTTTATGTTTTCTAACCAATCCTTTGTTCTAAAACCCCATCTCTTTATGAACAGATTTTCAACCAAACTGTTTAGGTTTCCTAGGAATTTTTCTAGCTCTATTACGGGGTATAGCAAGGAGCCTGCTGGAATAAATAATTTTCTATACCAAATTACTGTATTTTTAAGAAATGGATTTTCTTTGTTTTTACTATATTTTAAAGCTGCCTAGATGCCCTAAGCATATCCGATCTCGCCTGATTTCGGAAGCTAAGCAGGGTCGGCCCTGGTTAATACCTGGATGGGAGACCACCAGGGAATACCAGGTGCTGTAGGTGCCTGGAGTAGGAACTGGCAAACCATGCCAGTATTCCTGCCAAGAAAACTCCATGGGCATGGGGTCACGAAGGGTCGGTCACAACTGTAACAACGCAACACACACACACGACTGTAACAACGCAACACACACACACTATATGTGGAGGATATTGACCAGGTTCAAATATAATTTTTTTAACTTCAGTGTTCAACAAAATTAATTTATAGGACTGAGAATTAAATCTGAAGCATGTCATAATTAGAGATGGGCATGACCAGAAAAAATGACGTTTCGAGTTGTCGTGTGTCGGAGCCGGCCCGTTTCGGCTCATTTCCGTTTGTCGCGAAATTTCTCAAAAATTTGTCGTTTCGTTTGTCGTTTTTTCGTCTGTCGTTAGTACTGGTTTGGGGGGGTAGCGGGCTCCTTGAGGCACCTCTCTGGGATGGGTGCCTCCTCTGGCCCGCTATGAAGGGAAAGTGGGCTCCTGGAGGCACCTCTCTGGGGTGGGTGCCTCCTCTGGCCCGCTATGAAGGGAAAGCGGGCTCCTGGAAGCACCTCTCTGGCGTGGGTGCCTCCTCTGGCCCGCTATGATGAAGGGAAAGCGGGCTCCTGGAGGCATCTCTCTGGGGTGGGTGCCTCCTCTGGCCCACTACAGAAGGGTACGCATAGCCAATTGGATATGCATACCAAGTTGCAGTGGCAGGCAGAGGCACCTCTCTTTCAGGTGCCTCTACTGTGACTCACTGGCATACGGTGCACTTGGGCTGGGGATGGGGAGGAACAAAGTGAGAGAGGACCCCTATGGGCACCCTCTGGCTCACTAAGAAGGGAAGTGTACTTGCTGTAGTGCAATGCGAGTACAATGCGATCTGGCTTAGGGTTAGGGTTAGCGCAAGGGCTAGGCTTAGGTTTACGGGTAAGGTTAGGGTGAGTTAGTGGGGTGCACCTCTGGGTGCCTCTCTGACCCACTAAGAAGGACAGTGTACTGGCGTATGGGTTACGGTTAGGGTTCGGGTTCGGGTTCGGGCTAGGGTTAGTGGGCTTTTTATGCCCGACTGGCACATCCCAGAAGTCTCAGTCAAAACCTGGCCAAGTGGCCATGCAATTGGTGGAATGGCTCCAAAAATTTGCATGGTCCACTCCCATGGCCAGCCCATCAAATGCGCAGGTGTAAAAAAATAAAAATAAAAATAAAATAAAATAAAATAAAATAAATGGAGTCGTTTTATTGCTAGAAAAACCCACTGCTGCTACTGTAAAAATTCAAGCATTTAAAATAGCTAATTTTCGCATGTTTCTGTGGTGCTTTGGTGTGTTTTTGGACCACAATTTCAAAATAAATATTGCGGTCGCCCCATTTTGGATCCCCCGCCCGCACCGAATGGCATGGCGAGTTGGTGAGACGACGAGGATGCCCCCCACCAGAGCAGCCCAGGACAGGAGAGGGGGGAGGCCAGGGACCCCCCCCCCCAGAAACCACCCCTCTGGTAGGTGCCCTCACTCAGGCAGGCATATTTTCGCCTGCTTTTTTGGCCGGGAATCAGGTTTTTTTAAAAAACTTTTTTTCTGTGCCGCTTGGCATCGCGCAATCGCTGCGATGCCAGGAACGACAACGACAAATCAGACCCAATTTTTCTTTTTTCTGTTCGAGTTCGAGTTCTGGCGGAGTAATTGTTGTTACCGTTTCCGTTGCGTAACGGAAACGAGGAACGGGAACGGGAACGAGAATTTCGCCAAGTCGTGCCCATGTCTAGTCATAATTGATTGGCAATATAATACAACCTTAGATTATTAGAAAGTCTAAACCTCGACTTTTCTGAGATTTATATTACTTTCTCTTATTAATCCTTGATTTCCTGTGTCAATTACAAAATGTACTGATCATATTTTGCCAGTTATTTAGCTATATTAAATTCCTCTGACTTTTTTCAATATCCATATTCTATAATTATTTTGTTTTTGCTTATATATCAGCTATAGATAATTTATCTTTATTGATCATATATTTTCTTTCCAACATGGTATTTCAACCCCAGTCTCTTTTTTGTATGTTTTTCTCACTAACTTCTAAAATGATATGGTTCATTAAAGAACTCTATTTGTGTAGTTGCGCGTCCATTCGGCCTCCTTACATACTCCCATCTAGGGATTGCTCATGAACCCAATTAGGCTGCATGATGGATTCTGAGTAAGAGGGAAACCTCTTGTGTGTTTGGCCTCACATGTTTGTGTGTTTTGTTTCAATAGGATTATGGCAATAGTGTCCAGGAATTGAGTCTGTAAAAGTAAATAAAGTAAATAAACATTAGAATTATGCTTTCCTACAAAGATTGCTTCCTTTCCATTCCTTCCTGTTTATTTTCTCTCTGTGTGCTTTGATTGTTTGGATTACCAGATTGACATGACTACTAAGTCCCTTGGGCACTGCTTGGGTGCGATACTGGAGTGGACGGGGGCAAATAGACTGATGTTGAACCCAGACAAGACAGAAATCCTACATGTGGTGACCCCTAGTGTCTGTGGGTTATTAAACTCTCTTTTGGGGAAGTCACTCTCACTGTTAGGACTGATGTTCACAGCTTGTGTGTCCTCCTGGACCCAGCACTGTCCATAGAGTTTCGGGTGGTGTCTGGTGTCTACTATGTCCATTAACACCTCTGACAGATTGCCCAGCTGCATCCCTACCTTAACACTGGAGCTCTTACTCCTCTGGCCCATGCATTGGTAATCCTGAGATTAGACTACTGCAGTGGGGCTATATGGGGCTGCTCATGAGGCTAGCACAGAACCTTCAACTGGTCCAAAACACAGTGTCCATACTATGACGTGGGATGAGACATATCATCATATCAACCCCCACCCCACGCTCCCACCCCCCACAATGACCGCTCTACACTGGCTACCAGTTTGCTTCCACATTGACTTCAAGGTAATGATTATAAGACATGTCTGTCCAGATTTATGTTGACTCTGCCTTGTATTAATTATTGTTCTTTGCATTATTGTCTTTGTTTATATTGTTTTATTTCAACTGGTTTAATTTGGTTGTCCTTACTTATAATATATCTGTTGTTCATTTTTGTTGTACCCAACCCTGAGAAGCCTAGCAGCTAGATGGATGGTACAGAAATCCAATCAATCAATCAGTCAATCAATCAACCAATCAAGCAATTTTTCACTGTATTTTGGGTCCATACTAGTTTCACTTCACAAGCTGGCCTATCCCTATCTCTGACATTCCAAGAAAGATAAGAGTTGTTAATTACTCACATTATCAGCTTTGAAGAGGAGCTTAATAACTACTGTGATACCTTGTATAAAGGAAGTAATTCATTCCAAATGAAATTCTGCTAGGCAAATTTTCCTTTGTACAAATTTCCCATAGGAATGTATTGATAATGGATTAATCCCTAACTGCATCCGATTTCCCCATAGGTAATTCTGTTAAGCGATTTCCCCCTATCTATGGAATTTTTATCCTTTAAGTGGATTTTCTGTTAAACAAACCACTTGTTATACGAAAGTCCACTGCAATTATATTTTAGTTGAGCCACAATGCTGAGGAAACTAGCCAAACATGGTGCAGGAGAAAGTGGCCGATCCATACCAGTTTCACATTCCAAGTGATGCAGGAGATGCAAGTATCATCAGAACCTAAGTCAAAGAGCAACCAAATGTAGGGCATCTGGTATGTGCAGCAGTGTTAAAAGTGTTGGATCAGGAGGACTTTAGAGATCTAGGTTTAAATCCCCACTTGCGCATGGCCCTCCTTGGGGGGCTGTGGGCCAATTACACTCTCCCAGTCTGACCAATCTCACAAGGGTGCTGTGAAGATAAAAGGGGGGGGGGAGAGATGATTTCCGAGTAATGTTGCCTTGACCACATTGGAAGAAAAGCAGAATATCAATACAACCGTTAATTATCAATTATCAGCATTTTTCCAGTGACTGAAATAGAGTACCCCATGAATCTGGGAATGGCACTTTCAGGCAGCCTTTCAGCTGCCTGAGCCAGCGGTGAAGCAAGTCCCCGTAGGCTGCTTGATTCAGGCAGAATTCTCCATCTGGCTGGCACGTGTTTTGCTGTATGGCATGACAAATGGAGCCAGATGGGAAATTCTCCATAGGCAAGGCACTATTGTTGGATAACATACAAATGCATCTAAATGCATTTGCTCACAAATGCACATGCATGCATGCCTACAAGAGTTAAGGAAAGGATGATCTGTCAGCAGTTTGATGAAGCCAAATAACCAATCTTGGCAACATCTGCTTCCCCCCTTCCAGGTGTTTCGATCTGATTCTCTTCAGTTAAGCTGCTTCGGCACTTACAAAATTACAGCTACTTAATTTTTTAATTTGCTGGGGAGAGAGTTGAGCAAAAAAAGGAACATAAACCGAATTCTATTTGTCATCCTCACAAATCTTTCCATGCAGAAAACAACCACTTAAGCAGATAGCTGTGCAGTTACTCCTGATATTGGGGGGGACACACTCTCTCTCTCTCTCTCTCTCTCTCCCCCCCTCTGTGTGTGTGTGTGTGTGTGTGTGTGTGTGTGTGTGTGTGTGTGTGTGTGTGTGTGTGTGTGTGTGTGTGTGTGTGTGTGTGTGTGTGTGTGTGTGTGTGTGTGAAATAATATTACAGCAGTGGACCCTCGTATAACAAACAGTTTGTATAACATAAAATCTGTACAACATAAAAAATTCCGGAGATAGGGGAAATTTGCTTAACAGAATCGCCTATGAAGTTTACCGCATGTACTTTGATAAAAGAAAATCTGTTGAAAATGATGTATAGGTGGTATATTACTCAAACGAAATTAGCAAAGATGTATAGGATGAAAGATTGTTGGAAATGTAAAGAGAAACAAGGTGATTTTTATCATATGTGGTGGACCTGTGAGAAAGTGAAAGAGTATTGGGCACTGATATATGATGAACTCAAAAAGATGTTAAAGTGTACATTCCCAAAACGATCTGAACTTTTTTTGTTAGGGTTGGTGGACAATGAAATTAAAGGAGCAGATAGGACCCTATTTTTATATGCAACAGCAGCGGCACGAATGCTCCTGGCACAGAACTGGAAGACAACGTATATACCGTCTTTGGATGAATGGAGGGCAAAATTATTGGACTTTGCAGAGATGGCCAGACTGACGTGCAGACTGAGGGATCAAGACAACCAGAGGTTCCAAAAAGACTGGCAAAAATTTAAGAACTACATGGAGATTTATTGTAAGGAATTAAAGACCCTTACCGGATTAGGGTAGAACTCGAAGGATTACTACTTACTTCTAGAATCTTTTTTATAAGTATATAAAAGGGGTTTGTTAGAAAGGAAGGCTAGGAGATGAAGAACGTTAAAACCACGTGAAGAACAGAGGGAAGCCTAACTTTAGTGATAGATTGATTTTGTATTAACGTTTTGAATTTGATTTTCTTCTGTATATTAAAATTTTCTAATAAAAATGCTTTAAAAAAAACAGAATCGCCTATGGGGCGAATCCGTACAACATAAAAATGGTTGTGATAAGGGATTACTCTGTTTTCAATGCATTCCTATAGAAAATTTGTATAAAGGAAATTTTGCTTAACAGAATTTCATTTGAAACAAATTAAGTTCTTTATATAAGGTACCACTGCATCTGTATTTCATTTTCTCTGTTTATAACCCTTCCAAAACATGTCTGCTTAAACCTGCCAACTTGACTTTAGTTCTTCCTGCCTATAGAGAAGTGGGCAGCATCCATGAAAGCTTATGTCATTATAAATTGGTTAGTATCAAATTAGGCAATGCATCTAGCACATTTTGGGAAGAACTGCTCCCTCAAGCAGTGAGAAATGCCTCTATGATTTTCCTATTCCACTTACCCTGTATTGATTAAGCATTGTTTTAATGATGAGATCTGATTGGTCATTGGAAATAAAACATGAGCTTAATTTGGAAGTCTGATTGCTCAGTGTTTCTGATGAAATCCTGTTGTAAAGGAAAACATAACAGGAAACAGTGGCACTCCTTCATGTCTTTAGCGTGAACCTGAGCCCCAACAACACAAGTCAACACAGGGGTTGTGGCTTTGTCTGTGATTATTTGGAAAGCAACTGTAGAGCAACTGTAACTGGATTCAGGTCTACATAGTTACAAAGCTTTCTTAACAGGTTTGTTTCACAGAATTCTGCAACTTGCATAAATATAAATAAATGGACTTCGGTTGGGAGCCCCGAGTTCTTTTCAACAGCCCCAAAGCAGGAGTTGCTTGTAGAATAATCAAAGAATGCATTTGCCTCTTTGAAGTCAAATAAATCAAAGGCCCAAACACTTCCAATTCCATTATTCTATGATTCAATGGAGGTAGGACCTCCACAACATAAAGGAATCAGCTGCAGTTATACAGTCTCCAAATATCTTAAAATAAAGTATAAATACAAATATAGTACATAAGATCACTATGTGGATTCATTCTTCCAGAGCCTCCCCTGCATAAACATATTGGGATTCTACTGGTGCACACGTGTGGAACAAGAGATCCTTCAGTTCTTGGGTCATTCATTCATTCATTTGATGGCAAGTGCTATCTCAGCCAAAGTCAACTCAATTCACATCAAAGTCACCACTTTAATTTGCTCATATTATTTTTAATGTATTGTATTTATTGTATTTACATGTATTATTGTTCTAATTTTATTGTAATTTTGATGTTTTAATTGTTTATTTTGATTGTGAGCCGCCCAGAGACCTTTGGGTAGTGGGCGGCATACAAGCAATATAAATAAATAAAATAAATAAATAAATAAAAATTCATACTTGAACCTTTGGGTCGAGTGGTCCACGGAATGTCTGGGAGATGGTTGTGTTGGAAGAAAATTACAATTTTGCATCCAGCCTAGCACAGGATTTCCTTGGAAAGAGGGCTTCACAACCTAAGATAACCATGCCTTGCCACTAATTAATACGCAAAGTCCTTGTTTCTGACCATGGCCATGTGACATCAAGACTAGACTATTGTAATGCACTCTATGTGGGGCTGCCCTTGAAGACGGTTCGGTTCATAACAAGATCCCTGTCATCCACGACTTGATCGTGGATGAGCGAGCCGACCTGACATTTCTTACGGAGACCTGGGTGGCCGAGGGGGGAGGGGCTTCCCTCTCGCTGCTTTGGCCCCAGGGTTACTCCGTTCAGCAGCTGGGTAGGCCGGGGGGCGGGGGGGTGGCCATTGTATACAGGGACTCCTTTCATGTCAGCAGATCCGCGATGTTGGTGAGCCCGGGGCTTGAATGCCTTCACCTTGTGGTGGGACAGAGGGACAGGTTTAGGATTGTGCTTGTGTACCGAGCTCCCCGCGACCCTGCACTCTGCCTTCCAGAGCTCTCTGAGTTCATCTCGGTGGCACTTGTGAGATCCACCCGCCTTTTGGTGTTGGGGGATTTCAACCTGCATGCCGGGGCTGGACTGTCGGGAGCAGCTCTGGAGTTCATGGAGTCCATGGCCTCCATGAACCTGTCCCAATTTGTCATCGGTCCCACTCACAAGGGAGGACATACCCTGGACCTGGTTTTTGCCTCCACATCGACGGGCTTTGATCTGGGGGTCGGCAACCTGCTGGTCCGTCCCGTGTCATGGTCAGATCATCATCTGCTGACTTTCTCCCTGGCAATCACCACCCCACCCCGTGGGGGGCAGGGCCCTTCCATCTGGGCCCACCCCCGGGGGCTCCTGGACCCTGCACGGTTTTCGGAGGCCCTGGGAGTTCTACCAGACGGTCTGGATGACGATCCGGTCGACTCCCTGGTCAAAAGGTGGTTTGAGGAAGTGACCGGGGCAGCCGATCGGATCGCCCTCAAGCGCCTGATCCGGTGCCGAGCCCGCTCTTCTCCTTGGTTTACCGAGGAGCTGCGGGCAATGAAGCAGGAACGGAGAAGGCTAGAGAGCAGAGGGTGGAACGCTCGGATGGCTTTGAATTGGGCTGCGGTTAAGGCGTTGACCAGTCACTACTCTCGAGCGATAAGGGCAGCTAGGAGATCTTTCGTTGCCCTGAGAATTGGTGAGGCCTCGAATAGCCATGCGGAGTTGTTCTGGGTGGTTCGAGAGCTCACCAATCCTGGTCCGCCTGGGCCTCCTCCTAGTGATTTCACTAGTGAGTCGTTCGCAGCCTGTTTTAAAACCAAGATAGAGGCCATCCGTTCTGAGCTGGACGCCGGTTGCCCTGATCCAGTCCCCGATGTGGCCGATATTGGGCCGCCTCGGTCGCCCCAGTTTGTTGAGTTCAGGTCTGTTACATCTGAGGAGGCCTCCAGGGCCCTGGGACATTGCAGGTCTGCGGCTTCTCCATTCGACCCTTGCCCGTCCTGGTTGATCAAGATTGCAGGGGGGAGCATGCCAAAATGGGCTTCGGTAATTGCCTCGGCCTCCTTCAGGGACGGGATTTTTCCCAGTCTGCTGAAGGAGACGGTGGTGAAGCCCATTATTAAAAGATCTGGCTTGGCTGCGGACGACATGTCCAACTATCGTCCCATAGCCAATGTTCCCTTTTTGGGCAAGGTGGTCGAGCGAGTCGCCGCCCTGCGTCTCCAGTCGTTCCTGGAGGAGAACCATGTCCTGGATCCCTTCCAATCTGGGTTCAGGCCGCATCATGGGACAGAGACGGCTCTGGTCACTCTGCACGATGATCTGTTGAGGGGGGCCGACAGGGGTTGCTCTATCCTGCTGGTCCTCCTCAACCTGTCAGCTGCTTTTGATACCGTCGACCACGGTATCCTGCTGGGGCGGCTCTCGGAGGTGGGGATTGGGGGTTCGGCCTTTGGCTGGCTCCGTTCCTTCCTTGAGGGTCGTACCCAGCGAGTGAGCTTGGGGGGTGAGTTGTTGGCTCCCTGGACACTCTCTTGTGGGGTGCCTCAGGGGTTGTCCCTCTCCCCAATGCTCTTTAACATCTATATGAAGCCGCTGGCTGAGATCATCCAGAGTTTTGGAGTCTGCTGTCATCAGTACGCTGATGACACACAGCTCTATCTCTCCTTTTCCACCTGTGCAGTGGAGGCCGTCGAGACCCTTGATCGCTGCCTGGCTGCAGTTTTGGACTGGACCAGGACCCACAGACTCTGGCTCAACCCTGGAAAGACCGAGGTTATGTTCTTCGGGGGCGGCCCCGATGGGTACTGTGGCCCTCTTCCCAGTTTGGATGGGTCCGCCCTCCAGCTGGCGCAAAGAGTGAGGAATCTGGGCATCGCCCTGGATCCTGGTTTGACCCTGGAGTTCCAGGTGTCAGCCGTGACCAGTTCGGCCTTTTATCATCTAAGGTTAATCGCCCAGATTTGCCCGTACCTTGACGAGAGCTCCCTGAGGACAGTGGTACAGGCATTGGTCATGTCGAGGCTGGATTATTGCAACGCCCTCTACATGGGGCTCCCCTTGAACCTTGTTCGGAGACTGCAGCGAGTCCAGAACGCGGCGGCCAGGCTGGTGGTTGGTGCGCATCATTTCGACCACATCACTCCCATCCTGGCCCGCCTCCACTGGTTACCCGTTGCCTCCCGAATAAGGTTCAAGGTGTTGGTTTTGGCTTACAAAACCCTCCATGGCTTGGCCCCTGTTTATTTGGCAGAGCGGCTTCACCGACAATTAGATCGGGGCTGACCCACCCGTTCATCTCTGGCCCTCTCGCTGCAGACGGTCCCCCCGAGGGAGGCCCGCAAAACAAGCACTCGTGTGCGGGCCTTCTCGGTGGCAGTGCCGCCTATGTGGAACAAGCTACCCAGCGAGTTGAGGCAGGCTCCAACGCTGGCGTCTTTCAGGAAAGGCTTGAAGACTCTCCTTTTCAGGGACGCCTTTAAAAATGACTAGAGTTTTTTTTTTTTGTTCTTTCGCCCATATGCTGTAAGTCTGCCCCTGCCGCTGTTACTGTCTCTGCTTTTTGTGTTTTCTTTTGTGTGAACCTCCCTGAGTTCTCGTTTGGGAAGTAGGTAGCGGTATATAAGTGTAAGAAATAAATAATAAATAAATAAGACGGTTTGGAAACTACAACTGGTACAGAATGCAGCAGCCCGCGTGGTTACTGGAGCTCGGCGGTACGACTCTGTTGGGCCGCTTCTCCAGGGACTACATTGGCAGCCCATTCGTTTCCGGGCCCAATTCAAGGTGCTGGTTATGACCTTTAAAGCCCCATACAGCTCAGGACCAGGTTATCTAAGAGACCGCCTACTTCCATATAATCCAGTCCACCCCCTTTGGTCATCAGAGAAGGCCCTTCTACGAGTACCACCACACAAGGAAGTGTGAGGGGCAGCGGTAAGAAATAGGGCCTTCTCAGTACTGGCACCGATACTATGGAATTCCCTCCCCTTTTTAGTTAAGAACTGCCTCCTCCCTTGAAATATTCAAGCGAGGCCTTAAGACTTACTTATTTAGGCAAGCCTTCTGAGCCTCCAGCCTTTACAAATTTTTATAACATCTTAGTTTTTTTTTAGTCTTATTGGCTGGGGAGCTTTTTAAACTCTGCTGCAGGTATTGTTTTTAATCTTGTTTTTTATTGTTTTATATTGTATAATATTTTTATAGTATTTTATTGGTATAGTGTTGTTTTTACATTGTATTGATTTTATTGTACTTTTTTGACTTTGTTGTAAGCTGCCTTGGGTCCCTTTGGGGAGAAAGGCAGCATAAAAAAATTCTGACTTGCCTCTCCTGTCTCTCTGTTTGTTTGCCTCTCTTTCATTGCTTTCTTCTTCTTCTTCTTCTTCTTCTTCTTCTTCTTCTTCTTCTTCTTCTTCTTCTTCTTCTTCTTCTTCTTCTTCTTCTTCTTCTCTGCCCCATGATAAAAGCAGAATGCAGTTCTCTGTCCCAACCATGAATACAGTGGCATGATAAACTGAGTTTGTCACATGGCATTTATTTGTTTGTTTGCTTGCTTGTTTCTTTATACATACCTCACCTTTCTCCTTAAGAAGGGCCCAAGGCAGCTTACATCATTAAGAGATAATATTTAAAGATAAAAACAAAAGCAAAATGGGGCCAGCCTGGCTTCTTGTGGGAGGGAGTTCCAAAGATTGGGAGCAGCAACAGAGAAGGACCCCTCCAGAGTCCCTACCAAATACACTTGTGAGGACTGCAATTTCCTTCTTTTCCCTTTCTTTAAGCTTCTGACTATAACTGAAGATTGCAGCTGTAGGAAAAGGTACTTTTTCTACTGAAAGTGCTTTTACAGTGATTTTTATTATAGAAAGTGCTACTATGAAAGAAGGGAAGCTCTGAGATTTAAACTACTATCTTACACTTTATCTGTGCCATTGTTGTTTGCATTTTATACTCTGCTAATTATAATTGAATTACCAATTTCCACAACAGATTGCTTGTTGCTCCATGACATTTCTCCCCACCACTAACCTAAAGCTATGTTTATTCCTTATTATTTTCAATTTAATCACTTTTTCCTGGGCAACTGTACACAGTAATGAAGTTGTACATCCAATATAAAAGGATTTCTCCAAAAGAATCTTACAAACTGTGGTGGTGAACTGATGGAATAAATGGCCATGATTCTGTACAAACTGGCTCATTAAGTGGAACAGATGCCATGGTTTCTATTTATGTAGTGCGTGGAAGCTCTTCAGGTTGCTGATGAGATGCCAATTGACTACAGATGCACACACTTTTGTTTAGCTACAAATCAGCTGCATTACTTGCACTTGCTAATTGTCTCAATGTGCATTGAGGACAGGGGCTGCAACTTAATGACTGAGGAGCTGAATTGCACTGAGGATTGCAAAATACAATGGGTCACCAGTGGTCCCTTCAAATAACCCTAAGTCCTCTAATCTAGACTTCTAGTCCCTCCAAAAATAAATAAATAAACATTTTACATTTTTACCTTCTAAACAAATCCACATAAGTGCGCTCAATGTTGCTTTATTGTTGTCCACATGAAGAAAGCAATGGCAGATGAAGATGGGACAATCGTGCTTCCCTTTCTCATTCATTTGAATTGATCCTATTGTGCAGGGCTGAAGAAGCCCTAGGTGTCCATCGAAAGGTGCTGGGAAGCTGTTAGAAAGAGTCGGTCCCACAGAAGGAAAATGCTGACTTTGTACAAGGCTGAGGAGCCTATCACCCTATGGATGTTGTTGGACTCCAGGTTCCTACCAGCATGGTCAAGGGTGATAGAGGGTGGGATTAGAAGCTCATCAGCATTTGGCACGTCACCAGCCCCTCAAATCTGCCCTTGCACTAGTACTCCCTCCCAATACCAGTCATGCTCCAGAGGATTAAGTCCATGCTCACAGAAGAGTAGGTTTCAAATATGTGCACAGCAGGCTCAGGCAACTTTGGAGGGCCCAAGGAACAATCTTCTGGCTTGAAATCCATCTTCAGTCTTGAGGGGAGAATGAGTACAGTGGTCTCCCACCCATTTGCGGTTCATATACTGCGGTCCCGCTATATTGCGGGACCACAGTATATGAAAAAAGACCTGCTGGGGTAAGGGGAGAAAGGCCTGGGGTAAGGGGGGGAGGACCAGTAGGAGGCCTCAGAAATTACTTCCGGTTCACAGGGAGGCCCTTTTGGGGCCTCCAAAAGACCTGGAAAGGGCCTCGCAGGCCCGTTCGGGGCAGCACTAGGCTGGGGGTAAATACAAGAGCCACCAACTAAGTGACCCAGGCCCAACCCAACCTGCATTTGCATATTGCAGATTTTCAATTATCACAGGTCGGGTTGGGTCCCTAACCCCCAGGATAGACGGGGGGTTACTCTATATGGGGTGTTGAAAGGTCCTTTTCCTGTGGCCACCTGGTTAAGGTGGCCACAGGAAAAGGACTACTTCTTGTACTTTTAAAGGTGTGTGGGAATGGGAATTTCAGCAGATGTAACTTGCTTGTAAACTTACACCTACTGAAATTCCTTCTTCCGCACATCTATTAAATCCACAATAATCTTGTTTTTCTTTTATAGAGAGACACAGCTACTTATTTTATAAAGAGTGGCATAGACACTTGCCTCTCTCCCTGTGAAACATTGTAATGATGTAGAGTCCACAGCTCTTAGAACCAGAGTATTGCAAAGCAATTTATTGTTCTCAACTCAAGGACCTGAGTAGCTTTCACCATATGTCTAAAATTATCACCATGATTGTAACAAAGTTAATTCTGCATAAAAATATCCTCCCCCTTCCTTCACCCACACCCTTTCCCAACCTCTCTCTCACCTTCCCCCAGCTCTCTTCTCCTCCCACGTGCCATTCCTCCTTTTTGCTGTTTTTACTCTGAAGAGATGTCATCATTTGTGGGATGATACATCCAAGCCCAGAGTTAAAAGTGACTGAGTCATATCACAACCGTGAGTGAGATGGGTGACTGAGAACAGCCTGATCTTTATTTGGAGCTTGTAGCATGTGTAACGCTGTTCTATAGAAAGAAACAGGTGGGAGAGGAGGGTCATGAGAAAGAGGTGTTCACACAGTTAAAAAGGGACACAAGGATTAAAAGTGTCCTTGGAAATTCATATTCTCTCAAAAATGGAGGCCGGAGGTCAACATCCCCCCCCCCCCGGAACATCAGGGAGAGTGGGTGTGTACCTGAGGGAGGGCACAGAGATCCCAAACTGGGCACCTATCTGTCATAACTGCATGCAGATTTTATAATGTGGGGAATCTGAATTAAATCAGTCAGAATCAGGTATGAAAGAACAGACTGGAAGAGCTTGCAATCTACAACATGCAGGGCAGCTAATTTGTGAAGGGACTATCAGATAAATTGCATCTCAGGGACTATCAGATAAATTGCATCTCAGGGACTATCAGATAAATTGCATCTCAAGGATAAGAAACAGTGAATCTTCTCCTTCCAAAATGTTTGGAAATTCAACCCACACCAGTTGATACATCGAGTGGGCTTTCTTCTCTGGCTGCTGCAATACATGCACCATTTCCATTGCTGTTTCATTGTATCATTGAATAATGTAGTAGGAAGGGTCCCATAAACCTACTGAGTCCAAACCCTTGCTCAATGCAGGAATCCAAATCGAAGCAGATTTGACAGAGAGTTGTCCAAGTTTCTCTTGAATGCTTCCTGTGTTGGAGTATTGACCATCTCCCAAGGCAATGAGTTCAATTGTTGTACTGCTCTAACATTTAAGAAGTTGTACTTGATAGTAAGCCTAAATTTGGCTTCCTGTAGCTTATAGTGACATAGTCTCTCAGTATCCTTTTCTCAAGGTTAACATGCCCAGTTTTTTCATTCTTTTCCTGGAGGGCTTGGTTTCCAGTCCTCTGACCATCCTTGGTGCCCTCCTCTGAACTTCTTCCAGTTTGTTGGCATCCTTCTTAAAGTATGGTGCCAAATAGAGGTGTACTAGTACCTAGTGGAAATTGGAGCGGGCAGCAGAGACCTAGTTTTAAAAGAGAGTAGGTTGAAGGAGACTTAATACCACCCTGATCAGCTGCCACATGAGGCAAGCACCTCACTTTTGCTGTGGCACTAGTCTTCTCTGAGTGCCTCTTAATGCCTAGGGTCAAATATAATTGTCCCAGGAGAGACTTTCAGTTGGTGCAAGGAATTTAGAAATGCCGCCATGGCGTAAAACAGGCATGCCATGAACATTATCTCAAGATCTTTTTTTCCAGCAGTTGAAATTTGAAACATCCAGAACGTACAAGCCACAACAAAGATGGAATAAAATTTCTCTGAGTCTCCAGGAGAGTAATAAATAAAAGGAATAATAACTAGCCACAGATTATTCATCATCACCATAGGGCCACTGTGCCATTAGTACTTGACTATGCTTCTTCACCCCAAGAACCCACAGAGTTTGTTCAAAAGGTTGCAGATCTGACATGCTGCCATGTAGTTTGAAATGGTACTTCTTTGCCACCCTGTCCAGTCATCTAGAAATCCAGTGATGGTGTACAAGGTGGATGGAGAAATATGTGGTGAGTAATCACTGCCTACTAGTCACTAATACGTTTTTGGTGTCTGCTGTGAGTCAACACATTAATCACCATTCTCTTTCCAAGCACTGTCGCTAGGCAAGGACTGTGTCCCTCTTTCCCAATGAGATAACAGGCCATTTTACATGATGGTTTCTAGGCACAGCAGAGCCATTTCCCAGCAGATCTTTATTAAAAAGTGAAGGGCATTCATGGCATGCTGTTGAACATGGGATTGTGCAGTGAATGCTGTTAACTTGGCTTTTCGATTTACATCCTTCGATACCATCTGCCATAAGATACAGACTGTAAGTAATTCTTTAAAAGTGCAGCCTGCCAAAACACACTCAGAAGCGGCCTTTCTCATGCTGGAATCCTCTCAGGCTGTTGAACTACACATTCCACCATCTTCAGCCATCCCAAAGTAATGGCAGCTGTAGTCCATCACTTTGGAAGGTGTCAGTCTGGGGTGGCCTGTTCTGCAGAAAGGATGATATTCTGAATTTTAGCACCCCCTGTTGTCCTTTCATACCTTTCTGCCTCCGGGGACCAAATTAAATGTGACGTTAATGAGCATGTCTTTAAAAACAACAAACGGTATCCATAAGGAGGAAGGGATAATAACTGGAACATCCACTGGGTTGCTGAGGGCTTAAACTTCCTGGTCTTCTGAAGTTCTGGGAAATAGCTGCCTTCTGAGTCTGCTCAGGAAATCCCCACTGGCATAACTAGGGAGGGGCAGAAGAGTGCATTTGCCCTGGAGCACACAGCAATCTGAGGGTGCCTGGAGGGGGAGCAGGAGGAGGGAGCCATGTGCCATCCCTCGAGCAGTCCTGTCCCCCCCCCACTAAGGCTTGGCGATCCTTAGTCAGGGGAAAGGAGGAGAGGGAAGCAGGCTATATTTTTTCCAAGCAGCACCTTCATTAATTGCTCCCCCCTCCTCCCCCCGCTAAGGCCTGGCGATCGTTAACCTGGGGAAAGGAGGAGAGGGAAGCATGTGATGGAGGTGCTGCTTGGGGAGAAATCCCATTTTCTGCTCCCCTCTCCTCCTTTAGACAGGGGAAAGGAGGAGGGGGAAGAGTGCTATGGAGGTAATGCTTGAAAAAAAATCACCTGCTTGACGCTATCCATGTGCTGTGCAGTTTGCACAGGGGAGCCTTTTCTGGGAGACCTCCGAAGACGGCATGAGAAAGAGGGATCCTTCTCCCCTCCCGTACTGTTCCTCAAGGATCAGGCACCCCTTGCTCAGTGGGTGAGATGCACTTGGGGAGCAGGTGGGGGCGCAAAAAACTGACTTTGTCCCCTGGTGCTCCAAGCCCTAGTTACCCCTTTGGAAATCGATTAGCATTATTTGGCAATCCCCTCCCACTGCCAATAGCAGCTTCAGAGAGACTCCCTCTGTATCACAGGAGGGGAATAAAGGATCAAAGACCCCTATATGTCATCTGCAGTGCTGCTGATAGCTACTAGTAACCCCCCATCCAACAAGTAAATTACAATGTAAATGTAAAATGCAATGGCATCAAGGGTTCACTATGACTTCAAAGAAATTTTTATATGGCTTAAAACAAATAGAAATGGGTCAATTTCATCAAGATCAAGAAAGATAGAGATAAATATGTCTTAACTACTAGAATCCTGCTCAGATTCAGAGTAAAATGTACAGCCCATAGATATTAATGCAGAAAAAGTCATTGAGTTCCACACCCATCAACAGCAAGTGTAGATTGTGCCCATACTGGTTGGAGAAGTCTGTACGTTTCAGTTGAATCACTAACTTTGCGAAGCTCTGCAATTGATGTCAGGATTGGGTCACTTTCCTTGATGAGAAGAAACACATTGCATTCTGCTGGTTACTCATCCCAGTGGCTCTGTGCATCCTCATTGGGCCTGGCGGAAAAGGCAAGGGGCATCCACTCTCCCCTCCTTGCTGATAATGAGCAGCATATTTATTTGTCTACAGAGCTCTTTGAAGCCATTGGAAACTCTCTGGTGCTCCCTTGTGTTCATGTCTAGCTAGCAAAAAGGAGATGGCCTGGAAGACAGAATAAGGCACTTCTTGGATCAAATAAGTCTTCAGAAATTGGCTCAGCGGGGAAGGCTCTCAGTGTTTTAAATCTCTGAAAGTGCTTTAACACCCCTAGATGTTCACACTTGTTTAAAAAAAATGCTTCAAGACACAATGGTTGTCAGACCTAAAACACTTCAGATAAAATGCCGGAAGCACAATGCAGCTGTTTACAAGGCTTTGAAGGGAGATCCTTGAGCAAGACTAGGCAGATATCAACCTTGCAGTTTATCCATAGCTGCTTCTTACAACCTCAACATCCATGGACCACAGTTGAATGTCAAAGGAATAATACACTTGGAATTTACATATGTTGAGCTAGGTTGCTGGGGAGCTGAGCTGAGAAAAGCCAGGGACAATTGAACAGTGCCTGTGGGAGTTCTGGGGATTTTAATCCAAAAATTGTACCCCTTCTAAATTCTGTCCCTGGTTATTCCAGACCTGCATCATTTCAGCAGTCTAATGTTAGGTGGGGGAGTTACTTTGTTGTTACTGTTGTTAAGAGTTCAGAATTAGAGATCATCTGATCCTCCTCATTTTCTTCAAATCATCCAGAGATCAACCAGTACCTTTATTGGTGTGGATAGGATGTTCCAGCTGGGCATCAAAAGTAAAACATCTTATTATGCTTCTGCCAAACAGAACATCCAGCCATTGCATTAATATGGGATCACACAACTTGCACAAATCTTTCAGGGGATTGTAGGAAATGTTCAATTTGCCAGTATCCTAAGTGGCTTGTTTATTAAGCATCTGCATGATAGTGGAAACTCCAGTTGAAAAGGAAAGGAGTCTTGACAACTGAAAAGGTTTGGTTTTGGTCCATTTTCAGCTATCATAGAGTGATTCTACTTGACGGGGCTCACAATAGTATAGATAGGACCATTTGGGGGACATTTTGGTTCACTTCAGCAATTGTATTGTGTGATTGCCAGAAAGAAGAGTGAACCAGCTCATGCCCACAGCAGGTCAAAGTTGCTCGTCTCATTGAGCCCTCTCTTCCATCCATTGTCTGAAATAACTGAGGTTTTGCTTTCACTCCTGTCCAGTTTGCTAATGGATTGTTTGTAGTAGAATAGCTGTCTTGGCCATTCCACAATTGGAATGAAATGGCTTGCCCTGAGCAGAGGTATAATTCAACCATTTGAGTTCAGGCATCAGCTTGACCTTGACATGTGCTTTCAGAAATGCAAGGCATGTTGCAATGCAACCTCTGTCTTAAAAATGAAAATACTGTACCAAATTGAAAGCCAATGTGAAACATAAATGCAACTGTCATGTCTTTATTATATAGAATCTGAAATTTACTTGTTTGGTGAAGTACTTAACATTCTTTGCTGGACAAAATGTTAACAATCTTGCCAAATTATAAACACCGAGATTGGATAAGTGAACCCATGTCAGATATAATGGTATTTATGTGATTTGCATGTCACTCAGAGTAGCCTTAGATTTTATGGCAATATACAAATCAATCACTCGATCAATACAACAAACAAACAAATGGTGCTGTAACTGTGTAGTGGAGCTAGTCTATAAATTCAGGATTCCACTGTACATGTGATGCTTCACACTCAACTTAACTATTTTTTTGGATGGGCTGGCAAACATTTAGAACATGTTGAAGTGTACAACATATTCATCAGGAGCAGTGATATTTTAGAATTAAAATTGGCATGCACATTGACCACTTGAAACACTTGCACTTGTTTTGAAAAATGGGGATAGGAAAGGTGGAAAGTAGATTATAGTGTGAAATCAGAAGTGTGGTCTGCTAAACATGATTTCTTTTTATCTCTATAACTGATTGAATGCAGCTGAGTTTGAGAGGTTGAACCATGTCCTTTTAAGTGTGACATGTATCACCAGTTTTAAAATTAACACAGCTGGAGGGCATGGAGGTGGAAACTACTTTAAATGCCTGTTAGAACAGAAAACTCAGTTAAATATGTGTGCGACCAAAATCTGGATCAAGACACCAGTAGAAAACAATAGATACTCAGAGCAACATTTACTGTTATCCACACAAAACATGCCTAAATCATTTTAAAGCCCTTAAGTAAGAGGATTTAATACCAACTCACTTCACTCAACAGCAGGAGTTAGTTCAGAAAGCAGTAGAGATTTGTGGTGTGTACACACACACACACACACACACACACACACACACACACACACACACACACACACACACACACACACACACACAAAGTGCCACACCAGGGATCTTGGAAGCACGCAACATAAATCTTTACAACTCAAGTAATAAAGCCAACCATCCTTACATAGAGCAACAACCTGGGAAATGTGGTTGTTTTGGAAAGTGCACCAAGTGTGAAACAAACTGTCGAAAAATGGGGCCAAGACTGTAGGTTCTGGAATAACAGCATGGGACTACTTTTTTTGCTCTGAATCCCCAGGCAAAGGTGTGTGAGAAATGGACCGGGGGTGGGGGGTAAGGCAATGAGTATGCATTTCTCCTGCTGGACTTGTTTCTATGCCTTTTGCAGTGGCAAAACTAGGCAGGGTGAAGGGGGTCATTTGCCCCCGAGCACAACAATCTAGGGGTGCCAGATTGATGTTTTATGGCACAAGTTCCTTACTGAAGCAGGCAGCCTTCGTTGGAAGAAGAAGGGGGAGGAGAAAAGAGACAGGCCTCCACAACTGCTGCTGCTGCATCTGGGACAGAGGGATGGGCGAGCGAGCAACATCTGGGGGTGCCAAATTGACACCAGCTCATGTCTCCCACTCTCTTGCATGAGAAACAGAAAAAGAAACTGCCCTGTGAGCTGTTTAATTCCCCAAGGAGGCTGAAGGGTCAGGTGCCCTCTTTCCTTCCCCATTTCCTCCACTCACCCTACTAGGGGCTAACATTCCATCCATTCACACACACAAAAGCACGTGCACACAGGCAGAGGTACACAAACACCTTGCATTCACTTCTCTCACTTGCCCCACCTCCCTCCTTTGCACGCACACACATGCATGCACACACACACACACACACACACACACACACACACACACACACACACACACACACAAAATGCAACTCATCTGGTGCTTCCTCCTTCTTGCCTGCCTGAAGGGCATTTTGCCTGGGCTCAGCTTGGCTCAGGCATTCTCTCCCTTGGTGTCCATCCCTAGCGGGCAGACAAGGCTGGCTGGGTGGAGGGTTGCGAATGGGGGGTGGGCAAGAAAGAGGAGCAAGAGAGAGCTGTAGTGTGGCAGTGGTGGCGGCTGGTGAGGATTAGGGGTAAAAGAGGCAGGAGGGAAGAAAGGAAAGGACCCATGGGCCCCGGGAGTAGCGGTGGTAGCAGGTTCTCTTCCCATTGCTGCTCTTGGACTCCTGAGACTGGGGGGGTCGGTGCTCCATTTTTTAATCATTATTTTTTTGTTATTTTGGGGTGGGGGTTAAAATCCCCAGTGGGGGCTTTTTGAGATGCTATTTATTTTAGAGCACCAACCCGGCCACCCGGGTTTCAAGCACGCACCACACGGTCCCCGGGGACGGGTTGGTGCTTGTTTTTTTAATGTTTTTTTTATTTTTCATTTTAGAGGGCTGACCTGGCCATCACTGGGGCTGGGTTGGCACTCCTTTTTATTTTTTTTATTTTTTTCAAGCACCCACTGCGTAGCCTCAGGGGCCAGATCAGCACTTGTTTTATTTATTTTATTTTTTTTCATTTTGAGGGCCAACCCGGCCAACCCTGGGGCCGGGTTGGCCCTCCTTTTTTATTTTATTTTATTTTGTTTTGTTTTGTTTTGTTTTGTTTTGTTTTGTTTTTACTCCCTACTATGTGGCCCACACTACAGCTGTAGCGTGGGCCGGTCAGATTTTTTTTTCAAGCACTGACTGCACTGCCCCTGGAGCCTGGTCAGCACTGGGGTTTTTTTATGTTTTATATTTTCATTTTAGGGTGTCGACCCGGCCACCCCTGGGACTGGGTCAACGCTCCTTTTTATTTTACTTTACTTTATTTTTATTTTTATTTTTATTTTTATTTTATTTTTACTGCCAAACACGTGCCCCATGTTACAGCTGTAGTGCGGGCCAGTCAGCTTCTTTCCCCCTGGCACCCCCTACGTGCAGCCAGGAGGACCGGAAAAGGAAGAGGGCCACTCCAGGACCCAGGTAGGAGACACCGGCAAACGAAATGAAGCGAAACAAAATGGAAATTTTTGTTTCATTTTGTTTTGTTTCTCTTAGAGGGGGCAGTTCATTATTCATTTCATTACATAACAAGATGAATAACGAATAACGAAATGAACCAAAAGTTGATTTCTGGCCTATCTCTACTCACACAAAAAAAATATTAATCCACAGTGACTACCACACTGTGTGATTTTTCTCTCTCTACATAAATAGGAAGTAGAGTAAGAAATCACATCAGAGTTTCTTGCTCTCTGCTTTTTTTGTCCCCTTCAACCCATATTTTCACTCACATATCCATACTTTTCTGGTTCCTGGATCTAGCTGTTGCCAGAGATTTCCCTCAACCACCTAACAGCACAATGATGAAAAAACAGATCCAAGTCTCAACTTCTCATGAGAAGAGTTGGCTACTGTAGTTAACTGATTTGCTCTAATAATCACTAAGAATTTGTTGCTTTTCTGGGAGACCCAAGATGCAGTGCATCTCAGAGCATACAGGTAACACGAGAAGAATGCAAAGGAGCACCACTCTGCTGTCACCCTTGCATCAGATATGAAACTCGTTCGTTCTAAGTTACTCAATGGACAGAAGTATGTCATTTCAAAAAGGTTAGCCGACGTGCACCCTACTAACATCTCTGTAGTGCTTGGCTTCAGTGAAAGGTTTTCCCATATGCCACTACCCAAACAAATTATCTTCAAGCATGTTTGGCGCATCTTTTCCATATAACAACCATAAATATTTTACCATGTCACGTTTAATTTTGAGCCTCCTGTTTCATTCAATTTTTCATGCACAAATGCAATTTAATACTCCAGGCGTGAATTTAAATATTTAAAAACCCAAACAACAAAAATCCAGGTTCCATACAGCTAAAATCTGATAGCAATGCTCACATTCTGTGGAAGAAAACCTCCACAATGGGACTGATGTAAAATCTCCTCTATTTTGAAGTAGCAAGTAAAGGCATTCAGTAGGTATCCTTGGAATTATGGAAGGAAATCTTCTTTCTCATTGCCACATCAAAGTTAACTAGAAGAGGTGACCTCTTTTGTTTCCTTTTCTTATCCCTAATACCACCACTTTATATCTGATGTAAGCAATTAAGGGAAACTGTTCCACTATATCTAGTTTCACTTATTCCTTCAGATTTTATTAGTAGCAGTGGGTTTCAATGGTTCAATGATGTCTTTTCTCCATATCCTGCCACACTTTCAACGTAAGACTAACCTTTTCTGATAACCCAGGACACAGCTAAATACTTCCTATCGGATAGTGTCTCCTGATGATCCAGCAATCAAATTCCATGTTTCTGCTTAGCTCAGTATTCCCTACTAATGTATACATTTGGACTTCTTTCAGCACATAAAATGTCCCTGCATAAATTCTCTTTCAGATTTAACCTTACATAGAGAAAGCCCACATCTGGATTTTGGTCAGCATCTATCCAGAAGATAGGTGCAAGGACCATTGGTCCTACATATAAGGAGACAGATTTGATTTAAAGACTCAGTAACATTTTGTAAGCCTAGGAGAAGTTCACTATTTTAAAAGTTTGTGGGGTTGTTTTCCTTGGAGATTCTCAAGGAGAAACAAGTGTCACTTGGCCTATTAGAGTTTGCCTTATTGGATTATCCTTTAGGCAACTTTTGTCATGATTGTATCTCAGGATAAATAATCTTTAGAACATTATTGTATACCCATTCTAACCCTTCCCATTCTGTCCTCCTATATGTAGTTTGACCCTGTCCCAATATATGTAGTTCAACCCTTATCCGCATAGATGACTGACTAGGTCCCTTCCCATTCTCTCTCTCTCCATCGTGTACAGCTCTGGAAAAATTATTCATCCTGAAATGCAATCAGGACCTGCAGCTTAAAATCAAACTTCTCTAAAGGACAATCCAATAAGGCCAAATCCACTTGACCAGGTGACGCTTTGTAAGTTAGCTGAGCTTTGCAAAGCCAATGAAAAAAACAGGTGACACTTTGTAAGTTAGCTGAGCTTTGCAAAGCCAAAGGGGGGGGAGGTCTGGCACAATTTTATTTCTTGGAGCAGTGGCCTTATTCTTTTTAAATATTTTTCCCTATAGAAAATGCACTTTTAAAGGCTACAAGGATAAAGGAAGCAAAAGCAGATGTTGAACAAAGAAGAAATGGGTTTTATTTATCCTGTTTTCTACCCCTTACCAAAAGGGTTGGAGCTTCACTGTAGCTTGAGGTGTACAAAACTGGCAAACAGCAGTTGGCAGGCAGTTGTACAACACTCAGCAATTTGGAATGCTGCAGCCTAATGAGAGAATTTATTTCCAAATTCCTTGAGCTGTTTAGCCTCTACTAATAGCAGTTTTCCCAAGAGAAACCGAGAAATATTTGTTGGTTCAAAATTGACAAATTTATTTATACAGAGATGTTGGCCTTCCACATCAATTAATCAGGATTTCATTAATCTGAATTTCATATAATGTGCATTCATTGAGAAGGGATCACCAGGGTAGAAGCTGGCCCCCAGTTTCCATGACAATGAAGAAAGGCTGTTCTGTGTACCACATCCTTCCTTAGAATATTTTTCTACCAGTCCAGAGCTGCATTCATCTGGAATGTACTGGCTTAGTTGTTACTAGAGATGGGCACAAACTGGGAAAACAGCTGTTCATGTTGATTTGTGGTTTGTTGAACCACGGACCACAATCTTTCTTGAACTTCCCAATGAAACAGTTTCATGGTTTGTGCAACATGGGACTTCTGGAAGTGGTAAAATGCACACACACACACACACACACACACACACACACACACACACACACACACACACACACACACACACACACACACACACACACACACACACACACGAAGCATGAATTAGAGATGGCAAATTTTAGTGAGTCTTCAGCTGACTCTCCTCCCCATCCCCTCCAAATTTGGCCAAGAGTGGATTAGACAACTGCTAAAGAGCATTTTCCGATGTGAGGAGGGTGACTGCTTTGCAGGACTGTAACTCAGACATTCCAAATCGAATTGTCACCAAGTTTGGAATAGTTTGACATTTTGTTTCATTTTGGGCAAGCAAAGCACCCTGAAACAATTTACAAAGTGGCCTCCATTAGGGTTTTACTTCATGGTTTACTTTGTGCCCATCTCTCAATTGCCAATCACTGGATATGATTCCAACCCATTCAATGAATGCCCACTTTAAATCAAAATCCTGGGGAGACTTGAAGAGCCTTAGGAACGTGGAAGGCAAAGAGGGAGAGTCTGCTTACTCAGTTGTCATCCTCTCAGACAAAAATCACTTCTCCAAAGTTGCTCTAGTCTATAGCCACTCATTCCTACAGGCAGCCCTTTCAAAAATTGACAATAAGGTCAAACTCTACATTATAAACAGCCCATCATTAGAGGGAATTTGTTAAGTACTGAAATATCTGATTGTCACTGTAATCAGATACTTTCTCAATGTTTATAAATTAGCTTGTTTTGTTTTGTGATTGTTTATTGGGAGCTAAGCACAAGTCACGTTTGCAAATCTGATTTCTCAGACTGGAAGGTCTACTTAAACCATGGTTCAGGTAGACAAATGCAACATCGAGTTCTAATGACACATTATCAGTGAAGTACAGCTTGATGGTAACAGGTGCACATGCATAGAAATGTACGTGCATGAACATTAAGGCACAAAGTGGAATACACGCTGTCATTTCACACACACTGCAGCTCTCGCATAATTTGCACAAGCATAGGGGAAATGGCACAACCACCACAGCAGATCTCAGACCATTTTTTATTTTATTTATTTATTTTAGAGTATTTTTACCCCGCCTTTCTCCTTGGAAAAGGACCCAAGGCAGCTTACAGTAATCAGGGACAATATACAGTCCAATACAATTAAGACATGATAATATACAGCCCTTAAGAATTAAGACATGTTCAAGTATTTGAGAACAAGGAATTGAGGGACATCTTACAGCATTAATAGACAACATTACAGTAGAATGTGTGCTGCAATTGCTCATGCCATCCCTCATTGTACATGAGATGAGTGGCTTTGGGCGTGTGGTTTAGAATCCAGGGAGGGAGTCACAGACACTAATTAAAGAGCCCCTCCTTGGATTCCTGGTTGCTTGCAAAGCCATCCAGTTTGTGCACAACAAGGAACTGCAGGCGGCATCATGGCAGGGACTTTAAACAGTGGCAGTTTGCCAGGCAGTAGCTTCATTTTCTTTATGCCAGGATAAACTCACAAGATTTCGGCCACTGAGATGTATTTTGAACTGCTGACAACATACAATGAACGAACCCTGCATGTTATGCCCCCCTCCGCCGCGTGTCTCTTGAACCATCTTGGCATCAATCTGCTCATAAAAACTGCTGCATGATAGATAGACACAGCATCCACATTGCACAGAGGCAACAATATGTCATGTGTTGTTTGTTTGTGTGTGTTGCATCGTTACAGTCGTGACTGACCCTTCATGGCTCCATGTCTATGGAGTTTTCCTGGCATGAATACTGGAGTTGCTTGCCAGTTCCTACTCCAGGAGCTTACAGTACCTGGTATTTCCTGGTGGTCTCCCATCCAAGTACTAACCAGGGCTGACCCTGCATAGCTTCCGAAATCAGGTGAGATCAGATGTGCTTAGGGCATCTAGGCAGCTCACAGTGTGTCATAGCGGATGACAAACTGATCCTTGGTATATGAACTGGGGTGCTAGCTAAAAGCATACCCCTACTTTTATTGATGAAGTGTTGGACTGTAGGCGATGGCAGAAGGCCAAATGAGCCCAAAGTATATTATAGCTTTAAGCCTTAAGGTTTCAGAAACAAACAATACATTACTGGTACATATCAACAGAATGAGATCTTATTTAATTGTTGAAAATATTTGCCTCCTGCAATTTGCAAGTTGCAAATTAGCTGACGTTTTTTGTAATTGGTCACCTGGAGATCAGCAGAGGCTTTATTTACAGGTATGAATGCTCAGTCAGGGTGCAAATACATAGGGAGGGAAATGCGAATTAACTCACATTCACTTGCTGTGAAGTAGCATTAGGGGATTTGGTTCTCTTTGATTTAAGCGGCCACACAGGCAAAGGGTGAAAATCCTGTTTAATTGCAGTTCCTGTTGATGTGCCTATAGGTGGCACCATCCACAGGAATTGCCTTAAGAAGGCTTTCCTTCCTTATTTCACTCACTTTCTCATCTTGTCACTCATAGAGCTTGCTACATTATAACAAGTATATAAAATAAACAGGAGATCTGCTGGAGGAGACCCTATTAAACAAAGATGTGCCTTGGGAGAGAGGCATTGTGGAGAGAGGTGAGTGCGGGCACTGTGTGTGTATGTCTGATCCTAACTTGTGAGGCAGAAGAGGAGAAGGAAGGCGCTTTGCCAAAGCATTGCTTTGTGTATGTTTTTTTTTACTCAATTGGTCTTTCTTTCTTCATCTTCATCTTCATCTGTTCATCTACCAAGCCTCGGAGGAGGTGGGTGGTGGTGGTTGGGGACTCCTTGCTTAGAGGAACAGAAGCGGTCATCTGCAGGCCAGACAAAATGAACAGGAAGGTCTGCTGTCTTCCTGGAGCTAAGATTCAGGATGTAACTGACAGACTGACGAGACTCATCAAGCCCTCTGATTCTAACCCCTTTCTCTTCGTCCATGTAGGAACTAATGATACTTCCAAACGCAGCTTTCAGGATATCGCAGAAGCGTACAAAGAAATGGGTAGGAAGCTGAAGGACCTGGGTGGGCAGGTGGTGATCTCATCTCTCCTCCCTGTAGAAGGACGTGGCCCACGAAGGCAAAGAACAATAGTGGAAGTGAACAATTGGCTTCGGAGATGGTGCCAGCAGGAACGATTCGGATTCTTGGACGATGGTTTGTTTTTTTATTCAGATGGGATATTGGGCCAAGATGGGGTGCACCTCACCAATGCTGGTAGGAATCTTTTTGCCAAGAGGATTGCAGATTTAATAAGGAGAGCTTTAAACTGAGTTTGCAGGGGGAGGGAAGAAAATTCTCTTAACAGTAGAGATCCAGAAGGGGTTGTGGAGACTAGCCCAAATGTTGCAATAGGAGCAGGACAAGAAGTAGTGCAGACCATCAGTGCGAGGAAAAACAGGTTAAGCAAAGGACATGTAAGAAGCACACACAGCCTCAAATGTCTCTACACCAATGCACAGAGCATGGGGAACAAACAAGAGGAGCTGGAACTCCTAATACAGCAAAATAAACATGACATAATTGGCATCACTGAAACATGGTGGGATGAGACGTATGATTGGAATGTAGTCATTGGAGGGTATAACCTGTTTCAAAGGAATAGGACAAGTAAGAAAGGAGGAGGTGTAGCTTTAAATATTAAGGACATTTATACTGCTGAAGAAATACAAGATAAACAGCAGAGGAACCATGTTTAGAGTATTTGGGTGAAAATCAGGGGTGAAAAAACCAGGAGGGATGTCACTGTGGGGGTATATTATATATTATGTATATTATGGTAACATCCCGTATTGATTACTGCAATGCGCTTTACGTGGGGCTCCCTTTGAAGACGGTCCGGCGATTGCAACTGGTTCAGAATCGTGCGGCACGGCTGGTAAGTGGTGGGGCCACCAGGGATCACATCACGCCGATTCTGCGTAACCTTCATTGGTTACCAGTTGCTGCCCGAGCTGAATTCAAAGTGCTTGTTCTGACATACAAAGCCCTAAACGACTTAGGACCTAGATACCTGAAGGATCGCCTCCTTCCATACGAACCTACCCGGCAATTAAGATCTAGCCAGGGGGCCCTTTTGAAAGAGCCATCCCTCAAGGAGGTGAGAGGGATGGCCTGTAGACACAGGGCCTTCTCGGCAGCTGCTCCCAAGCTATGGAATGCCCTCCCGATCGAGATCCGCCTGGCGCCAACACTGATTACATTCCGGCGCCAGGTAAAAACCTTCTTGTTCCAGAAGGTTTTTAATTGATATAATATAGATTGTGGGTCCGCTGATGACAATTTTAGAATAATGATTTTAGTGTAAGGTTTTTATTGATGATTTATTGATATTTTACTCTTAACTATTTTAAATTGTTTTATTCTTTGGATTGTAAGCCGCCCAGAGACCTTTGGGTAGTGGGCGGCATATAAGTTAAATAAATAAATAAATAAATAAATATTATAGACCCCCCCAAGCCAGTCGGAGGAGTGGGATGATGCCTTCTTTGAGCAGATGGCCACACAGTCAAAAGAGGGAGATGTAGTACTAATGGGCGATTTTAACTATCCTGATATATGCTGTCAATCCAACTCAGCTAAGAATGCAAGGTCTAACAAATTCCTTACTGCCCTTGCAGACAATTTCATGGCCCAGAAGGTAGAGGAGGCAACAAGAGGCAAAACCATTTTAGATCTGGTCATATCCAATAAGGAGGACCTCGTAAATGGGGTCGAAGTGGTGGGATCATTAGGTAAAAGTGACCATGCCCTCTTGCAATTTGTTATACAGTTGGAAGGTGAAGTTAAGCATAGTCAGACAAGAATCCTGGACTTTAAGAAAGCCAATTTTTGTAAACTTAGGGAATTATTGGCTGTGATTCCATGGACCGACACACTGAAAGAGAAGGGAGTCCAAGATGGATGGGAGTTCCTTAAAAGCGAGATATTAAAGGCACAATTTAAAACTGTTCCAACAAGAAGAAAAAATGGGAGAGGTCTAAAGAAACCACAGTGGTTTACTAAAGAACTTTCAACTCCACTAACTATAAAGAAAAACAAGTACAAGGAATGGAAAAATGGGAAATGCACCAAAGAGAAATATAAGCAAACAGCTAATATATGCAGGGGGATGGTAAAAAAAGCTAAAGCGCAAAATGAACTTAGACTTGCCAGAGACATTAAAGATAATAAAAGGGGTTTCTTTAGTTAAGTCTGCAGCAAAAGGAAAAATAAGAAAATGATAGGCTCTCTGCGTGGTGATAATAACCAGTTACTAACAGGAGACAAGGAAAAGGCAGAACTATTCAACGCCTTCTTTGCCTCTGTTTTCTCCAAAAAGGAAGAAAGAGATCCACTGGGACAAAGACTAGATGAGGTAGGATGGGAATTACAACATAGAATAGGTAGAGAGCTGGTACAGGAACACCTGGAAACATTAAATGAATTTAAGTCTCCTGGGCCAGATGAATTACACCCAATGATATTAAAAGAACTGGCAGAAGTAATTTCAGAACCATTGGCAATAATATTTGAGAAGTCCTGGAGAACAGGGGAAGTCCCCATCGACTGGAGGAGGGCTAATGTTGTCCCCATCTTCAAAAAAGGGGGGGAAAAGAGGACCCAAATAATTATTGCCCAGTCAGCTTGACTTCAATTCCTGGAAAGATCCTAGAGCAGATTATTAAACAGGCAGTCTGCAAATATTTAACAAGCAATGCTGTCATTACAAGAAGCAACACGGGTTTCTTAAAAACAAGTCATGCCAGACTAATTTGATCTCTTTCTTTGATAGAATTACAAGCCTAGTGGATGAGGGGAATGCTGTGGATATTGTTTATCTGGACTTTAGTAAGGCCTTTGATAAGGTTCCCCATGGTATTCTTGCTAAGAAGTTAGTAGAAAGTGGGATAGATAGTGCTACTGTTAGGTGGATTTGTAATTGGTTGCCTAATCGCACCCAAAGGGTGACCATAAATGACCTCTCTTCAGCTTGGAGAGACGTGACCAGTGGGGTGCCCCAGGGTTCTGTTCTGGGTCCAGTGCTGTTCAATATCTTTATTAATGACTTGGAGGAAGGAATAGAGAGTATGCTAATTAAATTTGCAGATGATACCAAATTGGGAGGGGCTGCTAATTCCCTAGAGGATAGGATGAAAATCCAAAAAGACCTTGACAGACTAGAGTGCTGGGCCAAAGCTAACGAAATGGATTTCAACAGAGGGAAATGTAGGGTACTACATTTAGGTAAAAGAAATGAATTGCACAAATATATGATGGGGGGGTACTTGGCTGGAGGATAGTACCTGTGAAAGGGATCTGGGAGTCTTGGTGGACCACAAATTGACCATGAGTCAGCAGTGTGATGCGGCGGCCAGGAAAGCCAATGTGATTCTTGATTGTATCAACAGAACCATAGTGTCTAGATCAAGGGAAGTGATAGTACCACTCTATTCTGCTCTTGTCAGACCCCACCTGGTGTACTGTGTCCAGTTCTGTGTGCCTCAATTTAAAAAGGATGTTGACAACCTCGAGCGGGTGCAAAGGAGGGCTACCAGGATGGTTGAGGGTCTGGAGGAAATGTCTTATGAGGAACGGCTTAGGGAACTGGGAATGTTTAGCCTTTCAAAAAGAAGGCTGAGGGGGGATATGATAGCTATGTTTAAATATTTGAAAGGATGCCATATTGAAGAGGGAACAGGTTTGTTTTCCATGGCTTCAGAGACTAGGACTCGGGGCAACGGTTTCAAAACTACAGGAAAAGAGATTCCATTTGAACATTAGGAAGAACTTCATGACAGTTAGAGCTATTCGGCAGTGGAATATGCTGCCGCGGAGGGTGGTTGAGTCTCCTTCTTTGGAGGTTTTTAAGCAGAGGCTGGATGGCCATCTGTCGGAAATATTGTGATGGGGGTTCCTGCATGGCAGGGGGTTGGACTAGATGGCCCTTGAGGTCTCTTCCAACTCTATGATTCTATTATTCTATAAACAAAAGGATTCATTTTTTTTCACCAGGTCTCTGGTGAAGGGGGGGGGAAGCGAGGATAGGAAATGTGAGGCTCTGAACTGATCTGCATTTTCCATTTCTCAGAGACCACCTGGTAGTGGAGCAGTTAAAGAAATATTGTAAATAAATAAATAAATAAATAAATAAATAAATAAATAAATAAATAAATAAATAAATGGGAAGATGCAAATCAGATGATCCCATCCCCATAATATTTCCCACATTCCCACCCACCCATGTGGTCAGTCACTCACAAATAATCACCTCTCTGGAACACAAAAGAATCTGAGATTCTAATGAATGACTTATTTGCTGTAAAATGTAATTTGAACCTGACTTTTGCTTTCCTCCTGGTGTCTGGTTGGGCCCTTTCCTTCTCTTAGTACAGGCCTTGAAGGCAATGTAATAAGGGTACCCAAGGCAGTGAGAGGGAGTGGGCTGTAAGATAATCTGGTCATTCCCCTCCCTAATGAAGGGAATCACTCGCACGAAAGGTGCCTTTTAAGCTCATGTTGCAGCAGTTTGTACAACTGAACAGCCAAGGCCCTTTTATAATTTAACCATCATGGTTCAGCTAGATTTGTCCTGGGTCAGTGACCACAACATGCATTGATCTGATGCACTGACATTCCTCCCTCCCTCCCTCCTTTCGTTTCTTTGATTTCTATTTTACCCTTCAGTGAATAAATTTGCAATGCAATGACCATTATTAGAATCAAAATAATAAAATGTTTCAAAAGGTGTAAAACACAGTAAATAGTACTAAATGCTAAAAAAGCAAACACTAAGATTAAAACCAATAATTTATTAGAGGCGATAATTATTAATTGTCTTCATGATTATCTTATTCAAAATAATAATAGAGGTTTCCTCCTGTAAAGCTGGTGCACACCAGTTGAGTGTCATTCAAGAGAGCATTCTGCAACTCGGATCTGCATGTTGCTTGTCTCTGAATGCTACCTCTCTTGTGCCTGATGACATCCAAACCCAGATCAAAGCCTCTGATGTACAGTAGACCTCCATTTCATTTTTGGAGCCCATCTGACCAGGTAGTCCTAGGCAAAGAGTTGCACACACACGCACACACACACACACACACACACACACACACACACACACACACACACACACACACACACACACACACACACAGTCCTTGACCTTACCATGTTAAGCAGCAGAACCTAAAAGGATGTTTTACTCATGGTCACTGAAAGTGAGCTGTGAGGCACCCCTATGAGATCCCACACTGTTACCAAGAAGAATTCCTAACTGCATGGAGCATGTTAGTTGCATTTGCTCTTCAGACCCTTTTCTTCATCATGAGTTCAGAGATTAAGGGGATTCAGCCCCTGTGCTAAGGGAAGATAAGGAGCCAACAAGCCACCAGGAGAGAAGCAAACATCAGGATCAAATTACATATTACAGAAATGAATCCATTATAACCTGAAAGTCTTTAGTGTTCCAGAGGGGTGATTCAGGCAAACCTTTGAGAGATCAGGACTATACAAGACGTTGGGAACAGGGAGCTGTGAGTCACATGTCCTTCTCTTTATACGCTGTGCGTCCTCATGCAGTTAGGGGGACTCGTGGACAGTGTGCTTAGTGTGCTGATGCCTGCCCATGTCATCAAGCACTGAACAATCAAGGGATATCCATGCATGCTAAGAACCTTCCATCAGATACTATAAAATGCATCTTGCTTTTTAAATTTTTCTGTATCCCTAATATTTTTATTTCATAGCTCAGGTATTCATTCATCAGCCTTCTTGCACTTAAAAGATCAGCCTTAATTAGTGTTCTCCCATCACCAGTGTTTCTTCCAACAGAACTTTAATTTGGCGCATGGACGTCCAATCCAAAAGCAGTACACAACTCTGTGACTTCTCTGAAGTAGTTGGGTAGCTTTCATTGGAATTCAATTCATTTTTTACTCCTCCGAGTTTGATTAAAGGTGCTTTTCTGCTGAGTTCTCCATTGCATGCAGCTTGTAATGAGCACTAAAGAAAAATAATGGAATGGCAGACATTTTTATGCAGGATAATAAGAAGAGGGTATGATGCATAAATATACCTTGTTATTTGGATGCAACAAGCAGTCAAGCAACACTGCCAGCAATGAACAGACACAGCCAAGATAGAGGAGTAAGGAACATCTCACACAAGAAAGTTATGCCTGTAATTTCAACATCATAAACATTATCAACATGTGATGTCAACTCTGTTCTGACTTACGACAACCCTTTCCAGGTTTTTTGAGGTAGAGAGTACACAGAAGTGGTTTAACATTCCGTTCTCTGGGGTGCCCTGGGACTATGCAGCTTGCCCAATGCCCCACAGGTTGGCTCTACTTGCAGGAGACACAGTGGGGAGGCAAACTCCCAGTCTGTGGCTCTGCAACCAGATACTTAAACCACTGAGCTAATCCAACCTTCTGTCTTCTAATTCGCATGGTATTAAAAAACCATCATCATTTTGATCGGGACTCATCAGTTAGGTGTTCTGGGTCCTAAAATTTTCACTTTGAAAATGTAGAGGCAGTGAAAAACCAACCTTTGTAACAATGACATCTACAATAGAAGAAAAACCATGTCATTCGACATCTACTTGAAAGTGTTAGTAGAGCCGGTTTCAGGGGATGAGAAGAATAAAATCATCAAATCACAGAAGACATGAAACGCTGGGTGGGAACATCTGGGTCATTGAGTCCAACCCAATACAAAAGCAGGAAACACACAACTAAATAATTCCTGACAGCTTTTTTTTTAAACCCACCACTACCCAAGGCAGTCCATTTGACTGTTGAACAGTTCTAACTGTCAAAAAGTTCTTCTTAATATTGAAGCGAAATCTCCTTTCCTCACCATTTGACTCCATTGCTTCAGGGCCTAGTATCCTCTGGAACTATAGAAGGCTAGTTTTCTATGTGACAGCCTTCCATGGGGCCAGAACTGGACACAATATTCCAGGTGAGGTCTGCACAGTAGAATAGCACTTTTTCTTCCCTTGATCTAGACATACTTCTTTTGCAGTATCATTGGTGGAATGGGAGCGCAAAATGGAAGATGGGAGAGAGATCAGTGTGACATGTTTTGAAATTTAAATTAGGCTTGGCAAAAGACTGAAGGAGAGATAAAAAAGAAACTGTGTATCCATTTCACAGGTCTCTCCTTGAATCAGGGGTTGCCTGGTCTTATGCACAGCCTGGTCTTCTTCCTCAAAAGGACCCAAGGAAGCTTACGTCATAAAACAGTATATAAAAACTATAAACAGAAGGTATACAAATATTAAAAAATAATTAGACAAGAATTATATTAAAATAATAGCTAAAATCAAAAAAAGACAGTGGAAGCTGTCCGGTCCCTCGACCAGTGTCTGGAGGCGGTTATGGCTTGGACCAAGGCCAACAGGCTCAGACTCAACCCTGAGAAGACCGAGGTGATGTTCTTCGGGAGTTCCCCGTCTGGGTATGGAGGCCCTCTCCCCAGTCTGGAGGGTGTTTCCCTCCAGCTGGCGGAGAGGGTTCGGAATCTGGGCGTGATCCTGGACCCGGCTTTGTCCCTGGATGCTCAGGTGGCGGCCGTGGCCAGGACCGCATTTTTTCATCTTCGCCAGATCGCCCAGATTCGCCCCTACCTAGACGGGGACTCCCTGAGAACAGTGGTCCAGGCGCTGGTGATCTCGAGGCTGGACTACTGTAATGCTCTCTACATGGGGTTGCCCTTGACTCTCCTCCGGCGATTGCAACGGGTGCAAAATGCAGCGGCCAGACTGGTGGCGGGTGCGTGACGCTATGACCGCATCACCCCGGTTCTGGCCCGGCTGCATTGGCTACCCGTTGCCTCCCGGATCAGATTCAAGGTCTTGGTTTTAGCTTATAAAGCCCTCCATGGCTTGGGCCCGGATTACCTGGCGGAGCGGATCGCCCAGCGGTCAACATCGGCCCGACCGGTTCGGCAGTCGCGGGCGCACTCGCTGCAGGTTCGATCCCTCCGAGAAGCCAGGCGGTCCCGTACCCGGAACCGGGCTTTCTTGGTGGCTGCTCCAACCTTATGGAACAGCCTCCCCAGCGAAGTGCGCTCTGCAGAGTCCCTGCTGGCCTTTCGTAAAGCGGTGAAGACCATTCTATTCCGCGAGGCATTTGGTGACCTAGCTTAGCCTTTTTTTTTTCCTTCCGCCGTCAATACCTAGGTCGAATTTTTGACATAGCAGTGGTGAGGTCTGAATTAAAGGGTGCGCCCCTGCTGCTGTTCTTTTTAAATATGCTTTTTATTAATATATGTTGATTTGCTGATTATGTCCCCTTATTGTGTTGTAGTGTACCTACTATGTGTATTTCCTGATTTGTTCTGCTATGTTCGCCGCCCAGAGTTCCCGTTGGGAAGATGGGCGGGATATAAATTCAATAATAAATAAATAAATAAATAAAATAAATATTAAAAACATTTAAAACAAGAGAGCACAAAAGTCCGTTTAAAACTCTTCTCAGACTCCCCACTCACTAAGAAAAAGACTGCCTGTGGGGAACAGTTTTTTCCCCTGGGGAAAAATAGTAAAGATGGGGCTAGTCCATTTTCCCATGATAAGGATTTCCCGAGTCTGGGAGCAGTGACAGAGTAGGCCCACTCCCATGTCCCCACCAAGTATACCTGTGAGGGCAGTGGGACCAACAGAAAGGTCTCCCTTGATTATCTTCAAGCCCATGCAGCCTCACAGAGGGAGATGCAGTGTTTTAGATATCTTGGACCCAAGCCATTTAGAGCTTTATTGGTTTAAAACCAGCACTTTGAATTGTGCCTGGAAACAGTTTGGCAGCCATTGGAGCTGCTGTAACAGGGCAGTTATATGTTCCCTGTAACCAACCCCAATTAGCAATATGGCTGCAACATTTAAGGCAGACCCATGTAGAGCCCATTACAGTAATCCAGCCAAGATATAACTAGGCCACATGGCCAAGTCATAGAAAAGGAGAAAATCTGATAGGGACCCTGTCTTTCCTGAAATAGGCAAGGACCTTTCTCTTCAGGCAAGCTTTCCCTGAATGATAGACTTCCTATTATGTGACTTTTATATGAATCTATCATACATGAACACTTAGTCTTCGTGTTTATAGACTTTGTGATTGCATTGACACTATGTTCTCAATGTTAGCTTCCCTTACTCATAACTAGAGATGGGCACGAAATGCCAAAATGGCATTTCTTGCTTGTTATTCGGGCCCTGGGGCCCACTTCGGGTTGTTTCCATTTTTTTGGGCCCCAGTGACCCACTCCATTTTTCGGGTGTCATTTTTCGGCATCCGGCAGGAAAGCGTTCCCGCGGCTGCGGGGAGCCCTCCCGGGGCTGGGCGCCGCAGGAGCCGATGGCAAGCCTGCCGGGAGAAATGTCCTGCAGCCATGGGAGCGCTCTCCTGGCCAGCTTGACAGCACCGGTGGTGCCCGGGAGAGCTGGGGGGAGATTTAAAAAGCCCACTCTTCCCCCACCCCATCAGGTGGGAGGAGAGAATGGGCTTTTTAAATCTTCTCCCCTCCTGAAGCTAACACCAAGCGGCTACTGGGCGCTGGCTCTGGGAGGGGGGAAGTGGGGGAGAGAGGATGGGCAGGGAAGATCCCTTTCAGACCTCCCCCTTCGCCCCTCTGCGTGCAGAGGGGAGAAGGGGGGACTCGACTTCCCTGCGAGGCTCAGCCGATCTCCTCCACCCCGGGTGACAGCTGCCCGGCTGCCACCCGGGGCAGAGGAGATCGAGCCATGGTCTTGCCTCCACGCACGGAGGCGAGACCGCGGCTGAGGCTCAACCGTTCTCCTCCGCCCCGGGTGACAGCTGCCCGGCCGTCACCCCGGGCAGAGGAGATTGGATGAATGAACCGAACATAACTGAACTATTTTTTCCGGTTCTGTTCGGTTTGTGCCCAAATGACTCTGGGCTCCGTTATTCATTCCGTAACGGAATGAATAACAGATAATGGAACGATTTTTTTTTTCATTTTGTGCCCATCTCTACTCATAACTTTACATGGAATTTTACTCTCTTTTTAACTGCTCATGTTCTCTAGTAGCTTTAATGTAATGTTGTCTTTTGATGTTGTAGGGTATTGTAGTTCTCAATACTTGAGTATGTCTTAATTGTACTGGACTGTATATTACAGTATTCCTCATTACTGTAAACTGCCTTGGGTCCTTTTCAAGGAGAAAGGTGGGATATAAATACCCCAAAATAAATAAATAAAATAAAGTCTGGGCCCTCATCTTCATCCACTTCCAGCTGGCAGCAAAGCTAACCAGCTACAACGGAAGGCATTTGTATGCATAATGTGTTTGTGTGATGCTAAGGCATCAAAAATTAAGGAGTGCATAAAGAGGGCTGAGAAGACTGCTAGGAGATGCATAGACTCAGTCCTTGGTGCCATTTGGAGCTTGAAGTAGAGCTCTAGTGTGGCTCTCACGAGCCTTCTTGTGGGTGGGCAGCCTCATAGCAGGACGTGAGCACAAAACAGCACAAGGACTGATGGTTAGGTTTCTACAAGCCATGGCAGGACCTGGAAAAACGCCACATGCCATATGTGGGAGAGACTGTATGGGATGAGATCTGTACTCGGAATGGTGGCAAGTGGTCTGGGACATGTTCTGTTGACTGCCCAGCCGTTGAATCCTTTATGCTGGCTCTGCGTTGGCACATTTCCTGGCTAGCTCCATTTTACCAAGAAGCCCTTCCCGTCTCCTCCTAAGCAGACTTTGCCAACACACCCATGCTATGCCATGAGTCTGTTTGCTTTTTGTCTCAGGTCCTGGCACTGAAGTCCCAGGGAATCACGCCATCAAATGCCTCCAACATTTTCAAAGATGAAGAGACTTCTGAGCAGTTTTTATGCATGCGTACACATACAGTACATCTACTTCTTTTTTAGTCTTTGTTCTGCTGATCCTCCTTCTTGTTCTCTGCCTGCCCTTACTGGAAGAGGCCAAGGTCCTCTTCTACACTTACCTGTACTGCCTCCCAGAGAAGGAAATTATGTTGAAATTCAAAAAGTGTCTGCCACCACCTTTAAACACAGAAACTGTGTTCAGTGATTCAGAATAGTGTTAACCTGAACAAGAGAAAAAAAGAGAGAAAGCTAACCCCATTATCCCCAGTCACAGTCACTCTCTCCATGCTGAAAGCAACCTGAAAAATCCAAGTTTTTACTGCATGCAGAGGCTGGCTTTAAAGCTGGCTTTCAGGGTTGTTCTTGATCTTTTAGATGAATGTTAGCTTTCAACATCAGTTGTTTTTTCTAAAACTGCCTTTTGATCTGTATTTAAATAATGTTTTATCTTTTTGTTGCTTTGCATTGCTTTGGGGACTGCTGAGCACAGAAAAACAATGAACAAACAACAACAGAACTCGGGGAGGGAGACATACTGCCAACCTCTGCAGATAGAAAAACTCTGGTAAAATATGATGACATTGTTTTCGCTCTTAGCTAGTTGGCTTTGCTGTTAATCTCTGCTAACATTCTAGCTGCCCTGTTTTGGACTAGCAGAATTTATGAACCCTCTTCAGTGGAAAACCTATAAAAACACATTACAATAAAGTATCAAATGATTTGGAATAAAATTATTTATTTTAATAAACCACAATTATGACTAGTCCCAATCAGAGGTACACTGTTTGATAACTATTTCAGCATATGATCCGGTAGTTTTCTATGGAGTGAGAGCCAAGCGTTCCTATTTCACTGGGTGAATGTGGCCTCTAAGGTTGCTATCTCACCTGGGGTTTGATTCTGATTTCTGAAGGTCCGGCTTTTCCTCTTCATCCCGTCACATGATTGAATATGTGGGATAGGAGTTCCTACGTCCAAAGCTGGGTTTTTTTTTTTATTTTAAAGTGCAGTTCAGCCCCCTTGGCCAGCAGATGGCGCTAGCATTTTTAAAAAACGGACCACTTGGCTGGGGGAAATTAAAACTTGTAGGACCCAATAGAGCTTCCTTTTACTCCAATGGTGCAGAGAAATTAAAAAAAACAGTGTTGATCAGCCTCAGGAACAGCCAGTCGGTGCTATGATAAAAAAAGAAAAAGAAACCCAGATCATCTGTGTGGTCCCACGGTGTCTGCTTCCTTAAAAGGTGGATTATCAAAGCGAGGCAAAAAATTCCCTACCTCTCCGGTAAGTCAAAACAACCTCGCTTAAAGGGGCATTACCGGGTTTTCTTTTCTTTTTTCCCCCAAAAAGTCCAGTGGCCGTGGGGATGGCATTTTTAGACACGGTTTATCTAGTAATTTAAACTGCTTTTAAAGGAATGTGGGACCGAGCCACTAGAGCAGTGATGATGAACCTATGGCACAGGTGGCAAAGGTGGCACTCAGAGCCCTTTCTGTGGGCACCCAACATCACCCCTTCATAGCCACCTGTATACAGGTTAAATTAATGTATTGGCACTTTGCAAAAAATTAGTGGGTTTTGAATTGCAGATTGGGCACTCAGTCTCTAAAAGGTTCGCCATCACTGCACTAGAGCATATTGATACTGTTTAGATGTACAGCTTGCAGAAACACACACAAAAAAAACATTAGTGGGTAAGAACACTGAGTGATAAGGCACAGTTTAGTTCCTATGATAATCAATGCATATTGGAGAGAATGGATTGTGTGCATCTTCCTCTATTATGCAGTAGACCTGATCAATACCCAGAGGCTGCAGGGAAAGCCAGTAAGCATAATCTCAGTCCTCATATTCAATGTCAATTTTTCAATGACTAGGAGCACTATCTTCCTAGGACATTGAAGGAGAGCAATCCCTGGGGTCCAGTGCAGTGCCCTGCATAGATTGTTGGATCAGGAGACAGGAGCCCTAGGTTCAAATTCCCTCTGGAGTATGAAAATTCATATATCACTTTTTGAAAAATCTCCCATATTTGGAACCCTATTCAGATTGCCATAAATTGGAAGTCACTTGATTATAGCAGGATAGTCAGTATGTTTGTGCATGGTTCCTTCACTGTGTTACAGATGCCAACATTGATTTGAAGTAAGGCCCTACAGAAAAGAGGGCAAGTAGGCAGGAAATTTGGGCTGTGGGGAACAGTACATATGGGGTTCAGCCTAAATCTCAGTGCTGATTCCTGTTCATTCAATAGGTCTATTGTAGTATATACAAAATGTTGAATTCAGGGATTTCTCTGGAAGTTGAGTCATGGCAACTGGACTTCTTTTTCTTGGAGAGATTGAAACATTTCACTGTTCACCCCAAAAGCTTCGGCAGCCTGAGGAAAGCAAGTTGAGAGTCCTCCATTTTATCATTCACTTTGAGCTCTTGTCACCGTAGTCTGAAATAGACCCATAAGATGAACAATGGCCCTGAAAAGGCTCGTTACGTAATCTCAATATCCTTAAGGTGAACAATGGCCTAAAGTGCTGAAACCCATAAAACATGGGTCGTTAGCTATGGCCTTGGTGGTGAAGGCTTTTTGATTTGTCTGGGTACTTTGGAAAGCACACCCTGATAAGTAGCAGATAGACTATGCCTGAGGCCGCCACCTCTGTTGAGGGAGGGGTTTTCAACACTCACATGAAAAGCTTCCCTGACCCCTCTCTCAAACCACCTATCTTCTCTGTCTTATATGTGTACATCCTCATCTTTGTCCTTCAAGTGGAGGTATACTGCTGGCTCTGGTCCTGATCTGTTACTCCTCCTGTGTTGGGCCATCCTTCTGTTTAGTTTCTCCAATGTAGAGGTCTGAACACTCCTCACTGCATTGGACCACATATACCATATTGCTCCTTTTGAATTTTAGTATCGGATCCTTTGGTTGGATGAGTTTCTACCTTAGTGTGTTTGTGGGTTTGAAATAAACAGGGATGTGATGTTTGCTAAAAATCCTTTTTAAGCTTTTCAGACACTCCAGCCATGCAGGGAATGACCAGGTTATTCCATCAGGTCTGAGGCTCAGGCTGATCCCTTGTTCTTGTGGGTTGGCACACTGCTTTGTTGAAGCCCACTTTGGATATTCACAGGCCTTAAGTGCTGTCTTCAGGTGCCCGCCTTCCTTCTTCTTGGCTCCTGTGGAGGTGGGGATGCTCTCTGCTCTCAGCTCTGATAACTCCTAATTTGTGTTGTAATGAATGGCGGGAGTCAAACAATAAGTATTGATATGTGCAGTGAGCTTCCTGTGAACTTCTACTCCCAGGCTACGGTCGGGTCTGACAATGACAGCACAGCACAATCCAGGAAAGCCAAGCCTGTTGTCTTGGGTGTCTTCCCTAGTGAACTTAATATCAGGGTCCAACGCATTGATGTGGCCTGTAAAGGCCTGTACTTCCTGAGTCTTGATTTTCACCCAGGTATCATCTACATACTTGAATCAGTGGGATGGTGTTGTCCCTGGGAAGATATTGAGTGCCTTCTTCTCCACTAGATTGTGCAGTAGTCAGACCCAACCATGGCCTGCAACTAGTTTTTTTTTCCAGACTGATGAAGCTGTTCGGATGAGCAGCAAAACATTTCAATCTCTCAAGAAAAAGAAGTCTAGTGGCCATGACTCAACTTCGAGATAAACTTACCTGGATGACTAAGGTGCTTCACAGACAATTCATGGACTTCTTCACAGAAGAACTGGAACAGTTTTGTCTTGAGCCCAAAAAAACGTAGAGATTAGACATGGGCACGACTTGGCGAAATTCTCGTTTCCGTTTCCGTTCCTCGTTTCCGTTACGCAATGGAAACTGTAACGACAATTAAGCCGTCAGAACTCGAACTCGAACCGATAAAAGAAAAATTGGGTCTGATTTGTCGTTGTCGTTCGCGGCATCGCGGCAATTGCGCGACGCCAAGTGGCACAGAAAAAAAGTTTTTTAAAAAAACCCAATTCCTGGCCAAAAAAGCAGGCAAAAATATGCCTGCCTGAGTGAGGGCACCTACCAGAGGGGTGGTTTCTGGGGGGGGGGTCCCCGGCCTCCCCCCCTCTCCTGTCCTGGGCTGCTCTGGTGGGGGGCATCCTCGTCGTCTCGCCATGCCATGCGGTGCGGGGGGATCCAAAATGGCGGCTGCAATATTTTTTTTGAAATTGTGGTCCAAAAACCCACCAAAGCACCACACAGAAACATGCGAAAATTAGGTATTTTAACTGCCTGAATTTTTACAGTAGCAGCAGTGGGTATTTCTTGCAATAAATGTCTGTCTCCAATCCCATTGATTTTATTTTATTTTATTTTATTTTTTATTTTTTTACACCTGCGCAATGATGGGCTGGCCATGGGATGGGACCATGCAAATTTTTGGAGCCATTCCACCAATCGCATGGCCAGGTTTTGACTGAGACTTCTGGGATGTGCCAGTCGGGCATAAAAAGCCCACTATAACCCTAGCCCTAACCCTAACCCTAACCCTAACCCTAATCCATACGCCAGTACACTGTCCTTCTTAGTGGGTCAGAGGCACCCAGAGGTGCAGCCCACTAACTCACCCTAACCTTACCCGTAATAACCCTAAGCCTAGCCCTTGCCCTAACCCCAACCCTAAGCCAGATCTGTACTCGCATTGCACTACACTCAAGTACACTGTCCTTCTTAGTGAGCCAGAGGGCGCCCAGCAGAGGCATTCTTCTCTCACCTCGCTCACAGTCCAAAGTTCCAAAAAACTCCAAACCTGTACGCCAGTATGCTGTCCTTCTTAGTGAGCTAGAGGGTCCCAAAAGAGAGGTGCCTCTGCAAGTGCCACTTGGTACGCAATGGCTACACGGTCATGTAGCCTTCCTTTTCCCTTTGTAGCGGGCCAGAGGAGGCATCCACCCCAGAGAGGTGCCTCCAGGAGCCTGCTAAATGCCTTCCCTTCGTAGCGGGCCAGAAGAGGCACCCACCCCAGAGAGGTGCCTCCAGGAGCCCGCTACCCTACCCCCCTAAACCAGTACTAACGACAGACGACAAACGAAATGACAATTTTTTGAAAAATTTCACGACAAACGGAAACGAGCCGAAACGGGCCGGCTCCGACACACGACAACTCGAAACATCATTTTTTCTGGTCGTGCCCATCTCTAGTAGAGATAATAGTTTGGCTGTTAGGGAATACTGCTTTTCCATTCCTTTTAGCTGCATGATTCATAATTAATAAGGACACCTCATCAAGCCATTTCTAACTTGGGGCAGCCGGTAAGGACTGCCACAAGATAGAACTGACTTGAGAAGTGGTTTCCCTGTCTCTCTTTCTGATGCTGTAGGATGTTGGAGTTGGCCCAAGACTTTAAATCTGCCTCTTTGCCTTGCAAGCCAGCTAGTTGCTTGCTTAGGAAATTCCTAAATGAACAGTCTGGCACCCTCTTTGGATTGCAAGAAAATTATGGCTAATCTTCAAGGTGAAAATTGCAAGCAAGAGGGAAGAAAGTAAAAAACACACAAAGGGAAATGGACTGCGGAACTGTTTATGTTAAGTCTACTTCTCTGAACAAAGGTTCAGACGCCACAGATGGGTCTCATAGGGAAAAAGTTAGAAGCTACTGCTCTACTTTAACCACTGTCAAGAGGCTCTACAAATTGCCTGGCTCATCTGGCTTGACAGCTGCCATATTCTGAAAGCACCATTTGTGTCTGGCTTCGAAAGCAAGAAACAAAACAAGACTGGAAAGCCTCACCTGTGGTTCTGCAAATACAATCGAAGGCAAAAAGCCAGTGACACCTGTCACCAAGAAGGCATCTTGGCAGCAAAATTCTCTTTGTGTTGATCTACTCTCCTCTGGCACAATAGCAATTCAAAACTTCTGCAGCCCCAATTAGGGGGCTTAGAGACCAGGTCAAGTCCCAGGATATTTCAGACCTCAGAACTGAGGAGTGTGAGGGGAAATATCCTCAAGTTGTCCCCCGGAAGTTCCTGTCACAGAGCTGATGTTATGAGACTGAATACCCTTCTTATTGCAGCTTCAATGTCCAATACCCTGTTCCTGTTCCTGAAGTGAAGGCCTAAATGGTTGTAGTTTTAGCTTCTGGATCAGGATCTTATCCTACTTTGAAATGAAAAACAGAAACAAACAAAAAAACGAGCCTGTGGGTGCAGAAAACCAACAACTAAAGCACCCACTACTTAAAAACTTAAGTGTCCATACTCCACTTAAAAGCCCCCATTGAAAGAGGGTCAGTACTCCATTCAACTGTAACACATCTCAAGGTTTGAAAAATCCTTTCTTGCAATTGTAATCCAGTAATTCAAGTCTTACTCCTGTAAACCACAAAAAACAAGCTCAGATATTTCTGGATGACTGTCTTATCTCAATATCCTGATCTCCAAGCTAAACACACACACACACACACACACACACACACACACACACACACACACACACACACACACACACACACACACACACACACACACACACACACCTTTTAAATTCCTAATACTGCTTGTTTTTCAAATGCACTGTCATCTTAATTGCCCTTCCCTTGACAAATTCAAGTTTGTCAATATCTTTCTAGAACTGTTGCATTCAGAACTCAGCATTTCAGGTGAGTTAGGACTAAGCAGTAGTACTGTTAATGTCCGGGATCTGGACACTTTATGTTGGTTGTCACAGCCTGGAATGACACTAACTTTTCTTCTGAGGCACATCACACAATTGATTCATGTTTGACTGGGAGCTGCTAAGACCACCGTATTCTTCCACACTGTCAAGCCAAGTATGAACAGTGCAAAGCTCTATTACAAAAGCACTTTAGCGTAAGACATTTTAAAAATGAGACAACTCTCTAGGCATCTTAAAGGTTTGGGTTGCCTTGACAGGACCATCTTTTTCATTGCTACACACCAGCAATACTGAGCTTTTACTATGACACTCTATGCTGGCAGCTCCACATCATGATACTTATTGGCTTTGTTTTGAACAAAAATGCTTAAATGGAAGAGGGAAAGAAACAGGCATGTACACAATATCAAAGATTCTTAAAATGTTCTCCATGACATGAATCAGAGTATTGAGCATTACTATTTAAATGTATGCTTCTTTCATGTTTACTCCTCACAGATTTTTAAAATGTGACCTGTTGTCATTACCTATTTTGTTGATAAAGATGATGTCTTATATCACAAAATTGGCTGCATTTGCACTTTTGTGTTACTTTCCAATTTTTCTTCTTTCTTTTTTAAAATTTTTGATTTGACTAGAGATTGGAATAGCACCTTAAGATTTTGTGTCAGAACTTTAATCCTATTTGTGTTACTTTTGAAAAATAACTCTGTAAACTCCTTGCTCCCTGGAAAAGGGACAAATTACAGATAACTAGACCGGGTATAACTTATTAGTTCCATGCCCAGGGCAAAATGACACTAGAATTCTATTTCCAGGCTTATTCTTCTATTTGTTGTTCACTTATTTTTATTTACTCAGTTGTGTGTTTGGACGATCAGGAGAACCAACTGATTATTTTTCACTTCAACACTCGTTTCTTTTCAACTCTTTCTTTTTTCCACTGTATGTCAATCATCTGTATAAGGGAAACAGAGACCCAGGCATGAGGTTTAATAACCTTGCCTGTTCTCTGTGTATACTTTTCTGGGAGCAAGCCCATCAAACACACTGGGATTTACTTCTAAGTAAAAATCCATAGGACTGGGCTGTAGGTTTATTACTATCATGAGCAATCTGTTAGAAATCAGAAATATGTCTCCTTATGGCTTTGGGCTTCACTGTATAATTTAATATCAAGATTCTTGGCAGTTTTATGGCTACAAAACAGTGACCCTATTCTACTGGGTAGTGTGTACAGTGGAACCTTGACTTACGTCATTAATCCGTTCCAGTGGTCTAGACTTAAGTCAAACAAGACTTAAGTCAAACGAATGTTTCCCATAGAAAATAATGGGAAAGAGGATTAATCCGTTCCAGATGATGAAAAAGACCCCCGAACACAGCAATTTAACACAAATTTGACTGGGATAGGAGATTCCTTCTGGGGATGTAAATGAAATGTCTCTTCAAAGAGAGGAGGAGGCAGTGGAATTATAGTCCACAAATTATACGCCTCCACTTTTTAATGTCTAACATTTAAGTTTTACTGATTTTTAACCTGACGTTCCAAGTTCTGAACAACTCTATGCTTACCATTAGAGTCCCACAACTTTACAGCTCCCCAACTAAATGCTTCCATTGTGGACCAGACTTCTGCAGCCAGATTTTTTACAAGACTGAGCCGACTGTCTAACCAGCGAGGCCAGCCCCGAGCTCCCGGCCCTTCTTCTCCTCCAGCAGCAGTGGTGGCTTCGGTGAGGCTGAGGACCAGCTCCAGGTGCTTGGAGCTGGTCTCGCCAAAGCCGCCGCTGCCGGAGGAGGGGAAGAAGGCAGGAGCAGTTTGGAGTCGGCAGCCGGGATGCTGGGTTGTGGCTGCCGCCCAATTCCGGTTCCTTGCGCCGGGGCTCCGAGATGTAAGTCAAAGCCTGCGACTCAAGTCAAACCGGCCCCTTCTTGCTGCAAGTCAAATATGATGCAAGTCAAGCAGTATGTAAGTCAAGGTTCCACTGTATTATTATTCAGTGCATCTCTACCAGAAATAAATAGAAACACTGTGAAAACAGAGGACATGGCAAGCTAGCATCTTAGTTTAAGCAGAAGGGGGGGATCTGTATTTTTTTTATTTAATTTACTTGACAAATGAACAATTCAGATATTTCTTTGATGAATACCAGAACACTGATGTAAAGGATTGGTGAACACAAAATATGCAAATGTACCTAAACCAGGCAGAATAGAATCAAGTTATATTTTGGCAATGTATCATTTACAGTATATCACAGAAGTGAGTACACCCCCTCACATTTCATAAATATTTTAGTATGTCTTTTCATGAGACAGCACTGAAGAAATGACACTTGGCTACAATGTAAAGCAGTGAGTACCCAGCCTGGTGGGGGCCAATGTGTAGCCTGCACACTGTAATTAAAAAACTGTAAACCGCCCAGATACTGCTTGAAGTGGTATGGGGCGGTATATAAGCAGAACACTTTTTGCTTTGCTTTATTTTTGTATGCCTAATATTCGTGTTGATTTTCCTCTATTATTTCCCCCAACAATATCCATATCGTATCTATCTTTCTCTAACAGACTTGCATTTTTCTCCATACTGCAATGCTTGAGCAAATAACCACATAGTGGCAATTATACAAGGGAGGAATTCAAAAGATAATCATGACAACAATGATTTTGGAACTGCAGAGCTGGAGAAGACCCAATGGATCATGTCAAAATGGCACAGAGGGGATCAAACCCCCAGCTTCTAGCTCACTGAATTATCCAGTAGTTCGTTTTATATGCCATGTATCTTTGCAGGAAATATGAACCATATCACTTGAGAAACCAGAGTGAATGAAATTATCCCCAACACCTCATTTTGCAACACTTCTATTCATAGCTCATAATATCCAGCAAAGGTTGAACTTTGTATCTGCCACAAAACCCCGACCAGCACGTCTTATCTGAGGAGAAGACAACTTGGAGCAGAGAAGCGGCATGGAGAAAAATTGCATAACCGTTTCCCCACCTCTTTCCTCACTTTCATTTCTTCCCCACTAGAACTTCCTTCTTTGCTGGCAGGGGTTTTCTTTGAAAAAGCCTCCAAAACTCCCTAAGGAGAAAGCAGCCCTCAAGGGGTTTATCAGGAGAAATGCTAGAAGAGCAGAAGGTTTAGGTGCCTCTCCATAGTTACTTATCTAAATCATCCCTCTTGAAGCATCCATCTCTGTTGTGTTGCATACATTTGTATATAATGTTTTTTTTTTCACCCTCAGGGAGAGAAAAATTTTACTGATGGAGAATGGGGTTGGAGCTGGTATAGGATTGTACAACGTCCCTGCTGCAAGCATTACCCCTCCTGTGGATAATCCCCTGAAGGGACAATACAGCTGGTAAACCCTCAGAAAAGGAAGGCTTCAGTACGTTTCTCACTGCAAGTAATTAGACGAGAATAAAAAGGGAAAACAGAACTGACTTCAAAAGCTAGCTTGGTTTCTTGTTCCATGTGTATCCTCTAGCCCTTAAAATGTCAACAGAAACACACTGTGTGATTACAGGAAAGACAAGCCCCCACACTGTTATTAATTGATTAAATCAATACCCAGGACAGTACGCAAAGAAATTTGATGTGGGTAAACAGCTGGCAGGAATCCAAGCCAAAGAACTTGTCTGCCCTCTGTGCTTCTCTCCTGAAACAAAATCTGTTACCTGGAAAGATGGGCTTTAACAGCCTTTGTCTGTATTTGCGTTATGTCCTGAATCCTGCAAAAATAGAAAATATGCCAGCCATAAGCAGAACCGGCAAAGAAAAACACAACTGCAGAGAACGCTGCGACACATAAGATTGAACTTTCTCTGTTAATACTTACTTACGCAACAATCCAGTGTTCATTTTTCAGTGGGTAAGGTTCACAGAAAACAATAGTATTTACTTCTGAGTAAGCACTAAAAGCATAGCTTTCTTTGTTCTTATGTACGGTTCTTTCTTTCCTTTCAAGTATACAATCATAAGTATCCATCAAGCAGGAAGACGTTCACAGGGGTGGCAACTGGCAAACCTATGCTTTTCAGTGCAGCTGTTGACCAACAGCAAATAAAAATGGCATGCCATCAAATCAGTGCTGACGTCCAGCGACCCCCTCCCAGTGTTTTCTGGGTATATACAGCATTCAGAACTAGACATGGGCACGACTTGGCGAAATTGTACGTAACGGAAACGGTAACGATAATTAAGCCATCAGAACTCGAACTCGAAACGAAAAAAGAAAAATTTGGTCGGGTTTTTCGTTTCCATTTGTGGCATCGTGGCGATCGTGTGATGCGAAGCACAGAAAAAGTTTTAAAAGTTTTTTTAAAAAACCCTGACTCCCGGCCAAAAAAGCAGGCGAAAATATGCCTGCCTGAGGCTTTGCCACCTACCAGAGGGGTGATTTCTGGGGGGTCCCTGGCCTTTCCCCCCCTCTTCTCCTGTCCTGGGCTGCTTGCACCAGGCTGGGGGGGGTCATCCTCATCGTCTCTCTCGCTGCATGCCATGAGGTGGGGGGGGATCCAAAATGGCGACCACAATTTTTCTTTTGAAATCGTGGTCACAAAACACACCAAATCACCACAGAAACATGTGAAATTTATTTATTTTAAATGCCTGAATTTTTATAGTAGCAGCAGTGGGTTTTTTATAGCAATAAAACGTCATATTTATTTTATTTTATTCTATTTTATTTTATTTTTATTTTTTTAGACCTGCCCATTTGGGCTGGGCATGGGATGGGACCATGCAATTTTTTTGAACCATTCCACCAATGGCATCACCAGGTTTTTGACGGACACTTCTGGATGCCGAGGCACATTCCAGGAATCACAGTCGGGTGTATGGATGTGGTTGAGGGAGGAGGGCTGGCTGCTGGTGCTGGTGTGATCCGATCGAGATTGAGGAGGGAGGCTGGAGGCTTTAGGATTTAAGTTAGGCAGGCAGGGAGGGAATTGAATTTAGAAAATAATTTCTTTGATTCCCTGCAGCTTTGTCTGCTGAAGGGAATAGCAGTTTATTCTTTATTTCTTCTCTGGCAGTTTGAGGATTTTTTCTCATATTGGATAAAGGGGGAGGTTCGACTGGGAGTGGGAGGTGTGGATTTATTTTAAAAATATATTATATACTACCATTTATTTTCTATTTTCCCAACTTCAATTTGCTTGCACACACACACATTTGGGGTGCAAGCCAAGAACAGAACCTCTATCCTTCCTAAGTGATATCCTAACTGCCCACTCGCCGATCCGCCTGCCCGCCACCCGCCTGCAGCCCGCACTGCTGCCCACCCACTTGCTCGCCCGCGGCCGCCACCCACCCATGGCCCCCCGCCACCACCACCCACCCGCACCTCCCCATCCGCCACCTAGGGCACAAAAACACCTAGCACCAGCCCTGATTGTGGGACGCCCCTATGCTCTGGGAAGTCAAATCGAGCTAAATCATGGTGGAAATGACAAATGGAAATGACAAATTTTTGAAAAAATTCACGACAAATGGAAACGAGCCGGAACGGACCCGTTCCGACAAACGAAAACTCAAAAAGTCATTTTTTCTGGTCGTGGCCATGTCTATTCAGAACTGTTACCATTCCCTTCTCCTGGGGGTGCCATGGGACTCTGCAGTTTGCCCAAGGTTACAGAGGCTATTCCTCCCCCCCCCCGGAGACACAAGGGAATCAAACTCCCAACTTCTGAGTCTGCAGACAGATACTTGACTTGGGACTGGTCCAGATGGGTATGCAGCTTTCTATTTGCTGGGGGGGGGGCAATGTTGCAGTTTGGTTAGAAACAAATTACATTGTACAAGATATTTTATTAGAGCACTCCATGCTGCTGCTTTTTAGAGTGGCTCTGCTCCCTTTTGGAATAGTGCTAGTAGGGCTTTTGTGTTTTTGGACAATGCAGATGGTTAGTTTGCACCCGAATGGAACTGTGGCTGGTGTTATCTGAGGTGACATGCTTGTGATGTTTTAGATGAGTTGTGACATTTTAATGGACAACAGGAAACCCTGTCCTTTACTTTGATTTTGCCTACCACTTTATTTATTTTTAACATTTCCATATTGATGTAGCATTATTCTAAGTACACTGAAGATACACTAGAGGTCTATTTTGGTGCGTCGTATTTGATGTCATTGAATTGACAGGAGAATACATAAAAGAGTGTAATGGTGTGGTTCGTTTAATATCATGACACTCTCCTATTTTTTATTGGTATGCACATGTTGTTACCTACGCTGTTGGAATCTTACTTCATAATACATGTTTCCATTGAATAGTTTCAAATAAACAGTAATTCCCAGGGTTCTGATATTTGGCTTAAAGGTGCATTACCAGAAGGTGGTGTATAGTAAAGTGTGCTTATATCTTTGCTTTGATATTATTTTCCAAAATAAAAATAGGTGGAGATGTTTTATTTGCCACTTATATCCAGCATACAACAGTACCAGTGTTTGGCTTCCATTAGAAGATGTGGTTCTTGTAATTTGCTTTTGTCCAGAAATCTCGTAGATGAATTATTCCATGCATTGCTTTGGAACTGCTGCTACTTCTTGAATGCAATGACACTGCTGATTTGGTTCTTGAGCGCATTATTCCAAGATGAAAACTGGGTAAATAAATATCAATCATTTAAGAAATATATATCATTGGTAGATAAGGGGGGAAACCAAATTGAATAGCAGATTACACTTGAGCATGTGCAATTTTAGTTCAGGTTGCTTTGAATTCCAATTTATGGACAATTTGGAGAGTCTAGAATCAACAGAAAAATGAGAGCATAGATGTACGGCTAAACTGTTATGTTAGTCTGTTTCAACAGCGTAAGTTCTCATGAACTGAATTTGAAAAACTGGGCTACAGTGCAGAAATGTTTATGCCTAGGAAGACTTGTTAGTCCTTAAGTTGCCACAGGCAATGTGTGGTGCATGCTGGTGACAAACTATTAGCGAAGTTTGGAACATCTTCAAACAACAATATCTGCTAGCTTGAGGGCACTGGATGGTTTGCCGAACTATAACAAATTGTGCTTTCTGTTGGGTGGCACTCTGGAAAAGAGGAAAAGCAGGTCACCCTGATAGACAAGGCTAGCTACATAACTTTCGTTTAACATTCCCCTTTAATTCCATTCTAACTTTTAATGCCCCCTTTAACTACCAAGAGTACACTAATCAAATCATCGCTGTCTTTGGGTGATGGTTGTAAGGTGACAGCTACATTTCCCTTTTCCCATGTTTATGCAGCTAAAGTGTAAGCTAGGATCTACCGGTAATTCTTAAACAACTATTTAGGAACATGCCTAAAGTTCCCTACTTTTGTTTTCCTCTAGATTTGGCTTTCTTAAGCCATTACTTTCTCCCCTCCCCCTTTCCAGGATTACCAAGGTAAACCCTTTATTTTTTCTATTTCATCCCTTTTTAATCCTTCCATTTGAAAATATTAGCAATGAATCACTTCATGGATGGTGCCTATATGTGTTCCCTTGGCTCAGCCTCCACTTAACAATCTGGTTGCTGCATTTTAGACCCATTGACACTGAAGGAGACTTTCCAGAGGCATATAGAGTGGGTTGCAGTATTCCAGCTGGGATGCTACTAAGGCACATGTCACCATGTCCAGATTAAACCTCTACAGGAATGGGTGCAGCTGGCCCACTAGTTTTAATTGCACTCCTGGCCATTACTGAAATTTGGATGTCCAGGTTCAGAGATGAATCCAAAAGCACCACCAATCTGCACACCTGAGCTTTCAGAGGGAATGGAACCCCATCCAGCACAAACTAGTCTTCACCTAATGTAGTGGGTTTTGCTTCATACAAATAATGTCACCATTAACTTTTTATCTGCTGCCCACTGAACCATTTACTTTAAGAGGGGTATTTAAAATTTACAGGAATATATTCCTTGCACTTGTTGGTTGCTTAAACTACAAATTCAGACCATGCTAGGAGCTTTCTGCCTTACAGATTCAGTTACCATTAAATGGCTGACAAAAATTGTGGAACAAAGTTGAATGAATGTTTTCCTTGCCTCACAGTAGCATTGTGTCATTCACTACTGGCTACATTATCTCACAAAACTGCCCTGCCAGAAGGTATTAATGGCTTTCTTCCTTATAGATTTGGCCACTGAAAAATCTGGCAAAAGTCTTGTACCATTTTTGGAAGAGCTTGCTACAAACATTCCCACTTTACATCACCATTGTGCTGTCTCAGATGACACCGGTACCTTATCACAAAAGTTTCCCCTCCCCCAAGGAATGACTTAATGTCAAGATTTACCAAGGTAGCTCACATGTACCGTAGGAATATCTGCACCTAACAAGCTTTGCTGCACAATACAGTTCTCTAATTGAGAATATCTCCACAAACTACATTACAGCCACTGATATACTCCCCGTAATATCACCCTTGCATTGTTTCACATGCATTCCTACACTCTGTGGTCAGCTTTCTTTAAAGATTCAGGAACATGCCCATGAGGGGTAGGGGAGAGTGGCAGCCCTCATAAGGAGTGTTGATGGAATTCAGCTATGAAATTTTCACCTTCCTAATATAGGTTTCTTTATCCCCTTATGGCTCAGACATTTTAGATGGAGGAAAGGGCACTGGGAAGCAAGGGTTTGTGGGTATCTGTGAAGGTTCAGTGTGATCATCAAGGGGTTCCGAGCAAAAATCACCACAGTCCAACCTTTCTGGAATATTTTCTACTAAAGGTTTATTAAACATATATTGTTCAACGGGCTCTTTGCTTGCATGCATACCACTTTCAGAACTGTCAACAGTAACTTCAACAACAAACGGGTTATCTTCAACAAAAGGATTTAAAACAGGGCTCAATAGGGTTGGATTTTCTTCAGGACTCTCAGTCGGTTTCAATGAGGAGTTCCCCGCCCGAAGCATTGGCTGCCACAGAAAGGGTGGCAAGCCCATTGTGCCACAGGGTTCTCTTTGTACACCGGACGCCCGCGACCCCTCACTTGTAGGCTGTTTTCTGGCCATCTTAACAGGTGCACTTCAACTGACCAGGTCCACTCATCCTCTACTTCAAAGGACTCCTCCTTCTCCTTCCTCCTAATCCCTTCTGCCTTAGCACCCTCTTTCAATGGATTCTTATTCCCCTCTAATGGTTCTCCCTCATGCATCAGTTCTTCCCCTCGCGGCTTCTCTTCTCCTCGCGACTCTTCCTCCCTTCACACGCCCCTTCTCACTTCCACCCAATCCCCGACCCAAAAAGCATCCTCTGCTAATCCTGTACTCTCCTTTCCTCCTCCTCCTCCTTCCAACTCTCTTGATGTCCTAACATCCTCAGATCTCTCTTCTTTCTTTCTCTCTGTATCTTGTCCAGATGGTGCACTCTCTGGCTCTTTCTTCTGCCTGGCTCCATCCTCACAGTACCATCTAACAATTGCAGTTCAAGTGTGCTGCCTGTTCAAAATGTGGCAAAGTGAGGGAAACACAAAGAGTATTGAGCTGGCTAGGACTGTGATGTTGCGGTTGCCACAAGTTTCTTTCAGGCAACTTGCATGTTTTCCCAACAAGTGGCTCACAAAAGGAGAAAGTGTAATCACTACTGGTCACATTGTCCTGCTATGTGTAGCTACAGTGAGCAGAAGGCAGGATCCACGTGCTTTGTCAAGCTGTAAACATCAGTATTTCTCTCCATGCCGATAGTGTTGCAGAGGAGAGAAACTTGCCTCCCCCCCCAACTACAATTCTCCAAATTACGGCTAGTTTGGGTAGTTATAGTCTGCGAAAGTAACACTTCCATGTTCATCACTGTTGAATTTCTGAATATTATGGGCCCTTAGCATGCCCCAGAGTTGTGCGCAATAAAAGGAGGCCAGATTTCACACCAATATGATCCTCCTTGTATTTTACTTCAACAAAGAGATTTATTACATGGTGAGAAAGAAACACACTTCAAATTATTGATTTAACAGTCTAAGTGTTCGTTTTGAGCAGCAGAACTGAGAAGAGCTCACCGTCTTCCCGTGCAGGTACCTGTTAAAGCCAAGGAAAATTACAGCTTCTTTTGTTTCTGTGGCTGATGTGGGGAAATGGTTAGAAGTCTAACAAAAAGACTGTGCCTTGAACAGATTTTCGGCTCAGCCTTCCCCCGATGGAGAGCTTGCAAGCTGGGCTGACTACAACCCTCATTGTCGTCAGTGAAGGTGAATATTGGCTGGGGTCATGTTACTTGTAGGCCAATACATCCAGAGGTCCCCAAGTGAGAGGAAGCTTGCCTACCCTTCCCTATACCAATCTGTTATCCTCGAGATAGTGGCTGAGACTCCACTATTACTTCCCATCAGAGCCCCCATCATATATGCAGAATGTCTCTAGGCGCAACTAGCTTCCTTTCCACTGCTGAAGAATATGTACGCTCAAAGCAAGAGCAGAGACTTATTTTAAAAAAGAAAAAGGAGTTAAATCCCTAAAATCCATGCAAATGACCACTGCCATAGATCTTTCATGCAATTTGTACACTTGTACAGTTTCATTTAAGTGCTTTGTGTATTTTCCGTAATTTGCTCTCCTTCTCCTCTTTTTTTTTTTTTTTTTTTTTTTTTTTGGAGAGCACCACAACCTACCCCAGCTCCCTACATGTCAAGGGTAATAATTTTGCAGATCCTTATCCTTGCATGGAAGGGTAAGGAAGTTGAAGATTTATATTCCTGCATAGACCTCCATGGGATGCAAAGCAAGTGAGAAAGATTGCCACCCATCCACAAAATTTCTCCCAGGTTCTTTCCATCTTAATGTGGTTCAAATCCAATATCAGAGCCTAGGTAGAAGAAAAATATCTGCAAGGAGTTTGTTCAGAGGGGTGGGTAGAGGGAAAATTCAGAGTCTTGTTTGTTGTTATTGTGCTTAATGTATTTGAAATAAGTAATCTCTGAACAGTTAGGTGTATGTATGATCATTTCATGTTGACTTCATAGGCATCTGTCACTACCTGTCTTGAGACTGAAACTGACATGGAACCCAGATGAAGCTTAACAGTGCAGAAGGGCCATTGGCATGACTCTTAAGAGAGGTGCACCAACAGAGGCAGGAAGGAACAAGTTGGCCCTCTGCCCTTCTGGAAAAACATATCGTAAATTCTTGCTCTCAAAATACAGCCCAAAGGATTCACTAAGTCTGTGTTTGTTTCTTTCTTTCTTTCTTTCTTTCTTTCTTTCTTTGTTTGTTTGTTTGTTTGTTTGTTTGTTTGTTTGTTTTATATAGCTTGCATGCCACACACTACTCTGGCGGCTCACAATCAAAATAAACAATGAAAACATCAACATTACAATAAAATTAAAACAAAAAAGCACTTAAGTACAATAAATACAATACATTAAAACACAGCACTAAAATTGTCACCAGGGCTCTTTCAGGAGGGTTCCCTGGCTAGATATTAATTGCTGGGTAGGTTCATATGGAAGGAGGCAGTCCTTCAGGTATCTAGGTCCTAAGCCATTTAGGGCTTTATATATCAAAACAAGCACTTTGAATTGGGCTCGGGCAACAACTGGTAACCTGAAGGTTATACAGAATTGGCATGATGTATTTCATGGACGCCCTGCCACTCACCAGCCGTGCCGCATGATTCTGAACCCGTTGCAATTCTTGGTCCATCTTCAAAGGCTGTCCATGTAAAGCACATTGCAGTAATCAATACGGGATGTTACCAGTGCATGCCTAACTGTCATGAGGCTCCATAGGTCCAGGTAGGGGTGCAGCTAGTATATTTTCTGCAGCTGGAGAAAGGCACCCCTGGCCACTGAGTCCACTTGGGCTTCCAGAGTTAGACCGGGGTCCAGGGGCACCCCCAAGCTATGGACCCTGTCCCTTAGAGGGAATACAACCCTGTCCAGGACAGAGAAATAGCCCTCTAACCTGTCCAGCGAAGCACCCACTAATGTATGTGATCTTAGTTTAATGTATGTCATCTTAGAGTCCAGTTGCTATGTCTATAATAGACTATATTGACTGGAGAGTTTTAATTGAATCTACAGACTAACAGTAGTGTGATTAGGAATGGATAAAACTGAGTATCCTCAATGGCTTAATTGGACACACTTCAAAGTTGTGGAAGGTTTTATAATAGACCTTCATACCGCTAACTCTCCTTTTGTATCAATGCATTTGACTGCAGTTTTTTTTTAACTTTTTATACCCTAATGGTGTATGTGAAGCAAGGCAGAGCCCTATAGAAAGTTGAAGAGAGTGGGTTCCCTTTTTTCCTCCTGCTTGCCATTATTCAAGAAAGTAAAACCCCAGACAAGGAGGTGGCCCCCTGAGGATAAAAGCAGGCTCTGAACAATTCCTTGTTTTACATACAAAAGTGTTCCAGGCAACGTGGGAAGAGAACTTTGAATTTTATTTCACTTTCTTTTATAGACTTTTAAGGTTGCTTACTAGGGAACCTATGATGCTCGCAGCCATGCCTGGTTGGCCTCTGATCTGATCACTTTGTGTAGGAGCTAAGTAGGATCAGAAAGACTTGCAAAGTTCAGTGTTGCTAGGAATTTGATAAGAGGTAGGTTTCTTCCACTGAACTAACACTCTTCTCACTTTATAGGGAAAGTGAATCGTTCAAAGGGCTGAATCCTTTGAAATACATGTTTTGACCCTCCTAATTGTTCTTCAGCTGGCATCCTGTGCTTTATTTAATCAGTCTTATTTATTATAAAGCAAAAAAGTACAAGTAATAAGTCTCTGTTTTCCCCCTTTAAGAGCCAACAAAGTAAGACACCTGGAAGAAATTAAGGCTGATACTTCACGTCCCTCTCATCGCTGTTCGCCGTCCTGTTTGGGACCAGTACGAAGAAATCTTACCGCATGTCCATTGCGTGACGACGGGAGTTCGTCCTGACCACGCCCCCTGAACTGAGATTAAAGCATGACGAGCGATACCCCTCCCTGGCCTCAGGAATCTCCTTGTCTCAGTTCTTGTTCTCAGATGAGAGCCCATGCAGTCATGCTCGTCACGGAACGAGTGACGATTTTTGCTCGTTGCGGCAGTATCCATCTAGTGGCAGGAGTGCGAAGTGACATTCGCCAGTATATTCCCTAAGGACTTAGCAATGCAGGGCATAGATTTTAAAAGACAAATGCCTCAAACTTTGCTCTGTAATGCATTGAGGGCAAGGCTGAGGAGAATCAAAACATCGAAAAATGGAAGGTCATACCGGGGGGGAAAGGAGAAGGAAGGCAGAGAATTTCAGATGTTATCACAAAACAAGGACGTGCAGTAACAGTCATCCTGGTATTATCAATCACGCCCGTGGGTACAAGGAAAGAGGGACAGCACCGGTATAAGACCACGTGACGATGAACAACATTATCACGCAACGAACTTCATCTTGGAACGAGGAAGGATGTGAAATAACTGTCTTAGACAGTTTCCCTAGGTGGTCACATAGATAAGACATTTAAATGGCTGTCTCCCCAAACTTTGAAAGCAAATATCAAATAGAGATGGTGGCATCTGTGGGTTAATAAAAATACACCACAAAGAGGGTCATAAGAAATTAAGCAGAAACAAAACAAAGGTAACACAGAAAAAATGAGAGGAAAAAACAGTGTACAAGTGATTACATGAGTGGTGGGGGGGCTGCTTTAAGCAGTCTGAGATGGAAAGTTCTCTTGATAAACAGGACTATAAACATGTGGCAAACTTAATCAATGATGTTGCTCCCTCTTTTTGCTGCTGATTCAAACAGACATATTCATCATGTACTATCAACTAGTTAAGTGCCTGTCTGAATCAGCCATCGCCAGTGAATTGGCACAGTTAGAATGTCTGTAACAGCAATAAGACTTTTCCAAGAAGGCTGATTGTATAATTCAGCTGATATGGAGAAGTCATATGATGAACATGCACATGCAAATTAAGGATGATGTAGCAGGTACCCTACTGGAGAACTATGACATCTCCTAGGCCAGGCTCATCCTGTTAAAATGTCATTCAGCAACCAAGTACCACCAAGGACAGAGATTTCATGAGTCTTAGAGTTCCAGCTAGAGGATTCCTGGGCAGAACCAGAGATCTACATCTCCCTAACAAAGCATTTCACTGGTGTTCCTTCAAAATGAATGGTATATAATTGACCGTGGTCACACCAGGAAAATGTTAACTACTTCTAACAATACTTTCCATACTTCGGTATAATGCATTATGGTCACATGCTATATAAGCCAGTATGAACATCCCAATGTGTTTTGACCATTCATTTTCTTCCAGGTAAATCCTTAAGACTGTCTTCACTGTGTTACTGATTTATTGTCACTCTTGTTCTATGGGGTACTGCAGTCCATGAATTTTTTTCATATATAATATATATATAAAATGATGAATTTGCCTTGAAAAAAATATTTATAGGATCATACACATATGCCATACTGCTAATGAATGTATCAAAACAAAGAGAACAAAAATTGACACCCCCAAGCCTCCATGCAAGTGGGAAATGAACCGCAGTTACACTACTGGCCAGTAAAATAAACAATCTAGTAAAAGTAAAGCAATCTAGATTCAGTAAGGCCTTTGATAAGGTTCCCCATTGTATACTTACAAAGAAGTTAATAGAATGTGGGAGAGATAGTGTTATTGTTAGGTGGACTTGAAATTGGTTGACTGATTGCATGCAAAGGGTGATCATACATGGCTTCTCTTCAGCTTGGAGGGATGTGATCAGTGAGGTGCCCCAAGGTTCTGTTCTGGGTCCAGTGCTGTTCAACATCTTTATTAACAATTTGGAGGGCAGAATAGAGAGCAGGCTGATCAAATTTGCAGATGATACCAAATTGGGAGGAGTTGCTAGTTTCCTAGAAGTTAAAATGAAAACCCAAAATGACCTTGACAGATTAGAGTGCTGGGCCAAAGCTAACATAATGGGTTTCAACAGAGGGAAATGTAGGGTGCTGCATCTAGGTAAAAAAATGAATTGCATAGATATAGGATGGGAGACACCTGGCTGGAGAATAGTACCTGTGAAAGGGATCTGGGAGTTTTGGTGCACCACAAATTGAACATGAGTCAGCAGTGTGACACGGCCACCAAGAAAGCCAATGTGATTCTTGGTTGCATCAACAGAAGTGTCATGTCTAAATCAAGGGAAGTGATAGTGCCACTCTATTCTACTCTGATCAGACCCCACCTGGAGTACTCTGTCCAGTTCTGCACACCTCAATTTAAAAAGGATGTTGACAACCATGAACGGGTCCAGAGGTGGGCAACCATGATGGTTGAAGGTCTGGAAGAAATGTCTTACAAGTAGCGGCTTAGGGAGCTGGGCTTGTTTAGCCTTACAAAAAGAACGCTGAGAGGGGATATGATAGCTATGTTTAAATACTTGAAAGGATATCATATTGAAGAGGGGACTGGTTTGTTTTCCATGGCTTCAGATATTAGGACTTGGAGCAATGGTTTCAAGCTACAGGAAAAGAGATTCAATTTGAATAATAGGAGGAACTTTGTGACAGTTAGAGCTGTTCAGCAGTGGAATATGCTGCCACGGAAGTTGGTGGAGTCTCCTTCTTTGGAGGTTTTTAAGCAGAGGCTGGATGACCATATCTCAGGAGTACTGTGACGGGGTTTCCTGCATGGCAGGGGTTTGAGCTGGATGGCCCTCAAGGTGTCTTCCAACTCTATGATTCTATGATTCTAATGGCTGTGAGTCACGTGACAGCAAAATGGAGCTACTGTATGATGTGACATGGGCATAAGTAAGGAACCATTCTGTCATATGATCATGCTCTTAGTTTGAAAAAAGCTCCCAAATTTGGTTGGATTTCCAAATGGTGTTTTAATTGTATAGCTGCTCAATCCCTTTCTCAAGTTTCTACAAAGCTCAAGGTTGGTATGTGTTCATCTATCTCATTTATACAAATTGTAATTAGGAACAGGATGATGGGGGTTCCTGAATGCTGGGGGGTTGGACTGGATGGCCCTTGAGGTCTCTTCCAACTCTATGATTCTATGATTCTATGATTCTATGATACTCTGTAAGAGTCCCAAATCCCTAGGTATTTTATCAGATACCTACACAACATCCACATTATTTTCATACCCCACAGCAGGAAACATTGTTGAGTACTGAGCTGAAGAGTGTGATGGAAAAGCTAAGTCAGGACACACATCCTAACCTTAAAGATAACAAGTCTGGAGGGCCAGTCACACGATTAGGCATAATGAAGCATTTATCTTGAGTGGCAGATGCTACGAATCAGCAGTTAAGATGCTGGAAGAGAAAACTATGTGCCACATGGAATGTCCTCTGCACTCAATACCATTGAGTGAAATGAAAAATAATGCTGCATTGTCAATTGTTGAATAAATATTCAGCTGCCTGTCCTGTTGACTTGACTACTCAGGGAAACAAAATATCTTGAGACAACCATAGGTTGGTGCAAGATTTTGATGTGTCTGTTACACCACAGTGTCCAGTTGTTCTTCCCATAGACCTAATCAAGGAAGAGTTACATGTGCAAGCTTCTGGCTCTTCTACTTGCTTGATCAATTCCAAGTATGGCATCTGAACCCAAACACAGCAGAAAAATGCTCCCAACTGATGCCAGGAAGCCTTATTAGTAATATGAAAAGCAAGACACCTCCCTCCATCCAGAGAGTTAAGTCTCTGTGTTTTCCAGACACCAGGCAGAATGCTTGACATGAAAAGGTCCAGAATTTAAATCAAACACCACAATTGAGTGAAAAGAACTGAAATACAGTCAGGGCAGAAAAGGAATGACCCTCCACCAGCATGTCCCCTTCCTTTCACTCCCTTTTGTAGCGGTTGGGAAATTATTCATTTGTATTTTATCAGCTAATTATACAAGTGCTTTGGCATTTGAGAAAGCAGTCCTCCTGCTCTTTATTTAGTGACTGGTAATTACAGAACTATCTGTTGTTCACTCTTTTTTAATGCAGGACCTTCCCTTTTCTCTTTGGATAAACAAGGCGTCAACCGAAGAGGTTAAGGATCCTGAATTACAAGTTATTATCTTGTTGAACACAAAAAGCAAGCTGAATGTGTCACTGCACATAGAGTTGGAGATAGGCTTTAGAGAGAAGAGGAAAAACAACAATACAGACATTGCAGCACTAATCAAGTGCAGTCCCATAGTGACAGCCCCCTCCTGTGGGGAGACTTGGGCCCATTAAGATGGTGTGCCCCCCCTAGGCTTCTGGATTGGAATGATTTCCAGTATGCTTGGGGTGTGTTTCCTGCTGAACTGGAGGGTGCTCCTGCTGGACATCTGGTATGCTGTTTCCATCAGTGCAGCTGACATGATTGCACCCGAACACCCCCCTCCACCGCCAGGTCTGCCCAGCCCCATGGTTTAATCAAGACCCACGGGCCTTGAAGCAGAGTATGAGGAGGCTAGAGAACACATGGAGGCAGGCCCCAATGGAAAAGAATTTAAAAGCCATCAAGGTAATGTCCCCAGTTTTCTCAAACAAGATCAAAGCCATCAGAAGAATTTACTTGATTAACCAGATAAGTGACGCTCATAATCATCAGGCTGAGCTATTTCATATACTACGTGATCTATCTGGAGTTGGTCAAAGTGACAGGCCTCCCTCTAGCATTTCCTGTGATCAATCTGTGGAATTTTTAAAATCAAAAGTGGAGCCCACCAATGATAAACAATTGATGGAGCTGAGATATCCAGCGCATCACCTTGCCTGGCCAGTCTCTCTAACTTTCAACCTGTGATGTCAAATGAGGTGGACAGGGCCTTTGATTGCTGTCAGGCAACCACCTCCTCCCTAGATTCCTGTCCAGCCTGGCTAGCAAAATTGACCAGGCTGGTTACTACTGAATGGGCCACTGAAATAATAAATGGGTCTCTCAAGGAGACACTCATTAGACCCATTTGGAAGAAAGTGAATGTAGTAGCAGTGGACCAAACTGACAACTATAGGCCCATTGCCAACATCTCATTCATTGGGGAGGGTGGCAGCCAATCAAGTTCTGAGCTTCCTGGATAATATTGATGGTCTCATTCCTTTCAGTTGGAGTTCTGCTCAAGTCACAGCATGAAACCGGCATTAGTCATCATGCAAGAGGACCTTCTGAGGGAGGCTGACAGGGGCAAATCATCTGTTAGTCATTCTCAATCTCTTGCTGGCCTTTGATAACACCAACCATTGTATCCCTCTCGGGAGGCTCTCTGAGCTGGGAATTAGGGGTCCCAGTTTAGCATGGTTCCATTCCTTCTTGGTGAACCCTCTCCAGAGAGTACAGCTGGGCAAGATGACTTTGACCACATGGTCCTCAAATTGTAGAGATCCACAGAGGTCAATAATCTCCTCCATGCTTTTTAATATGAGACCTCAGGAGAGGATCATTAGGAGGTATGGGGCTTTATTTATTTATTTATTTATTTATTTATTTATTTATTTATTTATTTATTTATTTATTTATTTTTATACTGCTCGTCTTCTGAAAGAACTCTGCTGTAAAATGCCATGGGGTGGGGGATAGGTGAGGCAGTACCTACTGGTGTATAAATGTTCAGTAGCTGACACCATGGTTATATGTCAAGGTTGAGACACATGATCAAAATGGTTGATGATGGTCCTCTTGTATTCACCTCTAGTGGTTTCTGCCTTTCTTCCTATACAGCCAGGGACACATATTGCTGTTTTTCATTCACCTCCTGTTTTTCATTCAAGACTGCCTAATCATTTGCTGGAAGGAAGGCTCATTAGTTCTCTTCTATATGAAATGCTTTCTGTGGCATAAAGGAAGAAGAAGGAAATGAGCAAATGAGGATTGATGGACTCTTGGTTTCTGAGATGTCTCAGGGCAAGTAGTGGTCTTTTAGAGTTCTGAGACAGAACAAAAGTCCCAAGCAGCATGCTAATCTCTCACCTGGTTCATGTGACTGGAAGTGGGCAGAAGGGTAAGTAAGGAGAATATTCAAGACACTGGAGTAACAGGTCTGTGATACAAGTTTACCAGCTTTAACATTCTTTCTCAGCAGTTAGAAAGGGAGATTTCAGATGCTTGAAGTTCTTTGAGATGAGAAAAGCAATTCCCTGAATGAGGTTTTTAAGGGCTTCTTCTATTCAACCATTGCTTATATGGCTTGTAATTCCAGATTCTATTACTTAAAAATAACAGTGTCAAGAGAAAGTTTGATATTACGCTACATATGAGGCCACTTACCTCTCTTCCCCAGGACAAAGCACCACTGTGTAATGTAGAAGCAACCTTTGTCCATTATTATAAAAATGACAGATTGGAAAAAATCTCATTTGCTTGGTCCCATTATAAAGGTTTATCATAAGAGAATGATGAATGTTGAAGCAAAAATGGTTGACATGCATGCTGGGAACATAGTTCAAGAGGTTATGTATTAATGACAATAACTTAAATCGGGGTTTGTTTGCTCTTAGTTTGAGTGTTCCAAACTTTTGATGAAATGGTCACAAATATGGAAATCAGTAGTTGGTATATTTGTTATTCTCATATATCATGTAAGAGTTAATCAAATTTCTTAACAGAAATGCAATAAGAATGGCTGATTCACAGAACCTGGTTAGTAGGAAATGTCCTCAGTCCCAGATACCCAAAATCTCCACAGAATAGTAGATTATTTATTTATTTATTTATTTATTTATTTATTTATTTATTAACCCCCTGATTTTCCTTCAGGAACTGAAGGCAGTGTACAACAGATTGCAGAAAACATCTTGCCTGATAAGCACAACCCCCCATAAAATTTGAAAACAGTAACAACAACAAAAATGAATAACAGCAACAACAACAGAATCCAGCAAGAAAAGAGGAGGGGAAAACAATTGGGTGGGGCAAACAACACAACCAAACAACGACCACACAAATGTACAATCAGCTATCTCCAAAACTTTCCTTGAAAATCCAGGTCTTTAATGCTTTCCTAAAAGCTGGCAGGGACTCCGCCAGCCTAATCTCCGAGGGCAGTTTGTTCCAAAGTGCCAGGCCAATCACTGAGAAGGCTCAGTTGCAGGTAGAAACCCTTATATAGACGGAGCCCCGAACTCAGCTGACCTCTCTTGTTCCAAGATAGTATCCAAATTAATTGATATCAGTTGCTGGGATCCTTTATTTTATGAACCTGACACACTACGTAACAGCTTGAGAAAGGACAAACTGTTTAGAAGGTTTGGGAAGCTGCAGTCCAAAAAAGTAACTTTTCCAAGCCTTGCTCAATAGTGCCTTTATAGGACCAGACAGTGAAAAAATGTCAAAGACCGTCTGCAGAAGATTTAATGGTGGTGCAGTTCTCTCACTCACTCTGCAACTCCCCACCAGCCTCTGTACAAAGTGACCCTCACAGCATCACTTTCTGGTTAAAGGAAACTAGAGCTCTGCATCTTTTTTTCTTTCTTTCCACCACTGGCTAGAATTAGATTGCTTGTCTTATTATACCTTTTAAAATTGTTTGGTGCCTGCAAGGGGAGAATTGATTTTCAATACCACCTTTTTTTTAATAGCTACTTTTAAGCTCATGAGATGCACACAGCCAGCTCCAAACAATACTATAATTCCTATGTCATACACGCAGCTATTATAGAGGCATCAGACTAGTAGATAGAGTCTGTAATACTACACCCACGTATGAGGGTAGGGTAGTGACCATACTGAACTGGTTGAAGGATGTTTCTCAAAAGATATCTCTAAGTTTGCATTGTTAAAGTTTTTTGTTTCAAAACAGTAAAGCTTTTATTATAACACTCTACCCTTACTGGGAAATGGGAAAAATTGCAGCCTTCCAAAGCCTAGAGCAGTTGAACTGGGCCAAAACATATTTCATCCAGCATCCAAATTGGCTAACCAGAAAAACCAACTAGAAGATCAACTGCACAAGAGAACATGTGTTTCAAACACATTCTTGAGAGCATCTGCCAGCTATCATGTCTACTTCTCAGTTTGTGATAATAAAAACAGAGGCAGTTTTGTTATCAGAAATCTAGACATTTTCCATACTTCTTGAATGTCAGATCTTACTCAGACCTATGGGGGAGCAAGATTTGATGGGGCAGCTACTAGTTTATAGTATGTTAAAATACCTTTCTTGCAGAGTTTTTTTTAAGAAACATCTGGTGATCAACTACAATCTGCTCCATTTGTAACTCAAATCTTTAAAACAACCCCCCCAAAACCCACAAAATAAATGTCTGCATACCTTGATGTACAGATGGTTTGCCATCTTTATCCTGTTTGCTCTTTAAAGACCAAGAATCTGGTAGTACTTAGCTTTTACAGACACAACATGATATTTACTTTCTCAAAATACTCCATCTGCTACTTACTTGTTTCTTACCTTTATATCCTGCCTAGCTCAAGATATTCTCTACGGCTGTCCTCCTGCTCCATTCATTTCTACAAGAACCATGGCAGGGAGTTGAAATCTGAAAGATGGTGACTAAGAGCAACCAGTACACACACACACACACACCGATGTGCAATAGTCACATAGCCATATGGCAATTCACAGCCCTCTTGAAGTGTCTGAGATGGGAAGTGTTATGAGAATGATGCAATCTTGCTGTGTGAAACATGTGAAAGCATTTGAATGAAAAATCGCCATGCCCAGAAGTGGGAAAACATATTCCTTTGGACAGCAGTTTCAAGAAACTCTTAGACAAGTCCAAGAATCTTTATGACATGCTGGCTGGGTGATTCTAGGAATTATAGTCCCCACTGGAGCTTTAGCAAAAGTTACCCAAATTAGGAATTTGAAATCCAACTCCATGTTAAGTGTTAATAAAAGACAATATCGAACCAATATCTCTCTCACACACCCCTTCAAACTACTACAGTACTTGAAAGTAGGGTCAAGTAACTTTTCTACTAGCTCCCTCCTGCTGCTCACTGTCTGCTACTTGCTGTTGATACAGCAGCAATGAAAGATGAGCAAACTGTACAGGAAAAGAATGGCAGGTCTAGAACTTGGAAAATTTAATTTTTGGACTAGAACTCCAAGAACCCCACCAGATTCCACTAAAACCAGAATGGCTTCCAGTACAGAGTCCTTCTACCACTTTGATATATGAAGGAAGACAATTGTTAATCTAGACGTTTACTTCACGTCCTTCCTTGTTCCGTGACTAATTTTGTACCATGACAGCGTTGGTCATGATCACGTGGTTTCCCGGTTTCCGTTTTCTTACAGTCATGATAACTTTTCTCGTGACAACTTTTACTTCACAGTCTTGTTCTGTGACAAATTCTGAATTTGTCTTGCTTTCTTAAACCCCCTTTAAATATTGTAAATAAAACTTTTTCGATATTTCGATTTACTGGTCTTCCGGATTTACACGTCAATACTACAGAAGTTTCACTATTATCTTTAATAAACATTTGTGCTGCATGGTGTTTCCCATAGAGAAACTAATGTCAAATGCTGCTTCAGCCACTGACCACTAGGTGGACACCGGTTGTTGCGTGACAGTTGATAGATCAGGAAAGAGATCTTGTTGTGCTGGTGGACAACTCAATGAAGGTGTCTACCCAGTGTGTGGCAACAGTGAAGAAGGCCAATTCCATGCTAGGGATAATCAAAAAGAGGATTGAAAATAAAACAGCCAACATTATAATGCCATTGTACAAAACAATAGTAAGGCCACACTTGGAGTATTGCATACAGATCTGGTGGAATTGCGGAAAGTGCAGAGGAGAGCAACTAAAATGATTACTGGGCTGGGGCACCTCCCTTATGAGGAAAGGCTACAGCATTTGGGGCTCTTAAGTCTGGGAAAAAAAGGTGCAAGAAGGGGGATTGATTGAGATGTACAGAATTATGCAGGGCATGAATAAAGTGGATCGAGGGATACTCTTCTCCTTCTCACAGAAGACCAGAACTAGGGACATCCGCTCAAAATGAGGGTTGGGAGAGTGAGAACTGACAAAAGAAAATAATTTTTTACAGCGTGTTGTTAGTCTGTGGACCTCCCTGCCACAGGATGTGGTGATGGCATCTGGCCTGGATGCCTTCAAAAGGGGACTGGACAGATTCCTGGAGAAGTCAATCACAGGTTACAAACCATGATGGAGATGTGTAATCTCCAGGATTAAAAACAGGGTACTTCAAGGACCAGATGCAGGGGAGTGGTGTCAAGAAACAGATATGTTGGGATGAGGGTGTAGTCTTCTGCTTGAACCACTATGGTCTGGTATAATCTAACCTTTCATGTTCTATTCAGTCAGCCACAGTGGGATGTTGAGGGTCTTTCTCACCATTTCTACAAGTTGAAAAGAAATATATGATAGAGAGAAGTGACAATATCAATAAAGCTTCCCGATCAGTTCTCATCACAGTGGCTTCTGCACACAATACTCCCAAGGACCACATCACCCACATGCTTTTTTGTCAAAAAAAAAAGTTTACAAGGTGTTTCCTTATTTGGAAATTGATGATGATGATGACGGTGGTGGTGGTGGTGGTGATGATGATGATGAGCCCTTATATTCTAAAATTCATCCTCCTGTTTGACATAAAACCTAGTCTGCTGATCTCCTGTCGAAAAGAAAGAGTCAGTGTCAAGTGTCATCAAGTGAGTATCCTGATGCCTGGTTTTGCACTGGATTTGCTATTTACATTTTGATTTGATTTGCCAGCATTTTTGCTTTCACTCTGGCTGTATTTTCTGGAGCAAAAAGCCCCCCAAATCCACAAAATATCTGGCCAAAACAGTGAGCTTCTTTGGCTGAGTAAGGATTCTTATCAAAGCCTCTCAAGTTCTCATCCAACTACCCACCTTACCACACTGGGTATGCCTTTTGTATCCCTTCCGAAGGTCTGTAAGCTCAGCCAGGTCCTCCTTTACACGTAAAATATCTTTGCTTTCTCACTGGCCTAAACTGAGGGTTCAGCAATTGGGAGACATTTTCTTCCCAGCAACCACATGTCTAAAACTAGCAGAATGCAGAGCACACCTTGAGATACTGAATTCAACATGTGAGCAGGTTCACGAAGGGGTTACCCATCAAGTAACCTGCTTTTTGTAGAGTTAAATTTAATAGGGAGTGGGGCAGGACTTGGAACTGTGGCCATGAACTACCAAATGCCAGCACAAATGAAGAAGACCTAATAGAATACTGTATATTCTGTGAAGGCAGCGACAGAATCCATTCTGCCTCCTGCATATTTGGAGATTTTATGCATTCTTCAAGGGGACCCCTAGCTAAACCCCTAGATGAGGATGGTCTGTTCGAGCAGCACCTCAGTGGCAAGGGTCAGATTTTTCCAGGAAGCACAAGACTAATAATCTAGCACAGGCCTTCCAGACAAAAACTGCTATCTAGCCCTCAAAGAGAAAGGACAGTCCGTAAGGTGTCCCAAATCACATTTAGTTGAGGCTATGATCTCAAATCCATTTCAGCCTGTTCGGCTGACTGGAACTGCATCTGTGTGGTCTGGATTAAGCTTCAGAAAGAAAGAAAGAAAGAAAGAAAGAAAGAAAGAAAGAAAGAAAGAAAGAAAGAAAGAAAGAAAGAAAGAAAGATCTGATACAGTATATCACTGGGCCCTAGACAATGGTTTAGACTCAGAGACATTCAAAGTATTTTTGACGTTTCAGAGCACCGCTGGGAATCACCTCCATAGTGATGATAGTTCAAAATCCCTGTAGGATAAAATTATGTAGCACAACATGGAACGAGCAACAGTTCTTCACTGGTCTACCTGCAAGGTTAGAAGTACACCCCCACCCCCATCCACCACCCCTGTCAACAGACACACTCCATAGAGATATTCCACCCACTATTAAATTGCTCAAGCTATTCCTTTGCGTACATGTCTCTACACATTCTCAAGATAAAAGTCTTGGTTCTTCACTATCCAGACCATCAATATCAGGTGTAGAGTGAGGTTTCCAAGCCCATAAAATTGGTTGCTTGGCAACTAAGGCAGCACATTGACTCCAAGCCACATGCGTCTTTTTTACAGCCTACTGGGCAGGAACACATCCAAGATGCAAGTAAACAAAGAGAGATTCACAAACTGTGCCAGTGACAAGTTAATTCTTTGGCATCTTTCAGACTGCACAAGTTACTGTACAGCTCTAACACAGGCATTAAGAGTAGCTTTTAAGGCTGCATGTTTTGCACCAAGCAGCAAGGTCGAAATAGTTTTGCCTGGCATATGAATTTGGAATAATGCTTAATGGTGAATCCTTCTGAGTCTGGGTTCAACTAAGAAGGAAATGGCTGAATGTAGAACCTAGTTTGTGTATTTTTGAAAAGTGGGAAGCTTTTTAGCTCCTTTTGCTCACATGGCAGTATTGAGTGAGTCTCTTTTGACTTTGAACTCCTTTTGCCTATTGCCATCAAAAACTCAAGATCTTTTTGAAATCACACCCATGATAAATACTGCTTTAAAATAAATACCCATAAAGAAATTGCTAATCTAATGAGCAATAGATGAAGCCACACTGTCTTCACAGTTTATTCTTCAGTTACATTGCCAGAGAATACATTTTTCTTCTCTGCTGATCCTTATTTCATGCTATTCTCCAGATTCACAGATACCATAAATAGAGAGTTTAATAGATAGCCATAAATTCTGCACTATCTAGTTCTGATTTTATAAAAAACTACTTAACCTAAGAACAACAAGCACTTGATCTGTATTTTAACAATAACAGTAACAACAGAACTGCAGAGCTGTAGAGGCCGCTATACAGGGCTGGATTAAACATTAAGTACAATAAGCACATGCTTAGGGGCATCAACGGAAGAGGGGACACAACAGAAATTTTCCATAGCCTAATTTAACATGGTCCATGGGCCACATGGTGCAATACTGCAAATGGTGGAGGTGATCCAGGATCTGCAAAAAGAGGCCCCCCACATTAAATGAAAAAATTACATACAGGTATACAAAATAATAACAAGAGCATCCAGTGAGTATAGACCTCTGCCAATGATTATGAAATTGAAGGAGGGAAAATCCCCCCCCCCCCAATAAATGAAAGCAGGGGAAACTTTGTATGCAGTCAGTTGTCCACTGACGATACTAGGAAGGGAGGATAGTAGCTCACTCAGCATCCAGCGTGCCAACAGGCAACAGCACATGTGCTAACATTGTAACTTTGTGTCAAGATCTGGGCTACACGGCCCTGGTAACTGCAGGATCAGGGCCAGCCTAAGCCTGAACCCGGAATTGCCTGATGTTTGCAGGCTCAGGGAGGTCACTCATGAGGCCCACCTGGAAGCCTGGGGGGAAGGCCTATTTGAGGAATGGTTCTCCCTCCCAGACTTTGCCTCAGAAATGCAAGAGTATTTTGCTTTGGCCTGTGTGTCCAGCCTTGTTTCTGCCTTGCCTGCCAGCCTTATTGTTCCAAAACTGCAAAGCTGTCTGATTTTTTCACACAAGTTCCACAACATGATATACCTATTCTGCGTCAAAACCAACCTCTGTCATCAGAAGTGGACACATATACAGTCAATATCACTTTGATCACTTCAGAATCAAAATATGATGATGTTAGTATCACTAAGGTATCACAAGCAGGTTCATCTAGCACATGTCTCATTTGATACCTCTATTGCAAATCTTGATTTAAGTTAATTTACAATGCATTCTGGGGCTGAAATAATTGCTGAAAATGAAAGTTTAGTGGACTATGGGGGTGGTGATGAAATTATTCTGTCTGCAAAAGATGAAGTAAATCACAGTGTAGCAAAGGATCCAGGTTTGTGGCTTGATTTCTTTGCTGATTATGTGGCTTATTGGATTGGTTGTGGACCCAGTTACTGTTAACACCACAATGGGTCCTTCCTACTGGCATTTCAATAGTGGCAAATCAGTAAGGAATTGTTTGCAGAAGCTTTTTTTTCGGGGGGGGGGGACAAAAACCAATGGTGAGAAATACAAAAGAGAGTGGTTACTGTATTCACCATCAACAGGATCAGTTTATGGTTTTGTTTGCAAACTGTTTCCTTCTAAAAGATTCTTGGATTTTCTTATAAGTGACTGGCAAGATACTATTATAATTGCTAATCATGAAAAAAGCACTACTCACCAAGAGTCTATGCTAACATACTTAACTCGTGGACAAGGTGTGAGGTTGGGGCAACAGTTGGAGAAACAAATTCAGGAAGAGTGTAATTCCTGGGAAATGTGTCTTGAGGTGTGTCATAGCTATTATTTGTACATTAGCTGGGCGTGGCTTGGCTTTTTGAGGAGCTGAAGAAAGGTTTGGATCATTGCAAAATGGGTATTTTTTAGGGCTGTTTGAACTCATAAACCAGTTTGATCCATTTTTAGCAGGCTACATTTCAAAATATAGAAATTCTGACAAAGAAAAGCCTTCTTACCTGTCCAAAACCACCTGTGAGGAACTCATTCAACTAATGGCACAAAAGGTCCATGCACTCATTCTTGACAAAGTAAAATCTTCTTGTTATTTTTAATTTCTCAGTTGACTCAACACCAGATCTATCCCATATCCATCAGTTAAGTGTTGTACTTAGGTACTTAAAAGATGGACAGCCATTGAACTTTTTTAACTTTTCTAGAAATGAAAGGCCATACTGGTGAGGAAATGGCAAATCAGGTGTTGCAGTACTTATGTGAAGTTGTAGGCTAAACTCATCAAAATGTAATAGTCAATCTTATGACAACTTATGTCTGTGCGCTATAAGGGGATGCAGCAAGAAAAATTAGAAGCAAAGAAGAAAACTTGTCAAATATAAATAAAGTAGAAGTATACAAAATAAACATTATTTTCCATCTTACTGTAAGTTTTGTTTAATTTTGATAAATAAAATTTTATTTTATGGTTTATTATGGTGTATATTTTGAATTACACATATATATTGGGGGCGGACACCAAAATCTTTTAAGTACTTAAGGCCTCTAAGGGTCTTAATCCGGCCCTGTCCCTATGAATGATCCAGCCCCTGTCAAGGAGGCACAGTGGGGAGTCAAACTCCCAACCTCTGGCTCCACAGCCAGATGCCAGTACTGCTAAGCTATCTACCCATCAAGTTCTTTTTCCTTCCTTGTCTCAGGGCAGTGATAAAGCTAGAATAATCAGTGCAAACTTGTTTTCGTGAAGGATCACGAAAACCTAGTAGGATGAAGCTAATGTCCTTTGTAATAAGGAAGAAATCACAAGAAGAATGCCCAGGCTTTTAGATATTGGTGAATGTCATCTCCCCTCATTCTAAGCCAGTGTGGCCACCAACAAAGGAAGATGGAAACTGTAGTCCAACAACATCCTGAAGGCTACATAATTTCTGCTTCTCATCTTTGGGAAGGGAGTTTTGTTTGTTCAGTCGTTCAGTCGTGTCCGACTCTTCGTGATTCCATGGACCAGAGGTCGCCAGGCCTTCCTATCTTCCTTCCACTGCCTCTCTGAGTTTGGTCAAATCCATATTGGTTGCATCAATGACACCGTCCAAACATCTCATTCTCTGCCGTCCTCTTTTCCTTTTGCCTTCCATCTTTCCCAGCATCAGAGACTTTTCCAAGGAGTCCTCTCTTCTCATGAGGTGGCCAAAGTACTGGAGCCTCAGCTTCAAAATCTGTCCTTCCAGTGAACATTCGGGGTTGATTTCTTTCAGAATGGATAGGTTTGATCTCCTTGCAGTCCAGGGGACTCTCAAGACTCTCCTCCAGCACCACAGCTCAAAAGCATCGATTCTGCGGCGATCAGCCTTCTTTATAGTCCAGCTCTCAATTCCATACATCACTACTGGAAAAACCATAGCTTTAACCATCCTGACCTTAGTTGGCAAAGTGATGTATCTGCTCTTTAGAATGCTATCTAGGTTTGCCATTGCTTTCCTCCCAAGAAGCAGGCGTCTTTTTATTTCGTTGCTGCAGTCGCCATCTGCAGTGATCAAGGAGCCCAAGAAAATAAACTCTGTCATTGCCTCCATTTCTTCCCCTTCTATTTGCCAGGAGGTGACGGGACCGGTGGCCATGATCTTAGTTTTTTTGATGTTGAGCTTCAGTCCATTTTTTTTACTCTCCTCTTTCACCCTCATTAAGAGGTTCTTTAATTCCTCCTCACTTTCTGCTATCAGAGTAGTATCATCTGCGTATCTGAGGTTGTTGATATTTCTTCCAGCAATCTTAATTCCGGCTTGTGATTCTTGGGAAGGGAGTACTGCCATCTTATAAGATCAGTCCAGCTGTCATTGCCACCCATGTCACTGCTCCTCTTGTGAACTGAGCCTGTGTGCATACAAGATGGTTGTATACACAGGCTGAGCCCTCCAGTCTGGTACCAGGCAAAATACCGAATCTCTGCATACACACGAGAACCTATGTGAGTAGAATATGTAAATATGTAGGCCTGGCTTATAAAGAACAATGAAGACATGGAGATTGAGGGTGAAGATATCAAGGGAAATTCTTCTTCTCTCTCCATATGAGTCCTCTGGATCAGTGGCTCCCAACACTTTTTGAGTCATGACCCCTTTTTATATTGGACAATTAGACAAGTAACCTGTAAGTTCACTGTCACATTTGCATAAAAAGGCATTTTTAATGGAGTAAAGCCATCCCTTCTCAGAAAATAGAGTCTTCTTTCTCTTCACCCAAAGGGCCTGTTTCACATACATGTTTTAATCTTACTATCCTGCTCTGAAAGGTTAAGAGAGAAATTGTTTAACAAGGGATACTGCCTAGATGCCCTAAACACATCCAATCTCACCTGATTTCAGAAGCTAAGCCGGGTCGGCCCTGGTTAGTATTTGAATGGGCGACCACTAGGGGATACAAGGTGCTGTAGGCACCTGGAGTAGGAACTGGTAAACCACTCCAGTATTCCTGCCAAAAAAACCTCTATGGACATGGGGTCACGAAGAGTCAGTCACGGCTGTAACAATGCAACACACACACACAACATCTATAAGGTGATGGTCAACCTGTCAGAAAACACTTTGTGACCTCTTGGGGGGGGTGCTTAAACTCCCAGATTAGGAGACATTGTTCTAGATCAATGTGCTCCTCCAGGGGTTGTTGAATTGTTTATCAGCCTTCACTGACATAGCCAATATGGAAGGTCATGGAAGCTGAAATTCAACAGGTCCTGGACAGTTATACTTTGCCCACCGCTGGTCTGTAGGACTTAGTTTCTAGGCAGGCCTGAGTTAACTATGAAATAAGGGTACCCAGATATCTCCTGAAGTGAATCAGGATATAAATTTAGGACCAACTCTACACTTCCTGTCTTAAAATATGCATGGCTTTGTGTCCAAGGAAATCCATCAGATGTTCAGAGTTATCTGTTCTGTGAAAGGAAGAAACCCCACAGCACAAAGACAAGTTGACAGTCTGCATATCCAGGAAACATCTTCATGATCAAGATTTTATTGAATGGTAGAAATAGAGCCAATTGTTACTGAATTACACCCAGTGAACTAGATATAACAAGCAGCTAAAAACTGACAGCCAAAAGCACAGAAGGGACAAATCAAGTACATGATCAATTTTTTCATATACTTCTTCAGCCATGAACACAGATTACATATTCATTTTGAATTTCGGTAAGGTACCCTGGTCATGTGACACCTTAGGCTAGAGATGAATTTGGATGTAATTCCACATTTACTACTCCTCTCTACCACATTACACACCACCCATTGTACCGTTCGCCACAGTGATTCTTCTATTCCTATTTCCTTCTGGTTGCATTAATAGTCATTTACACACCTTTCCCTCTGCATCAATAAGCTCCTCATCCACTCCCGAAGAAGCACTTCAGCTCTTAAATCGGATTTAGCAGACACTGAAAGTGATCATCTTTAGAGTGGCGATTTGTAAACCTTTTCCCTGCCGATCAACAAAATTATTTAATCAAAGGTGTTTTATCTAGCTGAGCTGCCTGATATACACAAATAGGCCATATTAAACTTGTCAAGATGGTGCAGCAAAATGAAAGAGACGCAGAGGCCAGTAAAGAGAAAGAAACAAATCGACATGCTTGAACCATTTGGGCAGTTGGTTCCGTAAATGAAGGTCTCAAGCATGTCACAAAGATTCACGCACACAACTCAAAACACTTTCCCCCCTGCTCGTCCCCTTTGCCCTGAATCAGCCATGCTCTGCACCTGCTCTGCTTGGCAGAGAAGGGAAAGCTGAAGCAGGTTGCTGTCTTTTGAACACCTGCGCCTGTTTCCTTCACTTCACTTATTTGTCACAGGAGTCATTTGATTTTACAACCTGTAGGAAGTGGCAGACAGCCAGAACTTCCCCCAGCCTTTTACAGTGGAAATGTAGTAGTGCTCCTGAAAGACGCTAAGCTGCCAAGAAGACACAAAGCCCACATGTCTACCAAAGATGCGGGCATTTAGATCAGTTTTGTTCCTAGCCCAGTGATATTGTTGTCCACTTGTCTTGGTTGTATCTAAGCTTTTTACCCTGAAAAGAGAACTGCTATCCACTGGAATTTTTCTATGACTGTTAATTATTTCAAGGGAATTTCAAAATAAAATCTACTAGCAAAATGCTGTCATGACTGGACAAAACTCTGGCTGCCTGGCATAAATGTGCAAAACCAACAAGACTGGCAGTTGAATTTATCAGCACAATGGCAGGAGGGTGTCTTCTGCTACAATGGAGAAAAAGGTAAGATAGTTTAGGTGTCATAAGAACATAAGAACATAAGAAGAGCCATGCTGGATCACGCCAAAGGACCATCTAGTCCAGCTTCCTGTATCTCACAGTGGCCCCGCCAAATGCGTCTGGGAGCACATGAGACTAGATCTCTGTCTCCTGATACCACTCCCCTGCATCTGGCCCTTGAAGTACCCTGGTTTTAAGACTGGAGATTACCCAGCTCCATCATGGTTTGTAACCTGTGATGGACTTTTTCCTCCAGGAATTTGTCCAATCCCCTTTTGAAGGCATCCAGGCCAGTTGCAGTCACCACATCCTGTGGCAGAGAGTTCCACAGACTAATGACAAGCTGGGTTAAAAAAATTCTTTTTTCTTTTCTCATTCTCCCAACCCTCATTTTGAGTGGATGTCCCATATGGATGTATGTCACAGATGATTCACACAATTCTGGCCTCCCATCTAGAGATGGACACAACCCTTGCATCGGAGGTTCATCCCATTTTGCATGCATGGCACCTTGGGGTCCATGCTTTCTCTTCCCCCACCTGCCTGGCAAATGACCCACTCGCCAGCTGGAGTTTGCTCCTCTCCTTCTCCTCTTCAGCTGTTCAGCCAGTCCCCAGAAGGCTCGCTTGCACCGCATCCTTGTCCAAGAAGGCAATCTGCCAAGGAAACAGGGCAGGGAACCCTGTGTCCCTGCTGGAGACTAGCTGAACAGCTGATGAGGAGGAGGGGGGGCATGCTCTGGCTCTGATCCAACTGGAGAGGCAGCGGAAGGGAACCAAGGATCACATCCATCTCTATCCCCATCACTTGCTCATGCCTCTCAGTATTTGCCATGTGAGGCAAGTGCCTCACACTGCCGAATAGTAGGGCTAGCCCTGGCTCCTGTGGTCTCCCAGAGGACCCACAGTTCAAATGGGAAAGGGGTCTGGAACATTTCTATCTGAGATCAACAAAAGAGAAATATTGAACATGTGATGGACTGATTTGATAAAAGAGCCACAGCCTTTTATTTACAAGACTTGACCGGGGCTGCTAATGATAGGACTTCTTGGAGGTCGCAGATTCATAGCAGGAACAGTGTGGCAATGCATAACATCAACAATCCAGGCAATTGCAGAGGAGAGAAAAGATAGTCTAGCAAACCACTGACAAGAAGCAGGGAAAAGTGTGCAGAATCATGGCGTAAAAGGGTCCTTATCTACCCAGCCATCATTTCAGTGGGATCATGAACAAGGCAGAGGGTGCACTTTTCTAACCACAGATTCTAGTAGATAGAATTTGAAGACTACTCTCCAGCAAAAATGTCCACAAATACTCATATGATGTCCTCCTAAGCCAAGAATATCTAGCTGTTCTATGGGCTCTTTGTATTCTGAGCTTTCAGATATGATCAGAATATCTTAATTTAGTCTCACATGACATCCTGCTCACAATGCCTACAGTGTTCCAAGATGATGTCTTCTTCATCCACCCTACAGCTATAGAAAAAAATAGTAGGAGAATTGCTGTCTATCCATCCCTAATGAAAATGTAAGCTGGACTTCTTTCTTTTCCCTCTAATTTTGAACTTTTAAAAAATCCACATGGGATTTAAACAATTTCTAGTTAAAACACTTTCCTCTGGAGTAGCCAATAAAGTATCCCAATATAAAACTGAGTAGATAAACACCTACATTTTTACCTTTAGTCAATACTGTTTGAGCACAACTTACTACTGCAGTCCAGCAGTTCAATACTACAAACCCGAGGGCAAAATCTAGACCTTGAGGATTTATGTACCATTTACCAAATGACCTAAGCACCAGTCATTTAATGCATCTGACTGAACACTACCACCCTAGCATTTGGGAAACTGAACAAAAAAGTTGAATCCACTATTGCAAAGGCCCTGGGGTGGATATAGTAACCACTAACCAGACTTCTGCTGATGGAACAGTCAAATCCAGCAGAAGAAAAGGGGGGGGATCTCCCTTTCCCACCACAGACTCCTATCTGAGTACTAATGAGGCCAAACTCAACTTAGCTTCAAGGTCTGGTGTGTTCAGGAACCCTAGTAAAATTCTGTTAAGTAGTTCTGCAGAGCCAGTGTTATGATAGATTTAGTTTCTTTCTGAAAATGCACCCCTCTCCTTACTGCTCTGGGGAATGTTCAGGTAGGTTCCCTGCATAATCTATAAGTGTCTGTAGTCTTGGCGTGTAGGAAAACCCCTAATAAAAAGCTGATGCGATGATGCAGCAAAATTGGATTATGTCTGCACTGGAATGTACGAGTGAACTCAAGAGATCAATTTTGTATCAAATGCTCTGAGACCAAAATTTAAATTCTTCCCCCCTTTTCCTTCTTTTCCCCTCTTCTGCTTACAGTTTGTACTCGACCAAAGTTGCACCAATTTGGCCTAAAATATTTACAATCAATTGCTTGACTCCAGGGTGCAAGAAAACCTCTAAGATTTACCTTTTAGTTAATCACATTTAGAAATTTAAAGTAAGTGGGGTAAATCTTCAGCTGGCTTAAACAGAAATTGATCTCAAAGGGATCTAAAGAGTTATATTGATTCACACCAACTGACCTAGTAACTTGAACTGAGGAAACTATACAGATTGACTTAAATGCAGCAAATTCAGTCATTATTTCTGCCCAAATTGAGGAGATGTACTTTTATAAAATGACCATGTGCTCATGTGTAGACAGCCATTATGAACATGGTATAAATGACAAAATAAATTGGATGAAAATTATAGGAATATTGAGATAGCCTATAACCAGTTTGAGTGTTTACATTAGTAGTCCTTTTCAGCCATTCTTTAATATGAGAAGGAAGTACAAAAGCCTGCTCAATCAATTGTTTGAGGAGACCTTGAAGTTCCTTCACTTCAAATTCATTGCTTGTCATGTGAGGAAAGTGACAACAGGGGGACAGAGGTGCCACCCACTTATTGCCATCAGTTAGGTAAACACAGTTAGATACTTCTGAACAGTTAATTTGATATTAGTCAGGTACCACTGATTACAATAATATGAGATTCACCATGTTAATAATGTTTCTGAAAGCATGCCAAAGGTTGCTGATTCCTGCCCCATGTTGTCAACTTGTATCACTGTAGCTTCTCACGAAAAAGGTTCTAGATTGTCTCTCCTGTTAGATTGCCAATCTGCTTCTCCTTGGCCAGAAGATGTATAAGGGGACTTCCTATCTTAGTGTAACCTGCTTTATGTTCTGCTGAGCGGTAGCATATCTTATCTTGAACTCTGACTTTTGTGTTTTTCTCTATTCTTCCTGGCTTCTCCTTCCATCTACATTGTCCTTTGTTCCAATCAGTTCCTGACTCCAGACTAACAGCAGCCCAAAATAGTTAGTTGCTGGAGGGGGGAAAAGAACGGCATGTACAAAAGGTGTCATGACTGACAGCTGAATCTTATTTCTACACTTCTGACAGGACAGTGTTTTCCACCACGCCCAAGGGATGTGTCAGCATGTAAATTTTTGAGTTTAGAAGAATTTTAAAAATGATTGAAGGGGGTGTATAAAAAGTTTATGTGGAAATGAAAGTTCATTTAAAAAGTACCGCTTGGGAAATAGTTCACATTGGTTTTAATTGTTCTCAAAACAATCAGCTGTTTTCCAGTTTCAGTCATGTCTACCAGTTTATTGCGAACAGAAACTGGATTAAATAAAGTTTATGAATAATTTAATGATGTTCATATTATTTTTCTGTGTGTTTTCTTAACATTTGAAAAGCTGAGTAATATATTTTAATTTGTATTATATTTTACAGAATCTTTAAATTAAAATTAATATGAAGTTTTAACACCTAAATCTTTTTACATTCTGCAAGGAATTTTTTTTTAGCATTTATGCCAACAGCTTTCTTCATAGCTGTAGGATTGCCTTCAATACATTTTGACTTGTTACTTTTTGAATTATATATCTATTTGAAGAGCCTCAAAGGCAGAAAAGCAATAAATGAATACTTCATTCAATTGATTGATCACTTTAAGTTGGCAATGAGAACCACAAATGTTACAACATGGAAACCACTTCCCTGTGATGTAATTCCATACTGAACCACACCATTCTCCACTGGACAGAAACTGAGTCCTAACTAAATTCCATTTCCTTTGGCTGTTATCCAACAGGGTTGTATTAGCACTAAAACCAACTGTGCCAGAAGATACACATTTATAGAGAATGAGCTAATGGGGTATTCATTATAATTTCTATTGGGCCATTAGTTGCTCTGTGAAGATCATGTGCTGGTGGTACCCCATATGCTTCTAATTGTGCCAGAGGGTAATCTAGTAAAAACCCGATCCAACAGAGAATTTCAGTCAATTCACAAGACATAGTCTTTGGGTCAGGAATAAATATCCCTCTCCCTTCAGTCATGATGGTGTCTATTGCACGAACTTGCCTCCTACAATAGACCAACCTACTATAAAAGTGTCAAATTGTGGGTTCCTTTCTGAAGTTGGCGGCAATCGTTTAAAAAGGAGATCCAGAGATAGTCATGAGCCCATTCTACTTTTGAGTGAATGCAGTACATTTCTTCTAGCATCTATATCCTACCATGGTATTCCAAGTTGGGCAAATACCAAGAGCATGAAATGGCACCCTTCTCTCAGCTGTCAATGTGGGGCTGATTAAAGATTTCTGGAAGTGCCTTTGGATGCTGCCATGGATATAGTTTACATAATTAATCCAATCTTCCTTCATAATGAATAAGATGGGAGGAAATATTTGCTCAAAGATGCTTTTCTACAGCTTCTACAGATGTTCCATTTCCCATATGGCCATCCATATGTCTTGGCTGTCTTAGTTTCTTTTAGGAACTCTCATATAACAAAACTAGTCTCTCCTGAATAGCAAGTGATTGATTGATTAGGAAACAGGTAATTCTGTGAGGTACTTTGTCATTTCGGATAGAAGTCCTGAGCAGCCAGGGCTAAATTACAGCTATCAATCTCCACAGCTATGTATAGATACATTAATTATTTCTTTCTTTCTCTATAGAAATGGAAATTTAACAGTTTTCTCAGCACCTACTGTGTTTATGTTACCAAGTAAGGCCAGTTTCTTAGACTGTTTTAATGTCTTTATTGCACAGATGGCATCTTTTAACATCTGATATAACATCCACAGGGAAGCAATAACGATATAAACATTTAATGCTTAGAGACAAAGGGCCTTCCTACACAGCTGAGAAAAATCTTTTATGCTTCACACTTCAGAAGTGCTATTGCCTGTCCAGCATCAACAGTGTAATACATCATTTATATGGCATATAAAGGAGGTTAGTTTGTCTGCCTTTTTAAAAAAGAGTAATCTACTCGGTCAAAATGGCAATCTGTTGTTGTTGATTAGTCTGAGCAGGTGCTATGGCCAGGGAAATGTGCCCATCTGGAGAGAAAATTGATATTCGTTTGGGATGGAGTTGGTGTCCCTCAGTGTAGCACATATACATCTCAGGAATTCTGAGGGACTGAAAAATATGGATGGAAAGAGGAAGTGCCATCAATGACCTGGAGCACTTTTTCACAAGTGTGGTGTGGCCGTTAGAGTGATGAAACAGGATTAGGTTCTCTTCTTCACTGAGCTCACTGGGGAACAGGGACCAATCACACCCTCTCACTACTAGAGATGGGCACGACTTAGCGGTATTCCCGTTTCCGTTTCCGTTACTCGGTTCCATTACTCTACGGAAACGGTAACGGGAATTACTCCGCCAGACTTCGAGCTCGAACCGACGAACGAACAATTTTCGTCTGATTTGTCGTGCTCGTTCCTTGCATTGCGTGATTGCGCGATGCCACGCGGCACAGAAAAAAAGTTTTTAAAAGTAAAAAAAACCCAGTTCCCGGCCAAAAAGCAGGCGGAAAAATGCCTGCCGTGCCTCAGGGCACCTATCAGAGGGGTTGTTTCTGGAGGTCCCCGGCCTCCCCCCCATCCCCCATCCTGGGCTGCTCTGGTGGGACTCGCCGCAGGCTCGCAGCCAGCAAAAAGCCCAGTCTCGCCGCCGGCCGCCGCAATTAAAGTGCAAGCAAGCGGCACGGACGGCACAGGAAAAAACTTTTAAACTCTCCCCCCACCCATTCCCGGGCCAAAAAAGCAGGCAGAAAAATGCCTGCTTGACTAAGGGCGCAGGGCACCTACCAGAGGGGTGGTTTCTGGAGGGGGGGTCCTCCTGCCCCCCGTCCTGGGCAGCTGGACTCGCCATGCCATGCGGTGCAGGTGGGGGATCCAAAATGGGGCGGCGAACGCAATATTGTTTTTGAAATCGTGGTCCAAAAACACACAAGCACAACAGAAACATGCGAAAATTTATAAACTGCCAGATTTTTCACAGTAGCAGTGGGTTTTTTCTTGCAACAAAATGTCTCTCCTCTCCTCCTCTGTCCTCCATTGATTTTATTTTTTGATTTTATTTACACCTGCGCAATGATGGGCTGGCCGAGTGGCCAGCCATGTGGGAGTGGATGACCATGCAAATTTTTGGAGCCATCCCACCAATCGCATGGCCACTTGGCCATGGAGACTTCTGGGATGTGCCAAAAAGCCCCCTAAAACCTGCCCTAGCCCCCTAACCCTAACCCTAATCCTTGACTCCAGTCCTTACCCATACGTCACAGACTGTCTTCTTAGTGGGTCAGAGAGGCACCCAGAGGTGCAACCCACTAGCCCACCGTAACCTTACCCGTCACTAGCCTAACCCTAGCCCTTGCACTAACCCACCTTAACCCTAGGCCAGATCTACTTGCATTGCACTACACGCAAGTACGATTCCCTTCTTTGTGAGACATGACGGTGCGAGAGCCTTAGGCATCACCTATGGCTCTGGGTTCACTGCCATCACTAGTCTCACTGTCTGCAACTGGTATGCATATCCATATGGCTATTGCATACCATTTTGCAGCAGCAGCAGGTGAGGAGGGGAGACCCCCATGTAGAGGGGTCTCTTGGAGCCTGCTTCCCTTTCCTAGTGGGTGAGGATAGGAGGCACCCACGGGTGCCTCCAGGAGCCCGCTTTCCCTTTATAGCGGGCCAGAGGAGGCACCCACCCCACAGAGGTGCCTCCAGGAACCCGCTCCCCCCAAAAAACCAGTACTAACGAAAACAAAAAACGAAAAAACGAACCGACTAATTTTTGCGAGTTTTCACGAAAACGGAAACGACCCGAAACGGAACCGGCCCGACTAACGACAACTCGAAAAAAAATTTTTTCAAGTCGTGCCCATCTCTACTCACTACAGCTTACCTCATATGGTCACATAGAGGAGAGGACCCATGTATACTACTTTGTGCTCACTGGACAAGTGGAAAATAAATAAATGAAATAAATGAGGTTTAGCTGATTAGCCAGTTGTACCTAATCTGGAGAAAGCAGACTTGGCCACTGGTGATGCAATTATTCCATCCAAATGGTAGTATTGCAATGGGGTTTGCTTTGGGCTGATACAAAGTAAAGTTCATTAGTGGGGTGGGGGTGGGAAAAATGTTAGAAGCCATTATTCTGACTCTGTACCAGCTGCACTGGTTGCCAGTGTGACTCTAAGTCCAATTAAAAACACTGACCAGGGATGGGCATGAAACAGAAAAATTGAGATTTGTTTCATTTCATTTTGTTCCCCTGTGATTCGTTTTGTTTCTTTAGAAACATTTTTAATGTACAAAATGAAGCAGTAATGAACCAATTTGATACTCTATAAAACAGGTCTCCTGGATCCTAGAGGCACCAAATTTGATGGGTACATTCCTTGAACCATCCCCTTTAAGCCTTCCAAATTTGGAGATATTTGGGGTACAGGGGGCCAAGTTATTCAAATCTGAAGGGGGTGCCCCCAGAAAAATTCTCATTGCAATGTTTTTGCTTGAAAATAGTGATCCCAGGCTGCTAGCAGTGTGGAAATTACAGTAGAGCTTCCTTGAACTCTCCCCTTTAAGTACCCCCAATTTTGAGAGGTTTGGGGTACAGGGGCCAAGTTATTCACTTCCAAATGGGTGCCCCCAGAAAAAAACATTTGTAATGTAAAAGTATTTGAGAATACTGATCCCAGGCATCTAGCACCATGGAAATGACAGGGGAGCTTTCTCAAGCTCTCCCATGTAACCCCTTGAAATTTGGAAGGTTTGAGGTTTCAGAGAACGGAGTTATTCAGCTGCAAATGGGCTGTGGGGGTACTTAATTGAAGGAGTGTGGATTCGTGTGCTGAGGGGAATTAACCCTATAATTGGTAAAGCACACTGGACACACTCCTTCCATTAAGTACCCAACACTTCCTTTGGGGCTTAATAACTCCATTCCCAGAAACAATAACCTTTCCAAAGTTCAAGGAGTTCCCTAAAATCACTTGCAGAAACTACCTCTACCATTTGCATGCCTGGGATCAGTAATTTGAATTTATTATTATTATTATTATTATTATTATTATTATTATTATTATTATTATTATTATTATTATTATTATTATTATTATTATTATTATTATTGCTCTCTTGCACTGGTTACCTATTGCCTCCTGAATAAGTTTCAAGGTATTGGTTTCGATTTACAAAAGCCTCCATGGCTTGGGACCAGAATATCTGATGGAGCATATCATCCTAAGGTCAACGTATGCCCGGTCCACCAGAACATCACTGGTCGCCACACCCCTGGGAGACTGATAAGGCTACTCAAAACCGTGCCTTCTCTGTGGTGGGCCCTAAACTTTGGAATCACCTTCTGAGTGAAATTAGGACTGCGGAGCCCCTTCAAGAAGATATTAAAAACTTGGCTTTTTAAGGCCGCCTTCGGTGATCAAGGAGATTGATTTGTTTGATGTTGTTTGCCTGCTTGCCTATGTTTTCTGCCACCTTGCCTTTGTATATTTGTATATTTGTATTTTCATCTTTGTATTTTTATTTGACTTGGGTCTTGATTTTATGTCTTTTGTGGATTGTTTCATTTGTCCATATAATTGATTTCCTTATATTGTTCACCTGCCTGAGTTCCTTTGGGAAAATCGAGTGGTATATAAATATAGAAATAAATTAATATGAACCATGAATATTGCTGAGAAAAAGTTTATGTTGTGTCTATAGCCACGTGAAGAAGTCTTCCTTCAAAAATCTGCTAAGGATACTCTATACTTTAATCAAAGTTATCAAACTGTTATGTATCAACAAGTTGCTTCAACATACGGCAGCCCAAAGAATGACAAATCTCCAAAATGTCCTATCATCAACAGCCCTACGTAGCTCTTACAACCTCAAGTTGCTCAGAGTCACTTTCCCCTTCTGTGGGGAAAGCAGCTTCCTTTACGGAGTTTAACCAGCATGTTATTAGTCCTTCTCCTTTCCTGCTGCCTTTAACCTTTCCTGGAATTATTGTCTTTTTCCAGAGATTCCTCCCTTCTCATGATATACCCAAAGCAGGACAGGCTGTTTCAACATTTTGCCTCAAGACAAAGTTCAGCCTTGATTTCATCTAGGATCCAATTGTTTGTCTCCCTGGCAATCCAGGGTATTTGCAAAGCTCTCCTCTAATAACATGTTTCAAATGAATCTTTTTTTTCCTGTCACCTGTAAAAATGGGATTTATACTCCCAGTAGGGCAAGAAGCACAAGCACACTTAAGAGAAGTAGGCAGCTTTATTAAGTTAACATAGAGACATGCAGACATACAGACAGATAGACAATTCCTGTCACATTAGGGGTCTCAGGAAGGAGCAATTTTAATGGGATCTGTTTCTTGCTTTCTCAGACCCTGAGTCAAGACTTCACAGAGTTTATATAGCTTCTTGACATCTTGTGGGAAAGCTATCTCCTCCCCCTCATCATTGCTGGTGTTCATTTTTTGCTGGTGTTAGCACATTCAACTGGCTCTATCCGGTCTCAAACTTCCTCATTCCTCAGGAAGCTTTCTCACCCCAAAATAACCTTCAAAAAGCTAAAGTGAAACTGGGTGAAACTGGTTTCCACTCTTAGTCATTCTCGGTCAATTCATTCCTGCTCAGTGTTAATGCATTTTGATGGATACATAGAGAATATAGCATATTAAATTGGAAACCTTATAAATTCCATCTCCACAGTCCACCATTTTGATCCTTAGAGGATCACAGAATAATAACAGTGCATTTGTGCTTTAAGCAATAAGCTATAATGCAACTGAGAACGTAAAGTTCACAGTGGTTACTACTTCGTTACATATCGCAATTAGAGCTTCTCTTACAGTATATACACGTCTTTACATTTTGCTCACTTGATTATGCCTAGATATCCAGATCATTCAATCTTGAAGTGTTAAGTGACATATCATTTTACAAAACAGATCATTTAAAAAAAAAACAGCAATAAGAATTAATATTTGAGGCAACAAATTTCGGGTTGGTCTTGAACGCCACTAATTAATACACATTGAATATGCACCAAACATCTCTCATTGTTTCTCTCAGTCTATGAGATGACTCCATCATAAGGATTGAGAAGCAACAAGCAGGTGCAGCAGAAGTTAATTCTTCTCCAACTAAACCATTAGAGAAAGTCCAACGTAGGTGAGACAGCAAGCTACAGGACTGACCCGTTTTCTCGATGAAAGCCACAAGTCAATCTAGGCATCACCTTATGTCTTGGCAGAAGGTTGTATCAAAGCTGCAAAGATGGGGTGTCTGCTGAGTGAATAGGCTTTGAGGGGCAGAGGGAACAGAACTTCATGAGATGCAGGAAATGGTGTTGGAGTGGAGTCAGGTAATCTGGTGGCACCAAGAAGAGAAACAGCGGATGCTAGAGCTGGTCAGGAGCTGGAATTGGTCAGGAGCTGGAGCAGGACTCAGGACTGAAGCAACACTTTTTGGATCAAAAGGGATGAGCAGGAGGAGAAGGCACAAGGCAGTTGTCATCTGGAATTTTAGGCAGGACACAAACAGGAACCAGGCAGGAACAGTGGGATCTGAAAGGCAGATGAATCTTGGTTGCTGTATTTGAATGGCAGCTGGTTTGGGAGATTCAGGAGCACATGAGCCAGACACATGATACTGGGAGCTGTCATTATCAGCAAAAGGTACAGGCAGGGGTGTATCTAGGGGGGACAGAAGGGTGCATTTGCCCTGGCTGTGCAGCAATCTGGGGGGGGGGGTGCCTGGAGGAGAAGGAAGCAGGCAATGTTTCTGTCAAAGCAGCACCTCTGAGAAAGAAGTTGGGGGAAGCGTGCGACAGAGGTGCCACTTGAAAAAAAATCACCTGCTTGGCACTATCCGGTAGGAGCGTGCCCCTCAGCTGGGGGTTGTGGGGGTGACGGCAGGCAGGCAGGTAAGCAAGCGGCCATGGGTCTGGGGCTTCTCGGGGGCTGGCAGTGGTGTACGCTGTAAGACGGGGACCTGGTGCCTGATTTCTGCAGAAAGAGGCGTGCCGAGCGCCGTCTGTAGGTGGCCCCAGAGGACTGGCCCTCGGTAGCTGGCCCTCCCTTGGATGTGGCAGCCAGGACCACTCCTCCTGCATCCATCCACCCACCTGCCTGGTGCCCTTCTCCCTCTGTGGGCGGAGCGAAGGCAGCCCACATCCTGCCGGGGAGCCCAGCACGTGCCCTCGGCCCCTGGAAAACGACCAAGTGATCAAGCGAGAGCATAGGGGCCATGGGGAGCTCAGATTGGGCCCCGCCACAGGTGCTGTTCACCAACTTCTACCAGTTCACCATGGCTGCTGCCTCCTGTACAATGTTACTGGCCTCCTTCCATAGTTCTTCAGGTGTTCTGTACACCAAATCTAGTTCCTGAAATCCATTATTCACTTCCACTGTGGATGTGATAGTCATCTGAACTGAATTCAACCATTCCCGTTAAATTTAAGAGTATTTTTACCTTGCCTTTCTCCTTGGAAAAAGGACCCTAGGCGGCTTACAGAATGAGGGATAATATAATATACAGTCCAGTACAATTAAGACATGTTCAAGTATTGTGAACAAGGAATTGAGGGACATCTAAAATGTTGATGTTTTTCTTGCTGTCTCATGTTTGACTATATCCACCTTACCCTGGTTCATAGATCTCACATTCCAGGTTCCTATGCAATATATTTCTTTGCATCATTGGACTTTCCTTTCTCTTCCAGGAATGTCTGCAGCTGAACATCCTTTTGGCTTTGACCCAGACGCTTCATTAGCTTTGGAGCTACTTGTACTTGTCCTCCACTCTTCCTCAGTAGCATGTTGGATGCCTTCCTATCTGAGGGGTTTATCTTCTAGCATCATATTTTTTAGCCTTTTGTTACTGTCCATGGAGTTTTCTTGGCACGGATACTGGAGTGGCTTGCCAGTTTCTACTCCAGGTGGACCACATTCATTCAGAACTCTCCACTATGACCTGTCCGTCTTGAGTGGCCCTGCACAGCATAGCTCAGGGATGGTGAATCTATGGCATGTGTGCCCAGGGTGACACGCGGAGAGCTTTCAGGTGGCACACAACAGCCCCCTGGGAGTCCCCCTCCTCTTTAGCAGCCAGAAGGACTTGTACGGAAGAAGCGGGAAGGGGAAAATGCCAAGTCAGCTAACCAGCAGTAAGACGGAGGGGAGAGGGAGGGGGAGGGAGGAGGGATGTTTAGGTTTAGGTTTCTTCGACTTGCATGGAAGAAGCAGGGAGGGAAAGACGGAGGGAAGGGGGGAGGGTCATTTTAGGTTTCCTTTCTTTGACTTGCATGGAAGAGGCACGGAGGGAAAGAAAACCAGCAGTAAGATGGAGGGGGAGGGGGATGTTTAGGTTTCCTTTTTTTGAGTTTTGCCTTTAAAGTACCTCGATTTTAAGCCTGCAGATTACACATCTCCATCATGGTGTGTAACTGTGATGGACTTTTCCTCTATGAATCTATGCAAGTCAAAATATATGGCATAACTAGTTGCTTTTTCCTCATGTATTGACTGCAGAACTTGGAGACAGGTAGCCTCATTGACTCAGTGGGATTTTCGTTAAGTTGATTTATTTCATCAATTGATTCATTCATAGTGGAATTTAGTATTAGGATGCTAGCCATTATTTTCAACTCAATAGTGCAAAATCACTCCAGAAAATGTATTCACTACTGTTGAGCATGTTAAGAGAAATGAACAGTTTATATGAAGTTAACCTTTTGTGCAAACCATAATCTTTTGCTATGATGTATTACAAAATCATGTTATAAAGGATCAAATATGGCTGACAACAAAATTTAAACAAGCACTTAACTTAATAATGAGGGTACAATATTAAAAGGATCAATGAATACCATACCAAGAAACATATGTAGCGTTATATTCTTTCTGGAATTTTTCATGCCCACACTAAGATCACTGTTTTTAGGTTTAGAACATAAGAACATAAGAAGAGCCATGCTGGATCAGGCCAAAGGCCCATCTAGTCCAACTTCCTGTATATCACAGTGACCTGACCAGATGCATCTGGGAGCGCACGAGACTAGATATCTGTCTCCTGATACCACTCCCCTGCATCTGGCCCATGAAGTACCCCAGTTTTAAGCCTGGATATGATACATCTCCATCATGGTTTGTAACCTATGATGGACTTTTCCTCCAGGAATCTGTCCCGTCCCCTTTTGAAGGCATCCAGGCCAGATGCCATCACCACATTCTGTGGCAGGGTGTTCCACAGACTAACAACACGCTGGGTGAAAAAAAATTTCTTTTGTATGTTTTTACTTTGTTTAAATTGTGTCTTCTAATGATGGGTCTCATGCAAAGTTTCACATAGTTGTGCTGTGAGTGTTCATGTAATACAACCACTACAGCTGTACTGTGAGTGTTCATGTAATACAGCCACTACAAAAGACAGTGCTGAGGTGCGAAGGACCAGTTACTCCCCCCTTGTTCAGGCTAAATTTCCATATTGGCACTCAGCAAAAAATAAGTGGGTTTTCAGTCACAGTTTAGGCACTCGGCCTCAAAAAGGTTCACCATCCCGGGTATAGCTCATAGCTTCTCTGAGTTACTCAGTTCCCTTTTCCATGACAAAGCAGCGGTCCATGCAGGGGCAGTCAATTTATGCATAGCGCTTAATTCATGTATGCACTGAGTAGCCATTATCAAGATGCCTGGCAATTAAGATGAAGTCTGAAAGGAAAAGGAAGGAAGCCTGTGTACTTTTCCAGTTCACAAAAATTCAGATGTGCTCGTATGATGAATGTAAAATCTCACTATTAACACCTTTGTGTGTGAGGATGAAAAAGTGCAAACTTCCTCTCATCATACTGAGAGATGAGGGGACATTTTATGTCTCTCACAACAAGAGAAGAGAATGAGAATGATTTGGGGGTGCAAATTATACAAAGCAGCACAAACAATAAAAAAAAACCAGAAAAGTTGGTGAAGGTCTTTGTTTTACTGAAAATGCACTTTGCACCCACTAGTGGCATTTTGGGACAGCGAGTGGTGCCAGGAGGGAGGCTCAAAACATGGCCAAATCCCCCCTCAGAGGGCCAAGAGGATGTTTTAAAAAACACAGTAATTTGGGATTGGGGCTTGAATGCCAACCCCTGAGTAACTGACCACTAGAGATGGGCACGAAATGAAAAAAAATGTTCCGTTATTCGTTATTCATTTCATTATGTAACAAAATGAATAATGAAAATTGTGATGAAATTGGAACGAACAGAACAGAACCATGAAAATTAGGTTCGTTACGTTTTGTTTTTGTTAATGGCGACGCGCAATGAAATGAGCTGTTTTAAAAAACGTCCTGAATATCCGTAAAAACCCAGCAATAATAATTTATTCTGCCTGGTAATACCTACCAGAGGGGTTGGGGTCCTTAAAACATGTATTTATGTCTTTTCTCAGATCGCTGTATTTTTTTCCCTTTAAGGAGTGAGGGGACATCAACCCCAAATGGCTCCTAGATGCCTAATATTGATTTTTTTGGGGTACTAAAATGCCCTGGACATCCGTAAAAACGCAGTGATAATTATTTGAAATTATTACCTACCAGGGGGTTGGGATCCTTAAAACGTTTGTTTTTGTCTTTCTCCCATCACGATGTATTTTTTTCTTTTCCCTTTTAGGATGACACAAAATGGATTCCAGCCACAAAATTGATGCAAGCCATGTGATGGGATCATTTAAATTCTTGGACAATTTGAATCAATAGCATGCCCAGGTTGCAGACTAGGTAGGTGTGGCAGCCACAGGGGGCATAAAAAGCTCTGGCAGCCCCCGTCCTCCTTGCAGTCTGCGGTGGGAGTTAGGGTGGGATTGCTGTCTCTGCGACTCGTTACTTTAGGCCAGCCAGGCAGGTGTGTCTCTCTGTGTTCCTGCTGGCTGCAGCCTGGCTCTTAAGGGAGAGAAAGAAGAGATTTCTCTTGCAGCCTCACTGTGTGCGTGCGCATGTCTCGGTAAGTACCCTCCCCTGCCCCGCAGTGCAGTCACTCTGCGACTGCCTTACGCCCTGGGCAATGCCCGCGGCTGCCTTTGCAGCCTCCCTGTGTACCTAGTCTACACTGTGTCTCTACCAGCATCAGTTTTTTAGTGTTTTCCCTCTGGTCTGGGGCATTGGGGGACACCCGTGTGCGGAAATGCTTTAAATCGCGCAAAAAGCGGGTAAAAATGAAAAATGAAAAATGAAAAAACAAAACGAACTTTTTTCAAAAAAAATTCACAAAAAACGGGACCCGCAACAAAAAACAAAAAAACAAAATGTGATTTTTTTCTATTCGTGCCCATCTCTACTGACCACAGTTGGCATGGTGTCCACCCCTGACTAGGCTGACTAGATGAAACAATGCACAGGTTTCCCATACCTTCCATTGACTGAAATCCTGTTGCATAGCATGCTAAGTCACAATTCGGGTGCACCCTTGAATCAGTGGAGATTTGTTGACTCAACTCCTCCATACCCTCTTTATGTGAACCACTTTAATGGTACACTCACATTGATTGTGGATGTGGCTTGAAAAAGTATTTCAAAGATATGTCCTATGACAACCATCAACATTTCTCTTTTCAAACCATTGTACCTCCTGTGCAGTAGTTGAAATGTACAAGAATCCTGCCTTTTGTTTCATGCTATCACTAGAGATGGGCACGAAACGACCATTTTTTCGTTACCGTTCTCCGTTATTCGTTCTGTTACCTAACGGAACGACTAACGGAGAATGGTGTAACTTAGGAACGAACAGAACAGAACCAGAACAAATGAGTTCAGTTCTGTTCGGTTCGTTCCTCCCTGCTGGCGATGACAACCCAGCTGTCATCGCCAGCAGTGGGGAGGATTGAAAGAGCCCTGTTCTCGCCTCCGCAGGCGGAGGAAAGGCCACGGCTATCTCAATCTCCAATCTCGGCAGCGAAGGGGTGACAGCTGGCTCAGCTGTCACATCCCCGCGGTGGAGATTGGATCGCTGCCAGAGAGGGCTCTGTGATCTGGACTCTGAGAGGGGAAGCCGGATCCCAGCCCCCTCTTGCCGCCCTCCGCCCCACAGCGTGACAGCCCACCGGGCTATCAGGCTCTGGGGCGGAGAAGGAAGAGGCTGTGTGATCTGGTCTCCGCGCAGAGCCCAGATCGGAGCCCCCTACCACCACCCTCCACCCCACAGCCTGACAGCCCACCGTTGGAACATGGATCGCAGCCCCCTCCCAATCAGCCTCCGCCTTCCCTGCGCTGGATGACAGCACCGGGCGCTGTCATGGCCGGAGCGGGGAAGGTGGGACCCCCGTTCAGCCCCTCTGCATGCAGAGGAGCTGAATGAGGGTCTCTGTCAAGTGGATCTTCCCCGTGGGGGACATGACAGGCGCGCCTGTCATGGCCCGCAGGGGGAAGGCGGGACCCCCGTTCAGCCCCTCTGCATGCAGAAGAGCTGAACGGGGGTCTCTGTCGAGTGGATCTTCCCCATGGGGGACATGACAGGCGTGCCTGTCATGGCCCGCAGGGGGAAGGCAGGACCCCCCATTCAGCCCCTCTGCATGCAGAGGAGCTGAACGGGGGTCTCTGTCAAGTGGATCTTCCCCGTGGGGGCCATGACAGGCCGCCTGTCATGGCCCGCAGGGGGAAGGCAGGACCCCCGTTCAGCCCCTCTGCATGCAGAGGAGCTGAACGGGGGTCTCTTTCAAGTGGATCTTCCCCGGTGGGCTGCAGGCTCTGGGGCGGCGGGCGGCGGGAGGGGGCTCCAATCCAGCCTTTCTGCGCGGAGACCACATCGGAGCCCCTTCCTTCCCGACTCTGCCCAGAGCCTGCAGGTTGTCGGGCTAGGAGGCGGAGGGCAGCGAAAGGGGGCTTCGATCTGGTCTCCGCGCACAGAGACCGGATCGGAGCCCCTTCCTTCTCGACTCCGGCTCTGGGGGGGGGGAGTCGCGAAGGAAGGGGCTGCGAGACCGCGGCTCCATCTCCTCCGCCCTGGGTGGCAGCTGGGCAGCTGTCACCCAGGTCAGAGGAGATCGGCTGAGCCTCGCGGGGTGAAGGGGAGTCTGAAAGGGATCTTCCCCACCTGTGCTCTCTCCCCCACTTCCCCCCTCCTGAAGCCAGCGCCCAGTAGCTGCTGGGTGCTAGCTTCGAGAGGGCAGAAGATTTAAAAAGCCCACTCTCTCCTCCCACCTGATGGGGGGGAGAGCGGGCTTTTAAAATCTCCCCCCAGCCTCAGGCACCGGAGCCACTGGCAAGCCCGGGCAGGAGAAAAGTCCCGCAGCCATGGGAGCGCTCTCCTGGCCGGCTTAACGGCGGCTCCGGTGGAGCCTCAGCCCGGGACGGCTCCCAGTGGCTGTGAGAGGGCTCTCCCAGGAGGCTTGCCACCACCTCTGGCGGCGCCCAGCCCCAGGAAGGCTCCCCGCAGCTGCGGGAACAATTTCCTGGTGGGTGCCGAAAAACGGCACCCAACAAACGAAGAGGGGGCCCTGGGGTCCGAAAAATGGTAATGGAATGAAGAAGACCCCAGGGCCCGAATAACAAGCATGAAACGCCATTTTGGCGTTTCATGCCCATCTCTAGCTATCACTATTATTTCTAGCAGTTCCATAACTTACCAGTAAGAGTTCCTTGATAAACACATGGAATTGCTGATACATATTAAAATATGTAAAGTACTGTTTCTATGTTTTCAGCTCCCCTTTTCCCAGGACACAGAGGTAGGAGGCAGTTTACTAAAACATTTTTCTTTATGTTTCCGTTCCACTTCATTAGACCAGTAAGATACTCTATCTCTAGAGCGTACTTCTCAGGCTATTAAAACCACACGTCTTCAACCTTGTGCCTTATCAACACCACCCAAGACACGCTATAACAGCCAAGAAATGCACTACTTGTCATCCCTTATTACTTAATAAACTTGCCAGCAGGGCTGCTGCAACAAAATTATGAAGCCAGATGATTGCAGTTGGGCTCAGTAAATCCAGAGGCAAAGCCTGCTTTAGGAGGAAAGCATCTCACTGAAGAAACTGAGAATGTGATGAAAGGATCCTGTCCATTCAAAAAAGATCTGGTAAATGTGCGAAAGTTGTTGCTTTACAAGGCAGGTTCCAGCAGTATTAAGAGGCTCAACAGACTGGGAAGCCATTTTCCCCATGCCATCCAGAGCACGTAGGGTGGCTACTAGAGATGGGCATGGATGAGAGAAATGGCAGTTCACGGTGGCTCATGGTTTGTGGCTACCCATGAACTTTTTGAGCTTTAAATAAACATGAACCAGAAGCAAATTATCTCTCCCCCTCAAGTTTCTGCTTCTGGGAGAGGAAACTAAGGCTTCCACATCCTCTGCCATCCACCTGTCACTTTCCCACTGGTCCTCATCTCCCTACCTTATGCTGGCAAGACCTCCCTTTCCTCCTCTGCCACTGTTGTCCATGGCACTCCTGTCAAGTGGCAAGCATTCACGTGCAGAGACAATGGTGTGGCTTCCATAAGCTGGGCCCGCTATCTCTGCATATGCACATGTTCTGCACATGCACTCGGGGCCCAGTTGATCAGAAAGATCAGCTGGGACCTCAGTGCATGCACAGACAGCAGCGCCTAGGTTGCTGGAAGACTGGACCACTGCCACCAGGATGACCATGAAGGAGGAAGATACCGGACCAGGTAGAGAGGCAAAGGGGGCAGTAGGAAGGGAGCATGGGCAGGCTATATAGGCCCCGGTCCCATGTCCCTTTAAAAGCAGTTTAAATTACCAGATAACCTGTGTCTAAAAATGCCGTCCCCACGGCCACCGGGCTTTTTGAAAAAAAAGAAAAAAGAAAACCCGGTAATGCTCCCTTAAGTGAGGTTTCTGTGACTCACCCAGGAGGTAGGGAAATTTTTGCCTCACTTTAAAAATCCAGCTTTTAAGGAGGCAGGCGCTGTGAGACCACACAGATGATCCCGGTTTCTTTTTCTTTTCTTTTTCATAGCATGGACCGGCTGTTCCTGAGGCCGATGGGCTATGTTTTTTAAAATTTATTTTCACCTTTGGAGAAACAGGAAGCTCTATCCGGTCCTACAAGTTTTAATTTCCCCCAGCCAAGTGGTCTGATTTTTTTTTCAAATGCTAGCGCCACCTGCTGGCCAAGGGGGCTGAACTGCATTTTAAAATAAAATAAAAAACAGCTCTTGACGTGGGAACTCTTGTCCCACATTTAAATCATGTGATGGGATGAAGAGGAAAAGCCGGACCTTCAGAAGATCAGGATCAAAATCCAGGTGTGACCAGAGCCTATGATGACAAGGAGGTGGCAAATAAGAATGCATTGGTTTGGTTCATTTTGGTTCATCATTTTTGACTAACTGAAGTAAACCAACAAATCCTGATTTTTAGCAAACTTTGTAGTTCTTTTTTTTTGGTTTGTGTCCATCTCGAGTGGCCACATGGACGAGGGGATAGGTCTTCAATACTTTTAAAAGGAAGAGAGAATTTCAGTATATGCAAGCTACAGTTCATACCACTATTAAAGATACAGTGTCCCCAAGACAACATGGCCAGCTCTCTAAGTTCAAGGGAAATGCTACCTCTACTTTCAGAGAGGGTAGCCGTGTTAGTCCTTTCAAGAATTGCAGGCAAAAATCAAAGAAAAACAAAACAAAACAAAAGACACAAAACATGTGGCACCTTAAAGACTAACTTTCATATTTTTACCTCTACTAGCGCACAAACACCCATATGAACACACAAATAAGTTATTGCCAACCAATAGTATTACAAGTTTATCTCCCAAGAACAGTGGTTCCAAATTTGGTTCCCCAGATGGTCTTGGAGTACAAATCCCAGAAATCCCAACAAGAACAGCAAATGGGGAAAGCATGCTTTAGTACAATATCATCTAGGACTCAAGGTTGGGAACGCTACCCTAGAGCAGTGGTGGCTAACCTTTGGCACTGCAGAAGTTTTGGACCACAACTCCCACAGTCCTTTGTCACTGGCAATCCAGACTCAGAATTTTGGTTTTGGTCCAAAACATCTGGAGTGACAAAGCTTCACCACCACTGCCCTAGAGATATGCACATAGGCAGAACACTGTCAAAGAGTGAATGGCCTCACTACATAGCCTACATATCAGTGCTGGGAATATGCCACCCTCAGGTGTTTCCAAACTGCAGCTCCCATCAGCACCAGCCAGCCCAGCCAATAGTGAAGAATGATGAGAGTTGAGTTTACCATGTGCAATGCCTCACATTCCTGACCCATGCTGTAGATGTCTACTTCAAAACAAGGACCACTGAGCTGGGTGAGATCCATGTTACACAGGTATAAGATTATGGGTTGTACAATTGTCTATATGGGTTGTGAAACTGGTCTCAGGGAAAAGGCTGTTGTGGGTCACACCCAAGTCTGAAGCAGCTTTCTTAAGATGAAGAATGTAATGTGGATCAAAAGCTTTATATTGACTAAGAAGGTACCTTATATAATGCTTCACATTCTCAGTTTGGCTTTGTGGCATAGAATCTTGGGATTTCAACAGAGGCAGTTTTTAAAGAAAACAAAAGCATTTCCAATATGTTTTTATCAGAGGATGCTAAAAATTTGCTGGACGAGAGGGCAACCAGTGAGAAAAAATACTAAAGGAATGAATAAAGACTAAGGAATTATAAAACACGTAAAATGCAGAAAGCCAGACTACTTCAATCAAGTAATAAGAAATGAAAAGGGAAAACTGGAGTAGCGGATCATTCAAGGTAAAAGAATGAGGAGGGAAAATTGCAGAAGTGAAAAGGAATGTGGGCTGAGAAACCTGGAGATTGCTTTGGATGGCACTGTTTAAATAAAAGAGCCCAAACACAAAAGAGGCTCTCCTTCACCGAAAGAATTTATGTTCTTTCAACAACTGCTGAAACACAGCCTCTAAAACATGAATGATTCATGTTTATGAAAGAGATGGGCATGAATGTTTCATGTTTCTTTCATGTTCTTTTATGTTCCCACTTTCATGTAACCTTTCAGGAGTCCTTTGCCTTTCAAATCGCTGGAGATCTTTTTCATCCAACAATGGTGCACAGGATGCTGTCAGCAGCCAACCACATAGCCTGGAAGGAAACAGAATTTTTTAAATCTATAGAAGGGCCTGGAACCCAGTGTGGGTTTCCTTCCATCTTTGCCTATGTGTAATATTACTGTATACTGATCTCCTGGTGCCCTCCATCTAAATATTCTAGTAATTTTGGTTGAGGAGGCTTTGATTGTGTTTTTTTTTCTTTTTTTTCTTGCTTTCTTGCTTCATTTTTAAAGAGAGAGGGCTGTGTTGATGTTTATTTACATTGTCTGTTTTGTCCTTTTCACCTTTTATGTAAGGGTGTTTTCCCTGTTTGATAGGTTTTTAAAATTGGCAGTTGGTTAATTTACTGTATATTTATTTTGTTAAAAGTACATATTTGGGGGGGAGGTGTTATTTGCTTCTGTAGATATCGTACGGGCCAGTGGATGGATTATGTGATTGTTCCAATGTGCCATTGGGTTATGCGGGCTTATCTATAATGATTTGTTTTCTTTCTCATCTGTTGCTATCTACTTTTGGAGTAGGCCATTTCTCTGTAACCTTGCCTCTGCTTTCTTAAATAGTATTGAATGATTCTTTAGGGCTTTTGGAGTGTCAGACACCATGGCTTGAGAAATACAATTGGGGAAACCCAAAAAAATGCTTTCCCTCTTATGTAAAAATGAAAGAACTGGCATGCAAAAAAATATGCAAACAACAAAAGCACCCCTCAGCATAACCCAAAATGAAAGAAACGGGGAAAATAGCCATGCATGTCCCTATGCAACACTACACAGCTGTTTAAAGTGTGACATCCAAAATCAAGACAGGTATGCTGATAAGCAGTATCTCGAACAAGAAGCGGATGGCATTTTATGATGATTTCGCCCAGGCCCTTTTTTTAAAAAATACAAGGGAATATACCAGTGAGGAGAAATTGTTCTTTATTATTAAATGGTATGAGGATCAATAAAGTGTCTTTGCCAAGCCATTAGCCATAAGCTTGTCACAAATGGTCAAAGAATTCCAACTTTCTCATGCTTTTGAAATCTGCCTCGTCTAAACTTGCTGAAGATGCCAGAGTCATCTGTGAGTGCATATAAATATTCAGGCAACCTAAAAAACCAATACTGTGGAGTAGAGATGGGCACGAATCAAAAAATGATGTTTCGTTTGTCGTTTGTCGTTTGGAGGGTCAGTTTCGGTTCGTTTCTGTTTTTCGCGAATTTTTGCAAAAGAATTGTTTTCATTTTCATTCGTTTCATTACCGTTTCGTTACCATTTATTTCAATGTTTGTGATTTTTTTAGCATTTAAAGCAGTTCACTGTATTGCAGTAATGAAAACGAAATGCACGACAAAATTTCCAGTGTTTCTGTTTGTTTTGCTTCATTTTGGAGACAAAATTCATTTGTCGTTTTGTTGCGTAACAGAATGAAAAAACAAAAACGGAAACAAAAAATTGTTCATTTTGTGCCCATTTCTACTGTGGAGAATAATCATTGTTGACAAACACACACATACACACACATCTGAAGTATATGACCACATAATTGGCAACATTACATGGCCACATAATTTGTAATGTAAGCAGAATTGGGACTAGAGATATTTTAGATTACTTTAAAACTTGAAGAGACATATTATTTTCAAAAGTAAAAGCTGGAAGTGACGAATAATATCTCAATTTCTCACTGTTGCAGAATTCCATGCCTAAGAAATTAGGAAGGGGAATTCAGCATAGCCCTTTAAGAATACAATTCAAGAAGCCTTTTCTGGTTGCAGTGCCACAAAAACTATGATTGGGGAGCACTTCATTTCATTTAGCTGCACTTAAGAACAAATTAGAAGAAGCTAAAAGCAAAGTATTCAGAGAACTGTGACAGAGCATATGATACTAAAGGAAATGGATTCAGAATGACAGCAGTTTGCAAAAAAGGGAAGTTTTTAAAAGTTTATCATGCAGAAAACCCATTGTAAATCAGAGATCCTTAAAAGGCGAATAAACCATTTTAAGTAATAGAAAAATTTAAGATTTTCAAATTGTTGGATGGTGACAGAATGCTACTGGTTTCTGAGACTAGAAGTTAGAAATGTGTGTGATCAGATAATGTAGTTTAAATTCTCTGGCTTGCATTGATTTCTGGGTACATTTTATTAAAAGTTCTAATCAATATATAACAATATTAAAACATTTAGTTTTGTAATTGCCAAGTGAAAATTAATATAATGTTCCCAACTAAACCAACATTTATGTATCTGATTGTAAATTCATTGCCTGAATCACAGAAAAAGGCATTGGCAACTCCATGTATTGGTCTTCTCCAAGCTTACACCACCCAATACTTTTGTTCTCTTTGACATTTTTAAAACAGTGGCAATTTTGTTTTGCCAATATGTTGAAGAACATAACTTGGGCAGTATATGTCCATGACCATGACACAACTATATCTGCAAGGAATATAACCTTACAAGATTTTGAAATAGTAAGAGGAGTAAGTAAGTAAAAGTAAAAGTAAATAGTGTACTGATGTTTCTAGAAATTGAGAAAGCTTTTGATAACATAGAAAAATAATAAGGCTAGAATTTCCAGGTCAAGAGTATCCCATGCTTTGAGATATCAGACCAAACAAGATATTGGTCTTTGTTATGTCATCAATGTGATGTCATGAAACAAGCTCAATAAAAACCCAAATAAAGTGTTCTTTAAATATTTTCCTTTTCCAGCACCACTTACTTGAAGAAGTGTCTCGCCATTTAGAGACCAGAGGAAATATTTGCCTGAGACCCAGCAACCCTAAACATGGCCTAAATCAATTTGTTGAGCCCATCTAGAGTAGAGCTGCTAAACTGATGGGAATTTAGTAAGTCTACGGTTACATAAACTCCACTGATTTATTTATTTATTTATTTATTTATTTATTTATTTATTACACTTATTAACTGCCCGATTTTCCCATAGGGAACTCTGGGCAGTGTACAGACGTCACCCAACAGTGACTACCCAAATAAAAACAAACCCCAATGATCATAAACAATCAAAACCTAACAAAATACAATAATATATAAATACCATATAAAACACACACAAAAATGACAAATAAAATAAGCATTACGCCACTAACCAAGACAAATCAAAGCCAAGGTTGAATCTGGCAAGAAAACTAATGTCTACAGGGGAGGGAAAAAAAGGTATCACAGTGTGCTCAGAGGGCCCCGAAGCATTGCCTTAAGAGCCAGGTCTTTAAGGCCCTTCTGAGGGCTGTCAGTGTCTCCGCCTGCCTGATCTCAACTGGCAGCTTGTTCCAAGAGGCTGGGCCGTCCACCGAAAAGGCCCAATTCCTGGTGGAAACCCAACAGGCCTCTCTTGGTGTCGGCACTGTAAGAGAAAGAGAAGACGAAGCTCTGGTTGGCTAGGATGAGATTGGTCTCTGGAAGATCTGCTCCGCCAGATAGATAGGTCCCAAGCCATGGAGGGTTTTGTAAACCAAAACTATGACCTTGAACCTTACCTGGGAAGCAATGGGCAACCAATGCAGGCGAGCCAGGATGGAACCAGGAATCAACATAAGAACTAACAATTAGATTTAAGCTTATTTTCTTTTGTGTTTTTAAAAAGATGTTTAATCTGGGAACACCTATGGTGAGATAATTATTCCCCTGAGTTTATATGGATAAACTTTGTTCACCAAAATAAAATGACAACATGGTTTATTATGGCATACACTTTAGCAGAGCAGAACCTAATTCACTGGATTCATTTGCTAAAGATCATATCCCCTAAGGCAGTGTTGGCAAACCTATGGCACAGGGGCCCTTTCTGGGGGGGGGGGTCTCCCCTTCGCAGCCACCTGTATTCGGGTTAAATTGCTGTATTGGTACTTTGCAAAAAAAAAAAGTGGGTTTTAAATTGCAGTTTGGGCACTCGGTCTCTAAAAGGTTCACCATCGCTGCCCTAAGGATACTTGTTATATGCTGATGTAATATACTAAATCTAGATAAATCTTTGACAGACTGCTAGGAAATCATTACTATATCTGGGGATACAAACTTAGATTTAATTCAGAAGGTTCAGAAATAGATGTGTTTAGAAAGAGTGGAATATACACTTTCTAGTTCAAGTGTCAAACTATAAAACGTTGGGAGGTAAAAATTAAAATTAATAAGAGGGATTTGTTCTTAATCAGTTTTCTTCCTCTGGGAAAAAAAGAGTTTAAGAGTAAACAAATTTTAAAGTTTCATTAAAGTCTTTGATGGCTGTTCTTTATGATGTTATGGCTAGGCAAAATATCTTTGATCAGAAAGAATGACCTGCCAAGATTTCTGTTTTAAATCCTTGTATGATGAAATTCTGTAGAATCAAACAAAAAAAGGTGGGATGACTGAAAAAAATGGCCATCATTGGCATGAACAAATATCTAATATTGCAAGATATTTTGTTCAAAGGCATATCAAAGAACTATTATTCTTGTCAGTTAAAAGGAGAGACATCTGTGTTTGTTACAGAGTTTGATCAATGAGAGCATTTTGAGCAAAAACTCTGAAAAATTCCCTTAAAGCAAGTTTCATAGAGATATGTGAAACAGATAATGCTATATATAGATAATGCTAAATATAGTCCCATGTTCTGCATAGGTAAAGTCCCTGGAATACTAATATATAATGATTAATGCACTTAGTTGGTTGTAACAGAAAGGCAGGGTATAGATGTTCATCATCTACATATGCATCATAGATAATAGCTGCTTCCAGAAATTTAAGTTTTTCTTCTTTTTAGGATTAACCCCTAATTTTTAGGCTTAATCCTTTAGTCTGACCACCTGCATTGGCAATGCTGATAAGTAAGAATTGCAATTTTATAGTTATTACCTCTTTATTTTCTCCTTGCACAGCAGTGTTGGAGAAGTCATAAAACATTAATTGAAACAAAGTTATGAGTGTAATTCCCAGATGGTATGGGACTGGCACGAATCAGAGTCTAATGTTTATCTTAAAACAATGGCAGATGATAGCAAAATCAGAAAAAAATGGAAAAGATACTCTTGCAGTTGATAAATTGTAGTTCGTTTAAAAATAGCATTGCCACGCTTTAGTTCAAGCGCTAAAAGCAAGTTTTATTATTGAATACAAAGAGGACATAATATGTCACCAGACAAACACTTAAAGGGCTAGATATATCTAGGGACCCAAGTGTGCGGACCATCAATGGTGATCCCAAGAGCCAGGACCCCCAAACAGAGCTGGACACGTGTTTATATACCTTCTTCACTACCACACCCAGAGTCCAGAATCTTCTTCTTATGGTTCCGGTTTTTGTTCAGACTAGTCAAACCCAGTTCATCTCTGGTGCTTTAATATCCCAGCTTGACCCTTTGTTCAAAGTCCTAGTTACTAGCTAGACCATCTGAAAACACTTCTTTCATGTTCTCAAGATGTTCCCCTTTCTACAGGAAGCTGCTTGTGGTTAGGCCTCTGTGGTTAAGCCTCTAGAGATCTTACTGAAGTCACCTAACTCCTTGTGTTTCCAGCTCTGTGCGCTCTGCAGCTTTAAAATGTGCAAATACACAGACCTTATGCATGTACAAGTTTATTCATTAGTGATTAATGAATATCAATCCTATCACAGTTTGTTTAATTCTTTCACTAAACAGTGAATAAAATTTGTAAAAACCAAAGCACTAAAAAAAGTGCAGGTGTGCACTGATGATTCCAGAACCTTCTTCCAACCTTGTGCCCTCTTGGTGTACTAGGCTACAACTTTTAATGATGTTTGGGATGGAGAGCAAAGGGAGCTGCAAACTGTGTCACCTAGAAAGAACTATGGGCGCTTTTACACAACCCCTAAGATCCGCTGGCCACTTATATTCGGACCAGAGATCTTGGGGGTTCATCGCTCTTCCTGTGTTCCCACCCCCTCCGCACTTCCTTGCTCCTGTCTGCGTGAGGGGAGGGAGAAAAAAAATGCAGGCTCACCTCCGTCTGCCGGTGGAAGCCGCCCTGAGCCCCGTCATCATCATGATTCCTGTCTCTTAAAGGGGTGGTGGGGACAAAAAAAAACAAACACAAGGCGAGGAGAGCCTGGCACTCACTACTTTACATCCGCATCAGAAATTTTTCAGCTCCGGAGAGCAGGTACTTGAAAAGTGCGCTGGGATGCGCTTAGGTGGGCATGGTCGCACTTAATTATTTGTAAACTCTGGAGCTGGTGGGGAAACAATTTTAAGCTCCGGATCTGGGAGCCATTTGCCATGGATTTTAGGGGTTGTGTGAAAAGGCCCTATGATGGGGATTAGAGATGGGCCCACTACGCTAAAATAGTGTTTTGTTTCATTTTTCATTTCATTTCATTTCGTTTCATTTTGTTTTGTTTGAAATTTTTTTTAATTCATTTCATTTTTCATTTTGTTTCCTTTTTCGTGTGTGTGTGTGTGTGTGTGTGTGTGTGTGTGTGTGTGTGTGTGTGTGTGTGTGTGTGTGTGTGTGTGTGTGTGTGTGTGTGTGTGTGTAACTTCCCCGCACCTGATCCAGCATGGGGGAAAAGCGGGACTTGTAGACTTTTTGCCAGCTATAGCACGGGCTTGGGGTGGCAAAAAAACATCCCCCCTTTCAATCAGGTGGGTGGGGGGAAGAGGGATTTTTCAACTTTTGTTTTGCCAAGCTCCAAGCCTGTGCTACTGAAAAAAATCTTTCTAATTGAATTTTAAAAAACCACAATGTTCCACCACCACCCCAATGTGGGTGAGTGATTAGCACCACCACAGCATGGCTTCTGAATCCCTATTAATCAATTAGAATGGTTTTTTCCTAGGGGCACCCTCTTTGGAGCTTAATAAGTCAGCCCCCTAACCCCCAAGCCTTTCTGAATTTCAGGAGAATAGCTTGAGGAAGCTCCCCAGCCATGTTGGTGCCTCTAGGACCCAGTGGAACATATCATTTCATTTCTCTGTGAAGATTCTCAGTCATCCAGGTGCGTTTATCTGGAAGTTGAGTCATGGCTACTGGACTTTGTTTTTGAGAGATAGAAACATTTTGCTGCTCATCCAAACAGCTTCATCAGTCTGAATACAGCTAGTGCGAGTCCTCCATCTTATAGTCAGTCAGCTTTGACCTCTTGTCACCCTGATCTGAATTAGGCTCATAAGATGAACAATGGCCTGAATAGGCTTGTTAGGGAGACAATAGTATCCATAGCCTTAAGGTGAACAATGACCTAAGGTGCTGAAACCTATAAAGAATGGGTCGTTAGCTATAGCCTTGGTGGTGAAGGCTTTTTGATTTGTCTGGGTACTTTGGAAAGCACACCCTGATAAGTAGCAGATAAACTATGCCTGAGGCTGCCACCTCTGTTGAGGGAGTGGGTTCCGATGCTCACATGAATGGCTTCCCTTACTCCTCTCTCAAACCACCTCTCTTCTTTGTCTAATATGTGTACATCCTCATCTTTGAAAGAGTGCTCTTTGTCCACCCAAAGGATCCAATACCAAAACATAAAAAGGAGCAATATAGTACATGTGGTCCAATGCAGTGAGGAGTGTTCAGACATCTACACTGGAGAAACTAAACAGCCATTAAACAGAAGGATGGCCCAACACAGGAGGGGTAACAGCTCAGGACCAGAATCAGCAGTACACCTCCATTTGAAGAACAAAGGGCACTCTTTCAAAGTAAGAAACCATGTGACTTTGGTTTTGCTGCAACATACTCTTGCTAGTCATGTCCAACTCTAGGTGCGGTGCTCATCTCCATATTCAAGCTGAAGAACCAGTGTTCTGCAAATCCATGACCACATGGCTGGCATGGCTGTAAGGAAACATTGTTTTACCTTCCCATTGTACTTCCATTCACAGTGGTACCTATTTATCTACTTGCATTTACATGCTTTCGAACTGCTAGGTTGGCAGGAGCTGGAGTTAACAATGGGAGCTCACTCCACTGCATGGCATCTGGGATTCGGACTGCCAAGCTGCTGACTTTGCAGCCAGTTTTCAGAGCCTTAGTCCACTGAGCCACCAAATACCCCTGCTGGAAAGTGCTCCTCATGCAAGTAGATACTCTAAATTTGCAGAGAAGCTTCCTCTGACTCTCTTCTACAATCCCTCCAGGGTTTAGCACAAACCTAGGTGATAAAAGGAACTTTCCAGGTAGGGGGAGTCACTTTGTGGCTGTGTAACTCAGAAATCTGAAACCCAGTCTTCACCAAACTTGACTGTAGAGGAATGTTGGGAGAAGTCTCTGGGTGCATAGGAGCACTTTTCTGGGCAAGAAAATGGGGTAACATGGCTCAAATTCTGAACCCCAATGCTCACCAAACTTTCAAGACTTGTAAAGGAAACATCTCTTTAAATATGGAGCCTCCAGATGTCAGGTGGGTCTTTTTTATAGCATTTTGAAGGAGAGATGGATTGATTCATCGATCAGTCAGTTTGTCTCTGGAAATTTGTCCATTTGACATTTTGTTGATTCATCAATCCTGTGAACTCACAAATCATAATAAATCACCATTTTTAATTCATCTCCATATCTAGTCATAAAAACTGTCTCCAGGGTCTCCTTGGAACTAAACTTGTAAAAACAAATGTGCACAATCACCCATATAAAAACGGACAGCCTTCAATTGTTGCTAACTGGAAAACACAACTTTACTGTTCATTTTAATAACATAACAAGAGCATCTCCTCCTGCATATCCGGGGGGGGGGATTTCTCAAAGAAATAGGAGTGTCTCACCAATTTGCTCTGTAGAATGTGAAATCCTAGCTCTCCCCCCTCCCCCCAGGCTGGGTCGCTTTGACAAAGCCAGACCATGAGGTGGGGGAAGGAGAGATTGCCTTTTGCTGTGGAGAAACATTCAGGGTTTGGGGTTCAGACATTAAGCTTTTTTCAGAAAAAGAAGAGGGAACACTTAATATTAGAGATGGGCACGACTTGAAAAAAATTTTTTCGAGTTGTCGTTAGTCGGGCCGGTTCCGTTTCAGGTCGTTTCCGTTTTTCGCGAAAATTCGCAAAAATTAGTCAGTTCATTTTTTCGTTTTTTCGTTGTCGTTGGTACTGGTTTTTTTGGGGGGGAAGCGGGCTCCTGGAGGCACCTCTGTGGGGTGGGTGCCTCCTCTGGCCCGCTATAAAGGGAAAGTGGGCTCCTGGAGGCACCTGTGGGTGCCTCCTATCCTCACCCACTAGGAAGGGGAAGCAGGCTTCCAGAGACCCCTCTACATGGGGGTCTCCCCTCCTCACCTGCTGCTGCTGCAAAATGGTATGCAATAGCCATATGGATATTGCATACCAGTTGTGCAAATGTGCAGACAGTGACTGTGAAGACTAGTGGATGGCACTGAACCCAGAGCCATAGGTGAGATGCCTAACTAAGGCTCTCGCAACACCATGTCTCACACAGAAGGGAATTGTACTTGCGTGTAGTGCAATGCAAGTACATCTGGCTCAGGGTTAAGATGGGTTAGGGTTAGGGCTAGGGTTAGGCTAGTGACGGGTAAGGTTACAGTGGGCTAGTGGGTTGCACCTCTGGGTGCCTCTCTGACCCACTAAGAAGACAGTCTGTGACGTATGGGTACGGAGTCAAGGGTTAGGGTTAGGGTTAGGGTTAGGGTCTTTCATTTGGAAAGAATTAATTACGTTATACAAGGTACCACTGTACTGGCATTCTTCACTACCAAGCCATCCTTTTTGCTTGGTAAGATTCTATAAAATTTGTGGTCATCTGTAAAAAGGTAAAGGCTCCCCCCCCCGCCGCCGCCGCCGCACATGTGTGCTAGTCGTGTCCGACTCTAGGGCGGTGCTCATCTCCAGCTTCAAGCTGAAGAGCCAGTGTTGTGCAAGTCCGTGGCCACGTGGCCGGCATGGCTGCAAGGAAAACACTCTTTTACCTTCCCACTTTTTACAGCCGTATCTATTTATCTACTTGCATTTACATGCTTTTGAACTGCTAGGTTGGCAGGAGCTGGGGTTAACAGTGGGAGCTCAGTATGCTGCATGGCACTCGGGATTCGAACTGCTGAGCTGCTGACTTTGTAGCTCACAGTTTTCAGTGTTCTAGCCCACTGAGCCACCATTAAATACCATTAAATACCAGACTGACTTAAATAGCTTCTGGTGGCAGAACATTTTGAAAGCTTGTATTTGTCGGAGGAGGACACTTCAGTGGTGGGGATGTTGAGGATGAAAAGAGTATCCGGTCACCATGGTTACAATCCTGTGCACATTTCTTTGGAGTGCCTTCTGTGAACAAAAGAACACAATGGCATGTACTGGTAAATAAGCATGTATGTGATAGTAATAGTATAATCCTAAACATATTTCTGTTAAACACATTTACAAATTTAGCTATGCACTTCCTAGTAAGCATGCATAAGGTTAGATTGCTAAACTTCAGCCTTCAGCATGCTGTCTTATTAAACAATGCCACTGAGAAAAAGCACTAGATGTATGTTTCTAGATGACTAGAAGGAGGATCCTTCTAGGACTATCAGCTTGAGAAAACAGGAATATACAAGAAATTGTTTTTGAAATACTTATTAACACTTGTTGGGAGGGTGTGTTTTTTCTGAAAACGCATGGTTTATGACTGAACATTTTTGAAAAACACACAATTGCTTCGCTGCCAGTGGAATCACATATGGTATTATCCCACAGGACAGAAAGAGTGTGGGGAGGGATGGGATTTGGGCAGATGTATGGGGTGGACATAGGAGCTACTGGTGTGCATGTACACACACACACACACACACACACACACACAGAGAGAGAGAGAGAGAGAGAGAGAGAGAGAGAGAGAGAGAGAGAGAGAGAGAGAGAGAGAGAGAGAGAGAGAGAGAGAGAGAGAGAATAAGAATCAGTAATGAATATCTGTCATTTGATGGAAGAAGTGGGAATCCCTCTCTCAATGTAGAGTGCCACACTTCCCCATTATGGTCATAAATTATTATAGTTGCTGTTGCCTGTTCATCATCTAGCAAGCCAATCTTGTGGTGAGGAGCATCTGTGTACTTGAACAGGCTGGTCCTCAGAAGGGAATACTGTACTGAAAGTATTGGGAGGACCTCAGAGCTTACCCTCCTCTAACACACCAGTCCAGAATTCTGGATCATCTGCATATTTTTCTGTGTCCCCTGTTCTGCAGACACTCCAACTTCCTAGCCATGTTAATTTTTTTTACCCAAGGCTAGGAAGGAAGCTAAGGGAAATGATATTGGGTACATGGAAGAGGAAAAGGAAAATGAAGAAAGGTAGACATGCCACACACATAAATAATGGTATCTTTCTATGAAATGGAAAGGGGAAAATGGGGCGGGGCGGGTGGGGAGAGATAAAAAGAAATGTCTTGCTAAAATATGTATAAATTTATAAAGGGAATTGTTGGTTGGAGAACAAATAATGTATTTGAGAAGAAATGTATCTCCTCACTACTGATAAGAAGAAAGGGAAGGAAGGCTGGAATGGGATTGTTAATTCACTTCCCTGCCTATATCTCACTTTAGAAAGTCTTTCTTTTTCTCTTCCTCAATTGCACAAAAACAAGGAGCAAAACAAAAACAAAACAAAACTGAAATAAGTGTGTTCTGTTCCCTGTCATTTTGCATAGTCTACCTGGATCACAATGTGCTTGAACCACTGAACTGTCAGCTTAAAAAAAATCTGCTAGTACAGGTGGAATATTTGTATCTGCCCCCTGAAAATTTATCCCCAGATGTTTTCTGGAATTGCCCCAGCTAGAATCCTCAGGCTTTAGTCACACATACAGCCCAAAAAAGCTCTCCCAGCTGTTTGATATAACTTACTGCTAGTACATACAATAGGAAATGTCCCTCTGTTTCTTAGGCAGAGAACATAAGAACATAAGAAGAGCCATGCTGGATCAGGCCTAAGGCCCATCTAGTCCAGCTTCCTGTATCTCACAGTGGCCCCACCAGATGCATCTGGGAGCGCACGAGACTACATCTCTGTCTCCTGATACCACTCCCCTGCATCTGGCCCTTGAAGTACCCTGGTTTTAAGCCTGGAGATGATACATCTCCATCATGGTTTGTAACCTGTGATGGACTTTACCTCCAGGAAACTGTCCAATCCCCTTTTGAAGGCATCTAGGCCAGATGCCATCACCACATACTGTGGCAGGGAGTTCCACAGACTAACAATGCACTGGGTGAAAAAAAATATTTCTTTTGTCTGTTCTTACTCTCCCAGCCCTCATTTTGAGTGGATGTGGAGAGAGACTGACTGGGTGACACTGCAAAGCATTAAGGGTATTGTTTCCTGTCAGCTGGCTGGATATCTCAGTGGTTTAGGTATCTGGTTTTGGAGCCACAAGATGGGAGTTCAGGTTCATCTCTGTGCCTCCTGTCAGTAGAGGCAGCTTGTGTTGCTTTGGGCAAGCTGCAAAGTCCCAGGGCACGCACAAGGGAAGGGAATAATAAAATGAGTATTTTTAACTGGAAATCCCCGAAAAAGGCTGCCATAAGTCAGAAATAACTTGGTGGCACATCATCATCATCATCATCATCATCATCATCATCATCATCATCATCATCATCATCATCATCATCATCATCACAAAAACCCTGAGAAAGATTGCTACAAATTGGAATCCACTTGATAACACGTGGTTATTACTTTACTATGCTCACAATTAGAGGCAAAGAGAACAGTCAGTGAAGAGAAACATAATTGGGCAAGATGCACAAAACACAATGGTCATCAGATTCTGTACAAACGCATTCATTGTTTATATTTCAAGCATAGAGTATTTACTGCATGTTATATTGCTGCCTGAGGCACCTGCCAAATTCACTTGTTATCTTCAGTACCAAAGCTGATTAATTAATTATTTATTCATTTTAGAGTATTTTTACCACGCCATTCTCCTTGGAAAAGGACCCAAGGTAGCTTACAGTAATGAGGGATAATATACAGTCCAGTACAACTAAGACATGTTCAGGCTGATGACCTTAATACCCAAGTTGGTTCATATTGTGGGATAGCCTCAATAGCCTCACATAGAGCACATTACAGTAGTCTAGCCGGGACATGTGTCACCGTGGGCATGTGTCACCGTGGCCAGAGATGGTTTCTCAAGAAATGGGTGTCACTTGCATACTATTTTTAATTGTGCAAATGCACTCCTTGCCACAGCCGTGACCTGGGCATCCAGGCTCAAGAAAAAGTCCAAGAGTACCCCCAAGCTTCATGCCTGATTTTTCAATTAGAGGGTGACCCCATCCAGTACAGGTTGCATCTCTATCCCTTGTTCTCCCTTTTGACTGACCAGGAGCACCTCTGTCTTGTCTGGGTGTAGTTTCATTTTGTTCATCCTCATCCAGTTCATTACTGCAGCTAAACACTCATGTAAAGTTTCGATAGTGGCTCCCTTAGAATCCGGAGGCGATGAGAGGTAGAGCTTTCCTGCAAGAAGGACCGGAGCCACTTTGATGCAGTACCCCCAATTCCCATTTCAGAGAGACGAGTCAGGAGGACACTGTGGTCAATAGTGTCGAAAGTAGCTGAGAGGTCTTGTAAAACCAAAAGGGACACCGATCCCCTATCCATTTCCCTGTGTAAGTCATCTACTGATGCAACCAATGCCATCCCAGTCCCATAGCCAGGCCAGAAGCCAGATTGAAATGGATCCAGGTAGTTTATCTCATCTAGAAACCTCTGGAGCTGTGAGGCCACAACCCACTCTAGGACTTTCCCCAAGAATGGGGTATTTGAAACTGGTCAGTAATTGTTCAGTATCATTGGGTCTAAGGAGGGCTTTTTAAACAGTTGTTTTATTATTGCCTCCTTTAAGCATGATGGAATCCTGCCCTGTTGTAAGGAGGCATTCACTACTCTGCCATATCTTCTATGGCAGCTTTTAAGATCCATGAGGGGCAAGGATCCAACACACATGTGGTGGCCCTCAGCTTCCCAACAGTCCTGACCACATCATCCGGCTGATTATTTGCCTTTGGAACTGCAGCATTGCTCACATTTTTCATTTCTGTGCCATGAGGGAAGGAGAATTGCTGTTCCATTCAATAGCTGAATTTTTCATCTTAGGTCACAGTTTTGAGTGTGTCTGGAAGTTGAGTCATGGCTACTGGACTTCTTTTTTGAGAGATAGAAACGTTTCGCTGTTCATCCAAACAGCTTCATCCATCTGAATCAGACCGATGAAGCTGTTTGGATGAACAGCGAAACGTTTCTATCTCTCTCAAAAAAAGTCCAGTAGCCATGACTCAACTTCCAGATAAACTCATCTGGATGACTGAGAATCTTCACAGACAAGTTTTGAGTGTGATGTTTCCCCGTACTCATTACGCAGACAGTAAGAATCTGTGATTTAGAGGTCTTGACTCCTAGGTCAAGAACAAATAGACTAAAGAACAGTTTTTATTCTAGAGAGGTATCTAAGTTAAATGCAATGGTTTTAGCATAATCTTAAGCAGTTTTCAAGTAGTGTTTTAAATTTTGTAAGTGGTTTTAAGAGTTTTTAATTTTTTGTATGGTGTTTTCTGTGTTTTTTTCTCTGTTTTGTATGGTGCCTTGTTGTTTTGAGTGTGTAGAGGAACGGCACTCTAATCTCGTTGTGCATATCTTGCATATGCATAATGACAATAAAACTCTATTCTATTCTATTCTATTCTATTCTATTCTATTCTATATATTGTTCTTTTAAGAGATATGAAACAGTGAGAAAGGCATATTTTCCTGAGTTTGTCAAACAGGATTAAAGGCTATTGAAGCCCTAAAAAAATCTAATTATTTGTAATAATTATATCCCACTTTCCATCCAGTAAAGGTGTTTCCTGCTCCCTGCTTTATCCTTACTGCAATCCTATGAAGTAGATCAAGGCTTTGACAGGGTGGCTGACCCAAGGATATCTTGCTTTATAAAATCTTGCCTAGGAAGAACTATGAGAACCTGGATATCCCAAGTCCTAACCCCGAACTCTAATAGCTCTACTACTCTGTCTCCCTGTGATAAAATTAACATGTCAACACATTTTGAATTTCTGGTAAAATTCCTTTTTGCTACACAGTAGAAGTGCCGAGACTCACAGGAATGAATACCTACAGGTTCCCCAGAAACCACTCATTTCTTATTAACCAACACCTAAAGTCTAGAGATGGGCACCAAATGAAAGACAAAACACTGTTTTGTCATTTTGTTATGTAACAAATTGTTTCATTATGAAACGAAATGATAGAAACTGTTCAGGAAATGAAATGGGGGAGCTTCCTCAAGTGCTTCCCTGTAAGCCCCCAAAATTTGGAGACATATGGGATTCAGGGGGGGCAGGTTATTCAACTGCAAAGAGCTAGTGTCCCTCTAGCTAATTGCAAAAGTGCTATATGGCACATGCCAGCAATATAGGGGTTAACTTTAGCAGCCCCTATATTACACCCATCTCTAGCAGGCAACTATAGCATCTTCATTTTTCTGCCTTGCTTTTTCAGACTATCTTTCTTACACCTAGCTAGCCAACCAAGAGGTCATGCTGAAACAAAGGAAGGCAGATGGAATCCATAGCAGAATTCGCATGGGACTTTGTGCCCTCAGGAAGCCGAGTGGGAGTAGGTATTTCTCATTTTGCTAGTCTTTGAACAGTAAAAATCAGTCAGGAAGATCTTTATAAACACAGAGAGACCTCCCAGGCATGAAAGCAGGGGGCAGAGGTGTTTGCTTATTTGTTCTTTAGTATGAGAAATTCTATTAGCTTGTCAAACTCCAACGAATTATACACATAAATTTCTTTCCACATCTTTTTTCCCTATTGCTTTTGTCATTATATTACTCTCTTAACCATTTATAGCAAGATTCTCTCTCTCTCTCTCTCTCTCTCTCTTTTACAAGCAAGGCAGTAATGGATTTGCTTTTATGCTCAGAGCTCAATGATTGCCGCGTACAAGAAGTATTCATATACCAAACCCTAGGACATTTCGGTCAATTGACAGCATTTATCCCATGCTGTGTCCTCCTTTAGCTTGTAAAAAAAAGTTGAGCCAAGAAGAAGTGCCAGGCACCTTGTGGAAGCATGGGATGGCTGTAAAAACCACCCACAACACACTCTTATTAAAAATGAACATTTTTGTTCATATGTAAATCTGGAACTTCTTTCACAAAGAAAAACAGCCTTGTAGATAAATTCAGATATAGTCCTTGGTCCAAATAAATCAAGGTGCTCCACTGGTAGAATATGTGTGAATGCAATAAGCTTTCAATGTATCAGCCGATGTGCAAGAGCTAGTTTTGAGTCTCCTGAATGTTACAGCTTTTCCCAATAAGTTTTAAATGCTGACAAGCAAACATAATCACAAGTTGAACAGTCATAGTTCTGTTTCCTAAACTTAAAAATGAATATTTAAGTAAGGTACAAAACCAGACACCTTCTACTGCATAATTCTATTTAGATGGAATTGGCTGACACATTTAATGGAGAAGGTGGTGTTTTGAGAAAGATACAATCATGAGAAAAAATACACCTTCCATTTTGGCTTTGTTTTGTTTTGTTTTGTTTTGTAAAATAAATCATGACACAGTATAATGCATCCTGTGCTGTTCATCTGAGGTCATATGTACCTAATTTTCAGACCTGCAAAGACTAGATGATTTGTATTATGTCCAGATACGTAAAGCCATAGGTTTCAAAGAGGGGGCACTTTCTTTTTCTCATGATTGTATGTTCCGTCTCTTCCCTAAAGCTAAGCACGTCACCAAGGAACTTCTAGTAAGGCTTGTACCATCATCTTGTACAGTTCTCATGGACTGGAAGATTGTCTGGTCTTCTCCTCTGACTCAAGCACAGGACAAGCTTTACTTGGAGGTTCAGCTTTTGGCACCCCAAGGATCCAGGTTGGAAACTGGGATGATGCCATCTAAGGTTTTGACCATTTGGATCTCTGAGAAACTGACTACTCTGGCAGTGCCTCACCCATATCTGGTCAGGTGATTCACATTTTCTGTATCCTTGCTGGAGGACCTATCCCCTGCTGTGTTCCTTAGTATTATTTTTTTTTCCAACCAAGCATCTCAGGTTCCAGAGGAACCTCACTTATCTTCCAGTATGCTTCCTGGTGAAAATCTCAATATGTGTGCAAATAAAGATTTATCTGGCACCCATTATGTGCAGTTCCAATCTCAGAATAAAAACCTTGAGCTCTAAGGGGGGGGAGTGAATCTCACAGCTTCTCTCTCTGTTCAATAAAAATAAAAATAAAATCCCTATCTTCTCCTTGCCGTGAGGCTGTGGTGTTTGAAGGATTTGTAATAAGAAACCTTGCAGGGTTTTTTGGATGTTTTGTGGTCATTTATCTCCCAGAGGAAACCCTGATCTGTGCAGAATTATTACAATTCTTGCACAAAATAGCATCTTTTGTCTGTACGATTCCCTGGGTAGTCAATCTGTATTCTAATGTTCCATTTGGAGCCACTTAGAATTTGCCGGTTTCTTACAGAAAATGTGGGGAATGGCTAAAATAAATGGGAATAATGTGTCAGGGAGTCTCATTTTGTAGTAAGCTGGGAAATCTCATTGTTGTAGGTAGCCATTTCACTGAGGAGTCCCAGGGTGGCAAGAGGTGGAAAATATCTAAGCATTTTTCAAATGTTCTCCACATGCCTTCTCTAGTGTCATTCAGAATAAAAACCTTGGATAATGATAGAAAAACACAAAAAAGCAACCCAATAACATTGAAGGGTGTGAGTGCATATGGCTGTTGCAATGAAATGCTACAAATTTAGAGGGGCATATGTCCCCAATGGCTTCTGCTTTTACTTCAAATGCTTTGTTTACTTATTTTGAAGTATTAAGAACAGAACTTCTTTGAGTGGTTATTGCCAGAGCATCACTACATATATCAGTCCAATTGACTGTAACCTTTATGGATTGGAGTGTTACCATTCACAAAAGAATAACTAAATCCCCAGAATGAATGCCTTGCAATGTAGACTGTGAATATCTGAGGAGAAGAAATGCAATATGATACTGTCAACTCATTGCCATGATATGTTCTTAGATTTGGCCACTGTTATTAATACCATAATTCTCATTTTTTCCCAATATAAAGGGGAGGGGAGAAGCCACAGCATTCAAAATAGCTAGACCTTCCAGTGTGGAAGCAAAGATATAATCAGTTTAGCTTTAAAAAAATAATGATAATTCCAGGCCATGTGTCATGACAGAGCAGCAGGTGGCAGGTGGTATCTGAAAAAGTTTCTTCGGTGCAGAAAAGAAGCATGCTGTTCTTATTACATTGCACTCCCTGCAGAGATCACAGTAGGTATTCTCAGGGTTCCACACTGTGAAACGTCCTCACAAGAGAGGGCAAACTAGAAGAACTTCAGCAGCATGTTGCAGATGAGTCGGGTGCTAACATCTGCTTCTCCATCTGGTTGCCGAGCCTTCCTTGATTCAATTGTTCATAACAAATTAATTGATTATTCTTCCATATTAATAAATGCAATACATTGTTGAAGGAAGCCCACTTTGTTTTAACCTAATAGACGGGATAGCCTTTGCTGCAATATACCTTGATGACGTGGAGGAGGCCTACGACATTTAGCTAGTGTTTGGCAAGAAGGTTTTCAGGCGCAGAAGTTCTGAGTGCTGGGATTTCTCACATTCATCTCTCATTTTACTGCTGTTTGAGTGGCAAGGGAGAGCCAAAGTTCATATGGTGAAATAGCAGCAAAAACAAAAAAGAGAAGCAAAAGTGTTCTGCTTATATACCACCCCATACCACTTCAAGTAGTCTCTGGGTGGTTTTAAAGTTTTAATTACAGTATGCAGGCTACACATTGCCCCCAACAAGCTTGGTACTCATTTTACTGACCTTGGAAGGATGGAAGGCTGAGTCAACCTTGAACCTGCTACCTGGGATGGAACCCCAGGTCATGAGCACAGTTTTAGCTGCAGTGCAGGCATTTAACCACTGTGCCTTGGAAAATTGACTGAGACTGCATTAACTGGGTAGCTACCCCAGTTATCAAGCTGTAGGCAAATTTAATTTATTTGAATGTTTGAGATTAGAGATGGGCACGACCAGAAAAAAAATTTTTTTCGAGTTGTCGTTTTTCGGGACGGGTCCGTTTCGGGTCGTTTCCGTTTTTCACGAATTTTTTTAAAAAATTGTCATTTTGTTGTGTTGTTTGTCATTTGTCGTTACCGCCACCACGATTTCGCGCGGTTTGACGTCCCAGCGAGTGGTGTCCTGCCGGCGCTAGGTGTTTTTGCGCCCTAGGCGGCGGGCGGGGTGGCGGGTGGGCATGGGCGGGCGGCGGCAGGGGGAGGGGCAGGCGCGTGGATGCGTGGGTGCGCGGGTGGCGGGCATGCGGGCGCGGGTCCCGCAATGACCCAGAGCAGGCGGAAAACACTTTAAACTGACTTGCTGCACAAGACTGCATCGAATAAAGCAATTGCAATTTTTATTGCAAACAAAGTGGGCAGTGCACCCACAGCAGAGCTGCAGGCAGGGTATGAAAGGACCTTGGCTTGCCACCAAGCAAATGAAATTTTTAAAAGAAATCCACACCTCCCCTCCCACTCATACCTCCCCCCTTTGAAGCACTATCAGAAAAGAAATCCTAACAAATCGCAGGAGAATAAAAAAGAACAACCTGCGTTGCTATTCCCCACAGCAGACAGAGAATGAAATGAATTATTATTATTTCCTAAAAATTCAATTGAATCAATTCCCTCCCTGCCTGCCTAACTGAAATCTAAAGGCTCCGCGAAATCGAAACTAGTCTAGCACAGCAGCCAGCTACACACAGCCCTCTCCCACCCATATCCAAGCCCGGACTGCGACTCTTCTGGGAGTGCCTCGGCTTTTTATACCCTCTTGCACATCCAGAAGTGTCAGTCAAAACCTGGCCATGTGATTGGTAGAATGGGTCCAAAAATTTGCATGGTCCCATCCCATGGCCAGCCCATCATTGCGCAGGTGTAAAAAAATAAAAATAAAATAAAATAAAATCAGTGCGACCTTTTACTGCTATAAAAAACCCACTGCTGCTACTGTAAAAATTCAAGCATTTAAAATAGATAATTTTCGCATATTTCTGTGGTGCTTTGGTGGTTTTTTGGACTACGATTTCAAAAAAAATATTGCGGACGCTATTTTGGATCCCCCCTCACCGCATGGCAAATGGAGATGCCGAGGATGCCCCCTCCCAGCCCGGTACCAGCAGCCCAGGACAGGGGGGGGAGGCTGGGCAACCCCCCCCCCAGAAACCACCCCTCTGGTAGGTGCCCTCAGGCAGGCATATTTTCGCCTGCTTTTTTGGCCGGGGATCGGGTGTTTTTTTTAATTTTTAAAACTTTTTTTCTGTGCCGCTTGGCATTGCGCGATCGCCGTGCGATGCCAGGAATGACAACGACAAATCAGACCCAAATTTTCTTTTTTCGGTTCGAGTTCGAGTGCTGACAGCTTAATTGTCATTACCGTTTCTGTTATGTAACGGAAATGATATCCGAAAACGGAAACGACAATTTTGCCAAGTCATGCCCATGTCTATTTGAGATCTTTCAAGACAATGACGGAAAATGAATTTGCAGAGTAGATAATTTAAGCCGCACTATTCCGTTTTGCAGGAGAGGGCAAACGCTCCAGGGAGGGAACATCTAGCCTTATTCATCTTATCAGCGCAGGACTGAGCATCACTGGTGGGCCCAGGGACCGGTTTTCTGCTCTCGGGCTTCTCTGAGCAAACCTATTTCTGAGCAAAGGTTTCTGATAGGGTCAGGATCTGGTAATACAGCCTTGTTGCTGCATGCACCTCAAGGTGAAGATTTTTGGTGCATTTCTCAAGCAGTAAGAAGGTAAAGAGCTGATCCTTTGTTGCTTCCGTGACTGCTCTGTGTATTCTGCATTGTGTGTGGGGGTAGGTGGGTTACTTTTTTGCTTTTTTTCTGACCTCCGGAATGGATTAATTGGTTTTCATTGCATTCCAATGGGAAATCACACTTCAGTTTACCAATTTTTCAGGATACAAAACATCCCAGAGAATGCATTAATTACTTAAACTGAGGTACCACTGTAAATCTCTTTCTGTTTGTGGTGCCATGAATGTAGCACTAATATGCTTGCTCCCTAGCCCTTTCACAGGCTATTGACAAACACCACTTCTGATTTTCCTCTATCACTGCCACCAACTAGCTTAGCTAGAAAATTAAAGCCTTCAGACTGTTTTTAAGTTGAATAAAAATAAAAGACGTTTATTGATTACAGAGTAGAATAAAAATCATTAATGGTATTGTGTTGGAATGTAAACAAAAAGAAGAGTATAGTTCAAACCCACTTAATTTTTATCACAAATAAAGCTGAATATATGTACACCCAGTTCCTAAGTTTACAAACTCTAAACACTGAGTTTTTTCACAGAAACTAACATTCCTGCCTCTTCTGTAGCCGTGTTGGTCTTGCTCTTAGATGATGCCAGACCCTATCTGATTCTCTCAGACTCTGTCAGATTATCTTTCTCCAAGTGTAGGTCTTTCTGTTGGTCCCTATCTAACTCTATATATCCTTTAGCCCTATCTGACTAACACAGTGCCTTAAATCCCCTCAGGCCACTTCCCAGACTCTCTCATTGGTTTACAAATCCACCAATCAGCACAGATACCTCTTATGCATTATTCAAAGGTAAATGCCACAATGAGATTCCTTATTTATTTATATTTTAACCTTGTTCTGTAGTACATGCAATCAGCTTCTGCTTCATCAAATGTCACAGCTGGTCACTTGCAACAGAGTCCATGGTCATACCAAGTAGCCTCCCATTTTAATGTCTGTCATAAATGTGGCAACGCAGCACCACTCTTATTTTCCCTCCAATTAATAACATCTAAAATTAGAATACTATATCAGCAGGAAGCAGTGGGGCACAATTAATTAATTAATATTTCCAAAGTACATAAGACCTCCTTGTGTGCAAGGGTCCAGAAGTTCACCAGTGGGGCACAATTAATTAATATTTCCAAAGTACATAAGACCTCCTTGTGTGCAAGGGTGCAGAATCAGTGCTGGAACAGAGGGCAGGTGGCATGGAAGTCGTAAAGTAGCAGAAGGACCTGTAATGGCCAGATGGCCATGCTTCTTTTTTCTTGGTACCCTCTTTCTATTTTGGAAGCTGCCTGCCCCTTGCTAATCAGCAACCAACTGGGCTACAACTAAAAGCTTATTTTGTCAATGCAAAGAGATAATCCTGCTGCATAATATAAATTAAGCAATTATACTGTTGCTACAATCTATTCCCTTTTATGTGAATATCTAAATGATTATTGTTTCCCTCTACATAATGGCTTTTGCTAAACAGGATGCTTCATTTGTTTATTTTCTTGGCTAGCATGGTTGTCCATAGAGAAAAGGGGAAGGAGGGGGAAAGGGCTTCAGGCAGTTATTATTGTCACCAATGCAATTTCTATGGAGAAAAGCTCCTGTAGGCGAAAAAGACAAACATATTTGGATGATAAAAACATTGTGGGCTGCCGAGCTTATAGGATTTGGACTGCTGTTGTTTAAAAAATCCTCCTGGGGAAGCAGAGCAGGGAGGGGGCCATGGGGATATAAGAATAGAATTTGTTAGTGAAACATCATTTTAAACAGCTGATAATATCAATGAAGGGGAATCCACATTAGCATGGGATCACAGAAAATGTATCATACATTTTTCTGGCAAGGAAATTAAATGAGTCAATTTAATGAAGCATAAAATATGGCTCGGGAAAAATAGATCTTTCCCTTTTGTAAATAAGAGTTACATTTCACAGTATTTAAAAGAAGAAGAAGAATTTAGATTGAATTTGTGAGGCTGAAATTGTTCAAGAGATTTTACCCAACCCAGCAGAGAACTAAGCTGCAGCATCAATACATTTAGCAATTAGTTCCTGAATGGACAAAAGATGCTCAGCCTTGGAAATTACCTTAACCTAAACTTGTATTGGGCATGGTGGCTCAGCAGTCTAAGGCACCAAAACAGTCAGCTGCAAAGTCGGCAGCTCGGCGGTTCAAACCCTGGGTGCCACACAGCGGAGTTAGCTCCCACTGTTAACCCCAGCATCTGCCAACCTAGCAGTTCGAAAGCATGTAAAATGCAAGAAGATAAATAGGTACCGCCGTAAAAAAGCAGGAAAGTAAAACAGTGTTACCATGCAGCCATGCCAGCCACGTGGCCATGGACTTGCACAACACTGGCTCTTTGGCTTGAATACGGAGATGAGCACTGCCCCTAGAGTCAGACACGACTAGCATGCATGTGCAGGGGGAACCTTCACCTTTTTACACTTGTATTGGTATAGTGGTTGTGCATGTAGAGGGGTTTGATTCTGGTGTAACACACTCCTTGCCTCCTTTGATCCTCTTTTTTTTGGGGGGGGGGCATTCCTGTCACTTGACCAAGGCCAGCACAACAGCTGGATGAGTTCAAATCTTCAGGTTTGGATAAACTGCATCCAAGAGTACTGAAGTAACTGGCTGAAGAATTATAAGAACTGATGCCCTTTATTTTCTTGAAATCATGGAAAATGGGTGAGGTGCCAGATGAGGAACCTGAGAACTACAGACCAATCAGTCTGAAATCAATCACAGGGAAATTTTTGGAACAGTTTATAAAGTGGTCACTATATGCAAGCACTTAATAAGCAATGCAATGATTACTCAAAGCCAACATGGATTTGTCAAGAACAAATCCTGCCAGACTAATCTGTTCTCTCTTTTTATTAATCAGGTAAGCTCCCAGATAGACAGAGGGAGTATATCTTGAATTCAGTATATCTTGAATTCAGCGAAGCTTTTGACAAAGTGCCCCATCATATTCCGATCCGATTAACAAGCTAACTGGAGTCAGCTGAATAGAACAACTGTCAAGTGGATACACAGTTGACTGCAGAATTGTATTCAGAGGGTGATGATTAATGGCTCCTCTTTAAACTGGGAGGAGGTAACAAGTGGGATACCCTAGGGCTCAGTTCTATGTCCAATGCTCCTCAAAAATCTTATTAATGACCTGGACCTGGAGGCGCAGAAAAGGATAATCAGATTAGTGGATAACATACATTTGGGTGGAATAGCTAATACCCTGGGAAGACTGGGGGGAATGCAAAAAGATCTAGATAGGATTGAGCACTGGGCTGAAAAAAACTAAATAAAATTCAGCAATGATAAGTGCAAAGTACTGCACCTCAGAAAAAGAAATGAAACACACATTAACAAGACGGAGGATATCTTTCTCAGCAGCACTATGAGCGAGAAGGATCTTGGAATCATCATAGATCACAAGCTGTAGATGAGCCCACTGTGTGACGTGACTACAAAATAGGCAAATGCCATTTTAGGCTGCATTAATAGAGGTATCATCTCCAAATCCTGCAAGGCACTAGCTCTCCTCTATTCGGCACTGGTAGGCCTTACCTTGAGAACTGTATCCAGTTCTAAACACCAAGAAGGATGCTGACAAAATTGAAAAAGTTCAGAGGAGGACAACGATGATTAGGAAACTGGAAATCAAGCCCTCTGAGGAAAGACTGAAAGAATTGCGGGCACGTTTAGCCTTGAGAAAAGATGACTGAAGGGACATGGGATAGCATCTTTCAAATATTGTTCTTGAAAGGCTACCATACAGAGGAGGAGCAGAAGTCATTCTCAAACAACCCAGCATGTAGGACATACAACAATGGGCTCAGTTTACAGGAGGCCAGATTGCAGTTGAAGATCAGGAAAAGGTTCCTAACTGTTAGAGAAGTACAACAATAGAAGAAATTATCTTGAGGGGTGGTGAGTGTTCCAACTGTGGAGGCATTCAAGAGAAATTTGGACAACCACCTTTCAGATATCCATTGATCTGTATACCTGTCTCGGGCAAAAGGTTGTATCCTTTCCAGATTCATGATTCCAACTTCATGATTCCATGATTCTGTGATCTGGAGACCACAATGTTGTTATTGGCCATTCTTTTTCAACACAAAGAGAAGAAATGGCTGCTGCAAACTCCCTCTTCCCCGCAGCCCCAGGCTCTCTTTTCTCTGGGAAGCAACCCTGCCTTTGGCTCAGAGAACAAACAGTTTAACAGAAGAGATGTTCCCTAGGTTAAGGGTACACCAGACTCCTTCGTTCTGTGGTCTGCCATTTTGAGTCAGACCATCTACACCTAGAATAAGAGGGGAGGGGGAAGACAACCATGAGAACACACAGAGAGTGACTTGGATTATACAAAAAAGCAGCAAGAAATTCCCAGAGGGCTTCAAGGCAAAATCAGCAGGGACTCTTGCCCTGACCTCAACAATTTCCCCATTCCTGCGCCTTCAGGTGTTTCTCTGTTCTGCATTTCAGATGCCTCTCCTATCCCCAGTGGACTGCCACTGGTCTGTCAGCATCTTGAAGAGCTTGTCAGTGTATGCAAAATATGTAGCCTGTGCTGGCTTATGAGTTACAGATGATACTAGAACAAGGCATGGGTCCTTATTTCATGTCAGTCACAGCAAACCAGAAATGGTAGGAGCAACAGCGAAATGAACTCTTTGATTCAGAGCTCCCCCCGCTCCCCACACAAACCTTGACAATACCTTTGCATTCCATTTTCACTTCTCACATTATCCCCCATTTTTTGTTTTTCAGCTGCTACTATATACATTTAGCTACTAAAAATACTTATTAGTTTGTTTGTTTTTATCACCTTGCTCTCATAATGTTTAACTATTGTACTCCTGTCATCCTTGGCATCCCCTAAATATACTGCTATTTTTCTCTTGTTCCTCAGAGACTAATTATGTTAGAAGAGTTAGAAGCAAAAATCACATTACTTTTCCATAGATGTATGGAACAGCAAAGCTAGCTGCCTCAGCAATCACATGTGCAAACGAAGGGTGTTTACTTTTCAGTGACCAATCACAAAACAAAGCAAATGAATATGTGAATCGAGGGAGGGGTGACAGTCCCAATGTCTTTAAAGAATTCTGCCCTGCTGTCAGCTGAACTGGTCTAAGGGCAAGATCCCAGCAGGCTGAGACAGATATAGCAACAGGGAGACCTTGCCAGAAGAGCTAGAATCCTATTTTAGCTCAGTCTTTTCCCAAAGGAGAGACTGTGACTCTCCAGACAAATGTGAAATGAAAGGATAGGGAACAGGATTGAAGCTGGAAATTAATAAACAAGTAATGAGTGATACTTTATTATATTGAATGAGTTCAGATCTCCAGGACTGGATAAACTGCATCCAAGAGTACTGAAGTAATTGGCTGAAGAATTCTCAGAGCTGCTGTCCGTTATTTTCTTGAAATCATGAGAAATGGGTGAGGTGCCAGATGAGGAGCCTGAGAACTACAGACCAATCAGTCTGAAATCAATCACAGGGAAAATTTTGGAACAGATTATAAAATAGCCACTATGTGCAAGCACTGAGAAAACAATGCACATAACTAGGAGGCAACAGAGATTTGTAACAAACAAATCCTGCCAGACTAATCTGTTTTAATTGGCTAACTTTCCTGATAGACAGAGGGAATGCTGTAGTTATAGTATATCTTGAATTCAGAGAAGCTTTTGACAAAGTGTGCTATGATATTTTAAAGGACCTGCCACTTCCCCCTCAATCAAGCCATTCCACCACCGCTGCTTGCGCAAACAGTAAAAAAAGGGAAAAGGAAAAAAACAAAATGATTTTTAAAAAATAATGTTTCAAACAAAACAAAAAGAAACAGAAAAAATGAAACAAAAATGAAATAAAACGACATTTTTCCGTTTCACACCCATCTCTAGTGGTGATTCATGGCTCCTTATAAAACTGGGAGGAGGATACCCCAAGGCTATGTCCTGGGGCCGGTGCTCTTCAGCATTTTTATTAATGACTTGGACAAGGAAGTGTAGGGAATTTTTGTCAGATTTGCAGATGACACCAAATTGGGTGGGATAGCTCAGACCCTGGAAAATAAAAACAAAATTCCAAAGGATCTACATAGACCTGAGCACTGGGCTGAAAACAACAAAATGAAATTCAACAGGGATATATGTAAAATACTGCACGTAGGAAAAAGAAAACAAACACAGTAAAAAGATGGGGGAACACATCGCTCACCAACACCAGGAGCAAGAAAGATCTTGCAACCATCATACATCACAAACTGTATTCGAGCCAAAAGTGTGTTGTAGCTACAAAAATGGCAATAGCTATTTTAGGTTGCAGTACAAATATTGTCTCCAAATCTTACAAGGTACTAGTTCATTCAGCACTGGTTAGGCCTCATCTTGAGTACTGTGTCCGCAACAAGGACACTTAAGAGACTGGAAACCAAAAGGTCTTACAAGAAAAGAGTGAAAGAACTGGGCATGTTTAGCCGGGAGAAAAGAAGACTAAAGTGAGATGTGATAGTATTTTTCAAATACTTGAAATTTATTATTTATTTATTTATTTATTTATTTATTTATTTGGTGCATTTATATACCGTTGCCTTTTTCCATACAGGAACTCAGGGTGGTTTCCAATAAAAGAGCTAAAAAGACAACATCACAATAAAACAGCATAGAGCAATAAGAATGGAAGGCAAGATAAAAATAAGGGGTTGGCAAGGGGGAAACCATTGGTGTGGGGCAGGAGATGAGTTAAAAAAAAACTAAGCAGAAATAAGGTCACCATATGCCTCCTTAAACAGCAATGTTTCCAGTGCCTTTTTGAAGGCGGGCAGGGACTCTGCAAGGTGCAGCTCACTCGACAGCTGGTTCCATAGAGAGGGGCCTACTACCGAGAAGGCGCGGTTACGGGTTGCTGACTTCCATACCTCTCTTGGAGTAGCCACCCTGAGTGAGCGCACCCATGACGATCGAGTGGGTCTGGCTGTCATACAGAGGAGGGGCAGTATTATCTGTTCTTGATCAATCTAGAATGCAGGATATACAACAATGATCTCAAGTTACAGGAGGCTAGATTGCAGTTGAAGATCAGGAAAAGCTTCCTAACTGTTAGAGCAGTACAACAATGGAATGAATTATCTTGGGGGCGGGTCTGCGCTCCAACAGTGGAGGCATTCAAGAGAAATGTGGACAACCACCTGTCAGATATCCTTTGAGTTGAATTCCTGTCCTCAGCTGAGTGTTGGACTCAATGGCCTTAGAGCCTCCTTCCAACTTCATGATTCTATGACTCTATAATTCATAGAAGAGTCCAACATCAAGAGGCAAAGGAAAGGTCTGAAAAACAGAGCTTTGCAATATGGTCAGCCAAACCAGGTGTTGGAGATCTGAAACCCAAGTCTAAGGACAGTACAAAGTGAAATCAGTCACAGCAGCTAACACAGAGAATCCAAGAAGAGTAAAGCTAATCGAAAAGCCATACATAGCAACTACTGGATAGAAGACATTGTAGCCAATGTATTCTCAAAGCTTTTTGTCAGGGAGAAAACACCACCCCAGTAAGGAAGCCTTTTTACTTGCAGCCAAGGGCTTTGACCAGGAGCAGGACTGTGTTTGCCCTCATCCTTGCCGAAGCATTTAGGAACACAAGAGGAGCCAGGCTGGATTGGACCAAAAGGATATCGACTTCAGTGGCCACCCACTTGCTCAGAGAAGCTCACCAGCAGCACTTGACCATCAGCAGATACCCATTCATGTAACTCAGAAAGTGACCTTTGAGACTCCGGTGTGAACCGTTCGCTGCTGGCATGAGCATGCATTGAAAAAAGGGCATGCTTTTCTTATGCTGTGTTAGATGTGAGCCTTCAGCATGTTTCTGTCAGGTCTCCAAGGATCATCCCTCCCATCTTGCTTTGGCTCTGTGAATCTAGCATTTCAGACTTTTCAACTGCAGCATCTGGTATAAGAGGTGAAGATTTTGCAGTGTCAAGGAAGGCACTTAGACATACGAAATGAGCAAACAAAGTGTCACAGGTTTCCCCTCTTAATCAAAAAGCATCACAACAGCAGCTAATCCCTCTTGCTGTTGCCTAGGTTGTTTCTGCAGGTATGGATTTCTATGATTCTATATTGTATGATTCTATGGCTTGGATGAAAATAAAAGAAGAGGTAGGTGAGCTTGCATTTAGTCACAACACCAACCTAGATTCATTTAGTCACAACACCAACCTAGATTTTTTTTTTCTTTTAAGGCTTGGTTTTTCAGGCAAACTGGCTCATTCGATTCCTTTAGCTTTGAAAAGTCATTAAAGTAGGGCTTTCCTACGCTTTCAAGAAAATCATTTAACTTGTTAGGCTTACTAGACAGCCAATATCCTAGCTTTCTGTTGTCAGCTGCAATGATGCACACAAAAGATCTAAGCGCAGATTTTGTGTACATTTACTTGATTAGCATAAATCGTTCCCTTTACACTGATGAGACCAACACAAATATGGGTTGTCAATATTCTTCTTTTGCTGGCTGGGTTCCCATAGCTTTCCTGTGGCACACAGCTGTGTGACAAATGGAAATCTATTATAAAGATTTTCCAAGTAATGGAAAATCTGTATTCTATGCAATGTTCCACCTACCTCAGCCATTTGTTAGCGAGTGCCACTTATTGTACTTGGAACTTGAGGGCAAGGAATCAGGTGGTTTTAAAAAAGCAAAAGTAGAAATAGGCATATGGAAAGCACATGGGACGGTATGAAGGATATGAAGGTCCCAGGACTTGGTCTGCCCAGTGATTTCTAGAAACTATAGGAGCTCCAGGATACAGGCATACCCTGGCTGATTGAGTTCTTCAATATCATAACAAATAGTGTACTGACTGATCTGTCAATGACCATATTGTTCTGCTTATTAAAGAACAAGGGTGAGCCAGCCAACTACACCAACTATTGCCCAGTCTTCAGCCTGTCTCACACTATGAAGATCTTTGAGAAAATTCTGGCCCAGCTCACCTCGCATCATTGTTCAACTCACCACCAACCAATGTGGCTTCATCAAAGGCTGTGAAATGACCACTGCCATCTTTGCAGCTTTGTCAGCTCATAGCAAAGCACCAAAAGAAGACCCAATCATTGCACATGGCATTCCTAAACCTAGAGAAGGGCATTTGATCATGTAATACATCAGTTGATCTGGTATGCCCTCCATGACCACAGGGTGCCAGAAACACTCATTGACTGGATCAATATGCTGTACAAGAACATCAGCAGCCATATGCAATGCTCAGCCAGTCTCTCTTAACAGTTTTCTGGTGATGGTTGGAATGCACTAAGGCTCTGCACTGTCACTCACCACTCTTTTTTATATTAGTCATGTATACCATCCCACAAGACATACAACAAAATACTCCCTGAACCACGCTCTATGCCAAAGATGCCATGCTACCATTAGGAACGAACTGTAGTGGCAAGATCAGACATGGAATGATCACTTCAACCACTTTGGACTTCACCTAAACATCTTTGGACTTCACCTAAAGAAAGCTGAGTACCTAGAGACTGCTCCCACCCATGGAATGCTCCAAATAAATGGAGAAAACCTACCAGTGTGCTTTGTGACAGACAAATGCCAATCCGTCTAAATTCTGAAAGTCGATCATCTACCCTGTTGCACCGTATGGCACAGAGTGCTGGGTAAAAAAATTGGGTGTAGAGAGCCATCTCCATGACATAGAAATGCATCTCCCTATTCGACCACATCACAAATTATAACATCTGACAGCAACTGGGTTTGATATCAATAAAAGAGAAGTTAAAAATAAACCGGTTTTGCTGGTATGGACATGTCCTCAGAGTAAGACCTTCCACCATTGCTCAAACTGCTAAATACTTGAAAACCAATGAACTGTGGCCATGTGGGCAGCCAAACCAGAGATGGCAGGTCACTCTCAATAAGGGCATGCAAATCATTGGCCTGTGCCCTTAAACCTTGGTTGATTGGGCAAAGTGGCATTTCAAGATCTGAAAAGTGGACCCCTCACTTATGGAAAAACGCTAGGAAGAAGTCACCTTTTCCAGCCTCCCTATCACTCTAGAAATATTTGCCATCAAAATACCCTGGGATTTGCCATTTTGGTGTAGTTTAACTTAGGCTCCTAAGCAGGGCCGGCGCTAGGTCTTTTTGCACCCTAGGTGGCAGGTGGGGCGGTGGGGGGGCAGTGGGGGCTGGGGGTGGCAGCAGCGGGGGCCACGGGCAGGCGGGGCGGCAGCAGGGGCGGCGGCGGGGCAGCAGGCGGTGGCGGGGGCAACGGGCAGTGGCAGGGGGAGGTGCGGTTGGGCAGGGGGCAAGGGGGCCACAGGCAGGCAGCGGCGGGGGCAGCAAGGGGAGGCCGGGTGGCCAGGCAGCCGTGGGCGGCCAGTGGCGGTGGGAGCGGCTGCCGGCGGCAGGGGCGGCAGAGGGGAGGCGCGGGTGGGCAGGGGGCGAGGGGGCCATGGGCAGGCAGCAGCGGGGGCGGCGGGGGGAGGCCGGGCAGCCGGGCAGGTGGGGGGGGTGCAGGCGGGTGGTGGCAGGGGTGGCAGGGGGAGGCGCGGGCGGGCGGGCGGCAGCGGGGGTGGCGGCGGCGGTGGGAGGCAGCAGGCTATCCAGTGGTGGCAGTGGGGGTGGTGCCCCCTCTCCATTTTGGCACCCCTGTCCATTTTGCCGCCCTAGGCAACTGCCTAGTTCGCCTTAATGGACGCGCCGGCTCTGCTCCTAAGCCTCTTTTAGACCAGGGACGTTTTCCCTATTTCAAAATGGCAGCTGGCCACTTCCAGTCTTAAAGAATGCCTTCTGGGGGTTAATAGGGCCCCATGGGCATGGAATGGAAAATCATACTCTCCAGAGGATTCTGGGCATGCAATTTGACCTTTTTCGAGTCATCCCCCAAATCTTTGGGGTGTGAGGAGTTGGAATTGCATGTAAAGAGGGCTGTGCTTTGCTCACTCCTGTGTCAAAGGAGCAGTTCCTTCCCTAAGAAAATGGGGAAAATTAAATGATGGGAAAGCTTTAATGCCATTCAAGGTTATTTTTAACCTGACATTTCTCTGATGCTGTCTTTGGCTAATTGATGACAGCAGCTGGTAATATTATGTTCTGCCTCCAGTATTTATAGCTGCCCAATTATCTGGGCAGTGCTAATGAGCTGCTAGCTGATGAGGAGGTACTTCCAGGATTTGTCCAGCCTTTTCCATACTATGAATCACCACACAGAGTTAGTAGTGTTAGGTCATTATTTACATTTGTTCACAGACATGGACTAGACATTTGCTTTTCTTTTCTTTTAAGGGAAGTTCTTCTGTCTAAATTCCTTTACTCTTGAAGGACACACAAAAACAATTAAGCACAGTAACAATTTGCTCAGGGGTGCAAAGGCAGCCATGTTTCTCTCGATGTTGACATGTGTCCATCTTTACCCATCAGCATGGTGTCATAAGAATTCAGATGCCTTGCCATGAGCATCTTCACGACACATTTGCCAAGGCAAGGATAGGATCTTCCAGGACAGCAGCAAAAAGTGCAGAGGGGAAAGTCCAACTGGGGTAATTCAGCAGGCTACAAACTGGGCACAAGGACAGCCCTTTCCTGGTGTGGGTGTGTACCTATAAAAGCACAGCAAAGCATGCTACTTATATACTGCCCTATAGCATTAAAGTAGTCTCTGGTAATTATACAGGTTACACATTCGGAAGCTGGGTACTTATTTTACTGACCTCAAAAGGATGGAAGGCTGAGTAAACCTTGTTCCTCCTACCTGGAATGGAACCCCAGGTCATGAGTACGGTTACAACTGCAGTACAGCATTTGAACCTCTGTGCCACGAGACTCTGTAGTGTAGGGATTGAAAGAGTGTGGCTTTTGAATCTTTCCCCTTAGACTAACTGCACTGCTATACTTCCTTTTTACTTCATAGTATGTTTTCTGGCGACCACTTTGCATGAAAGAAAGGTCATGGGATAACCTTGTCCTTGTTTATGTCACCCTCTTACACATGAAGGGCAATTATTCTAAAACTCAATCATCTATGAGGGAGTCATTGCTTGAGGTAGAACCACGGTAAAATCAGGATTCCAATTCACATTGGGAGTGTTCACGAGTACCCAAGAACCTCGTTCTCTCAAATTTCCTGCCCTCCATGCATAAGAGGGTATGTCCAGTGTAAACATGAAGCTAAGAATTGAGCAGGACTTTAGGAAGATATTTCATTTTCCTGCTCCTAGCACTTGATAGGTTCATGCTGTAGCATTAAGGTCAGCTGCTTACTGTATGCTTGTTTTTTTACCCTTATTCACTCCCACCCCAAAACATGCTCATTACAAGACTGGGTATTTTCTCAAGGCCGTGATTTCATTCTGTTGAGTACAGTAAATAATGCTAGATGTCTTAGATTTGTTTTGTCATCTACAATGGCACAAAAGGCCAATTGCACTGTGAAACAAATATGGTCCTAATATCTGAAAGGTTGTTTTGTTTTGTTTTGTTATTCTTTTGCAGAAACAGAAATGACCCAGGGGCTAGGGTTGTTTATGTGACAGTCTCAAAATTTCAGTTTCCCATAAAGATGCATTGAATATCCCCATTCTCTAGGTCTTGTCTACCTCTGCTGAGTCCCCTTTTAAAGATAGGTCCCTGTCCATTTAATCAAGCATTCTTATTACTTATCTTGAGGGTATGGCCTGCTCTCAGAATCATGGAAACTTCTATGGTAGGTGTCAGGTTCTTCTCTTTAAAAAGTGCATGATCCCCCCAGTTGCCTGAAAAGTTGAAGAGTACAAAACAACCCGTTTTTCCACTGATGGTAAACACTGCCTAAGCCCAGATGCTTCATTCTTGCCTCTAGCTGGGTAAATATGTTGAATATGTAGAAGCCGTGACAACCACTTGAACTTTCACCATGCAGGTTAAATGCCTGATAACATTAACAAACCCACTAAATGTTTCTCACCGAATAGCAAAATGCCAGGCCATTTAGATTAGCCATGCTCAGATTCCTATTGCAATTGGAGTGTAATTATCCACAAGCAAAGAACAATCACTCAGAATTACTGCTTGTGACTGAGCTCCACATTGCCTCCAGCACCACTCCCAAATGTTCCTCACGTGGGTGTGTGCTGGAGACTTGCTAATGACCCGAAAGAAAAGAAAGAATGCATAACTTCATTTCCCTCCTCTCAACATGAACTGGCTTGGCTTCAAGGATTATGGGACTAGAGGTCCATCTTTTCTTTCTGCCTCTCCCTTTTATATACATACCCACCATCCTAAAAGCTTGGTTGTTTTGTGATAATTTAACAGGACAAAGACATATACCACATCAGAAAATTTAAACAGATTGGGCTTAAAAGGTATTAATAGAAAATGGGGAGTATCCATCTGAGAGAAGAGAAAGAAAAAATATTACACACACACACACACACACACACACACACACACACACACACACACACACACACACAACACACAGCTACCCTCTATGAAATGTGCACCAGAAATATGAAGTGGAAATAAACTAATTGTAAACTCCCCAATAGTTGTTAGTGTGCTATTTACCCATTTATTAATTTTTTTTCACTCTGCATTCTGGTGCATGTGAATCCAAGTGATCATATAAAAAGGTAAAATAAATCATAATGTGTTGGTAGTACAGAGGCAAGCTGCGCAGGCAGAGTTTTGTGGATAGTTTCACAGCCCTCTGGATGGGGTGGGAAGCAGTTGAAACATGCAAAAAGTAAGGTCTTGAATTATATCTGTGAAGATTCTCAGTCATCCAGGTGAGTATATCTGGAAGTTGAATCATGGCAACTGGACATCTTTTCTTGGAAGACTGAAATGCTTTGCTGCTCATCCAAACAGCTTTGTCAGTATGAGGAAAGATAGTTGTGAGACCTCCATTTTATAATTCACTTTGACTTCATGTCACCCTGGCCTGAAATAGGCTCATAAGATTAACAATGGCCTGAATAAGATTGTTAGATGGACAATAGTCTCAATAGGCCATTAGGCAAACAATGACCTAAGGTGCTGAAACCCATAAAGTATGGGTCGTTAGCCATGGCTTCGGTGGTGGAGGTGTGAAGTATTTTTTTATTTGTATGGGGATTGTTGGAATGGCCACTTGATAAGTAGCAGACAGATTGTGCCTGAGCACCTGACCTCTGTGTAGAGAAAGGTTTTCTATACTCGCATGAATGGCTTCCCTGACCCCTCTCTCAAACCACTTATCCTCTATGTCTAATATGTGTACACCCTAATCTTTGAATGAGTGCCCTTTGTCCTTCAAGTGGAGGTATACTGCTGATTCTGGTCCTGAGCTGTTGCCCCTCCTATGTTGGACCATCCTCCTGTTTAATGGCTGTTTAGTTTTTCCAACATAGAGGTCTGCACACTCCTTGCTGCATTGGACCACATATGCTATATTTCTCCTTTTTATTTTTATGGAGAAATTGACTCACCAAACCTCCATTGATTCTATGGACCTACTCAACTGCTCCTTACTTTGTTAAGCAATAAGAAATCAGACATTATCTGGTTTCCCTTCTTTCTAGTTCTCCTTTCGAATAGCTGGCAAGAACTGTGCTGTGCTAAAGCACTTTCAAATAAGCAGTCTCCATATGTATTCAGGAATGGCAACAATCCCACAGGAATCTGTTGCCAACACACCTATCCAGGACACTGGAAAAAGCTGCTAAAATGCTTAAAGCATTACTGGTTTTATAATAATTAAAATTGGTCTGCATGATAAGCCACTTGCCATAGATCTTTTTCATGTAAAATTAATATTTGCCCATGGAAGTTGATAGACCACATATTGAGAGGTGTTAGTCTAATCCACAACATTTATATGAGATCAAACAGGGCAATTAAGATATGTCCAGGACTGAGAATTACGGTACTTATATTTTATTGAGGCTTTCTCCGATTTTTAAAAGTTACGATCCTTTGTCACCAACCAATATTTCTTCTTTTATAAGCCCAAGTACAGCTAAGGGGCCAGGCTTTTTAAGAACTATATTTCAACACTATAGTGACTCATATGATTTCCAGGATGTGAAGACGTGACTGTGTCACCTCATCAAAAGTAAGGAAAGAAATACATACGCACAATATTTCACGATTGATTCTAAGGCACAAAATGTGCCACAAAAAGAGCTAGCCAAGGATTTATCCTTTTATTTCTGTAATAATTCTTCTGACAATGTCAATAAAATTCTGACATTCTGTGCAAGAATAAAGAAAAGTTTATTCCTGGGCCTAAAAAATAATTGTTGATTTCAAATTAGCTAAACTACTTTACTCTTTATTCCATTCATTTATTTTATTCACACAGGTATATTTTTTAAACACTTTATATTCAGGAAACCAGATTTAAACATATTTTGGCTTTGGTCCAGTAAATTTCAGCTCATCACTAAGCACCATTAATCTCCTAGGTAGGCAATCCAAAAGTCTTTCTAAGACTATCATTGATACATATATTCACGCTAATCTAAATGATTGGAATCATACTTCAGTGAAGTCGAACACACACAAAAAAGAACTAATAGGTAACAACAGCTGTGATTTCTACTGAGTCCTTAATGCCCTGCAGTCATTTCCACATGGCAGGAAACCAGCAAAATGTGGCATTGGCAATGATGTCCTAATATTATCACAACCTCTTGCCCAACAGCTTCTAATACAAATTTCTGTTAACATCACTGCTAATGATGAACCTCAGAGATCAGAAGAAGGTGTAAACCCCAGGGCTTCTCTCAAGAGGTTATTTGAACTTCTGGATTCACAGAGGGGAAAAATGAGTCTACATTACTGAGTCCACATTGAAAGAAATGGTGCTACTCTCTTCACAAAAGTTCCCTCATCCAATTGTAGGTAGAATCCATAAATAAGTTTCTTGGGGCAAGGATGAGAGTTCCACGTGTGATCTGGCATAACATTTTCAGGGCTGTATCCTCCTTGTTAAGAAGAATTGTGAAGGCATGGCTGACAGTCTACAAAATATTATGTCAAGCAATGCTTTTTAATCTGCTGCAGCAAAAAACTAATCTTGTGTCACCTGAAAGACTCACAGGACTATCCCTTGTCATCCAGAGGAAACTGTGAGACTCTCAAGAAAGATTAGCTTTCTGTTTCCCTTCCAGGTGGACTCAAAATTCTGTCTCACCAGAGACCAAGAAGCTGTCCTGTGGGTCAAAGATCAAGACATTCAAGATGACAGAAATGTTTGAGAGAGAGAGAACAGTGGGATCAATTGCTTCAGCAAGCACGGACTAGACTCCACCTAAACACCTTCTAAAATTACTTCTGGTGTCCCACTGCCATCTGAGTTTTGATTTGTGGGCTGGTTTTTTCCACACTACTGGGATTTATCAAGCTTGTTGATCTTGTGTTACTAGACAACTATTGCTTCTCCTTATGAACTTTAAGTTGGACACACAATTGCCTCTACTTCTCTGTATGGTTTTGGATGAAACAGGGTGAGACCCACCTGAAGGTATTGATTCTTCTGAAGTGGAGCCCCGTTTTTGTATGGTGGTCTTAAGACAACTACCATCAGTTTCTGCTCCTTCCATCTTGAATTATTGACTGGGATAGTACTTCTTCCAAGGCACATCTAATCATGACCTTGTCCTGCCAGGAAGAATGTGAGGCAATACATTTTACTCTATTTATCGAATCAAATGCTCCACTTAGATCGATAAAGGCTGTAAAAAGCTGCCCCCCCTTAAAGGTATATTTATTTATTAGGTGTTGTAATATAAAGCAATTGTCTAGGGTTGAGCGTCCCTTCCTAAAACCTGACTGTTCCTCAACAAAGATGGAATTTTCTTCTTCCCAGTCCTCTTATTTATTCAAGAGATGCCTTGCATAAATTTTTGCTGGAATATCAATTAGGCTAATAGGCCTGTAATTACTGGGATCATATTGACTGCCTTTCTTAAATAGTAGGATGATGATACTCATTTTCCAGCCTTTGGATATACAGCCTGTCTTATTTATGTGAGTAAACAATCCAGACAATATAGAGGCCCACCAGTCTAAATAGTTTTTAAATAATTCAGGGGGTAAGAAATCCTCTCCTGGGTCTTTATTGTTTCTCAGTGTCTGGATAAGCGTTTTAACCTCAAGCATTGTTACAGGTGACCACTGATGAATTAGACTTGGCTCTTTATTCTCTAAAAGTTTGTCAGTCTGCTTTACATCTTTCACTTCCTTAAATAGTTCTCCATAATATAATTCCCATGTGGCAGCTGGGATAGGAATATCCATGACAGACTTTGCCTCATTGATTCTAACAGCCACTAAGTGCCAAAAATGTGTTACATTTATCACTGTTGCGGCTACTTCTAGCTCTGCCCACATATTTTCCTGATACTGCCTTTTCTTTGATTTAATCAATTGTTTATATTCACGTCTGAGTTTTAACATATTATTATGTGTCTCCTGATCATACAGTGTTTGAGTTTTCCTCATCTGCCTCCTCAATACCTTTATCCACAATCTGCATTCCTTCTCAAACCATAGGGACCTTGTATCTTCTGATGGCTTTAGATGTGAATCTGTTGTTTAAAAAGGTCTTATGTTCTCACAGATTTGATAATATGCTTCCATAACTGTGTTTATGTTATCATCTGGGGTTAGAATTATATTTCTTAATTTTAAGCAGTAGCTTGAATTTTGAAATTCTGAAATTTTGTTTACTTCCACTTTTTGCCATTTCAATCTCCTCTCCCCTTGTATAGTTACATTTTGAGCTAGCCATTTATCTTGTGGACTTACTTTCCTCTGGTCTGATTTAGCTTTTACTTCTACTATTATAGGCTGATGATCACTGTCCAACATAGGGTGTACAGTTATGCCAGAGAATAAATGAACCTTTATTCTTGGAACACATACATAATCTAGCACACTCCCTGACCTTTGGGAAAAATAAGTGTATGGATATGGGGAATTGCTATTGTTATTTCCTAATATTTGCATATCAAACATATATAGCAGCTTAAACAGGTTTACAGCAGCATAATTTATCTTCACATCCTTGGAATTCCAATATTTTAAATCTAAATCTAAAGTATCTTCATCAAAAATCCCACATTTCTCTGCAATTTTTGACAGGTCATTTCCAATTCTTGCATTGAAATCACCCAATATTATAGGCAACACATTTGGGAATCTTATTCTAAGATCTTCTAACAAAAGTTCCAAATGTAACCATATATCAGGAGCATAATACTGGGATGAGACAGGCAGTATATACACATTTACCAGAATAATCATCAGATCTTGAGTCTGCATCTTAACTGTCAACACATTTTTGTCAGAGGTAAGTGACTCAACCATACTACCCTCCCAACCTAAATCTTGCTTCACAAGAACAGCTAACCCCCCCCCATGGCTCTTCCTTTCCCATTTATTTTCTGTGCTGGATTTACCCATGCTTTGAAACCTGGCACTACTAGGTTTTCAGTTTCAAGGAGCCATGTTTCTTGAAGTGCTAATATTGAGTATTCGGATAGAAAAGACTTCACCCTCATATTATTTCCACTTGCCTTCCACCCAGCTATGTTCCATGAAACAATACCGACTGGTATGTTTAATTGTTCTGATTTGGAATTGTTCCAGGACGAACATTTAATTACAGATCTCTCATGATGAAAAGTAGGGCGTAGCAGAGCTGTTAATTGAGTAAGAGGAGAAACATTACCTAGGCCATGGGATGAAGAGGGATCTAACAGAGAGGGAGATAACAATCTATCTATTTTAAAATAACTCTGCATGTTAACATCATTTCCTGTGTCACTAGTTGCAATGAGTTCAGCATCACAAAGCTCAGCATCACAAAGTCTCTCTCCAACACCTTCGCACACAGGGACCACTGGAACATCCTTCCCCTGAGAGCATCTCCCATCTCCATGTCAAACTGAACTGTAATCATATCCCATGCCAGGGATGTGGGTCTGACGTCCACAGGAGATAACCCAACCTGGAAATTCATTGTTCCACCTACTTCTCCTCTTGTTAAATCTTATATTCGTACTCCTTTTCCTTATGATGACTGGAATTGGGTTCCCTACTGTCGAGTTGGAGATCGAACTGGATTGAATGGTGGATAATTTCCTTGTGGATTGTGGCTGTAATGAACCATAGTCAGAGGGTTGGGACCCCTGAGTAGAGGAGGATTGGATGAGAGTTGAAATGGTGGGGTCCATGACCTGTTTGATACCACTATCCATAGGGAACCTTGCCTTCTTGGTGCTAGAATTGTCCTTTGATGCTGCTGGAATTTGACTATCAGCTTGCTGAACATTAGCCCCAGAGGACTTCCCTTTTACTGTATGCTCAGAAGATTCTAATAATTTAAATAAGGGTTTGAAGTTCATGCTTCTTCTTTTCTTGGATGTTTGTTTCCGGATCCCCTTTGTCTTCTTTGTCTTCTTTGTCTTCACATGTTTCAACTTGGCTTCCACTGGAGGATGGGCAGGAGCCTTCTCACAGATCTTTGAGGGGGCCTTCCCCGAAGGTTTGTGCTTTATGCTTGGAGAGACAGTTACAAGTGGAGGCTTGGAAAAGTCAACTGTGTTTGACAGAGACATTAGGGTTCCCCTGCGCCCCTGTCTGAGGACCTACACATAGAAGTAGTTCTTCCAGTGAAAGTTTATCAATTTTGTCAATGGTTTTGGGTGACAGACTATAATAATTTATCTTATCGGATAGACATTGTGGATGTACAGTCTGTCTCAGGTTCAACAGGTCTTCTGGATTTCCCACTGGGCACATCTTATTTTCTTTCAGGTAACGTTCTATGGTAGACATGGATTGCTTTAGTTCCTTTAATATATCTCTAATTTCTGTTAAGAAGCACTGTATTCTGCAACTGTTTGATACCTTTGGTGTGGTTAATTTAGCAGAGGCCAAGGAGACTAGTGTGCAGGAATGAAAAGAGTCATGGTTCCCTGTTATAAATGTGGTATCTGTAATTTCTGGCTTCTTAACATTTGTGCAGCTTACCTCCCTTGGACCAAAGATTATTGGCTCATTCAATTGCATCGGACCCTCTAAGCCCAAAACTGGATCAGACACAAAATCTGACATTTTTAACTTGCCAAAGTCTGCATTCACTGTGCTGCTTAGCAGGCTACCAATTGACTGATGTCCTTCCAGTAGCTGATCATTCATCAAAAGGCTATCAGATAAGTCAATGTGAGGAGAAATAGGATTCTCTTTGCCAATTGTTAAGACTTTCTGGGAGGTAATATAGTCAGTCATCTTAACTTGCCTCAGTTTCCTTGGAGGCACAGGGTAGAGTCTACTGCCATGTTTAGCAGAAGGCATGTTAAAGTTAAATGGGAAAGAAAAATCACTATGGTCACAAGGCTTGGAACACTGATTACTGCTGTGTATTCTTCTGGTTCCCAGATCAGAAATGGGAGTAATTGATATCGGAGTATTGCTCTGTAGCTCCCTTAACACTGGAGGAGATAGGGTGAGATCGAAGATTTCCATATCATACAGAGTAAGTAAGTAAATGTGAAGTATTCACTCAAGTTTGCTTAAAACAATACTTCAGCAGATGTTAGAGTTGCATTTGAGTTCCTCAGAAGAAAGCTCTCAGTGAGCTGCAGAATTCACAGAGAGGGCAGTTCGAAATCACTGAAGCTTTATCACAATTAAGTAAGTAAACAAAGCAAACAAAGCAGCTGGCACCTTAGTTGCAAGCAGCCTCCAAGCACAGCTCCCAAGGTCAGTTTTCTGCTGCTAATAACATTATCAACAAGGTCAGCCGAAAATGTTGTTAAAGCAGTAAAAAGCCCAATAAATAATGAGAAAAGAATGCTTCAGACTCACAAATGCTTGCTGACCGCACCCAAGCCGGAACCGGAACTCCCTCAACATTTACATGCAACTGCTGGGAGAGGTCACCAGGAAGTTTGGACCGAGGAGTCAACAATATGCTGATGATACTCAGCTCTGCCTCTTGTTCTCCACCAATCCAGGTGAGGCAGTTTCTGTGCTGAACTCATGTCTGGGCCAGATAATGGACTGGATGAGGGTTAATAAATTGAAACTCGATCCAGACAAGATGGAAGTGCTGTTAATGGGTGCTTTCCCAGACAGGTTAGAGGATCATATTCCTGTCCTGGATGGGATTGCACTGCCTGTCAGGGACAGAGTGTGCAGCTTGGGTTGCTCCTGGATCCCAGTCTAACTCTGGTAGCCCAGGTGGACTCAATGGCCAGGGGTGTCTTCCTTCAGCAGTGGAAAATATACCTACCTGGATGAGCACAGCCGCATGCAAGTTACACATGCATTGGTAACATCTTATAGTGGTTACTGCAATGTGCTCTACATGGGGCAGCCTTTGAAGACAGTTCGGCAATTGCAACTGGTTCAGAATCATGCAGAGTGACTGGTAAGTGGTGGGACCACGAGGGATCACATCACGCCGATTCTGCGTAACCTGCATTGGTTATGTGTGTAACCTGCATTGGTTATATAACGGTAATATGCAACTTGTCTCTTAAAACGGCCACAAAAATGGAGGACTGGTGGGTAGCAGATGTTTCAACAATTTTTTTAAAAAGGAAGGAGGGGGGACCCCGGAAACTACAGGCCAGTTAGCCTTACATCTGTCCCAGGGAAGATGGTGGAAAGCCTCATCCAATCTTAAAACACATAGAACAAACCTCACTGAGAGAAAATCAGCATGGTTTCTGTAAGGGTAAGTCTTGCCAGACAAACCTTTTAAAATTCTTTGAAAAGGTCAACAGGCATGTGGATTTGGGTGAACTGGTGAATATTGTCTATCTTGATTTTCAGAAGGTTTTTGACACAGTCCCTCACTAAAGACTGCTGAGAAAATTGCAGTCAGAGGATAAGAGAGGAGGTCCTCTTATGGATTGAGAACTGGCTGAGATCCAGGAAACAAAAGAATAGGTGTCAATGGGAAATTTTGGAGAGAGGTGAAAAGCGGTGTGCCCCAGGGATCTGTCCTGGGTCAGGTGCTTTTCAATTTGTTCATAAATGACCTGGAGACATGGATAAGCAGTGAGGTGGCCAAGTTTGCAGATGACATGAAACTTTTATCTGTGGTAAAAGCCAGAGAAGATTGTGAAGAGCTCCAGAAACTGGGGGCATGTAAAGTAATGCATAATGTAAAGCAATGCATATTGGGGCAAAAAATCCAAACTGTATCTATCTACTCATGGGCTCTGAACCATCTATAACAGATCAGGAAAGAGATCTTGGTGTGTTGATGGACAGCTCAATGAAGGTGTCTACCCAATGTGTGGCAGTGGTGAAGAAGGCCAATTCCATGCTAGGGATTATCAAAAGGAGGATTGAAAATAAAACAACCAACATTATAATGCCATGGTACAAAACGATAGTAAGGCCATACCTGCACCATTGTGTACAATTCTGGTCACTGCATCTCAAAAAAGACATAGGGGAACTGGAAAAGGTACAAAAGAGAGTGACTAAAATGATTACTGTGCTGGGGGACTTCCCTTATGAGGAAAGGATAAAACATTTGGGGCTCTTTAGTCTGGAAAAAAGGTGCCTGAGAGGGGATATAATTAAGATGTACAAAATAATGCAGGGCATGAGTATAGTGGATAGAGGGAAGCTCTTCTCCCTCTCACAAAATACCAGAACTAGGGGACATACACTCAGATTGAGTGCTGGGAGAGTAAGAACAGACAAAAGAAAATCTTTTTTCACCCAGCGCATTGTTAGTCTGTGGAACTCCCTGCCACAGGATGTGGTGATGGAATCTTACCTGGATGCCTCCAAAAGGGGATTGGACAGATTCCTGGGGGGAAAGTCCATCACAGGTTACAAGCCATGATGGAGATGTGTAATCTCCAGGCTTAAAACCAGGGTACTTCAAGGACCAGATGCAGGGGAGTGGTATGAAGAGACAGATATCTAGTCTCATGCACTCCCGGACACATTTGGTGGGGCTATTGTGAGATACAGGAAGCTGAACTAGATGGGCCTTTGGCCTGATCCAGCATGGCTCTTATGTTTTTATATTCTTATGGGTACCAGTTGTTGCCCGGGACCAATTCAAAGTGCTTGTTTTAACATATAAAACCCTAAATGGCTTAGGGCCTAGATACCTGAAGGACCAACCTACCCGGCAATTAAGATCGAGTTGGGGGGGCCTCTTGAAAGAGCCATCCCTCAAGGAGGTGAGAGGGATGGCTTGTAGACATAGGGACTTCTCGGCAGCTGCCCCCAGGCTATGGAATGCCCTCTCGAGTGAGATCTGCCTGGTGCCAACATTAAGAACATTTCAGTGCCACGTAAAAACCTTCCTGTTCTAGAAGTTTTTTAATTGATAGTAGAGATGGGCACAAATAAAAAAAATGATGTTTCGGTTTTTCATTTTTTGTTGCAGGTCCGTTTCAGTTTGTTTTCGTTTTTCATGAATTTTTTTGAAAAAAATTGTTTCGTTGGTTCATTGTGTATCCACCTTACACAATTTATCCTGCCCACACCTATTTAGCTTGCTAATCAGGAAATCATGGGGAAATTGGTCAAATGCTTTGTTGAAGTCAAGATATATTTCATCTACAGCATTACCTCTGTCTACCAGGAAGGTTGCCTGATCAAAAAATGAGATCAGATTAGTCTGCCAGGATTTATTCTTGACAAATCTGTGTTAGCTTCTAGTTATTATTGCATCGTTTTCAGGTGCTTGCATAGTGACTATTTAATAATCTGTTTCAGGATTTTTCCTGGGATTGATATCAGGCTGACTGGCCTGTACTTCCTAGATTCCTCTTTTTTGCTGTTTTTCAAAATAGAGACAACATTAGCCCTCCTCCAATCATCTGGTACCTCATCTATTTCCCATGATTTCAAGAAAATAACGAGCAGTGGTTCTGAGAGTTCTTCGGCAAATCCCTTTAGTACTCTTAGATTCAGTTAATCCATCTGTGGAGAATTGAACTCGTTTAAGGTAATAAAATATTCTGTGACTATCTATTTATTAATCTCAAGCAACAACCCCATCCCCCTCCACTTGCACTTGATTTATGTCTCAACGAAGTCAGACAGAACATTGAACACCGACCTACCTACTGTTCTATGCAATCTGGTAGATGACTCCAAGTCAGTTCCTGGATTAGGACTAAGTATGTTGCTTGTTGCACTCATTTCACCTTTGGTTTCTTGTGCTAATCAATTGCCCCAGTAACAAGTTTACAGCCCCTACTGCCTGCCCTGGAGTTCTCTGCCACTGTATTTTCACTACTGCATGTACTGAATTGTGTGTTTTTCTTTTAAAAATCTGCCTGTTTCTAATGCCTACGATGTATTTGTGATTCTATCGTACTCTGCCTCAGTTCTTAAAATGTTATGTTACTTGCTGAAAAGAAATTAGTATCTTTACATTTCATTATAGTCTTACATCCAGTTGTTCATAATATCTTAAATGTGTTTTCATCTTGGCAGGATATGATCCTTGTACCAAAATATATAGATGTGCAAGCAGACTACAGTGTTCCTTGCACACGTTGTCAAAGTTGTTGCTATCACAAGTTTCACTAGGCAGCATTTTTCTCATCTAATAAGAGAGTTTTAAAAAATAAAAATACAGTCTTTCTATTTAATTCAGAAATAAGCCATTAGACATTGGAATACTTGTTGGAGACAGGGGGATTATAAAAAGAACCACACACTGGTTATCAAATTTGCAACTGGAGCCAGAGGCAGGAGAAATCGTTAAATAACAGACAGTGAAAGTCATGGATGGCTTTAAAATGAAGCAGTCTAACCCAGCAGAGAAAAATAAAAGCCTTTTAGTGAAATGTATTAAGGCATGTGAAAATGATGTACCATTTCATTTTGGGGTTTATGAGGCATCCGGGATTTCCATTTGGTACTTTGGCACCTTTAATTGTCCATGGAAAAACAGTGTACATGATAACCAAGGGATGACACGTTCACTTGAAATTCCTGATAAAAATATGTAAATAGAAGCTACGATGAATTGTCTTTGGAAGCAACCAAGTGCGCAAAGCTGCTCCAAGAAGCTGGATCCAATATATGATACAGAATCTAACAGGGTGATTTTCAGAGGTCTGTACAAAAGCAAGCATCATCCTTCCTTCCTAAACCAGGAATTATAGGAAAATATGTCCCACCAGATGTTATTGCATTGTGACATACATCATCTTTCACCATGTCTGTTCCCACCCACCCATCCCACTGTTGATGGTTGCTGCAGTATAATATCTTGCAGTTTGCTATGTTTTTTATTAAATTTTCCAGTGTTTTCCAATGTTTAATATCACATATTGCTATGAAACTAATAAATATATCTTAAATTTTACAGATATAGATATGTCAAATTTGGAGGTCTTCATCCCATCCAAAAGGTCTTATTAGACTGCCACCCTAGTCGCAGCTACACGGGCAACTTAAACAAGAGATGGCAGGACACTGTCAATAAGAACAAGCAAATTGCCTGATGGGACCCTGAAGACATGGGGCCTTTTTACACGACCCCTAAGATCCGCTGGCCATTTAAATTCGGACCAGAGATCTTAGGGGTTCGTCGCTCTTCCTCTGTCCCCACCCCCTCTGCACTTCCTGGTTGCTGGCTGCGTGAGGGAGGGAGAAAAAAGAAAGAAAAGAATGCCGGCTTACCTCCGTTCTGTTCCCGGCAGCATTCAGATCTCTTAAAGGGGCGGGGGGCAGAAAAACAACAAACAGAAGCCAGGAGAGCCCCGCACTCACTATCCTTACACCGGATCAAATATTTTTCACATCCAAAAAGCAGGTACCTGAAAGCTGCGCTGGGACACGCTAAAGTGGGCGGGGTCGCACTTAATTTCCTGTTAACTCCGGAGCTGGTGGGTAAACATTTTTAAGCTCCGGAGCTGGGAGCCATTTGCCCCGGAGTTTAGGGGTCGTGTATAAACGCCCATGGTTGATCAGGCAAAATGGCATTTCAGGATCTGAAAAGCAACCCCACATCTGCAGGAAAATGCTAAGAAAAAGAAAAAGACCGTAGTGAGATGAATATGATTTTGAAAGCTCAGCAGTGTCAAGCCTGCTTTTTATGTCCATGAGAGACCATAAAAATACCAGAAATTTCCATTTTGAGAGAATCTTGCCTGAAACCATGGGAAACTGTGGCCAATCAGTTGACAATCTCAGGCTAGATGGCCAGAATGTACAGATATCTTGCTGCTTGTCTATTGTGGCAAATGCCGGGAATGATTTAAAGTGTATTGATATTTTAATGATAACAATGGACTGAAACCTACCAGCAATTGTGGTGTGTAACCGCTGCAGAGGTTGAATGATCTGGTGATCAACAGCTCCCAATTTCACAATCAGAGGCCATCCCAAAAAAAAAGAAACATGGGGTTTATATGCAAACTGGCTGGATAACTCAGTGAATTAATTATCTGGCTGCAGAGCAACTGGTCAGGAGTTCAATTCCTGACTATGTGTGGGACTGGGAAAAATACAGAACCACGGGGTGCCCCCAGAAAAAGGGAATGATAAACCATTTCTGAGTAGTCTCTACCCTGAAAACACTGAAAAGAATTGCCATAAGTCAGAATTGAGTTGGCAGCACATAATGATGATTACTGTTATATGCACACAATAGAGTAGTAGGTAAATACCCCTTATACAGATGTCAAGAAAAGAATGTGTTTTTTGTAGGTAACCAATACCTTCAAAAGTCTATTGCAATCTACAAGCAGCTCAGCTTGTGCTACTAGAAGAAATATGTAGCTACTATGGGCTAGCTTCATCTCTACCCAATTCAAATGTTAATAACTTCTCTGATGTGACTCAACACATGGGGAAGCATGCAAGTATCTGCTCTGCAGTTTGGTGGAGAGGAGAAGGTTTTTGGGTCCAAACTACTTCTTGTGCCATTGTGAGCCTTCCGAGATGACTCACTTTTACACACACAACCAAACTGCCTGCTTACAAGCAGGATGGACAGCTAGCGTGAATGGAGCGTTGTTGGCTACAACTGCAGTTGAAAGAGGAGGAGGGAGCTCAACACAGGGAAATGGCTAGAACAGCTATAAGACAAGCCAGCTGGTATAATTCAATTAAGCCTTCCCCGATGCTCATAAAAATAAAGCGAAAGTAAACGAATATCCACTTGCTTGGCAGTTATGACCCAGAACTTTTCTCCCTTCCCCCACACTCATCTGAATTCTCATTTTAAGGATAACAGGGTGATTTGCATGTACAATAAAAGAGGTCATTATAGCCAGGACAAGCTAACCCTGGCATGGGAAGTATGCAAAATGTTCTCTAAAGAAGCTGTTGAAATTAAAAACTATATGAACTATTGCACAGTTTATAAATCACTTTGCTAGCCATCCTCAAGCTGATGCCTTTCAGAGATGTTTGAGCACAACCAGAGTCTGGAAATGGTACTTCTTTTTGCACTACCACTCCCACATTCCCCCATCCAACATGGTTCCAAGATCCAAATTACAGCATCACAATGTAGAAGACAGCATTGTTTACTCAATGACCTGAGTCAGCTATGACAGATCTGTTGAATGCATGTGATTTGTTAAATCAAAAAGTATATACAGTGGACCCTTGTATAACAAACAGTTTGTATAACATAAAATTTGTACAACATAAAAATTCGGGGGATAGGGGAAATTTGCTTAACATAATCACTATGGGGCAAATCTGTACAACATAAAAATCGGATTACTCTGTTTTCAATGCATTCCTATGGGAAATTTGTATAAAGAAAAATTTGGTTAACATAATTTCATTTGGAACAAATTAATTCCTTTTGCTACCACTGTAAACCCATTGATTTAATCATTGGATTCTTACTGGAACCGACAGCGAGATTCAGCAAAAGTGCAGTGCCTATCTTTTCAAAAACATTCGGAACACTTGACAAGAGCATTGGTAGTGGGGCAGAAAAATTATGGGTCTGCAAGGAAGGAGGAGGGATGCAGAACGAAGATTATCTGACGTTGTCCACTTCTTCTTTGGAGACATCATCACCAAGACCAGACCTTCTTTACATGGTGGTTGAAGCCAGAGATAACAAAAGCTTATTTTATACACAGAGGAAGCGTAACAACAAATGCAGATGGCAATAGGAATTAATCTGAAAAATGGCTCTCTGTCCTTAATACTAGTTTCCTACAGCAGCGAGTTCTCCGAAGATAGAGCTGTCAGTCTAAGCTTATAAATTTCAAACAACCTATAATTAATTCCAAAAGGACTTCTTTTGTAAGTTGCATTGGTTGTGTGTCATTTTTTAAATCTTTTTAATGCATGCAGCATAATTAATTCCATGTTATTGTATGTGTCTTGGGTATTCCCAGTGTTCTCTGGCTTTGCAGGGAGGGGTAATACCATTTCCCCCCATTATTTGTGAGATTGAAGGTATGACATTGAAATGCCAATGAGAAAGAGGTGGAGGGAAAATTAGAGAATCTGAAAAGCTGTGTGCTGCAATTACAAATGGTCAAACTGAAAGGAATACAAAAGCAGTGCAGGATATTGGAGGTGCAGCACACCCATATACATGCTTACTCCAAGGTAAACCTCATTTGGATGAAGGAGACCTACTTATTAGTGCACATAGGATTTTGGCCTTAACGATGCTTGAAATCTTTCCCACTTCTTTACTAACAGTTCAGAATAGCAAATCACAGGGACAAAGGGATTTCTTATAATAGCTTTTTTTACTGCACCGCACAGGTTTGTGGGACTTTTCAGCCTTCACTCAGTATGTGAAGGGCAAAAATTGTAATCTTTCTTTCATTTCAGGGTGGTTTTTTTGAGGGGGGTGTTACATTTTTGCATTTTTAAAATTTTGTTTTTTATTTATTTATTGTGAGGATACCGGTGAAGGCAATTCTAATGGGCTGCCTAGCCTTAGTCCTGACCTTATATCCTGACCCAAACTCAGTTGCTATCTTCAGGGATGGTACAAGAAGCACCAGCTAATGAAAAGCGAGCCTGGAAGAGGGGGTCCAGAAAGAGGGTATATGGAACAGAGGAGATAATGGAAGCATAGCAGGAGGAGGGTGGGCAGAGTCAATCTGCATTAAGGGAGACACCATGAATCCTCAGTCACCCTCACAGAGTCTCCCACAAAATTTCAAGTCCAGCAGTGGGACATCACATGTGACAATGAAAGTTTCTACCATCCCCAGGAAGAGCTCTGACCAAACAAGCCCATCACGTCCCTATCCTCCTTGCTTTTGCTGTCCAGGATGAGGGATGCTGGAAGGTCCACTGTCAGTTGCCTGTCTGACTTGGGAGAAAAAACAACCTCCTTCTGCAGCAGCAATTATTCCTATGAATCCACCAGGAAGCATGCTGCTGCTGCTCAGATGGAGCTCTTCATCCTGTCTTTTATCTGCCTCCAACCTGCCTCAGCCAGGTGTTCATCATCAGGCTAATTCTCTTCCATCAGCTACCTTCTCCTTTCCCTTCCCTCCTTGGCTTTAGCATTCTTCTCTGCCTTCTCTGCAATATCCTGTCTAAGGGGTCTAGAGAGCCTGTCATGAGTGTGCCAGCCAACCAGCATACTCACCCTCCCACCTCAGAAACAATTAGGCGTTCAAGGGAAATCCATCCCTCTACGCAATGATAACCTGAGGAAGGGGTGAAGTATTGAGTGGGGTTTCCCTTCTGCTTAAAGGTAATCTGGGATGGAATTACCTTATTGGTCACCAAGAAGGCCAAAATTAAGGACCTCCTGCAGAAATTAAAGACTGACCACCCTGAAGGAGCATCAGATTCTGAATATCTTGACATAGTTTGCCAGGGAGAGTATGACAAAGGCAAATGTTGGTCAGAACTACAAAACTCAAGGGCAATTTCAGACACCAGGAGGTGATGCAACAAGGCAAGACAAAACAAAGAAGAAGTGAACAAAATATGAAGAAGTGAAGACGTAGTAAAATTTGAATGGAGCACTAGGATTTCCCTCTCTATCTCTATGTAATGGGTTCAGAAATACACTTGTTTAATATTTCAAGTGTGGATATATAATGGAAGACTTAGGATATTAAATATTCAGGAAAGTAGCATACCATGGGAATATGGAACCCCTCTTATCTTCAGGTCTGAAGGTTCATGTAATGCATGTTAGTACAGTTAATAAATTTGGAATGTCTTTCCCATATTAAATACAGGTATAGGACCTAACTGATATCTTGCAGAAGGCAGCAGCACAAGGCAAGACTTCATACTAGGATAGTCTTAAGATGGTGATCTAAAGGGTTTAGGCTAGTAGGAAAATCTACCACATTTAGAATAGTCAGGCTTTGCTGAATTATAATTTTTACTGACTACCCAGAGAAGAGAAGAGGAAAAGTGTGTTGTTGTTTTTATTGTTGTTGGTATCATACAGCAGTCAAGATAACTATGCTGGATTTAGTATTACAAATCACTAATCGAATGCTTCCCAAGCATTTAGGACTATGTGATGTATTGGCAAATTATGCAAGCAGATCCCAGTAAGGTGGCTTTCTGCAGCTGACTGATGGTGACTTTGTATTGCCTTGGGCAATATGAAGAAAGGCAGGGTAATCACAATCGTGATTCAGAAGTAAAGCCGCTAATCACTCACCCACGAGGGGCTACTTCAGCTTCCCAATTCAATTAAATTTTTCCTAGGGGCTCCTCCTTAGGAGCTTAATAATTCAGCCCTCTGACCCCCAAACCTCTCTAAATTTCAGGGGCTTACATAGAAGAACTTGAGGAAGCTCCCCTGTCATTTTGGTGCCTCTAGGACTCAGGGAAGCATAGTGTTTCATTTCATTTCATAACAAAACTACTTCAAAAATTTGTTAGAAACAAAATGGATTGAAATAACTAAAGAAACAAAACGAAACAAAATGAAGCACTACATTTCCATTTTGTGCCCATCTCTAATCAAAACTGCATTCACCGTTGACTGAGGCAGATGTTGACTTTTCATCAGGACTGCGTGAAATGTGGGAAGGTGATTGGAATATACAAATCAGTGAAGAAACGTGGTTGGAAATGTTTACAAAAATTCCATATAATGGGATCCCTGTTATTGCTAGAGAGTCTACATTAAAAATACTCCAAAGATGGCATTTGGCCTCACTCCAGCTCTCACATGCCAATCCTCCAAGGTCACCTATGGTTTAGAGAGGCTGTAATTGATCATCTCAATACCATTGGTGGTAGTTTGAGGTGGGCATGAACCGCTGGTTCAGTGGTTCATGCCAACTTGTTTATCAGCTGAGTAGGAGTTTGGCACTTCAAAAGCCCCACCTTCTCTGGCAGTGCCCCCAGTAGGTGGGACAGGAGAGCTAGGCCGCTGCCTCTGACTGGACACATATCTGCCTCATGAGGCAGGGCCTTGGAAGTGCAGAACACCTCTTCAGCTGGAAGCAAACTGGAAGCTTTAACAGCAAACCCCAGAGCTTTAACAGACCATCTTCTAGCAGCTGCAAGACAGACTATAACCAAAGGGTGGAAGAAGATTCCAGGGACCTCAATCGTAGCAATGGTATTCTAGATTATGGAAGATAGCACTGCATGAAAAATTAACCATCAAACTGCATCTAGCTAAAGGGCTAAAACATTTGAATCCTTTGGCAACAGACTGGTCCTCTTTTTTATTGTTTATAGGAATGGAATAGATGACAAAATACTCCCCAAAGCATACAGGATTTATTGACCTTATAACGTACTTGGAATGTGACTATAATTTCTCCAAGAAAGCTCATCATAAGATTTTGGATATGACTCTGCTATGGGTAATGGGAAAGGGAGGCTGGAGGAAAGAATGTACAGAAATACATTAATGTACATGTACATGTATTGATTTATAGTCTTAATATTGTCATTGTTAGCATTTTAACAAAAAATAAACAAAACAAAACAAAACACAAGGGAGCATTAAAAAAAAACATGAAATTCTCATGTACCATCTTACAAATACAAATCATTCATATTTCAGTCTTTCTTTTGGCAATTGTTTAAAGAATGCCAGTTATACACAAAGGAAGCCTCTTAGCATTCGGGATCATTTATTTATACACAAAAGGTGTGTCCCTACTCTTCAACCTTATTGAGGAATCTTACCAGGCATTTTAGATGGACTTTATTTAGTTTAAAATCTAGGAATAAGCAACATCTTTTAATACTGTTCTTTTAAGAAATCTGGATTCATTATAGTCAAACTGGGTGGGATTGAGTTGAATCCTTGAGAAATAGCAATGCAGAGGGTGTTATAAAGGCCAGAGTGAAGGGGCAAATATATTCATACATGGGAGCAGTTAAAATTGGCAGTGAAAGAGAAAGAACAGAAGCATATTACAATTATTAAAGAAAACACATTTATTGATTTTGGTTCTTTAAAGAGACCATTACCTAAATTATCAAGTGCCAGGGCAAAAGGAGACTTGACATCAGTAAACAAGACGGGGTTTTGACATGTTCCTCTCCCTTGAAACTTTGGAGGAAGGTATCCACTAGGCATGGGCATAAACCAGTTTGTCCCAGGTTATGCTTGTTCATAAAAGCACATGAGCTGCTGCTCCCAACCCCTGTTTCCTCCGCCAATCTGCAACTCACTAGGCTTGCTTTGTCCACCTTCTCAGCTAATCCCCCAGTCACAAGCAAGAGCACAGACTCCTCTGTCCTGCTCTTTTGTTTGAGAGGGCAAGGCAAAGAAGCCTGAGCTCTTGCTAGGACTGGGAGATCAGTGGGCAAAGTGCAAGAGTCCTGGTGAGCAGCTGATTGAGCCAGAGGGGGACAGGGAAGGGGTTGCAAGAGCACCTGTGCTGCCATTCTATGAGCTGTGAAAAACTATGATGAACCCATTCATGGCCATTTCTAGTATATACCACTCGGACCACAAGGTACCCTGCTTCCAATCCTTGCTCCATAATGTACTCAATGGGACTTCTGTACAGAGATAGTACCATATTGTTAGTGTCAGCTCCTATCATTTGACAGATCAGGGTTTTAATGACTAAAATATTGGCTGACTTGTAACTGGTGTGCAATTTAAAAAAAAACCTAAGTCACCGGATTTTTCAGAAAAGCTATCAGAACGCTGTAAAATTTACTGGCTTGGCTCTAGCTGTGTTACATATGCAAGAACATTCATTTATAATATCACTTTTACTTAAACAAAATGGAGTGAATCCCATGTGTCACTCATCCCTGTCAGTCTTGTTTCATGATCAGAAAGAACCCCCTATGTGATATTTAGTGACATAATATTCCTGCCACTCTCATTCTGCTACATTTTACTATTATGTCTTCTGGAGCATGTGCAACTTGCATTAACAAGCCGATCTTTAAGGGGGGAAATTAGCTCATCTCATAGCTAAATGCCATGAATTTATGTGCACCTGTTTGTAGATATATGTGTTATGTGAATAATACAGTAATCATAAAAAATGTTCCAGAAAGTCTCTTTATCACACAAATGGGATTTTCAGTTGATATGATTGTAGTTAGCGCTGCAGTCAGATTTATTTTCCAACCCAAGGGCTGTAGAAAACAGCACAAGTGCTTGGAATACAAGATAATCATCCTGGCCATGGATGCACAGGGAAGGAACCTATTATAGACCATGACGAGAACTACACATAAATGCTTTGTCTTAGGTTCTACCCAACGAGGAACATGTCAAAATACAAGCTTCATATAGAGAGCCAAATCAGTGCTTATTCAGTTACAGATTTACGCCTGGAACTGATATCTCCTGATTCTATCCTGTTCTAGTGACTTCTTTCCTGCTCCAATTTCATCAGATAATTTTTTCCTATGCTGAAATAATAACTTTGTAGCAGCTGCTTACTCATCTTTTCTTCTGAAGAGTATTGGATTTTGCATCATTGTTCTTTGAACAGCTTGTAGTATTTAGATGAGAACATTGGTAGGGTAACAAATTTCATTATGGGTAACATCTACTTTAGGAAAAGAAAGCTGCTGATCTTTTAACTAGTGTCTGGAGCAGTACCTAACAGCAGTTTGATACACAGAAATTAGCAGGTAAAACTTTTGATGGTTTTCCAATCCCCTTTTGAAGGCATCCAGGCCAGATGCCATCACCACATCTTGTGGCAGGGAGTTCCACATACTAACAACACGCTGGGTAAAAAAAAAATCTTTTTTCTATTTTCACTCTCCCAAACCTGTTCAAAACTGAACAGTCTCAAAGATCATAACCATCCCTCTTAGGAAACTGTTTCTCTATTTGCTGATCCCTTTGGGCTGTGCTTTAGTGTTTTCCTTGTTTATCCTCATATATGTTAGGGATAAATCATGCATTTAAATTATGCATCAACATTATGAAGTGAGCTGCATAAAGGTGTGCAGAAAACTGAATCAAAGTTAGTCTAGGCTAATATTTGGTTGTGAGTGAATGTAAGTGAACTGAAAGTCTAGATTTAGTCAAAAATGTATTGTCTGCTGGATAGACCAACCTGGCAGATAATGCAGCAACAGGTTTTTCATGGAAGTCAAATAGAACAATGATGAGAATGTTATGTTGTTTCTCTTAGAGGGAAAAAAGTTCTAATTCCAATCTTAAAAACAATTATTGACTTAATGTTTAATACCTCACTTTGATTTTCAGATAATGAAAAAAATGAAAAAAATTATTGGAGAATAATAAAAACAAACCTTTCAGCATCAACCCAATTTAAAAAAAAACAGTAAAAGGCTGCCTGACTGAACATATATTGCAACTTTAAAATGCTTTTGCTTTGGTTCATAGATATATAAATTTAATACTTAGCCTGAACTCTGACAGTCATGAATCTTATTTATAATACACCATAATAATTTATTGTATATTTTAAAAACAAAGAAATCCTTGCTCATGCATGAATTTGTCACTGAAAAACCAGTGGAATAATCTCTGCACCCCTAAATATTCTTTCAATTTTTCTTCCCGTATTCTTTCTTATACTACAGCTATAATCCCCACTACCACTCAAAAAACCCAGAAACCTTCAGCTAGAATTTATCTCTGTCTTTAACCTGAAAGTAATTTCAGGATATTTTTAGTTTTATTTAAACCACTTGATTTGACTTAACTGAATTTGATTTTGCATCCAGATGATGTATCAGTACATATAAAACTAATCATATCATAAATAGAATTGCACATTGAATTAAAAGCATAAAAGTGACAATAGCTTAATGACTTAATTACTTCCACTTTATAGACTCAACAAACATCTTAACAAAAGGCTAATACTAATAACCTAAATAAATCATTGCACACATTTCTAAGTGTAGAATGACAGCTGACCTACTCATAATAATCAGCATTCAGCAGGCAACAACAAAAATTCTACAGTTGTCTCCAGAAAACACCAAATATGCTCAGTCCCTTAGGTCAGGCATGTCCAAAGTCAGGCCCGGGGGCCAAATGCAGCCCGTTCACAAATTTTGAGTGGCCCGCAGTATCTTCCCCTCACCAGTTCAGCCTGTCATGCATCCCCACCAGCTGGCCCTTCCCCATACCAGATGGAGGCATCAGCTTACAGTTTTAGGTTTTGCCTGCCCTCCCTGCCTCTGTCCACCACCACCCAGCCACCTTCCCAGCCTACCCGCCCCCAGTTCCGTTGCTGCAGCATCCTCCCTTCCTCCTTGCATGTTATAGAGACTTGTCCAAAGTCCGGCCCAAGGGCCAAATGCAGCTGAATGGTCGGCCCCCACACATTTTTACTTCGCCAAATCTGGCCCTCCTTGCAAAAAGTTGGACACTCCTGCCTTAGTTGCTTACTTGGGTGCTTACTTGGGTGTAGTTCAGTCCCTCACCATTGAGGGGGACCTGGCAGAGCAGCATCATTTACCAGCTGATTCAGAATTTATAGGTAACAGGTTGTCCAACTCCTGCTGTTGCCACCCTTTCAGGGAAAGCATGGGTGTGCAAGGAAGGAAAAGAAATTGTCACCACTTCTCTGGGGAAGAATTACATTTTATTCATATCACTGTCGAGTTTTCACCTTATTATACAAACTCAAAAGTGAGTAACAAAAAGCTAAGCATAAGAAATAAGAACAAAACAGTCAGTATCTTTAATAGTGGGGTATCTTTATTGGGTCAGTGTTTAAAAAGGGGTGAAAACATTCAACAGAGCTTTCAATAGCTCCATTTATTCTATAGAATTTAAGGCTGTTTTCCACAACTTGTTCCATCATTTAATATTCTATGCTTCAGTGCAAGGCCATGAAGACTCCATTCAACCTGATCTCTCATCCAATGGGATTTTCAGTAATCTTTAATAGTTGCTGATTGGCCTTCACTATTCCACATCACTTGCATTCCATTATCATTCATACTCCTAAACTTTACTGTTGCTGTACAAATGTTTATTCACTAGAACTGCTCCCTATGATCAGAATACATAGGTTGTAGTCCATGAAAGTTTATGCCAAGTAAAACTTAAAGGTATAGTCTTAATGGCTGCTCCGAGCAGCCGCTTAAGTGCTGCGAGGGGCTCCTTTGCCTCCCCACACCGGTGTAATATTACAATTGTGGACCGTGTGGTCCCTTAGGCACGGAGCCTTTATTAGGCTCCGGCATAGGTTCCCTGGCCTCTTTTGCCTCGTTGCGTTCTTCCATCCACCTGCCCTTGTAGGAGAATGAGATTCGCTGGTTGCGTCAGGGCCGGATGGGAATTTTTGACTGCGACTCAGATTGGCTGGGAGTAGCAGTGAGTTTTCACCCATCCCATTCTCCTTGAGTAAGATGCAGTCCCTTTATCTTTTCACTGGTCACAACTGGCAATCAGTGCAAGTGGCAAGCCAAGTTCGCCAGTATTAGAAAAAAGAATGTTCTTAATTTACCCAGCAGCTGTCAATATTAATATTCCAGGATATTGAGAATATAAGTTTGAGCATTAAAATTGGCCCCTAGACATTAGATGAGAGCTGGACAGGCCGTTCCCTTTGGGGTGGGCACTGCTATAGGGGACAGCACCCTCCTCAAGTTAATTAGGCCCTTTAATTAATGCCACTTGCACTTTTATGAGGCCCCTTGCTTTCGCTCTTTACAGTTAACTTATGGCATTCTCAATAAATTGTGGCCCAATTTCAACTCCACTATTCTTGTCCTGCTTCTTTATTTCAGGCTGGGGTGAGTAAAGGTAACGCAGGTATGAAAGGCAGAGATGGAGAATGTCCAGGTAAGGAAATAACCTGTGTGTGTGTGTGTGTGTGTGTGTGTGTGTGTGTGTGTGTGTGTGTGTGTGTGTGTGTGTGTGTGTGTGTGTGTGTGTGTGTGTGTGTGTGTGTGTGTGTGTGTGTTCAAATACCATAGACATAAGACAAATTCAAAATGAAAAAAAATTGTGGAAGACTTCTTTTCCTAAAGTATTTGCAAAGTGCTTGCTGGTTTCATCCATCAATAGCAACTGGGAGAGAGGGAGGGATTGAGAGAGAGACTATTATATTTTCTTCCCTGTGGCTCCATGAAACTGTCTCCTTATCACCTTATCCAAAAGATGCTTTCCATAAAGGAAGACACATATATACTGAAAATCTGAAACAGACTTTCAAATGGGTATGATTTTCATTCAAACTACACCAACACTTGATCCCTGTTCATTTCAGAGTTCCATCTCAAGCTGAGCACTTCAGCTCCTGAGAGCTAGCTTCCTGCTGCACTTCCGTGCTTTGTTTTCTTGAGCCCGCTGAGAACTAGGACAAGGGAGGCAGCAGATGTGGGTGACCTTGTCATGCACCACTGCATCAGTGGCAAAGACGGATTCCATAGAAGGCTTCAGGCACATCACAGCCCCACTTGATGTAATCCAAATGATCCCTTTTCTCCACAAGGCTGGCCCTGATGTTAATGAACTGTGGAAATGCTTATCAAATTAGTTTGCATGAAAAAAGTAGGCACAGTTAGGCATTTTTTAATATCGGAGTTTGGGGATCCTGTAGTTTTAAACAGGCAAATGTTGTGAATTTCCTGCAGAAGAGACATTCATGAATGATGTGGACCTATGTCTCACACAGTGGGTATGGCTCCCCTGACGCCTAAGAAACAAGGCATGTGAATACTGTAGTTGGGAATGGCATCACTTGCAGATTGTCCTCAGAAACTACTAGTGGACCACTGGAAATGTAGAACAAATTGGTTGTATATGTATCTCAGGATCATCCAAAGGCTTAAAATGCATTTCATTATCCAATTAAAGTTGAGAGCTCCCAGTGATTATCATCTTAAAATGATTATAGATCATAGCTCAAGGATCCCCAGTAGAAACCACAACAGCAATGTCTATTCAGAAGCAAGCTCTACAGTTTCAACAGGAAATGAACATGCTTATAATAACAAAGACAGTGATTCAACCACTTAGAAAATGCATTTGTAATCTCTCTCTTAAATTGTCATCTTTCCATGGAAAACAAGAGCAATTTTAAGTCAAAAACAAGTGGAAGTGCAAGTTGCAAGGAAACTCATGCCTGTGCATCTAGAAATCATAGTGAAAAAAGCAAGCTGTACAGGTTAATAATAAAACTAAGGCAGTATATGAGCTCACTTTTTCCAAATGGTTTTGCACATTTTGACTATAATTATTATATGCTGTGATTTCTAATCAAAGATGACCTTCCAAAGTTTTTTCTGGGTATAAAGTACTGAGAAATGCTTTACCAGTTGGGGACCAAGCAGTTTGCTCGAGGTCACATAGGTTGCAGGGCATGCAATCCCACCAGCCACACAAAACCCAGATGATCCCACAGTGGGGATTCAAACTCCCAACCTCTGGTTTCACAGCCAGGCACTCCAACCCACTAAGCTATGTATCACTGCTATACTTCTCTATATATTGAAAGGGGTTGCCATGTTGGACTTAGCAATATGGTCAGAATTAGGTGCAAGAGGCAATCCTCAGCTATTGCCATGTGATAAAAGTTTAGGCTGTTGCTTTTTGAGTCACAGTCCTATGAGTGGACCCCAAATGTTTCATAAAGTGCAATTCGATTTAAAATGATCCTTATATATCTTTTGGCAGCTTTGCAAGCAAGGGGGAAGCATGGAACCGAGAATATACGAGACCCATTTGTAGACATTTTGTTGACTGTCACAGTAAATTCTCTCAAAAAGGATCAGGAGTCTCTGTAGAGTAATAAGATGTACCTAGTCTACTTGTTTAATTTGTGTTTAGACTTTAATGTGCCAACTCTTGCCCTGCACAGCTCACTGAAGCCTTTCTTTTGTTTGTGTTATCTTGTCGAGTTGTTCTCCTCTCTGAAGTCTGAAAAGTACAATTTGTTCCCTTTGCTTAAAGTATCCAGTACATTATTTGTTCTGCATCATTCAGAATTGGCTTCCATACCATACCATTGTAAAGATAATTTGAAGGAAATTATAGGGGAGCTGCACTCCACCTGTTTCTGGAAATAGTCTCTATGTTTGTATAATCTGACAGTGACACTCCATTCCCACCTCTACTATTTTGTCTCAGTCTGCCTGGGTGAATGAAGACGGTATACCAATGTACTTATCTAAGGAGTTTGTTAAATGCATTTAAATCTCTTTTGCCCAACTATTTGGCTTTTGCTGGAATCTCTTTATTAGCAGGCTGCATAGTACACCCCACCAAAAAAAAAAACCTACAGCACTGAAATTTTAATAAGGTTATATTACAGTATAACATGGAACTAGTTTACATCTTTGCCTTCTAAGAAACTTTACCAGCAGCTAGGCTATTAACAATTTTGGACCTAATGCATAAACCACTACATGATATTTCAGCTATACAACCATATTAAAAAATAAGGAACTATAAACCCCATTCAGCCAGCTAGTCACTGATAGAAAGCATGCATGAAGAGAAAGGTCTTCACCTGCTTGTGGAAGAACAGTCAAGATAGGGCCAGCCTAGTCTCTTGTGGGAGGAAGCTCTAAAGTCTAGGAAGAGCAACAGAGAAGGCATCCTGTTGTATCCCCACCAAGTACACCTGGGAGGGTGGTGGGACTGAGAGAAAGACCTATCCTGTTTATTTTAGCACTCAAGTGGGCTCACAAAGGGAGATGAGGACTTTGAGATGGCTTGGATTCAAGAGTTGTCTATTATCTAGGTATATTCAACAGAAAAATGGAATAAAGTTATGTTCATGCCCATCAGACACAAATAATACAGGTGCACACAAAATACTGACAAGAGCAACTTCCTTTAGAGCAAAAAGAAATAATTGAGGGGGGACTCCTTCACTAGAAGCATTCTATAAAAGTCTGACCTGTCCTTCACTTGGTTTATAATGGATAAAATGGTTGGCTTCCCTTTCTGAATGAGTTCAGTTCTACCATTGTATTTATAGGGAGCAAACTGAGCTTGTCCTTCAGTAGATTTTGCATATCCCAAGGGTCTTTGGTCATATATAATAAAGTTTTGCTGCTACTGCTACAGTAGCAATAATGACAGGATGTCTGAGAAATAGCCACATCTTTCTCTAGCAAGCAGAAACTTAGCTTTATCATCTAGAAGAGTAAATAGGACTTCGAATATTAGGAATTATTATTACAGATATTTGGAACTATCAAATTCAAATTCAGATATACCTTTGTTTATTTTATGAGCATAATTGAATTCAGAAGCAAAATACTCATATATCAAAGCAGATTTCCCCATAGGAAATAATGGAAACTTACCTGATTTGTTCTGCCCCCCCCCATTTCCATTATTCGTGGGGGGACACATGCACACACACACACCAGCATGGCACCAGGGGCATGCACACCATCCTGCTCATGCACAGTGTTTTTTGTTGTTGTTGTTTTATTTGAATTAAAAGACAATAAGGAAATGAGGTGGCATGGTCTTGAAGATGAATACAATGACATGAATTGGAAGTAGATGGATCCATCCATCCTGAGCTAAAGCCAGTCCAGTTTTTAGAGATGGGAATCAGTGCCAACTATTTTGATAGCAGTTCTAGTTTGCTGTAGCAGTGGCTGAGAATCCTTGAACATAAGTTGATTGGAAGCAAAAAAAAAAGTCACATTCTGCACACAAAAAATACAGGAACAGTTTTGCTGTCAGTTTAACTTGACATGGGTGTACAAAATGCAAGCCCCAGTGAAATTTCAGATGGTCCCGAAGACCATCCTCCAAATCCACCAAATTAAAAAAAAATCAAGCATGGGGTTGATTTTACCCTATTTGGAGGGGGAAATCACATTTTCAGCCCTAGTAGAAACCCATTGTTTCAACCTTTACAATATATAATCACTGTGTTAAATTTAAAACAAAAGCAATTTTTAAAAATTAAATCTGTAAATTAAGAGTGTGCTGCTCTCTGTGACTGTTATATTAGAAGCCAATATGGCCTAGTGGAATTGTTCAACTATTCCCTGCTTCACAGCTATTAGTCTAACCACAGAAGAAAACTCTAACAAATTTGTTTTGAGATTATAGTGCCTCTTCAGGCTACTCTTTCTAAAAACCATATTGAACCAAATAGCTTCATAAAAAGCCCATTGTAAAAGTAATTGGTTTGTGGGACATTCCTATAAAAATAATAAAGAGACTGTCAAAGGCAGATTTCCGAGCTCAATTATCTGTGTTTCCAAAAGCTGGCAAGAAGTCACATCTAGTATTCCATTTTACAGGTATGCCAATGAAATTCCAGGTGCAGCCCTGTGAATCTAATCTCATCAGATGCTGTAAGAAAAAAAAACTAATAATCAGAATAATTCCTCCAGTGGTGAACAACCACACTTGCTAAGCTGCCTTGGTTTTGCATCACTTAAACAGTATATGAGCCCATATGAAAGCAGACGTACAACAGAAAGGGTGTTGTAAGACTAGACAGAATAAATCCCCAACTGGTACTTCATTCCTCTTCCCCACGCCCAATATAAATACTACTAAACCTTGCCAGTTGATATCTCAGTAGTTTAGAAGCTACTCCCTGGAAGTTTGATTCCTGACCAATATATAAAATATATATAAATAGTAAATAGTAAATAGTAAATATATAAATAGTAAGTACATATGTACTTAGTAAAGGTAAAGGTTCCCCCCGCACATGCGTGCTAGTCGTGTCCAACTCTAGGGGCGGTGCTCATCTCCGTATTCAAGCCGGAAGAGCCAGTGTTGTGCAAGTCCATGGCCATGTGGCCGGCATAGCTGCAAGGAAACACTGTTTTTACCTTCCTGCCTTTTTACGGCGGTACCTATTTATCCACTTGCATTTTACATGCTTTCGAACTGCTAGGTTGGCAGGAGCTGGGGTGAACAGCGGGAGCTCGCTCCACTGTGTGGCATCCGGGATTCGAACCGCCAAGCTGCTGACTTTGAAGTCAACAGTTTTTGGAGCCTTAGTCCACTGAGCCACCATGCCCCACATATGTACTTACTAATGAAGAAATTCAAAAAGAAAAAGAAACATTAACATTAATTGGATTTGAATGACGCTGCAGCATCCAGCTATTAGACATGGATTGATATGAGCTAATGCCTTAAAATGAAGAACTAAAATTTAAACAAGGCCTTAAAATAAAGAATAAACTATTCATTTTGTGTGCAGTGAAAAAACATGGAGGTTTTTTCCCAGATTATTTCCATGATTCCAGGCCTATCTTGACACCTTACTTTTAAAATAACACTCATCTTTTTAACTATACCTCCCCTTCTCCAAAATCTCCATATTTGAAATGGGAGAAGGAAGTGCAGAATCCAACCACAATATGTTGCACAGATCAACAGAATATATTTGCACAAGAGAAATTCCAAAAGAGTGGTTGTTTTAGGGTATTATTACAATCCAAATGACAGCCTTGAGGTCAAGACGAATAGGTTTACTGTAGCATAACCATTCATCTCTTGATTACATGTGCCAAAATAAATTTATTAGTCATTAAGAGGCCATAGGATATTGACAACCATCTCTTTTGAAAAATATGCTAATCACAGACTTGGATGTATTTAACACAAACTGCAGCGTCTTCATCCAATACTATGCACTACAATTTGTCACATATCAATAACATGTTACAAGGGTTAATATAATAAATAATATGGTAAATCAGGACTGGATTCTAGATGTGGGACTGGGTTCAAAGGATGCTGTTCTGAGAAAGCAAAAGGTGCTAGAAGCACACATTGCTCATAGCTGACTTGCCTGTCAGCAGTGGAAAATCACTTATCTGCAGCATTGAAGAAGATTATCAGAGAGATTTCATGAGAAGGCAAGAGGTAAAGCTCTTGATCAGACAAGGAGCATTGACATGTATTTCCCCTTGATATTCCTTGATTTGAATTTTCAGTCTTGTAAAGGGCAGAAGATTGTCAGCCCCAGAAATGTGCATCTGTTCTTTCTAAAGCAAGCAATCCTGAGATGGACACTATTATCAATCTCCTCCATGGCTCCAGCACAGCATTCCATGGCAGCTCCACTTCCTTTAATACTTACCATCAACTTTTCACTTCACATCAATTCTTTCCATTATATTCCAAAATAATTGAGAAAATTAAAGGTTCAAATGTTCCAAACAAAAACTGCTTTGTAGAAATTTCTGGAAGAGGTAGGAGTACATTTTCTCCTTTTTATGGCATTTGAAAAAGTAGACTGATTACCACATTTTCTATGTATATGATACTATTTTTCCCCAAAACCAAGAAACTAAAAATTCAGGGGTGTTGTATACTCAGAAGTATATGGACGTGGTGGGTCAATGGGCTAAAGTGCTGAAATGGCCAGCTGCAAAGTTGGCAGCTTGGTGGTTTGAATCCTGGCTACCATGCAGTGGAGCGAGCTCCCACTATTAACCCCAGCTCCTGCCAACCTAGCAATTTGAAAGCATGTAAATGCAAGTAGAGAAATAGGTACCACTGTAAAAAGTGGGAAGGTAAACAGTGTTTAGCGCAGCCATGCCAGCCACAAAGCCACGGAGTTGCAAAATACTGGCACTTTGGCATGAAAATGGAGATGAGCACCGCCTCTAGAGTTGGAAGCAACTAGCACACATGTACAAGGGGAACCTTTACCTTTACCTTTTTATTCACAGAAGTAAGACTTTCCCAAGGGGTGGGGTAGGGTGGGGGAGAAGCCAAACTGACCTTGCAGTTTCCATTCTTTTCCAGCAGCTCTTTCCTCTCAGTTTGTTGTTGTTGTTGTTGTTGTTCTTCTCCTCCTCCTCCTCCTCCTCCTCCTCCTCCTCCTCCTTCTTCTTCTTCTTCTACTACTACTACTACTACTACTACTACTACTACTACTACTACTACTACTACTACTACTACTACTACACACACCACTATTTCCCCTTTCCTTTTGCCCTCCGCCTTTCCAAAATGCCTCTTCACTTTGTTTTGTTTTTTGTTTTTGCAGAAATCCAAGTTGTCTTTTTTCAGAAGCTGGAGTGGGCAAAGGCACTTCTTAATGGGCTGCTCGGCCACCAAGGCTTTCCGCACAGAAAAGACAAAGATGGCTCAGATTTCTGGAAAAACTAAAAAACAAAGCAGAGAGGAGCTTTGGAAAAGCAGAGAGCAAAAGGAAAGTGGAAACAGCAGTGTGTATGGGGGTGGGGAGAACCCAAACTGGAAGGGAAACCATAGCAAGGCAGGGACTCTACTTAGTTCATTCAGTTTAGATTCCCCACCACCACCACCACACACACAGTTTTCCTTCCTTTCCACCATGATTTGTTCATTTTGTTAATTTGGGGTTCAAATAGTTCGAGGCATTCTATTTACTTGTTCATTTTATTTCTTATGGATGAACAAATATAATTTTAACATATATGTAACTGGAAACATACACAGTCAACCAGTTTTAAAAGCTGCCACAAATTAGCCAACCTTGTAGCTTGACAACATGCAGGTTTCTACTTCTCAGTTCAACAGAATTCACCTCTGAGAAAGAAGGTGTAGGATCATAGCCGTAAGGTTTCCACTGAGGCGGGCGCGCTCACTCAGGGTGGCCACTCCGAGAGAGGCGCAGAAGTCGGCCACCTGTAACTGCGCCTTCTCGGTTGTAGGCCCCTCTCTCTGGAATCAACTCCCGAGTGAGCTGTGCCTTGCAGAGTCCCTGCCCGCCTTCAAAAGGGCACTGAAAACGCTGCTCTTTAAGGAGGCATATGGTGACCTCATTTCTGTTTATTTATTTTTTTACTCATCTGCTGCCCCCTGCCAAGGGTTTCCCTCCTTGCCATCTTTATTTTATTTTATTTGTATTATTTTTTATTTTTTATTTTTTTTTATTTTCCCCTATTTTAACCGTGTCTGTAGTGGTTTTATCTATTTTATTGTGAACCGCCCTGAGTTCCTGTATGGAAAAAGGCCGCGGTATATAAATGTGCCAAATAAATAAATAAATATTGACCAATCTCTCCACTGAGATCAACAGGAGTTAAAAGTGGTCATCTTTAATCAGACCATACTGATATTATAAATTATATGGGATGCTGAACAAGCATCAATGGAAAACTGGTCTCCAGAAACCCGAGAAAACATTTGTTTTTCTTTTGCTGTTTCCACTAGCAAAAATACAAGACATGCAAAAAAAAAGGGGGGGGGACATTTTGCTCAAGTCAGCATATGCCCTGTTATCCTAGGAGCAGCCACCTGTCTATACTTAAGCATGCCAGATTACCTGCTGATATAAACAAACTCCGCTTTGTTGATTTTGGTGGCACTGTGCCAGGGTAAAACAAGTATGCCTTAGATTCTGTTCATGTGTTTTTACAATCTGTACTACACTGATATGAAAGCAGGCTTGTTTTAAATAGATAAAAGTAAAAACACACCGTTGTAGCAACAACATTTCGGAGTTGTGAAGAATGAGATACATTTGTAAATGTTTAAAATTTCCATAAACCAGCGAGGTAATAGCCACATCAGAGGGTTGAATACATAGTTTCTTTATGCATTTATTCACCAGCCCAGCAAATAAATGCCACATGTGTTCAACCTATATTGGTCTCTACTAGTCCATATAAGCTGACAATGACTCCTGTTATGTAATCAGACTGCAAGGACATCTTACCACTTAGGGCCTTTTTACACGACCCCTAAGATCCGCTGGCCACTTAAATTCGGACCAGAGATCTTAGGGATTCATCGCTCTTCCTCTGTCTTCCTCTGTCCCCACCCCCCTCCGCACTTCCTGGTTTCTGGCTGCCTGAGGGAGGGAGAAAAAAGAAAGAAAAGACTGCCGGTTTACCTCCGTTTTGTTCCCGGCAGCATTCAGATCTCTTAAAGGGACGGGGTGCAAAAAAAGAACAAACGGAAGCCAGAAGAGCCCCGCACTCACTATCCTTACACCGGATCAAATATTTGTCACCATCAAAGACCAGGTACAAGAAAACTGCTGTTTGGTCGCACTAAAGTGGGCGGGGTCGCACTTAATTGTCTGCAAAGTCCGGAGCTGGTGGGTAAACATTTTTAAGGTCCGGACCTTGCAGCCATTTGCGGCGGAGCTTAGGGGTCGTGTATAAACGCCCTTAGATGATGTTCATAAAGTTTGTCAACAATGACACAGGATGGCAGAACATGTAAACCTTCTTTCTCTGTCTATTAAGATCATTGGATGGATGTGTGGAAATTAATGTATCTCCTGTGCCCCAATGATAATCTACAGTTATTGGGTTACCAGAGCAGAAGGTAAAAGTAAATGAGGCCCAAATGATGTTGGGAGAGGCACACAGATCATTTGAGGCTACCCCATTTTATAATGGATAGCTCAGCATACTCAAGAGAACAAATAGAGATTAGAAGAAAAGAAAGCAAGTCAAGAGAATGAAAGTAACCACATTTTTGTTGGAAAATAAATGGTTATATATTATATTGCCAGAAAAACGAGCATATGTAGCATCATCTTGCAATTAGCACATTTTCTTCCAGAAATAATAACTACTTTGCTTCTTCTTCAGCTCACATAAAAAGTACTGTTGTTGTTGTTGTTGTTGTTGTTGTTGTTGTTGTTGTTGTTGTTGTTGTTGTGCCATTACAGTCGTGACCGATTCTTCGTAACCCCATGTCCATGGAGTTTTCTTGCCAGGAATACTGGAGTGGCTTGCCAGTTCCTACTCCACAAAAGTACTGTACTCAATAAATAAAGTTTAAGCTTCCATTTTAAATTTCTCTGTGTAGCTAAAAGCATGCAGTCACTTACAAGGTTTTAAAATCATATCCCTGTGGAGTAAAGGAGGAGGGAAGATAAGCTGTTTTCCCTGAATCGCTTCCCACTCTTTGCTGTTACCATCTGGACATCTCCTAAAAGTGACCTATGAACATGGATGGATGAATCTGTTTGCTTTATTTTCCACACAAAAAATTGGGGGGGGGGGACCATTAGCAATAAAAATAGCTCACAAAAATATATCCAATCTTGTATACACTTTTTTTTCTGGATATATACACTCGTATGCAATTTCTTTAATACAGATATATTTTGAAAGCAATTATTCTTACTATGTGCCCATTAGTACACATTTTTAAAAACAGAGAAGTACCTCAAAATAAAGTAATGCTAAAAGCAAAGGGCAATCATATTCTTTTTTTATGTGCAAGTTCAAAAAATATAGATTACTTTGATTTATAATAAAATGTAAATAAATTAAGTATCCCACCAACACTCATGTCCATGAATGACAAATGTATTACAATAAATTTATCTGGGAAGACTCTCTTTCAAGTCTCATTTGTTTTAGTTACTCCCATGCAGCTAAAATTCTACTGAATTAAACTAGAGGTGGGCAGGAAATGGAAAAATAGCATTTTGTTTCATTTCATTTCATTTCGTTTCGTTTTTCTTTTCTTTTCTTTCTGTAATTAATGAATTTTTTAAAAAGGATTTTTGTAAAAAAGTGAAACAAAACAAAACAATTCATTAAGTTATATGTAACACACACACACACACACACACACACACATATATATAAAATGATTCCGTTCTGTGCTATTTTCTCTTGCCTATAGGAAGCAGAAGCTCACAGGGGCATAAATTTTATTTTGCTGCTTCAATGTGAAACATTTATTGCATTATCATATAGCAACCCTTCCAAGCAAGACTTATCAGCATAAATCCCCCTCCTTTGCCTTCAATCACAGAAGAATTAGCTTGGCTTGAGTTTAACTTTTAAATGCCAGATTGTCCCCTCTTCCTCTTTTTCCATGGGGGACCAAATTTGGAGTTTAATAACTCATCCCCCTGAAAACTGGAAAATTCCTGAGAGCATGTGGACTTGGAGATTTGGCTGTATATTAGTATTGCCAGCAGTTTTTCTTTAAAACAAAGGAATTGAATACTGTTAATTGCAGGATTTAAAGAGGCTGCGCAAGGGAGGAGTTTTCAGAGTGCTTGGAAAATCCCTGAGAGCACGTGGGCTTGGGAGGTTTGGCTGTATGTTAGTATTGCCAGTAGTGCGTGCCTGATGGCATGAGAATTTTTTTTTAAAAGTTAAAAGGTGGGGGAAAGGTGGATTCCTTGATAACAGATGGGCACGAAACAACCTTTTAGTTTTTTTGGTTTGGTTTGGTTCTGTTCGTTAATGGTGGTGCCAGAGATGTCTCCTACCTGGTGCTGGTCCTGGAGGTCTGGTCTTCCTGGCTGCAGGGAGGGGCGACCAGAAAAAAAAAAGCAGACTTGCTGCACTACAGCTGTAGCGCAGGCCACGTGGTCGGCAGCAAAAAAAAGAAAAAAAGGAGCACCGAGCAGGCCCCAGGGGTGGCCAGGTTGGCGCCCTAAAACAAAGGGAAAATATATTTAAAAAACTAGTGCCAACCCAGCTCCAGGGGCCGCGCAGTCGCCGCTTAATAAAAAAATAAAAAAAAATAAAAAACCCGATCTGGCATGCGGCCCCAGTACCAGCCCCTGAGCACTGGACCCAGCCCGCAGCCAGCAAAAACAAACAAACAAACAAACAAACAAACAAACAAACAAACAAACAAACAAACAAACAAACAAACAAACAAATAAATAAATAAATAAATAAATAAATAAATAAATAAATAAATAAAAAAAGGAGCACCGACCCGGCCCCAGGGTTGGTCAGGTTTGCACCCTAAAATAAAGAAAAATATAAAAAATAAAACCAGTGCTGACCCAGCTTCCAGGGCCGCGCAGACAGCGCTTGAAAAGCAAAAATTTAAAAAATTTAAAAAGGAGCACCGACCCGGCCCCAGGGGCTGCATGGGGCTGCTACCCACACAATTTGGTGACCCTAGGATGCAGAGGAGTCATTTTATAGCATAATGAAACATTTCATTTTCAACAGCTAAAAATGACACTTCATTTCATTTCGTAATAAAACACTGCTGTTTTGTTTTATTTCGTAACATTTTGAAATGTTACAAAGTGACAAAACAGCATGTCATTTTTGTATGGTGCCCATCTCTAGATTAAATCCATTGTCCACAGTAATACATTTTCAGTCCTTTCCATGGAAGTCAAAAGGCTTCCGTGGAATTTTTTTTGCTGTGGTGAACCTATTGGGGAGCCACTGAATTAGAGTGGTTAGGTCATCAGCAGTGGCAATTTCCAGTAATTAAAGACTTCTCCCTGTCCAAAAATGAAAGAGATTCCACGGGTATCTCACATGTTAAATAACAGCCCTGACAGTTGCTTTCTGTTTGGATGAGAAGTGGTGAACTGGTTAAAAAAAATGAATCATCTTCTCTTTTCTCTTGTGTGATGTCACTTTGGAAATGGCATTGAGCCAGAGGGGGTATCTTGTAGACCATTATGACTGCTGCAATTGGTGCTGCCTTTTGCTATGTACTGTAAAGCTTGGTGTCCTTTTTCCTACTGGCAACACAACCATGATATTGTGCAGAAAATATCAGGCTTTTTGAAGCACAATAATCCATATTCATAAACCAGAAGGTTTTTGTTTTGTTTTTTGTTTTGGTAGAATTGAATATGAAAAAATTGTGGGAAGAATTCTTAGCTATCACTGAATCTTTCAAGAAACAAATACATGACACAGAAAAGTAAATGAGAACAGTGGCTCCAGAAAATGAGGAAAGTTACAATAATAGCTGACAAAACAGGCCTCTAATAAAAGAGCAAAATGGTTCCACAACATATTTTACTAGATTTTTGTGAATTAAATAAACTAAGTTTCTTTAGCAAATTTACTATTTGATTCCACATTATGTCACTAGAATGGTTCCAACACAGCATGTTTGTTTCCCTTAGAAATATCTTTGGACTGGTTCTTTACCCCTGAAGTGAGAATAACAGGCCAAATCAGAATCCCTTTCAAAAATGTTTATTTAAACTCCCTTATTTCACACGTTGACTCTGTTATATGGCTTGCTGATGAATTATAATTACATTTCTCCTGCGTTAGAAGTTTCATCAAAGAAAGATACGTGAGCTTCCATATGTACACAATGTTTAAATGCTGCCAAACTAATTCAGCATCTTCCTTTTTAAAATCAGAATTATGATGTGTGTGACTGGCTATATTTTAGTCTGCAGATTTGATACATATGAATATAGTGAAGGGGCCTTCTCTTATACTTAGCATGTAGAATAGAAAAGAATTACATTCACCACTGCCAATTCAGCATTCTCCCAAATCTAACACAGAGGTAGGCAACCTTATGCCCTTAAGATGTTTTGCAGACAGTTCCCATTAACCCTGACCAGTACAAGTTATAGAAGCTGTGCTCCAAAACATCAGCAAGATAACAAATTATCCATTTCTTCCCCCAATAAATTTTGCAGCATTCCCTTTATGTGTTCATAAATTGATTTTTTAAAAAATTAGAAAAACCATTTTCATCTCTGAATTTTTTAAGGTTGGATATTATTATTTACTTGGAATATTTTTACCCCACCTTTCTCCTTGGAAAGGACCCAAGGCTTCCAAGTTATTTTTTCATGGGGTTTGAGGATGACTATTTAACAAGAAGTAGCTTAAGGCAATATAATGATGTATATTTGAAGTTGGTGGCACATGTTACATGCAATCCTCCAAGTGTGTGCAAGTAGGCATAGGTTATTTCAACACAGCTTGCTTTTGAACCAGATCACCTATAAATACATATAATCAATTAAAAAAAGAATTTTAGTTACATCATTATAGGAAACATACATCCAATTATGCATAACAAATACTCTTACCTGCTCCCAAGTTTTACTTCTTATCAAAGAGCACACTGATGTCACAGAAATATTATCCTATAAGAGACTTTAAAAATCAATAATATTATGCAATATATTCTGGCAACAACCTTTTAGTTCAACAGAAAATGCCAAAACAGGTGATAAGATGTGATGATGCCATGAGTTAGGCCACAATTTTGGGAGGTGGGTTGCTAAGTGGGAAACCACCGCCAGTGTAGCGTGAATTCCTGACTCTTTGTCCTGGGTAGTCATGTTCCATGTTACTCAAGGTTCTCTCTTTTTCCCTTTGAAAAAAACAAGGAAGAAGGAAGAAAAACAATGTGACACATTTGTAGTCTTTCTGTATTGATATCATTCCCTAAGTTTCTAAAGTTTTCATAGCTGCAGCGGCTCTATCAGGAGATCATTAAAAATTGGTTGATGAAAGCCTGTTAAGTTAAACAGCTACAATTAGATGTCTGTTTGGATCTAATTAAGTGACTGCTGATGGTATGCAGAATTATTAAAAATTAGAACTAAATGAGATCTCTTAATGTTACCCCCTTATAACGGTCATAGTTTCTCATTAGAAGCAACATAAGTGTAAATTTTGTCACTTGGAATTTCTAATCTTAATACAGCTCTTCCAAATGATAATTTGTTTTTCAAATGAAAGGCTGAGATCAAAGGCAAAAGAGGATACATATTGCTTTGTTGAATTTTAATGAATAAATTGTCTTAGCCATTTGCACATTTCACAGACTTAAAGTGATAATTATCCAGTTTTCTCCATTTACACAAAACCAATACTCCCTATACAACTTTGAACCACAATGGCCTCCAGAATTTACACTGTAGGATGAACAATTACCACTTTCATTTAGCAACCTTAACAGAAAAGAACACAGTTTAGCTATTCACTAAGCTATTTAATGAGAAAATGAAAAAAAAAATCACAGTAGAGTACTGGGAGGGCTGTGATAATGAAATATGCAACTACACAATGGGTAGGAAAGTCATCAGAACATTGTAAAGTAATGATATTCTGTGACCATCTTAACCTGTTCCAATGTGGCTAATACAGTTTTAGAGTGCACTCCTAACTAGCCAAGATAGTGAGGGACAACTGAGTTAATATTGGGCCAACTACAATAATAACTGTGGGCCATCAAGTCAAGTCAAACTTATGGCAACCCTTTCTGAAGTTTTTGAGGTACTGAGTACTCAAAAATGGTTTACCATTCTCTTCTTCTGGGGGCACACTGGGACTGTGTAGCTCAGGCCTGCACAACAGGTAGACCAAGGGCTATAGATAGGCCGCGAAGGGTTCAAAAGAAGCCTGCCGGCCATCAATTTAAAAAGTGAGAGGATATGTTCTCCACCCCTGCCTTCCCCATTCCAAGGACCGCCACTGCCCCAGCAAACTTCTGGTTCTGCCAACTCACTGTCTCGGCCATGATGCATTGAAATCTGTTCCCTCCCAGAACTGATTAATTGGTTTTCAATGCATTCCTATGGGAAACCGCTGCTCTACTTTAAAAAGTTCTTACTTATGAGCATGTGTTCAGAACGGATAAAATTCATAAGTAGAGGTTTTAGAGTAGTAGCCCTCAGGCACTTTGGGCTGGAAAAAGTAAGCCTCCGCCTGTTCAGAGTTGAACAGCCCTGGTGTAGCTTACCCAAAGCTACATGGATTGCTTTTTTCTGAAGAAGTAGAGATGTGCACAAAACGCTAAAATGGTGTTTTGTTTTGTTATTCATTCCCCTGGTCCCCATTTCATTTCATTTAATACGAAATGATTTTTTTAAAAAAATTGTTTCATATTTCATTTGTTTTGTTTGTTTTTTAAACCTTTTAATTTGATTTTTTTCTGGCCGGGCGCAGGCCGTAGACACAAATTTATTTGGGGGGGGGGTGTTATTATTTTAAATAGTTCCCGTTGTGGGACTTTTTATTTTCTTTTTTCTTTTTACAGGCTACAGCTGAGAAGCGCTAGTGCCTCTGTGTTTTTTTTTTTATTTCCTCCTGCCAGCATCCACTCAGAGCGGCCAGAGGGACGTAGCACTGCCGGACCGGCTGGCCTGCGGCAGGGCGTGGTGGAGGGACATGGCACTGGCCTGCGGTGGGGCATGGCGGAGGGACATGACGTGGGCCCGGCAGGTTGGCTGGGAGCGCGGTCCCGCAGGCGCGGGGAGCCCTCCCGGGGCCAGGTGCCACCAGCAAGCCAGCCAGGAGAGTGCTCCCACGGCTGGGCACCGCTGGTCCCAGGAGGGCTGGGGGGAGATTTTAAAAGCCCGGTCTTCCCCCACCCCATCAGGTGGGAGGAGAGAGCTGACTTTTTAAATCTTCTCCCCTCCCAAAGCTAGCACAGAGCGGCTACTGGACACTGGCTCCGGGAGGGGGGAAAGTGGTGGGGAGAGCACACTCTTCTTCCCTCCACCCCATGTGGTGGAGGGAAGAGCGAGCTCATTAAACTCGTTTCCAGCCTCCCAAACGTAGCAGCAAGCAGCTGCTTCTTGCTATCTTTGGGACGGAGGCTGGAAACGAGTTTAAAGGCCATGCTCTCCCTACCACCACACAGGGTGGAGGGAAGAGCGAGCTCTTTAAACTTCTTTCCAGCCTCACGAAGGTAGCAGCAAGCAGCTGCTTGTTGCTACCTTTGGGAGGCTGGAAACAAGCTTAAAGAGTGCGCTCTCGGGCTCTTCCCCCCACTTTCCCCCCTCCTGGAGCCGGCGCCCAGTAGCCACTGGGTGCTAGCTTTGGGGGGGGAGAAGATTTAAAAAGCCCACTCTCTCCTCCCACCCGATGGGGTGGGTGAAGAGCGGGCTTTTTAAATCTCCCCCCAGCTTGTGCCCATCAGCTATTGGGTGCTGGCTTCAGGACAGTGCCGATCAGCTGTTAGGCACTTGCTTCCCTGCTGGGGGTGGAAGAAAATCTTTCCCATAGGAATGCATTGCTAATGCATTCCTACGGGAAAACGAAAAATGAAGTGGAACGAAGCGAAACTTTCCGCTCTGTTTCATTTCGTTTTTCTGTGATGGGTCAGTTCGTTATTCATTTCGTTCCCTAATGAAATGAATAACGAATAACAAAATGAATAATAAATTCATTTCGTGCCCATCTCTATTAAGAAGCACAGCAGGGCATCAAACTCCAGCCAGCTGTTTTGAATTCAAACTCATCTTCAATGCTAGAAATTACATCACTTACCTTTGTCTAATTCATTGTATACTGTATAGGAATTTAGGGGTTGGAGGGTTGGAGGAGATTTGGATCTGATTTAATTCAGGTTCTCCCCCACACTATGCCTCTCTCTCTCTCTCTCTCTCTCTCTCTCTCTCTCTCTCTCTCTCTCTCTCTCTCTCTCTCTCTCTCTCTCTCTCTCTCTCTCTCACACACACACACACACACACACACATTTTTAAATATTTCACTGACTGATCTTAGCCAATATAGCAGTTGTGGTGGCAGGCCCTTCTTTTAGCAGATCAGTCAGCACAAAGGGGTTCTGCTAGCCCAAGGGCAGTTGTGTTTGAACAACAGGCTTCTGCCTCATTCCAAGTCAAATACAGCTGATGTATCTTTGAGTTAAGACTGCACTGCTCCACTAATATGAAAGAAGAAGCCACATGCTTTCTGATATCCCCATTTCCTCTGGAGTGAGGCAGATTTCAAAAGCTTTTGCTTCAGTCTTTTATTAAATGCAAAATGTTATTTTATCCAAACAAACTGTGCTTAATCTTAACAAGGCTTTGTTTAAAATAAATCAGCCTCAAACCACAGATTATTAAGATGTTGATGTACACAAAATGCAGGCTCACAAAGGTTTGTCCAGCCCCACTCTGTAAGTACAGAAATCTTATGTTTCATTTTGATTAATAAGATCTCTCTACTTTTGATTCAAATCAGAGCCTCAAATGCGCCTGACAATTAAATAACTATGATTTTTGTGAGTATTTTGTGAGTAGCACTGTTTGCAAATTTACTCCCTAATAATTATGCTGATTAGCTGAGCGATTTAGGCATCTGGCTGTGATGCCAAAGGTTGGGTATTCTATTCCACACTGGGCTTCTTTGAGAATGGCTGGACTCAGTGATTCATAGGGTCCCTTCCAATTCTGCAGTTCTAAGAAGATGCTGATAATGATGATTTTGTACATTTGGTTCAAAGGGCACAGAGAAAGAAAGAAAACTAGTTAAATTGTTACAGGAATGCTTGTAACTGTACATTGCTCTTCACTTCTAAATTTGGAAGTGTGAGAAATCTATTGCAAAAGATTTGTGTGTTTGCATGTGAATGCATGCACTTCCATCTGCATGCGAATACTTGTATGTATTCCTCCAATTTACACACCTGAAAGTGGAGACAAACTGGATTCACTTTGAATTTGGAAATTGTTCCAAACTCAATTGCTCCACTGTTCTGCAGAATGTTCTGACATAGGAAAAACACATCTCACAAAATATCCATGCTTGGAAAATCCACCCATTTCCGAAAATGCATGTAAATCTCCCTTAGGGAGCTATCAAATGGGCGAAAGATATATATATTTTATAAAGACACGTTTTTACTCTAAAGTTGCCACGTGGTTGAAGATTCTGTTAGAGTGTCCTCATGGCTGTGGTATTAATAAACGAATTTTAATGTTCCCATGTCCTAAAACCGCATTTGAAAGTTTGATCCTGAGGAATTTTTAAACTTTTTGTTTTGGCTGAGCCCCAAGCACCCATCAGCTGTAGTGTGGGCTTGGGGCTGGCAAAAAAAGTTTAAAAATCCTTCTTCCCCCCCACCCAAAAATAAAATAAAATTAAAACCCAATGCTCCTCCCCCCATTTTTTTTCTGAGCCCCAAGTGTTCATCAGCTGTAGTGCAGTCTTGGGGCTGGCTAAGAAAAAGTTTAAAAAATCGCTCCTTCCCCCCCGCCCGCATAATTTTTAAACTCTTTTTTAAAAAATTGTGTGTGTGTTTGTGTGTGTGTGTCTGTGTGTGTGTTGCTAAGCCCCAAGTGCGCGGTCTTGGAGCTATTTAAAAAAAATTGCTAGACCCAAGCCCCTGCTATAGCTGATCGGCACTTGGGGCTGAGCAAAGAAAAGAAAGAAAGGGTGGGGGGGAGGAGGACTTTTAATTTTTAGTTTAATTTGATTTGATTTGATTTTGCTCAGCCCTAAGTGCCCATCATCTAGCGCGGGCTTGGAGCTGGCAAAAAAAAAAGTTTTAAAAAAATGCAACAAAAGCCAAATTAGTATTTTTTTTTTAAAAGTTATCATCAGCTAATAGGGCAAAAGAGGGAGGCAACCTGGATAATCAGCATACCCACATACCTATGCGAAGTTGGAAAACATGAATTTATAACCGGGTAAAAATACTCAACCTCACCCCTAGGTCATGAAAAGCTCGGTTCAACCTGCTGAACCGGTTTTCTTTGTTTAAAAACTCAATGGTCGTGGGGACACATATTTTTGAGCTGGATTACTTTTAAGTAAAAACCGGATCAAACTGCTCGTGAGATAGCGCCCTTAGTCAAATGGTGTGTGTATGTGTGTGTGTGTGTGTGTGTGTGTGTGTGTGTGTGTGTGTGTGTGTGTGTGTGTGTGTGTGTGTGTGTGTGTGTGGTGTGTTGTTACAGTTGTGACTGACTCTTCGTGACTCCATGTCCATGGAGTTTTCTTGGCAGGAATACTGGAGTGGCTTGCCAGTTCCTGCTCCAGGCACCTACAGCACCTGGCATTCCCTGGTGGTTGCCCATCCAAGCACTAAACAGGCCCGACCCTGCTTAGCTTCCAAAATCAGGCAAGATAGGATTTCCTTAGGGCATCTAGGCATCAAATGGGGTGGAAGTGTACAAAATGACATGAAAAAATGTAGACAACAATGTGCATATTGGAGAAATGCACAAAGTGCAAGATGTACAAGAGGACCCTTACCCTGACTCACTCGTAAGCAGTTTTTAGGAAAGACTGGATAATACCCAAAGTCATTAAAGGATGGAATAAAAAGTTGCTATTGCAAATTTCTTCGAGGTACAATAAAAGCTGATCTACATGTAAGGTGTGGCTAAAATATGCACATATCCTAGATCACAGAACCATTCTGGATAACGAAGAAAGGTGAAAACGTAACTGGAATAAATGTCATGGCAAAACTGCATGTAACTGAGAAAATAAATTTGCAATTTTGTAAAAATACAGGTGATCTTTTTCCTGTCCCTGATATCCCTTAAAACAAAAAGGTAATGGAAATGTTATCTTGGAAATAAAATGCAATAGAATGGATTATCTCTTTTCCATTAAAAGAATAGAGTAAAATACTAAAGATTATAACTGTTTTCAAAAAGGACAGCTTAGCTGTTGGAAACGGATTGCCAGACATTATAGCAGCATTGTGCATTGATCACAAAGCTCCAAGAAGGCCATTAGTTATGAACAATTGTTGCTAATTCTGAACATCAAGGCAGCATTATGCCATTTACAGCCGGACAGAAGTCGCCTTTGATCACTGACAGTTTTGCCAATCCAGCCATCATAACTGTTTGCTGCTTTAAAACATGATTAAGCAACAGAAAGAAGCTTCAAAACAAAACCAATTCATTATTCAAAAACGACATGTTAATGCAAGTTGGGGGGTAGGTAGTGGACAAACAACAACAAAAAATCTTTTCCTCATACAGACTTAATTGCAGGAAACCCATCTAATCCCATAAAGCGGAAAAGTATGGCTGCAGAAAACTAGCCATAAAACTGTAGTACAGCCCTTTAAATAATCAGAAATCTATTAACAGCTGAACACACAAGTGAGATCATCATAAAAGATGCTCTGATCCATACACTATTACTTTTCAGAAAACTATTATTTACTGGTTCCTAGCCACCCCCAATGTATGTATTTCTTCATAATGTGTTTCTTTATCTGAAAACTGCAGTGCTTGAAATGTTGGTGTAAAGAATACTAGTTATATTCTTCACTCTCATCTACTTAGGTTGCTTCGACTTCACAAGTCACTTCAATGAATAATTTTCAAGCAGAGATTTGTATGAACAACAATTTAGGGTGCCCCATTCTCACATATGGGAATGAGACAAGGAACAATTACATATCTAGTGTTAAAAAAAACACTTGAGACAGAGTCACCCCCCCAAACTGACACACACACACACACACACACACACACACACACACCAGAATCTCCAGAAACAGAATCTCCAGGATGATCATATATCACACACACACACACACACACACACACACACACACACACACACACACACACACACACACACACACACACATATATATATATATATATATATATATATGCATGTTAGGGTGGATTCGGGTTTCTTCCCGTGTAGAAATCTGGTTGTTCTGGCGACGTTTCGACGAGGTCTCACTCGTCATCTTCAGGCTGGTGTTCTGGCTTCTTTCTTCTTGAAGCAAAGTGTGGTCTCAGTTGAAGTCCTTCTATAAATACTGCTGGGGGGGGTGTGGTTTGCTTGCTCTGTTGCTGATTGTAGGTTCCTTTGTTCCTTTGTTCTTTTGTGATCTGCTGTGTGGCTATCGTTAAGGGATTAACTGCTGATGGCTGTTTAGATGGCTGTTTACATGCTGGTGGGTTAGATGGCTGGTAGGTTCTGGCAGTATCCTGGGCTTTGGTGGAGTGGGGTCCTGTGTCTTGTGAATTCATTTTGGTCTGGCTACGTGTCTGTGGTCTCCCAATGTTTTTTTGGGGTGTGTGAGTGTGCTCCATGTGGTGACTGGAGTGGGGTGCCGCAGTAGATGGTGCAGTCGTGGTTTTGTTATTGGATGGTGGTTTCGTTTCATCTGTGGGAAGGGTCTGGGTTTGTGTTTGGTGTGGATGGAAGGTGGTGGCATCTTGTGTCGTAGATTTGTTTTCGTAGATTTTCACGGGTATAGGTATGCATGTTAGGGTGGATTCGGGTTTCTTCCCGTGTAGAAATCTGGTTGTTTTGGCGACGTTTCGACGAGGTCTCACTCGTCATCTTCAGGCTGGTGTTCTGGCTTCTTTCTTCTTGAAGCAAAGCGTGGTCTCAGTTGTAGTCCTTCTATAAATACTGCTGGGGGTGTGTGGTTTGCTTGCTTTGTTGCTGATTGCAGGTTCCTTTGTTCCTTTGTTCTTTTGTGATCTGCTGTGTGGCTGAGGCGATCGTTAAGGGATTAACTGCTGGTGGCTGTTTAGATGGCTGTTTAGATGCTGGTGGGTTAGATGGCTGGTGGGTTATATATATATATGCATGTTAGGGTGGATTCGGGTTTCTTCCCGTGTAGAAATCTGGTTGTTTTGGCGACGTTTCGACGAGGTCTCACTCGTCATCTTCAGGCTGGTGTTCTGGCTTCTTTCTTCTTGAAGCAAAGTGTGGTCTCAGTTGAAGTCCTTCTATAAATACTGCTGGGGGGGTGTGGTTTGCTTGCTTTGTTGCTGATTGCAGGTTCCTTTGTTCCTTTGTTCTTTTGTGATCTGCTGTGTGGCTGAGGCGATCATTAAGGGATTAACTGCTGGTGGCTGTTTAGATGGCTGTTTAGATGCTGGTGGGTTAGATGGCTGGTGGGTTCTGGCAGTATCCTGGGCTTTGGTGGAGTGGGGTCCTGTGTCTTGTGAATTCATTTTGGTCTGGCTACGTGTCTGTGGTCTCCCAATGTTTTTTTGGGGTGTGTGAGTGTGCTCCATGTGGTGACTGGAGTGGGGTGCCGCAGTAGATGGTGCAGTCGTGGTTTTGTTATTGGATGGTGGTTTCGTTTCATCTGTGGGAAGGGTCTGGGTTTGTGTTTGGTGTGGATGGAAGGTGGTGGCATCTTGTGTCCTTTTGGACCTGGTGTCAGTCTTTGTGACAGAGGCTCGTCTGTTGACCAGGGCTAGTTTCCAGATGTCAGGCAAGCGGGAGGTGTCATCACGTTTATTCATGTTGTTTGGGTGTTTCTCTATTTCAATGGCTTCCATGATTATTCGACTGTTGAAGTGTTCAGTTTTGGAGATGAGTTTGGTTCTTTCAAAGTCAATTTCATGACCTGTTGTTTTTATGTGCTGGAAGAGAGAGGAAGATTTTTCTTCTTTTTTGACTGCGTTCTTGTGTTCTGCGATGCGTGCGCTTATTCTCCTGTTTGTCTGTCCGATGTATGTGGCTGGACAGACTTTGCATGGTATTTCGTAGACTCCTTGGTTTTCTAGCTCAATCTTGTCTTTGGGGTTTCTTAAAATGTTGGCTATTTTTTGGTCGGTGCAAAAGGCTGTCTTGATATTGTGTTTGTGGAGAATTTTGCTGATTTTGTCTGTGGTGCCTTTGATGTAAGGGAGGAGGGCGGTGCCATTGTTCTCTTCTGTTTCTTGGTTCTTGGGGGGTGTTTCCTTTTGGATTAGTTTGGTGATGGTGTTTTTTTGGAATCCGTTCGCAATTAAAACATTCGAGAGAGTGTGTAATTCAGTTTTTAGGTGGTCTTTGTCAGCGAGGCGTTTGGTTCTGGAGATGAGGGTTTTGCTACGGAGTTGATCTGTGCAGGGTGGTGGTGTGATTGTGCATTTAAGTAGCGGTTTGTATGTGTTTTTTTCTGGTAGATGGTATGTCCTAAGGAGCCGTCGGGTTTTTTGTAGATTAGGACGTCCAGGAAGGGAAGTTGGTTGTTGGCTTCTATTTCCATAGTGAATTGTATTTTTGGGGTGTAGGCTGTTGAGATGTGTGAGGAAGTTGTTCAGTTTATCTTTCCCGTGTGGCCAGATAACAAAGGTGTCGTCAACATATCTGAGCCAGAGTTTGGGTTTATGTTCGGACTTCTGTAACGCGTTGGTTTCAAAGTGTTCCATATATAGGTTTGCGATGACCGGTGAGAGGGGTGATCCCATGGGTGCTCCTTCTATCTGTTTGTATCTTTGTCCATTGTGGATGAAGTATGTGTTGGTTAGGCAGTGGTTGGTCAGATCTAGGATGTGTTTGGGGGTTGTATTTGTTGTGGATAGCTGTCAAGGCTTCTTGAATGGGCACTTGTGTGAAGAGCGAAACAACATCGAAGCTCACGAGTAGGTCATTGGGTTGTAGGTCTTGTTTCTTTATAATTTCTATGAAGTGGAACGAGTTTTGTACGTATGAAGTGATGGATTCTGCATAGGGCTGGAGTTGTTTGGCAAGAAATTTGGCGAGGTTTTGTAGAGGTGAGCCTATGGAGCTGACTATGGGTCTGAGAGGTGTTCCTTCTTTGTGAATCTTGGGAGGCCGTAGAACTTGGGGCATCTGGATGATTTCTCTCTGGGGATGATGCTTGGCTTGATTTCTTCACTTAAGGGAGAGGCTTTTATTTTGGCTTTGGTGGTTTTTTCCAGGTAGGTGGTGGGGTCTGTGTTCAAAGGTATGTAAGCAGGGTCTTGTAGTAGGTTGGATAGTTTGGCTTGGTAGTCGGATGTGTTCATCACCACTGTGGCATTGCCTTTGTCTGCTGGGAGAATGATTATGTTGTTGTCTTTCCTCAGGTTGGAGAGGGCTTTTTGTTCTTCTTTGTGTAAATTGCTTCTGGGTGGTTTGCTGGAGCAGAGGACATTGGTGACTTCGAGTCTGATTTTGTTGGCTTCATCTGGGTTGATTTTGGTTAGGCTGGCTTCCACTCCGCATATGATGTTTTCGGTGGGGATGTGTCTGGGGGCGACTGCAAAGTTGAATCCTTTGGAAAGGACTTTGGTCTCTGCGATGGTGAGTGTCCTGTCTGATATGTTGTGAACTGTTTGTTTCATGGGCTGTTGTGGGGGGGGTTGGGCTTCTGGCGTTTTTCCAGTTTGTGGAGTTTGTTGGTGTGTGTGTCTGTCTTGTGGGAGGTCTCTGTTTCAGCTCTCCAGGCGGCAAGTTGCTTGGATTTGTTCCAGAGTGTTGGGTGGATTTTGTTGCTGAGTTTGAGGTGGAGAATTATATATATATAATTTTTCCACTAGTATGAAGAAGGAATTAAACTATGTTCATAATACCCTTGTCATGCATGAATAGGGCCTTTACTGGTAGGTGAACAGTTGGCATATGGCAACATGTAATTAATATATGCCTAAAACTTACTCCAAATAATCAAACATGGACAACAAATATGCAAACAGATCAAAAAGTTAGAGGAGCTCTTCTTTCTTTGTGGTAGGCACTTCCACTAGGCCTCTACTACTGTTGTTTTAAACAGACTCTATGCAATCGAGATTGGACTCTTTTTACCTTCCCTTTTAATTTCTTTCTAACTGGTTTCCTCATCTGAGGGAAGTCTGCCCTTCAGAAATCAAGGTTTTTTTGTCTCTTATTTACTTGGCACTCTTCCCTTGACATGCATGGCAAAGGAGACTGCAGCATGGTAGATAGAACATATGGCACCAGGTATACCACACCTAATGACAAAATACTGCTATGCAGTTACATAAAGCATGGAACTTTTAGTAGTGAACTGATGAAAGTTTAGAAATCTCCTTAGATATTATGTATTTCATGCTGAGATACACAGCTTAGTGTGCAACAGATACTACTTATGGAGATTTCTTAACCCCTAGCAATTCACCACTAAATGTTATGCCTTTTGCATAACTGTGCAACAGGATTTGGGCCAGTGTCTGACAATGATTTGTGTTTCTACCACACCAAAATGTAATACTTCTCTCACTCTTCTGGGTTTCCACTAAAACAAATAAACTGGAACACAGAAACTGGAATACAGGCATATCCTCTGTAAGGAAACAATTCAAACAATTGCTTATCTGCTGCCACATAGGATGTAAGACATGCAACCCTCTAGAGATATTGTTGGAACTACAAAACCCATCTTCTTATCCTACTGGCTATGCTGGCTGGAGATGATAGGGGAGTTACACATTCCATTGATGAAGAAGAAAAAAATCACTTTCCCCATTTGGTAAAAACAAAGTCAACATAAAGACAACTGGGATATCATCTGAACAGTATTTTAGCATGCATATTTTTTGCTATTATCACCGCTACTAACTAGCACAATCTCTTACTTGTTTTCATATTCCTTCCGTTTTTGTGTGAGGTATTTCTTCTTTACATTCAGAAGTTCATTGGCAAGTCTTTCAATTTCATATTTATATTCTTGACTCTGTGATTCATACATATTCAATTCAGAAGATAAAACCTTTAAAAACCAAAGCAAACCCAGTTTTAGCAAAAATCAAATCAAAACAAAAACCCATGGCTTATCCCCTCCATTCATTTGTCACCTTTAGAATGTACTGTGGTTTTTGCCTGCCCTTTGGAAATATATCCAGTATACTGAACAAATTTAAATTAATACAATTAACTTTCTTCATCCATGAAACACCTGAACATAACCAGCTGCCAGCTGCCTTACATATGGTCACTATTTCAGGGTAAAATAGAGAACTGGTATGAATGGGTGAGTCAACCTTGCTGTCCTATTGGCTCTTCAAGGGTCCCTGCCAAAGGGTACATGATGGGCATGGACTGGATCCTTTGCCTTGGCACTTCCCAGTACCGGGTATTCTAATAGATCCCAGAGGTGGGTAAGACCTGGAAGAGCAGACGTAGGACAGCAGCAGGAAAAAGCTCTAAAAGAAAAAAATCATGCTAAGTGTACAATTGATCAAATTTACTTAATATTTTGCATGTTGTGCCATTTGGAATATGAACATATTAAAACGAGAAATCCATTTTCAAGAAAATACGTCTTTTGCAGAAAAGAAAGAAAGAAAGAAAGAAAGAAAGAAAGAAAGAAAGAAAGAAAGAAGTTTTCAAATGGTATCTACAGTACATAATATTTAGGCAAAGCTAGAAAACAGTTCTCTGCTTCCTCTAATATCATAGACAGTCACAAAGCAATTCTTTTATGTTATGTGTTGTCACGTCACTTTTGACTTAAGTATTTTTCTATCTATAAGACTATATTTTTGTCCAGAATTGTTAGACTAAAACTGAGGGTGATCTTATACGCAGAAATAGGACGAGGAGAGAACTGCACAGTTATGAGTCATAATTTTGGTTTGGAAGGGAGTGTCTTATAAATGGGAAAATATGGTACTTTATTTCCAACCAATTCTAATAGCTATAAGAACCATAAACATTACATAATTGCTATGTATTTAAATATTCTTATACTGGTGTAAATGGGTTAGACTGCATAGCACCTGGAGTCAGCGTAGAAACAAATCCTTTCTACCTATGTCCTGTACTAAATATATGCTGTATCCCTGGTTACCACCATCAATGGCAAGTAGTTTTGACTTTTTTTCTTCCTGCCATTTGTAATATGCATACATACTATTATGAAAAAATCCCAGTGTATAACATTGTATTTTCATGCCAAAGAAAATGTGGGAAAAGCAGTATATTTATGTATAAGCCAAGTAGCTACTTAACATGGAGCTTCAAGCAATTCCAGAAGGCATAAACAAGCTTTTCTCACCAAGGAAATCCTGCATTACAGTGACAAGGGGTTAAGAGAGATTACTCTTGTCAGCCCCTTAATAAAATGTGAGGCTAATATACAAGGATGTACTGTTAGAGAGGGATGAAGGATTTAGAAATGTTTTCTCAATCCGTTTCCGCTAGCTTGTTAAAAGACAGAAGGAAAACGGTTTTGACTGGCACATTATAAAATCTTGCTCATTTAAAAAGGAAATTAAACCTCATACAAAATTCTGGCAATGTCTCCAAAGGCCCAAGTGGGATGCACATTTATAGTAATAGGTTGTAAATTAATGCACTAATTAGATTTTCATTTCTTAATTTTATAAACAAACATTATACCACAAAATGGTACTCTCAAACAGTTAGGGAATTTACACACTAGCTTTCATCAGCATATTTAGAAAACACACAGAAAATTTACTATAAGCATGCTTTATATGACTCACTGCTACTAGCCCAATGATGAGTTATTCTACAAGTTTGTGGTCCAGAGGGTTAAGAATTTTAATAGGAGCTCGGCTATATCAGATCAAAGCTCACTCCAGAGTCTAGACCAGAGATGTGATTTGTTTTGGTTGTAAGACTAAAAATCATACTTACCAGAGAAATTTTGAGGTGTCTCTATTTTATTTTAAAAATAACACATTTCTTAGCAAGCTTTTTCTTATTTGGATTGCGAATGGAAATTTCCAGGAATAGGGTTGCCTTGGATAACGAATTTTCCATAAGGATTTGTGGAACAAAGTGTACCCAGGATGCATTATGCACCCGCCATGGTTTGTGGAGGGTTCCCCCCCCCATCAAGTTTGGGAGCTATTCTGGACATTTTTTGCAGCAGTTTTGGGACTTTTTGAACTTGGAAAGGTAGGGAGCTGAGGTTTCGATGATTTTTGCTGTGCGTTTAGCATTGTTTTTTGGGGGGTGAGCTGAGGATCATCCTTACTTTTTTATGTGTGTTTACGTTGATTTCCATTGCATTGTGGAGGGGTGAGCTGAGGATTGTCCTTGCTTTTTACTGTGCATTTGCATTGCTTTCTATTGCATTGAGGACGTTTCAGACTTGGTAAGGTAGGGAGCTGAGGTTTCCTTGCTTTCTTTTGTGTTTTACATTGGTTTTGATTGCACTTTTGGTGGGGGAATGACTGGGCATTTGTTTTGGAGCTAGGTTTTACTGATCTTTGAACTGCTTTGCATTGCTTTGCAGGCAGGAATGACCAGGTGTTTGTTTTGGAGCTAAGTTTTATTGATCTTTGCTCTGCTTTGCATTGTAATTTGGGTGGGAACAGGCTACTCTTGCTGCTTTCTTTTGTCCATGTTTGCATTGCAATGTTCTTGGGGGGGGGGGGTTTCCAGCACTGCAAGCCTTTAAAATGCACTTTATAAAGAGGTCTGGAAAAAAGCCCAGGGTTTTGTATTTGTTTTTGGTTTTTGCCTTTTTTCGGGCCTCCAGAATGGATTAATTGGTTTCCCCTTCATTTCAAAGAAAAACTCTGTTTCAGATAACAAATTTTTGGCTAGCGAATTGACTCAGAGAACAAATTAAAATTCATTATCTGAGGTACCTCTCTCTCTCTCTCTCTCTCTCTCTCTCTCTCTCTCTCTCTCTCTCTCTCTGTGTGTGTGTGTGTGTGTGTGTGTGTGTGTGTGTGTGTGAGAGAGAGAGAGAGAGAGAGAGAGTAGGTAGGTAGGTAGGTAGGTAGGTAGGTAGGTAGGTAGGTAGGTAGGTAGGTAGTAATATCTTGTAAGACATTTCTAATTGGTTCCAGGGGAATGATTTCCTGTAGGAATGCATTGAAAACCAATTAATCCGTTCTGGAGGGAACAGATTAATAGGTTTTTTCAATGCATTCCTATGGGAATGCTTTTCCACCCAGCCACCCCGCAGCCAACAGATAGCTGATATTGACAGCTTTGCGTGGGGGCGGGGAGAGAGAAAATATTCAAAAAAAGGCTTGAGATTCCCAGGCAATTCACCTCATTGCTGCTGCTGCTGCTTCTTTTCTAGCCTTGAAAACAAGAAAGGAAGAAAAAGGGGGAGGTTTAAGAGGGGAAGGGAGAGTGCTCCTGTGGCAGGGGAAGAGAGAGGTGCCCTCTCCAAAGCCAGGGTGCACCATGGACTTGCTGGAAAGAGGTACAGGGACTAGGGGTAATTCTTCTCTCCTTCCTTCCCTCTGCACCTCCACCCACCCTTTGGCTGAGCTAGTTTGCTTCCCTGATGCTGATCAGAGCTGCTTTTTCCTCCCCTCCTCCTCCTCCTCCTCCTCCTCCTCCTCAGGGATCTTCTGCTACCGTTTCTTGACCCAACTCAATTGATGAGAGGCATTGCTTAACGGGAAAGAAGAGCACAACGTGCTGCCTTGTCTTCCCCAAGCTCTGTGCATGCCACCCTTGGCAAAAGGAAGGGAGTGGTTTGCAAGCACACAAGGTGCTGCCTTGCTTTCCCCGGGAAAAGCAAGTCAGTGCTTTGGGAGCTTGCAAGGAGCTGCCTTGCTTTTGTCAAGGGCTGCATGCACAAAGCCTGGGGAAAGCAAGTCAGTGCCTTGTGTGCTTTGAAGGAGCTGCCTACCTTTCACCAAGGGCTCCGTGCATGGAATCATTTAAGTCGGGGATGGTGGCGGTGGCAAGCTTCCAGGTATAATTGGCTGCAACTCTTTGAAAACCAGCCGCCTGACACAGTGAGCAGATCTCTGCCCACCCCGTGCAGCTTTTCCTATACCCGGAAATTACATTTGTCTTACGAGGCTTTTGTCTTAAGAGGCATTAGTCTTATGAGGTATTACTGGATAGATAGATAGATAGATAGATAGATAGATAGATAGATAGATAGATAGATAGATAGATAGATAAAATATAATATTGAACTAGCCTGTATTGTCTTAACAGTATACTAAATCCTAATAATTAATTCTTCAATTGACTAAACCACTTAGAACAGTGTTGGCGAACCTACGGCGCACGTGCCAAAGGTGGCACTCAGAGCCCTTTAAGTGGGGACCCGACATCACCCCTTCACAGCCACCTGAATTCAGATTAAATTGCTGTATTGGCACTTTGCGAAAAATTAGTGGGTTTTGAATCAAAGTTTGAACACTCGGCCTCTAAATGGTTCGCCATCACTGACTTAGGATATGTTAATATATAATAAATGTCATCAAACAGGTATATTTACCTATTCTAAAAGATATCTAATTTCAAAAATCTTCTATATATCAAATTAGTACTTTACAAGCTATTATAATAGAGTTAATTCTTGGTCACTCTATGTCTACAAGTTCTTATCTATACCTGACTAACAGATTAAAATTTATTTATATTTCACATTGATCTTCACATTTCCGTTTTCCATTTCCCACATCATGACAATCAATTAATAGCTTTACACAGTCAGAATACAAAATACGGGGTTTTTACGTAATCGATTGATTTACTATGACAAACATTCCCTTTCTGAATTTTCTCCTTTTCTGCCAGATCCACTCTCTTTACAAGTTGTTTCCCTAGCTTGATAGATGCATTGTTGCTGGAAAGTTCCCAGGCGCTTCTCTCCTCTGCATTTACTTCCATAGAATGTATGTGTCCATCTTCCTCTTCTCTGGATTTCATCCATCTCCAAATTTATCCTTCACAGATTGTATTACATTTGTCTGCATAATAAGATCAGCTGTCTGTTCTAGTTCTATCTCCTGATCAAGATTAAATTCAGCTCTCTTCACGAGTTCATCCTGCACAACTCCCATTGTAGTCATCTGTAGATTAGAATCAGCCATTTGCTCTGGCTCTGCCTCCTAATCAAGATCCAAAATCTCTAGATCTTCATAAGGTGGTGCCATCTGTGATTTAATAATGCCTATTATTTTCTGTAATCCAGATAAAAGTGCATTGGTGAACTCTTGATCTGATAGCATTTTCCAGCTCATTGTGTTCTCATAGCTCACATCAAAGGGTTAATATCACTTAGTTGTAGTTTCTGCCACTGCTTCCAAGAGGGAAGGGTGATAAAGGGGGGGGGAGCAGACAGAGAGAAGCGAGCTAATGTCCAGCAGATTTTTTTTGAAAACATTCGAATCCAACCAAAGTCAAATAAACATTACTTTGAGAAATAGCTTTCCCAACGTTGCTCTCAAGCCAAGTCCTTGTTTCCACCACATAGAAAAAGAACAAAGCAAAAGGAAGTTTCCGTTTAAAACATTATTTTCTTCCAACCCAGGGAAACAGTAGGCAGAAAGGCAATGCAAATCTGTAAAAACAAATGTGAAAGCAATCACTTCTTCAGATACAGTCTCGATCTTTCCCCACATTCACACTCTTTCACTGAAAGCTGTTTCTTCTACTGGGGTGGGTGGGGGGCTTGTTTGAGGAAAGAATTCTAAACATCACCAAAATGAAACTTCATAAAGAATGAGGAATGACAGCAGTTGTACTCACAACACACCAAATATTTACAGCTATTTACACTTATCTGGTGCCAACGACTCATGCAGTCGTCATCATTTGATGGCAACTGGTTTTCCTCCAGTGGTAAACAAGGCACTTTCCTGGATCCACAAAGTTCGCCTTCACTCCCTTCTTGGTTTGACTGGCACTGTCTTTCTTCGCCTCTCCTCCAAGGAGACTTACCCTTCTTAGGATCCCTTTTATCTGGAGGAATTCAACCTGATAAACCATAGCACTTATCAAGTTGTTTCACTGTGGCATAGACCAGAACCAGAAATCCTTTGAGATGTTGTAAATTAGCATGCCAGCACTTCATGATGTGTTTCTTGTGGGGGGAAAATACTCCTCCAGCTTTTACCCAAGTTAAGTATACCCAATATTCAAAGTATCTGCTAGAAAAATGATCTCCCTTTATTTGACAATGCTCAATTTGGGGGCTGAGGCAATACAATTTAGATTTATTTCTATAATAAACCATTAGCAATAACTCCTACTTTAAGCTGCTTTGTCTTCTCCCGCAGAGTATGCCGATATAACTGCAACTGTTCTGCTGCTTCTGGTCCAGGCTGACGGGCTAAGATGTGCTTTAGTTCAACGTATAGCTTCTCTTTCTCCTAGGGGATAAGATGGAATAAAACCAGCTTGTAAGATACAACTATCCTTTTCCTATCTTTGAAAATATGGGAAAAGAGATAATAGGGGGGGCATAAGAACAAAAAGATAACAAAAAGAGCCATATATAAGCTAAATATAAGCTAACTCTTTATCCTGCTGGCTCGCTCTCACTCTCTATCCACATATTTTGTGGATGCTTTAAATTCCATCACACCAAAAATCAGTTCTATTCTCTTAATGCAGTAGATATAAATAAAAATGGTTGCATCATTGCACTAATTCCAACAAAAATTATTCCAATTGTCTCTCATATTGAACAAACTATCCTGTTCCATATCCAAAGTACAATTGTGCAAACACACAAAAAGGAATTATACAGTCTTTAAATATGAAAGATTGCACTAAATTTCTGTTAAATGTTGTGGCTGTTTTAAAAGAGAAAATAAAAGCCAAAAAGGATTAGGAGACTGGTACTGTATTTGCCTGTTAGCCTCTTTACTGTGGGCGTTTATACACGACCCCTAAGCTCCGCTGCAAATGGCTGCAAGCTCCGGAGCTTTAAAATGTTTCCCCACCAGCTCCGGAGTTTGCAGACAATTAAGTGCGACCCCGCCCACTTTAGTGCGACCCAGCGCACTTTTCTTGTACCTTCTCTTTGGAGATGAAAAATCTTTGATGCGGTGCAACGATAGTGAGTGCGGGGCTCTCCTCGCTTCTGTTTGCTGCTTTTTGGCTCCCGCCCCTTTAAGAGCTACTTTTACAGAGACGAGGGGGTTGGACTTGATGGCCTTACAGAGACGAGAGGCAGAACGAGGTGAGCGGCATGCTTTTCTTTCTATTTTTCTCCCTCCCTCAAATAGCCAGCAACCAGGAAGTGCGGAGGGGGGTGGGGACAGAGGAAGAGCGACGAACCCCTAAGATCTCTGGTCCGAATTTAAGTGGCCAGCGGATCTTAGGGGTCATGTAAAAAGGCCCTGAGTGTCTCTCAATAAAATACCAGTCCCCTAACTCTGTGTGGCTCCCTTTCACTTTGTTTTGTCTTGTCCTGTTTTGCTTTAGGCAGCAATTCCTGGAATTCTGACTGGGGAGTGGGGGGATTCTTGGCAGATTCTCAGGACCAAAATGCAAAAAATATATATCTAAAGTTCCATACCAAATTGTCACCTTGAAGTCAGAGACAGAATGCTCTGACTCTGACCATCTGTTTTAGAGTAGTGCTTCTAATTTTAGATTTATGGCCATATATTCTTTTTTGCAAATACTACCCTGTTCATTCTGTGCAAAATGCTGTATTTTGGAAAAACAGAAAATATTTTGCATTTTGGCAAAGAATGGCATATCATATTGGAAGATGAGCAGGTGCACTAACTCTTAATATTGTTGATCACATTACTGGTACATGTAACTATCAAACAAATTATTAATGGATTATGAAAAATGTTAACACACACATGTGTATAGCAGAGTAAACAAATATGACCTTAGCAGCAGTAGCATGTAGATAAAGTGTAGTTATTTGTTATAAGTATTATCAGAACCCAGAAACGGAGAGACAAAGAAACATGACTTAGAATAAAACTCTTATAATGAATATATACAGCAAATATACAACAGCATAACACCAAGCAATATCACATATACAAATCAACAGAGCATGGGGTACTGTTTTCTCAGCATAAACAGTCCCAATTTAACATTATACAAGCCAGTTCTTATATATACATTTAGACCTCATCAGACATGATTTTAACCAATCACATTCTGACACACCATGATGTCATTAACTATTCCACCTGTGCTAAATCACTTAACCTGCTGGTGATTTCTAATTCCTTGCATTTGTGGCTAACATCATGATACAGCATTTTTGACTAACTCCATTTTACAATTCTCTTTTCACTGTGTTAAATATACAATACATACATTTTGTCAATTCTACATATTATGACAGTAACAGTGCTTTCTGTGCTGATGTGGAGACAAGGCTGCCTTCTGAGTCTTCCCCAGGGCCTGATCCCTGTGTTAGTACTGTATTTGTCACACACTTGTTGTTGCCAGGACACAATGTACTAAAAAAAGTACTTCAAAAGTACTAAAAAGTAAGCTGAATTGTGGTAACATCAGGCATACCGCTGGCATTATAAACTGGACTCAGAGGAAGCTAGATAGTCTTGATAGGAAAAAAAATAAACTTATGACCATTCATTATGCATTACATCCACACAGTGAAAATTAGGAGGTAGATGTCATTTGCAAGTGAAGCAGACAGTTGAAGAAGAGAAGCAAGCATTGGAAGATTATGTAAAAAATGGTACAGATCCAGCATTATTGGAAGTAAAGAACAAGGAGGTGTTTAAAGTAAAGCAAACAAAGGGTCAATACAGGAAAACAACAATGAAAATACAAGCTGATAGCTGGCATAATAAAGCACTGCATGGGCAGTTCTTTGGAAAAAAAATCAAAAGAAAAGTAGATGAGGAAAAGACCTGGTTATGGCTCACCAATGGAACACTGGAAAAAGAGATAGAAGCCCTGATTTTTGCAGCACAAGAACAAGCTATTAGAAAAAAATCTAGTTAAGGCTAGAATAGAAAAATCAGCTGAAGTACCCCACACGTAGACTCTGTAAAGAGGCAGATGAAACTATCAACCATATATTAAGCTGTTGCAAGAAAATTGCTCAGACTGATTACAAACAGCGTCATAATGTAGTTGCTCAAATGGTCCACTGGAATTTGTGTCACCACTATAATCTGGCTGTAGCAAAGAACTGGTGGAATCATAAGCCTGAAAAAAGGGCATGCAAAATTACTTTGGGACTTCTGAATACAGACAGACAGGGTTTTGGAGCATAATAACCTGGATGTTATGATTGTGCAGAAGAAAAAAGTATTGATCATTGATGTTGCTATAACAGGTGATAGTAGAGTCACTGAGAAACAACTTGGAAAAAAAAAACCGATATCAGGATCTGAAAATTGAACTTCAGAGACTCTGGCATAAACCGGTACAGATGGTCCCAGTGGTAAATGCCAAGCTGGGTGTGGTGCCTAAAAAGCTAAGCAAGTATTTAGAAGAAATTGGAGTTGACAAAGTCACCATCAGTCAGCTGCAGAAAGCCACCTTACTGGGAGCTCGCATAATTCGCTGATACATCACATAGCCCTAAACGTTTGGGAAATGTTCGACTAGTGATTTGTAATACAAAATCCAGTGTAGTTATCTTGTCTGCTGTGTAATAATTTGACGACGACAACAACAACAACAACAACAATGACAATGACGACAACAACAACAACAACGATGACGACGATGACGACGACGACAACAACAACAACAACAACAACAACAACAACAACAACAACAACAACAACAACAACTGCATGCCATTAAGGCAGTTCTGACTTATGGCAGCCCTTTCCCGTTTTCTATGTGGAAAATATACAGGAGGGGTTTACTATTCTTTCTTTTGGAAATGCCTTGGGACTGAGCAGGTTGCTGGGCTTGCTGCTGGGCATCACCACATCAACTGCTGAATGGAAGGAAAATGGATCTTAGTTTGGGATGGCCTATTTGCCATGATTCATCAGTGCAGCACCTCAATATCATGGGGTTCTGGAACTGAAACAGGGGATAGACCCTGAGGCCAGATGGGTTATGAGACCTTTCAAGTCATGAGACTTGCACAGAAAATGGACTCAATGGGATCTCCCAGGGTAAATTAAGCCAGATCCAGGGGAAGGTGGTGTTTTACTGCACAGCTTCACGGCAGGGGGACCCTTCCTTAAAGGCAGATGAGGCAGCCAACAAGGAAACATATTCTGGCCTCATTCTGCACTCTAGAATGTCCTGAATTTTAACTTACCATAATAAATAAAATGGTTACCTTATCCAGTGTCTTACCCTTTATTCTGAACGGATGAGCAACATGCATTTCATGTAGCAAATAAGAATGTCCTCTCACCAGTCAAGGAACTCTTCATTATCTGATCCTTTTCCCTTTCACCATGTATTTACTTTAAAAATCAGTATATGCCACAAACAACTCACATTGCAGGCAAAAACCAAAGAAAAACAAAACAAAACAAAAGACACAAAACATGTGGCACCTTAAAGACTAAGTTTCGTATTTTAATGTAACGTTTTGTGGACACGTCCACATCTTCAGACATATAGCAGCAGAAACATGAATATCTGTGGACAAACAGGTTTCTAAGATATGTAGACTAGCAATATTAATAATAAAATGCATGTATGTGCTAACAGATAATTTAAGAATTTGGAATATGAAGGCATTACTTCTTTCATAGCCCTTCATACAATTTTGATGCAGTCCCTATTACACACAAAACCTCTTCCAATTTCTATTCTTGCTAAAGACCTAGATTTATATTTACATCTGTGCTGCAAAAGATCAACTCTGTCAGATGACAATGACTGACTTAAATGTTGAAAATAACCCCCATAAACTAAGCAGCTGGAAGGACAAAAGTATAACCACAGGGAATGAGTTAGGCAGTAATAATGATAGAAGGATCGAAGAGTTACAGTAACAAAATGAACATGAGTCAACAGCCTATTCAGTGACACAGAAGGTCAATGACATTTTAAGTTGTATTTACAGAAGTTTGATGTCACAGTGCAGCATTTATAATACTGCTCTGTTCAAATTTCACAGAAAGAGTACTGTGCTCACGTTGCCACATAGCTATTCAGGAACCGTATTGACAAGCAAGAAGGCATTCTATGAGCAGCAAAAATCAGGAATATTAATAAACACAAGCCACTTAGCAATAGGCTGAATGAATAGTTATGTGAGGTAACGGGGGGGAATTGAAACGCCACATGACAGACTGGTATTTTAAAATCTTGTAAATTAGCATGCCAGCTCTTCCTGTTTTTACTCCACATGTTACAGAGGAGATCTAGGGGTTGGTGGCTGGTCTATGTTTGGAGGCTGAGCTTCTGTTCTGCCTTCAGTTTCTTAGCCAAAGTAGACCCAGACTCTGCAGGCTTTTTACATTTTTTTTTCTAAATCAAAGAGATGGATCTATTTTTGTATTGAAGATGCTTTGCAAGCTGTGCTGAGGATGCTCCCAAAGTTCATGGAATGTGTTTGGTTTTGACTGCCACTTGACCCAATGTGACTTTCCTAGACCTCCTTTGATCTAGTTTTTGCAAGCATCTAACTTGATCACCTCCATAAGTAGTTTTTGGGAAAGGGTCTTGCACAGAGATAAAGAAGGGACAGAAGAGGTTTGTTGTGATAGGGACCCCATGGCCTGCAGCAGCATTTCCCAAAAATAGAATCCGAGCTTGGATTGTCAGTGTCTAGCAACGTCTTTTATAAATTTACGACACTGCTAACAGATTTGGTGACCCTCAGCAAGGCAATACAAAGACTTAGAATGTCTGTTGGTGAAGACGTCATATGTGCCCTGTTGTCACATGTGATGCCCTTTTTTACATGGCCCACTGGGGCCATAAAAAAGCTGACAACCTCAAGCAATAAGCGTGAACGGCAAATGGATAGTCATGAGCTTTTTTTAAGGGGGCAACTCACAGGAGGTTGAAGAGTAAGACAGAGAAGGCAAAGGAACAAAGGTAAAATGTAAAATTTAAACTGTGAAAAAGGTTCTAGGAACATACTCCTAGAAGTTTCCTCAGCAGTAGCTAAAGGGAACAGGGAGAAAACCACTAGGCATAGGCGCCGGGTGGCTCTGTCTTTTTGCTTTGAGCTCTAGGAAGTTCTAACAAGTTTTGTGCAGGAATGGAAACAACCAGATGTGTAATTCATGGAGACCACAAAGAAGAACCTGTTGCTTAATGTGGTAACTGGCACCAGAGAAGGAGATTCAGTGAGTCAATGCCACCATAAGTTCTATTGAGTCAAAATGACCCATTTGAATTGTGACTGATTTAGTAGGGAGCATTGCAAAGAGGTACAGAAAATGAAATAGCCCACACCTATACCTCATATTTTGTTGCTAGCTGCATTCTGTTGCTACAAGTATAATAAGCTTCATGGCCCCAATTAACTGCAGCTTTGAGACCATGCTTTCCACTTAGTCATTCCACATAATCAATCAGATATTGGTGTACTTGATTCTTACTGAGGGTAGCCAAAGTTAATTTAGAATTATAGAGAGGTGATCTTAAAATATAAGAATAATATTGAAGATTAAGAATACATAAAACGCCAGCCAGATTCACTGAAAATTATAAGGCACAGAGGAAACAATCATATTCATTTCAACCCAAATTAATGGTTTAAGACAGGGCTGTCCAACTTTGAACAGGCCGAGGTCTACTTTTTCCGGCCCAAAGTGCCTGAGGGCTACTACACTAAAACCTCTACTTACGAATTTTATCCGTTCTGAGCCCATGCTCATAAGTTTAAAAAAAAAGTAAGTAGAGCAGCAGTTTCCCGTAGAAATGCATTGAAAATCAATTAATCTCTTCTGAAGGGAACATAGTTCCATGCTTTCCTATGGGAAGGCTGACCGTGCACATGCTTCCTTTGCACCCGCTCGAGCTGGTGTGGGCAGGTGCAAGGGAGACATGTGCTTGCCCAGGCGGCTGGAAGACTTTTTTAAAAGGTGCGCTTTCCCTCCCAACCTGCCTGGGACCTCACTCGATTCTCCTCCCCTCCGGCCTCCTGCTCTTTCCCCCATTCTCCTTTCTAGCTCCTTTGCTGCCACCGCCACTGCCGCCCACAGCTCTCACTCACCTCTGCCATGTTCACTATACAGCTGGGGTGGGCTGAGCCACCAGTGTGGCAATCACATTGCCACAGCAGCACAAGAAGGAGGGAATGGCTCAGAAGGGGAGCAGGAGGAGTGGTGGCGGTGGTGGGTCATGGTCTCTGTGAGGCAGCCATGGGGATGGGAGGAGGAGGAGGAGGAGGGAAGGGTGAGAGGAAGGAATTCTCCAGGGGAGAAGAAGAGGGGAGACATCACCACGCAAAGGAGGTGGACACACCTGTGACCCCACCTATTGCTGTCTCCTCCCCTCCCTCTGCTCCGCACTAGTGATTCTGCTGGTCACGAGACAGTGGCATGCCAATCATCTGGCTGGGAAGGGAAGCAGGGGACTGTGTCACAGCCATTGAGATGCCTGGCTCGGCTGAGACAGTGGGCTGGCAGACCCAAAACTTTGCTGGAACAGTGGTGGTCCTTGGGGTGGGGGAGGGAGGGGTGGAGAACCTATCCCCTCACTTTTTTTTATTGATGGCTGGTGGGCTACTTTTGAACCCTTTGTGGGCTACTGGTAGCCCACGGTCTACCTGTTGGGCAGGCCTGGTTTAAGACATGCCATACCCCTTTCAAATATCATTTTCTTTCCTGTTGTGAAACCAGTGGATTAATCTATCTTCCCATTAAAAAGTAAAGTAAAAAAAGCCATCTTCAACCAGCTATTTACCAATTTTACTCAATGTATTTAATTGTCTATGGCCATAATCCTATTGGTTAGTTGTGACCGCATAATAACAGCAGTGTAATTTGCAATACCAAATGGCTGCTAGTTACAATTTGCTGATTGTATCCTTCATTACACACTAAATATATTTTAAATGTGCTAGCTAAAATTCTTGTTAAATCTTTAACTGACACATCTGTAAGAGCTTTATGCTCAGTGGCTTAAGTCCCTGTCTGCAAAGCCTACTTAAGAGAGTCTGGACTCAGTGAACCATCTGGTCTCTTCCAGCCAGGCAGTTCAAAGGTTCTCATTAGTAAAGGAGGAAAGCAGACTTTAGAAAGAAAGGGATATAGAATGAAGATGACTAAAACAATACAGTTGTTTTGATTCACATTTTAGCTCGTTTTGCTTACGATTCTCTTTGTTTGCCTTTCTTACTGCTGTATAACACCATAACTCCTTCTGTTAGGGGTCTGGTTGTGGAAGGAGAAATGGACAAAAGGTGTGTAGCTACTGTACAGCCAGGTTAATCACTCAAACACATGGAATGGGGCCAAGATGTTCAAAAGCAATTCATGATTTGAAGGCTTGGAGCCAGAAAGCACTACAATTGGTATAATTAGATCTTACAAAAAAGTCTAGAATCAGATACAGTCGTCCCCCGCCATTGCACGGTTCATATACTGCAGTCCCGATATATTGTGGGACCGCAGTATATGAAGGCAAGGGCCCCTGGGGCAAGCTGTGTGGGCCTGTTTGATGACTCCTGCACTTACCACAGGCCTGGTGCTGCCCCGGGTGGGCCTCCAATGGGCTTCCCAGGCGTGTCGGAGCCCCCAGAAGTGGTTTTGGGCAATCCGGTGGGCACTTCTGGTTTTTTTCTTTAATTTTATGGCATTAGTACACATTTTTCTATTACAATATGGAATACAGAACCCAGTCACATCCCAGCTTTTAATGTCATACAGATTTGTGTTTTGTTAGAGTACCCGGTGCTGTTGGTAAAATTGATAGACTAAACGTCTTATTTGCAGTTGGTTTCCAATTTACTTTCATCCTAACTGTCAACAAGAGCCAACAAGGCCCTTTCAATATTGTGCAATGGGGTGTATAATAACCCTATTTAGAAACAACACATGCATTTATATTAGAAAGCGGATTTATCTTATACTGCAGAAACTGGTTACCTGTCCAATATATATTACCTTTTACCTTCATAATCTAGCAGCAGCAGTGTTATATCCACTGCCCTTCTCCACTAATACAGTCTACTTCCTTTAAACCTTGCCAATTAATTTGGTGCTTGGTGAAGAGCACCATATGTCATGGGGACATCAAAAAGAATGCCATGATATTTAATTCTTTTCTTATCCATAAAGAGCGTTGACCTTCGGTAGCTACTAACATACCACATGGATACACAACAAAGATTTGTATGAGAGGTGCTGACAAATGCATTTCTTTATATACATGATAAAAAAGGTAAAGGTTCCCCCTGCACATGTGTACTAGTCGTGTCTGAGGTGGCACTCATCTCCATTTCTAAGCTAAAGAGCCAGTGTTGTGCAAGTCCGCAGCCATCTGGCTGGCATGACCAAACGAATTTCTGCACATGGAACACTGTTTACCTTCCCACTTTTTACAGTGGTACCTATTTATCTACTTGCATTTACATGCTTTTGAACTTCTAGGTTGGCAGGAGCTGCAGTTAACAACAGGTGCTCACTCCACTGCGTGACACCCAGGATTTGAACCGCCAAGCTGCCAACTTTGCAGCCATCGGTTTCAGCGCTCTAGCCCGATGAGCCATACCCCAATATATATACATGATAAATTCATCTAAGCAATTTGTATAGTTGCAAACTGAGAAACCATAGCTAGTGAGTAGCCCACCACAAGATGGCTTGCATACTTAAGAGTTCAGGTGCTAGCTATTATACATAACTTCAAAACTCTGCTTATGCTTTCTGTATTTAAAATTCAGACTTGAATTGTGTAAACCTTCAACAGAAGACTACTAGCATCGGGCAGACAGTCCTTCAAATGAAAGACTGCTTTGTCCTCAATGAAGTAGGCTAAACAGTCATTCTGGCAAGGTGGTGTGACAATCTTATGTACTTAGGTCAGAGATGGCAAACCTTTTAGAGACCGAGTGCCCAAATTGCGATTCAAAACCCACTAATGTTTCGCAAAGTGCCAATACAGCAATTTAACCTGAATGCAGGTGGCTATGAAGGGGTGATGTCGGGTGCCCACAGAAAGGGCTCCAAGTGCCACCTTGCGCCTGTGCCATAGGTTTGCCATCACTGACCTAGGTGGTCTGTGTAGCAACAATTGTCCTGCGGCGACTTCTGAGAGAGAAGAACCAATCAGAAGATGCCAGAGGAAGATATATATTGGAGAGAAAGACCCTGAACAGCAGAGAGGGAGAGGTACAGACAGAGGGGGAGACTTAAAGGACTTTGGGGAGACAGAGACAGAGACAGAGTTAATTGGCTATGGGGACAGGAGGAGATATATAACAAATATTTGACATATGAAGTTTATTCTTTCTAACCAAACCTTTGCAACTGAGAACATCTATTTTGAACCATCAAAAGCATATTCAAATGTAACCTCTAACTACAAGCTTGATGACATTAAGGAAACCATTGAGCTATTTACAGTAAATAAACTTTACAGTTAATGTTCACCTGAACCTACTGCTTGGTTTTATTTTAATTGGGCTTATGGGAGGTTGAAGGAAATAATAAAGTTTGGGTTAACTTTGTGAGTAGCCAAGGCAGGAATGGTCACAGGTGGTACTTCCATTCATCCTGGCATTATAAACCAATATGCAAAAGATGAACAGGGCTTCTGACCTGGACAGCTATATACAGTTTTATAGAGTATATTATTTTAATGAATTTAAAAATAGATGCAAGCATAATAGAAATATAGGTGAAGAGATGGTTAACATATATAAGCTTCCCTCTATAAAAATAGCAGTCCATTTCAAATTGGTCCTGTATGTTTTCAAGACTGTGAGGAGGGCAAAAAGTGCACGCCTCCTATATTTGATCCTAAGTGTTCCGTGACAGGAACTTTATTTCTAAACAAAAAATAAACCCCTCAATTTACCTAAGTGCCATGATAATCAGGGCAGGGAGAACCCAATCATGAGTTGTGCTGCCCTGCACTTGAATTTTGATTCCTATATATGCTGAAAGTTTTGGCTTTTGACGCTCCCTGGCAGCTGGCTATGGAATACAGAATCCCACAGGTATCTGCTGAATCTTCAGGTTCAGATTTGCCACAAGAGTTTTACGTACTCTGATAAACATGCCACTTCCTACTTCCATATTTCAAGGTACTAACATGCATGATATAGAGATAAGCACGAACCAGAAAAATGCAGTTCGTGGTGACTGGTTACTCATGAAACATGAACTTTCTGAACTTTTAAAACAAACCACGAACCAGTGCAGTTTTTCTTAAATGTGCGCCTGGCAGAGCAGAGAAATGAAAATCCCAACCCCTCTTATTTCCACCTTCCCCCTCCCCACTGCCTCTATCACCTCCATACTTTGTGCTGCTGCCTCCTCGTGTTCCCCCTCCACCATTGCCACCTTCATAAACAGCGACCCTGGACCTGTTGTCTCTTTGTATGACACACCTATCACCTGACAGGCATGTACATGTGAAGAGACAGTGGCCTGGCTTCCGTGATCCAGGCCTATTATTTCAGTACATGATCCACACATGCATCAGGGTCCCAGTTGGTCAGGGCGATCAGTTGAGACCTTGGTGCATCTTTAGAAGGTAACACCCAAGCTTCTGGGAAGCTACCTGCCAGAACCAGGATGAAAATGGAGGAGGTGATGGTGGCAATATAAAGTAGGGGCTGGGGTAGCAGGAAGGGAGCAATGGCAGACTGTTGGGCAAAACTGAACCACTGAACAAAAATGCTTTAAAAGTTCATTGGTTTTATTTGTTTTGATTTATCAGTTTTGACAAACCAAAACTAAACCAGCAAATGTAATTTTTTATGAATTTCCTGACTGGTTTTTTTTTTTTTGAATCATGCCCATCTCTAGAAAAGAAAACAAACGTATAAGTTACATGAAACTAAGCAGAGTCACTCTTAGCTTCAAGTCTTTATTTAAACCAAGGCATTCACTGATTTGTCCCAAACCCAATCAATCCAAAACTAAAATTAGATGTTGATTACAAGGAGACAAACTGTATATACCAAAAGCAACTGCAAAACATGTACTAGCATTAAATTTAAACAAAACCAGCATTCTTACTTTGAAGATTCACATGAAATAAAAAACACTGTAATGTGTGATCTGATTGCTTTATATATTGATTCAACCTCTCCAGTCTATAGATAGACTATAGACCTCCAGTCTATAGATAGACTATAGGTATGTACCACCAAAAAAACCCCTAAGTATTCACAGAAGAGAAAAAAATGCATCAAGGTAAAATAGTTTCCCCCACTTTATTTTAAAGCAAAGAGAACGCACAAAAATAAATGACAGAGGACTGTGGACACTGAAGGATCTGACACAGCAAAGGCTGTGTTTCCTTGCCAGCTTCCCACCGTCTTTTCACCCACAAGTGCTGTTGACAAATACCATTCATCAAAAAGGAGACCCAGAAGATTTCGGAAATGTCAGTGTTTCAGCCTTGCATGCAATTTGTATACATAAATGTTTGAGACTATTTTGGGGGGTTGGGGGTATCGTGTGTGTGTGTGTGTGTGTGTGTGTGTGTGTGTGTGTGTGTGTGTGTGTGTGTGTGTGTGTGTGTGTGTGTGTGTGTGTGTGTGTGTGTGTGTGTGTGTGTGTGTGTTTAAATGCCCCAGATGTGCCTCTAGGTTAAACTGTATTTCTGAACCTATCACTCAATTCACGTGCCAAGAAACATTGTACAGTATTAAGGTCCTGATTGCCCGCTTTGTTCTCTCCCCCCAAATCATGTTGGTTATCAAAGGGCCTTGTCGCAAACCTTTTGCATTACAGGCACCCTGAGTCACCCTCCTGCAGGCAAAATTGTTCTGCCCATGGAAACTCCAATACAGTAGCTAACAATTCTGAGCACGCCAAGATTTCACTTTGATGGTGTTTGTCGCTCAGGTTTTTCCCTCCCATGAGTCAGGACGTTGAAGCTGTCTAGAAAATGACAGAAGTGCTAACTCTGCCACGAGGAAGTCTAGCCTGTCATTTTAACTAGAGCTGATCAATGGTCTCATGCCTAATGAAGATGCATTCAACAGCAGTGCATATATTATAGTTCTGGTACACCAATGGTGCAGGCTTAATAACATATTTCAGAAATAACTAGTATCCTTGTTATGCGCCAAGAACCTTCTTGATGTATTTCGCAAATCCCTGTTACTCATTCCTTCTACAGGTTTCTCTGTCTCTTATACACACAAAAAATGCACAGTATCATGCACTTTACTGCAGAAGAGTCACTTTATTTTTTCCTAGTCATCTGCAGACCTCAGCAAAAGAAAATAATGTTTCATATACAGTGGACCCTTGTATAACAAACAGTTTGTATAACATACGATCTGTACAACATAAAAAATTCCGGAGATAGGGGAAATTTGCTTAACATAATCGCCTATGGGGAAAATCCATACAACATAAAAATGGGATTACTCCATTTTCAATGCATTCCTATGGGAAATTTGTATAAAGGGAAATTTGCTTAACATAATTTCATTTGGAATGAATTAATTCCTTTATACAAGATACCACTGTATTTGCTTTCCCTACATCTCGAGATATTCAAGAATATATCTATAGCGCTCATTGTGTTGATGAAAATGTATTAACAAATATATGGCTTAGCATATTCACAGTAACTTGAAAATGTTTTAAACACTTACTATACTTAACGTTCTGTCAACCCTCACTTCACCTCATACTATCTGACAGAGGTTTTAGTAAGTATTATTGGAGACAAAATGATCACCAGTCTTGAAGTGTATAGTCTGAAAAAAGCAATGCTCAAGGAAAGTAAACCCAGTTATTCTGCTTTGGGGGGTTTCATGATTATTGGCATTATAATTAAAATGTCAGTGGCACTGAACTCTAGAAACATTTTTGCTTAAGTGAAGCTTCCAAGAGTCCTAAAAACTCTTTTGCAAGATGTTACATAGAAGACCGGTCTCAAGATAAAAGTAACAACACATCCATTTTACCTCCAGAAGCACAGTGTAGCTGAGTTTTGTTCTTTTTAAGAAATGATTTTCCACCCAGAACATCTATAATGAAAAGTTCTAGGAGGTATATGAGAAATTAGCATACAGTAACCTTCAGTTTTTTTCTTGCAACAATGAAGTTGCCTCAAGCTCTCCTAGATATCTACGATACGAATGTTCTTAAACTATTCTCAAAAGGTCTTACTCTTGTGATAAAATTTCATATCAGCAAACACCTCTAAAAAGCTACAGCTTTTTAAAACAGTTCACTTACACATAAATTAGGAAGACCACGTGCCTCATTCACTTTGGTGCATATGATATATTTGGCTTCTTATTTAAAAGCTAACCCACCTTCTTTTATGAGCACTGCAAAGTCTCATACCTTCAGTACAAGAGAAGAAGTATAATGCGACAAACTTTATATTCTGAACAGGACAACATTGCTCCCTAGAGCTTCTACAGTTTAGCCCACCAGCAATGCAGATGTGAATAGGCAGCTAACCAATCCTTTGTTCTCTGGTGAAGAGTCAAAGGACCTGATGTCCTTTTAAGAAAAAAGAACGTGCAGTGGCACCATCCATCTTGTTTATGATTTAGAGTTGCAGAGAAGATGGGTCAAAAATAACTAAGCTCACTGATGGACAAAGTTACAATGTATTTCAGCAAAGAGACTGCTTTCACTGATGTCAGAGACCCATAAACACGCGGTATTTTATCCTCAGCACATTTTCCTTGTAATGCCTGCTCAAGAGTCAAATATGCTCCCTCAGACACTCTCCAATACAAGAACATCTGGAGACTTTTTTTAAAAAAATGTGGTTTTACTCAAGCAATGCCAGTTAAATTGCCGCAGTTGGCTTTAATAGGTAAGTTATGTACCTCATTTTTATTTGGAATTCCATATTCATGCATATATGTTGCCTTCCATTGTTCTTCCCTCTTATTCTTCTCTTCTGTAAATTAATTTCTACCATTCTGAGCTCTTGGCTGCATTGCTTTAAATTGTCGTTTCTCCAAAAGAAATGAAACATTCATTTGAGGACCAGTCTGATGGGGCACCCTATCAGATTATGCCCGTGTGTCTTTTTGTTTTCAGATTTTATTACATCAGACATCTGAGTCCACATGTGTTGTTAATCATGGCATGTGGCAAGACCTAATTCAGCACATTTGAGAGTGCCAATGTTAATCTAAGAAAAGACCTGATGCATGAACTTCTCAATTGCTTCACAGTACAGAAGAGAAATGAAGACACATGGCCAAATTTTGTGCAGCCACCATCACTTGCTGCAGTTCCTTGATAATATAGTGCTTTCCCGCACTAGCTTTGGGTAAGTCTGACATAAATGTTATACACCTTGGAATGTATTGCTTGGTGCAATGTATGTTGCATATTTTGTGTTAATAGTTTTATATTGTTCGTTGCTGCTCTTTGACTGTAATAAATTCATTCATTGATTTATTCCTAAAAGTCTGTTCCAAAGAAAAAGGTCCTAGCAATCCATCAAAAGCTATCTCAGTGTATAATGAAACCATGGAATTCCATCCTCCTGGCCTCAATGCATATCAAATTGTCTGATGTTCTAATCTGATTATTATAGAAGTTTTATCTTGTGTCTATGTTGAGAGATTGTAAGATGTCCGGAAGAGTGGTGTAGCCACTAGAAGGGTGCAGTAAAAATAAATAAATAAATAAAAATGAACCCATACATTCCAGATTCATTTTAATCTGCCTTTAACCCTGGGATTGGGATATATGCTTATTAAATTGCCCTTTGACTCTAATGGGATGTTGGCACCATTATCCATGATAAGATGAGCTGGAAATAGGAGTGCAAATGCTTTATTATACTGTGGTAAGTATTCCACACTGTGATTCCATTCTTTCTGAAAACGTATCTTATGAGACTTCTGCTCCAAGCCATGCCAATTACCTTACTGTATGATGTGCCACATGAGTTTATATAATCTTTCATTTTATTTAATATCAGTATGAAATGGATGGCAAAAATGTTTTGCCATATAATATGCTGATGGCACTCACCCCTGATCCTAGCTGAATTCTCAGGCAATTGCAATGCTTCCTCAGATCTTCAGGTGCTAAATCTCAATGTAAGCAGTTCTGGAGAAACAGTCTGATTTCTGTGTGTGAAATGTCTTTACATTGTGAGCACTCATGTCCACTTATTTCTAATTAGCAGTAGGGAGTCATTGCCTGAGAATGACGATACTTCTGCGTGTGCTATTGCACTGTCTGCACAACAGAATGCCAAGAAGATTCAGTATGGTATGCAACAATATTCCTCCCTGTGCCCAGTACCTAAAACTCTAATGCTCTAGAATTTGTTCTGAATGCTCTGAACACTTACAAGATATTACAGGTTACCAAAAGTGACCTGGAGAAGATTTCTAATGGTAGAAACTGGAGGAAATCTCTTACCCAGACAAATGACCAAGCTATTTATTCCAGATATTCTTGGTCAAGGAATTAAAAAACAATAGGGTCTACCCTGGTCAGACCCTGGTCCTAGCAGGTGTCATGCTTCCATGTCAAACTGTCATCCTTTAAGGTCTTATTTGCTCATCAGTGATATGTAGTGTTGTCATTTTGTCTGTTAGTGGCTGACAGCGAGATGTGCTGATGAACAGGAGCACTGCCTGGAAAGGTATGTAAGGGCTAGGAGTTTTGGCCATTATTGAGCTTCAATGTAGGCCAGACTTCAGAAGGTGCTACACTACAACTGACTCCGGGGGGGGGGGTCACCTCCACCAAGCATCAGGAGTTCTTGTTGTGTGGAAATAGCATGAGGCTTTCTGCTTTACTGTCTCTTGTCTCTATAACACAGTTTTGTGACTTTTCTTCCACTAACATGTTCATTGTCACTGAATTCCAAGAGAACGTGTGTCAGACTTAACAACAAGCTATGAGTTGTTAAGCTATGAGTCAGAGTGTCCAGAGTGCTCTTTTCTACTAAAAGAATTAGGAAAGGTACAGAAAAAACAATCCTAGAAAGGTATTTTTTAAAGGGAGGCTTCTATAGCAGTTTAATAAAAGCCACTCTGAAAACAATTAGGTAACAATCAGCTAACACCTCACACTCAGAGAAATCAGCAAATCAGTTGACAAATATTCCAGATATAATAGCGAACAATAACAATCTAATTTGGAGATAATGTAATTAGATTTTTATGGAAAAGAGAGCACAATCAAAAATATATTTTTCAATGATAAAATTAAGGAAGAGATGAAAAATTTAGGAAAACCACTTTTGGAAAAATATGATGGAATATTGGAATAAGCATAAGGGAGAGTTAAGTCCACTAGCATCACCTTTGGCACATGTACCAAAAATAAAAATAAAAATAAAAATCCCAGATAATCTTAAAGAGAAGTTGAAAAGAGTGTTACCAAATAAGGGAATAATGAGAACAAGGGAATGGATAAAGCAAATGCAACATAGTGAGTGCATACAAGAGACATTAGGAGAGGGGATGTCATGGCTAATTATAGTACAGTACAATTATATGAAAGAATGGAAAACAAAAGAAGAATGTAGAAAAATGACAAAACTCGAAGAGATTATAGAAAAAAGGAAAAATGGGGATGAAGGGAACTAGAACAGGAATAATAAGGAAAATATATTAAATAGTAATACAGGGAAATATTTTTAAAATGTTAAAAGAGTTATGGCAATTAGATTTGAATAAGGAAGTAAAAATAACAGAAAGGAGTAAAATGTAGAATAAAAGATTAATGAAAAATGTATCTGTGAGAGTGAATAATTATTTTAAGGTTATTTGGAGATGGTATATACCAATAAATTTGCGCAGATATAGGATGGGAGACCACTGGCTGGAGAACAGTACATGTGAAAGGGATCTGGGAGTCTGAGTGGACCACAAACTGAGCATGAGTCAGCAGTGTGACGCAGCAGCCAGGAAAGCCAAAATGATTCTTGGTTGCATCAAAAGAAGCATTGTGTCTAGAGAAAGGGTGGTGATAGTACCACACTCTTCTGCTCTGGTCAAACCCCTCCCGGAGTACTGTGTCCTGTTCCGTGCACCTCCATTTAAAAAGGATGTTGACAACCATGAACAATATCTGAAAGGATGTCATATCGAAGAGGGGACAGGTTTGTTTTCCATGGCTACAGAGACTAGGACTCAGAGCAATGGTTTCAAACTACAGGAAAAGAGATTCCATCTGAACATTAAGAAGAACTTACTGACTGTTAAAGCTCTCCTGCAGTGGGAGATGCAGACATGGATGGTGGTGGAGTCTCCTTTGCTGGTTTTTAAGCAGAGGCTGTATGGCCATCTGTAAGGAGTACTTTGATGGGGGTTCCTGCATGGCAGGGGATTGGACTGCATGGCCTTTGAGGCCTCTTCCAACTCTATGATTCTATGATTCTACCTCCTATATGTATAAAATGATTGCATTAGTTCTTCACATCTGAGCATTATCCAGTCAAATACTGCCTACCTCCCAGCTCCCAGGTGCATAACAACCTACAACAAGATGCTATTTGGCCCATCACTTGTTGCTTCCACCTACTGACAACAGGGAGGAAATAAGTGAGATTCCATTGGGGACTGCCCATAATTATGCTTAACAGAATATAGGAGCAGATATAAGGTGGTTTAAGACCCAATGATATTTATTTGAAAGATTTGCATCCCATCTCTCTATAAATTTAAGGTAGTTCAAAACATTATATTAAAATCACATAAACTGAACACATCTATGTAACACATGGCATGAAATAAAAAATCCCAGCACACTACAGCTAGCATATCATGTCAGTCAGCTATGATTAAACCTGTAGATAATAAGGAACTAGTTCCAGATCACTATATGTTGCCGAAAGACAGTGAGGATTCTTATGGCGTCTTGTACATTAACAGGCATTGTGGCATGACCTTTCATGGGCAAAGGCCATATATGCACACTGACATAAGCCCCAGTTAGGTTAGTACATAACACTTAAAGCAAAGCTGCAGGTTTAAGTGTATTTCCTATGATGCAAGAAACAATTGAAATCCTACTTCTGAGAAAATAGGTTTGGAATTTTGAAGTTGGAGCTAGACATCATTGTCAGCAGCTTCTTCAAATGCTAGGTACTGAACACCGTAGTTAAGATGTGGATTTTTTAAAAAAAGAATCTTACAGTTATGCATCAAAACCCAAAACTATCATGGAGATTTAATTTAACTTGCAAAGTAGACATTGAACTGCTAAGTGCTTGTGAGAAGGTCCACCCAAATATTTGGAGGCACACAAGATATCACTAGAATTGCTACAGTTGCTAGTAGTCAACATCTTGGTGTATTCTTACAAAAGAAAGCTATCCCCTAAATTTCACATTCATTTAAAAAGGAATAAATGGAGCTTAGAAGCAATCCATTATAAGGAACAATGCTTCCTGCCATGTACTGTATTCGTTTTGCGGAGGATAAGAGTACAATAATGCCCTTTCCAAACAGTATAATGGCTGGTAGCAACACAACAATAATACCTGAGAAAACGCCATCAGACGAGGGGCTGAACGTATTGAAATAAAAAGAATCAAGGCTGCACAAACGAAGAGAAAAATGAGAAAACAGAGATATATTATCTCAACAGCCCAATAAATACAGAACAAGTAACCTGTCCCCAATGTTCCCCTCTCTTCTGAGTTCATAGTGGGTTACCTGGTCATCTGCTTGTTTGTTCAACCCTCATCTCTCACTTCTCTTTTTCTATATAACAAACCAGATATAAATTGTCTTCTTCATAAATGAAGGACAAACAAACTATCTATAAAACACTTATACATAGTTCAAAATGTGTTCTCATCTGATTTGCAGGGAGTTAGTTGAGGTTTTTTATTGTGTTTCAATAATTTTTGTGTGCAACAGATAACACTGACTCACTGCTATTCTTAGTTTTGACGATATTTTGAGGGGCTGTTTTAGAATTTTAGGGCATTTTCATACTTGTTAGAGTCTTGCTTTCTAAACATAGAAATGGAAAATTATGTAGTAAATTAGTTTGTTATAAAAAACTTTTTTTTTGTAATGTAACATACTCAGGCAGTGAGAACATTTCTTTGAAAATGTAACTTTCCGAGCTTTGGAAGTAAATCAAACACTGACAGGCAAAAATACAAAAAACAAGATTACCACATACCACTTTCAGCCATCTTCTAGCATTTCATGAGAAAGAGACTGTTGATGTTTTGAGTCCTAATCTGGATGATGTACAGCCATAAGGTAACACACACAAGGTATTACCTGTGTGTATTACCTTATGGCTGGACATTATGCAGCCCATCTGTCTAGCCAGGCTATCTCTGACACCCCCACCCCTCATCACACCAATGAATTTCTTGCAATGCTGATGAATTTTGGCAGAACAGCAGCAACAATAAAAAGCAATTTTTTCTTTGAAAACTAGATGTAGTAAGTTTCTTATAAGTAGAATTTTGTTTTCAAACATGGCACACTTTCCTAACACACCTTGTCTTCAATGAAAATTATACTTATTTGGTGGTAATTTTGCAATAGCATCATCAGGTTACGTCCCTTGGTAGGTTGGCAGTTCAGTGTGACACCTTGCTCCTGGGGAGCTGCTGTCCTCAATACATAAATCTTGGTTTATCCTGCCAATCAGAACTACAGCAAATTCAGTTTATCCAGAGCCCACATCTCATCTGGTTATTAAAATTCATGTATAGGGAGTACATCTATTAAAATGCGAAGAAGAAAGGCTTCCCCGACATCCGTCGATCAAGGAGAGGTTAGATGAAATTTATGAAATCCCATGTGATGGAATGGGTGCAATTTCATAACCCAGTAGGATTGCATTTTACCTGTAACGGATCTTTTACCTTCTCTGAAACATAAAAGGAATTAAATATTCATGAAGCTTTCTTAACAATAAACTCAAATTAATTTCTGTTCTGGCTCCAACGTTTCCTCTGTATAACTGGCACCTTTAGCCATTTAGCCTGAAAATATCTAAAGCTAAGATACTATCGATAAAGATTTTTTTTTTTAAAAAAACTAGAATTCCCCAAGGATGTAATTTTGATCCAATGTTGTCAAAAAATTTTTTGTCAAATTTGCATCCTTTACATAAATAAAGAACATTTATTTGGGAGATTCATCCTTGTGCACAAAAAGTAATAGTATAAAGATTCAATGAGACTTACACTGAAGAATTCTTTATTAGAGAGACTTCATTGGGTTGCTGCATGTCGCACTTTATTTTTACCTCTCGTTGTGTTAGACAAATTATCACAATTGCCTTTTATTAGAAAACAATCTTTCTTTTATTAAATGAATCCAATTATCCCAACTGATGCTGTTAAAACAATCATTGCACCATGGCTAAATTCTATTTCAAAGTTTAGATCCAATCATATTCAGCTACTCCCGTCTGAAATTGTTGTGTGTCTAACTGGGAACAAAGGAAAGTTTAGTGGAATTGTCATTAGATTTTGAGTGAGGTACTTACCAGGGTTAGTTAGTTAGTTAGTTAGTTATCTTTATTTACGGCCAAAGACCAGGGTTCTTACCTATCAGGGATCTCCAGGGCTCCCTCGTGAGAAAGAGGCAACCATGAAGAGATAGTTTCTAGCCCAACCACCATAGGTGGAATAGGAAAGTCAGATACTAGAAAAACTTCCCTCAGGGGGGAAAAATGACCACCCCTCCCCCTCCCCTCCAAAAAGTGTCTATCAGTCACAACAGGAAGATAATAGGGACAATATGCTGCTCCTAGGAAAATCCAGGTAAGCTCAGAGTGAACAGTAATGCCTTTAGAGGTTGGAAGATATTGGCATAATCCATCTTACTTAAAAAGTCCCTAGCCTTTGATCCTATGAGCCCTGCTCCAATACACCACTGGATCCAATCCACGAGGGTTTCTCCCCATTCAACATGGACTGAAATTTTACTATATTAAAATAAACTACTGTGATTTGGCAAGAGGGAGGTGGGGAGTAGTCTTGCTTGACCATGGCAAGTCAGTCTCTGTGGATCTCCAAGCAGTTTAGTATGGAACTTCAGGAAGTGACAGGAAGATTGGTAGCTAGAAAAAAGGGGGGGCTAATAGTAATCCAAAGAATAAAAGGTATCTGACAAATTAAAGGGCATTATGCAGAAATACTAACACTAAGGATACAAGAACAAAATCTTTTAAATCAAGGAATAGGCAAATCCTGAACAGCATCTTATTTGGTCAGTCAGATTACTAAATGGGAGGAAAGAAAAATTCTTTAAAAATCACAAAGAAAGTCTGAGAAAGCACTCCTAAAGGACACTGTACACAGAGAGGTGAGGGCATCTTTCCCTTTATGCATTGCATAAATTCTGGAAAGAGTAAGATCTAAACCAATTTTAAATAAATGTGATAATGTTCACTGTGTAGGTTGCCATGCATCAAAACTATGATGCTGTGTTAGATATCTGTTTTAGGGTTAGTGTAGGGATAGCCCATCACCTCCTTTCTTCTTTTCAAGAACAGCTTCAGCAGCCGACTTCATGGGTGGAAACAATTTTCTAAAGAGTGGTGAGGTGACCCTAAACTTAGATCCCATAACAAAGCAAACCTGAAAAGAAAAGTGTACACTGCTATCTATTGTGTACAGAGTGCAAAAGTCTTCTCAAGCAAGGGATTTCAACAAGGAAACAGAAAGAAAATACCAGTAGCAGATTTACTGGTATTCAGCCTTCTTGATATCAGGAGATTCAACCAATAACAGAATCACTGACCTAAAATTACATGGGAAAGGGCCCTTTTGTTGTTGTTTCCCCTCCGCCAATTATGTCCTTGAACCTTTCACTATATCCGAGTAGAAGTATAGTCACATTTGTTGAAGCAAAAATGAAGTGTGTGCTTCTGAATGCAGACATTCTTCCAGTTTTGAATTCATGACCACCTATTTTCTCTTGTTCTTGCTTTTGCAGCAATGCTATCACTGCAGCAAAGGTACCCATGAAAGTTCAGAGTAAATTACAGTAGACGAATACTGTGAACTGCATATGTCTACAGTGTCAGGTAGGCTGACATCGATGAGCATTCAGTCAGCATGATCATTGTAGGAACTGATAGGACTGCTGATGTGAAGTATTACCAAATAATCAGAAATGTTTTATGTTCAAGTATAAACCTGACAGACATGGGGTGCAGGGGCTATGTCAGACATGACAGCACAACTCTCCTGTTACTCCAACAGGGCAGATTTCACTCAGTGCTCGGTGTGCATCTGGTTCGAAAAGCAGCACAAATGGTGAACTTGGGCCCAAAGAAGTGCCCCAACCAGTCAATGAAGCAGTCTGATTCTTACTCATCCTTTCTCTCATCTATCACCTTCCTGTAACCTTAGCTATAGTACAGTATTTCTCCCTGAAAGGGAGACTCTACAGAAGAGAATTCATTCACTACTGTAGGGTCACTTACCAATAACAAACACATCTGCTGTTAGAACCCTCAATAACCCCTGTTATGGGACTGGAGTAATAGATACAATGTGGGCATTTGGAAGCAACATACAAAACCAGTTCTAGCATAGTTTGCCCATTAAGCTGCTAAGCAAAGACAGCACACATGCAATTTTGGGCTATAGACCTTCCTCAATGGCTACATCGTTGATAAGAGAACTCAACCACCCAGGTCATCAGCTGGTATGAAGTGGCAGTTTGTGCAGCTTCTAAAATGTACAAGGTTTTGTTGCTACTTCTAGTCACCACTGATGGTTAAATGCAAAATGATATGAAATAAAGTGTCTTTGTGATCCAAGTATATATGCCATGTATGTTTTGAACAAATATCAGTTTTTAAATTTTTATTCTGAATTTTAAGCAACTGAAGGATAAATCTGAAAACTGCTCCTGTTGTGATATAACTAGACTGAAGCACTAGCCTCATATCTACCATGGTACACCTGACCACTGTTGAAACCAAGATATCCAGAGATTAAGAACTAGATTCATGATACTAATAGTTGGTTTGGCTAACCTCTGAGGTGTCCCATGATCTGTGTTGCTACCAGGCCTATGTGAAAACATGAACTATTTCAAGAACTCTATAATTTATTCTAGAATAAATTTGCATTTCCTCTCAGCTAAAATCTTGTGTCCGCCTTGGTGACATTCATGACAAGACTTGAAAGAACATGAGCGACAGCTAGCAGGTAATATGATGCCATCCTACTGATTCCCCATTGAAATGTGCACTTAAGTAAACCAGACTTTTAGCTAATCAGACAGAAATTCAGGTTTTAAAAAGGAAGCTGTCTTGAAAAGAGACAGATTTGCTGAATTAATTTTTAAAAACTGCACAAGTCAGTGCAAGCAGGATGATTTCCTAAAGCTACGCCAGCTACACCAATAAAGAAATTACAATGCATTATTTGTTCATCTACACAGTAACAGTAACAGTATAAAGCAGTTTACAACCTCAAAATGAGCAAATGCTTATTTTCAAATCACTCTAGGGCACCCTTTGGCCTACAAGCTCCACGGGAAAGTTGTTGCAGAATTGTAACGATGAGAGTGTCTTCAGCAATCATGCAGTCCAATCACTTGGAAATGCAGAAATTGACAGCTAAGCTGACTGATGAGCTCTCTTCCTTCTTTAGAAACCCTCTTTTTTAAAAAGGCAGAGAGCCCACCATCTTTTGAACAGCTCTTAAAGTCAATAAGTTGTTCCTAATGTTTATTCGGGCTCTCCTTTTAGTTTGTTCAGTTTCTAACCTTTGAAACAGCAGGAAACAAGCCTATACCATCTTCTATGTGAAAGTGCCATCATCTTACATCTCCACCTTTGCCCTACAGGCTAAAAAAGCTTATGATCCTAAACTATGCCTTATAATGCTTGACAGCTTCTACACTGTTTGGCATTTGGTTGTCCTACTCTGAATATAAGCAGGCTTGTCAATATTCTTAAATAGGGGTACCCAAAATTGAACTATGTACAACCTGACAAAGCAGAATAGAGGAGTACTATTGTTTCCCTTGATCTAGACACAATATTTGTCTTTCTGCATTCTAGAACTGCATTATATTTTGGTGCCATATCACACTAAGACCTCAAGATCTGTTTTACATACAGTGTTGTATTGCCAGTAGAGATGGGCACGACTCAAAAAAATGGTGTTTTGTTTGTCGTTTGTCATTTAGGGGGTCCGTTTCGGTTCGTTTTCGTTTTTTGTGATTTTTTGCAAAAAAATTGTTTTCGTTTCATTATGTAATGAAACAAAAAATGAAAATGAAAAATTGCTGTTTCGTTAGCATTCTTTACAGTTCAATGTATTTGCCGCAACGAAAACGAAACGCATGACAAAATTTCTGTTGTTTCGGTTCGGTTCGTTTCATTTTGGAGACAAAATTCGTTTTTCGTTTCGTTACGTAGCGAAACAAAAAAATGAAAATGAAAACGAAAAATTGCTCATTTCATGCCCATCTCTAATTGCCAGTGCTATCCAGGCCATGTCTCCACATGAGCCCTACCTGTTGAATTCAATGGACCTAGCTGATCATTAAATATATACAGTGGACCCTTGTATAACAAACAGTTTGTATAACATAAAATCTGTACAACATAAAAAAATCCAGAGATGGGGAAATTTGCTTAACATAATCGCTCATGGGGCGAATCCATACAACATATAAATGGGATTACTCCGTTTTCAATGCATTCCTATGGGAAATTTGTATAAAGGAAAATTTGCTTAACATAATTTCATTTGGAACAAATTAATTCCTTTATACAAGGTACCACTGTAGGTGACAGCAGCCCTAACATATTTTTAAAAATTGTTCGGGCCTTTCTAGCAAAACAACTTCAGCATGATGTAATTTTTAATAAAACTGAAAATATAACCATTGATATATAAAATGAAGACAATATCTAAGCATAAAACAAAGGTAATAATGCAAAGGCCAACTGCACAAGGAAGGAATCTAATTGTCATTAAAACTGCCATTAAAACTCATATTAATACAATAATATTAGATTGGTATCAAAGAGTTCAGAACATAGGTTCCCAGCCTGGTGCTTGTGACCCTTAAGGGGGTTGCTAAGTGTTTTACGAAGGGGTTGTCACTGCTATTTTTAAATGCAATTATATTTATATTTATTATATTAAAAATGGCATACACAGTGCTGTTTTATTTTAATCCTCAGGGCCCCCAGATAATTCCAATTTGAACCGGAATTGCAGGCAACGTAGAATTCTCAATGAGTTCTGTACCCCTTTGGGCAGATTTTCCTTTTGTGCATGTGCATTGTACTGTCTGAAAGAGCTTCATTTACTCATTTGTCTTTGAAAGACTGGGGGTGCCCTTCAGACCCCAGTGTTAACTCAACTCAGAGAGACCTGAATGAGGCATGCTGGGAATGCTGAAGCTCATGAGGGTAGCAGGGTTGAAAAGCTGTTGCCATTGTGTCACCAATGCCTTTTGTTCCTCTGGACTCGTGGGTTCTTCTGGGTGTAACGAAGGTGGTGCAGTGAAGTGAGTGAAGAGACTTGGGCAGGGAGATGCCTCCAGGCCCTATCAGAGTCATAGAAGAGGAAGGAAAGAGGGGCAAAAAGGTGGGAGACGAGAAACATAGATGGGGTAGGACACAGGGTGGGGCTCATGAAGGAGGAGTTTATTTGACTTGAGGGGAAGCTCTTCATTGAAAAGGCTTTTGAGAGGGAAAGAGACATAAAGGGAGGGTCATTTTCACACCCAAAAAAGTAAATTAAACTCAATGACATTTTTCCTTCTTAAATTTTATCTGGTAGAGGAAAATTTACAGCCCCCAAAATTATGTATTACTTTATTAATATTAATATATTAGGTCAGAATTATGTTCTGAAAAATCTATTTTAATATGTTTTCTTCACCTCTTTAAAATGATTTTAATGCAAAAGTAGCAGGGGGAGGTCGCAGTTTACTTGGCCATTATAAAATAATAAACATTATTATGTTACAACTTGAAACAAGTTGGAAAAAAACTGATTTAGAAAGTTAATGCCTGATGCACATATTTAAAAGGAAGAGCCACTACACAAATTTTGAGAATTGATTTTAACTGCTATAGACATGGTCTTGTTTGTGCCACAAAATGCAAAATATAGACTGCACAGCAGGGGGCTTTCAGTTGAGATTTGTATCATGAAATTGCCTTCTTTTCATAATCCTCCAATATTTTCCCCTCAATAATTCTGTCTTTCTTGCTACAAAAATGTTTACTTGCTACAGAAAACAACAGAATAGTTGGCACAATTTCTTTTGATTTATAGTGCTAGGAACCATACATCTGAAAGTACTCTAGCACTTGTGATATATTAAAATCTAACCACCACTGAAGTACCCAGACAAACAGGTCTGCTTGCCTATAACTGTTCTTCAATGCCATTTGATACAACAACAAATATGGGACCTGCAAGTAAGCAGATAAATGAGGAGAAGATTCTAGGAGTGCCTGTTTTTCCTCAAGTTCAACATAAGAAAGTGGCCACTTTGAAGCACAACCTGTAACATTAAACACAAGAGCAGTTGCAGTCAGTTTAAACATAAGATCATTTCAGACTTTGTACCTACAGGCCTGTTTGTGTACACATCATATACAGAGGACTATGCTTTCAACCAGAGGAATCTTTGACATTTCTGTCACATACCTGAACACAGAGGCAAGCTTGGGGTCCAAAGTATCACCTGAGGCTTTTCAATTCCTTGTCAGAACTATTCATATCATCATTACAACCAAGCCAACTCACCTGCAGATGAAAGCTTTTGATCAGTCATATCTCTGCAGTTCATCTACTGATACTGGATTTTTAGAAGTTAGGTCCTTCAGACCTATACCTATCAATACTTGATACATGAATAAATCTATTATATGTTCTGGCCAAAAGTTGCAAGAATGAGCTTCAGGAAATAATTTTTCAGGCCTCATCTAACTTGGATGCAGTTCCTCTACGTTACTGGGAATGCTTGAATGTTTTCCGTAGTTCTGTCCCACACCTGCTCAGGTAGTATGGAGCTGACAGAATGGTGCTTAGATTTGAGAGTCCACATCAGATTTGCACATATATGGCCTTTATAATAGCTTTGATAGGTCCACGGTAAACTTGTACCTGACCAAAGGACTCTCATCCTGGATCCAACTAAGGCAGGGGTGCCCAAACTTTTTGTAAGGAGGGCCAGATTTGATGGCTGAGAATGTGTCAGGGGCCGGTTGCTCCCTGACCCTGCCATCCCACTGCAAGCCTCACCCACTGACCCATAAGCGAAGGTGGGAGAGGGAGGGGCGGGCCAGCCAGCCGCGGGCCACTCAGAATGGCCTGACGGGCCAGATTTGGCCCCCAGGCGGACTTTGGGCAGGCCTGAACTAAGGTTTATGGATTTACAAGCATTTCATTTAAATTGTTTTCTATGGCTGCTTTTATCCATTTTAAGCATTTATAATGGGAATTCACATTTTAATGAGAATTAGCCTTGTTTGAAAACACTGGAAATATATTTGTTATTGCCACAAAACAACTTCAAAGGGTTTTCTTTTCACATAATATTCATTTCTGTAGCAAAACAACAATTACCTGAGACTGATTATTTTTTTCCTTCAAAGTTTAACTCACATGATTCAGAATGCCATATTGTGAGTGCCTATGGTGTTTTAAAAGGTATGTTGCCCTGCCATAAGCACAGTACTCACATTACCATAGCAGCAGGGGAGCCACTGATGCACTTTGCACAACTAAAATAGCATTAGTTATTCTGGACTATGGTAAATTGACAAATTCTATGCTGCTACAGGGCCTCCTTACCTATAAACTTTTCAAAAAGTGATGCTATCATTGGTAGAAGCCAGAATATGGATTCCTCTTAGAATTCCAAGATTTTCAAACTAGTCAATGGCACAGGAAAATATACTAGTATATCGGTGAAATGTATAAACAAAGATTTAAACCTATTTCTACTGGAAACATACAGTACACTTACTGACTTTTCTTTCTGCTGGCAGGGATCCAAATCTCTGTCTTTCTTTCCTGAAAGTATTCTGCACTAATTGATCTCAGAGCAAGAAGGAATCAAACAAGATATGACAGGAGTTGAACTAGAGTGGAAGTGCTTCATAAATAGTCACCATTAGAGAACAGATATCTGGTTCTAAATAACAGGATATTATAACATTACTATGCAAGATTTTGTTTGTTTCAATACTGGCCCAATCTCAATGGGGGGGGGGGGGACTGAATAGCCAAGAGGGTTGTGGAGTAGCTCTCAAATGACAAGAAGTCCTAACAGGAATTTAAAGTGTAGCACAGATCCAAACCATGTATTCAGAAATATACCCAAGTAAGCCAAATATTAATTTTAATTTTTGAAAGGCAAAAATAGCTGAAATAACTGGAAGTAAAGAGATATAGATATTCTATTATATAATATGTTTACTATCCTTTGCAAATATGTTAATGCTGCTAGGTAAATGCAGCACAACTGAGGTTCTCTACACTTGGTATTTAATTTTAACTAATATTATTAGTATTACTCCTTTGAATAATTTTATTATGTATGTAATATCAAATCCCCAAAATGTGACGTACAATTATACATCAAAAATACACTACATACCCTAGCAGTAGACCAAGATTATCTATTTTAATCCTCTTGTCACTGTATTTTCCATTGTTTAAAAAGCAATATTCTTTCAATGTTTTTTCTGCCATCAAACAATTGCCAAACCATCTCAAATTTAGTGTGGTAAAAGTACCACGCTGGCAGAAATTTCATCTTCTCAAACTCTGGAAACCAAACTGACCCAAATCTTTTGAAATTCCCATAAAGATTCCTCTCCTTTGGACATATCACATCTCGTAGCATTTATAGCTGTGGTATATGGGGGTCCGTTTATTTTCAGGTTATCACCTCCTGCCCACAGCAGCATAAAAGAAAGGCTAAGGGAGTTCCAAGAGACAAGAAAAGACCTCATTTGGCAGAGCAGCCCCTGGGAGACCCAGGGTATTTGGAACTGGTGGAGGGGGGAGGTAGGAAAATGTTGGCAATTTGTGGGCATAAGGGCCTTGATCTAGATTGTTCACATAAAATACATTGTAGGACCTTTCAGTTTATGTTAGCACATGCCTCATACATTGCCCTGGGGAAAAGGACTCCAACTCAGATAACTACAATCGCTAGCAAGACAGAGAATGAGGTTCCCAAGCTAATCTAAAAAAAAGTCAGTACTTAATGCAAGTCCAACAGATCATTTATTTAATTCACCAATTAAATATTGTAACCCGAATGGTATTATGGACTTTTTCAAACTGCGCTAGCTCTCCATTTACTACTTCTGCCCTTTTGAACGTAAGCCTATTAAACATACACGGATGGTCGGAGAAGAGGAGAGGGAAAATTGAAATGAGAGCAAGGGAAGTGTGGTGTACTGTAATAAAAAGCCAGAGAATGTCGGAAAGCAACATGCATTTTACCAGCAATGATTTCAGAAACACAAAACAAGTTTGACAGTTGGCATTAAAAAGACAGTGTGCTGAACTGGCTTTCAAAAAATGAAACCAAAATGTACACCAAATACCTGTTAAATCTTTATCACATACTGATCACATTAAACTAGGAGTGGAGGCCAGCTCAAAGATGCCCAAACAAACCCCAGAAATGTGCTTGCAGTCACAAGAGGTTACACTCTACTTCAAATCTAGAGTTAGCTAGCTAATTTGTTAGTTTAATTTATTACATTTATGTCCTTATGCCCATCTAGTGCCTAAGGACCACTTCATATATACTCCATTTAAATTTTCTGACATTGTGCTAACTGCTATATGTCACTGCCCAATTTTTAACATTTCAAGGAAGCTACTAAAATTGTCTCTCTATTCAGAACTGTTTCTTTGTATCCACTGACTTAAATGATATAGTACTGAACAGGAAATATTCATCTATACTCAGGCCCTATGCAGATCGAGGAATTCTGACTCACTTGGTAGCTGATGACATCAGTAGATTTCCTTCCGTCCAGAGGACACTATATAGAAACCAGAGTATTTCCAGGAGTATAAAAAATCCGGTCTTTTCGGGGGTTTTTAAAAATCACCTTTTATGGAATTTTATTGAATTGGTTTGGATTGAGGGTTTTGTTTGTTTCTCTGTCTGCTTTGTTCTTAGGCAGAGCTTAGGTAGCAGCAGCTGCTTAGGCAGACAGCTTTCAGTATTAGCACTATTCCACTAATGAACAAACAAAAATAAAAATGCACCACAGAGGTTCATTCTTTAAACAGTTTCCTCATCATTTTTAGAAGAGTTGTTGTGAAAAACTGCTTTCTACAGTAGACTAGGAGTTCTGTCAGTCTCTGTTGTGAAAAACCCAGATTAGACACTTTGAATGATGGTGTTCGTTGGTTTACAGTCAGAGGAAAACAAAACAAAAAAAAATCCAGCATAGGTTCCAGCATAGGATTTTAAAGGGTTCAAAAAAGAGTTTCATCGCCAAGTTTGAAAGAGTTGCCAGGAAAAACAGCTGATTCCCAAAATGAGTTAGCAGTGAGTCAAACCTCTCCTGAAATGGTTTCCTATCAGAAACTGTCAATGATCGCACTAATCCATTTAAAATAGAAACAGAAATAAAATCCAGCAGTTTTTTGAAATATTTCTGAACAATTCCTTAAACAGATGATGACTTACTAAGGATAATAGTTTTAGAAAGAACTATGGACAGTAAGATCTGCATTCATTCTGCATTACATGATATAAACAGAAAAAAGCAAAGGAAATAAAAATGCAATGTCTCAATTATCCCTCAGTTTTTTCCTCTGTTTGTCTTTTCTTCTCATATGGCCTTCTGAATGTCATTTAAACAAAGCCCACGGTTCACTGTTTCTTTAACTGGAGTGTACATTACAGAATGCACCAAATGCTGGAAGCACTGCTAAAAATGGAAACAAAATGGTTGCCATCCAATGTCCACCCAGAGTTTCTTACTTTAATCCAATAATTAGTCCTAAACAAAGTGGACTGATTGAATGAATTGCTGACTGGTACATAAACACTTATATACATTCCATTGATTCAGTCAGTCTATTCTAGTTGCAACTGGTAATTTGCGTTTTATCATGTAGCAGGTTGTCCTAGCAATGCAAAATCCCTACTTATTTGATACATTTACATTCACAGTTCCTTTTGAGGAAAGACACACGTGTAAACTCAAGCACTGCAATATCATCAGACTGAAGCATCATCTGTCCTATAGTTTTACTACATTTTTCTGTGCTAGGAAAAAGGGTGTCATTTTGGACATAGTATGCTCAGTCAAGTAATGTATGAAATGTATATAACCAATTATTGGGGAAGTATGCCCTGAAGATAAGGAAACTTCCATTAAAATACTAGCAGCAATCCCAACATTATCAATATGCATCACACAACAGTATAGAACAACATGTGAAAGAGGAAATAGTGAATATTCACTGCAAACAAAGGCAGTTATGTTGAAACACACTGTGGAAAACACAGCATCTAATCATACACATAGCTCCCATCAAAAGTCATTATGAGAAAAACAAACAACGGGATACAGCAAGTATTATTTTCTACTATGTCATACCTACTAGCATGATCAAAATGATTAAGAATGGTCTGACCAAGAAAATGATGCAATCCTTAAACCAGGCATATGCAACTGATGTTTTGTTGGTTATAAATGAAAGTAGAGGAGAGAACACTGCCCTTCTACCCAGAAAGTGTGGATTGCAGTAACAAAGATTCTCTATATGTGAATAAGTGCTGCCATCTAAAGTTAGTCAAAGGATACACAGCATATCACATAAAACAATTGTATGGCATGATTTTTCAATATTATTCTAAGCTTTTCAATATAATCCATCAAGGTGTGATAGAAACACCTTCAAGGCATTAGAGAACTCAAAGATGTCAGCAATTTCCACTCAGATGTGGGAGTGAGTAAATTATTTTACTGTGGAGATAGTCTTGCTCTTATGACAGTGTTGTGGGGGAAAGAACTGCAGATCTCACAGAAGATAACTGTTAAAGAAGGCTTGGCTAAAACTCTCTAACCATAGATTCTCTTGTGTTTGAGTAGTATCAAGCTGGTGTGTGTGTGTTGTGTCGTTACAGTCGTGACCGACTCTTCGTGACCCCATGTCCATGGAGTTTTCTTGGCAGGAATACTGGAGTGTAGGAATACTACAGCACCTGGTATTCCCTGGTGGTCTCCCATCCAGGTACTAACCAGGCCTGACCCTGCTTAGCTTCCAAAATCTGGCAAGATCGGATGTGCTTAGGGCATCTAGGCAGCTATCAAGCTGGTGCTCTGCAGCAAAGTAACAATCCTCCAGCAAAACAAAAACAAAAATCTGTTAAAAGTGTGTCCGAAAGAGGAGCAAAAGCCTTCGTCAGTCAGACAGTCTCACAAAAGATGTAATTGTACACACTGGAAACAAACATTAGATAGGTAGCTAGGAACTCTGAAGGCAAAGTCTATTCCTTCCATTCCTTCACATAAAAGTATCTAACCATCCTATCACACATATGTCATATTCCACAAAATCACCACACCAGTGCCTGTCCTGGCTGGAGTAAGAATTTCATTTTCCCAGCAAGGGTATACTGTTTAGATTCTAGGGACGTGCATATGGATTTTTAAATATTCAATACTTACCAAAGAATGCCATATCCTGAAACAGTGGTACCTTGGTTTCGAGTGCCTTGGTATGCGAGTATTTTGCAAAATGAGTAAAATTTTTAATAAAACTTTGCTTCACTTTGCGAGCAAAGCTCTGCTTGCAAGCAATCACAGAGGCCCAGCACAGACCGGAAGTGATCTCTGGGCCACGCAGAATGGGCCTCTGGGCCATGCAGTGTGTCCGTGCTGGGCTACTGGGCCTCAGCACGGGTCTGGCACAGACTGGAAATGACCTCTAGGTACTGGAAGAGACCTCCAGGCTTCCGGAGCTCGCCCCGGACACAGCGCTGCCCAGCTGTGGCTTCTGGAGCTCACCCCAGGCCCAGTGCTACCTGGATGCAGCCTCCATAGTGTGCCCTGAACCTGACCAATGGCCTCTGCAGCATGCCGCAGGCCCGGCGCTGCCCAGCCATGACCTCCGTAGTTCACCCCAGGTGCAGCACTGCCAAGCCACAGCCTTCACAGTGCACCTGGCCACAGCAGTCTCCCAAGAAGGCAGTGGTGGTGGAGGAGGATGAGGAGATGAGCCAGGCCATGAGAGAGAGAGGAAGGAAAGCAAGCTTCCCGCTAGGAAATAATGGAAGCTGAGAACCCAGAATGGATCAGGCAAGTTTCCATTATTTCCTATTGGAAATATACAATTATTTTGGTTTCCGGAATGGATTATGCTCATAAACCAAGGTATATCTGAATCTAATAATAATTCCTAATATTCGAAGTCTCATTTACTCTTATAGATGATAAGTTTCTGCTTGCTAGAGGAAGATGTAAAAGTGAAACCTATTTCTCAGACATCCTGGGATTATATCCTGACAAATAAAGTTTAAAGCTATTCCGGCACCAAGAGTAGTGGGAGGAGAGAAAGCGTCTCTTGCTTAGGGTTGCCATAGATTTTGCAAGGGAGTGGGTCTGGGGTGATAGCAAAACCTGTAAAAATGATGTTCATCTGCACCAATGAAATCTAGAAGCAGGAACAGGCATCAGAAGGTATTTTTACACTGTTTCTTTCCAATTGAAAGGTGGGCATAGCTGCTTATAAATCTCCTCACTATTTGCGGTTAGGATATTATCCGGTGCAAGCCTGCATTACAGCAATTTTCTCTGTATCCTGCAAGAAGGTCCTACACTGTGGGCAGGACTTAGGCATGTTCAACCACCTAAAAACTAAGCACACAACATTGCTGCTCACAAATTGAGAGGGCACTGTGAGGGCGAACTGCTTCTTTATTGTGAAGGGTAAGAGTCATTAGAGGGCAGAGGCTGAGCCATCAGCCTAAGGAAGCGTGGAGGTAGATGGGCAAATACAAAGTGGTTGGAGGCAGGCAATAGCAGGCTCACACCTCCAGAAGAAGTTTCAGACTGCCCAGGAGAAGTTAAGAGGGATGCGGGAAAGAAAAGGCCTTCTGCAAACATAGACATGCCAGAGTAGCTAACTGCCTAGTCAAGCCTATAGAGCTGGATAAGCAGCCATTGTCTCTGGTGGAAAATGCCATAGGGTTGACAGAAATGGGCCACCTTTTGCTATCCTAAACAACTCTTGTTGCTAGATTTATGTGTCAGTCAATTGGTGTAACAGTAACTGGCCAGGACACTTATGGTATATTTTATAAGTCATATCTGGAGCAGTCAGGGTGCAAAACATCTCTGTCCCGGGCAGAACACTAGTGGGAGGTGAGAACATGAGGCATAGGGTAACACACAAGGGCAGGATACAGGTAGACTCTGTTGAACATGGCTGTGATGAAGAATAGCCACACAGCTCACAACATTCAAGAGGCTCTCAAGGACATGCTGCAGCAATGGGGTCGAGCTACAGAAAGGCAAGGTCTATTTGTCACTGATAGTGGGGCAAACATGGTCACAGCACTGCAGGCTGGGAATATGAAAGGCATGTAATATGTGCCCCATGCTCCCAACCTAGTAGTCTGAGGTATATTGAAGAGTATAGAAGACACATGCATCCCTTATATAACTGAATGCACCAGAAAAGTGGCAGGTTTTTTTTCACCACAGTGTCTGGGGCAATGAATTGCTGCAGGAGATGCAAGAAAAATTGAGATTGCAACCAGAGATGGGCACAAAGTGCTGGAACGTGCTTTGTGCCAATTGGAAGCGCAACACCACGGGTGACACACTTAACCTCCCCCCTCCCAGCAGGCTCACTTACCTATGTCAGCACAGCACCAGGTTCCTCCCAACCTGGCAGTGTACCCACTGGAGAAGAAACTCGGGCTGCCCTTCCCCATCTCCTCAGGCAGGCAGCCAGTCTGAAGGAGATGGGACAGGGAGAATCCCCACATAGCAGACAACAGGAGAGCTGCTGAAGGAGCCAAGGAAGGGCAGCCCAAGCTCCTTCTCTAACTGGTGTGCTGCCAGTGTAGGAGGACCCCCTAGCACCGTGCTGATGGTGAGTGAGCCTGCTGAGGGAGTCGTGTGTGTGTGTTAAGTGCAGCACCTGTGGTGTCGCCCTTCTGGTTTGGCATGAAACACTTTGTAGTGCTTCATATCCATCTCAAATTGTAACTGCACCACCTGTGGCAATGCAACGGAACCACTTTCTACCTACTTGAAAGAGTGGTGGAGCAGCAAAGGGAATGCCATGATTTAGCACTGGAGACTTCCATTGATGAGTATGCTTGTTTGGCATGATGGGGGCACAATAAGAGAACAGTCTATGTGGATGGGGGAATTCCATAAAGGTAACAGCTATTTTTCTGGCCTGGAGTAGTGGTCCTAGCCAACCAGCTACAGGACCTGCTCCACTACAGGTCTGACTCCTTGGACTCCCAAACTGTGGACAATGGACATTAAACAGCAGCAAGAGAAGTGCAATGCCAGCCTACCTTCCATCACATGCAGCAGCAATTCGTGAAGAAGGTCCAGATAGCACTGAGGAGTTAAAAATTGAGCAAAAAGAGCAAAAAGAAACTAGCAATATTCATAGCACCCAAAAGAGCAGTACTGCACCAGCAGTTGTAGTCTACAGTTCAAGTCCCCGACCTCTGCAACAACAGAGGAAACTTTCTGGGATTCTGTCCTGAGTCTGACAAACTGGCATGAGTCTGGACTCTAGATTCACAACTTATAGGAATATTCCCCTGAGAGATATTAAATATTAATAAGCACACCCAGCAAGCCTCCTGCACAAGTGTCCCGTGGGAAGTATTGACCCCCCCTGTGCAGGGATGCCCCGGGAGAGGACAATGGAGCCCATGGGATCTGACATTCAGGAAGCAGGCTACTGTTATCTCTTCCTCCCACCAGAACATGACATGGCCATAGGAACAAACAAAATCATTCATCATCCCCCTTCCTGCACTGCTCACGTCATGGAATGGGATGCAAGGAAATAACAAGCTGCTGGGGTTATCCATCATCCAGTCCCTCACTAGGTGACACGGCCACACCATGTAAAGTCCTTCCCAGGAGTTAATAAACCTATGGCAGGCTGACACGTAGGATATCAGGCCATATCTGAAACCCTGCCTTTTATAGCTAACAAAAGTGTCAGGCCTCCTGGTTGCAGTGTGATTGCAGGAGCCTGGAGGCCTGGCTTCATGAAACCCAATAACATGTATGTAGACTCATTTTCCTACAACAACTCAAGAAGGAGGATATGGCAGAGTCAGAAGTAGAGGCATTCACATGCAGGAGTGATGCAAGCCAAATGAGTCTGATTTCTTGTCTTACTGGGCTGAGAAAGAATCTGTTTGGGGTGGACTGGCCAATGTGGTCCATCAACTAGTGTGCCAAATTAGAGAGTGTTTCCTTGGGCAAAGATCATTGTAAGTCAACACCATTCACACCTAGAACCTGGACCTATAGGAAAACTTATTTTTCTTAAGGCCAACCTACCACTGCTGAGCTTCCCTGAAATCCCCTTTATGAGAAAATGGCACACTCTGCTCACAGTACTAGATACGTCATGCTTCTGCCTCTTTCATACTTCTAAGATTGTGCTCACTCATTCACTTGTGCTGTGCCCCATGCTGTTGGCACAGTTCCCACCTACTGCAGGCCATCTGCTGCTCTAATCTGCTTGCCAGTGCTGCCTGGGGTTTTTGCCCACTCTCCAGTGCAGCCAGTCTTCTGCTTCCCCAATGGTGCTGACATTTCATTGTTCAGGGTTCAATCAGTATGTCCATTACTGTCATTTCCTAATACATAGGCACTGTTGGCTGTTGGTATGCCCTCTTGCTGTTTGATATAATCAATGAAAATGTGTCAGATGACACAGGGAAATCCTTTAAAATGTTTTGTCTGTGCTTTTTTTTAAAGAAGAAAATAATGACTATACAGTATGGCATTCATATTGACTGTAATAGAGTTCTGAATACCCCAAAATTGCAAATTTTTAAAATTCCAAATTCCAAATCCAAAGGCCTGTAATTCCAATGCCAAATTCTGAGTTCAAATTTTGGTGCTAGTGCACACCCCTAATAAGAGTTCAAGAAATAGAGTTCCTGCAGAAGAGACAATTCCATAACAGTACTAAAAGATACCTATATTCTTCACAGCAAAAAACTAACACCTATGTATTTTCAGAGGGAGGAGAGTAGGAGGCTCCAATGATCTGGAAATAACCAAAAGGAAACATATAAATGTGAGCAGGATACCTCCAGCATGTCAACTGTACCTGGAGAAGCAACTCTTTTTCAACCACTTCTTCTGTCTTGCTGATCAGCCGTTTTTGCAGTGCATGTATCTTCTGTATCAACTCATAGGTGCTTGGATCGCTGGCCTGCATGAGAGGAATGTGCTCATTTAGTTACAAACATTATGTCTTGTAGGATATGCCTTGTCACTGAAAGCTGAATAACTTCCATATTAAACAAGGCCCATCTTCTGGCAAAATAAAGCTCAGCATTTAGTGATGTTATTTACAGAGGTACCTCTTAAGACAAATGCCCTGTAAAACAAAAATTCTGGGAATAGGCATGTTTCACATTACAAAAAAAATCCCTAAGGGATGCTTCACAAGAAGAAAAACCGTTCTGCATGTATCCAGGAAAAAGACTCAGTTATTTTTGTCTTTATTCTAACCTCTGGAATGGATTAATCCATTCCAATGCATTCTTATGGAAAACCATGTTTCATAAAACAATTTTTTCATAAAACGAAGTGACCCATAGTCTCTGGAACATATTAATCCATTTTCACTGAATACCTATGGGAAACCGGGTTTCATAAGACAAATTTCTTTAAAAACAAATTGACCCGTAGAACCAATTAAATTTGTTTTAAGAGGTACCACTCTATTTCCCAAGCAACCTGAGCAGATTGGATGGAAAAGAGAATTTCTGATCTATGTGTAGAACTCTCCCAGTGACCTTCCTATCAACTGGAATGGTATTTGGTTCAAAGAGCAGTTTCACCATGGAGATCTTCAGCTGCAATTCATTTAGTGTTTGAAGCAGCATCAGTGATGTGTTACTAGAAACATTAAATGCAGATTCTAGATATCTTGCACATGTTCATAGCCGAGTTTGGAAATAACTTGTTTTTAACAAGCTATTGTGAAACAAGTTGCATTAATAAACATTGAATTACTCTTCTGCCCGCAACACCTTTGGTTGTAAATTACAATAACTCTGTTCAGAGAAGGAGAGCAAATGTCTCCCATTTCTAACTGCAGGTGTGGAGCTGCACTGTTGAAAGGGTCACATGGGTGTTTCCAAGGAAAGGAATCCCTATTGGTAAATTAAATGGCAACCCCAAACTTAGTGCAGAGGTTTTGGAGTGGCAATCATTTTGGTGGCTGCACAAAGCAATTAGAATATGGTGGGTGTGGGTCCTCTCTGACATAGGCAGTTTCTCTGAAGGGACTTGGAAATGGAAAATCAAATGATGGGGCCTAACCATCTGCTTTCCCCAGAACCACTAGCAGATCAACTCATAGCTGGTGCTTGGGGTCATTGTAGATCTGATGCTCTTTTTCACAAATATTGCCAATCTGCTCAGGAGACTATTAATCTAGAAGACGTGCAGACTGCTCCGTAGCTTCACATTCCTTCCCCCCTGCTGCAAACTCCCCATCTTTTAAAACTGATGGAAGCAGTGCAACAGATGAACTTAATGCTTCATTCCTCCTCTTCTAAGGAGTAGGAGGGTGATGAGGAATGTTCCAATGATAAGGGGAGGCGCCTTTCCACATCTGGCTTTTGTGCAGACCTCAGTAGTTTTTGCTGGCACCAGATTGTTTTAGAGTTGTTTTGTCATCATTTCTTCCAAAATCATGCATAAGGCTGAAAGGGGATCCTCCAGCACTTCCCTTTTTGGGTTTTGGTTCCCCAGCACTCTTAGAGTTAGAGGATTGGAAATCAAAAAGGATCCAGAAAAATATGACCTATGCAAAGCAGAATCAGGAACTAGACTGCAGACTTTTCCTGAGATGCCTTCCGACACTAGAGAGTACTCAGGACACTCTAATTTCAATCTGTCTCTTCTCTGTCCTTAACCTATCTCTGACCTTTATGACTGTTATTGTTTGCTTTAATTAGGTTTTATTATGTTTTACTATGCTGTGTTATTTTTAATATATTGTATATTGTATATAGTTTGATTTTGCCCAGAGTGGCATTTGTGCCAGATGGTGCAGTAAATAAATAAATAAATTAATAAATTAATAAATAATAGCTGTTGTGGGTTTTTTGGCCGTGTTCTGGAAGTTTTTCTTCCTGACATTTCTCCAGTCTCTGTGGCTGGCATCTTCAGAGAGCTCCTTGGCTGGCATCTTCAGAGAGCTCCTTGTCCTCTGAAGATGCCAGACACAGAGACTGGTGAACCCTCAGGAACAAAAACTTCCAAAACATAGCCAAAGAGCCCAAAAAACTTCACAACAGCTATTAAATACAATGGTACCTTGTATAAAGAAATTAATTAGTTCCAAATGAAATTCTGTTAAGCAAATTTTCCTTTATACAAATTTAATATTAGGAATGCATTGAAAACGGAGTAATCCCTAATCGCAACTATTTTTATGTTGTACGGATTTGCCCCATAGGCAATTCTATTAAGCACATTTCCCCTATCTCCGGAATTTTTTATGTTGTACAGATTTTATGTTATACAATGTTATACAAACCATTTGTCATACGAGGGTCCACTGTAAATAAATAACTTGTTTAAAGTATCCTGGCTATCAAAGTAGGAATAGGCGAGGTACAGTTGGATGTAAGAATCTATCCAAGTGTGTCCTCTTCCAGTGTATAAGAACGAGATCATTTTAAAAAGTAACATTCTGAGCTCTGAAGCATAGTTAAATGGTAGAAATTGCTACCAGTGTATGGAATGCATAGCAAACAGTGATGTTGCAGCCATGTTACAGACTGTATATTTCATCAATTATTTCCAAAACGGACACTTGACAGTGAAAACGGTGTTGACATGCACGTAGTCCCAGAATAGTTTATCAACAGTGATCATCAGCAATAGAGTTGTTTGCCCTGGGGCATCTACCACCTAGCTACAGGGCAGCCTCTTCACACTTAGCCACTGCAATATGCTGCAAGAAAAATCTGCTATGACAGCATGATTTCCAAAGGGAAAGGCCTACTATAATTCATGCAAACATAGTTTTCCAGCACAGAAGAAAAGTGCATTCCTTCCTCCATATTTTGCTCCATCACACCAGGCTCAAAGTTATCAAAACTGAAACGATATATTAAAACAGAATGACAAACACTGGCAGGCTCAACTACCAACTGGGTACTATTGTCTTTAACATTTCCTGGGCTTGCAAAGGAACAAAACCTTGTTCTTGTTGCCTTCACCTGGCCCCCACGTTCACTGGTATAATCTTCACTCAGGTCCTTGGTCTGTCTGGAGGAATAGCACTATTCTTAATGAAACAACTGGATTAAAGCCCAAATCTACTGGTGTCTACAGATGTGAAAAGCAATGTGAAGCCACATGACTTATAGATGAAACTTGGAATCAAGGAAAGTTCAGAACCGGGGAAAAATGGAACAGATAACCCTCACTACCCTTGGTGTTAGTGAAGCATTTCCTATCTGTCATTAACCATCAATGTTGTCTTCTAATGCTGTAAGATACCCCTCAGTTTCCTGTTCTTAATGTTCAGTATGTCTTAATTGTACTGGACTGTATACTGTCCCTCATTACTGTAAACCACATTGGGTCATTTTCCAAGGAAAAATGTGAGGTAAAAATGCTCATAAATAAATAAATAATGTAGCATCTTAGTTTTGGTCTTTCTGCCTTTCTAATGTCAATCTGCATAATAATGAAAGACGATAAGCAATGCAGTATGCTGCTGATATGAAAATTCAGGCTTTGGGGATGTGACATTGTACCTCTAATTTTCTCCATCTGTGAACATTCATGGGATTCTCTAGCTCCTCTTCCAAGGCTCTACAGCGGGTCCGTTCCTTCAGTAACTCCTTCTGCATATGATAAACTTCCTGCCTTCAGAAAAAAAGTCATTCAAAAACCATGATCACCACAAACCCATAGTTTGAATTTCTATATAGTTTCTCCTGTGATGAAAATAATTATATGATCATCTCTCTGAGTCTAAAAACATATTTCTCCCTATATTTAACAGTACAGTACTTTGAATTACTGAGACAAAACATTTTCAACATTTATGGTACAAAATTTCTATAGTGTAATGCCATTTACGTCTCACCAAAAACAACAGCAAACATCTCTATTAACTCAAGGCTATTTTAAGACATATGTCTAATGCTCAGAACACCAACATGACAGTTTGTCACAATGGCCTTTTTACTTATGCAATTGGAGACTGGAACAGTGGGACAGAATAGCACATACAATAATAAAAGGCAAAATAAAAACATGGTATAAGCCACAGATATCAACTAGGACATTAAGTCATATGCTGCTGAAATACCTATAGGTCATAGGCTGCTGAAATACCTCATATCCTGGATGATATGCAGTTAATAATAGGTGAAATGCCACACTTGCTATTCCAAGGAGATAAACAATGATTGGCTTGAGACAGACATGAGCAATATTCAGTCACTATCAGCATTATCAGGGGGAGGAAGAGTGGGGTAGCCCTAGTCCCATGCTTTCAAATCCCTGCATGGGTAAATATAACCTGACCATTCATAACTAAGTAGAAACTTGGTTTATTTCAATTAAAAAATTCCCAGGGCTTTCTTCAGGGCTTTCTTCAGGGGTTGTTTAAAATGAAACAAAAGAGGGAGATATATTTAAAGAAAATATAGGGATTAAAAATATTGATAGCCTCCTTTTTAAAAAATGCATTAGAAGGGCTCTCAGATAAACACAATTTCCAGTGAAAACTTGAGCAAATCTTTCTTCCACATCAAAATATCTAAATCCAAAATCCTGGAAATCTAAAAACAGATAATAAATTATATAAATATGTGAAATATGGTATTTCCACTACACCTAAGTTTCTTTGCTAATTAATGTAGGCCCAAAGAATCATCGAGTAGTTCACCTTTTCCACTGTTTATCAGTCACGTTCCAACTAAACCTCTGAAGACAACAAAGTCAGAATTACAGTTATTTGGCACTAGCCATTTTCTTTTAAAACAATGTTGCTCCCCCCCCCCTTTATTGGCTGTTGTTTTGTTTTGATTCAAATCTGGTATGTGCATGAGGTCAGCTGAAACAAAATCCTTCTCTGAAATAACTTACATGTCAGAACAAATCTTTGTCATGCATGAGAACAAATGTTCCCTGGTGCCTCAGAAGCAGTGTCATGACTACAGCCCCAAGGAAAAGCGATTCGCTTTCTACCTGAGTTCTTCCACATTTGCCACACTTTTGCCAAGTATTGCCTTCTCCCGACGAAGTTTTTTGATCTCCAGCTTCAGGAGCCGGATGTCCTCCACTCTTTGCCGGTACTGCATTTCTCCCTTGTTCAGAATTGACTGCTGGATTTTGATCTTCTCATACAGCAGAGCGAGTTCATCATTGCGGCGAACCAACTGGCTCCCTAGAATGTCTCTTTCACTAATGACCTAAAAATAAGACAGGCTAAGACAAGATTCTACAATCTACAGCATCATCTGAAGCCATGAAAATTGTTAGTCACAAAACAATTAGGGCCAGTATAAATTATAATGCCAATATGTTACATACCATGAGGAGAAAAAGATTCTTGAGAATGGCCTTTAACTGCCTAGGCTGAAAGGCCAGTCTTCAGGTAAAATAAACTGGCAACCCCTCTTTTCTGTCGGGTTTTTGCCAGCCCATTTCAGCTATGTCACAATGGACATGGAATGGATATTCCTGATACCTACCTGGTCTAATTCTTTCTTTTGCCTCATTCTCTCTGCATCTGCTTCAGAAATAATTTTCAAAAGTTTTCTTTCTTCCTCCTCTTGTTTTTCAATAAAATGTTTAGTCTCCAGAGCTTGTTGTCTCATTTTAAGCAGTTCACTCTGTCAAGGGGAGGCGAGGAGGAAAATAACTTGTTTTTAGGAACACATTGTGCTTCATAAAACTAGCAATTTAGGATTATCGGTATTAGGATTTAGAAGCAGTCTTAACACATTAAGTTTCTCTTGTTCGATTCAATTAGTTGATTCATGAGAACAAATGAGAAATTCTATAGAAATGTGCCTTTAATTCTTGTTTTTACAATGTTGTACAATATTCCCAACATCTTTTTAAAGTACATCATAGCCAGGAGAAACACCATTGCAACTAAAGCTCGGTCTATAACTCAAAAAGATTTCTTAAACTGCAAAAGCTGGAAAATGAACAACGATAGTATCAGTTATGTACTCAGACAACACTCTTTACAGCTGCAAAAAGCTAGTTGGAATGGTTGCATGTGAAAGACACATTTTAGTTGACATTGTAAGCTGCAATCACATAACACTTAGGAGTAAGTTCTATTGCATTCAGTGAAATTTACTGCTGGGCAAGGACACAAAGCATCTGGCTGAAATGATACAGAAGATTGGGGGAAATCAGGAAAGCTGCTGCTCACTGAACTGAAGCAGATGGCAGAGCACATTTTCAGACAAAGTAATAAAATAGATACTGGTCAGATCACCTACAGTCATACTACTAGCATTCTTAATGGAATGCTTGGAACACAGAGCCTGGTTTAAAGCATAACACAAAATATTAAAATACTAAATCATGGAGAAAGTACTAAATGGTCAATAGTCCTTATATGAGAGAAAAGGGGACCATGCTGAATGAGATGTAACAAACAGAGAGGAATTCTACCACAGTTTTAGTTGCATATGCATGCAATGACTCTTCATTTCTCATGCGTTTTGCTTCTTTGAAATTTGGGCTTTCATTTATTGATCTTTGCATGCACCTTAAGTGCTGTTGCATCACTGACAGTTCACTGATGGCACCGAACTGTGCTAAATCATTTTCAGATGCCACTTTCAGATGTCTACTGATGCTATACCAACACAACAACAGAACATCCTATGGCTTCTTGCATCACCAGTCACTCACTTCATTTAAAGGAACAGAAAAGTAAAAGCTCTCTCAACCAATACCCTTGAATCAAAATCATTTTAGGGGAAAGCATCAATTGAAACATAAAGTTTTCTCTCGGGACACAGTGTTCCTCAATGACAAGGATGTTCGATCCAGCTCTGATGCAGCAGATTATGAAATGGACCTGATCCAAATAAATGGAGACACTTGTTTGATCTCTTTAGAAATGAAGAACAAGTGAGAAAAAACAATAATTGAAGGTGGCAGGTACGATTTTCCATCGTATTAGTAAAATGCCTTGTTCTATTACTGTTTTCTTTAACAAAACCTCTATTTTCCCATATGCACAATATTTATATCTCACTTACTTGGTTTTACACACTGGTGAGATTCTATCAGCAGAACAAAAATGATTATTGCCTTGAATTAAAATGCAATAAGCCATGTGTAAATAAAAAGTGTCTGGAAGCATAAAGGTGTTCGTGTGCTCAGCATTATTATATCAAAACTTGCTACTCCCTTTATGCCACAGAAGATAAAACTTGGAAACAAAATGCATCTTTATATGTTGGTAGAAGCCAGTGATTTTAAACAGGTTTCCTGGTTCAGTTGCTTGGAGTACACATAAATCCATCATGCAATGTCAAACCATAACCACTAACATACAACCTAGCAGCTATTAGCTTAAGCCAAGATTCAAAGGATGACAGGAATCAAGTGCGAGAAATAGAGGTGTGCTCCCAAGACCTGAATATCCTGTACAGCACCTTCACATTCTCTTCTGTGAGAAGAAATGCAGATGTCTAAGCAGGAACTAAACATTAGCAGAGTAAAAATTTCCACCAGTATAGCAGTATGTCATACTATGGATCACATCTACTGTACACTCAAAAGCCTGGCATGCTGTGAGAGTAAGGTTAAACTTTTGAGTTTATCTTCAATTCTTCATTAGCCTGCTATATTTTTCCATGCTGTGCCAGAAATTTAATCACAATCCTAAGCACACATTTTCTTGGGATCATGTGTAAACACCACTTTCTTATGAGTAGTAGATTTGCTTCTGACTGCACTCCAGGTGGTGGTACCTTCAAGTGTGTGACAAGTTTTTTTTATTATTATTAAAACTTCTAAAACTACAATACAAAATGTAAAACAACAATATACAGTGAAAGAAAAAAGACATTAAACAAAACTCATACGAATGTAACAAAAACTGACCCCGTGCAACCCACCCCCCTCCTGCCTATGATAGTAATGCTGAGCTAGAAGCACTAAGCAAGCCCCTTGGTTTCTGCCTTGATCACTTGTTCAAAGTAACACAAATGCAAGAGTAGAACACTTTATTAGACCACCTTGGAGGGGGGGGAGCTTTCACAACTAACATACCACTTCTTTTGGGTTTATGCACCAATATTTAAGGACAATGCAAAATCATTGAAAATAAAAGTCTGAAAAAATACACGGCAGATGCCTGTGCCAGGTCTGCTTGAGGTGAGTTCAAATCAAGACTACAAACTGCCCCTGAGGGAGTGGGGTCTCAACACCCCCCCCCCGACAGCATGGTTGGAATTTTCCACCCAGTTCTTCAGATAAAGGTTTGCCAATTATCTCAAAAGAAAACATTCTTGTGAGAAGAGGAGACGGTGGCAATGGAAAAAAATCTTTATAAAATTTACAGGGCCATACTTACAAAAAACAACAAGAACCCGTCAACTAATGCTAAATGTCAAGTCTAAAGCTGGCAAAATACAGATGACATATTTGGGTGAACCTTCCTCCCAGGACACAAAAGGTTTGCTGCTGCAGCAACAAACAGAATGAAACCCACAGACCTTTTATACACATTATAAAACTGTCCTAAAATGCTGATTTATCCCAGATTTCTTTCTCAACAATACAAACCATATTTTAATTTTCTGATAGAGCTTCATGTAGTTGTTCCGCACATATTCTATAAGATATTTCAGTAGGATGCCCTCGGGCCACACATTGAAGTGACAATAGACCACAGACACCTTTGTTCAGGAATAATCAAGCAGATTTAAAAAAAAAAAAACACATTTGAATCATGTTACTAAAAAAGTGCTGGTGGGGGACTTCAGAGATATAGACAGCAAAACAAAAAGTGTTACATAAAAGATCTCCCTTGACCAAGCCAAAACACAAACACTTTTTTGTGAAAATGTACCTGCAACTTAGGTTGTCTGTCTTTAAAGAATAAAAGTGGGATGAACTTAGACAGTTTACATATCATGGAACCAAACTGGACAACATTGAGCACCTTCAAATAAAAGACTTATTAAAGTAATTCCCTACCCTTCTTGTTTAGCAGAGATTTATCTCTTCTCATTGCTCTTAACAGTAAATTTCTACCACAGAAATAGAAGAAATCTAATTCACAAGGAATTTACAGTGAATATATCTGACACCAAAGAACTAAATTCTGTGTGCACGTTTATCTTTTGCACTGTGCTACAATTGCTGAGAAAGGTCACAGAAGGCTACATAGGAAAAAAGATTCTGCCACGAGCCAGAGGATATAATTTGATACCATCTTTCTGAGCAATTTCTATAATTACAGTACCTAATTTATGGGGAGGGGCCATGGTTCAGCAGTAAACCAGACACTATGAACAAAGAATATCTCAAATTCAGTTCCTTCTATATGTTGCTTCAAAATGATCAGGTGACAGAAATCACTTATTGTCATGTACTGTATAAGCTTGTGCCTTGGAGACCCCAATATCTGGCCATAAAGCTTAATTGTTATTAAACCCTTGCTGTCTCTGTGATCTAGCAGCCTCCTTGACAAAGTGTCTCTTCATTGTGCAACCTGCCAGCTACCAATATCAACTGTCTCTACCTATCTCCTCTTTTGCTTCCATCTGCTCATCACTATGCTTCCTGGATGCACTGAGTTCACACGTTTCAAGGAGGTTTACATAAACAGCACCTCAGAAGTCCACTGCCAGTAATGTATACATAATATAATTATGTGACCTTCTACACCCCATTTCACTCTCCACCCCCACAACCATGTACATCACATATACTAAGGGTTTGCTCTTAAAGATACATAAGTATGTAGTAGTTTGTGCTAGCTCCAAACATGCACATTGATTCTTTAGCTCAGATTATTACTGATGCACTTCTACATGTTAAAAATACCATACCTTTAAGGCCTCTTTTTCTTTTTCTATCCGCTGATGGTCCAGATGAACTTTCACAAGAGCTGCCTCTTTAGCAGAGATCTCTTCTTTCAGCTGGTCCACCTGATGAGTCATAATCTTTAGCTTCTTTCTCATTTCATTGATCTCATCCTAAGAAAAGAGAAAGAGAACATCTAAGAACTATAGATAAAGCTCCAAAATTTTGTCATAATAGCTATTATCTTCTCTGGAACCAAACATTAGGGAAAGATGAAAAACCCATTTTCCTACAGCCTCTTTCCTTCTACCAATCTTTCTGCCTTATCTTGCCACCAACATTACCTGCTTGCCTCCCTCTTTACTTCTCCCACTCACCAACTACAGTGGTGGCAGCTCTACCACCTCCTCCTCCTTCTCCACCCTTGCCTCACTTTTGCCATCACTGCCATCATTGCCTCTCTCCCCGCTCATTCACTCCAGCTCTGATGGTGGTGAATAGCTGCACCTCCTTCTCAACTTCTTTACCATCTCTGTAGGTTGGCCAGTTGTCTACACTTGTTGCAAAAGCACAATATGCTTAAAGCACCTAGAAATGAGGATGATGAAGAAACAGATGAGCAGATAATACAGCCTTCAGGAAAGAAGATGCAGTAAGTTACCTGCATGACAGCACTAACTCCCTATATCTGTAGGGTAAAACACTGTTTCCAGTGTCAAGCAGTTTGTATTCCAGACAGATGCCACTGATTTCTCCAAATATCTTCACAATTTGATTAAAGCAAAAAGGGGGTTGAGCCACGTGGTCATCACAAAACACAATTGCAAAAATAGGTATCACCTGTAACCTATTTTTCCTGATATCTTTTAATAACAGTCCTTTAATAATAGTGTCCAGAATCCTGTCACATATGTACACTTAAGGAAGAAGAACCACAAAATAATTGTGGCTAATTGACAAACTGCCAGTCATATACCCAGTACTTTGTCAACCAGCCCAATTAGTCACAACAGCTTTCAGAATCTGTCTTATGTGCACATCCACATTAAGATACAGTTCAGCTATGAAATAACAAAAGGGAAAAGAAGGTGACCTTGGAAACTAAAGGATGTCTTATTGGTGTATAGACTACCAGTCATGTGAACAGAGGAGAAGAAAAATGCATTTTATACAAATTCATTTATAAATGCTCATGAGGAACTCATCTTTCAAAAGCTAGCATGTACCAAGGCCAACACAGACTATAATTATGGGTGGGAATTCCCCATGAATTTTGCAAAGGTTGAGGTTATACTCATTTAAATTAACAAACAGCAGTTACTGGGGCCAGAAAGATTCAAAAATGTAAAACCATCTCAGTAAATAGTGAAATTCAGCCAAGCACTCCTTTATCAAAAGATTTTATTCTACCTGAGCTTATGACACTCTGGAGATCAAAAACCATAATAAAGGGTTGGACGGTGAGGGACCTTTTATAATTAAATAATCTCAAAATGCATACTAAGAGCTTTGGTCTTTCAAACAAGCTTGTGCCAATTTAATTTATATACTAAGAGGGATAACAACCCAGCATGGATTTTAAACTAAGACAATTCTAGTTTTCATGGCTGACTGGCTCTTTATTGAACTATGTATGATTATTTTATAGCTTGTCTGTCCAATAAATTGATACATTCAGCCTGGGAAGAGGCTGCTTTCAGAGGTTCAGGGCCACACATGTCTGCCCCTGAAATCTTAGATGTTTACACCTGTGCCCTTCACCTCTCCAAACATTTTTCTTTCCACATGCTTACTGAAAATACCTTCCTTAAACTCCAGTTCTTGCAGAATACATTTTTCTTTTTCTTTTTCTTTTTCTTTTTCGGTGGTGGTGGAGAACTGCTCTTAATACATTTCTAAGTAATTCCTGGTCACCCAAAGAGCCTGGGGCAGCAGGTAAAATGGGAAACTTCTCTCCCATGCCCCTAAAACTCACAAGGAGTCTTTTGCAGGGGGAATCAGTCTGTTTTAACTTTATATTTGGGGGACAATGAAATTCGGACTGTACCAGGTTGCATATTTGGCCTAGGTTGTCTAACAGAAGTGGGCAAGCTACAGCCTAGTGCGTTTGACTATGGTTCATCCACTTCTGTTTTAATCCCAGATGTCTTCTCATATCCATTGATTCTGTGATTAATTCACATTGTAAACAAAACAGTCTGTTAAAAAGCAAATCATTAATTGCAGAAATTAATCTCCATTTATCTCCAACAAGATCTGCACTTAACATCTGATGAGTTAGTTCACATAGCACAGGACAGGCAAAGTGCTGCATATCATCTATGGAACTATATTTCCAACACAACTCCAAAAAGAAAGATTAGCACTTAGCAACAGTAATGCTACAAAATGGTCCCCCCACTGTTTTGGAATAGGTTCACACTGAATGCTACAATAATCTCTTCATTCTCTGAGACGCAGGGATTTAATTCCAAATCCCATGGGGGAATTTAGATTTGTCCTTAGAATCCACCTCTCTGTGCTGCTAACAGGAATACTAACTGAGGGCGCTTTTACACAACCCCTAAAATCCGAGGCAAAGGGCTCCCAGATCCGGAGCTTAAAATTCTTTTCCCACCAGCTGTGGACTTTAAACAAAATAAAGTACAACCACGCCCACCTAAGCGCGCCCCAGCGCACTTTTCAAGTACCTGGTCTCCGGAGGTAAAAAAATCTTCTGATGCAGATTGTAAAGCTGTGGATCCCAGGCTGGGAGCCTTCTGTTTGCTTGTTTATTTTTTGTCCCTGCCACCCCTTTAAGAGACAGGAATCCCTCCGGGCTGCTCAGGGCTGCTTGGACGGCAGATGGAGGTGAGCTTTTCTCCCTTTTTTTCTCCCTCCCCTCACTGCAGACAGGAGCAATGGAGGTCGGAAGGGTGGGAACACAGGAAGAGGGACAAACCCCCATGATCTTTGGTCCGAATTTAAGTTGCAGGCAGATTTTAGAGGTCGTGTAAAAACACCCTGAATGTTCAATCTTTTCCACAGAAAATATTTTCAACTTCTCTGTTGTAAGTTATGGATTTTGTTTTGTTTATAGTACAGCCTTCCCAGCTAAGCAAAGAATGCACAGTAATATATTATTTAGTATCTGTTTAATACTTCTATTTGCAGTCATCTACAGTTTTAAAAACTGAGCAGCTCTATTGTTTTTCCTTATTTTGAGGTGGGGAGGGGTTCCATCAACACATTTACCACTCAATCTTATTTTGGTCCTGTTTAACCGAATTGAACTAGGCAGGCATGTGTGTTATTTTTCAAGGCATGCACCTTCAATTAACACTGAATAAAAATAATTAGCTCATAGATTCCATCTGCACCTGCAATACCATCTTCAGTGCTGCTGAATAAGGTATTATGGGAAATGGTTCCCCTCAATCTGCTGGTGTGAAACTCCTATATAATCCTGGACATCTGGCAGAACAGGGTTTGTAGTCCCCAAAGAGCTGAGATCTGTCACTGGCATAACCTCTCTCTGATGCCCTTCTACCCAAATTACATCCACCTATCCTGAAGAGACTTTCCCTTGACACTCTTCTATGCATGAGCAGATTATTCGTTGAAGGCATTTGGATTCTGCTTCCGTAATTATCCAAGGAAATAACTGTGGTGTAAGTCGCTTCACAGATGGGACCAAAGGAAAACCATGGAACATCATGTTAACATTTGCATTCTTTATATTTCCATCCAGGTGTTACAGGAGAAGTTCTGGCTCAACCAAAACAGAGAAGTAAACTTAAGAACAGAACAGCTTTTTTTTTTTTGTACCTGGGCTTCAATTAAATTTTTACTGTAGAGGTTTCTGTCTGATCTCACAGCCTCATAGAGACCCTGTTGATGTTTTAATTTTGATTCAGACTCTGCTATCTTCTTTTTGTAATCAAAGATCTGCATCTCCCATACTTTAATATCTTCCATGTGAAGGAGGGACTGTAAAAGAAAACATAAAATTAGCAGCACCATTCAACCATCCTCCAATGAGGTTTTCTGAAAAGGTTTTATATACACAAGGAGCTGAATATATGGTGGTTCTTGACCAACAAGACAGGCTTTTAGATGAGACTGCTAAAACTGCATATACAGACTTCTTTATCTTAACAAAAAAGGCACTGAGATGGCAACTGGAAGGCAGAGATTAGCAGGAGTGGGCTGTTCATAATAATAATCTCTTACATCACTTTGGTCTTGAAAATTTTCCCAGGGCTCTTTTGATCCCAAAGAGGGAAAATGTCTCCATTTCTTCCCAAACCAGACTGCCACAAGATGTAAAAACAGAATAAGCAAATAAAATATGCTTAAATCAATTTGCTATAATGAAAAGCTATTATATAAAGGAGACTGTATGCATACATGCATATGCACATAACTCCTATTAAACATACTTTACACACATTACTGAATAATTACAACAACCAATGAATTAATAAACTACATTAGTGACTTTTGCCTTTTCACAAAAAGTGAAATGACTGTCCCAAGGAAGTACCATTTCAAGGGGAGAATAGAAAATATAATAAAAAGGAGAAAAAAGAGGTGATCTGCATAGATCATTTTACCCAGTGAATATTGTTTATAATGTCAATGGAATTTAAAAAAAAACCTTCAAGAAAGCCATGCATTTTAACTTAAAATGCAGCTCAGAATCCACATAATGTGAACCACTTTGCTCTCCCTTATCTCTCCATGGTTCTCATTTATCAAAACTGCCAATTGATAACCTATTGTGCTACACACTTCCTTGCACAGATAAAGGCAACCAAGGTTATTTGCCTAATCATGTTGTTATCATTCGACTCCTCCACTTTTTTTAAGAAAAACAAGCTATGTTTGCCTGATGAAGAAAACAGATGAACAGAAATAGAAAACATGTGCCAGTTTAAAAACAAACATTAAATTTATTTAAACAATTTATCATGAAGAAACTGCAAATATCTGAAATACTTGCATATTGGAAGCTTTCTGAATAACAAAGCAGCAGAATGCCCCACCACCACTATAACAGAAAATAAGGCAATGATTTGATGATCACATAGTGATAAGCTTAGTTGGGAATATATCCTCAGTAATGCTATAGACATGGTTTGAGAGAGGGGTCAGAGAAGCCATTCATGTCAGCATTGAAAATCCCTCTCTCAACAGAGGTGGGGGGACTCAGGCATAAACTATCTGCTACTTACCAGGCAGTGATTTTAACAATACCCAGACAAATCAAAAATACTTCATGCCTCCACCACCAAGCCCATAGCTAACGACCAATACTTTATGGGTTTCAGCACCTTAGGCCATTGTTCACCTAAAAGCCTATTGAGACTGTTGTCTACCTAATGAGCCTATTCAGGTTATTGTTTATCTTATGAACCTATTTCAGACCAGGGTGACATGAGGTCAAAGTGAACTATAAAATGGAGGACTCACAACTCGCTTTCTTCAGACTGATGAAGCTGTTTGAATTAGCAGCAAAATGTTTCAGTCTCTCAAGAAAATAAGTCCAGTTGCCATGACTCAACTTCCAAATAAAATCACCTGGATGACTTAGAATCTTCAGAGACACATAATATATTACATATTATGTAAGCTATATACTAAGTCAGCCTAGATGCCCTAAGCACATCTGATCTCACCTGATTTCAGAAGCTAAGCAGGGTCGGGCCTGGTTAGTACTTGGATGGGCGACCACCAGGGAATACCAGGTGTTGCAGGCGCCTGGAGTAGGAACTGGCAAGCCACTCCAGTATTCCTGCTAAGAAAACTCCATGGACATGGGGTCACAAAGAGTCGGTCACGACTGTAATGACACAACACACACACACACAAGCTATATACTAGAATAAGAACATAAGACCACAACATAAGAACAGCCTTGCTGGAACAGACCAAAGCCCATCCAGTCCAGCATTCTGTCTCACACATTGGCTTCCATTTGATTCAGGGTATTCCCAAGCAGATATCTTAGGGGGAGGTGGGTAGCCACCAGAGGTCTGACACATGATTGCCATGGGTACATAACTGTGCCTGATCCTATATCCTACCTACTGAAAAGTTTTTTTTTCAACACAAGCTTCCTCGCATCCTCTAGTATCTTTTTTATTTGGAAAAAAATGTACTGTCTCAGAATTTACCCAGTAAGACCAAAAAAATATTTCCCTTCTGATTTGTACAATGAAAGGATTAAATGGATAGAATGACAGTAAGTAAGCCTTGTCTGTGAAAATACTGCCCCTTTGATCTCCTCTCTGTACAAGCAGCAATTATATATCGCAATTAACCGGTTTTCTGTCCCACATCACCTTCAATCTTTGTTTAGTATCTTTACATGCTGATAATCATGGATCTGAATCCATACAAAACAAGATATGATGGTTAAGTGAATACTTCCTAGTTCATTTGCTCCTTTGTACTATGTGGGGGAGGGCAAAGTGACTGCATGCATGACAAAAGGTTCCTTCATATTTTGGCTCATTAACTACAATATGATGGAATGTGACCACCTGCAATCACTTTCTGTGTTCTCACATGAATGGGCTTTCAGTCCACTAGCTTATACCACCAGGAGTTATTTTACCAACTCAAGGTACTTCTTGTCCTACAAGCACTTCCAGCACAGCCCTTCTTATTCACATTTGGTCAATTAGTTGTATGTTGTCATCTGGATGAGGGATAATCTGTAATGATATTCTAAATCTTCAGCTCTTCACCATGATTTTGTCAACTCAAACATTTTTTCATTAATAGCTCAAATGAACCTTTGTAGTTCCAAGGGACTTATTGTGTATAACTGGCAGTTTCATAATCTCAGACTGAAATAAAAACATCTGGCATCGATTTACTGGGATTGATTCAACTGTTCTCAAGTCAGATGTAAAATGTGCATCAAACAAACTATATCGTGATTAAAATGACAGGTGTCTACTTTGAAAAATAGGAAGCCTACTAAGAAAATCACTGTATAAGAATAATGAAGCAAAGCAATAAAATAAACTATGTAGAGTATAATAAAGCAGGTCAACAGAACAAAAGATCTGCAAGAAAAGTATATTCTTGGGAAGTTCTCTCAAATTACCGACAAAAGTCCAAAGAGATAACTTCTTCTCGGATTCTTCAAAAGGGAAATAAATAAAAGGTATAGACAGTCATTATAACTTCACATTATGAAGCCAGACCTGGGGCAAATTAGATTAGTGTGATGGTCTGACCCAGCCATAATGGACTGTGGTGCTTCTATAACCTTGTTCTGTTTATGCTTTGCTTTTTAATCTTCATCTTCACCTACTGCTGTGTCATTGTGAACATTTTTATTCAGGGCACATCCCAGAGAGTTCATTGAATTTTTACTTCTGTATAACTATGTGTCAATGTATAGCCACTGTACAATAAAGTAAGCCACAGCGTGTGGAACTCTCCGCAAATTATTATTATACCTACATAACTCTTTTTTCCCACTGTTATACAATCTTCTCTTTCAAGTCACATTTGAAAGGTTCATTTTAATAACAATGATTATGCCTCTAATGAAATTGATTTTTTTCACTGTAAGAAAGAAAAAGTACTTACAGTATATGTTGTAAACAGAAAAATAATTATTTGATGGGGGCAGGGACAGTTTTCTTTTTTCATGACCTCATGCAAGCAACAAGTTGACAGATGTGCATTAAGTTGCTGCAAAAGAGCTCCTTTCCTAAATCAGTAAGTCAGAACCCTGTTAGGCAGACTGGAGTGTAAAGCGATGCCAACATAGTTATTCTGCATATTTGCTCTCAGGAAGTAGATATGCCTTTTCTGAACAACTGACTTAATCTTGTGCAAGGAGGTCATAAATACATCCTTGCTTGTGTCATGCATGGGCCTGTGCTTGGTAAGTTGTTAACTCTGACCTTGCTAGGAGGAGCCCTGAATTTCCCTACCTGGAATCTTGAATGCACTTATCCTGACTAAGAAAACAAAACAAAAATACAGTAAAGTAAAAAGGAACTCATTTATAATATGTTTGGCAACCATAAATTCTACATAGAAAAGTACCTGAAACTTACACAAATGTGACAATAGTATTAAACATTACAAGACATTCTTCACTAGCCCACCCGACAGTATTCTCAAGGTTTGAGGAGTAGATGTTATTCATCAGTTTCATTCAGTCTGCTGCTCGAGCAATTGGACAGGTAGGCCATGCTTTTTTATGAATATCTAGTTTTCATTGAGAGGGAGTGGGGAGAGAGAGAAGGAGTACTGAAGGCAATTCAATACACCAGTGCTCCCCAACCTTTTTGTCTCCACGGACCGGTATTTGTTTGATTATTTTCCCGTGGCCCGGGGGTGGGGGTGGAGAGGGGGAGATGGGGAGTGTGGGGGGCAGGGGAGGGTGTGGGGGGTGGGGGATGGGGGAGGGAGGAGGGGAGGAGGAGGTGTGGGGGCTTGGCGTGTGTACCTTGGGGGCCATGGGAGCGGCGGCGGCGGCGGCGCTTGCCGGCCCGGGGCTCCTGGGCGGGCGGGCCCCCGCCTCCTCCTCCTGTCGGCGGCCAGAGGAAAGCGGTGGCGCAGAGGTGCCCCAACCGAGGCGGGCCGCGGCGGCCGTGGCCGCGGCCGCAGCAGCCACCCGGGTTCGGCTGTGGCTCCGCGGCCGGCGGCGGGGCGCCCCGTGGCCGCCGCCGCCACCCGCCTCGGTGGGGCACCTCTGCACTGCCGCTTGCCTCCAGCTGCGGCCTTCGGGCGGGCGAGCGGGAGGGGGGAGGGGAGGGAGGCCGGTGGGGGTGTCGTCTCCGGCCCGAGGGCACCACCAGGACCGCCGAGCCGGCCGCGGAGTCGCGACCGAACCTGGGCGGCTGCCGTGGCTGCCGACAGGAGGAGGAGGCGGGGCCCGCCCGCCCAGGAGCCCCGGGCTCCCCCCCACCCCACCCGTGCTCCGTGCCCGGCGGCGGCGACTCCTCCTCCGGCTGCCCGCGGGAGAGAAGAGGAGGAGGAGGAGGGCGGCAGAGGAAAAGGGGAGGAGCCTCCCCGGCCTCCCCAGGCGGCCCGGTGCCAACTGGTCCACGGACCGGCACCGGTCCGCGGCCCGGGGGTTGGGGACCACTGCAATACACCATGAAATCACCCACATCCCAATCACTGAAAAGGAAAGGGGAAAAACTGTGTGGTCCTTGTATGCAATCTAAAGGCAAGGGTGGGTGACACCTGTATTGGATAATCATGGATCTGAGTCCATACAAAACATGGTATGATGGTTAAGGGAAGACCTCCTAGTTCATTTGCTTCTTTGTACTATATGGGGAAAGGCAAGGTGGCTGCATGTGTGCCAATAATAATAATAATAATAATAATAATAATAATAATAATAATAATAATAATAATAATAATAATAATAATAATAATAATATAATATTATTATTATTATTATTATTATTATTATTATTATTATTATTATTATTATTATAAATAGTAAACTCAGCACTTGCAACAATCCATATAAGGTCAACCGAACAGATAAATCAGCTTGCTTATAGTGCAGCAGTAATAGTAATGGAAGAACTAGGGATTCCACAATTGAAGCCACCCCAAAAAATGCATTGAGAAACCACGGTGGAAAATAAGGCTGGAGCTTAAAATCAAAAGACTCCAAGCAGATGCGAGTAATTTAAAAAACCTCCAGGAGGACAAATTAAAGAATGGTAAGATGAAGAAATATTTGACAAAAAATACTGGCTAAGTACAAGGAAAATTGGAGAAGCATTGGAAATAGTGAAACCGCAAATAACAGCAACAGCTAGAAAAATTGAAAGATATGATGCTAGATTTACTCAGTATAAAGACAACCAGTTGTTTCAATCAGATCAAAGAAAGTTCTATCAGAGTTTAAATCAGAAGATAGGTATAAAAGATGAAAAGCCTGAAAAAAATGGCAACCATTCAGTTTTGGAAAGATATATGGGGGACTGAGAAAGACTATAATAGAAATGCTGGATGGCTCCAAGATTTTGAGAAGAAATTCTCCAAGTGCACAATGGACCAACTAGAAATAACAGCTGATATGATCACCAAAAGAGTACAAAGAGTCAAAAACTGGACATCACCTGGCAATGATCAACTGCATGGGTTTTGGCTTAAACACCTGACCAGTCTACATGGAAAAATGGCCCAGCAATTTAATGAAATGTTGAGGACAGGTTATATTAATGAGTGGTTAACAACTGGCAAAACCTATTTGATTCAGAAGGATCCAACAAAAGGAGCAATACCTGAAAATTACAGGCCAATAACATGTTTACCAACTATGTATAAGCTGCTAACAGGCATCATAGCTGATAGAGTTCAAGATTATTTGGAAGCAAATAACATCATGCCAGTAGAGCAGAAAGGGAACAAACGGGGAAGCAGAGGCACAAAAGATCAGTTACTCATTGATAAAATGATCCTAGAGAATTGTAAAGCCTGGAAAACTAATTTATATATGACTTGGATTGACTATAAAAAAGCCTTTGACTCAGTACTGCATAGTTGGACTATTAAGTGCCTGGATGCCATTGGAATATGTAAAAGTATTGCTGCCCTAATTGGAAATGCAATGAAGAACTGGAAAACAGAATTGTTTGTCAGGGACGAAAGCTATGGATTGGTTAGCATTAAACGAGGGATTTTTCAAGGTGACTCTTTGTCACCTCTGCTATTTACTATTGCCCTGATTCCCCTCTCAATAATTTTGCAGAACACAAATTTAGGGTACCATACTCCTAAAAATTCAGGGAAAATTTCTCATCTATTGTATATGGATGACTTAAAATTGTATGGAAAATCAGAAACTGAAATACACTCAATGACCAACACAGCCCGAATTTTCAGTACTGATGTTAGTATTGAGTTTGGCCTAAAAAAAATGTGCCACAGTGGCACTGAGAAAAGGAAAAATCATTGAGAGTGAAGGAATTGAAATGCCAAATGGACAAGCTATTAAGTATCATCAGTCTGAAGCCTATAAATATCTGGGCATACTGCAATTAGATAATATCAAGCATGATCAAGTGAAAAATGTGGTCAATAAAAAATATGTCCAAAGGGTCAGAAAAGTATTAAAAAGTAAGCTGAATGGTGGTAACACCATCAAGGCCATTAATAGCTGGGCCATACCATCAGGTATAGCCCTGGCATTATAAACTGGACTCAGGAGGAGATAGATAGTCTAGATAGGAAAAGAAAACTTATGACCATTCACTATGCATTACATCCATGTAGAGATGTTGACAGGCTGTATTAACCTGGAAAATTAGGTGGTAGAGGTCTTCTGCAAGTGTAGCAGACAACTGAAAGAAGAGAAGCATGCGTTGGCAGATTATGTAAAAAATAGTACAGAGCCAGCATTATTGGAGGTTAAGAACAGGGAGGTGTTTCAAGTAAATCAAACAAAGGGTCAATACAGGAAAACAACAATGCAAATACGAGCTGATAGCTGGCATAATAAAGCACTGCATGGGCAGTTCCTCAAAAAAGTCAAAGGAAAAGTAGATGAGGAAAAGACCTGGTTATGGCTCACCAATGGAATACTGAAAAAAGAGACAGAAGCCCTGATTTTTGCAGCCCAAGAACAAGCTATCAGAACAAATGCAATTAAGGCTAGAATAGAAAAATCAGCTGAGTCCCCCACATGTAGACTCTGCAAAGAGGCAGATGAAACTATCAACCATATATTGAGTTGTTGCAAGAAAATTGCTCAGACTGATTACAAACAGCGTCATAATGTAGTTGCTCAAATGGTCCACTGGAATTTGTGTCAGAACTATCATCTGCCCATAGCAAAGAACTGGTGGGATCATAAGCCTGAAAAGGTGACTGAAAATGAGCATGCAAAATTACTTTGGGACTTCCGAATACAGACAGAAAGGGTTTTGGAGCATAATACCCCAGATATTGTGATTGTGGAGAAAAAAAAAGTGTGGATCATTGATGTTGCTATACCAGGTTATAGTAGAGTCACTGAGAAACAACTTAAAAAAATTACCCATTATCAGGATCTGAAAATTTAACTTCGGAGACTCTGGCATAAATCGGTACAGGTGGTCCCAGTGGTAATCAGCACGCTGGGTGTGGTACCTAAAGAGCTAAGCAAGTATTTAGAAGAAATTGGAGTTGACAAAGTCACCATCAGTCAGCTGCAGAAAGCCACCTTACTGGGATCTGCTCGCATAATTTGCCGATACATCACTGAGTGCTAAACGCTTGGGAAGCGTTCGACTAGTGATTGGTAATACAAAATCCAAAGTAGATGGCTGTGTGGTTAATAATAATAATAATAATAATAATAATAATAATAATAATAATAATAATAATAATAATAATAATAATAATAATAAACACAACAGAAGCTAATTTTCAACTCTGCACTTCTTCTGGCTTTGCACTGCAGAGATCTAATAGTGATATGCCTAACACTGAGCTCTTTTTCTCAGCATTTTTCCAGTGCTTGCTATTTATATGTACAATGTTTTTTCTTGTTTGTGTCCGCATCCAGACAGAGTTGCATGACATATACCCAAGTCAATAAATGGAGAAATGAACACACTTTCCAGATCCAAAGGGCTAAATCATGGCTCCACACATTATGCAAGCACTCCGATCAAGAAAAGGTTGTAAGGATGTGAAGCTTCTTTCTTGTTTCCAAAGTCTATTAACAATGCAAACCTATGAATCCACCATTCTCAACAGGGGCTATATCACACCCTGGGAGCCTAGACCTATTTGAAGGGGGCGACAAATTAGAAACAATTCTTCACATACCACCTTATAACCTAGTTTGTTATCTGCCTTACATAATCCTGATTTGACCTATATTTCTCTCAAAGTGTGCTTATTATGGCCATGGCCAAAATAAAAAAAAGGTTGAGAATGGCTGCTACTATAAATGCATAATAGAAAGAAAGTACAGTACTGTTGAGTTCAATAGCACTCACGAATGGGTAAGTAGATACATGATACATTTAAAAAGTAAAAAAGCTCTTAATGGAACATTTACTTTCACCTCATTTTCTCTTTCATGTGCATGGAGAAAACAGGAGATGAAATTGTATTGCACCAGCAGAAGTGAACCTGCATCAGTAGGTCAACTTCGATAGGCTGGTCCTGGCCCTACCCCAAAGCAACTGCAAATTACTGGACGAAAGATCATTGCTTGCAGCTCAAAGAGGGACCCATACTGAATGTAGTTACTGTACATGTATCTGGGGAAAAAGAATTTCTTAAATGAAATACCCTATGATCAACATTCCTTCAAATTTTCTGGACTGCTAGACAGCCCCTTTCCCATGTTTGTGAAGTTCTGGTTTCAAGTGGAAATAAATTGGCTGTCCCAATCCATTTCTTCACAACCACACTGTTTACAGGGAATGTTGCCTGTGATGCACAGCCTTGGAGCCCCCCTAGTATGCATACCAAGTTGGAAATATCCAGGTTTCACAGACTCAGATTTATGGTAGAAACAGATACACTTACACAGTATTCTGTTATTATAGATAGAGGAAGATTGATGGCAAATGCCACGGCACTGAAAAGGTAGAATCACTGAATAAATGGTTGCTAGAATCAAAACTGTAAATAAAGCTGGAAAACCAAGCTCTATGAGGAAAGATTGAGAGAACTGGGCATGTTTAACCTTGAGGAAAAATAGACTGGTGGTGGCAGGGAGAGAGATGATAGCACTTCTTAAATACTGTACTCGAAAGGCTGCCATACCAAGGAGGGGCAGGATCTGTTCTCAGTCATCTCCAAGTCCAAGGGTTCAACAATGGGTTCAAGTAACTGGAAGCCAGATCACAGGTGAATACCAGGAAAAAGTTCCTAACTGTTAGAGCAGCACAACAATGGAATGAATTACCTCAAGTGGTGGAGAGTGCTACAACACTAGAGACATTGAAGAGAAATGTAGACGACCACCAAGTAGGCAGCCTTTGATTTATATTCCTGCAATAAGCAAGGGGGTTGGGAGAGATCGTCTTCTAGGCCCCCTCCAACTACATGTTTCCATGATCAATGGGAAGTGAACTTAACAGCATAGAATCACATGTTACATTTAGACTGGCAGTGGGAGGTGGCTAGGAGAACGCCATTCTTGAGTGTTATTGGTACTGCTATGCACAAGGTGCTAGTCTGTTGCTTGACATTCCTCCTCAGCAATTTATCAGTGTTCCACCATAAACTAGCCCTATCCAAGGGCCAGTGGTTAGAATCTACCATTTTGATTGCCTCTAAACATTTTTCATTTGGCTAAAAAGCACAAGTAGAAACAGTAAGCTTTCTGAAGATGGCAATGAACAACAAATGGGGAAAAAATAAATTGCCAAAAAGGAAAATCATTGTTTTACTTGCTCATTTATATGCAAGAGAGATGGTATGGAAGCCTGTTATCCACTGTAACAATGTAGTGGCCAGCAGCACAGTGCAAAAAACACAAGTTTCAAAATAGTTGCACTGGATCAAGATTTGCCATAAGGAAACACTTGATAAAGAAATCTCTGAATTATCTGGTTTATTTTTGCTAGTTTAATTTTATTCTATGTTGTCAACTGCCCAGAGTAGTCTTTGGACTAGACCAGTGATGGCGAACCTATGGCACGGGTGCCAAAGGTGGCACTCGGAGCCCTTTCTGTGGGCACCCAAAATTGCCCCTTCATAGCCACCTGTACACAGGTTAAATTACTGTATTGGCGCTTTGCAAAAAAATTAGTGGGTTTTGAATTGCAGTTTGGGCACTCGGTCTCTAAAAGGTTCGCCATCACTGGACTAGATAGTGATGTATAAAAATCAAATAAATAAATAAATAAATAAATAAATAAATAAATAGGAGGATGGGCCAGGAGAACAATGAAAAGAGCTCCAAATAAGCACCATGTTCTGGAATACAATTTAAACTCTTTATGCTTCTAGGTTAAGATCCCATGCTTTAAAAATTTGAAACTACACATTGCACCTTTCCAGGTGTTCAAAGCTTCTGTCTCGCTAGAAACACAAGGTCCTGATCCAGGAAGGAAATGTTGATCGTGGTATAGTTCCACTTGGTCAAGTATCAGGAAGCAGGAAGGTAGAGGGTGTGTCCCCCCCTCCCCCGCAGATGCATGCTAGTCGTGTTTGACTCTAGGGGTGGTGCTCATCTCCATATTCAAGCCGAAGAGCCAGTGTTGTGCAAGTCCATGGCCATGTGGCCAGCATGGTTGCAAGGACACACTGTTTTACCTTTCTTTTTTTTACAGCAGTACCTATTTATCTACTTGCTGGGGTTAACAGTGGGAGCTCACTCCACTGCGTGTCACCCAGGATTTGAACCGCCGAGCTGCTGACTTTGCAGCCAACAGTTTTTGGAGCCTTAATCCACTGAGCCACCATGCCCATAGGAAGCAGGTAACCACTGGCTAATTAATAAATATCAAAACAGAGCTTTAAATGTTAGGTTTAAGAATCTATTCTATTTTAAATGTGTTAAACTTTGCTCTTACTACTACTGTATATGTTTATTCTCTACTGCTGTTTCAGTGCTTTAGTCTTTTTCACTTTAGATCAGAATTATTTTGATCACTTATTTATGACAGTTATGTTGTTTCCCACTATGGATTCTTAGGAGGAAAGAATTCTTAGGAGGAAAGAGGTTTTGAAAATAATTAATTATTAACATAAATATAAATGTTTACTTACTTACTTACTTACTTACTTACTTACTTACTTACTTACTTACTTACTTACTTATATACCGCCACCATCTTCCGAGGCGGAACTTGGGGCGGTGTACAATAAAAAAGAAGAACAAAACAACAGTCAAGCATTAGAATCAGGGGCACCAATAAAAATAGGAGGGTACAATACCCTCCGCAAAGGATGGTGTAGGTGGCAACAGAAGGAAAAAGGAAAAAGAAACAAAATCTTGTGAAAGAAAGGCCTTGGACTCTTTCTATTTATAAACCAAAAATGATTAATTACAATGTGTATGCTTTGTGCAAAGATGGATATGATAAAGGATACAAATGGTAGGGACCTAAGTGAAGCAGAAGACATCAAGAAGAGATGACAAGAATACATAGAGGAATTATATCAGAAAGGTCTGGATGTCCCTGATAACCAAGATAGCGTAGTTGCTGACCTGGAGCCAGACATTGTGGAAAGTGAAGTCAAGTGAGCCTTAGAAAGCATTGCAAACAACAAGGCCAGTGGAGGTGATGGCATTCCAATTGAACTCTTTAAAATCTTAAAAGAGGATGCTGTAATGGTGCTACACGCCATATGCCAGCAAATTTGGAAAACTCAGAAGTGGCCAGAGGACTAGGAAATATCGGTCTACATCCCAATCCCAAAGAAGGGCAATGCCAAAGAATGCTCCCCAACTATCGTACAATTGCACTCATTACACACACTAGTAAGGTTATGCTCAAAATTCTACAAGGAAGACTTCAGCAGTAGGTGGCCAGAGAATTCCCAGAAGTGCAAGCTGGATTTCGAAGGGGTAGAGGAACTAGAGATCAAATTGGCAACATGCACTGGATTATGGAGAAAGCTAGAGAGTTCCAGAAAAACATCTACTTCTGTTTCATTGACTATGCAAAAGCCTTTGACTGAGTGGATCATAACAAACTATGGCAAGTCCTTAAAGGAATGGGAGTGCCTGACCACATTCTCTGTCTCCTGAAAATCTATATGTGGAACAAGCAGCAACTGTCAGAAGTGGATATGGAAAAACTGAGTGGTTTAAAATTTGAAAAGGAGCACAACCAGGCTGTATACTGTCACCTTGCCTATTTAACTTATATAAAGAGTATATTTGTGAAAGGCAGCACTGGATTAATCACAAGCCAGAATTAAGATTGCCGGAAGAAATATCAACAAACTCAGATACGCAGATGATACTACTCTGACAGCAGAAAGTGAGAAAAGAACCTCCTAATGAGGGTGAAAGAGGAGAGCGGAAAAATGAGCTGAAGCTGAACATCAAAAAAGCTAAAATCATGGCCACCAGTCCCATCACCTCCTGGCAAATACAAGGGAAAGAAATGGAGGAAATGACAGAGTTTATTTTCTTGGGCACCTTGATCACTGCAGATGGCGAATGCAGCAATGAAATTAAAAGACGCTTACTTCTCAGGAGGAAAGCAATGGCAAACCCAGGCAGCATCCTAAAGAGCAGAGACATCACTTTGCCAACTAAGGTCAGGATAGTCAAAGCTATGGTTTTTCCAGTAGTGATGTGTGGAAGTGAGAGTTGGACCATAAAGAAGGCCAATTGCCACAGAATTGACACTTTTGAGCTGTGGTGCTGGAGGAGAGTCTTGAGAGTCCCCTGAGCTGCAAGGAGATCAAAGCTATCCATCCTGAAAGAAATCAGCCCTGAATATTCACTGGAATGACAGATTTTGAAGCTGAGGCTCCAGTACTTTGGCCACCTCATGAGGAGAGAGGAGTCCTTGGAAAAGTCCCTGATGTGGGAAAAGATTGAAGGCAAAAGGAAAAGAGGATGGCAGAGAATGAGATGGTTGGACGGTGTCATCAATGCAACCAACATGCATTTGACCAAACCCCGGGAAGCAGTTGAAGACAAGAGGGCCTGGCGTGCTCTGGTCCATGAGGTCACAAAGAGTCAGACATGAATGAACAACAACAATACGCTTTCTCTTACTTGCAAAGGAACCAGTGGAGAAATAATTTAAAAAATGAGCAATACAATGGAATAATGAAGTTGAAAGGGGCCTAGAAAGCCATCAAGTTCAACCCTCTGCTTATTGCAGAAATAGAAATCAAATACCTGCCTAAATTTATCTTGAATGTCACCAGTGTTGAAGCACTCACTACCTTTTATGGTAATTGGTTTCATTCTTATTCTATTCTAACAGGATGTTTTTCCTGAAGTTCAACTGAAATCTGTCTTCCAGTTACTTGAGCCCATTGTTGCATGTCCTGCATTTGGGGATGATTGAGAACAGATCCTGCCTCTATATGGCAGCCTTTTGAGTGTTTGAAAAGTGCTATCATATCTCCCCTCAATCTGCTTTCCTCAAGGCTAAACATGCCCAGTTCTTTCAGTCTCTCCTCATACGGCTTGGTTTCCAGACCCCTCATAATCATTGTCAACCTCCTTTGAACTTGTTCCAGTTTGTCAGCATCCTTCTTTGAGTGCCATGTCCAGAACTGGGCACAGTACTCAAGATAAGGCATAACCAGTGCCAAATAGAGGGGAACTAGTATCTCGCAGGATTTGGAGACTATAATCCTGTTAATGCAGTATACAATAGCAGTTGCTTTTTTTAGCCATCTCACACTGTTGGTTCATAGTCAATGTGATCTACAATGATTCCAAAATCTTTCTTGCTCCTAGTGGTTGCTAGTATTGCCGTGAAAGACTGAACATGAATTTTATCACCTGGGGGCAGCAGCAGTATCAGAAAAAGATATCTGGAGAGCTGAAACCGAAAGAAGATTGAAAGAAATTCAGAGGGCAAGTTTTCTTCTCATACACTCAAGCAGCTAGAGAAAGCACCTGGAGAAAAAATCATTTAGAACTTACAGTTCTAGCAATAACTACCTTCCAATGCCACCAGTGATCTCACACAAATAGGATGGCCAGTGGAGGCAAGTTATCATCAAAGCATCACTTGCTTATTTGCTTCTGTAGAGCAATTCCTGAGGAACTAATGAGATTAGGACTCAACACAGTTCTTAGTCCCTCTGGCAAGGTCCATTCACCAAGGTTATATGTCTATGTTTCTGCCTACTTTCCATGCAATTTTGTTCGCGTTTCCTACATCTACGACAAAAAATGGATAATTTAAATGATGTAGTATTGAACATCAGCTCCACCAAAGAATATTAATTAGATAAGTAGATGCTAATTTTCCCATTTCAATTAGATTACAAGTGCTAGAACTGAAGATGCTTGATGTATAATCAAAAATGCCTCCTTATAGCCAGTTTACAGAGTTCTGCAATTTTGAGGAAAAAATCATGGATAGATCTAAGGACTAGGAACCAAGAGACCTGAGGTTAAATCCTCACTTTGCCATGGAAACCCACTGCAGAACAGCACTTATAAAACCAATCTTAAAACCAATGTAACTTGATATCAATAACACATTTGAAGTCTTTTAAATTCACCCTTAACATGCACTACTTATACATATTTTCTGCCCCCAAACAGTATTTTCTTTAAACTGAGAATGTTCAAGATGCCAAGGGCAGATACCAGAATATGTGCTTACAGTGTGCGTTGGTATACACATCTGTGGAGGTCCAGCTGTGGAAGCTGTCACAGTGATCTGACAAGGTGCCAACTGCATGAGATCACATGCCTAATTAGATTACATAGGGACCTTTTTGAGATTCTTATGCCCTAAAGGCCACTGTGAAAACCATAACGGAACCCATTCAAAAGAATTAAGAATTGAAAGCAACTTTTTTCATATCTGAAAGAAAGGTGATCTTGTACCTTCTGTGCAAGATCACTTGCTACATTGATATAGTGGTCTCTGTCCTTCTCCAGCTGAAAGATAATCTTCCTCTGTTTCAGAGCCTCTTCCTTATAATTTTGAATTTCTTCCTCAAGGTTCTTCTTTGACTGTTCATGCAGCTTAACAAGGTTCATCTGCTTCTGGGTGACACTAGCAGCCTTGAGCAAGTTCTGCAGAGAGAACAAGATTGTCAATTCATTTCTTTTTCTTCCTTTTACCAAAGGAGCTTCCATACCAAAATCAAATACTGCCAGATAATCAGCCAACAACTTGATGTTACAACTCAGACATGAAGGAGGCACTCATTCCTCATCTTTGGTTGTTTCTCTCCACCCCCCTTTTTTTAACAAAAAACCACCTGCCCAAGACTTTCCCCAACATCTGACAGCAGCTCTCCACAGCTACAGTCATGAAAAGAAATAATTAAAAAAGAAATGTTGAAAGACTATGTATTGCTAGACACTTACTGCCACATAAAGTAGAGCTGCTAGCAATAGTATTGTACACCAGAGTTAGGCAGAAGATAAACAGGGGTCTAGAGTTCACTCTCCAAGTGATATGAGCAATAATTTTGACACCTCACAGATGAACAACATAAAAACAAAATATGAAGGATATGTAGAAGATTGTGAGCTTATTATTTTAATTTAATATGTCACTCACACAGTGCCACAGCACTATTCTGGGGAGTTCACAGCAGAATATACAGTAAAGTTAATTAGTGTAACAATTTAGCTTTCTAACCACATAAAAACAAAGGGCTTCAGATAAATAATAAGTCTACATAAAACAAGAACAAAGATACAAATAGCAGTATCTGGACCAAGATATAGGATCACCTCAGCTCAACCAAGGTCAGAGTGGAAATCTTCCTTGAAGAACCATGTCTTCAATTGCCACTTAAATATTTACAGGGAGGGGCCAGGCAAAATTCCTTGAGGAGCTGGTTCCACAGTGATGGAGCCAACACGAAGAAGGCCCTACCCATCATAGAAGATTTATGGGTTACCTGGAGGTGACTCATCTGCAGTGATCTGGTGGGTTGGGTAGCTGACATTTATGAGAGATGACCCAACAAGTAATGCAGGCTCAAACTATTCCAGAACTACCCAATTGCACAAGAATTAGAAACACTGTCTTAAGTCTTCATGCAGTGCTCTTTCTCTTTCCCCTATGGTCTTGCTCTTCCCTTCCTCATCTTCCACTGCCTTTTTAGCTCACTGGGTTTTCTTTATGTCCATTCGGGCACTTTCCCAGCCCTTCCTTTTACTTAGTCAATGGAAACACATTCTTTTTTATTACTACAAATTAAAATTAAGTGACAGAATGGGCACCACTGTGCTGGGCAAAGATTGTAGGACTATGGGTGACTAGAAGAAAATAGAAGGAGCTATATATGCTGGCCAAAATCCTGTTGTGCAGCTCTGTGTGCCTCACTGTCATCATCAGTGGCACTTGCTGCTGATGAAATGCAAATCACCACTGATTCAAGGCAATTTCACGCTGCACATGACTCACGCTGAATGCAATGAGGTTGCATGCACCCTGAAATTGCCAAAGGAAGCCATTAACTTATTGAATAATAAATATTAAACAGCATCAATTTGCTACATCTCCTGCTATTGTCCTAACCATTCCACCTGCAGAGTTGTATAACAGGATTCCAGCCATTGTATCCCCAAAAGGCAGCTAAATTATTTATTTGAGAAACATAGTAAGTATTGTATGAGAAGGCTGGTGCTCCATCCTCCTCCAGTGGTCCTGAAAGAGCGAGAGAAGGGGAGAATAAGGAAGAGGCAGAACCGGGCAAGGTGGAAGAGAGTGAATTGACTGGTTGGGAAACAGGGAAAGAAAGTCAGACAGAAGAGGAATTAGTGGAAATTGTAAAGGAGGACCCTAGGACCGGAGAGTGGGTGACATTCAAACTCCTGTGAGTGGTGGGAAAGGAAGGGGAAAAAACCACCTTACTGGAGGTAGACGGAGGAGTGATGAAAGAGGAGGGAGGTAAAGGAATTCTTTGAGCGGGAGGCTCGAAAAAGAAAGACACAGAAGGAATTGAGAAAGTGTTGGGAGCAGTGTCTCTCTATCCATGGGGAAACCCAGAAGACACACAAGTCTTCCCCCCACCCAGCGATGAGGGACCTGGGACTGCCTCGTTAGGACTCGTGATTTGGGATTCTCGGGCACAAAAGGGGATGGCCAGGTTGGCTCTAAAAGCCAGGTTTCAATGTTAGTGGGACTGTTCCTATTTCGAAGTGGGTTGTTGAGCCCGATGTAATGAGCAGGCTAATGGAAGAGACCTATTCTGAAACAGAGCCATTGATCATTAACTGAGGGACTCCTGTGGAGGAAGAGGAAAGTTCAGAAGCTGTTGAGAATAAACCATTTAAATGTGATGTTTGAGACTTCTTATGCTGCTGCCCAAGTGGGCCAGGAGGAAGGCAGGAACATCACACCCCTTGCATATTGTTCCAGATTTTTGAGATGGCTTTAAAAAGCTATCTTTCATGCACAGTTTCTAGTCTCTCCAAATCCTGTACTCCTCACACAGTTGGTCTTTGAAAGCAGAAAAAATATCTTGCTTTATAATATAGTCGTTTTTATAGTTATAACAGATAATATACCATCCCTTAATTATATAGCCACTTTGGAGGCTTCTGATAAATAGTTAATATGTGGCTATTTCATTTCACAAATATAAATAGCAGTATCAAAAATCCTATCATACTATTTCTATCCCATATCCACTCATCAAACATGTTTCAACAAATATCTGTTATGGAGAAATAAATGTCAGTTCTTTATTGAACATAGAAAAGTAACTACAATAGAAACTGCATGTGTAACTTTTTTCTGTGTGTATATCCTTTATGCATCCTGGCAAATTTACATGACCAAAAAAGTATACTGCAAGAAGCTTGTGGACTAAGCAGCTCAACATTTCAAGGAGGGGTCTCCACTACAATAAGAAGCCTTCACAAAAAGTGAACAAAAAGTTTTCATTTATGTGCACAAACCTGATATATTCATTCTTCAGAATTAAATGTACATACTCACCTTATTCAATATGTCCCTTTCCCTCACAAGCTCATCTATAGCTTTTTTATCTATCTCAATTTGCTTTTTTGCACCTTCAAATTCTGAAACACAGGAAAAGATCATAAACTCAGAATTCAAATTGGATTGGTTAGACACAGCATAATAATATTAGGGGCCTGGGCTTTCCAAAACTCAGATAGCTAAGAAAGAAATCTCATAATTCCACTTGAGACATACCAACTAGAACCTAAACAAAATGGTGCAACATGGAGCATCCCCTGTATACCGCATACTGAACAGTGGATGCTCCATGTTGAGCAGAGTATATGTATTCCATTCCTCCTACCAGCTTTGCTTGCAGTTTTCTTCCATCTCTGTACATCAGCCAGTCAGCATTCCACAGGCACAAGGCATACAGAGTCCTTACTGTTATATTTTAGGGAAATAGTTGCCCCCTGAGGGTTTTTTGCTTAACTTTATTATTTGTGTTTGTATAGTTGTAAACATTAGTGTTCATTGAAATGGGAACCTCCCTCTTGTACCATTTTGGTTGCACAAAATCCATTATCCATAGGAATAATCATGTAATCCAGCCTTAAATATACCTATATGAAAGTGAAATGTGCAAGAAAATACTGCTATTCCAAATGCTCCTGTTTTGCAAATCGTTCCCTCCTCATTCCTTCTCACTCCCATCCAATTTTTCATTGCATCCTCTCTGAAAAAAATCAGTGAGCCACTGAGTATACTCAATTCTTACTGAGCTGTTTTGAGGGAATTCTTTCCTTACTGTTTTTTTAATATTCATGTTTTCTATTAATACTCCTCTCGTGTGGGATTACATACCTAACTGGGAGCAAGTAATAAGCAATTGCCTTAAATCCTGTTGTGTAGCATAGTAGGTCCCAACTAGAGTAGGCTTACTGAATCAATGGAATCTATGGAGCACCTGAGTCATCAAATGCCGACTGATTCAATAGGCCTACTGTAGTTTTGATTTACTATGCTAAGCAACAGGATTTCAGCCACTGAAGGTGCTAATATTGGTGTAGATGTCCACACATTTACCCCAACGGGTGATTGTAGTGTAGGTTCCCTGCCCTCTCTTATGTTTATATATTTAGACTGATTGATAATTTAAAGAATTAAAATAGAAATACTTCAGAAGTCCAAGCATTGGTCCTACAAATCTACGTCATCAATAGAGATGGGCACGACTTGAAAAAAAAATTTTTCGAGTTGTCGTTAGTCGGGCCGGTTCCGTTTCGGGTCGTTTCCGTTTTTCGCGAAAATTCGCAAAAATTAGTCGGTTCGTTTTTTCGTTTTCGTTAGTACTGGTTTTTTTGGGGGGAGCGGGCTCCTGGAGGCACCTCTGTGGGGTGGGTGTCTCCTCTGGCCCACTATAAAGGGAAAGCGGGCTCCTGGAGGCACCCGTGGGTGCCTCCTATCCTCACCCACTAGGAAGGGGAAGCAGGCTCCAAGAGACCTCTCAACATGGGGGTCTCCCCTCCTCACCTGCTGCTGCAAAATGCATGCATAGCCATATGGATATGCATACCAGTTGCAAACAGTGAGACTAGTGATGGCAGTGAACCCAGAGCCATACGTTGATGCCTAAGGCTCTCGCACCACCATGTCTCACAAAGAAGGGAATTTTACTTGTGTGTAGTGCAATGCAAGTAGATCTGGCTTAGGGTTAAGGTGGGTTAGTGCAAGGGCTAGGGTTAGGCTAGTGACGGGTAAGGTTACGGTGGGCTAGTGGGTTGCACCTCTGGGTGCCTCTCTGACCCACTAAGAAGACAGTCTGTGACGTATGGGTAAGTAAGGAGTCAAGGATTAGGGTTAGGGTTAGGGGGCTAAGGCAGGTTTTAGGGGGCTTTTTGGCACATCCCAGAAGTCTCCATGGCCAAGTGGCCATGCGATTGGTGGGATGGCTCCAAAAATTTGCATGGTCGTCCACTCCCACATGGCTGGCCACTCGGCCAGCCCATCATTGCGCAGGTGTAAAAAAAAAAATCAATGGAGGACAGAGGAGGAGAGGAGAGACATTTTGTTGCAAGAAAAAACCCACTGCTACTGTGAAAAATCTGGCAGTTTATAAATTTTCGCGTGTTTCTGTTGTGCTTGTGTGTTTTTGGACCATGATTTCAAAAACAATATTGCGTTCGCCGCCTCATTTTGGATCCCCCACCCGCACCGCATGGCATGGCGAGTCCGGCTGCCCAGGATGGGGGGGAGGCGGGACCCCCCTCCAGAAACCACCCCTCCGGTAGGTGCCCTGTACCCTTAGTCAAGCAGGCATTTTTCCGCCTGCTTTTTTGGCCCGGGAATGGGTGGGGGGAGAGTTTAAAAGTTTTTTCCTGTGCCGTCCGTGCCGCTTGCTTGCGCTTTAATTGCGGCGGCCGGCGGTGAGACTGGGCTTTTTGCTGGCTGCGAGCCTGCGGTGAGTCCCACCAGAGCAGCCCAGGACGGGGGAGGGGGGGAGGCCGGGGACCTCCAGAAACAACCCCTCTGGTAGGTGCCCTGAGGCACGGCAGGCATTTTTCCGCCTGCTTTTTTGGCCGGGAACCGGTGTTTTTTAACTTTTAAAAACTTTTTTCCTGTGCCGCGTGGCATCGCGCGATCGCACGATGCAAGGAACGAGCACGACAAATCAGACCAAAATTATTCGTTCGTCGGTTCGAGCTCGAAGTCTGGCAGAGTAATTCCCGTTACTGTTGCCGTAGAGTAACGGATACGAGTAACGGAAACGGAAACGGGAATACCGCTAAGTCGTGTCCATCTCTAGTCATCAACCAATCTATGTGACTTCTACATGACGTGAAGGCATCCCCGCTTTTCTCTCTCTCTCCCTCTCTCTCCCTCTCTCCTTTTCTCTCTTTCCTTTTCCACTTCACTATGGATAGTCACAGGAATAGATATGGACAGCTCAATTCCATAAACGTTTGTGCTGGGATTCACTTCAACCATGACCATTGTAGGACTGCACTGCCATAAACCTAATAATAGGAAATATGATCAGTGCTCAGTCAAGCCCTCTTCTGCCTCTTTTACAAGTTTCACTGCTTTGAACACCAAGAAGACATAATGATTTCATCATCTACACAACATCACCAGTATTCAACCTCTGTCCACCTCTGGGTAGGTGGCCCTTTTATGACTGACTCTGCCTGCATTTGCCAAACTTTTGTGACTGATGGGACTCAGAAATTCAGCATTCTCCAACGCATCCTGAGGATCTAGAAGTTTATGAACCCCACCAGTAAAGAAAAAAAGGTTTTCTAACAAAAATACCCATATAATTGCTTTGAATCTGGCTCATACCTTTCTCCAGTCCATTTATCTGATTTTTAAGTGTGTCTCTTTCATGTTCTGCTTGTGTTTTGTGCTCTTCTACAACACGCAATTTTCGCTGCATAACTTCTCTCACTTTGGAAAGCTTTGCTATCTCTTGACGCATCTGAGACACTTCATCTTCTCTTGACTGTGGAAGACAAAAGAGCAGGCATGGAGAAATGTTTAATAAAAAACCTATCAATCCTTTCCTCATAGTTATTGGAAGCCCTCCTCGCAGGGGCTCATTGGTGGCAGCAGCAAGTCTCAGGCCCGGCAGCAACATTCAGGTAGGAAAAGATGCCAGATGGAGGGGTGATAAACATAATGAAATGAAACAAAAATTTCCATTTTGTTTTGTTTTGTTTTTTTCTGAGGGGGTGGTTCCTTATTTGTTTCATTATGTAACAAAATGAATAACGAATAATGAAACAAATAAAAAATTCATTTTGTGCCCATCTCTAAAAGGGACACAGATCCCCTATCCATTTCCCTGCATAAGTTATCTACCAATGCAACCAGTGTTGTCTCAGTCCCATAGCCAGACCTGAAGCCAGACTGAAATGGATCCAGGTAGTTTATCTCATCCAGTAACCTCTGGAGCTGTGAGGCCACAACCCACTCTAGGACTTTCCCTAAGAATGGGATATTTGATACCAGTCAGTAATTGTTTAGTATCATTGGGTCTAAGGAGGGCTTTTTTTAACACTGGTTTTACTATTGCCTCCTTTAAGCTAACAGGAGCATTACTTCTCATCCTCTGATGGAAGACATAAGGAGCAGAAGAAGTGGAGACAGCCAAAAAGGGAATAAAAGAGGAAGAATAGCCAATAGTAAGAAGCAGTACACTGTGATAAAGAAAAGTAGCCTACATCTGTGGAAGGCTATTGTGAAAAGGGGGTCCTGATGCATCTTATAGTGCAATTCTATAAAAACATCCTTGGCATTAAAACCCACTGGTCTCATGAGATATCCTTCTGAGTTTACATTTACAGCTTTATTCGTTAAACATGATACACAATGTTTTTAAAGATATGAGTCTTTTACATGTTTCTTGAACCTCTTACTTACAAAAACTCATGCCACAATTTTTTAACCTCTGGAAATTAATTTATTTCAAAACTCAGAAGATCATCTGGTTTTATAATGCCTTCAAATAGTGTGTTCTAGATGTGTAAAAAGGTAACGGTAAAGGTTCCCCTCACACATGCCTGCTAGTCGTGTCCGACTCTAGGGGCAGTGCTCTTTTCTGTATTCAAGCCGAAGAGCCAGTGTTGTGAAAGTCCATGGCCACGTGGCCGGCATGGCTGCAAGGAAACACTGTTTTACTTTCCCGCTTTTTACAGTGGTACCTATTTATCTACTTACATTTACATACTTTTGAACTGCTAGGTTGGCAGGAGCTGGGGTTAATAGTGGAAACTCACTCCACTGAATGGCACCTGGGATTCGGACCGCCATGCTGCCAACTTTGCAGACAACAGTTTTCAGAGCCTTAGTTCACTGAGCCACCACGCCCCGGTGTGTAAACACAGATAAAATAATAATCTTGATAGCCAGTAGTTCTGATGTTGAATCCTTACACCTGATCAGTTATACCAGATCAGGATAAAGTCTAGTTAATTGTTTTCTTTGTTTCAGAGAAGAAAGCCCACCAAAGCAGGATGCTTCAGAAGTAAGTGCCTTCTGTTCACCAGAATAGATTGTACTTCTCTTATGTTCAATAGACTATTGGGTTTCTGTCAACTTCTTTATCATAAACAGTGCTGTAACTACACTTATGCTCTTGAGTGGAAGAGATAAGGTAAAACAGATGAACAATGGAAACACCTTTGGTCTATACAGTGCTTTTCTCCTTAAGGAGAGACAGATCTACTTCCCTGCAGTGAACAAAACTAATCGAAAACTATACAAAAGACAATGGGATAGAAAGACAAAATAGTTGTTACATATGCAAGGCTGCCTCTGAATGGGATTATGTCCAATGTCACTTTGAACTTACTCTCAACTCCATGGTCTTCTGCTGATTTTCTTGCATGAGTTGTTCAATCGCCAAACTATGTTGTTCGTTTTCTTGCTGAAGTTTGGCATTTCTTGCTGTACACTGTTCTAGTTCTTTTGTGGCTCTTTCATTCAAGATCTGTGCAAATGTGATGGAAATTGCACGGTCAGATTCATAAACCGTACTGTCAAAACTTTTAGAAACCCCAGTCACACCTCAGGCATTAACATAGTTCCTTCTCATTACACATTCACATTGCACTATGAATTTAATACATCGAGAGAGATGTGTTGAACAGCTTGCAGTGGGAGGGACGGCAATTTTTAATGAGTAACATGGGGTAGGATCTTTTTTGAGGATCATTGCAAGCCTCCCTGACAGGTGGAGATAAATATGTTCATGCCTGTTTGCCATTTGGCAGATAAAAGTGTGCTCACTGCAACTGAGCATAAGAGTCAAGTGGTTTGAATCAACAGAAGTAGATGGGGTGATGGATTTTAGTAGGGGGGGAAATGCATGGCACTATTTTCAACCTTTACATCCCCTTAAAAATAATCTCACAGTGTACATTAATACCTTTTGCTCTTTGAGCTGTTGTTCGAGTTTCAGAAGCTCTTCCTTGTTCCTATTCATAGCCTGCTGCATTGTCCTCATATCAGTTATCTTGTTGTCCAGTTCTATCTGAAGTTGCTTTAGCTCCCTCTCCAGTTTGTCTTTCCTCCGGGAATCCCGGGAAGCCTCATTCTGACGCATTTGGATTTCTTGATGGAGCTGCATCAGCAAGGAAGGTGAGAAACATTTTTAAAAGTCCTTTGCCATGTAGCTGAGATAATTGGGAAGTACTGTATAGACTTACTGAAAATGTTGCCACCCCTGGACCCTAGATAATTCATATGCACACTATTGTACACTGGCCTCTAATTATTTTAATTAGACTACTTATTTAATAACATGATTTCTACTACTTCTATTATTAAAACAAAATTCTTGAAATTTGTTCAGCATTTTTACAGTGTATTACAAATGGCCAGGAAGCTGGTCAGAGAACATAATGAGTTATAGGCAAGGGGGAGGTCACAAAGAAGAAACAGTGGCTTCACAAGAGGAATGGAGGTAAGAACCAAGTGATAGTATGACAGCTGTGAGAATGAGACTGGAGTAGTTTAGGAATGGTTTTGACATTTTGCTCAAGGAAAGCTCCAGGGAAAAGAGAGAATTGGTTTGATGAATAGAGAAAAAAGCTCTGTTTCAGGAGTTGTAGGATAGCAGTCAGTGCTAGAGATGGCTCAATACTCTTCTGCATGTCTAAAAAATAAATAAAAAGGGAAAGGGGAAAGGGAAAGGGAAATTGCTAGGAAATGCAATGCCTGTCTGAAAACTGGTTAATCTGTTCTAGCAGTGGTGCTTGGCTTTTCAATACAAGTTCTTCAAATAATTACCATGTAAGGGTGATGCTCCAGAAGGCCATCTGCCTAGGATCTCACAGAGACCCTAGAGATAGGGAAGCCCAGGGGTATGGAGAGCAAAGACAAGGCCCCCTGTAGCAGGCAGGAGACAAGGATTGACGTATCACATCTTGAAGATAGGGTGGAGGCTAGGCCAAGTTAGCAGAACTGGGGCTTGGAGGGGGAGAGAAATTCATCACTCTTAATGGACTCAGAGGAGGACTGGATAGAGGCCTTGGAGGAGCCATCTTCTACATCCTTGGGGTGCATGACCTACAAATGATGCAGGACCCCTGGCCTGGGGAAGGGGTCCAGTTTCACACACTTAAAGGATGTGAGAAAGATATATTGATGTCTATCCTTTAAATCCTGGTGCGATGAGACAGCAATGCCCTGCCAAATCATGGACTGTGGTCCCCAAACAAACCCAGAAGTACTGGCAGAGGAAATGGAACAACAGGTGCCTGTACAAACCCCTCTGGAGGCAGGACAAACCTTGAGCGTGCACAGATCTGCTTCAGCTCAGCCTTCCTCAAAGAATGTTAGCTGATTTGGATAAGTAGGGAGAACTAGAGTCCAACGCCAGACTGGAGGCAGCGATAGCACAGGGGATGGAATTAGATGCAACTAAGAGACAGAAGGCTGTAGCAGGCTAGTAGGCTAGTGGGGATAACTAAGCCACCCTCTAAGTGGTCAGAATGGGAAGCATCAGATATCTGATTGATCTTTGCGTCTTACTCCCTCACCCAAATAATGACTACTTCAAGCCGCAACAGGAAGCAGGAATGGTAGAAAACGGTAGAAAAGGCCCTCCACACCATTCCCAACAGGGGTGACAATGGTCACAAACCCTTTCTTACAGGAGTTTGGTAATAAAAAATGAAGTCAAAAGTGCAAAAACAAATATGTGGAGAAGTGACAGTCAGACTCAGAATTCTTAGTTGGCAGAAACAGCCACTATGTGATTGTTAAACTCCATGAGGAAGCTAAAGGCTCCAAGCTACTGGACTTAGCTAGTATAGGAATATGGATGCTGTGGGGTCGGGCGGGGGGTGGCTGTGGAAACTAGAATTACCCTCACCAGAAACCTATGATTTGAGAATAAAGATATCTGATGAGAAGAAGGGGGATATAAGTAAGATACAACAGAAACCTAACTAGTACTGAGGCACTTAGTCACAGATATGGAAGATGCAAATGAAGGTGGACCCAAAGTAAAGCAAAATATAAACTCTCTAAAATGGAATACAAGTTCCTGATTGAAGCAAATTTGGCAAGCAGAGAAGGGTCCTGTGAAGGACTTTTTTTATCTCCTAAACGATAGAGATGGATGGATGAACAGAAAGATAAATGCCAAAAATCAGTGGAAAGTAGGGTCCTGCAACTAGGCAGAAAATAAATGAATTGTATAGATATAGTATGGGAGACACCTGGCTAGAGAATAGTACATGTGAAAGGGACCTGACAAATTGAAAATGAGGCAGCAGTGTAATGCAGCAGCCAAGAAAGCCAATGTGATTCTGTTGCATCAACAGAAGCATAGTGTCTAGATCAAGGGAAGTGATAGTAACATTCTATTCTGCTCTGGTCAGACCCCACCTGGAGTACTTTGTTTGGTTCTGTGCACCTCCATTTAAAAAGGATGCCGACAACCTCGAACAAGTCCAGAGGATGGTAACCTGGATAGTTAAAAGTCTGGAAGAAATGTCTCACGGGCAGTGGCTTGGGGATCCGGGAATGTTTAGCCTTACAAAAAGAAGCTTGAGAAGGCATGTGATAGCCATGTGTAAATATTTGAAAGGATGTCATATCAAATAGGGGACAGGTTTGTTTTCCAGGGCTTCAGAGACTAGGACTCAGAGCAATGGTGGCAAACTACAGGACTAGTCCATCTGAATATTAGGAAGAACTTCATGACTGTTAGAGCTGTTTGCAGTGGAATATGCTTCCACGGAGGCTGGTGGAGTCTCCTTCTTTGGAGATTTTTAAGCAGAGGCTGGATGGCCATCTGTCTGGACTACTTTAATGGGGGTTCCTGCATGGCAGAAGATTGGACTGGATGGCCGTTGAGGTCTCTTCTTCCAACTCTATGTTTCTATGATTCTATGCTGTCATTATCAACCACAGCCTGAAAAAAATTAAGAAGGTGAAAGAGCAAACACCAGTTAACAGATATGAACTGCAAGCCTTCTACCAATGATGACAGTAATCTAGGATGCTACACAGACCTGAGCAATGGTGGACTCTGTCTCAACTTTGGTCTTTTCTGCCTCTTGTTGCTGATCTGCCATATGTGTGACATTTTCACGTAACTTTACAACCTCAGCCAAAAGTTGGTCTCGCTCCTTTGTTACTTCCTCCTTAAATTTTAGCAATTCCCGCAAGCTAGAAGGAAAAAGATACAAGTCGGCTGCACTCTGTACACTGTGCATCTTCTACTCAAAGCACAATGCATTTTGAAAACAACAACCCAACAAGCCTAAATGTAAGATAATGGTTTTGCATGTAACTCCCCTTCTATTGTCCCTCAAAAATATGTCAATTAAATTATTTGACTTCTGTAGTTAATTAAAAAAAATCACCCCATTGTAGCAGAAATATGAGCATTCCTTTGTATAAAAATATTGCATTATTTATTCTTTGTTCAGTTTCAGATTTAAGCTCAAACCTCTCACCCACATTCTTACCACAACTATAACCATGATGCTTTGCAGCATGTTAATCTAATGTACATCTTGTTCCTTTCTTATAGAATTTACTTTCAGGCAACTCCCTTTGGATTGTGATATCCCAGCTAGGTTTAGCTAATCTGTTGGCCACATAAACAACCACCCATAATGGGAACTGTAGTCCAAAAACAAATGGAGCACCAAGAATGGGAAGCACAGCAAGGGATATAACCAACTGCTTTGTTGCACAAAGGACCCTTATAACACACATATGCAAACAGAAAACTAGCATGAAAGGTCAAGACTGGTTCTCTCTAATAGGATATTTTTATATATTCAACTACATAAGACCTGACCTGAGGTCTGAAAAAATCTAAAAACAGGTATATAGCCTGTATTTAACCACATGATTATGAACTAGAATATTCTGTCCTTATCATCTACTATGAGAGTGCAAGTGTACACTTTCAAAATGCAGGTATAAATATTTATACATAATGCTTCACAAAATTATTTGTTTTCAAAGAAGCGCCCATTTTATACTACAGAAGCCAGACAAAAGCCAACAACACTGCAGCACTTTAAAGATTGTTGTTGTTTAATGTGAACGTTCATGTATGCATCCACTTCAGACTAAAGGGTTCATGAATATATCTGCTTCAGGCTGAAGAAACAGCTGTTATCACATTTGAAATATAAGATTTAGATGTTAGGGTGTCACAGTGTTTTTACTGTGATTGGGGGTAGGGATCTTTTGTTATTTGTTTTTATTTTTATCTTGAATTATTTGTATCAACCAATAAACACAGCCAAAATAAGGGCAACAGATAACTGGAAAACAACTTCCCTTTATCCTCTCCCAATCCAACTTACTTGTGTTCTTGACCCAATGATAATCCCGATCCTTGTTCCACTAATTTGGTCAAATTCAATATTTCCTCTTTAAGAGAAACAATGGTTTCCTTTGCTTTCTGCTCTTTTTCATAAGCAGCATCCACCAATTTCCAGGCCTTTTCAATCTCCTAGAAAATACAGGTGACAATTTCAAATAGCTATTCATTCTCCAAATAACCTAGCATTCTACTTTTCAAGTTAATAAATCAAGATTTTCCATTCTCTTTTAGGTTTACCTTTCTAATCCAGTAACCAATTTTGCTCAGCCATAAAGTCAACGAATACATAGAATGTATAGAATTCTGAAAAAAAATATCTATAATGATTTGCATTTTCAAAATTCTTTCCTGCATCATTCATGGCTTAAATCCTCTATGTCTCCCTTACCATATTTTTAAAACTTAGGTGTTTTCTTAACATGTGTGTTCCTTTCATGCAACTCTAAGATGCTTATATGCAAACTTGATTAACCCTCTTGCTACTGCAGGGACATACATGTACCAGTAAACTGATTTCAACTTCCATATTCAGTACCAAAAGGGCTAACATATATATACTAGCATACACAACCCCTTTGAAAATTTATGATCTGAGTTCAAAGACATTATACTCTCCATTCCTTTCCCCTAATATTATCCTCGTAACCATGTATACTACTGCACATATATCTGAAAAATCCCTTGTGAAATCCCTCATTTTCTATCACACAGGAACCCAGTGAAATACTGCCTCAGTAGCTTTACTAGAATCACTGTGAGACACTTCATGTGCTGTATTTAAAGGTCAAATCAGTTAGACTCAAACTTAGAACTTTACTTGGTTGTTTATCCCTAAAGGCATCCCAGTGGCATCACTGGTCTATCTGCCACAGAATGATTGCTTAGTTCAACTCTATACTGCTCCTGACAGTTAATGGACTCTGCACACTGTGATGAAGGGCAACATATTAATACACAAATGGAATGTCTTTTTTTAATTGACTGACTATAGCATTTCTATGCCCAGTGTTATTAATACTCCCTGCTGTTTATTTCATCTCAGAAGGAGAAATGCAATGCAACTCCTATATGAATCATGATAAAACCATTTTAATTTTCACTTTAAAATGATTTTTATGACTAACTATAGATATGCAAGGAATGACTAACTATAGATATTCAAGAAATGCAAAACCTGTTAAATAATTGCAACTAAAACTCAGTGTCTGAATGCTTACAAGAAAGCAGATGCTGACCTAAAGTTATATCGTAGAAAATATCACTAAAACACATCTCCTCCTAGGCCCCTTTTTACCAAATTAATCTGAGATACTGTATAGTATGGATTTAATCTCTCTCTTAGATGTGAGGATCCCTTGCTAATGGATCTTTTAAGACATGGCAGGGAGGAGAACAAGGTTAAATGATTTTAATTGACCATAGATTATCAACCCATCTTCTGATTCTGTTACAAACTGAAAGGTGTACGACCTTAGAGGACACTGACTATTCACTGAATGATAATCCTTTCTTCTGCTAACCGTGAAGTGAATATGAGACATCTACAAACTAAAACTGTAGTTTTAAAATATATGTTGTTAATTATTGTAATATATTCATCATCTACAGTAGAAGGAAGACGTCCTTACCTTGGGTTGTCCCTCCCTCCAGCTTTGATTAGCTGGAATGTTTTTAAGCCAATCCTCTGGGGAGGTGAAGACAACCCAGGGAACTTCTTACGGCCGTGGGACAGCGGCCTGACCAAGTGAATCAGCAGCAGGGCAGAGAGCAACACTGAGACTATGTTAGTTCCCTGTGCATTCTAGTGGCTTTATGAGACCAGGTCACCATAGTGAAAAACATGAAAGCATAATATATTTTAAGAATTCATCTCGTGCATTTAATTTATTCTCACTCATATATTTGCCTTTCAAAAGCACGAGTTGTGCGTTTTGTTCCATTTACCCTTTTCAACGATGCTATTGTTGTCTGATCATCCTGAGAGAGTTTCAAGGCAGTAGCCACTTTAGCTGAATTCACCACAATCTCAGCATTCAATTCTCTACATTTTGCCATGAGACGCTTCTCATTCTCATAGGACTTTTTCAGCACTGTGTGGAGCTTCTCATATTCCACTCGAAATTTTTCCAAGCTTTGATCTCCTGTAAGTTCACTGATGACTTCTTGGAAATCTTTTTCCAAGGCTTCAAAGACATTTTCTTCTATTGCAGGTTTGTCATACCTTTCCTGGATAAAAGGAATAAGAGAATCTATCAGACAGTCACCAAAGGCATCTTGAGAAAGATAATTATACATACTATGGCATTGGTATAATAATTTTGAGTTCACTAACTTTTATTAAACTTCTCTGGTTACAGCAACTCTGTCCCTACCATAAGAAGATTGTATTCCATTTTATTTAAAATGCACAGCCCCTTTATAAAAGTGGTCTTTCAAAAAAAAATCTCTTCGGTCCATCCATAAAGAGCTACCACTGAACAAAATATTTTCTTATTAATAATACAACCCCAATGTATTATCACTACAACTAATTATCTTTGTACATCACTTGCAGCTGTCACTCTAAACAAATTATTTTCATTCTTCACACAATCAATAACATTGCAGTTGCAACAAAAACATGAAATCATTCCAGCCTAAATTACTTCAGACTTCTCAATTCTTCAAAGTTTGTAATTCCAAGTAGGATGGAGGATTTCATTTATTTTATTTTTCTTCTTCATTAATTGCTCTCTCAAATTCAATCCAAGAAATGTAAGCATTCTGTGATTAAATAATATTTTAAATGCTTTATTATTTATAGTAGCCTGTGACAATTGTTATTGTTGTGTCGTTACAGTCGTGGCTGACTCTTTGTGACCCCATGTCCATGGAGTTTTCTTGGCAGGAACACTGGAGTGGCTTGCCGGTTCCTATTCCAGGTGCCTACAGCATCTGGTATTCCCTGGTGGTCAGCCATCCAGGTACTAGCCAGGCCTGACCCTGCTTAGCTTCTGAGATCAGGCGAGATTGGATGTGCTCAGGGCATCTAGGTAGCTCAGCTTATGAAAATACATTAACTAAAAGCCTGTTATGCAGTTCATTTGGGAGAAAGGAAATAGTATAACCTGCAGCAACAGATTACCACTAATTAATTACAGTAATCATCTATTGGATTCTTCATAGGGTGCCAAGTCAGATGGCTTCCTACACAACCATGAATCCCAGTAGGAATTCAATGAGTAGCAGCAATTTGCTACTCACCATGTCACTTTGTGAGTCTTGCCAACCCCCACAGGGTTAAAAGGGTTCTTTGAACTGGGTAGGGGTTGAAAGATAACAAGATTAGCATTCAGTCTCTTTTCTAGGATTCTATTTCTAGACACCTCTCCTTGGGCCCTCAAGACAGTCTCACTTTCTTCATTCTCACTCCTCAGTTCAGCCTTACTAAGGTCATGAATTCTCTCCAGTAAGCCCTGGGAGTCAACTGTCTGTAAAGCCCCATCCCATGGAGCTCTACCATGCCTCTGTCTGAGTCCTAAGAAGGAAGGTTGATACATCCACAATAAAGGTAAGCTAGAGCTGAAGTTCCTTATAGATTTCCACGTGTGCTTGGTTCCCAGCCTCCTCTCGGCATTCTCCACGGATTGACTAACTGTGTGCCTTCGTTCTGCCAGTTCGTATGACTTTCTCACTCCCCTTTGGCCACCCAGAGCTGGATTAGTTCCCTTCCACAGTGATCTTCTTTATACAGGTAATCCCACTCTCCAGGGCCAGCGCGTCCATTAAGGCGAACTAGGCAGTTGCCTAGGGCGCCAAAATGGAGAAGGGGCACCAAAATGGAGAGGGGGTGCTGCCCCCCGCCACCGCTGGCCAGTCTGCTGACCCCCCCACCATCCGTCCCCCCGCCCATCGCCGCTCGCCCACCACCCTGGCCCCCCCACCGCCACCCGCCACCTGGCCAGCCACCCCCACACTCTGCCCCCTGCCCCCCCCGCCCCCTGCCCACTGCCACCACCACCACCCGCCCCCCCACCGCAAAAAAACTAGCGCTGGCCCTGCCACTCTCCTAGGGATTCTGGTTCTTCATATGGGGAGTCTTCCACCCAGTAGCTTCCTGAACACTCCTCTTGCAGTTGAGTCTTGGCAACCTGATTTCTTTTCTTGTGCAATGAAAATGTTTCATTGCTTATCCAAGTAGCTTCTTCAGTCTGAGAAAAGTTGGTGAGAGATATGAAGTGGTTCTGATTTTTCTGGGGATCGATGAAAGGGCAGCATGATAAATGGGAGACAGATTGTGCCTAAGTCCACCACCCCTGTTAAGATAGGGATTTTTCTATACAGACATGAATAGCTTCCCTGACTCCTCTCTCAAACCACTTATCTTCTCTGTCCAATATGTGTACATCTTCATCTTTGAATGAATGTCCTTTGTCCTTCAAATGAAAGTACACTGCTGATTCTGGCCCTAAGCTGTTGCCCCTCCTGTGCTGGGCTATTCTCCTATAGTTCTCCTTCATCTGAAGACTCACCCTGAATTTCTCTTCCTTTCTCTGTATTCTCTATTGCTTCTCCTATGTTCACTGTTCTTTCTCCTTTGTGATAGCAGACCCAACTTCCTACCTCCTTTGCCACTGATTTTCCTGGGACTTTCTTTCCTTCTCCTTACTTCAATTCCTCCTTCACTTTTGGAACCAAAGCTACCTTTGTAACCAAAATACACCACAGGCATATTAGACCCTCCTTTTGTTAAGGGGTACCTTCTACTCCTAGCATAACCACTTTGTACATCCCTAGACCTACACTCCTTACTGCTTTCTTCTGGGTAGTGCCAATTCATTTCTATGATCAGTTCTTTGGAAAAGGGATTGTGTTGGAGCTCAATGATCCACTGACAGAGCATTTATGTCCCTATCCCATTCACAGCCTTCTACCAATGTAACTACACCACACGGTTTTGGAAATTAAACTAATTCCATTCCTTTTACAAATTGAAGCAACTTCTTTACTATTTTCTGCTTCACAGGGGAAAAGTCCAACAACTAAAGGATTAAATTGTTCTGTATTAGCAAGTAATCATCATCCCATCATTCTGTGTTCTTAGTAAACTGATAGTTTTCCTATTTCAGCTAATATATTTGTAGATAAACAAAATATATATCATTACTATATGACCACCTTGTAGTTTACAGCCCATAATATAACAGCTTAGCTGACCATAAAACTGTTTCTCTTCATAATGCTTAAAATGTAACAATGTTCTCTACTGATGATAAATTACTTTCTGACAGAAAAATATGAGTGAAATCAAATGAATGTAAAGATGCTTTGTGAGCTAAGCACTAGTCTCTGTTTTATTTTCCCAGTCTGAGTTTTTTGCCAAAATCAGTTATCCAACCCATAAAACATAGTTTATTGTCCCCAGGTTTGCCTAGAGTATCAAGAAGCACAGGTTGGGAACATTTAAATTAATAAATGACAAAACCAAGGGAAAAAGGGAAAAGTTAGAGCCAATGACAGAAGCAAAAACAGTTTGAAACAAAATGAAAATGTAAATTAGATGCAGGAAATAGAGATCCACATGCAACAGGCTTGAAAAGGCTAGACAGGAATATAGAGGAGAAAAGTGGAAAGAAAGAGACAAGGGGGTGTCAAAGAATGGAAATATTAATAGACAGCACCAGTCCCCCCCCTTCAGCAGAATAATGTGGCAACCTCAGGTAGTTGGTTTGGGGTATCACAGAAGGGTTGCAAAATGTTGGTTATATAATTGTTATATAATTGTTAATTGTTATTGCAGTGAGAGAAAAGTGCATATGGGCTTTCTGCTTCACGTGCTCAAATACCTTGGCTTGGCATGTGAATTTTGCTCAGTGATTTGGATTGGTGTGTTTGTTGCTGCACCTGAGAGTGGGAGGCACCTTTTGCTGCTCTATCAAAGATAGCAAAATGTCTTGGCCTTACTTGTTAACAGATATTATGGGGAAATGAAACTAAAGCATAAGAATAGGTTATAAAACCAAAGGTGAGGAGATTCAGGGAAAGAGAAGTGAGAGCAGTGAAGCAAAAGGCTGCTGAGGAATAACAAGTAGAGGCATTCGCCATGTTCACACATCCAAAATGTCTTTCCAGGTTCTTGTATTTTTCCATTTTGCAGTAAGTTGCACAACTGTGTCATGTGACCAATATAGCATGGCAAGTGTTTCAGACCTGTATGGTCAGTCTTAACTGCAGAATGGGAAACGATCCATCATGCTCCATTCACACACCTATCATGCAACATACTGATTTCACTAATGTCATTTCCTGTCACCCCTGCCCTCCCTTTATATGTCGATGAAATTTCGATGCTGTCCAAACACAGATCTTAGGGGCTGGTGCCTTCTCTCCTGATACTTGGCCATCAATGACGAGCAACCAGCTGGCTGCTACATTGCCCGTCATAATACCGGACAGGTGGAGCCAGGGTTCTGTGTGTCTCACGCTGCAACATTCTCTCTTCTCTTCTCTCTTCTCTGATTTCTCTGGTGAAGTCTATGGGCATCAATGGGGTCAATAATTTGCTGATGGTTTTGCAAGAATCCCTCATAAAAATCCTATGAAATCATGAGGATCCATTCTTGATTTCATAGATCCAACTTTTACTTTCTTCCTTCTCGTTCCACTACATCTTTGCTGTAAAACTGAATGCACATCATCCATTCACATAAGGAGGAATTGACGCACCACTCAGAAAATGTAAAAAAGGAGAAGAGTGAGGGGCAAACAAAAAAATAGCAGCAGCTGAAAGTAGAGAGGGTTGTAATGCAATGCAAATGCAATGCAATGCAATGCAATGCAAAGCAAAGAAATATTCCAGGACTATGAGTTCACACAGGACCCAAAAACATAAGGGTTCTGTGTGCACTCATAGTCCTGTAGGGCAGAATGCAAAATCATAATAATAAAAAAATAGTAGGTCCCTGGCTGGCAGGTTTTGCCATGGATTCAGCACACTGGGAGGGGGGAGGGATGCCAGATAGAACATGCATTGTCTGAACCAAACACAAAAGCAAAACAAAAACCTGAGATCAATTAGGGAAATTGGAAAGTCATTTTGGATATATGAACACAGCCTTAATTAGGTATGAGTGACAAATTTAGTTAGTTAGTTAGTTAGTTAGTTAGTTAGTTAGTTAGTTAGTTAGTTAGTTAGTTAGTTAGTTAGTTAAAAGGACCCAAAGCAGCTAACATCATTAAAAGACAATATTTAAAAGCTCAAAATATTAAGTACACAAATATTTTAAAAGAACCAAACAAATGCCATACTAAAAATGGTAAACAAAATCAACACCAAAAACAGATTCAAAGCCACATTCCCTTTAAGACCCCACTCAGATAACCAGTCACATAGCCTATCCAAAGAGAAAGGTGTTACAGTAGCACAGGTTGCACAGTAAAACAAAACAAAAAACAAAAAAAACAGAAACACTATCACCGATCCTGCCTGCCCCCCTCCACTTCTTGCACCACACTATCTGTAGGAGGAGGACATCTATCTTGTTAAGACTTTGAGTGTAAAAGTTAGGAGGAAGGTTTAGGCGAGAATCTCCATTATATGGAAACAAAACATTATTGTAAGAAAAATAATGTAAAGGAGATGATAAAAGGTTATGGAAGAAAGGCTGGGAGAAGGTAGAACTGAAAAAAATAAATGGAAAGTGGTGAAAAGCAGGACTTCTAGACAGAGCATTTGTTCTCTATAATGTACTAATTACAGTACAGTATCTTCTCTGAATTTTCCTGTTATTCACCCAACTTTCTTTTTGCCTTGCTTTGCATAGTGACTTCTGTGACTTTCCATGAAAGCATGGTTTTTTTTTACCCTCACTTTGCTCCTGAAGGGGGAGTTTAACAAAACAATACTTCCCATTGAAGTCTATGTCCATGATCAAAGCTTCCCAGTCAGGAGATTTCAACCAAGGCTGATAAAGAAGTTCAAAGCAACTGAACTTCCAATTTTTAAAGTTGGAAGTATGTTTTAATGTATTTCCTAAAGAAATGGGGGTATTTAAAAGAAAAAAAAAGAAGTTTATTTTTAAAGAGAAGCCTGATGCAAATCTGAATAAATCATGTGTGTCCCTTTGCAAACACATGAGGAGAAGTGGGTAGAACTTGTGTTGTGCACAGAAGAGCTCAAAGAGGCAACAGGGCAAAATAAAGCAACAAAACCTGGGAAAGATAAGCTTAAAGATATTCAGAATAGAAAGCAAAGGCAAGTAAAAAGCACAGAAGAAATTAACAGATGGTCTAGTAATTTGGTGACTGGAGCAACTGCTAATTCAGAGAAAATAAAATGCCAATCGAAGAAGTGTCACAGGTTGCCATCTTATAATATGAAAAGTACAGCTATAAATGAACAGATGAATTTACTGTAGACCATCTAGCCCAGGGTTATCTCCAGTGACTTTGAGTGCCCTTGTTGTGCATTGTGGGTGTGTTGGCAAGGTCAAAGAGAGAGACTACACAAGTGGGTTTTCTCTAGAAAAGGATGAGTTGCAACTAGCTTTAGTGAGCCCATACACTGTGATCAGTGAAACTTCTGTCAGTCCTGACAAACTTTTTCTCATGGATTTCAACGGGTCTGTTCTAAGCTTGACTAGACTGTGATCCAACCTAATCTCTGCTATTTGCAAAAGTAGAAGGAAAATATGCAACTTTGGGGTGGGGGAGAGAAAGGTGAAATTATTCCCCCCCTCCCCGCGCGCCGTGGGTGGGAAGGGGATGCAGCGGGAGCAGATGCAACTCGCTATGGGGGTTGAGAACCAGGTATGGTTTAGTTCCAGTGGTTCTCAACCTGTGGGTCCCCAGATGTTCCTGGACTGCAACCCCCAGAAGCCTCCACCACTCGCTGTGCTGGAAGGGATTTCTGGGAGTTGCGGTCCAGGGACATCTGGGGAGCTACAGGTTGAGAAACGTGGAAAGAGGAGCATCTCATGCAGCGGAGGGTTGCTAAAAGAAAAAAAGGAACGGAGGAGAGGGCGCTGCAACGCCGGGGAGAGGAAGAGCGGGCTCACCTCGGCCATTTTCGCGGCGGGGCTCGGGGTCCCCCCGCCCGCGGGGTGCGAGGAGGGAGGGCAAAGGAGGAGAGTTCCCCCCTCTCTCCCCTGGCTCGGTCCCGGCGGCTGTGTACGCGGCGCGTCTCCTAGCAACCGCTCCCGGCCGCTTCCTTCAGCCCGGCGGGAGGGGGAAGAAGAGGGCGAGAGGGAGAAGGGCGTCGGGGAAGTCCCCAGAAAGGGACCCCTCGCTCGGGGGGGGGGGGGGCGGGCGGGCGACGGAGGGGCCCGGGTCCAACGCATGGGCACGCCTTGGGGGGGGGGGTGTCGGTGTCTTTGGTGGCCCAGCAGCACTTGATCGCTGCGGCCCTGATTCCTTGATAAAACACACAGTATTTTATTTATTTATTTATTTATTTATTTATTTATTTATTTATTTAATATGTATATGCCACCCGTCTTCCAGAGGAACTCCGGGCGGTTTACAGCAATAACTATAACAATAATAACAAACCAAATAAACAAAGAAACAACAATAATAACTGAATAAACAAAAAAAAACATAATAGATCCTCCTGCATCCTTGTTGCAAGAAAGAGGGTTCGTTTTAAAAAGGGACGGAATACACGAAGCCATCGCTGCCAAACAGGAAAATGCGGCTAAACAGAAGTTAAACTAAAGGTTTAACGTGCTACAACTTTGTTGGTTGATTTTGTTGCAAGAAATTAACAGGGTGTACAATCCTCCTCCTCCTCCTCCTCCTCCTCATCATCATCATCATCATCATCCTCATCATCATCATCATCATCAAAACTGCAAGAAAACTGTTTCTCAACAAATCATTTCAGGCTATACATTTGGGCTTTGCATGCTTGTGGCCCCATTCCAAAATAAAAAAATATCTGCATATAAAACGCTAGCATGAGAAAGAGCAGCATACCCGAATACAAACTACTACTCTCTTTGCAGAGAATGTTCATAGTGTGGGAATTATCTTCAAGTGGAAAAATAACAGCCAGTGGTTTCACTGGCAAAGAGAAAGGAGTATAGCCAGGGTAGTTTCGCTACTTATCTATGACAATTCCTGATAAGGATCGAAACTAGTCCAAGTCCTGATATTCCCCAACAGTCCAGAAAGACTGTTGTATGTTACATCCTTTGTGTTCACAGGGAAAGAGGGGATCATATCACCCCACTTTTGGAATTTCTGGATTGTCAGCCAGTGAGCTATGAAACCTCATTTAATGTGTGTGTGCTATTGTACAAATCCCTACATGGCTTATGCCCCAAGTGCTTGAAGGATCATCTTCCCCAATAACAACCAACATGAGTTTTTAAGATCAGCTGGGGAGATTTTGAGAGGGGAGGGAGCACTTAATTTGAGCCAGAAATACAGAAAAAGCACATGCCTTAATGCCAGTCTCAGTCTTGAAATAAATTTAATTCAGTTTTAATCGGTTTAAATGTAAGCAGCAGAGTGTAACAGGTTTATGGATCAAGCTGTAATTAACATTTATGAAGTGACTGCATACCCTGTGATAGTAGACTGCATAACCAGAATTTTAATTTATGTTATTTTTATGTACAGTATTATCAGAATTGCTCATTTTTACTGACTGGATTGCCTTCATTCTCTTTCAGTCACATTGAAACTGAACTTTTGAAGTGAATTTCATTAAAATCCATGTAACTCAAGAGATTATTCTATTAATAGAAATGTTTCTCTGCAACCTTCTTTCTTTTTCATCTTATTCCTGACAGCTGATACATTCTAGATATTGCTTGCCAATATATTTATAAGTATTGCCTCTACCCAAAATAGTGCCGCAAAACTGGGCATAAGGAGATCATAAGAACTTAAGAACATAAAGTGTTCTGCTTATATACCACCCCATACCATTTCAAGTAGTCTCTGGGCAGTTTACAGTTTAATTATTCAGGCTACACAGCCTTGCTGGAATAGGCCACAGCCCATCCAGTCCAGCATTCTGTCTCACACATTGGCTCACCATTTGTTTCAGGGTATTCCCAAGCAGATGTCTTCACCTGCTTACGATTCCCTGCAAATGTCATTGAGAGATAGCCTCCCTATCTCTCCAACCTGGAGGTTGTTCTTAGGTATCCATAATGATAGCCATTGATATCTTTGTTCTCCATGAACTTGTCTAATCCTTTCTTAAAGCTGTCAAGGCTAACAGCTGTCACCACTTCTTCTGGCAGGGAGTTCCACAGACCAGTTATCCTCTGGGTAAAGAGATCTCACACCAAAAAGTGTGAGATCTAGCACCAAAAAGTTTCATGAAGTGCTCCCTAGTTCTAGTGTTGTGCGATAGGGAAAACAGCTTTTCCTCATCTACTTTGTCCACACCATGTATGATTTTATAAACTTCAATCAGGTCACCTTTTAGGTGCCGTCATTCAAGAGTGAAGATGCCCAGCCTTTGCAGCCTCAGATGGTAAGGAAGGTGTTCCAGTCCCCTATCCTCTGCACTTTTTCCATTTCCACAATATCCTTCTGGAGGTATGGTGATCAAAACTGTACAAAATACTCCAGATGGGGCCTCACCATAGATTTATAAAGAGGCAAAATAACACTTGCTGACTTATTTTCTATGTCTTTCCTAATAATCCCTAGCATTGAGTTTGCTTTTTTCACTGCTGTGGCACACTGGGTTGACACCAGGACACCAAGGTCCCTTTCCTGGTTTGTTGCAGATTTGCCCTTGCAAAAACCATGTTGGCTCTCCCTCAGCAGCGCATTCTCTTCTATATGCCTATTAATTTTATCTTTTAGGATGGTTTCCATCACTTTACCTGGAACACATATCAAACTGACTGGCTGGTCATTAGGCACAGTGCCTGATTTGAGAGAAAGATTATATATTTTGGCTAGGACCTCAACAATTTCATCTTTAAGTTCCTTGAGAACTCATGGATGGATGCCATCTGGTCCTGGTGATTTGTTAGCATTTAATTCAACAAGCTCATGTACCCCATAGTGTACAAAGGGTGGCTATTGCCGCTTCTCCTTTTCCTCACATGCCAACAGGGTGCAAAACACTCCTCCTCCAAACAAAAATCGAATTAACCCACAGCAGCCTGCATATTGCAATTAAAACTGTAAACCACCCAGAGACTACTTGAAGTGGTATGGAGCAGTACCTTATGTCTTAGAACTGATCCCAAGTGTCTAAGCACAGAGCCAATACCATACACACTATAGAATTACAAGAACAGAACATGCAAGGTGACTGTATTACAAGCAATGCAATTTAAGAAACCAAAGATATCCGGCAATGCAGATGCATCCATCCATATACTGAAATCTTACCACAGTGTCATTGTGGGAAGAGCTATGTCCCAGCCCAATCTGAATGAACTATTTGCATTTCTGGCAGATTATTTTTTAAAAAAACACTAGGTGGCACTATACAACACTAAAGTTTAGGTGCAGTTCCTTGGCCTTCTCACTCACTATCTTAAAAATACAGTGGTACCTTGTATAAAGGAATTAATTCGTTCCAAATGAAAATTATGTTAAGCAAATTTTCCTTTATACAAATTACCATAGGAATGCATTGAAAACGGAGTAATCCCATTTTTATGTTGTACGGATTTGCCCCATAGGCGATTATGTTAAGCAAATTTCCCCTATCTCTGGAATTTTTTATGTTGTACAGATTTTATGTTATACAAACTGTTTGTTATACAAGGGCCCACTGTACTGTAATAACCAAATTGCACTCCGAATGCAGTCTTGCAGATGCTTCTCATCCACTTGATCATTTTGATTGCTGCTGCTTTTTGTGCATCATTTCCATCTCAATTATATATTCATTGGGTTTTGATGATGATGCAGTTGATTTACATTGTGGCATTAGGGTTACATTGTTCAAGTTACACAGAGATATTAGTAACACAATTCTGTACTTTTATATTGTAACAGAGCTCTACTCAGTTTCCTTACAGCGATCTTAGAATAGACTAGCCGCCTATTCTTTTCCAAGTCCAAGGGGAAAGAGGAAGAGTCAGAAACTGTGAAGGGTGGGCTGTACTTTAAGGGATGTGTATGGTTGAACTGTAGGTATATAATACACTGTGTCTTATTGGAACACAATGGCACTTACTGCTGAAGCCACGAAGGTCTGTCACAATAAATTATCTGGATAAGAAATTGCCTGAGAATAGTGAATAAACTGCTCTTAGGCATGAGTTATATGAATAGCTTTCCCAAAGAGAAAAATATTTCAATTTAGTGCAAGAAGTTATGGTTGAATACCCATACAGCAAGGAAATTCCTACCACAAATCAATTATGCCCCCAACTCAAAACATGGACATACTGAAACAGCCTTTTCTTTGTTTCTTAAATTCTACTCCAAGTAAAAATTGGAGCATAATCCCATTTGCCACACCAGTCCTTATATAAAGCATCATTAATGGTACAGAAAAGATGAAATGAAGCACAGGCTTTGTTAGTGTAAACACCTTCAAAGAGCAGTTTTCAGGACACCCCTAACCACAAAAAAATTATATAGGCCAATCTAGTTGGGAATATGTAGAGGGGGAGAAGTCTCGTAGATTCATAGAACTAGATGGAATCCCAAGCTGGAAAAGTCCAAGTCCTTCTATTCCACTTATTGCATTTAAAGGACTTGGTGTAGGGTCGACTGGGGCTGTTAGAGGGGAGAGACAAATGCTGTGTGTGTATGCAGGTTGGAGCCACTGGGCTGTTTGGAGCATGGCAAGGGGTGAAATGCCAGCAATGAACAGGGCCTGAAAGAAACATTGTGTGGGTTGGCATGGTAAGCCATTCATAAGCCTCTGGAAAAACTCCCCATGTGTCATGTGTCCAGTGGTTAAGATTGTCCCAGATGAAAGATGCAGCATAAATGACAACAACCATTACAGCATCTAACATTTTGTCATTTTGCTGTGCCACCATTCCCACCCCCCACCCCACCCCGGTTTGTGGTCTACCATGTTACCTCATTAGCAAAATGTTAAAATAGTGTGATTCCTTCATAACTGTGTGGCTGAAAAATTAGACTTGCACATGAAACCCAGGTTTATCCTGAGAGGTAACCAATTAGCACATTGGACAGTTACTTGAATCTATGAAGGTACAAGGAACCAGGACCCTTCTGAATTCTAGAGGGCATTGCCAGCAAAAAGAATAAGGCTCAAGCAGCCCCTGAAGCCCCCATAGTATTATCCATTGCTTTTATCACTGTGTTGCAGGTTGGAGTAGAAAAGTAATGTACAAATTACCCTGCAGGCGAGTTCACCTGTGTATTCCTCTTAAAGGTTAAAGCGTCTGTGTTGAGAGATCAGATAGCTTCCAGCAGCCTTACAACATAGTATGTTGATATCATTGGAGACTAGAGATAGGGTAGAGGCTGGATTAAATTTCTAGGCTAAAATCCCCAGTAACCCTCAGGTGATAGCACATGATAACATTCATAAACTGTCCAGAAATCTCATTCTAGGAGAATTCAAGCACTTTTAGATCAGCAGTTCTCAACCTTTTTTCATGTTTATATAGTTGGCAGTCTATTTCCATAAACTTCAAATTAGCAAAACGTTTGCAATTAGTATGGTTGCTGTTATTACAAACGTATATGTTATAATTGCAAATAAATAGCCCGATAATGGGATAAAAAAGCAATGGAATAATAAGCTGAACAGATGTTGCATAAATGCTTACTGTACATTCAAAACTCAAAAGATACAATGAATTTGTACATCCCACTAGAGATAGAACTCACTCAGTGAACATTGCTCACAGCAGTGACTGAAGTGCCCAGTCCTACCGCCATGACAGCACTGACTCAATATCTGCGAAGCAGAGGTCAGTAAAAAGCTGAGCCCATAAAGCATGTGCCACTGAGCATACATACTGTACTGGAGTATCCCCAACACACTGTTTTTTGGGGTGGAGGAATTCCCCACCATTCACCAAAATAACAAAGCAAGGAAACAGGGGCTTTCTCAAGGTTCAGTCATGAAGAAAACCTGCTCTGCTACTCATTATCATGTTTGATTAAATTCACAACCTTTGACTTGTACTTTGTCTACACTGTTGACATACAGTGCCTTTCCCCACCCTGATTCAATTTTTATTTTATTTAATTGCATACCCTTCAATGTCCTGATTTGTACCCCTGGGAGTAAGTGTCTCTCAGGTTGGAAATAGCTGACTCAGATGCACAAGGCTTGTGCTTTGCTGGCTTCCATTCAGGCTGATTGGACTTGTGCATATGAAATAAGAGTCAGAACAGATAAGCACTCTATCTGTGATCCTGTCTTTCCTTTGTTTATGTTATTTGGGCATCTTATGTTAATTATTTTGGGTATTCTGTGGATTTAGTTTGCATGTCGTGATGTAACCTTCTTGGAGTTTCCAAAATGGAAAGGAAGGAAACACCTCATTTTCCAAATCTTCTTAAGTAGAACCTCCTTCATGGTGTGCCATGAGCTGTCAAGTTGGAACAAAGGGCCTTTTTACACGACCCCTAAGATCCGCTGGCCACTTAAATTCAGACCAGAGATCTTAGGGGTTCGTCGCTCTTCGGGCGTTCCCACCTCCTCCACACTTCCTGGTTGCTGGCTGCATGAGGGGAGGGAGAAAAAGAGAAAGAAAAGCATGCCGCTCACCTCGTTCTGCCTCTCATCTCTGTAAAAGTAGCTCTTAAAGGGGTGGGAGCCAAAAAACAACAAACAGAAGCAAGGAGAGCCCCGCACTCACTATCGTTACACCGGATCAAATAATTTTCACTGTCCCAGAGCAGGTACAAGAAAAGTGCGCTGGGACGCGCTAAAGTGGGTGGGGTCGCACTTAATTTCCTGTTAACTCCGGAGCTGGTGGGTAAACATTTTTAAGCTCCGGAGCTGGGAGCCATTTGCCCCGGAGTTTAGGGGTCGTGTATAAACGCCCTGACTTAAAGTGATACTAACAGGGTTTTCAAGATGAGTGAGATATTTCACGGGTAGTTTTTCCAGTGTCACACACAGCTATGAATTTCTATGGCCAAGCAGGAATTCAAATTCAGGCCTCCTCCGCTGCACTGGGGCTTCTACTTCATTGTCGCTTGCATAGGAGTGAAAGTGTATGGCATTAATAAATCCACCATCTATACAGATTTTTAAAGATTCCTTATTTTCATATAAGGCCATTGAACAGCCCAATCGTACAATCTTAAGCCTTTTAATTCAGTAACCTCAGGCATGTCTAATGAATCTGTGTGTGATCAGGCTATTAATGTGCAAATTATAATCCTTGTCTCTTTCATCAGCAATTATTCTGTTTTGTGGATGAGAAAACAGGGGTGGAAAAATAATGACTTGCCCAAAGACAGGCTAGCTAGCAAAGTAAATTAATAGCCCAAGAGTGACTTGAACACCTGCACACTTGTCAAGTCAGAGAGTTTGACGCCTGAACATCCTACTAAGAGCCCCGCAGAACTTGATAAACCTCTAGGGGAAAATAGGAAAAATGTTTATCACAGCTGGTGTTTATCCTAAAAAGGATTAATTCCAAAATAAAATAGCACCTTCATTTTTAACCACACCAGAATTCATCTGGGCATCAAGATATAACAAGTATTTTCATTGTTACAATGATTCCAGGCAATGGCAGCTTGTCTGCTTCTACAAGCTTTATTTATCTACATTGTTTCTATGTTGCACAAATACAAAGCACTTCAAAAAGTAATCAGTCAAAATATACTGAAATTGAAGCGATGGAAAAACTGTAGCCACAAATACTTAAAATATATTGAAATTAAATGTTACAAGCAAATACTTATTCAGATTTGAACCCAAGATATAGGGAATACAAAAATACAATAAAATACCAAAAATAATGTTTTAATTTCTTTCTAAAAATGCAAGAATTTATAATCTAAAAATGTACATTTAAAACGGCAGAGAATACATATCTAAAATACATAATTAAGTGTAAAAAGTGCAATATTTTTGAATAACTTTGAAAAATTATTCTAAATGCTCTCTCAGAGACGCCAGTTTAAATCTATGGAGGAAAATCTACCTTGTCCTTGTCTGCTGCCATTGTTGTAGTTACATGACTGTTGGTATCCCATTTTGTTGCATGGCATGGTGTCATAATGTGTATTTCTCCTTCCTAATATTTACAGTTATTTCAGATGTAAATATTCCCCTTCAAACTATCAACACTCTTTTGCCACTCTTGCAAGTAATAGGGGTCTGATGCACCAGCAAACCTTTTTAATTAATTAATTAATTTATTATTTTGTTATCTTTACCCCAACTTTCTCCTTGGAAAAGGACCCATTGTGGCTTACAATAATGAGGGACAATATACAGTCCAGAACATTTAAGACATATTCAAATTCAGAACAGGGAATTAGAAGGGCACCTTAGAACATTAAAAGGTAACATTAAAGCTACAAAGAGCATGCCAAAAGAAAAAAAAAACCATTATGAGGGGTGGAAAGTAAACATGGAAACATTGGTGTTCTTATGAAATCAGTCAATGCAGTTATGTATGGTAATCCATATAAAAGTCACATAGTAAATAGTCCCTCATTTGGGGAAAGCTTTCCTGTAGAGGAAGGTCTTTGCTTGCTTCTGGAAAGACAGCAGGGACGGGGCAGTCCTGGCCTCCAGTGGGAGGGAGTTCCAAAGACTGGGAGCAGCGACAGAGAAGGCCCTTTCATGTGTTCTTATGGAGCGTACCTGCAAAAGTGGTGGGATGGAGAGAAAGGCCTCTCCTGATGACCTTAGCACTGGTTCATAGTACCAGATTCAATATTTGAGGTAGCTTGGACCCAGACCATTTTGTGCTTTGTAGGTTAAGGTCAGCACCTTGAATTGTACCCAATAGTTGTTTGGCAGCCAGTGGAGCTGCTTTAGTAGGGGTGTAATGGTGGCTCAGCAGGCTAGAGTACTGACAACTGTTGGTTACAAAGGCGGCTGCAAAGCGGTTCAAATCCCGGGTGCCATGCAGCGGAGTAAGCTCACACTGTTCACCCCAGCTCCTGCCAACCTAGCAGTTCATAAGATCATAGGAACAGCCTTGCTGGAACAGGCCACAGCCGATCCAGTCCAGCATTCTGTCTCACACAGTGGCTCACCATTTGCTTCAGGGTATACCCAAGCAGATGTCTTCACCTGCTTACAATTCCCTGCAAATGGCATTGGGAGATATCCTGCCTCTCTCTCCAACCCGGAGGTTGTCCTTAGGCATCCATAATGATAGCCATGACAGTGATCATTCAAAAGCATGTAAATGCTTTCAAACTGCATGTAAATGCAAATAAATAAATAGGTACCACTGTAAAAACCGGGATGACAAAACAGTGCTTCCTTGAAGCCATGATAGTCATGTGACCATGGACCTGCACAACACTGGCTCTTTGGCTTGAATACAGAGATGAGCACTGCCCCTAGAGTCGGACATGACTAGCATGCATGTGCAGAGGCAACCTTTACCTTTTTAAGGTGATCTGTGTAACCTCCACCCACCCACCCAGTCAGAAGTCTGGCCACTGCATTCTAGACCCGTTGAAGTTTCCTGACATTATCCATATATTAGAAATTTCCATTGCTTTTACAAGTCCTGTAAAATATTACTCTTGTAACTTGGAATCTGGCAAGGTACCACCATGACAATTGACATTATTGTTTTGCCTAGCAAGTTCAAGTCCTGCAGTTTGCACTCAGTGTAACTATAAGGATATAGGAGCCAAGTGGTGGGATTAATAATATCAGTGTATAGCAAGTAGAAGTGGGTGCTTCGTGCTTCAGATGGAGTGTGGCACCCCAGGTGCCAAGGATGCCCACCACCATGCACTGCTAGGGCCCTTCTGCAGCAGCGGCACTCCCATCCAAGCTGGGGCCTAGCCAGCCCTTCCCCACATCCTTAGGCAGCCAACCACTGGAAAAGGAGGCAGGATTGGGAGGCTACATTTTAAAATACAATGGATATTTCCAGGTTTGCTTTTTCTCCACCACCCCTTAATTGTTTTAGTACTGTACACTATATTTTCAGATTTTCAATCTTGACACATTTTGTTACAGTTTTAGCATTTTAACACATATACAAATAAATAATCAATCATGTGCCCTCGAGTCAATTCTCATTTTTGGCAACCGTGTTCTGGGTTTTTCCAGGGAGAGTAGACTCAGAAGAGTCATTTGCTGCCACATGGGGCATCCAGAGAGGACTGTGCAGCTAGGCCAAGGCCACACAGGCTGGCTGTTCTTTGCAGACATACGGTGGAGCATCAAATTCCCAACCTCTGTCTCTGCAGCCCCATCCCTAAGTGAGCTCTTTGGCCAGCTTTTAAAAGGTTTAGGAACATTTTAATGCAATTTATTATTGCTTGGGAGAGATTGGGCCGATCATTAGTAATTTCCACAAAGATAGCACCATGGGGAACTTGAACATGTGCATCTAACACCTGGCCCCGGCGCCAATACCAGCATCTCCAAAGTGAAAAGGGGATGGGGGGTGGGGAGTGAAAGGAAGAACGGCGTCCCTGAGTTTGAAGGGAGGAGATGTTGACTTGACATAGATTAGGTAGGCGTCTCCAATTGCAAGAGGAGGCCACGAGGAGCACCCTCTGGAAAGCTTTACTCTTGCCTCGCGTGTTGCACAACAGAGGAAACTTAAGGGCGTCCACCAGAAGTTTTTTTGAGTGAATTCTCGTAAACGCCATGTTGTTGAACCGTCCCTTCGGGTCTGTCGCCCGAACGCGCAACAAGTTTGAACGCTTGCGCTGATCGCCAAGACGCCTTTTCTAGAGAGCAGAGCGCCTTGACTTGGTCGGCCACCTTAAAAGCGTCCCGGGACTCAGAAAAAAAATTGAGCGCATTAGATGTGTTGTTTTTTTCTGACTGTGGAGGGGTTGTTTTTCAGCATAAGGCAAGAAAAAGACCGCTGCGAGCTGCAGGAAATGAGTAAACTAGAAGTGTCTGTAGCAACGCTCGCTTCGTAACCAAAGGGGAACAAGCGTGTAGGATGCTCAGAGAGAGAGAGAGAGAGAGAGAGAGAGAGAGAGAGAGAGAGAGAGAGAGAGAGAGAGAGAGAGAGAGAGAGAGAGAGAGGACGTCTTTCGGAACCTTTGAGCGCCGAACAAACCGGCACTAAAAGTAGAAACAAAGTTTAAAAACAGCAACAGGGTGGAAGCAGGCGCGGAGATCTACTTAACCAAAGAAACTTGTTGCGGGACGCGGTAAGTACAAACTCGAGTACCCTTTAAAAAAAAAAAAAAAAACAGGCTCTTTGTGTCTGAAAACGCTGGGGCGCGTTTGTCCCACCGCTTCTGGGTTAGAGGCGTCACTGGATCGGAATCTCGAAACTGTTACACCTAAGCTGATCTTTTCGAGTTCTGTCGAAGTTGGCATCAGGCAACGATAGTGTATCAAGCGCGGGGTTTCACATTGGAGAGTCCCCACCCCACCTCCTTGGGCCAGGCGGGAAGGCCCCGGCGCTCGCAGGAAGCTTGAACCGCCGCGGATGGCAGTGCGAGCCTGGGCCTCGTCCATCTTTGGCGAGGAGCGGCTGGAGGGCTGCACTTCTTCATCGACGCCACCCGGGACGGTCGAGAGGGGAAGAAAACAAAAACAAGCTGATAAGCCGATCTCGCTTTGAGCTACCGTCGGTGAGGTTCCCTTGGTTGCCCTTAAGAGTAGCTTGGGGGGAAGCGAAGCTGGGCTGCCATTGCGTTTGCAAGACTTCTTTTCCCAAAAATGAGTAACTAGCGGTTTACGAGCTGGTTAGGTAACTGGGGAGAAGAAAAAAAGAGGCGACGGGCTTCAAAGCATGAACCATGAAGGTGGGAGGGAGGCAGTGTTTAAAGCCACTTTCTCCTGGAATGGTGCGTTTTCGTCAACGGCTTTTTTTTTTTTTAACATGACGCGCTCCTCCAAGGAAATGGTCACTTTCCACGAGGCTTCCTGGTTTCCCCGATTATTTCAAGTTTCTGCCTTTTTTAACTTTTGTTGTTAGTAAGTCATGAAAACTAAAGGTGTTCAGGTTTGTAATTTTTTTTTTACTACAACTCACAAAATTCCCCAGACAGCCACACCTGCACAATTTTGGGAGTTGTGCCCTAAGAATGCAAATCTGCACGTATGAAAACACTAGCAATTTTGAAATAGTGGCTGAAATCTTATTGCTCAGCTTAGGAAGTCTCACTAACTAAAGTAAGCCCATTGAAGTAAGACATTGGTGAGCTAGTTCTTCCATGGGTTCCATGGAAATGGGCCTACTCAGTTCATCCATGGGAATGGGCCTACTCAGGTTTGACTTGCTTTGACTTTAGAGTAGGCCCATTTGAATCCATTGCATGTGTGGAGGAACTGACTCACCAAATGCCTTCTCGTTCAGGGGGGCTGCTTACTGCACTAAGCAACAGCAGGCCAGCCAACATGTATTTGCATACCTTCTTTGATCTAAAAAGCTGATGTTTCATACGGTATGAATAACCATTAGCATAAGAGTAACACAAGTGCAGTAACTCCTAATGAGAAACAGCAGCTAAACCTGCAGATCTTTGCATGTTTGTCAGGGAGCAAGTTCTATTTTACAGAACGAGAAGGGCTCAAAGGGAGCCTTGCCATTATCCTGTTGGTACAAGAGATGTTGCATTGATGTGGCTGCTGAACAAAAAATGGAATACTGTAGATAGGTGGGCAAAAGAGGCGGCCACTATCATTTGTGAAACAGGCCTCCAGAAACTGGAAGAGGAGGCAAAATGTAGCTTATTAGGGATCATAGTGGATCTTCTTGAAATGAGTCTAGGATTTGAGGAAAGCTGTGTTATCAATGGAATGGAAGAGGTTCTCTATGGGCGTTTATACACAACCCCTAAGCTGCGCTGCAAATGGCTCCCAGCTCCAGAGCTTAGAAATGTTTCCCCATCAGCTCCGGAGTTTAGAGAAAATTAAGTGCGACCACGCCCCCATAAGCGCGACCCAGCGCACCTTTCATGTACTTGCTCTCAGCAGATGAAAATTCCTTGATGCAGATAAGAGTGCCGGGCTCTCCTCGCTTGTCTGTTGTTGTTTTTGCCTCCCGCCCCTTTAAGAGCCCCTTGAGAAGGAACCAGGAAGTAACGGGGCTTGTGGCAACTTCAGCCAGCACCAGCAGGTTAGTAAAGGCTTCTTTTGTCCTTTTTTCCCCTCCCTCACCTCATGCTGACAGGAGCAGGAAGTGCTGAGGGGTGGGGACGCAGGAACAGAAACGAACCCCCAAGATCTCTGGTCCGAATTTAAGGGACCAGCGGATCTTAGGGGTCGTGTGAAAAGGCCCTATGTCCTGCACGGCAAAAACAAATGATTTAGGCCAGACATCCAAATAAAGCGGCTCTGTAACGGCAGGTAACAAGAAGAACCAACTGGAAGAATGGGTGCTGAAGCCCTTGTCTTATTTATGTTTCAGAACAAAAGTGATAAATTAAGCCAAGGGAAGGAAATTGGTCAGGATGGAAATGGGCCGTAAAGCAGATAAAAAGGAAAGAGAAACTACCTGTGCCAGGGTACACCACATTTTCAATAGGAACTGTTTCTCTGCCTAGATCTAATTAAGGTATTCCTGTAACTCTTTAACACAGAGGGAAGGATCTTACAGTTCTTAATCAAGGCTTGATCTTTTTAATTTGTTGTTCTTTCAACTTATCTACCACCCCATAGTGCCTGGAGCATTCTTGAGGTGGTTTGTGGCATAATTATGCAAACAGCTACTTGTTCCTCCACCCCAGCAAGCAGAGTACTATACTAATTTTACTGACATTGGATGGATGGAGGGCTGAGTCAACCTTGAGCCAACTACCCAAACCTATAGGGATAGAATTCAGGTCATGATCTGAGGCTTGAGTTTAGTTCACTGTGCCATGGGAATCATTCTCTACTTCACGTCTACTTCCTAATTGTGTGGTACTCATTTTTCGGGAAACAACTTAGATTGTATCTCTGAGCCTTTCTCAATTTTTGTAATTAGGAGTTTGCAGCCTGCGGACGAAGGATTCCCTTGGTCTATCTAAACTGTCTTTGCAAAGCCTTCATGCTATTCATACCGGTGACACAAAAATGGACCACCTTAAGACAACCCAAGTATAATTTCACCCAGTACTGTACATGGGTAGAATTTGCCTTAAACTAAAGAGCTTATTAAGCATTCACCGTGGCTGTGAGATCTGAAGGTCCAGAGATACCTCTAAAAACTATTTCTGGGAAAGGAAGCAACAATGAGAAACTGGTATTGGTCTAATCAGCAGAGCTTTTGCATGTGTTTTCATTTATTCAGAAACCTGCAAACCTAAGACTAGAAATATGTTGCCATCTCATCAAGAATATTTCAAAATATTCACTCAAGTGGTTCTGAGAATTTATGAAGATATTTCTTTTAAAATAAATGGGTTGGACTTCTGAAACTTTTCTTTTTATATGAATCTTTCACTGGTTTGGACATCAAGAATGAAACACCTTGTTTCTTTAGAGATAATGATCTAATAGCAGTATGTTTTGTATTGTCTTCACTGAAGAAATGCGAGATTCCATAGGTTGCGTAGGGATAGAATAGATTTAAGCCCCCAAACAGTGCTGAAAATAGGACCCACACAATAACATTATACAGAAATCTTTGTAACAAAGTCCTGATATCCATGGTTTTATTATAAAAAAGGACTTTGTGCCAGTGCTTCATCACTCAACTGCCCCCCTTTATTCCTAATCATTCTCCTCACCCCAGCTCTTTTTGAACCACAGGTGTGTCTTTGTGAGATAATCCTATTGTAAATTCATTTATTTCAAAAGTGATCCCATATCATTCATAGGCCGTTACCTCCAAAATAACTGTACTGAAGATTGCAGTGTTTGGCAGATGCTGATAATTAGGGCTGAACTATACTCTGTACTCTATAAACAGAGTTCTCCATTAGTGACGCCTGTTTTCTAAAGAGAATACAGTAGCACAAAACTTCTTTAATCTACTTTTGATCGTAGCAGTTACGTGCAGTAGGTAGAACATTTTTCCAACAAAGTACATGCATAGGCTAACTGATATTCCCCAGGAATAAAATGCGCCCATGTACAGTATTTTCTCTAGGATGGCACATCTGTATACAGCAGTGCTCTGGTTCAAGTAACCAGTGGGGGTGACACACAGAGAGAGTTGATTGATTTAGGTCCCTTCCTCCTGAATTCATGTCTTCCTTCTCTAAGGAAATGGCATGTTCTTTTCCCTCTTTCTTCAACAAAAGGCCAGCTATGAGTGAGTGTGCAGACTGGCCTTCAGTACATTTTTTTCCCACACGGAAGCCAGTTCTAGGAACATTTGTGCTCAAGTCTCAGTTTTATGGCGAGTGGATTTCTCAAAACAGTAAACTGAGTTCTTACCAGGAACATTCTGAGTTGGTTGTTTCAGACTTCACTCGGGTGTGCATAACTGGCCAGAGTGAACTAAAGAGGCACTTGGGGCATGTCTTGGTCACAGGCCGAGTTTCATCACTGATGGTGCAACTGAGCTGTGCCCCAGAATCTTGGTAGTTAGCTGCAATTTACACAAATCTTACACCAACACCAAAAAGACTTCATCCTTAACCGTAAACTCACCTTGCTAGCTTGCTGCCCATTCCCTGTTACCTTAAAGCCTACTATACTCAAGAGAGTTGGTTGAATTTCAAATGGAGAAAATTTGGTGGGTTGGAATCAGCATGTTCCTGCTGATCTTCCATGTCTGGGGCAGTTTGAACCTCATTTTTGAGAGGAATGTTGGGCTTGGCTGTTCCCGGCTCTTTCACTACTAGGCTTGCCGTTGTAGTCAAGTCTCCGTTGGGAGGGAGAATATGCCAGCTTGGCATCCAAGCCTCCCCTGCCCTGCAGTCTTCTCTTAACAAGTTCCAGCTTTCTGTACTAATTGGAAGCTGGTGACTTCTTAATCATGTGAAACATGTAACTGGTCTAACCAAGAGAAGTTTGGACAGGGGGGAGCCTTTATACAGCATTTGCCTATGTTGCGCATATATGTATTGGTTTGTATGTGTGTGGTTGCATGCCCTTTTGAGTCATAAATTTACAAAATTTCTATCCAGCTTCATATTTTCCAGTTTAGATTTTTAATGGCTAATCTTAGGAGGTGGATATGCCAGTTCAAAGAGTTTTTTGGTAGGGAGTTGGCGTATTTTGGGCATGGCAGGGGCATCGGTGCAGCTGTGTTTGCAGATGCCTAGCTTCCATGCTGCCAGAAACAGTAGGTGCCAGTTCAGCTGTATAAGCAAAACTCCTTGGCTACTCTTTTTTCCAGCAGAAAAGCAGGATATGATGCAAACAGGCAAGAATGGGCCCATGTGAAGAGAGCAAACTGCATCTGAGAAACCTACACAGTTTAAAAACTGCATGTGATCAGAAATCATCTGAACTAATATCAACTTTGTCACCTTGTTGAGGCACATAAATAATGAAATTTAAATGGCAGGTCTAACCAATTTAATTGTTACTTGCAGCTGTTTTGGAAAATACATTTTGAGATAAGGATTAGTGCTATTTTGCACAATTCTCACAAATAATTGCATGGTTGGATATTAATAAAGCAAGAGCATGGTTGAGACAGTCTTGTTTGCTTTCTTCCTATTAAGCGTCTTCTAGGCCCATAAATGTTAATCTAGGTTTATCTCCATGATAATTTTGTTACCTATTGAAGGTGGTAGATGGCAAGTCATGTCTCGCATGTGTGTCCAATCCATGTAGCTTATATAAATAAAATTACTTATTATTTACATAAGATATTTCGTTGCTGTCCTATACCATGGTCTTCAGAGCGGTTTATAAGAGGATAAAAGCATTTAAAATTCAGCAGCAATTCAGAAACATAAAGGGATAGCCCCGATAAAATGAATGTAAAAGTAGGAACAAGTTCAATAGCACAAGAAAATCAAAGAAACCTGACAGAAAAACATTTTTTGAAAAAAATCTCCCAGTGAGCTATTCTGGAGCAATCATTTTACAGGGTGCTACCAAGAAGAGCAGTATGGCAATGGAACCCATTATGTCAGGAGGCAGTGAGCGTTCCAACACTGGAGGCATTCAAGAGAAATTTGGGGAACTACCTGGCAGATATCCTTTGATTTGTGTTCCTGCATGGAGTGGGGTGGGAGGGAGAATATGCCAGCTTGTGCACACTTCCAGCATCACTATTCTACACTTTTCCAGTAGTAGCCGTTTAGTCTATGGAGGAACGACCTGAGAAAGGTGTCAGCATATAAACTTAGGTTCTCGAAAAGTAGTTAAAGGGGGGCATAAAATGTCATCTGGTCTTATACACATTGATATGACATTTGGGAGTGAATACAAAAATGATCATAGTAAATCCATAAAGTGATCCACTATTATTATCTTCCTCTTGCTGATGGTAGCAAAAGTCTGCTGCTTATAAACCACCCCTTAGCATGTAAAGCTCTCTCTGGATGGTTTACAGTTTTTAATTGGGCATGGTTCAAATTGCACATGCACACCCAGAAAGCTGAGTACTGGGAACTCTGAAAGGATGACGGCTGAGTCACCATTGAGCTATGCACCATAGCCTGGGATTGAACTCAGGTTATGAGCAAAGTCTTCACTGCAGTACAGTATGACCTCCATAGCCATGGGATCGATATCTGTGGTTTCTACATTCTGAAAATATTAAAAATATTAAAAGTAGAAAGTAGAAAGTAGAAATATGTATTTTATTATTATTGACCAAAACTGGCCAATAGGGGGAGCCAGTGACAATGCTATGTATTCTTGTTGTTGAACAATCCCTGGCATGGTCTCTGGCTCCTTTTAATGGCCAGTTCTGGTAATGCAGATGAAATATTTGTTCTGGATTTTTTTCTTTTACTATGCTATATATACAGATGTGCCCTAAGCACATCCGATATCTCCTGATTTCGGAAGCTAAGCAGGGTCAGCCCGGGTTAGTACTTGGATGGGAGACCACCAGGGAATACCAGGTGCTGTAGGCGCCTGGAGTAGAACTGGCAAACCACTCCAGTATTCCTGCCAAGAAAACTCCATGGACATGAAGTCACGAATAGTCGGTCACGACTGTAATGACACAACACACACACACACACACACACACACACACACACACACACACACACACACACACACACACACACACACACACACACACACACACACACACACACACACACACACACACACACACAGTGTTCGCTATTATCTGAGGTTTTTTAGCATCCACGGGGGTGGGGGCATGGAACCAGTCGAAGATACAGATATCCTGTTATACTGAACCGCAGCACTATGAAGTGGCAGACAGGAGGACAGCTGAAACAGAGAAAAATGGCCAGAATTCAGTTAGGATTTTTCTTCAGAATAAGTGGCATTGCCTAAATTGTGGCAGCATATTGCCACTGACTAACAAGGTGCCAATCACAGGCCTGGTCGCATGCCAGTCATGTGAGAGTATGCATCCAGTATGCGACTGGTATCTTTTTATCTGCATGCAACATGTTGCTGCAGTTTTGGGAGATTTTGCTGACTCTGGAATAAATCCTAATTGGATTCTGCAAATTTCTGCCTACAGCAACCGGGTGTTCATACGTACATTGAAATGCAAGGCTTCTGAGATCAGTCATTCAGCCCAGTATGTATCCTGATTCAGAATCAGCAGTAAGTCTCAGTGTGTTTAGTTATGCTCCCTTCCATCTAAGTATGAATCTTAAGATGCCCCAGGTGGTCTTAAGCCTCTTTTCCCAGTAGAATTCATATATCAACAGAAATGCCATTCCACTGGCTAATCCATCTTTCCTTGTGAATCTCAAAGATATACCAAAAGAGCAGTCCTCTGCAGAACTGTTTTACTGAGTAAGATATGCTAGCAATTAAAAAAGGCAGAGCGAGTGAGGAGCCAAACTGTGCGAGATCCAGATTTTTTTTCAGCCCGGGGCAAGGCTACAGTCATAGCACAATGTTAGGCAAAGCAGCTTCCAGATTTCAACCTTATGTGACCATCTTGGAAAATTGGAATTGCACTCTTGAGGCAGCAGTGTATCGCACACCTACCTGGGAGTAAGCACTTCTGGACGTAGTGGGACACAGGACGTTGCTGCCTGTTGCCAACGGACACCATCCATAATATTTGCATCTCTTTGGACTACTCCCTTTGGCAAGGCACCACACAAAAGCATAGGATGGAGACGCTTTGCAGAAGGTAACTCAGTCTGGGAAAGTTAGTCTTCTGGATGCCCATATATGCATCCTTCAGTTTTATAAAATGAAAAAATATGGGATATAAATATACAGAACTAAAATCACCATATGCATTTGAGAGCTAGTAGTTTGACAAGTAACTACAGTATATAGGAAACCATGGGGTGTGCATTTCAGCATTGGTGAGACTACAAGTGGGAAAGATGTATTTTTCTGTCAGTAAAAATAAGCATAGAGGTCCTCCTATCTAGGCTCATTTATTCACGAATGAATGAATGAATCTTTATTTATGGTTATTAGCCAAATTGAACGCTCTAAACAATGAGAAGGACTCATGAGATGGTGAGGTAATTGAGCAAATATTTCAACCGGGTTGGCTGAAGGAGCAAATTTTTTGTTCTTACCAAAAATATTTTACCTCACTGACCATGTTAAACATCAGTTAAAGCCTTGGCAGTAATCCTATGATAATAGACTGTGTGTTGGTTTTGTGTGTCCAAGCTGTCCAGTGCAGTTTTCCACTTGAATTTTTTTGGAATCGTATTGAAATGCTCTAAATAATTTACTAAGTGAGAATTTTGTGGAATCTGCTAGCACATATTGTTCTATTCCTGATAAGGACATGGCTGGAAAGCAGGAGAGCATGTCGACAACTCTGTGTAATGGTTGCAGTATTTGTTAGGGGGAAATGACTTGTTTTCCACAGACATCATTTTGAGGTGTTTCTAAAAGCTGTGGTAATGGGGCAATATTATCAAATGACCCGTATCTCATTTTTATAGCATCTCACTCAAGTCACACAAACAGTAAACAGCCTGCTCTCTTTCATTCTTAAATGTGAGGACTGTTGATTCCAAGTTGCCCACACCCAAATGGTCTTCAGAACAGCATATATGTTTGATAGTTTAAATTAAAATGTTAGGTTTTGCATCATACTGTTAGGAAAAAAGCATACTGGGTATATAGTTTGGATCTGAGAGTGGCTTTCTGCCAGATAGGTGGTATATAAAGCAAGCAAGCAAGCAAACAAACAAACAAACAAACAAATAAACAAACAAACAAATAAATAAATAAAAGGAGAAAATGTACATACCACTTCAGCACCACCCTGTTTCTTTTTGACCCGTAAAGGAAATGCCCTTAAATTGCTTAATGCTGCGTAGGTTCTATTGTTTTCTGATGGAACAAATAGTTGACCTGGTCTCCACTTGGATTGCCAGGCATTTGTGTACTGGAAAAGGAGGAGCCTTTTTGCAGTATAGACAGGAAGGTTGTCAGAATTTCCATGAAAATTATTTATTTCATGGTTAGATCTGAGAGTTTGGATCTGAGAGTTTGGATCTGAAAGTGGCTTTCTGCCAGATAGGTGGTATATAAAGCAAATAAATAAATAAATAAATAAATAAATAAATAAATAAATAAATAAATAAATAAATAAATAAATAAATAAAAGGAGAAAATGTACATACCACTTCAGCACCACCCTGTTTCTTTTTGACCCGTAAAGGAAATGCCCTTAAATTGCTTAATGCTGCGTAGGTTCTATTGTTTTCTGATGGAACAAATAGTTGACCTGGTCTCCGCTTGGATTGCCAGGCATTTGTGTACTGGAAAAGGAGGAGCCTTTTTGCAGTATAGACAGGAAGGCTGTCAGAATTTCTATGAAAATTATTTATTTCTCATAGTTGAAAGGAACATCCTTTCCAAAAGTTCTCCCCATGTATGCTGAGGAAAAAGGTGAGTGTTTGTTCACCATGTAACTAACCCCTCTGGCACTGAGCAGTTGAAAGCAGGATGTTCCTTCCTAGTGTTAATAAGCCATGAAAGCATTTTTAGAGACATGAAACAACAATAGCTTTTTAATTTCAGTTTCTACAGAATTGTTTTAGATACGGTAATCTGTTTTTGGCTGTTAGCTTTGGAGATTGTGCTAATCCAGAGGGTCCAATAAAAAACATGGTACCATGGGTCATCTCTCTTGGCTTTACTCTCATGCCAACAATGATATTATGGGGGCCAAACTATGTACTGTAATACAGTTGGCACATAATTAGAAACAGAGTTCCTCGAGAGGTAAATGATGCCATTTATTCTATCACTGGTTGCCATTGTCCACATCTTGTAAAGTAGCTTGCTGTTTATTTTGTGATTTGTCATTCGGAGGTGAACATGGCCTTCATTTGCATGTCTGGATTGTGTTTTGAAGCAATTCTATGGCTGGAAGGAAGATAAATATTTCCATTTGGGGGGGTGTTCCCAAATCCAGGAAAACCTGTGAGAGATACAGTGAAGTACTGTGAAAACACTGACATATTTTGAAAAGTGTTAAAAGTTCCACTTGTTTGATTTCTCCACAAAAGGCTACTGGCAAGAGATACTGGGGTGGAATGTGGAACTTTTGATTGCCATGGTTGTTCAAATACACTTGAAGAATACCGCAAGAATAACTAGGAGGATGCAAAAATAGTGTTACAGTCTTTGGAAACATAAAATATGTCTCCCATGCACACCAAGGTAAGAAATTCACCCTCCAGCCCATTTTCATGGACCAAATAAGAGTTGCACCTTTTTCAATTACAGGTTTCTATAGTCTATAAATGATATGTCTAGTCACCTGGGGGCAGTTATGCAAATTAGAGCCAATTACAGAAGCCACGTGCTTCTCTAATTTACTCTTTGCCCTGAGTTTAAGAACCTGACCATTTTATAAATACAAAGGGAATAACACCCTATAAAAACAACAAACTCAATTAAAATATTTGTCAGAAGAAATATTTATTTATTTATTTATTTATTTATTTGTTTGTTTGTTTTTATACTTCTAGACCACCCGACTTTCCCTAGGAACTCTGGGAAGTTCACAAAATAAGATAGCAGTACAAAATCCAATGTGTAAAATGCAGACAAAGCATAAAACCACAACCATAAAGCCAATTTAAAAATTGGTAAATATATGATAGGTGATGGCGGCAAAAAAAAAAATATTGACACTCAACCTCTATTAGTTGCCGAACGCAGCCTGGAAGAGTCAGTTTTTTAAACTTCCTAAAAAGCTGAAAGGGGCTCCATGGTCCTAATGTTACTGGGAAGCTGATTCCAACAAATGTGACCAGCAATGGAAAAAACACAGTTTCTGGTAGAGGTCTTTTGAGCTTCCCAAGGAGTAGCAACTCTTGGCATTGGGGCCTGAGATGTTCTGGTGGGACGATATGCTCTAACAGATATTCTGGACCCAAGCTATGAAGGTCGAGGACGGCCCCCCTCAATAGGTCATCTTGCAACACAACCAAGGGTGTTTCGGTCCCATGATGTGGCCTGAAATCAAACTGGAATGGATCAAGAATGCAATCCTCCTCCAGGAACAACTGGAGTCATATGGTGGTGACCCACTTGAGCACTTTGCCCAAGAAAGGAGCATTGGTTATCGGGCAATAGTTGTTCAGGTCATCCGTAGCCAGGCCAGGTTTTTTAAGAACTGGTCTTATTACCGTCTCCCTCAGGCAAGCAGGGAAAATCCCATCCCTGAAGGAGGCAGAGATCATAAGGGAGCCCCATTCTGACATGCTCCCCCCTGAGCTCTTAATTAACCAGGAAGGGGAAGGGTCGAGCCGAGAAGGCATCAGCTGGCAATGCACCAGCGCCCTGAGGTCTCCACAGCTGTTAAAGGCCCAAACTCAACAAAACGAGGAGAGGCACCGGCAATATGGGTGGTGGTGGTGGTGGTGGTGGTGGTGGTGGTGGTGATGATGATGATGATGATGATGATGATGATGATGATGATGATTGCAAGCTTTTGTAGACAACATCCACTTCTTCAAAGCAAGTACCAAAAGTCCAAATATGGGAAGAAACCTTTCTCAGGGCAGACCCCACAGTCTTCACCATTTATAACTTGCTATTATTCCATTGTTGGTATTTCCCTATTGCCACGTAATAAGACTTAACTAACATTAATTCCCAACGACTACTCTCTGATGCTCCCTCTTAGTTCTTGTAGTGGTTCTCAGATAAGCGGCTCAGTGTATGTTTTGAATTTAAATTATTAAGAATGTTACACAGCCGCATACCCATTGGACTACATGATCTGTTGGGTGTCTCCTGCTCAGATTCTGTTTTACCTTCTTGCTCCATGTGATTACATACCATGTTGAACCCATATTCCTAAAGAATAAATTATCCCACCACAATCCATTCTCATAGCAAATAGTACAGGAAGCCAGTGTGATTGGTATGAATCCCACTTCCCAGCAATCCCTAAACAGACACATTCTGCTATATACAGAACCATTTTAATTAAATAAGTTCGTTTTACCTTATAGTGCCAACTGAATAATTTCAGAAACTTGCAACATAGCTGTATTAAAAATAACACTGGTTTTGTAGGTGTAGATATAAGAAATACCTTGTCAGAATGAAGATAAATTATAAGTGTAAACGTAGACTACAAAGGTGAATCGACTTTCTTTGCTGTGCATTGTATACCCTCTGTGATCTCTTATGTCTAATAGCCTTCCTTGGTGATCTTTTCTTTTTTTTCCTAGAGTGCCCTAATCTTTTAAAACTTTAATCCTGTCACATAAGCTTTCTCATGATAGTAGGGATCACTGGGGGGGGGGGGCAAATAATCACTTTTTAGAGCACAAGCTTTCAAGAGATAGCAGGTGTCAGTGAGACAGCTACCTATATGTTAAGTTTCACTCTTCCTGATCCCCATGTTGATTCTATGCCGCCAGGGTTTAATTTTGGGTTTTGAGAACCAGATGTGCTGTGTGTGCTAGTGTTTGCATACATATTGGCTTGCTTTGCACATAATGCTAAACCGTATTTAAGTATTATGTGTCTAAGCCTTGGGCTTATGTGCTTTCTGTTCCCTTTCTTCATCTGTTATAGCCACAGGAAAGAGATTGGAAAACCTTCCATTTTAAGTGAAGAGGGGCCCTTTGCAGTATTCCTGCTAAGAATCATGGGGCACAATCCTTGTAAAATGTTACACTAGAGCAGGCATGTCCAAACTTCAGCCCTCCTGATGTTTTGGACCACAACTCCAAGAATTCCAAGCCTGTATTTCTAATGGCAAAGGACTGTGGGAGTTGTGTTCCAAAACATCTGGAAGGCCAAAGTTTGGACATGCCTGCACTAGAGGAAAGTAAAATCATGTAAATCAGATCATCAAACTGCAGTATTTAATGATGTGCCTAGTTACAGAGTGACACAAGTAGACATGCAACCTGCAACCTGTTAGTTAGAGGCAATTTATCTTTACATGATTTTGCTTACTCTGGAGTAAAATCCTAATTGGACCCTGAGCCTAGTTGGTATTTCAACAAATCATAGTAAACAATCCATATTGATTGACAATTTCGTTTCCTGTTGCTTTCTCTTTTTCCTAGCATTATTGTATTTCCTGGTGAATCTTGCTTTCTTGTGATGTGCCCAAAATACAGTTGTCTCAGTTTCTCTCTCTGCCTCCTAAGAGAATTCAACCTGATTGTCTTTTTCTGATGGTCCGGTGTATTTGCAAAGCTTTACTCCAGTACCGTGTTCCAAATGAATCAATTTTTGGCTGCTCGCTCTCTTCTCTGTCAAGTAATTGCAGATGAAATTGTTCTCCCACAGCTGGGAGAAGTAAGATCCTCAAGTTTAAGGACATGTCACTGGAAAACAATTTCATCCATGTAGTTGCCCTTCCTAATTTCAGTTTTCTGATTTCTTGATTGCAGTCTCCACTTGGTTTGATGATTGAACCAAGGTACTGTATACAAAATCATTAACAATTTCAATTTCTTCATTGCCAACATTAAAGTTGTGTACTTCACATTCAACTGTAATCCTGTTTTCGCACTTTTTCACTTTTATCAAGAGTCATTTCAAGTCATTTTGCATATCTTAAAATTATTGGTCTTGTTTCCATCAGTTTTCATTCTTTCATCGGAATCTTGCCCAGCCTTCGGTGTGACGATCTATGCACAGATTGAACAGACAGAGTGATAAAAATGCACCCATCTGGCACCTTTGCCTATAGGAAACCATTGTTTCTCCTGTGCTAACAATAGCTTCTTGGCCATAGTATAGCCTCTGCATTAATGCACCCAGGTTGTGTCACATCCATTTCTTTTAGAGTAGTACATAGCTTTTGTTACCTCCACAGACAAAGGATTTGCTGTAGTATGTAATGCATAGACTGATCTTATGAAATTCTAGGCACAGTACACTCTAGTAGCCAGCATATATTTGCAATATGATCTTTAGTGCTTCTTCCTTTTCAGAATCCAGCTTGAATATCACACATTTCAAACTGAGTATAAGGTAAAAACCTTTGTTGCAACATCTTGAGCATCACTTTGTTTACATGGGAAATTAAGGCTACAGGTGATACCTTTATAGGCCACTAAAATAATAATAGCAACAACAACAACAATATTGCAAGCTTTTGTGGACAACATCCACTTCTTCAAAGCAAGTACCAAAAGTCCAAATATGGGAAGAAACCTTTCTCAGGGCATAGACCCCTGGAAAACCAGCTGCCTTCGCATGAGGTTTCAGATGTTCTATACTGTATTGTATTGAGTCTCAGCAAGTTTTTAAATACGTCTCCCTTCAAGTCCCCTGAATATTATACCATAGCATAGAATGTGAGGACAGTTTTGTCTGTGTGCCCCTGCATAAAAAAATCCAATCCATTTAGTCCCATGTTGGGCCACATTCCTGCAGGAAGCCTTCAAATTTGAAATGGCCTGAAACATGGCAGAACATGATTTTCTGTGGGGAAATGGATTGCCTGCTTTCGGTAGCACTTTTTGGGGGGAGGTTGCTTTGGGCTCATCTCACCTTTGCATCCATCGCTCTCATGTCTGAGCTTTCAACAAAAGGTGCACCTCCCAAATCAATTTGCCTCCCTTGCTTATTTTATAGATTTTGTGGGCATAGCTGAAAGCTGAAAGGAAAGGAGGATAATTTGGCTTTGATCTTTTAACGGGCCTGACAAAACTTAAGAAGTCTTTTCCTATTTCATAACTGGCAGCACCATGAAAGCAAACTAGTTTGTTCACTACCTAGCAGCAGCCGGGCAAACACCCCTCAGGGGCTTGAGCTCAAAACCATTATCCTGTTCTTTTGTTTCCCACCAGAGAGACACTGGAATGTGGTGATGATGCCTCATTCTTACTCATGTGTTAGTCACCTGGCTTGTATGGGCGGGGTGGGAAAGCATTTATAAATATTAACCAAGGCTTTTTGTTTATCGGGGCTGGGTGTGATGTATCAAATCTCATACTGCAAGAAGGGGACTACGCCTTTTACCTCCGAGGCAAGTGCTGATAAAGCATTAAAGCACCATCCTCTGTTCTCCTCAAAATGGCAAGTCTCTTAAGGAAAAACCTCCAGGTGTGTTTTGTTGGGTTTTCAACATAATTCTCCTGAATACATCGGAGTCACGTTTCAGTTCTGTTGGCCCTTAAATTCAGCAACTAATCCTTCATGTAAATAGGCAATGAAAAGTGTTTCTATTCTCTCTTACAGGACGCTCCATTTACCCTTGCCTCCAGTTTGTTGTTGTTCTCCCCCAAGCGGTCCTTAGCATTCTGCAGCCAGTGTGCCTGTTGTTCATCCGCAACCACACTTGTTTTGTGGGGGTGCCTATGATACTTCATTATATTTTTAATATTGTGGTGCTAAGTGTGTTGTTTGAAATGTATTGGTTTGGTATGTATTAGAGAAGGGCATAAACCACAGGTGCTATGTATGTGCTCCCTTCCCCTACCTCACCAGCTGGAGTGCACTCCTTTCCTCCTCCTCTTTGGCAGTTCAATCCGTTCTCAGCAAGAGCACAGGCTTGACTATCCCATCCCCTTGTCTGAGCTGGTGAACACCCAAGGAGGTGGGGAAGGGAAGCCCATGCTGCTGTCGGGGACTGGTCAAACAGCTAAGGAGAAGAAGGAGAGGAGCAAACTCCAGCTGGTGAGATGGGGCCATCAGGGAAATGGGAGAAGGGAACGTGTGCCACAAAGCACAAACCTCCAAACCAAGATTGATGTCCATCTCATAATAGGTATGTTATCAGGAGGTTGTTGAGTGAGGAGCATGGGATCTTGGTATCTCTGTCTGAGATAAAGATTAGATAAGGAAGGGGGCTTTGTGAGGAAGACAGCGGAGAGGTCAGTGTTAGTCCTGTATTAGATAAGCCTGGGGGTTGAAAGGTAGGTGGGCAGCACGTTTTTTAAAGAGAGTTGAGTCTGATAGAGGTGATAGGAAGAGTGCAGTATGGTGCTGAAAAAATGTAAAGCCTAGGAATAAATAACACCCTTTTGACGCTGTTATTTTAATAAAACTTTATTAGTTCTATTCAAACGGAGTGAGGATGAGATCACATAGCGTTAGCTACATACAGGGAGCTATAAAAGCCCAAGTGAAGGGATAAATATGCAAATACATAGGGGCATTTGGTAGATGAGAGGAAGATGTGACAGTGCCCCTGACAAGTTCATCCTGTTTTCTTCTTTCTGTTAAGTTTCTTCCCTGCCAACTTCTATGTCAGAGGCTTCTTTAGTTAGCTTTTCAAGACCGAAGCTCAATTATTGGCACCCTGCCATGCTATATTTGAATCTCAAAACATGCACACAGTTCTATTTTAAAATACAGAGCCAAGGAAAGGAAACTGTGGCGCTTCCTGAAGATTTCTTGAACAGATGAAAGCACATTGACCTGCCGAATAACTTCTGGCTTATTTTGAACAATCTCTGTGGGACCAAGGTTTGAAGAATTAAAGATGTTCTTTTTTGTTAGTGCTAAATAGGATGTATTTAAATTTATCTTGGTGCATTCCAGTACTACATAAGTGAATAAACTTTGGTACTCATAGTTTTCCCCTTTGCCATTTCTCTCTGATACAATGAAGTCCCAGTTCTCTTCACTGGTCTTTACATGAAAAATATTTGGGCACCAGGCTGACCCACCCTGCTTCAAGTGCCATAGTGGCTGAAGTTGGGTTGCTTAGTGCAGCAAGTCTCAACTAGAGTAGGCCCATTTGAACTTCAGGAGGGGTTGACTCACCAAATCCTCACTGATTGAGTTGCCCTACTCTAATGTGACTTATGTTGAGCAACAGGATTTTAGCTCATGAAGGGGTAGATAGATGAAAGCATTGGTATTTAAATGGTGCAACAAGACTTTTTCATGTGCTGGCACTAGTGAGTGCTGACGTGGATTTGTGCTTCACTTCAGGCTATCTTGGGTTGTGGGCCTGACCTTAGGCAGCCAATGCTGAGTGGTGGCAGCAGGTGCTCCCAGGTCACTCCTCCTGAGTCTTTGGCTGTTCTCCTCCTATTGGAGGAACTCTTTTTTAACTCCTGACTTAACTGATCCCTCAGAGAGTCAGTATTCAAATAAAAATCAATTGCCAGATTAGTAGTGGATCAACAGAGGGGAATACACTCCCCCCCCCTTTCACCTCAGAAACAAAGGCTGCTTTTACATGACACCAAAAATCCGAGGCAAAGGGCTCTCAGATGCGGAGCTTAAAATTGTTTTCCCACCAGCTGCGGACTTAAAAAAAAATAAGTACGACCACGCCCACCTAAGCGTGCCCCAGCACATTTTACAAGTACCTGATCTCCGGAGGTAAAAAAAATTCTGATGCGGATTATAAAGCTGTGGATGCCGGCTCTCCTCGCCTTCTGTTTGTTTTTTTTGTCCCTGCCGCCCCTTTAACAGCCTGGAGTCCCTACTGGGCTGCTCCAACGGCAGGCGGAGGTGAGCTTGCATTCTTTTCTCCCTTTTTTTCCTCCCTCCCCTCACACAGACAAGATCAACGTAGTGCGGAAGGGTGGGAACACAGGAAGAATAAACCCCCATGATCTCTGGTCCAAATTTAAGTTGCCAGTGGATTCTAGAGGTTGTGTAAAAGCGCCCAATGTGTTATAGATTGTCCATGCTGGGTGAATACTGGTTGACAAGCCCAAACAATATGGGAGAAGCTGTACTCTTGATAATTATGTGCTTCTCTTATTTATTTTTCTCTAGTAACCCTACTCAGGTCCATAGATGGGTGGGTCATCCCATAATAAGTTTTACACAGTACCTTGTCCCTGGATCCAAGGTATTTTTCTAAATTACCTAATTTCTTCCATCCAGGTTTGTGACTCTTTCAGTGCGATCTGCCTGGGACATCAAACATGCAAGTGCTGTCTCCCAATCGATCAGTTAAGCATCAAAAACACAAATGCAGCTAATTTGTCAGATAGAGATCAAAGCAACATCATGTTGGAATAAGAAGGCAGGCAGCTGTTCCTCTTAAGGGTGTGCTGCTTCTAGATATACAATTAGCCATCTTGTCCAGGAAGGCATTTTCTTTCTTTCCTTTGAACTCCTCTTCTGTATAAGTGTTTGCATAACCTGTAATTCCTTGCCCCTACATTATAACAGAGCCTAAGGATGTGTAATTGCATCTGATCTGATTACTTGGACTTCTTGTTAACTGTGTCTTATTCCTATTCCTTTCCACTATTACTGTCAAACTTTAGATTGTCATATCCTTGGGACCTTAATCTGTTGAGCATCATTTTCTCCAAACAATTAATGGTTGCGCAAGCCAAATACTGACTCAAGAATCATGTCACTATAAATCTGGTTTAGCTACTTATCTGAAAGTCCAGAAGCAGATTTATTTGACCCCATGTTGTTGTATACTTTCAAGTCACCTCCAACTTACCCGGTCCCTGTCCCTATGAGTGAGGGCTCTCCAAAATGCCCTGCCCTTCACAGCCATTCTCAGCTCTTGGAAAATCAAGCTTGTGGGTTTTTTTAGGGAGTGAGTCTATCTGATGTTGGGTTTTTTCTTGCTGCCTTTAACCTTTCCCAGCATTATTGTCTTCTCCAAAGAATCCTGTCTTCTCATGTTATGCTCAAAATAGGACAGCCTCAGTTTCACATTTTTTGCCTCTAGAGATAGTTTAGGCTTAATTTGACCTAGGACTCACTTGTTCAGATTTCTGACAATCCAAGGTATCTGCAAATCTGTCCTTCAACATCACATTTTAGACAAATAATTTTCTTTCTCCAGTCAGCTTTCTTTACTGTTCTGCTTTCACATCCACACATGGTGATCATTAATAAGAACATAAGAACATAAGAAGAGCCATGCTGGATCAGGCCAAAGGCCCATCTAGTCCAGCTTCCTGTATCTCACAGTGGCCCCACCAGATGCTTTTGGAAGCGCATGAGACTAGATATCTGTCTCCTGATACCACTCCCCTGCATCTGGCCCTTGAAGTACCCTGGTTTTAAGCCTGGAGATTACACATCTCCATCATGGTTTGTAACCTGTGATGGACTTTTCCTCCAGGAATCTGTCCAATCCCCTTTTGAAGGCATTCAAGCCAGATGCCATCACCACATCCTGTGGCAGGGAGTTCCAAGGACTAACAACGCGCTGGGTGAAAAAATATTTTCTTTTGTCTGTTCTTACTCTCCCAGCCCTCAATTTGAGTGCATGTCCCCTAGTTCTGGTACTTTGTGAGAGGGAAAAGAGCTTCCCTCTATCCACTTTACTCATGCCCCGCATTATTTTGTACGTCTCAATCATATCCCCCCTCAGGCGCCTTTTTTTCCAGACTAAAGAGCCCCAAATGTTTGAGCCTTTCCTCATAAGGGAGGTGCCCCAGCCCAGTAATCATTTTGGTCGCTCTCTTCTGCACCTTTTCCAGTTCCACGATGTCTTTCTTGAGATGCGGTGACCAGAATTGTACACAATACTCCAGATCCGGCCTTACTATTGTTTTGTATAATGGCATTATAATGTTGGCTGTTTTATTTTCAATCCCCTTTTTGATAATCCCTAGCATGGAATTGGCCTTCTTCACCACTGCCACACATTGGGGAGACACCTTCATGGAGCTGTCCACCAACACACCAAGATCTCTTTCCTGATCTGTCACGGATAACTCAGAGCCCATGAGTTGATAGATAAAGTTTTGATTTTTCACCCCAATATGCATTACTTTACATTTGGCTACATTAAAACGCATTTGCCATTTCGTAGCCCATTCCCCCAGTTTGGAGAGATCCTTCTGGAGCTCTTCACAATCTTCTCTGGTTTTTACCACACGGAAAAGTTTTGTGTCATCTGCAATCTTGGCCACCTCACTGCTTATCCCTGTCTCCAGGTCATTTATGAACAGATTGAAAAGCACCGGTCCCAGGACAGAGCCCTGGGGCACACCCCTTTTCACCTCTCTCCATTGTGAAAATTTCCCATTGACACCTACTCTTTGTTTCCTGGATCTCAACCAGTTCTCAATCCATAAGAGGACCTGCCCTCTTAATCCCCTGACTGTGCAATTTTCTCAGCAGCCTCTGGTGAGGGACTGTGTCAAAGGCCTTTTGAAAATCCAGATAGACTATATCCACCGGTTCACCCAAATCTACATGCCTGCTGACCTTTTCAAAAAATTCTACAAGATTTGTCAGACAAGACTTACCTTTGCAGAAGCCATGCTGATTTTCTCTCAGCAAAGTTTGTTCTTCTATGTGTTTTAAGATTTTTTCTTGGATGAGGCTTTCCACCATCTTCCCTGGGACAGATGTAAGGCTAACTGGCCTGTAGTTTCCCGGGTCCCCCCTCCTTCCTTTTTTAAAAATTGATGTGACATCTGCTATCCTCCAGTCCCCCGGCACTGTGGCCGTTTTAAGAGACAAGTTGCATATTACCGTTAAGAGATCTGCAATTTCATTTCTCAGTTCCCTAATAACCCTTGGGTGGATGCCATCTGGGCCCGGGGACTTGTTAATCTTCAATTTATCAATTAGTCCTAAAACATCTTCTCTTTTAACCTGTATTTGATTTAATTCTTTAGTCAAGAGGGGCCGTTCAGGCAGCGGAATCTGCTCAAGGTCTTCTGTCGTGAAGACAGATGCAAAGAACTCATTTAATTTCTCTGCAATTTTCAAGTCCTCCTTAATCTCCCCTTTTCCTCCCTCACCATCCAGAGGGCCAACTGGTTCTCTGGCAGGTTTTCTACTTCTAACATATTTAAAGAAGCTTTTATTATTACCCTTTATATTGCTAGCCATGCGTTCCTCAAAATCTTTCTTTGCCTCTCTTATCATCTTCTTACATTTCTTTTGCCAGAGTTTGTGTTCCTTTTTATTTTCCTCATTTGGGGAGGATTTCCATTTACAGAAAGACCTCTCCTTGCGCTTTAGAGCCTCTCTAACTCCACTCGTTAACCATGCTGGTGCCCTCTTGGACTTAAATGAGCTCTTCTTTCTTTGTGGTATGCACTTGTGCTGGGCCTCTGTTACCGTTGTTTTAAACAGGTTCCATGCACTCTGAACAGATTGGATTATTCCAACCTTCCCCTTCAATTTCTTTCTAACTAGTTTCCTCATCTGAGGGAAGTTTGCCCTTCGAAAATCAAGGATTTTTATGTCTGATTTGCTTGACACTCTTCCTCCAACATGCATGGCAAAGGAGATTGCAGCATGGTCACTGTTCCCCAGAGGCTCAGTGACATTCACATCCCTGACCAGATCCTGAGTATCAGATAGTATTAGATCCAGAGTTGCCTGTTCTCGGGTGGGCTCCATGACAAGTTGCTCTAAGGCACAGTCATTCAGCAAGTCGAGAAACCCAGTTTCTCTTTCTTGCCCGGAGCTCGCATTGGCCCAGTCGATGTGGGGATAATTGAAGTCCCCCACGATTACTATCCTGTGCTTCTGAGACACCTCCATGATTTGTCTCCTCATTTCAAGGTCCCCCTCAAGTTTTTGATCTGGTGGGCGATAGCATACCCCAACTATCACATCACTCCTTGGACCTGGTAGTTTAACCCACAGTGATTCTATGGTGGAGTCAGACCCTCTGTCAATCTCCATTCTGCTGGATTTTACCCCTTCTTTAACGTAGATGGCCACTTCCCCTCCAACCCGCCCCTCTCTATCCCTTCTATAGAGTTCATAGCCTGGGATTGCTGTATCCCACTGGTTCTCTGCATTCCACCAGGTTTCTGTTATGGCTATTATATCAATGTTATCCCTAGCTGCCAAATGTTCGAGTTCTCCCATTTTTGGTCGGAGGCTTCGAACATTGGCGTAGAAGCACCTGTACAGTGGGTTCTGCAACAACAGCTGCTGCTTTGTTCTTTTCCCCCCACAGCTATTATTTTCAGTAGATGAATATGAGAGTCTGGATGATCTTGTCGTTGGTCTCCAGTGACACGCCTTTACACTTGATATTTTCTAGTTCCTTCATTGCTGCCCTTCCTAGTCTCAGTCATCTTCTGATTTCTTGGCTGTAGTCTAGGAAGCCATAATTCATAAGTGTACCATGAATTCCACTTGGAGGGTCCCAAGTTAAGCAGATCACTGTAAAACATTGAAACTTTATTTTAAAAATCTGGTAGCATTCTGTTACACATGGCTTAGATTTGATTTCAGTATTAGAGCAATTACATTTGACGTAGTTTCCCATATGAAGTAATGTTTTATGTAATACAAACATTTTATATAACATGCAGAGGGCTTGTGGAAACATATGCCACTAAACATTTAAAGTGATAATAATACTTCTGTGAAATGGTACCTCTAGATAAGAAATTAATCCATTCCAAAGGATGCTTCATATTATGAAAATTTCAAATCTTGAAATGCAGTTTCCCATAAAAATCCATGGGAAACCAATTAATCCATTCTGGAGGTCCGGAAAAAGTCAAAAAATGGGAACACACACACACACAGAGAGAGAGAGAGAGAGAAAATGCGAAAAGCTCAATAAAAGCCATGGAAACAGTGAAGCTCAGCTCCCTACCTTTCAACCACTTGAGAAACCCACCCAAAAAAGTTCCAAAAAGTCCTCCAAATGGTGCCAAATATTTCCAGAATGGCTGCAAAATGGGGGAAGAGCACTTTGTGCACGTCATTGCAAATGGAAGCCTTGCTTCCCCGCTTCCGTTTGCAACGATTCCCTTCCGTATGCGATGGTCACCTTCCATTTGCAGTGGTTACTTTTCATGCACAGAAGGTAACCATTGCAAATGGAAGTTAATAATTGCAAATGGAACCGGGGCTTTCGTTTGCAATGGTTACCTTCCATTTCCAATTATTACATGCACAGGGGCAGTGTTATAAACTTCCCAGGTGCAAGGCATCCTGAGGAAGCTTCTTTTTGCATCTTAAAAACAACAGTGTTAAATTTTCATATGACGAGGCATTTCATCTCCATGTCTTTTTTTCTTCATATCTCGAGTTTTTCGTATCTAGAGGCATTCGTATCTAGAGGTACAACCAGACTCCGATTACTACATGATAATCAGGAATGTACCAAAATAATGTATGAAGTGCATCTATGTACAGGTATTTACACAGCCACCAATGCACTCAAGCATATGTAGCTATAAAGTATTTGCCAATGGTACTGATTTGGAGGTACCTAGATGACAAATTACATGTGCCTGAAATGAACTAGGCTGTAAACAGAAGGCAGTTACAAACAGGATGACTAAAATTCAATGATTTTTAAATCAAATTGATTTATATCACAATTTGAATTAAAAACATTTCACTTAATAAAAATCAATGTTTAACATTTAAATCAGTCATAAATCAGTCATCACTCTGGTTACGAACACAAACGAAAAAGCATAGCCTACATACCAATAAACTTATATATATATATGCCGCGAAGGGTTCAAAAGTAGCCCGCCAGGCATCAATAAAAAAAGTGAGGGGATAAGTTCTCCACCCACCCCTCCCCCATCTCAAGGATCACTACTGCCCCAGCAAAGTTCTGGGTCTGCCAGCCCACTGTCTTAGCTGAGCAAGCAGTTCAAGGGCCATGAGCATGTGCACGGAATTGATAAAATTCGTAAGTAGAGGTATTAGTGTAGTAGCCCTCAGGCACTCTAGGCCGGAAAAAGTAGACCTTGGCTTGTTCAAAGTTGAACAGCCCTGGGCTAATATATGGAAGGGAGTTTGAAGAAGATATGTGAGAAAACATAGATATTGTTTGATGATTAAGATATTTTGGACAGGAGGTTAACATTGGGAGGGAGCATGTAACGTGTTTTTCATACAAAAGTTACCATGTTTAGATCTCTAGCATTTCTAGTTATTAGTTATGGAAAAGAGATGGGAAAATAACAGCCTGTCTAGAGGAGGATTTAAGTAGCCTGACCTAGAATAAAGTATATTCTTATGCACAGATTGCTCCCATTGCTAATGACCTGGACAAATTTATGTGAAAGAGATGTGAAGAATTCTAATATTGGTGCTTTAGCAGTATAGTCGTTGAAAAACTGCCAAATGCCATAGTGGACATTGGTTTGTGACAGCACCTGTAAGTGAAGGAATGCTTTCGTTTACTACCATAACACCCTCTTGTTGCCATGGAAACAAACTGACAAGCCTAGGGCAGGGGGAAGTAGTAACTGACAAGAGAAGACACACAGAAAACCGTAGAGCTGCAAAGAGCTGGGACTCCATATATTAGAAGGCAGAGCTCAATTAGTTGCCATGCTAAAGTGTTCTGCTTATATACCACCCCATACCACTTCAAGTAGTTTCTGGGCGGTTTACAGTTTAATTATAGTATGCAGGCTACACATTGCGCGCGCGCCCCCGCGAGCTGGGTACTCATTTTACTGACCTCGGAAGGATGGAAGGCTGAGTCAACCATGAGCCTGCTACCTGGGATTGAACCCAGGTTGTGAGCACAGTTTTAGCTGCAGTACAAGCATTTAACCACTGTGCAACGAGGCTCATTGGCTGTGCCATGAAACCATCCCCATTTGGCCATGAAATGCACTGGGTCACCTAGGGCTACAATGCCGGTGTCATCTCCCTCACTTGAGTCTGAGGATAAAATAGGGCAGAGGAGAGGCATGAACACCAAGCTCCCCAGGGGAATGATGCAATATACGTGCATAGCATCCTCCTCCTCCTCCTCCTCCTCCTCCTCATCATCATCATCAGTGTTCAAAACGGACCTTTGTAAAGTGTTCCCTTACCTTGTTTCTTGTTCAACTCTTGTTAAATAAATGCCTGCTCTTTTTTGAAGTATTTCATACCACCAGTAAAGAATTTAAACATTTATCTCGGTCCATTTTCTCCCCCCTTTAAAAATATTCATATTCTCTTATGGTTATTTCTGCCTTCCTCAGCTGCAATTTCTTCACATTGGAAAGACTTGCTTTCACTATCCCTTGGGAATGCCCCCAGACACGGGTTATTTTGCAACCAACCTGCCTCATCCATAGAATTTTATAGAGAACCCAGGCAAGGTCATACTTCCCTTGTAATTCTGCTCTGTTTTCCCCGTGGCTTTTTCCATCTTTGTTTTCTTATCACAGGCAAGATGCTTAAAGATTCAGAACAGCTACACAACGTCATTTAATTTGTACCGCTAGGAGGTGCTTCCGGGTGATTCGTATCTAAAGCAGAGATCAATCTGTTGAGTAAAAAAAAGTTTAAAATGCCTCCAAATGGGCATCCAAAAGATCCATTTAGTTCAATGTGTGTCCTCTTTTTGAAATTTTGTAAGAGTATATTTTGTAAGATTACAAACTAGAAGTAAATACTGAGATACCAAGGAACAGCGTAGGCAAATGGACCATCAACGGAAGCACAACAAGACTGCAACCGCTAGGTAATATCCTTTTTTAAATTTGATCCAATTGGCTACACCTAGTGGATTTTTCTAAATTTTACCCCAGACTCCAAATGGAACACATGAGTTTTCTGTACCAACCCTCCCCCTTCTCTGGCCAAGCAAGGGCTATGTGCCTTGAAGTGCCACATGGAGAGGGGTATGTGAATGTGTATACTTGACCTATGTCACTTTGTTTGAAGGACTGTGCTCTAACACAACCCGTAACTTCAGATGCAGCTTTACAACATCTCTGCTTCCTGCCTCAAGTAAGAGACTGCCTGGCAATTATTTTTATCTTGCCAAGAACTCTACATCTAAGAACTAACTCCTTGCAAATCCATCTTCTGCCATGCTTGAACTTTTGGTACAGCTTTGGAAAAGAGGGTATTGCCCTCGAAATAATAGCATTTTTCCCTGTTTTACTAGTAGCCTTACGGTATCACCTAGTCTAGTCTTGTATCAAACTAGAAGTGAATCTAGTCTCCTGGTACCCTTGGAAACAGGACTGACACATTGCAGATCTGGGGACAGCCAGTGTGAGAATTACCGCTGCTGCTTCCTGCTATTTATTGTGGTTGAAAGTTAAATATCATGCAGGACATATAAGGGTGATCCAGCGTTGTGTGTGGTTCCGGTGCATCCTTATATCTGCCATGTATTTTTCCTCATTTGTTTCCATGTTGGTACTGTATACAGTGAGGTCAAATGTGGGAAGAATCCCTCACCAAGTAGCATCCTCTAATAATATACTCCAGTGACCTTTCTGAGATCCAGACCTTATGGTGTCATGATTGCCTTGGGAACAATTTTAGAGACAGATAATTCTTCCTTAGCATTCTGAGGCATGCCAGTGTCAATAAGCCATGTGAGCTTTATACATTGCTTTTATTCATAATATTTAGATTCCACTTTTCCTCCAAAGAGCTCAGAGCAATGTTCATGGCTCTCCTCCCCACTTTTTTGTCACAGCAACTCAGGGTTGAGCTGAAAGTCTATGGTTGGCTCAAGTAAACTTCATGGTCAGTCGAAGACTGCACAGCTCGGTCTTTCCTCTGTTCCCTTCTGTATGAATCCTGTGGAGGAAAGATGCAGTAATCCTGAGCATCTTGGCAGTTCTTCTTCCAGGGGGAGAAAAAGAGATGTCCCACAAGAGGCGGAAAATCTTCCTGTGCGGAGAGAAGGGTGATTTCTTTGTTTCTCACCAGATGTTGTGGAATTTAAATTCACACTCCCAAGTCCTGGTCCAGTGCTCTGACCACTACACATTAGTGCAACCCCCCCTGCAATTTAGATATTAATGGCCTACCTTTAGCTTTACAACTAAAGAATCAATTATCTCTAGCTTTCTAGATATCCATTCCCTCAATAATATGGCCTCGAAATATACACACATGCCATTAAACAATACCTTCTTAGGAAAAGTTAATTACATCCTGTAGTTCAGAGCCATTTTTAGAATTAATTTATATTCTACTGTGTCAAAAATGTGCTATTCCCCTTGTGTTTGTGTGCATATATAAATCAAGGTGCCTGTCTCTACTTCTTTCTCACAGGTCAGATTTTGCCATGCCGGCAGGAATCTTCAGGGTATGCCTGGTGGTTATCACAGCTATTGTGAACCATCCACTTCTCTTCCCAAAGGAAAATGTCACTGTCATTGAAAACACAGAAGAAGTGATCCAGAAGATGAAGGAACGCGAGGAGAACCTGAGGACAGAGCAGCTAAAACTGGAGCAAGAGATTGCAGCACAGGAAGCTTTGGCAAAGTCATCAGAAAAGGCTAGAGGGCCAGAAGAGCAATACAGCCGTAACTCCCTTTCTTGGAATTTCTGGAGTGCTTTATCCATGGTGGTTTTCCTTTTGATTGAATTATGGAGGCAAGACTACCAGGAGGGGAACTGGCAGGATTATACCAATGAAGAAGATGACATGAGTATTTTGGGAAGAGCATTCAAGGGGATCATTTTGCCAGACAAGGCTACACTGGCCAATTTCTATGAAAGGTGCCTCCAGGCTGTCACCAGTGATATTGCCAGGAACCGAGAACTTGTGGAAGGCTTTGCAGATGACCTATTAGAAGCTTTGAGGAGTGTGTGTAATCGGGATGCAGACATGGAAGTGGAGGAATCAATAGGAATTGGAAGCATGTATGAAAATTGGAGAGCTCACAAGCCCTTAGCATGTGACTTCATTGTCCCCTTTACTCCTCCTGAACCATACTCGTTCCAATTTGAAACGTGGTGTTCAGGAGAATCTGTCCCACCAGACAAACAAGGTTGTGGTGTGATAAAGATTTGTCGGGCAGACGAGACCTCCACAGGCTGTATCTGTGACAAGACTAAGCTCGGGGAAGACTTGCTATGCCTCCTTCACAGCAGAATGAACCAGCCTGGACAAAATAATCATATGGAGGATCTCCTTTGCTACAAAGACACTCGATACCTTGATTCTGACCAGGTTATGGCATGGTTCCAGGTTGCACTTACCAAGGCATGGAATAAAATTTCACACAAGTATGAATTCAACCTCACATTCAGCAACCTTGCTGTTCCTGGCGCACTCAAAATTAAATTCAGGTCAGGAAAGACCATTGCCTTTAACCTTACCCCAGTAGTACAATATGCAGATTCGGATGTATATTTCATCTCCAGTTTTCCAAGAAGTGGCCCAACAGAGAGCTACACTTGCAACATTCACTGGTTTCTCACCTTTGCAGTATGTGAAAAGAGATACATCCAGTTCGTCTCCAAAATGTTACCTTCCAACTCCTGCCATCTCAGCTGCCTCCAGATTCTGTCCTTCCTTCATGAGAAACAATGCAGTCTCACAGGACCCGGTAGCCTGACAAACTATCACTTGAAAACAGTGATGCTGCATTTGCTACAGACCCATCCCAGTTCAGAGTGGGCCTCTAAATTCCTGGGGGCCAGACTGCAAGACATGCTCAAATTTCTGGAGAAAAGCTTGCAGGAAAAGAGGCTTTATCACTTCTTCATTGGCAACAGGAACTTGCCAGAGGAGCTGGGCATCCCTGTTGAGTTCCAAAGAGCAGAACCTCTGAACCTTTTCCGCCCCTTTGTCCTGCAACGCAGTGATTACAGAAAAACTATGGATTTGTTTCATGAGATGCTAAAGAACACAGCGGCTTTAATAAATGAGTATACCATGCATGTTCCTAATGGGCGGGCCATCCCACTGAATAAAGAACCTCTGCAGCCATATCTGAATACTACAACATGAACAGATCTCCTCAAGAGGAGAGAAACTTGATGTGTGCTCAGGGGTTTGCAAATGACTCTGAAGATTGGTAGAGGGGAGATGCATGTCTCTCTTTCTTTCCAATATTGTTGGCTGATATGTATGCAGCTTTTAATGTTTCTAATCTTTGACTGAAATCCTGCTGTGCTACCATGTAAAAAGTATAACTTTTGGAAGCAGATTGCCTCAAGCTAAGAACTATTCACCGACATTATTTGTTCTATATTGAGTTGTGCAACTTGGCATGCAACCGAGATTGCTTCACGTGAGGTAATTCACCTCCATAAAGTTGTACCTTTTTGCATGGCAACAAAGCAGGATTACAGACACTGTATGTAACTTGGTTGTGAATAATAGTGTAAGGAACAAAAAAGGAATCTTAATTTATTTACATTGATATATTACAGTCCTTGGGATTTGGTAAATCTGTCTCGGTTGTTTTAATTTAAATTACAAATCATGGCTGTTATGTAAAACAACTGAGGTATTTTACAGTCTATGTCTGTAATTTTACTGTCTGTAAGAGGTCCCCATGTTAAGATGACCCCCACTTTTGCAACCCAAAATTAGTTTCACAACTGTTACAGTTCTCTCCTTTGCTTACTTCTGTGTATAAGACGACCCTCAATTTTTAGTCTAACAATTTTAGACAAAAGTAATCCTATACACAGAAAAAATGCTGTAATTTAGAAGGAGCAGCAGCTTGTATGAAAGAAGTGTGTTTTGAAATTTAATAGAAAGATGTTAAGTCCTGTACTTTGCAAATTAATCCAAATTCAGCTGGGAGAAGGATTTTTTTCATTCTATCCCAAGATAATGTAAAAAAAAAAAAATAGGTTGCAAAAATGCCAGTTCAGTAGAATTTCTTTCAACTTGCTTAGCAGCATAACCCTCAACTTGTCTTCTCAGAAGTCTCATTATACCAACCACTGAGTAAGCAGGTACAGGATTGCACCTTAAATGGCCCTTATACCTTGGCATTGAAAAAGCTCATAAAAGGATCTTAATGATCTCACCACTCTGTCCCCACTGAATACATTCATGTCTATGAATCCATGGGAATTATTCCCAAAACTGTCAAGCTCTAGGAAAGGGCTTTTCCCAGGCTTTTAGACATGCTTTTTTCTCCATCCTATCTAATGATAACCCATTTCAAGACCAACTTGCCACCAAAATGATTTTTGCAGTGAACTGCTAACAGTAACCTATTATACTTCTTTTTCCAAAAACTGGGAGGTAGTGAAAAACTAATTGTTCAGCAAGCCAAACTGGCATAACATTTTCCAGAATTGTTTATATTACAAAATCACATCCATTCATTGCCCTGGAGCCAGGCAGCTGACTTTGTGATCCAGTGCACACATTGTGGTTTATTTTTCACAAATCATGTCATAGGCAGACACCACCAGTATCTTTGTTGCTGCTCAATAAAGCTGAAGAGGACAGGGTTTCTAATTTCCTGAAATTCGGGAATAGCCACAGATTTTAAAGAAATAGTTCCTTGGTTAGCCAAGGAACTCTATATATTTGGGTAAATTAAAAGCCAGGAGAGATAAAATAGCCTTGGTATTTATTTTAAAAGAGTGGCTTTGAGTTCAGGGAAAGCTGCTGTGGTTTCAAAAAAAAAATAATATTTCTTCTGATCCTATTCTCTAGCCAGGATTACTTCTAGGAAAGGGCTTTTGGAAGCTGCAATATCATTTGGGAAGTAAGACTTGCTGTCTTTCTTTGACTCTTCTGCTATCAAAACTGTGCCACTACAGCAGAAGGCAGGCATACCTCGGGTTATCTGGATCTATTTTGTTTCTTTACCAGGCTATCAAGATCCACCTGCTGGAGACTGGTTCGAAAGACATTTTCAAAGGCAGCGGAGTTTGTTTTTAATGCCAGAAATTACTAGAGCTTAGACTCCTTCTGTAACAGCACTGGGTAATGTCAGCAATTTTTTGGAATTGGCTTCTTTCTCTGGCCCCTGATGCATTTCTCTCGGGAGAAGAAATGGTCAGAAATAGCCATTTGAGGGCAACCATATAGGAAGGCACTTCCAACTTCTATTTTAGGGTTTTCCTGTGGAATGGGGGAAAACCCTGCAGCCGCAGCAACAGACATACAGTGGTGCCTTTTATAAAGGAATTTATTCATTCCAAATGAAATTATGTTAAGCAAATTTTCCTTTATACAAATCTCCCATAGGAATGCATTGAAAACAGAGTAATCCCTAATCGCGACCATTTTTATGTTGTACGGATTTGCCCCATAGGCAGTTCTGTAAAGCAAATTTCCCCTATCTCTGGAAAAAAATTTTGTGTTGTACAGATTTTATGTTATACAAACTGTTTGTTGTACGAGGGTCCACTGTATGCCCTTTTCTGTTCATAAAAATTCTATTTTTTTAAAACTGGGAGTCTCTGGGATGCCTTTGGGGCTTCAAAAGACCTCAAGGTTACAGCAGTTTGTCCACCGTGTTCTAATTCTCCACTCCAAGTTACCCTAACTTTTCTTCATTTCACCAGTGTGATTTTGGGTAAGAAGGAGAATTGTGTTGTGGTTGCTACTCTCAAAAGAGTAGGGGCTCAGGCGTCCTTATCGTTCCACTGCAATCCACCCAGGAAAAAAAATGCCAGTCACTTTGGTTTGTTCTTCTTGCTCCTCCTTTATTATTATTTCTTACAGGCAAGTAGTTTGTTGTCCTCCAGATGTTATGGGACTTGCCTTTGGCTGATGCCCTTCAGAAATGATAGAATTTGAGGTCAAATAGGATCTGGAAGGCCCTGCCTTACAAGTTGTGCAGTCTTCTCTTACACGCAGGGCTCTAGCTAGCAATTTTGGCACCTGGGCCTTTATTGTCTTTGGCTCAATTGAAATTGGCATGTACAGGAAAGGTATGAAGGAATGGGAAGGGGAGCCCGGGTCTGAACTTGAAACGTCAGTCTTGATTCCTCACAGAGCCTTCCTGTTCTATGTTTTTTTCTTCCTGGGGAGGAGCTGCTGGATGTAATACACACTAAACGTAAGGCAGGTGGATCAAGCCATTCCAGCAAATACCAACAGGTAGGTTCACACCTAGCACCACATTTTTGCATCCCCTACATTCATGCACCTTGGGTCAAAGATTTAGCCACCTGACCAATTTATCGATGTCCTTACAGGAAATTCCTGCTTCACCATTGAGTGTTCCATTAAGAACTGATAATTGCTACCAGAGGATACCTTATGTTACACAATGACAGAATTGTCTGAAGCTTTTTAAAAGCAAGATATTAAGGAATGAGCTAATAAATTAGAAAGCCTATTGCTGGGAGATCACTGTCATGGAGGTTCGTAAAGAAGCAAATGTGATCACAGCACCATCTCTGGCTAGCAGAGTGGAGCCTTCTCTAAGAGTTATGGGCACATCCAGCTTACTAAATAGACCCCTTTCAAATTGTATGTCCATAATTCTATTACTTTAAAAATGCAACCATGTATTGTTTGCACAACTACTACTTCAGACCATTAATGTTCAGAGAGGGCAGATAATAATGGGATTGGATCAGGCCCCTTTCCTGCAAATATATATAAATAATTTTGCTGTCTGTACTGATGCTAAAGCCAACAAACATGTAACTATCCTGGCAATATTTCTGTATGGGAGCAATCACTTAATTTATAATTATGTATCTTCATTCATTCAATTCTGCTCCTTGCCACTGAAAACAAATATCTCTATGTGCAGTCATACGAGAATCAGTAGCGCCTACATCCTATTATTGATCACAAGTAGAATAGTTCCAGTGAATCCATTGTCACAAGGTGAACTTACCTTTAGGTAAATTGCACTGATTCAGTGGTTCTACTCTGGCTAAGACTGCCAATAGGATCCTAGCCTATGCCTCCAGGTGTTGGTCTTTGTATAAATTTATGATGCAACCATTCTGAGTATTGAACTGTTCAGGTCACTGTTTATCAAAAACATTTGTAAAGCTTGAAAAAGTGCAAAAAGGTGGCAACCAGATAATTAAGAAACTAGAGCAACTCAGGTAAATAGCATCTGAAGCTATTTACTTGAGATGTCAGGTTAAGAGTATATAAACATGTGATTCATGTAGAAATTTTGTAGGGAGAATGCTGCTCTCTTATAACACCAAAACTTAGAATAATCTAATGAAATAAAGTAGTCAATCATAGGAAAGACAAAAGAATTTCACATCAGGCATGCAATTTACTGTAACATACAGTGATACCCATTATCTTGGATGGCTTTGAAAGATATATTAGACAAACTCATGGAAAGAAAAACCTATTAGTGGCAATAGGTTTATATGGGTATATATTATCTCAGTATAGAAGAGAGCATGCCTGTGGGTACATTTGTTTGGCAACAGGAACATGAAGGTTCTATTATCCTTTTCTCTGCATTTTCCACAGGAACCCAGTTGTTTGTTGGGGTAACACCTTGGGTCCCTAGATGAAGTTGGATTGTGACTCCCAGAAGCCTTCATCACTTGCTGTGCTGGCCAGAGTTTCTAGGAGTTGCACTCTAAAAACATCTGGAGACCCAAGGTTGGGAACAGCCGTAAGAGAATGCTATCCAAATAAACCTTTTGTTTGATGCAGCCAAGCTAATTTTTACCTCTAATAAAACACTTTGGGCAAGCTATCCACTTCAAAACACAAATATCTAAAAGTCAGTCAGCTATTCCATGAAATAATTAAAGTCTAGTACAGTATTTCATAGTACAGTACATTCAAAGTGCATACTAGCCTCACTCAGTCAGTTGGCTACAGTAGTTATATATCCCACTGGAAACAACTACTTGCATACCTCTTGACTGCTATCTTCCCTATATATAAATGCTCTTCTACTCTATAAACAATAAGGTTAGCCTGTTTGCTGTTCGACAAGCCACAGGGAAGGTGAAAGCTAATCAAATCTAGTCTACAACAGAAAGCAGTGCTAAAATCTTGTCAGATCAGATGCCATTTGATTTTTCTGACCCACACAGAGGAGAACATATAAACACATGATTGAAGAAAACATTTTTTGTAATGTAAAAACCTTAAGGGGGTGATGGAACAAGCAGTTAAAGCCCTTCTTGCCTGTTTTAAAGACTAAGGCTCTGGAAAATTGGTTTTGTAAAAATGACTAGAAGTCCAAGGAGGCCATAAAATGATGTGTTAGACACCTCGCTGGAATACCTTTCTCCTTGCAGCTTTTTGCAGTCAACTTCTACACGTTAAAATTTTAATGTATCTTCCATTCTTGTCAGTGTGCTATATAACTGACTCCTTGTAAAATACTGGCTGCAGTTAATAGGCCTATTAAACAACCCATTGCGACTTCAGTTATTTTATTTTAAGTAATTACATGGTTGAAGTGGAAAATGCCTATCTTCTTTCTCACTCAGCAGTATTCTTAGTTTTGTTACAGTCTTGAAAGAAACCTCCCAGGGGAAAACAAATTCTCATGTTTATGATATAAAACTTTTAAAGTTGTGGATTTCTTACTGATTGTGGGCTTTGACAACCATTGTTATCTCTACCTTGAACATTATCAAGCAACCCATAAGAACATAAGTTTTAATTCACGCACAAAACAGACACGTACGTATGTATTACAGCCAAGTACACTGGGCTGGTTGTTTTAAAAATCAAATATTTCTCTTCCTGTATTCCTTGTAGCCAGGGGTGTGGTGGCTCAGCAGATTAAGGCTCCAAAAACTGTCGGCTGCAGGGTCAGCAGGTCGGCAGTTCGAATCCCATGTGCCACACAGTGGAGCGAGCTCCCACTGATAACCCCAGCTCTTGCCAACCTAGCAGTTTGAAAGCATGTAAAAGCAAGTAGATAAAAAGCGGGAAGGTAAAACAGTGTTTCCTTACAGCCAAGCCGGCCACGTGGCCATGGACTTGCACAACACTGGCTCTTCAGCTTGAATACAGAGATGAGCACCACCCCTAGAATAGGACACGACTAGCATACATGTGCAGGGGAAACCTTTACCTTTTTATTCCTTGTAAGATACACAAAGCTGTCACTAAGGGATATGTCCCATGGTCCCTGCAGGGAGGGCATCCAATGCAGTAGATTGACTTTGTTGGTGTAAATGGCAATCCACAACTAGACAATTGAGGATTTGTACCATTGTTTGGCAAGCCATGGGGCTCAAAGCAGCAAGTTGTACATGAAGTGCCACAGGATCCCTGCAGTCGGAGGTTCCCACATTCAACACATTCTAAAGCAGAGCCAGAATCTCAGAAGATGAACATATAAAGGCCTCTTCCATGTGAGCTGTTGCCATGGGCAGTATAAGCTAGTCATAGAAAATTGTGGTAGCACTACTGTGGTTCTTCTCTTATACATTAATAGGATTCCTCTGCCCAGCTTGTATCATACACATACTTAACTTGGCAGTATGGTCCACAGAACACAGTCAGATTTCTGAGCATCCAGTATAAGGGACATAGAATAGATGGTTCTCCAGATGTTGTTTGACTGCCGATCCAATGGAAAACCTGGATATCAAAAAAAATTCTCATTTCTGTACAGTTTTAGAGAATACAGAAGTTCCTGCAACAGATGACCTTGACATTCTTACTCACTAGTGAATTTTGTAGATTACAAGCTGAAACAGGAGCTTAAAAAACATTCAACAAGATGGCTGCTGCCAAAATAGGTCTCCCCTTTAGTGGATTGATTCTGATGTTGTGCTTTTAACCTTCCCTTAAATGTAGCTTAACAGTCTAGCCCTACTTGCCATCACCTCAGTGGTTGCTTCCATACTAATTTTAGTGTATGTCCTGCTTTGCATGCATTTTGTGCACATCACTTACATCACTTACCTGTACCAAGTTCAATATCTGGATTATCTAGCTTAATCCTATCTACAATCAGGGACACCAGCATCTTCAGGCTTATAAGATTGTGTGTTTGTTCTTCTTGCTCCTCCTTTATTATTATTTCTTACGGGCAAGTAGTTTGTTGTCCTCCAGATGGTATTGGACTTGCCTTTGGCTGATGGCCTTCAGAAATGATAGAATTTGAGGTCAAATAGGTCTGGAAGGCCGTGCCTTACAAGTTGTGCAGTCTTGTCTTACACGCAGGCCTCTAGCTAGCAATTTTGGCACCTGGGCCTTTATTGCCTTTGACTCAATTGAAATTGGCGTGCACAGGAAAGGTATGAAGGAATGGGAAGGGGAGCCTGGGTCTGAACTTGAAACATCAGTCTTAATTCTTCACAGAACCCCCACCCTGTTCTATGTTTCTAGCTTATCTACAATCAGGGACACCAGCATCTTCAGGCTTATAAGATCTTACTTGGTTTTAGTAACCCAGAAACCCATTGATTGAAGCCTAGTGTAAAACCAAAGAATTAAAGAATTCTAAAGTAAAGTTTAAAACTTGTCAAGGTCTGTACAAAACTCAGCCCCAAATTATTCCTAGTTTTCTGCAGCGCTTCATTGTCTGAACAGCTGCTACTTTGCTGATTTATTACAAAGTGCACCGTGATCTACATGCCATGAAATCCCAGTACTGCATATCTCTACTCCCCTCTAGTCTACAGTGATTGGTACCAGCTCACCAAGAAACCTGGAAATACTAGCTTGGGTTGGCACATGTGTGTACCATACTATTAAGCTATGAGCATACGATAATAAGGAACAGTATATGGGTGGAAGTCATCAACATTAGAGAGGATTACAGAAGTATTGACAGTCTTCCCAACAGACATGCATTTAAAGTAGGCTCTGGGATTATTTGTATACGCCACAGGATCGTGGCAGCACAATGATTGTATTAGAAGATATGAGATAGAGGGGAACTGTTCATAGACCAACTAATTTGCATCTGCAAGGGGAAATCACATAATTTAATATTCCTGTACGATTAAGAAAAGGTTTATTGGGTGCAAGGCTCAACCAAACCTTTCATCTCCAAGTGCCAGTTTTCTGCATACATTAATTGTAAGGAGTGAGCAGCCAGTTCTAATTTGCCTTCAGAAGTATCAGCAGCTGGGAAAAGAACAAACGCTTGCATTTGCTGAATATATAACACGGCCATTAGTCAACCAAACTGCTTAAAACAGGGGGTTGGGTGAGAAACCTTCAATTCTGACAATCCGTTGTTATCAATGGGCATGGTAAGTGAACTGGCAGGAGACGTAGTTTCAAGGATCAAGATTCCCTACCCTGAACTTCAAATGATGAATACTGTCTAATGACTAGCAGGGAGAAGAACATCAGAAAATTAAACACCCCACTTTCCAAGGTAACAGGAAGTAGCATTTTATGCTTTTTAAAGAAAAGATACATCAGTTTACCAAAGACAGCTAAAACTAGCCAGACCTTCTTAAGGAAACAGGGCTTGTACTGTATTTGCTAACTTTCAATGCACTGGGATTGAGCCAGGAAACAAAAGTGGGTATCTTATGCTAATAGTACTCTTGTTATTTTTGGCTAATCCTTACAAATTAGTTCTAAGTCCGATGCCCTTAATCAAATGGTTTGGTTGTATTTCTGAATGTAAGATCAGCTCGAATAAATGGGTGCCATGTTAGCAGAGCAGTGCTGCATTTTATCCCCTTCTTCTTTTAATTGGTTGTTTACATGGAAATCCTTTGACTCCAAATTTCTAGCGATTACCATCCTTGAAGTCGCAAGAGGCATAGCAAAGTTCATTTTAAGACACTCTGGTAGGCAGAAACGAGATAAGCTAGGCCAACTAGTCAGAACTTGAGTTTTGGAGACTGCATTAACCCCATCAAAGCAAATGCAGTGCCAGCCATAATTCATTGTATCTTAAGAGGCATACTGCCCGTGATGTTAATCATGTGTTTTAAGAAATAAGAGCATCTTTTTCACTCTTCTGCAAAGGATGGTCCAAGACTTCAACTGCTTTTAGAGAAAGAGGGGCTGTCATTCTACCCGATCTGAATATCATGAGGCATCTTTTTAGCAGTTCAGGCACATCCTGGGACAATTAGATCTAGATGAAGTATCTCTCTGGATTTAGCTAAAGAGAGAGTCACTTGGACATTGAATCTGCATGGTTGGGCTACCCTTTCTGCTTTTGAACACAGTACACATTAACAGTGGTGGCTATGAGTCTGGCACATCTTCCCCTGGTCACTTGTTCCAAAATTGACCCATACAGTCAGGCTAAGCATTTAAGTTTAGAATGGTGGTGGTGGTGGTGGTGGTGGTCGTGGTGGTGGTAGTAGTAGTAGTAGTAGTAGTAGTAGTAGAGCTATAGAGCTGGAAGGGACCCTATGTATGGCTTCAACATTAAAATTAGAGGGAGACCATACCATGCCTGAGCTGGAGTTAAGGAGGAAGTTCCTGACATTAACTTACCACATTGCTTTCATTTTCATTTCTTTTCAGCATTCCTTGAAGAATCTGGACACTTCTGACTCAGCAACTGTGAAACACAACTTGCAAATAAAACTTTGATCATCAATTTGGCTTGGGGCAGATGTGCTGAAGCTAGCTGAACCCTCTGGTATAAATGACTGAGAGAACTGGTCTAAACTGTACTTTATCATAATTAAATCTTGTGGCCCCTTGAAAACCAGGCATATACTGTCCTCAGTAGCAGCCCACTTCATCAGATGCATCACAGGTTTTGACCAAAGCTTTAATCTCCAAAATGCAAGACTTTCGACAGATTTTTTTTTTTTGCTGCAACAGACTAATAGGGCTATTCCCCCACCTTTTTTTAAAAAAATAATTGCTGGTCTGAGACCATACTTTCAAATTTAGATATAGCCATGTTAAAGTGGACTGACATGGAGTGGGATTCAGCATCAGTGGGGAAAACATAAGACTCCAAATGTGCTGCAAGTTCTGTAATTCTTTTGGAAGGGCTGTGCTAAATAACACTGATGGGGTTTCACTTCAACACCCACAGAACCATAATCTTTTGTTTGCACCGAGAAACCCTTGGAGGGTAAACATAAGTTGAGACTGATTTGATGGCACATAATTTTACACAAACTGGATGGGCAAAGGGATGACACTACAGGGAAATGTCATTTGTGTTATCAAGATGCATGAAATGCAAGAATATCTTGCCTATTTTGATACATAAAACCCTTTTATTTGTTTAAATACTTAATTCTACCTATTATATTTGATTTCTAAAGTACGGGAGTGAGGTAGAAAATCAACAGGTGAGGTATTGCCGAAAAAGGAGAATTAGAATAGGTTGCTCATTTTTGTTGTTGTTGTTCAGTCATTCAGACGTGTCCGACTCTTCGTGACCCCATGGACCAGAGCTCGCCAGGCCTTCCTATCCTCCACTGCCTCCCGGAGTTTTGTCAAATTCATTTTGGTTGCATCGATGACACCGTCCAACCATCTCATTCTCTGTCGTCCTCTTTTCCCTTTGCCTTCAATTTTTCCCAGCATCAGGGACTTTCATTTATTTATTTATTTATTTATTTATTTATTTATTTGTTTGTTTGTTTATTTATTTATTTATAAGCTTATATCCTGCCCATCTTCCCAACGGGAACTCTGGGCGGCTAACAGGAGTAAAAACACATAAAACAACAGTTAAAACAGAGGGTCTTCAAGGCCTTCTTGAAGGCAGGCAGGGACGAAAGCAGGTGCAGCTTACTGGGGAGGTGGTTCCAAAATGAAGGCCCCACCACAGAGAAGGCGCAGTCTCGCGTGCGCGTTTTCCAAGGAGTCCTCTCTTCTCATGGGGTGGCCAAAGTACTGGAGCCTCAGCTTCAAAATTTGTCCTTCCAGTGAACATTCGGGGTCGATTTCTTTCAGAATGGATAGGTTTGATCTCTTTGCAGTCCAGGGAACTCTCAAGACTCTCCTCCAGCACCACAGCTCAAAAGCATCAATTCTGCAGCGATCAGCCTTCTTTATAGTCCAGCTCTCAAGATGATGAGAAAAACATCTTTCTTTGGTGTCAGTTCTAGAAGTTCTTGTAAGTCTTCATAAAATTGGTCAATCTCAGACTCTTCAGCACCGGTAGTTGGTGCATAAACCTGGATTACTGTGATGTTGAAAGGACTACCTTGGAATCGTACCGAAATCATTCTATCATTTTTTAGGTTGTATCCCAGCACTGCTTTTCTCACTCTATTGTTGACTATGAGGGCTACTCCATTTCTTCTATGGGATTCTTGCCCACAGTAGTAGTTGTGATAGTCATCTGAGCTGAATTCACCCATTCCTGTCCATTTAAGTTCACTGATGCCCAGGATGTCAATGTTTATTCTTTCCATCTCACGTTTGACCACATCCAGCTTACCCTAGTTCATAGATCTCACATTCCAGGTTCCTATGCAATATATATCTTTGCAACATTGCAAGGTTGCTCATATATTATATCAAATAGATCAGTGATGGCGAACCTTTTGGCGACTGAGTGCCCAGGCTGTTTTCAAAACCCACTAATTTTTGCAAAGTGCCAATACAGCCTTTTAACCTGAATAGAGGTGGCTGTGAAGGGGTGATGTCGGGTGCCCACAGAAAGGGCTCCGAGTGCCACCTTTGGCACCCGTGCCATAGGTTTGCCAACACTGAAATAGATGAATGGCACAATCTAAGCCAACAAAGATAACTTGAGTCTTCCATTCAGGATTAGAGATGGGCACGACCAGGAAAAATGACGTTTCGAGTTGTCGTGTGTCGGAGCCGGCCCGTTTCGGCTCGTTTCCGTTTGTCGCGAAATTTCTCAAAAATTTGTCATTTCGTTTGTCATTTTTTCGTCTGTCGTTAGTACGGGGGGTAGCGGGCTCCTGGAGGCACCTCTCTGGGGTGGGTGGGTGCCTCCTATGGCCCGCTACAAAGGCAAAGCGGGCTCCTGGAGGCACCTCTCTGGGGTGGGTGCCTCCTCTGGCCCGCTACAAAAGGGTATGCATAGCCAATTGGATATGCATTGCATACCAGTTGCAGTGGCAGGCAGAGGCGCTTCTCTTTCTTTTGGGTGGGTGCCTCTACTCTGACTCACTAAGAAGGACAGCATACTGGCATACAGGTGTATAGTGCACTTGGGCTGGGGAACGAAGTGAGAGAAGACCCCTATGGGCACCCTGTGACTCACTAAGAAGGGAAGTGTACTTGCGTGTAGTGCAATGCAAGTACACAGATCTGGCTTAGGGTTAGGGTTAGTGCAAGGGCTAGGCTTAGGGTTACGGGTAAGGTTAGGGTGAGTTAGTGGGGTGCACCTCTGCGTGCCTCTCTGACCCACTAAGAAGGACAGTGTACTGGCGTATGGGTTAGGGTTAGGGTTGGGGTTCGGGCTAGGGTTAGTGGGCTTTTTATGCCCGACTGGCACATCCCAGAAGTCTCGGTCAAAACCTGGCCAAGTGGCCACGCAATTGGTGGAATGGCTCCAAAAATTTGCATGGTCCACTCCCATGGCCAGCCCATCATTGCACAGGTGTAAAAAAATAAGAATAAAAATAAAATAAAATAAAATCAATGGAGACGTTTGGTTGCAAGAAAAACCCACTGCTGCTACTGTAAAAATTCAGGCAGTTTTAAAATAGCTATTTTCGCATGTTTATGTGGTGCTTTGGTGTGTTTTTGGACCACGATTTCAAAAAAAAATATTGCGGACACCATTTTGGATCCCCCCGCACCGCATGGCAAATGGAGACGCTGAGGATGCCCCCTCCCAGTCTGGTACCAGCAGCCCAGGACAGCAGGGGGGGGAAGGCTGGGGACCCCCCCCCCAGAAACCACCCCTCTGGTAGGTGCCCTCACTCAGGCAGGCATATTTTCGCCTGCTTTTTTGGCCGGGAATCGGGTTTTTTTTTTTAATTTTTAAAACTTTTTTTCTGTGCCACTTGACATCGCGCGATCGCTGCGATGCCAGGAACGACAACGACAAATCAGACCCAATTTTTCTTTTATCGGTTCGAGTTCGAGTTCTGGCGGAGTAATTGTCGTTACCGTTTCCGTTACGTAACAGAAACGAGGAACGGAAATGGAAACGAGAATTTCGCCAAGTTGTGCCCATGTCTATTCAGGATATTAAACATACACACCAAGTCCACTTGCTCCTTGAGTATTAATGCTGGTTAAATGTGATCGTTACATTAACACAGCCCTGGTAGTAAATTAGCAACAAGTTTAGGAAGAATAAGGTGTGGTTGAAAAGATACTGAGGTGAATAGGGGCATAGCTCTCCATTTTAGGAGTTGCAACAACCAGAGTCTTAGCCACGGCTCCCAGCATTATTACTGTCTGGTAAACTGGCTTTCTAAGATGGAATGCTAAAGCCATGGCTAAGATTCACAAAAGAAGGTAGAAATCATGCCAGCAACAGAAGGTTGTGTTTCAAAACATCCTGCTAATTTGCAAGCTACACTTTACAGAGAGAACCCGTCTTACATCTGCACCTCGGAGCTGAAATGTGGTGGACAGCTGTCACCTGGGAAGCGTAGCTTTGGATTATTGCACATGGCAGCTGTCACCCTGATGGAAAGATGCTTGGGGCTGTGGCTCATCAGAAGAATTAGATAGTATTTCCATTCCACCAACTCAGGAAAACAAAAATAACTTGTTTGGGTGGCTGAAATGCATGAGATGGTTCTTAAAAATGAATGAGATCTATGTTTTGTTTCACAGACATTCGAGAACAGTAGAGACAATGCATTAAGAAAAGTGCATTACCAATTCCATCATTTTCCATCTTTTTGGTTATAGCACGATGATTGCCCCAGGGAAAGATGCTAACATTATTCAGTAAGGAAGCACAGAACTGATCCCAGTTTAAGTGCTATCCAGACAAGGGGGAATCAATCCCCTATTTCTTCCCATTTTACTAGTTATCATGGGTATGAATTAAAAATGAATTGATATTTGTAGAAAACTGCCAATTTGGCAAACATTAGTCACTTATATTTGTTCAAAGTGATTACCCTGGCAAATACCAAGTGATGCATTTTTACCCTTTTGGATTCATCCATTTGCAACTTCTTTTACTGCTCCCACCCAACCCCACCGCCGCCATATGGAGCTCTGTCACATTCCCTGGGAGGACTCTTTGGGGACTCAGACATCCAGAACCCAAACTTCACCAATCTTACAGGGATAGTAGAGAAGAGTCAGGGGAAGCTTCTCTGAGATTATGGTGTCTCTAAATGCCAGGGGACTATTTTATAGGGTTTTTAAAAGGGGAGAGAAACCCACATCAAAATCATAAATTTATGATTTGCAATTTATCAATGTTGATGAATTACAAATCACAATGAATCACATTTTTTGCCCATCTCTCCTCTAGTATATCAACTCAGATGTTAGCAATGGTATTTATCCATCAAGACTTGCCCTTCAGAAGCCAGGAGTAGCTTTAACCCATGGCTATAATGTTCCCCTGTAAATCCCCCTGCCCGCCCTTCTCATTTCTTTTTGCAAGAGCCTTGATAAATGTGCATTTGAGAAGCAGAACATTCTCTCTCTCTCTCTGACACACACAAACATGATTTTAATTGAATGGACCCAAAGCTTACTGCTATTCACTGGCTTTAACAAAACAGTGCTCAAGGATGCTGGCTCCATATGCAAACTATCATATTAATGACATCTGCGCAATGACTGTGAAAAACAGCCAAGGACTCTACTAATGCTTTCCATTCTCCTTTCCTTTTCTAGAAGAGAGGCAAGACCTCATTACAGAATGCTAAGTCTCAACATTCAGTTCTAGCCAAACCACTCTGCAAAGTTCCTGAGTAAATGAGCAGAATCCTGTTGGCATAAATATGCTGGATCTGGGTGCCAGAAATAATTAGTACATATTAAAAGCTTCTTGTCCTCTCCTTTCAGATGCCAAGGCTCCCTTTGGCTGTAGAAAATCTTTGAAAACCACGGAATTGCATAGAAGGGAGGGGGGAAGTTTTAGAAGTCAAACATTCCCACCAGCAGCCCTGATATCAGTGGCAATGATCCAGCAGTGATTTCTCCATCACCACCCAATCCCAAAGGCTTCCCCAGGTGGAAAAAAAGGAGTCTCCTAGAGCAGTTTTTCAAACTGGGGATCATGGCCCCGCAAGAAGAACACAGAGTAAATTATTTCTTCCTTGGTCTCTTTCTGCAGGATATTGAAGTTACTGTTTGTTTATGTGTATGAGCAACAGGCCCTAGGGTGGGAGTGTGGGAGAAAGAAGCCTCTGTTTTCTGAGAAGGGATATTTACCCTCCATTAAAATGCCTTTTGATGCAAATATGGGGAGGGAGGTTGCTGGGTATTTGGCTATCACAAAAGGAAGTCGTGGTTCGAAAAAGGTTGGAAATCAGTCTTCTAAAGCCTCAGAGCCCGAAACAGAGAGACAAAGTTTTCAATCAATTTATATTAATTATATCTGGTGCACAGACCCAACTTATGTTAGCATAACTATGCAAACAGGATATTGTACAGTACTGTATGTTTTTCTCCTTCCTGTATTTTTCTCATTCATTCTATCTTAAATGATCCGCTGTAACAATCTGTACCCATAGTATGGTTGACATATTCTGCCTTTTTTCATTTGTCTATTATTTCCTGCCCTGCCCTGTACGAATTTGTCTTAGTACTTCTACCAGACTGAAACTAGATAAAGAACAGTGTCTACATTTAATTATATTGGTACCTCGAATTACGAAGTTAATCCATTCCTCGCAAAGCTTTGCATCTAGAAATTTTCGTAATTTGAAATTGAATGGGGCACAATGCACCCTTGGAATGGAAGCCTTCCACAATTTTTTTGTATCCCAAGGCATCCTGTAGGAATTTTTGTATCTCGAGGTTTTCACGGGAGAATCCCGTTCCCAGGCTGCATTGTGCCCTGGATGGATTTCCCTTCATATTTTGAATTTTTCACAATTAGAGGCATTTGTAATTCAAGGTACTGTGTGGATTTACTTATTCCGTAACCCCCTTCCACCTGAAGTGGAAACTACTACTTTCACCATTTCTTAGGGTTTGTCCTCTTACATTCGTTTCCCATTCTGCCCAGTCCTTAGAAAGGGGGATATAAAATGGAAGGCTGGTTGGTGAGTGGTAGAATTGTTCACACCAAGGGCTCCAGGTTAGTCCTTGGCCTCTTCCGGCTGGGTTGCAAGACAAACACACCTACAAAGCCATTGCCAGAGAAGAATGCTGAGTGAGAGGGTCTAGTAACCATGCTCAGCTTCTAAGGCAGCTTCTATATGAGGAACAGCGTGCTTGGTTTTCTACCTTCAGTCCTTTCAAGTTCCATGATTGAAAAAACTAAACAAAACCCAACATATCCTTTGAAGGGACCCTCTCCATTTGCTCAAAGGCACTGAGTTTAGCCAAACACAGCTTAACCTCAACACATACTCAGTTCCAACATGCTTGCTTGCTCTTGCACAAAAGAGGAAACAGGAAATGTCTGTATTGAAAGTATGTTTATTCTTGGGCAATAATCAACAGTCCCAAAATAGTGACAGGGGCCACACAGATGTCAAACCCAAAGCAATAAGGAAGAGAGAAGAGATGCACCATTAGAATTCTGCTGGGAAATGGAACTTGCAAACCTTCTTTCCACCACAATTTTATGCATCTGCCATTAAAAAGGAAACCCTCCTTGGGGTTAATGTTGTCATTTCAGCACAGCCTTCCTTCCACTGCACACTGGACTACAGAATAATACTAATGCTAAGCAATGCACCCGAAATACAAAATATGCATACTGTAGCAAGAGAACTAGACAGTATGCATGGCTTCTGACAGAGAAAGCTTCCCCCAGTGGTCAAAGTCCATAGTCACAGGCTTCATGGCTGTTCTTCAGATAGAGCTCAAGATAGCCTTTGTATATCTGAGCATCTGTAATTGTAGCTTGAACAGCTGGATCCTGCTTCATGTCTTCAACCCAGCGCTTTAGGGCTGGAGTTTGCTCCAGACAGCTGTGGAAAGACAGAAAAAGCCTTGAGCAAAACCACTCTCTGTTTGGCTACTTTGTCTTCAAAGAAGACAGTAGCTCATTGCAGAGCACTGGGAGCAACCCCTTGTCCGAATCCCCAGCTACCTTTTTGTGAACACCAAGAGAAGACCAAGTATGGACCTCCATATGTTGCTAGATTGCAACTTCCACAGGCAACAAGAAAAAACATTGAAAGCTCCAACTTGGCAAACATCCAGAGGGCTGTTTTCTGCTCACTTCCAGCATAAACCATGAAGAATTAGACAGACCCAGGGTGTGATTTCCCGAAAAGCAACTCCCTTGAGTCTTACGTAGTGGGCTTGGCTTCCTGATAAGAATGGGCTGCCCTTAAGTAGATAGAAACACAACAGGCCGCCTCCGTCTGGCAGTTTAACTGCATCATTCAACTACTTCAAAATGTTTGCAGCCTGAATTATAGCAACTTTCAACTCAGGTGGCTGAGCAACCAGCTCAGAGTTGCTAGAACTGAAAAATGAGGCAAAGCATAGAGGTAATCAGTCACAAGTTATTTGTGACTTGTAATTAAGCCATTCTAACAAAGGTGTGTTTTCACTGTTACTTTATAAAGAATAACTTAACTTTTTACATTTTACATTGACTTTTATAGTTACAGGCAGAGCTTGGAACTGTTTACCAGCCAGGATGGTCAGTGGCTCTTCCAAGATCTGAATACTTATTAAATGATGGAGGAGGAATTACATTTGAAGAGCCAGCTCATGCTGGATGCCATGTTGCTGCTTTGTCCTTAGTTTAGGCAAGAGTGCCCAACCCTCTCACAAACTACTCCAAGGCATTAGCCAAGGCAATCTGGAACATATGTCCCTCCAGATGCGCATGAAATACAACTCCCATAATTCCTCATCCTTGGCGACACCAGATACAGCTGATGGGAGACACGCCCAAAACACCCAGATCAGAGTTCCACTGTGAACCGACATGTACATAATTGTGGTTTTCAACTTCTACCAGCCAGCTGTCACACCCAATTACACAACAGCCAGCCAGCAAGACTGCACACACCTTTTAGTATTCTGGCTTCAGAGAGCTGGCATTACCCATCCCTGACTCAGAGAATGCAAGAAACTGGACAACTGGAAGCATGAGAGGAACAAAAGATTCAGTGGGCTTACTCAAGTAATTTGAAGCTCTCCATGCGCTCAAACCATGGCCAGATCATATAGTCAATCATGGACACAGAGTTACCACCAAAGAACTTAGTCTTGCCATTGAGTAGTATCTGCAATGGAAACAAGCATGTCAGTTTTTTAAATATCACGCAGCACACACCACAAAAAACACTTCAAAAAAAGGAACTCTCTACATTTTCTGCCATCTGGGAAGCGACAAAAGTCACATGTCAAAAAATATACTAGGACCACAACTAAATTAAGAGGTCACATGGCTGATGTATAACACGTGTACCGGTGAAGAACAACTATTCTGGAATCAACACCAGGCTTTCAAAAATAAAATAAAAAATCTCAGCCTGGCCAACAAATTTATCCAGGTGTGAACATAACTCCCTCTAGTGGACAGCAGGAAAATAGCCTTCCATTCACATCAGCTGAAGTCTCCCAGAATAGGTCAACTGCTGTTTAAGGGTAAGAATAGGGAAACTTATTTCAGTGTGCCCACATAAAACACTTTTAGTTCCATAATATTAGATTTCCCTTTGTCCTAATAATCATGAAGTGCAACTATAAAAATAAGATATGTGCAAATTAGTGTGCTCCTTAAATTGGCTTCCACCAGTCTTTCCAGGAGAAAATCAGAAGTAGCTATATTGATTAGAAAGAAGAGTACGTATGCCTAGACTCAGCCAGAACAAAGAGGCCTTCTAGCCCGTGAACACATTATAACTTTCTAAGGAGGGATACTACAACTACAGCTTAAGATCTCAAATTCTCACCTTTTCAAGTCTGACAAGTATAGCACAATACTCATCCTTTGGACCAGACACATCTTCTCCATTCCTAATACCCAGCAGGCACTTGTAGCTCAGAGCAGGTATCTAATCAAAGTAGAAACAGCAGTGTCAACAAGGTGTAGAAAGAAACTATAGCATTATAATTCAAGGAACACAGGCCAACTAAATTATAAGTGAACAAGAGACAAGCCATCGCCAAACTTATAGAGGGAGATAGAGTATTTTTATCTCCAAAAGTCAGCTAATATCCCATAATGTGTTTCCCAAGCTGGGTTCCACATACCCGATGGTGCAAACCAGGACATTTAGGGGTGTACATAAAAAACAAAATGACCAAAAAAAGCACATACTGTATTTCAACCTTGAAGAAAATCCCATTTCCTTGTTGTTGTTGTTGTTTGGGGGGTGGTTTGTATTTTGTTGACCGGAGGAGATTCCTTCCCTAAACAATGTTTTGGGAACAGGCCACAACAGTGTTCATGTTTGGGGGGCGCACAGATTTCATTTCTGTCCTCTTCACAAACATTTCAGTGCTATCACATTAGTACGGGTGTATATATAATTCACCTTATTATTCAATTGCTTTTAAAACCCATTATTGGATTATTTATTTACAGCTACAACATACACATTTGAAATAACAGCACCCCTATTAGTTGCAAACATTTTGCTAATATGAAGGGTATAATTTATAGAAATGAGATTCCACGGGATACACACTTCCTCGCACATTTTTGCCATGCATTCAGAATACACTGACAACAGACCCTTCTGCTACCATGCTGTACCAATTTATCTCATCTGTTAAAATAATTCAGTAGGCTAAGCACCACCAAAGGTGTAGTAGGATTTGTGGCTAGATTAAATATGACATAAATCTTTAAAAAGACTCCAAGAAATGAAATAACCCATCTTCATGAATAAGGAACTATTTAAAGAAATATACCTCTCACTAATATAATACAAGGTGCTCTAAGTTTTCTTTTTACCTTGCTGTCAATTGCAGTTACTTAAAAGTTCAGATTCAAGGTTATTTTTTAAAGAAAGAAAAAAGAAACTGGTTTCCTATCATCCTTCAGTACACACCTTTGAAAAATGTTCCAATAGCATCTTCTGCCGTGCTTTCTCATAAGGATCTGTAGGGTATAGCTTCTTCTCTGGGTAGGCCTCATCTAAATATTCACAAGTGATTGGGGACTCATAGATCAGCTGACCCTTGCTAGTCTCTAGCACAGGTACGAGTCCAAATGGATTTTTCTCAAAAAACCAATCTGGCTTGTTTTTCAAGTTGATATTGACAGTTTCATGGCTTAAAAATGACATAAGAAGCACAGCAGTTACTTTCACCAGACATCTAATATTATAAAAGTCTAATACCAATCACCCAAGTTTCTAAGAACTGTACAATAGTCTCTGGTTGCATGCAGTTTTCAGGCAATCACAATAGTTCTAATCTAACCTCTAACCTTGGGGAAGTAGAAGACAACCGGTTAGATTGCAATTTCAACATTGCATTACAGTGCAACCCCGACTTACAAACATAATGCATTCCGAGAGAACGCTCGTAAGTCAATAATCTCATAAATTGGGGAGCGGTTTCCCATAGGAATGCATTGAAAAGCAATTAATCAATTCCGGAGGAACGAATTTCAATGCATACCTATGGGAAACCACTTAGATAACCCGCGGCTTTGCCCCTCACCAATTGGAAGGGGGAGGCGCATGCCATTTAAAATGTCTTTAAGCAACCGAGCCAAGTGCTTGGCTTGCTTGTTTAAGGACATTTTTTTAAACCGCCGCTTCTCCCCACCACCACCACCACCACCACCACCACCACCACTGGTCATGTAGAGGGAGAAGTGGCATTTTTTTCAATTTTGTTCCTCTTCCGATGCAAGCGCTAATGGCTGCCATCAGCACTTGAATCAGAAAAGGGGGGGATTAAAAAAAAACACCACTTCTCCCTCTACATGACCGGTGGGGGGAAGAGAAGCGCAGGTGTTTTTTACTCTTTTTTTTAAAAAAGGGTCTTTGAGGCACTGAGGGAAGCTGTCTCTTTAAACGGGGGGAAAAGCGGGCGCTGTTGCAAAGATCTTTGAGGTACTGAGGGAAACTGCCTCTTTAAACGGAGGCCGCTTCCATCAGTGCCTCAAAGACCTTTGCAACAGTGCACACTTTTTCCCCTGGTGAGGGAAAAAGCAGGTGCTGTTTCAAAGGTCTTTGAGCCACCAACCCAAGCACTTGGGTTGGTGGCTCAAAGACCTTTTAAACGACCGACCCCTTCTCTACCCACCCCCAGTCACCATCGTTACTCGGGGGGGGGACCCCATCTGGCTCGTAAGGTGGCTGGGGGCGGGGGGAGACAACCAAAGCCCACTTATAAGCTGGATTCTCGGTTGTCGGGGTGGTTGTAAGTCAGGGTACCACTGTATTTATATTGGAGATGTACATCTTGACTTATAGCATTAAAAACATACAGCAGAATCAAGAAGTTAGCATAATCAAATTGGGGAAAAGCTGCAGGTGGTTTAACTATCAATATTTGGAGCATTTAGATCTTTTTAATTGTGAGCAGCTAAGATCCTAAAATGATGCTTTTACTCTTTGATGCCAATTTTACCTCTTCTTTTTTTCTGTGCTGTTTCTGATTCCAGATTTTCATATTTTAACACACCACCTGGAGATCTCTGGCTATCAGTCAATAAAAGTACAATGGTAAGTAAATTAAAATGTAAGTCTTCAAAACAAGTAAGTATATACCTGGCTGGATAGCTCTATGAACTATGCACCTGACTTTGAAGTGAGAGATTGAGAGTTCAGTTCCCCACTGTGGCTCTCAAAAGATTCAGCCTCTGTGGCCTTCGGCAAGCTGTACAACCCCAGGTTACCCCAGGAAGAAGGAAATGGCAAACCACTTCCAAGTACTCTCTACCGAGAAAACTCTAAAATGGGTTGCCATGAGTCATAACTGATTTGATGGCATCCAGTTATTATTATGTACACAACACAATCACTGTTCTGTGGTTTATCTCAAAAGAGATTTTAAAAATCTAAGTTTTCTACTATGGGTAATGGCCAAGAGAATATGTTTTATTATAGCTGCATGTGCAACTGTATGAAAGTCTCTGCAAATTTAAGGGACTTACTTGATGCCTTTGGCTGCCAGAACTAGCCGTGTTCTCTGTGCAAAGGGACAGTAGCGCATACTGTAGAGCCGGATCACTCCATCAGGCACAGGCCCTGGAGCAGGACTTCCTAGAAGACAAACAATGTTGCCTGGGTCATTCTGATCAGAACTAGCAAAAGCACAGCCTTGAGTATAAACAATAAGCAAACCAGGTCATGAGACAGCCAAATAATAAGTCAAAGCACAGCAGAGAATAGGTCAAATGACAGGAAGGGGAGAATGTGTTTTTTCTTGTACATACAGTATTTGATCTATTTAATTGCCATAACCAAGCTGACACTCTAAAGCTTGTATCATATGGATAATTTACATCTTAATTTGGATAGCAGGGGAAAAGGCAAACAAGGATGCCAAGCTACATACTTCAGAATAATCCTACTGCACTCACAACTAAGACGATGCAAAACAAGCAGTTTTGAATAATAGTATCCACATATTCAGACTATAGGCTGCAATCATATACAATATACACAACTATCTGGGTGTAAGCGCCCTCGATTCAAGGAGACGTGATTTTGAGGAGCCAAATACAGAACTGCACCACATACTGATCTAGCACTGTACGTTTAGATTTACATTCCTCGTGTTTCCATCTTACAAGCAGTTATAGGACCCAATACAGTACCTTTGTTCACTGGTCTGAAGAGAAAGAAAGACAGATTCTGGTAAAAAAAAAATCAAGAGCCAAAATCCTACTGGAATTGCACTTCAAAGCTAGTGGTATTGCTTAGGTTGCAGTATCAAACTGCAGCTAAGTTTTAAGATGCATACTGGATAGCTCAGTGGTTTAGGTGTCTGTCTGTAGAGCCAGAGGTTGAAAGTCTGATTCCTCATGGTGCCTCCTTGACAAGGACTGGGCTTGAGGTTCCATAAGGTCCCTTCCAGCTTTACAGTTCAATGATGATGATGATGACGATGAAGAAGTGACCAACACATATCCAAGCATACGATCTGCACCTCACTAATTAACTGTAATGTGTCCCCATGGCTCCCTGACTTCCATGATTTCAATGACTCTGAAGTAGAAAGCCAATGGGATTTTGGCTTATCCAGCTTTCTGGACAAAGCAAGTTCACACAATATAAAACATAGCACATAAAAACATAGAACATTTAAAATAACTGGAGTATTAAAAGCCATGGTCTATAGATGGGCCAATGTTCAGCTAAAAGCAGCCTGGAACAGCCAGGTATTGGTGTCAATTTAAATAGCAAGGAGAGAGATACATTCCTAGATGGGGCTTCAAATAAGGCCAAAGCCACTATAAGGGGGGAAACCAATATTGTACCATCCAGCACTTGTGCTTATCAAACTACCTGATTCTACAAGCAATCCCATAAGCCAGACTTGTGAGGGTTAATTTAGGTCGGAGGTAGGTTCATGATATGCTGATCAGGTGGAAGCAATGTTTACTAGCCTCCCAACAAGGCAGCCAAATGGTTTAAACACCACCATTACTGGGAATGAGGGCAAAAATGTAACCACAGAAGTTTTATTTCTGAAGGGAAGATATTCCAGACAGCGGGCACCACCATAGAAAACTCTCCCTGGTTGCACCAAAATGGCATGATACAGCAAAACGAAGAGTCCCTCTCAGGATGCCTGCAAGCAACTGCATAATGTTTGGAAAAAGGTAGTTCCCTGGTCCCATAGAAAAGTGGAGTGTTTTCAACCGTGGTGTTCTACTATACAGTTGCAGGGGTGGGCAACTGTGGCCGACTAGAGGCATATGCTTTTCATGCCAGGTTAAATTATTTCTGAATTGTTATCTCAAAGTTTACTAGGGAAGTATTAGTATCCAAATATTTCCAGACATCTTCATTTTGAATATAAGAACTTGCCAGCATTCATCGCGGAGGTACTTGAAAGATACTGTAGCACTTCATTTAATGACAATGTTTACATTTTCAAATGCTAATTTCTTTATGTTATCATTAAACACTTTCTGATGTTCTTCAGTTAACACTCATGCTACTTTGAAACAAGGAAGCAACTTCCCAGTAACATTTCCAGCAGCTTTAATACACCTAGTACTTGCAGCAGTACTCAGGCAGGAACAGAAGCATTATAAAATTGTGCTTGAACTCAAAAGGTAGATTACAAGCCTTTTGATCCATAGTTCACGACTCCCAAAAAACCAGTCTCTATATGTTCTCAAACTACAACTCCCAGGGGCCCAAACCATCATCCGTACTGGTGGAAGCTTTGGATAACAGATCTACAACAGCATTTAGGAACCTAGTTTTTAGAGAAAATATATGATAAGCTTGACTATATGGGAAGATTTATTTATTTTATTTTTAGAGCATTTTTACCCCACCTTTCTCTTTGGAAAAGGACCAAAGGCAGCTTACGGTAATGAGGGGCAATATACAGTCCAGTACAATTAAGACATGTTCAAGTATTGAGAACAGGGAATTGAGGGACATCTTACAGAATTAAAAAAACAATATTAAAGTTACAAGAGAATGTGAGCAGTTAGAGAGAGTAAAAATTCCATGTAATCATGCACAGTAGACCATCTGAAAGTTATGGGGAATGGAAACTAACAGTGAAAACATTACTTTTCAGGCAAAGACCTTTCTCTTCAGGCAAGCTTTTCCTGAATGATGGTCTACCGATTATGTGTCTTTTGTATGAATCTACAGGATCACGTAAACTTTGTGTTTATAACTACTTATAACGTTATGGGTTTACATTGATATTATGTTTTCAATATTAGTTTCCATCACTCATAACTTTACATGGAACTTTACTCCCCTTTAACTGCTCGCGTTCTCTTGTAGCTTTAATGTAATGTTGTCTATGAGATGTCCCTCAATTCCTTGTTCTCAATACTTGAACATGTCTTAATTGTACTGGAGTGTGTATTATCCCTCACTCTTTAAGCCGCCTTGGGTCCTGTTTCCAAGGAGAAAGGCAGGGCAAAATTACTCTTAAGTAAGTAAGTAAGTAAGTAAGTAAGTAAGTAAGTAAGTAAGTAAGTAAAAGTGTCAAAACAATCACATGAGGGAGATATAAACACAAAGTTATAAGTGGTTATAAACACAAAGTCTGTGTAATCATGTATAATAGATTCATATTAAGACACATAATAGGCAGTTCATCATTCAGGGAAAGCTTGTCTGAAGAGAAAAGTCTTTGCTTGTTTCCAGAAAAACAGCAGAGATGGGGCAGGACTATTTGTTTGACACTTACACCATTCCTTAACATTACTGTTTTGTTTAATCATAAACGCAACAATTGCTGCTGTACTTTGCTCCATAACTGAAGCAAAGTACTCCAATAATTTAGAGATGAGGGGGGGTATTAAATTTAATATGATACAGAGGGAAATTGATTTTAAAGAGTGGGTTTTGACCTCTACATAGTGGTAAGGAATTAATAAGTCAGACAGCTTCTAGTACTATATGTTGACAAAAGGTAGAAGTCAAATGCCTCATACTGTCACACCATTAAGGGTGGCCCATGCTAATCCAGTCCACATACCAACCCACTTCACATCACACCTCCATGCAATCAGCTTTCATTCTAGCACAATGGTGGCAAACCTTTTAGAGACTCAGTGCCCAAACTGCGATTCAAAACCCAGCAATTTTTCGCAAAGTGCCAGTACAGCCATTTAACCTGGATACAGGTGGCTATGAAGGGGTGATGTTGGGTGCCCACGGAAAGGGCTCTGAGCAGCACCTTTGGCACCCGTGCCATAGGTTCACCAACACTGTTCTAGAATCCACTACACTCATTCTTGTTATATAGCAGCCGCTAACAACTACAAAAACATTCACCAGCTTACCCAGGAGTCCCCAGGAGCATCTGTGAATGGCCCCTAGCTCTCCCCTATCTAAGGACGCCCATGGCTCATTAAAAAAAAAGTCTGTGTGATCCATCAGAATCACAGTTCTGGATCACTTAAAAGGTTTTTTTTAAATTGACATCAAAGCTAACAGATTATTTCCCTACCGAGGAAGTGTGTTGTAATCCACAAAAGCTCACAATGAAATAAATCTGCTAATCTTAAATAAACCACAATATTTCTTTTTAATTTTTGCTGTATACACTGAAACAGATTAATAAAACATGTCTAGCTTTCTGAAAACTTCCTGAATGGTCACCTACAAGGAAATTTTGCCTGAGTCTCTTGATTAAAAAAGGAACCCAACAGAAAGCCTTAAGTTTTCCAGGGGCAGAAGGTGGTAATTATTTTTAGTGATTTGGACTAGACATGGGCATGGAGCGGCGATATTGTCGTTTCCGTTTTCAGTTATTGTTTCCGTTACGTAACGGAAACGGTAACGATAATTACGCCGCTCCAGCTCGAACCCGACCCGAAAAAAGAAAAATTGGGTCGGGTTTTTCGTTGTCGTTAATGGCATTGTGGCGATCGCGCGATGCCAAACAGCACAGAAAAAAAGTTTTTAAAAGTTAAAAAAAAAAAACGACTCCCGGCCAAAAAAGCAGGCGAAAATATGCCTGGCTAAGGACACCTACCAGAGGGGTGGTTTCTGGGGGAGGGGTCCCGGCCTTCCCCCCTCCTGTCTTGGGCTGCTTGCACCAGGCTGGGGGGGGGTCATCCTCGTCGACTCTCGCATGCCATGCGGTAGGGGGGGATCCAAAATGGCGACCGCAATTTTTCTTTTGAAATCGTGGTCAAAAAACACACCAAATCACCACAGAAACATGTGAAATTTATTTATTTTAAATGCCTGATTTTTAATAGTAGCAGCAGTGGGTTTTTTATAGCAATAAAACGTCGCATTGATTTTATTTTATTTTTTATTTTTTTAGACCTGCCCATTTGGGCTGGGCATGGGATGGGACCATGCAATTTTTTGAACCATTCTACCAATGGCATGACCAGGTTTTGACTGACACTTCTGGATGTGCCAGAGGGCATAAAAAGCCGAGGCACCTTCCAGAAGTCGCAGTTGGGTCTTGGATGTGGAGGGTGGAGGGCTGTGTGGCTGGCTGCTGCTGGCTGATTGGAGGGAGGCTGGAGGCTTTAGATTTAAGTTGGGCAGGCAGGGAGGGGATTGAATTTAGAAAATAATTCCTTTGATTCTCTGCAGCTTTGTCTGCTGAAGGGAATAGCAGTTTATTCTCCCCCCCCCTGGCAGTTTGTGAGGATTTTTTTTTCTGATATTGGGTAAAGGGGGAGGTTCGACTGGGAAGAGGTGTGGATTTATTTTAAAAATATATTACATTTACTACTACCATTTATTTTCCCAACTTCAATTTGCTTGCACACACACACACACATTTGGGGTGCAAGCCAAGAGAACCTCTATCTAGTGGAGAATATTTTACAATATTATTTATTTAGTTTACTATTACTTACTTCATTGTTTGTTTTTTCAACTTGTTGTGTGTGCAGTTGAACAACACAGGCCCATTCCATTTAAGTGGATCAGAAGAATTCTGAAATTTATTTTCATTTTATTCCCTGAACAACTACTAGTAAACTATATTGTTTGTTTATTTACACCCCAATATCTTTCTTGTTGGGAGGCTGCTGCTGCTGCTGCTATTATCAGCCTTACAATATTTTTGATTCAATCATTATTACTCCATTGTTTGTTTGTTTATTACATTCCCTAAACAACTACTAGTAAACTATATTGTGTTTGTTTATTTGCACCCCAATATCTTTCTTGTTGGGAGGCTGCTGCTGCTGCTGATATCAGCCTTACAATATTTTTGATTCAATCATCATTCATTACTCCACTGTTTGTTTGTTTTTATACACTTCTGTTGTTCTGGGTGTGTGAAGTTCAACACACACAGGCCCATTGCATTCAAGTGGATCAGGAGAAGTGTGATATTCATTTTCATTCCATTCCCTGAACAACTACTAGTAGACTAGTAAACATTTAACAATATCGGGTTTGTTTATTTACATCTCAAATATCTTCTAGTGCTGCCTGCTGAATCTCATATCAGCCTTACATATTTTGATTCATTCATTACTCCACTGTTTTTGTTTGTTTTTATACACTTCTGTTGTTCTGTGTGTGTGAAGTTCAACACACACAGGCCCATTGCATTCAAGTGGATCAGGAGAAGTGTGATATCATTTTCATTTCATTCCCTGAACAACTACTAGGAGACTAGTAAACATTTAACAATATCGGGTTTGTTTATTTACATCCCAAATATCTTTCTTGGGAGGCATAGTACCACTACTTGTGTGAAGCCACCTGTCCAGCTGCTGCTGCTGCTGACTGTCTTACAATTTTATTCATTACTGCAGCTCATTGTTTGTTTGTTGTATTGTATGCACTTGAACACACAGGCAGGGAGCCAGGCACATTCCATTTCAGTGCATCCATCAACTTTTGAATTCCGAATGTAGAAAATTATACCAAGGGCCAGCAGGCTCTGTAGCCTCACATACTCTGGCTTTGTGGCCTCCCATACTCCTTGTATGGCTTGGTAGGCTGGCACTCTGGCTTCGTGGCTTCCTGCGTGGACTGTGTCTCCACTGGGTATGCAAAACTCAGGCTTGGTGGGCTTCAAAACTCTGGCTTGGTGGCCTGCAAAAAATGTCCCTCCCTCAAGTTCCCTGCTGGCACTCTGGCTTCGTGGCTTCCCTGCGTGGACTGTCTCCACTGGGCAGGCAAAACTCTGCCTTGGTGTCCTGCAAAATCTCTCCACTGTCTCCCACTGCAAAAACTCTCCACTGTCTCCTCTCCACTGTCTCCAGTCCCACTGGGCAGGCAAATCTCTGTGGCCTGCAAGAACTCTAGCTTGGTGGCCTGCAAGAACTCTGGCTTGGTGGGCTGCAAAAACTCTGGCTTAGTGGCCTGCAAAAACTCTGGCTTGGTGGGCTGCAAAACTCTGGCTTGGTGGCCTGCAAAAAATGCCCCCCCTCAAGTTCCCTGCTGGCACTCTGGCTTCGTGGCTTCCCTGCGTGGACTGTGTCTCCACTGGGTAGGCAAAACTCAGGCTTGGTGGGCTGCAAAACTCTGGCTTGGTGGCCTGCAAAAAATGCCCCCCCTCAAGTTCCCTGCTGGCACTCTGGCTTCGTGGCTTCCCTGCGTGGACTGTGTCTCCACTGGGCAGGCAAACCTCTGGCCTAGTGGCCTCCAAAGTAGGCCGCTGAAACAATCCCTGCCCTGCTGGCGCTCTGGCTTCCCTTGGCTCTTCTGCGGCTGCCATCCCATCCCAGCAGCACAGCACTCAATCCTCCATGCCCAAAGAGTGGTGGACTGAACTCCAGGGTTTTCTGGAGGGCCTCCATTGGCTCCAGTCAGCTCCTTTGGATACTCCAGCTGGCGATGCTTCCCCGAGAGGTTGTGGGGAACTTTTGGGAGAGAAAGAGGGGGGGGATAGCATCTCTCATGGCTGTACCAGACTGAATCTGTGACCGCTAGTTGACCATGGTTGCATTTGCTTGGCTTTACAAGGAGTGACATTGGAGATGGGGAAGACATTGAGACTGGAGTAGACCCTCATCCAGATTTGGGGAGGAACGGAATACTGTGTCTCCTGCTGCCTCTGAGAGGTGGAGGGGAAATGGGATGGATAAAGGCTTCAAAACAAAACAAAAGTATAACAGGCAGCCAGACCAAGTAGGGTGGCCAGTTCAGTCAGCGTTGACCAAGAGAAAAAAAAAGAATATTGCATTCTGCCCACTTTGTTTGCTTTATTGCATAGGATGCAGTCTTATGCTACGAAATATTTATTAAATATATTATTCATCACCCAGTTCAAAGTGTTTTCCGCCTCCTCTGGGTCATTGCGGGACGCCCCCATGCTCTGGGAAGTCAAATCACGCTAAATCGCGGTAGAAATGACAAACGACACGATGAAACGACAAATTTTTGAAAAATTTCGTGAAAAACAGAAACAACCCGAAACGGACCCGTTCCGACAAATGAAAACTCGAAACGTCATTTTTTCTGGTCGTGCCCATGTCTAATTTGGACCTTGGGGAAAATGGAGCACCAGCAAAAATCATATAGCTTACTGGGGGAAGGGACATACAGTACAGTTCTATCACATCATTAATCTTCTCTTAGTGTAAATACAGCACAGCCACCAACCCCAACCATCTTGAAGCTGGTTCCGAATTCCCCAGCCAGCATAACCTGATCATGTTGTTCAGGACATCTTTGAAGTTGCAGTCTGTAGTCAGCTTTGCAAGTTCTAATCTGAGCCAATGAAGTTGCCATTTTAAACTCCACTGAAGTAAAAAGAGTGTACAAATGCAAGACTAGGCTATAGGTAAGACCTTTTTGGGTAACTATAAAACTTTTAGATATTATTTTTTATTAGCCACTTAAACTGTGTCTGGAACTTCACTGCTGATTGATACAGGATGTTCACAAACATGAACAGACCAACATGGCACTTGGAAAGCTACATACAACAGCACCCTTGTTAGTTCTTAAAACTAAGCAAATAGTCACCGCACCCTGTTGACAAAGGTATGGGTGACTCTAGCTGGCTGAGAGACCCAGTCCCTCCCTCCTTCCTACCAGGAGCCCCGGGGCCTGCAAAATTAGCAAATGTTTCTGTACTAGCCTTTAAGAGTAGAAACATTTATTGCTTATCCAGCGTGCTTGGAGGAACGCTTGTAGAACAAGAGTGAGCAAATTTTGACCCGGACCACTTCCCATTCCCAAATAATAAAAAAGCAATAAAACCCCAAAAGCTAGAAGTCTACCCCCACTCAATATTTATAGGGTTGGGGTTGGGAAATCTATCAGCAACCTGCTTCCTTGTAAAGTTGGGAGAGCCTGGAGTAGGAACTGGCAAACCATTCCAGTATTCCTGCCAAGAAAGCTCCATGGACAGGGAGTGACGAAGAGTCGGTCACAACTGTAACGATGCCTCACACACACGCGCCCGCGCGCGAATTTCAGGGCTAGAACGGAGCATTCATTTCCGTGCAAAATGAATGTATATTTCTTTTTTTGGGGGGGGTGTCAGTGGGTGTCAACTACGGTCTCAGAGGGCACGAGGTGGCCCCGGGTCCCAACACAAAATTGCCCTCGCAGTCACCCGTTCCCGCCCTATCTTTCACAACCCGGGGCGCCCCACAAGCCCTCCAGATCCAGATCCCATCCAACGGGCAAACAACGGCGAGAGTCCCATCGACGCTCTTCTTCCCAAGCCGGCCACACTTTCCCCGGGAAAACACGCGGGCGTGCACATCTCGCCGATCTGCGTCCGAATTTAAAGCGGACTCTTTTCGTTTTTAAGGGAGAGATAGAAATCGTCCCAGGAGGAGCTGAGGCTCATGGAGTCTTCACATGCATGCCACCCACTCCCCATGCGGAAAGAACAAGGGGAAGAGAGAAGCCATCGGCGGGTTCGAATCCAGCCGCGGGGCGGGAGCGTACAATACTATGAATAAGTACAAGCCCCAGACCGGCAACCAACCCGCAAGAGAAGGCAATGCAAAGACTCTCCGCTCTTTCCCGGCGCTCACCTTTTCCTAAGCTTCGAGCGAATTCCCCCGACATGCCTGCCTTGTGCCACAAAGCCCGACGGCACACTGCGCGCCTCCACCTCGCCCTTTTCCCAGCTCCTGCGGCAGGGCTTCGTTTGGCTCCACCCGCTTCCTTCTCCGGCCAGAACGCCCTTAAAGTGAACGGAGCCGAAATCTGAAATGGCGGCGGAGCCATCCTACAGGCACCGCTTGTGGGCATCACATGGGAGCACATCTCGAGCGAGCAACTGACACGAGTGCCAAGGATTTGGGCAGTAAAGCTTCGTGCCTGCCCGTTCCTTCCGGAACTATATTTTAACTGTCAAAATTGAAGGAGGCGTGTGTGAAGAAGTGGACTTGATCCAGAAAGCTGTCACTGAATCAAATGGCAAAATATTTTGCTGTTTCCTACCTTCCCCTTTCCCTTTAATTTTTGCAAACAAAAAAAAACCCCAAACAAAAAAGAGACACGAGAACACAGGTACTTCTTTGGAGTATATTTTATATCTCTAGTACATATTACAGACCTCTGTTTCTATTTTAGCACTTAGGGCCACACATACCAGTTAATTTTGGGACTGAACTCATACATTTGGCCTGATTATTTTTGCAAACTATGTCTTTGCAAGCTATGTATGCAGCATACTTTTCCCCAGGTTGATCTTAAATGCCTATGTAACAGATACAGAATTACTTCACAAGATATGTATGATTTCCCCCCCTTAATCTCAGTAAAAAGGGAAAAATATACCCCTGCCCCTAATATTGAAGCAGAGCATGTGTGTGTGTGTGTGTGTGTGTGTGTGTGTGTGTGTGTGTGTGTGTGTGTGTGTGTGTGTGTGTGTGTGTGTGTGTGTGTGTGTGTGTGTTTTTAAAAAAACAAATATAGAGATTGGAAGCATATCCCTAGCATGTCCTCAAAGCCATAACTGGCTTCTACATTTAGCATAGAAAACAGCACAGAAAATAACCAAGAAAATTAGCATTTAGATTACTGTGTTCAGATGTTCACAATAATAATGAAGTATTTCTCACCACTTCATGGTGGTATGGGCCACTTTTTACTCCAGGAATGAAAAAACTTATCACCTTTCACATCAAAAAGAACTATTACTGTATTTCCTTACTCTCATCATCAATGATGCTGTGTAGAGCTGATGAATACTAAAATTTAACAAAACCTGGAGTATCAGAAGCACTCCAGTCAAATTTTGGAAAATATTTCTCAAGTGGGGAAAAACTAGGAAAACATGATTATTTTTTTAAAATTAAAATATCTGTAATAAAAATAATATAGCTTAAACAAGTTCAAAAAGCCAATCAATTTATTGAAGCCTTGTGAATGTGCTCTTGGCAGGGTGATTGTTAGGGCAGCAGCATACACCCAAGTTTACTGATGGGGCAGGGCTGATCTTCAGTGGCCATAATGACTCAGCTCTTCTCCATATACAACTACCTTCATTTTGTTTGGCTGGGTTTTGCAATTTCATAGCTTCTTTATCTTCAGAAATTTTGTCCTTCTTTTCCAATATTGCTGAAACACATTTTTCTTGTTTCTATGTGTCCTTGGTTTACAAAAAAATAGCTTGTCTTGGCTGGTTTAAAGCATGTTAGAAACAATTAAGTCTATTTCAACAAATTAGCGTGTTTTCAAACTGTTAAATTTACAATAATTGCCTAAATCTGCTTATCAATCAATCAATCAATGAGATTTACATGAATATTGGTTTACCACTCAAAAACAGATGCCAGGAGGTTTGCTGTAGTTGAGACTAACAAGGAGATTAAGGCCAATGTTGTCAACCATGGTGCACTTCTATCTGCATTACAGATCTATAGCAGTTTGATGCCACTTGGAACAGTTACTCTTCAACCAACTGCATCCTGCATTTATAGTTTGTTCCAGCACTTAGAAGTCTATGCTTTTGCTTGGAGGAATGGCCAGGAATTGTAAAGAGGAAAGTTTATTTAATATGTGAACATGTTTCTTCTAATTCACCAACAGGTTGGAGTAAAAAGGGAGGAATAGAGAATAGTATACACTTCCTCAAACAAGAAGGACACTGTGCGATTGTTATATTTATGCATCCCGCCCCCCAAGAACAGATAACGGACAATGTGACAGCGTTAACAGAATAGTCAGTGACAAACTGTGGGAATCGTTGTGGGATTTCACACTCGGTAATGCCGGTATTCACTCCTCAATTCTGAAGTCATTATCAAATGTGAGGACCGTGTGCTTTGTTTCAGCCGTAAAGGACACCCAACCTGGACCACGCCCGGGGCAGAGCCGATTAGGCGGCGGCTTGTCATTCTCGGCCCCGCCCACCCTGTCCCTGGTTTGGAGGACACTCGAAGCGGAGAGGCCGAGGAGGCGGGCGGAAAGCGCCGGTTGAGCCAATGGCCAGGCGCCTCCGGCCGTCGCTAGGAGACGGAAGTCAACAGCATCAGCCGGCCTCTACTCCAGGAGGTTGCGAGCCCAGCGGAGGAAGGGAAGGATGGAGCCCGGGAAGGGAGGGGGTCGCCGCCTGGGAACCCCCCAGCACAAAGCCGAGTTGGAAGTGAGGTGCGGAGGGTCGGGGAAGGTGGCGGCGTGCGAGAGGCCTGACATTTACTGTTTCACGGGCCCGCCTTCGGCATGACTCCCCCTTCTCTTCCTCCTCCTCCTCCTCCTCCTCCCCGGAAAGGCTACAACATCGCCCTCCGCCCCCAGAGCCCCCAATCTCGTTTCGAGCTTTGACTTCCCAGGACGGCCAGGAATAGCTGCACCCCGGCAAGGCTCTGGAGCCCAACCGGGGGCTCATCAAGGAGAGAAGCGCGTGTGTTCTTTCCATGGAGCCCTTAGCTTTATTTTTTATTTATTTATTTATTTGTTGTTGTCTCACTCCTGCAAAGGGTCGATGCTTATGCTTGAATCCACCCGTCCTTCTTATAAGAACCCTCCCCCGGCCCCACGGATGGAGGTGGGAGAAGAAGGGCGCCTTGGATCAGCAAACAGGCAAATCGATAACGTGCCCGAGACTTGATGGAGCCCAAGGGACGCTTGGCTGGTGTGGCTGGTCATCGAGCTGGTGTGCCCTTTGGGATTGTAGGGCCAGCAGAAGCCGACGGGGGCACCATTAACTGCTTTCCATCCCTTTCCACTACGCAAATTTCAGACAAATATTCAGATTTGTGTTAGCTGAAGTTCTGAACTCGTGGGATCCTCTGAACACGCCTCTCCACCTCTCCCTCGGTCGACCCAGTTTCAGCTTTGCGTGTGAACAGGGAGGAAGAGGAGGAGAAGCACTTGGTCGTTTGTGGGACATGGCCCTACAAGCCAGCAGGAGCTGTTCTTACAAGCCAGTGATAAAATGGGGGAGGCAGGTTGCTATGACCAAGGAAGGGAAATGCTCCCCGCTAAGCCTGTTCTATATTCGGGATTTGTTGCGTCCCTGGCTTGGGAGTTTTGCAAGAGGGGCTGACAGGTAGGGACAGGCAAGAGTAGGCTGGCTGGGAATAACCCAAGACTGGGGTGGGAAGAGTCTGATTTACCTGAATGGAGCAGGTACCATTGTCTGTGGTACAACAGAAGTACAGGGATGCCTCTATTGGAAGTAAGAAATCTTTTAAAAATGCAACCATAAGATGCATTGACATGCCCTCTGTCAGTCACCTTTGCAGCGTAGCTATTTCAAAGGGAGCTATGTTAGGTTTTAGTGTGTGATCACAGAGCGCAAAACCAACAGCTATGTTAGGTTTTAGTGTGTGATCACAGAGCGCAAAACCAACTATTTGAAGTCCTCCAGTCCCCTATGATGAAATTAATTGTATTTATTTTAACATGTCATATAAACCTGGCCTTCTGTTTCTCTCCCAGCTGGGTTCAGGGATTCACTAACAGGAATGTGGGCTTTGTCAACAATATGACAATATGTTATCCTTGTGGCAATTACATCATTTTTATGAACACTGATACACGACACCGGTCGTTCTTGAGATGTCCCCATGGAAAAATAGGAGCCTTTGCAGTGAATGCCAGCCAGCATGTAATTGCTTTTTCAGACAAGAAGTTGAATCCTGTAATCTATATTTACAGTTTTCCAGCACTAAAGAAAATAGCCAAATTAAAAGGTAGGTCTGGGGATTCAATCAATATAAATTGAAGTAACAAATGGAGAGGAACAGATATATGATAAAAGCTTTACGGAAAATCACCATACAGTGTTAAGATGTGCAACTATGAGCGATGCAAAGGATCAAAATTTATGTTCCTAAGTTGTTTTGCTTCTTAGAAGTGTAAACGGACTCAGTTGTGGCATAAAGTAATGCATAGGCCACTGAAAACATTATGAAATTCAGCTGTTTGCTAAATAAAGACTACATAACAGATGTATAGGGTCAATGTGAAAAAAAACCAAATGTCGCTGAGCCAGTCTGTGTAAAAATGTAAATAATCAAAAAATGAAGCAAGGTGGAGTGGGGGATCTGTCAAAACAATCAGAAGCAGATGTAACCTCGCCATTCAAATAAATATCTATAATAAGTTGATATATTTCAATATGTTATGTGTGGGATTGTCATTCAAAAATGTCTGAAAACTTTTTTTAAAAAGTGGTTAAATGCCTGTATTGCAGCTAAAACTGTGCTCATGACCTGGGATTCAATCGCAGGTAGCAGGCTCAAGGTTGACTCAGCCTTTCATCCTTCCGAGGTCGGAAAATGAGTACACAGCTTGCTGGGGGGGGGGGCAATGTGTAGCCTGCATACTGTAATTAAACTGTAAACCACCCAGGGACTACTTGAAGTGGTATGGGATGGTATGCAAGCAGAACACTTTGCTTTGCTTTTGCTTTAATGTCAGAAGAAAACCAAAGGTTCTCAATGTAGCTAAATTTATAATTTATGCTAAAATAATTTATGGTAAAATAGCTGCATGGTATTGATTACAGTTCAAAATCCTTTCACATAATTTTTCTCCTACTCATCTTCTTGCACACAAAGATCTTACAAGGAGGCTATGCTCTGGGGCCTATCTCTGACTAATGTGGTTTAGGGCTTTTCAAACAATAATTTGTCTGAGAAGAATATCAGTCATCCATGTGAGGTTTTCCGGAAGTTGAGTCATGGCAACAGAACTTGCTCTACTCATCCAAGTAGCTTTGACAGTTTGCACATATTTATGTTGCATGCCTCTTTTCAAACCGACAAAGCTACTTCCAGCCTTCTGAGATCAGTAAATTGACTACCCAGCTCATGGGGACAGGGGGCAGGTTAGAGAGGCAATATGTAGCCTTGTAAACTTGTAAACCACCCAGAGAGTGCTTTAAGCGCACGTGAAGAAGCACACTTTTTAGTGAATTTTGTAAAATAGCAATTTTGTTAATCTTGAGTCACATGAAATACCATAGCTCAGAGAGAATGTGGAAGAATGGAGATGAACACCCTGGTCTGAGTTCTGTACTGCACCTAGCTGTTCTGTATTTTCTTCTGTCCTAGAAGACTAGACTGGTAGTAGTATATATGCCTGTGTCAGACAGGCTGGCACCTTTCCACCAGCAAATATTGACCTGGAAGTTGGTGTATGTATGTTAAGGAGATAAATCAGTAATACAAGCTGCCTAACACTTGGTTTAGTGGACAGCATTTTGTGCTAAACAGAAGATACATATTGCTTTGTTTCCTGTTTCTAGTCATTGTATTTTATGTTTATCAGACTGCTCAGCTGTCCTATAAACAAGATACTTCAGCAGAATAACCACCCATATAATGTGTCATAAAATAAAGGATAGATAAGGCTATACAAGTCAGAATTCTGATCAACAGCAATTTCTAGTTGAAACAGAACATTCTCCATCATTATTTAAAAGCTGAACAGAATGGAAGACATGCCCCATTAATGACCACTTAATAGAGTTCACAGAGGAAGTAAATAATAACTTGTTATTAGCGCCTTAAAAATAGAAAAAGCAAGAAGCACTCATTTCCTAAAAAGTGGACTGATAATTATATAAGAAGCAAATGTTTTATTTATTAAAATATATAATAGATAATATAATCTTTGCCATCTTTACTGACAAATAAGTCCCAGGAATAAGTATAAGGGGCTTCCTTTCAGGTAAGTTTGCCGTGTTTCCTCCGCAGGATATAAAATAAGCAGCTGATTCCTGCCTTAGCCTGGATAAAAGGAGGAACTAGTGTTGATGTTCTGTTAGTATTCACTTGATCTGGAAGGGGACAGTTCTGCCACTTCTTTAGGTCCAGATCTAGAGGGACTGGAAAGCCTCTGAAACCAATTTTGAGGCAGCCGAGCAGGCTGAAGGTGGGTGAGTACGGAGCACATTTCTCCTGTGGTTGCCAACAAACCAGTCAGAACATTCTGTACATATTTAGTTATTGGTTTTTATCTTGGAAGTAAGACCAAGAGGATGGAAATAAGCAATGTGGAGTGCTCGCTGCTGCCTGGCACTACAAAGCCATCCTTTTTTTAAACTGCAAATATTCCAAAAGGTTTGCAAATACAAAGTCACTGTAATGTACCATCGAAAGAAAACAGAACCCATATATTTGGGGAAAAGGAAGCACAATGATATTGAGTGAGACAAAAATGAATGGAATATAATTCACAATTTATAATATGTAGCATGGATTAAACCACACTGCTTTATATTTTAGGACAAGCCAGTCTAGACTACTCCTTGCTTGCATTCAGTCATGCAAGTCCTTACCTGGCCAGCTACTCCTCACTTCCAGAGTTTTGCCTTTCAATATGGTATGTATTGGAGACATCATTTGAGTGTGGATAGGGATATATTCATATTATGAACTAGTCCTGAGGTATTCATAGACAACTTGGCCCCTCAGAAAAAAATATATATTTCGCTCCTTCGTTGCTGCATGTATACATCTACACACATCTGTTCACATGTATTCAAATGCAGGCACAAAGCCCACACACATACTTTTCAGTTTGCAAAAATGTCTTAAGTTTATTGTTCATGAACTAGCTAATGTCTAGTCACTCCTACTTGACTGCCCAGGAACTCATGAGAATGTAAAGGCTTTAGCTTCACATTAGAACCAGAGGTTGAAGCGAGCATTTAAAGATGGCTTCCAGATCCAGGCTTGTTAAATGAGCAACAAGGCAGAGTCCAATGCCAACTTTCCATGTTTGCTAGATGACTGTTAATGCCAACGTTCCATGTTTGCTAGATGACTGTTCCCACTTATTGAAGTGGGATTGGGTAATGGGTAACAAACGGTGTGCACTCTTGACTGGAGACTGCATCAATGGTCTTAATTTTTATAATCTGGTAAGCGTGTCAAGATTTATGGTCAGAAATTGGAAATTGGCAAAAACTTTTTCCCCCAAGCATTTGTTTTCTCTCACTTTTGGCTAGGGACTGGCACAAAAAAATTCTCTTGTGCAGTCAGTCACAACCAGGAGTAGAAATGACTGCAATGAGTTTTAATCCCATGAGCTGGCATCAGTTGTGTTTGTACAATGGGACTTCTGTTACTCTTTGGACTATTGAAAGGAGTCACGAACAGCATATTTTAAACTCAAAGTAAGTATTTTTGCTCCCTTTCACATATTATAAAAACACTCCTTGAGAATACAATGAATCTACTGTTATAATTTCTTGACATCAAAGCCAATTTCTAATGCCCCTGTTTTTGCTGCTTTAGGGCCGTCAAGCTGCCTGCTGAAGATGGATCTTCAATAGATGATCAAAACAGCTTCTTCTCCCCTCCCGATATCAGTGACCCTTACTTTGGCCCAGTGTTGCCCATTTCAGCCATTGCTGGTCTTGTAGGAGATGAAGCAGAAACATTTAGGGTGAGTTCTGCTATGCTTATAATGTGCTGCTGTCAAGAAATGCTGTATTATAGAAACACTGGTGCAGGACAGAACAGGTCTTTAACTTTGAGGCAGGATGGGTGTGGTACACTGAGCACTTTCCTCAGCACAATATGGGTTGTGAGCCTGTAAGCACTTGAAAAGGTAATGCAAATATCCTTAGGCATTTGTTGGTACTCTTTTTAAAAAGTATGTAATATTACCTGGAGTGACAGGTGTATCCTCAAGGAGGCACAGAAGTTAAAGGAATGATTCACAATTTCTAGCTGTTTAATTCAGTTATCCCAACCAGGCATCACCACTCCAGATGGAATAGTTAGTAAAGATGTTCACAGTGATCTCCTAAACTGCTTTTGATAGTCATCTGAGTCCTATTCCAAATGTGGTGCTGAAAGATGCCGCTGTAGGTAAGCACTGCCAGAGTGATTGAACCCCAGAATCCTATGGAGGCAGTTCTGAAGGAGGAAGTAATTAGCATAGCAAGACAAGTTACATGTATAAATGGCTCAAGTATTACGGACACATGTATCTCTCAGGTTTATGCTGTCTTTTTCTTTGCAGCTGCAATGCAAGTATATATTTAGTTTTCGCAGCACAGATGGAGAGAAGCACAGGGTGCAAGACAAAGTAACAACATTAGCATACAAGCAGCATAGAATCATGAAAATTAGGCACGATGCTCTCCACTGTGCCCTTCCCTAAATTACCCTCCCGCTACAGTTTATCAAAACCAGAAGACTGGATTATGGGCAATCAGGTGCTCAAAAAAGAATTAGTTAAAGAATCTTCATTTCTCCAGAACAGAGATAGCGGTGGCTGCAGATATATGTGTCTAAGTCAGTGTTCATTCCCTTTCACAGCAACAGATTCAAAGCAAACTTGTAAAATTTTGAAGTAAAGCCAGTGTTACACAGGGTGAATTATTTTTTGCATTAATGCCTATGGAAGGTTATGGTAATCCACAAAGTGATATATCAACCTCCAAGCAAACAAATATGCCTTGATGGATTGAGGAGGATGTTTTCCTTCATCTCTTCATCTTCAGGAGAATTAGTATGCTACATAACAAACGTGCAATTATATTCTCAGAAGTTTGGGTCATGGTTTATGAGATACATAGATACAAAGATTTCAATAAAAGTCATATAGATTAAATGGTTTCTGTATAATTAATTCTTGGATCTGACATTTCGTAATGTCTTTTGAATTAAAGCCAAAAGATGATATTCAACCTTCTGTTCATCCTACTGTCCACTGCTGGACTCCAACCTCTGATCTCTATATGGGCTGTGAAGAAGGATACTTTTTGAAAATTAATGCAGACTCATTCAAGGCTACTATTGTTAGTCAAAAATTTTCGGCAGATGCTAAAGGTAGGAAAGTGTTTCAAAGATTGTATTCTCAAAGGCTTTAATGGCTGGGATCTGATAGTGGTGAGTTTTTCGGGCTTTTTGGTTGTGTTCTGGAAGTTTTTCTTCCTGACGTTTCACCAGACTCTGTGGTTGACATCTTCAGAGGGCAAGCGGCTCAGGGAACTAGGAGTTCTCTCTGTGCTCTGGGGTATGTCTCCTTGCCCTCTGAAGATGCCAGCCACAGAGTCTGATGAAATGTCAGGAAGAAAAACTTCCAGAACACGGCCAAACAGCCCAAAAAAATCCTAACAACTATCAGTTTCAAAGATTGTCTCAGGCCTTTTCTTACCAATTTTGCAATTTCACTGTTCACAGAGAATGTCAGCTGCTGTTTGTCCATGTTTTACATTGTTTTTGATATTTCTTTGGGAACACCTAAGCTTGGCTAGGTCACTTGTAGCACACACTGGAAAAAACCCTATTGTGTAAATATGCACCCAATTTAACTCAGATCGGGCCCCCGAAACATTTAATTTGCCTACATTAAAAGCTTCCTGTGTTAGGTTCCAAGGCTTCCCTAGGGCTCTTTAAAATAAACATGAGATTTGTTCTGTAGCAGTACATCTTGTATGTAGGACTATTTAATGATTTTCATCCAGGTATGGGCATTATTAAGACAGAGGCATTTTATTAATAGTTCACAAACTATTCCATCTTCAAAATAAGGTGGGAGAAAAGTGGAAACCTGCTTAGTTGACATCTATATGAGCAACTTCCTATATGCAAGTAATGGTGCTGGTTTACAGTCCCCAAAATAATACCCCCTCCTGCAGCAAAGTACCATTATCTTTGGAGTCTGAAATGGCAATAAGGATTTTGAAAAAAACAGATCCAAATTCTACCCTATGGCCAAGGTCCTACAATCTTATATAATTACTTGTGGCAAATAACACAATCAATTCTGGTCTTTCACTATGCCATCCACCATGCTCCCCTGTATCCACTGGCTGCATAAATGACCATGCACTGAGTCACAAACTGGCAATGCAACCAATAGCAAGACAGAGGGGGAATGACAGTTACATACAGTATTTTTCCATGTATAAGACTATATTTTATCTAAAATTGTTAGACTAAAAATTGAGGGTCATCTTATACACAGAAGTAAGCTGAAGAGAGAACCACATGGTTGTGAAATTGTAATTTACCCAGGGACATCTTATAAGTGGAAAATATGATACATGTTTTTCCACAGTAGAATATATAGCAAAAGTTCATGTGTATATAATTGTCTGTATAGCTACAGATAATTTGATGTAATGTGGCATCTATGTTTTTTGCTAATTTATGATACATCTGGTGCTAGCACATTTTTCAACAAATCCTATAGACCAGTGTTTTTCAACCTTTTTTGGGCAAAGGCACACTTGTTCCATGAAAAAAAATCACGAGGCACACCACCATTAGAAAATGTTAAAAAAATTAACTCTGTGCCTATATCAGTCTCTAAAAGGTTCACCATTGCTGGTGTAGGGAGAATCAGGACAGAGGGGCCACAGATTGAGGCAGCCCGCTCTCTAGCACCCAGTTCCCACTTACCTGTGTTGTTTTTTTAAAGACATTTTGCCCTGCATGGACTTCTGTGTCCAGTGGAGACCTGAGAAGGGGCACTGACTCTCCAGGAACACAAATAAGACCCAAAAGCCCATCTTGCTCTCCACACTGTGGCCAAGGCAGATGCCTTCAGCAAGTCCAGCGACAGGAGGGGAGGAGGAGGAAGGAAGGCAGGAAGGAAAGAAGGCAGAAAGTGTTCTGCTTGTATACCACCCCATACCACTTCAAGGAGTCTCTGGGCGGTTTACAGTTTTAATTACAGTAGGCAGGCTACATACACATATGCAGGCTAGAAATGAGCACGTTTCTATGAGGAGGGGAAAGGGTACGAATGGAAAGAGAGAGGTGGGGAGAAAAAGAAAGAAAAGACATAGAGAGAGAAGAGGGCGACCCAAGACAGAAAGAAAGGGGCAAGACTTCAAGGAACCCATTGCGGGGCCCCTCAGAGACGGCTCTTCCCCTCCCGGACCCTAAAGGCCGGCCGTCCGGCCGTCCAGCCATACCAGTAGCCCCCCCGCCCACCTCCTCAGCCCAGGCCCGGCGGAGGCCTCCTCCATCCCCTCCTCCTCGCAGCCCTGCCGCGGTGCTCGTGGGGCAGCCGGGCGCCCCTCCTCCCCTTCATCTCACCTGGTGGTTTGTTCTGGGCTGGGGCTCCCGGGCCGGCTCGTGTTGGCGGGCGGGCTGGCGGGCGGCTCAGTCCATTGGTAGCTCCCAGGAAAGGGGTGGTGGTGGTCCAGGGTAAAAAAAGGAGGGGGGGGAGAGGGAAGCGAGCGAGTCGCGGCGGCGGCAGCAGGCACAGGGCAAACACTAAGAGAATGAGCGGGGCCAGGTCTGGCTGGGGAGGAAGTGACGCCAGCACCACGGGCCTCGGGGGGAAGGAGCCAAGCTGGCCCTTGGACACTATTTATAGCGCCTCCCAGCTGTGGGCCGCCCGCCGCCCCTGGGTTGAATTTCTTTAGAATTTTTCAATTTTTCCCACGGCACACCAGGCAACATCTCGCGGCACACTAGTGTGCCGCGGAACAGTGGTTGAAAAACGCTGCTATAGACTATCATCAACTAATATATCCTTGCTTCCCTTCCAGCCAAAAAAAGGGCAACTTTTCGATCACTTTCAAGGAGTTTTGACAAAGAAGGTATTTATTTTTTTAATGGCACTGTATTTGCTTGTGCCGAAAATGTTTACCATTAGAATTACATTAGTATTCTTCATCTGTGTCATTGTCTGGTAAGAAACAGATGGTAAGGAACACAAAAGAAGTGGTCATGATTTCTTCCTGATTTTTTTCCATTGACCGCTTGACACCAGAGACTATTTTTGAGAAGTCAAATCCTTTTGTTTCAGTTCAAGTCCCATGATTACTTTGAACAAATGCAGGACTCTCTGCACAGCTTCACTCCCAGAACAGTTCTTTTTATGTATTCCTTGGGAAGGTAAAGGTAAAGGTTCCCCCACACTTGCGTGCTAGTTGTGCCAGACTCTAGGGGCAGTGCTCATCTCCTTTTCCAAGTGTGGTGCAACTCTGCGGCCATGTGGTCAGCATGGCTGAATGTATTTCTGCACATGGAACACAGTTTACCTGCCTGCTTTTTATGGCAGTACCTATTTATCTACTTGCATTTACATTCTTTCAAACTGCTAGGTTGGCAGGAGGTGGGGTTAACAGCAGGAGCTCACTCTGCTGTGTGGTACCCGGGATTCGAACTGTCGAAGTGCCGACTTTGCAGCCAACATTTCAGCACTCTAACTTGCTGAACCACCATGCCCCTAACACTCCTTGGGAAGAGCTCTTGTTAATTTTATTTATTTGTTTGTTATAGTTTAATGCAGGCATGTCCAATATCAGGCCCTGGGGCCAAATGCGGAGCGTTTACAAATTTCGAGTGGCCCGCAGCCTCTTCTCCCCACCCCCCACCCCCGCCTAGCCTGTCATGCATCCCCGCCAGCTGGCCCTTCCCCATACTGGATGGAGACATAAGCTTGCAGTTTTATGTTTTGCCTGCACTCCCTGCCTCTGTCCACCACCACCCAGCCACCTTCCCAGCCTACCCACCCCCAGCTCCGTTGGTGCAGCATCCTCCCTTCCTCCTTGCATGTTATAGAGATTTGTCCAAAATCCGGCCTGGGGGCCAAATGCGGCTAAATGGTCAGTCCCCACACATTTTCATCTCACCAGATCTGGCCCTCCTTGCAAAAAGTTTGGACACCCCTGGTTTAATGAAACGAGCTCTCTAATTTTCAGTCCCACTATGCAAGGCTCTGTCCCATGGACGCAGGTATGACTCTGTCCTATAGAGGTTCCAACGAGACACAATCTAAAATGGCCACTGTGAATGCACAGGGGAGGAAAAGCTCTGCATGGACGGGGCAGGGGTGTGCATATGCATGTGCCATAGAGGGCATTGCCTTAGTTTAAAGAAAGGTTAGCTGAAGAAATGAGTCAGTGAGGAAGGAAAGTCTTCTTAAGGCAGTTTCTTTGAACAAACTCTCCAACAGGTGCTTCAATAGAGCTGTAATAAGAAGCATTTTACTCCTCTGACTGTGTAGCCACTTAAATAAATAAATAAATATCTGACCAGAGTGAACTTTTAGGCCAGATGGACAGTAAATTAATGAATAAACAAATAAATAAGAATTGGAATCCCCAGTGGGATTTCACTGGGAGAGAATGTGCGTTAATTTGCACTTCCCTCACTGTGTTAAGAAAAAGTGCATGTTTACATGATTTTACAGTATAAGAACATATTCCCTAACAACGTATAAAGGAGGCAGCTTGGTAAAACCAAATCCTAAAAAATTTATAGTATAAATACACTTGCATTTCTCACTGTGATTATGAGAAAGCAATTTGTATTGTCCCTATTAACTTTAACTTTTATGTTGTTTATGATGGCGTGAACTTGAATTTTGACTTGATCTCAGACAGAGCAAAAGGGAAAAAAATTCCTTTCTTTTTGTTTCCACTTCCCCATGCCCTTTCAACTCAAGGCTCCATGTCCAATAACATAAATAATAGTGATATTTTCTACTGTGGGTTAATTGTTTCTCATAGTTTCATCCTAACAACCCAAGCCTGAGGGGCTTTGAAAACATTTCTTGGTGGTAAAATATGATATTTAAATTTGAAAAAAAGAATAAGATGCAGGAGTCTCTGAAGGCTTATATTTTAATAAGCATTGAGTCGCATTTGATATACAGTATAATGTAAATCCAGCTTGATAGTGATGGCTGATAATCTGTATGGGGTAGCCATTTTTTCACTAACTAGGTGGTTTAGCTACAGCCATTTTTTCACAACACACTAGCATTCAACATGAAGGTAGATGTGCTAGTGAATTTGTGATGCACCATCCCTGTAATATAGGCCTTCTATACCTCTATGCATTGATTGCCTTTGAATTTTAAAATGCAGTGTAATTTTTTTTTAAAAAACTGTGTTCTTATACATTGCTGATCTTTTCTGTGAGGTACTCTGGATGCCTCAGTAAAAGAGGTGTGAGATGTAACATTCTCACTTGCTTGCTGACTTGTTCTCTCTGACTCTTGTTATGTGGATGTGTGATCATGAATTTCTAATTGTGCCACCTTACCATGATGTGTTGCTGTTTTTCAGTGTGGCAGTTAATAAGTGTATCAAATTTGAGAGGTAGTATTTTTAAATAACATGCTTTACTAATGCTTTCTGCAGCTGGTAGAAGGGGCGAAGCTAAAAATGTAGTCCTGCTTGCCATGGCCCTTCATAAGGATGGACTTTATGCAGCTGGAAATGTAAGGAGGCCCTGTAGCTTCTGATTAACTTGCCTGTCCAGGTATTTGGGGAGCAAGAAATGCAACAAAATGCTGACATGCATGGGGCTTGCATCAAATAACTCCTTTCTGCAGAGAAGTTAGCTTTTGAGTGGACTCAGTCTACAATTTTTAGGCTCTGTCTTTGTAGCTCCTTTATTCAACACACTGACTTGTGCATTTGAGAGAGAGAAATTCTAGTTTCCAAAAACCTCAGAGCAAACCGTTTTGAAAAGTGCTTTTGCATAATCTATGTGTTACGTTATGTTATATGACCTCAAGTTATTTCTGACTTAACAATCTCCCTGATAGGGTTTTCAAGGTATATGAGATATTCAAGGAATACTTTATCATTACATTCCCCAGTAAGCTTCTATTACTTAGCAGGGATTTGAACCCACATATCCTGAGTACTAGTCTGACATTTTATCTACTATACTGCACTGGGTCTCTATTTTCTGTGCAGAGATTAAAAGATAAAAGAGTTGTCACTTATAGGCTCATGGTCATGATACAAAAGCAAATAGAAGTTGAAAGCAATCAAATTCCAGTCACAATTATGGAAGATAAATAACATCAGAAAGTATTATTTTATTTGGACTGGATATGGGGTGCTTTTAAGAACACATACAACTCAGTAGGAACAGTAGCCTTAATTTCTGCAAATCATGAGGAGAAAAAAATACTTGAAAATCGGAAGGTTCAGTACCATTGCAGATGTGCTCAGTTTCCTGGTTCAGATGTAATGGGAAATTATGGTTTAACAACTAGCAGAAGTATTGCATATGAGGGAACGAAAGTGGAAGAATTTCACTGGGAGAATGTATAGGCCATGATCCTGTCTTTACATACAGTGGTACCTTGTATAAAGAGGAATTAATTCGTTCCAAATGAAATTATGTTAAGCAAATTTTCCTTTATATAAATTTCCCATAGGAATGCATTGAAAACGGAGTAATCCCTAATCGCGACCATTTTTATGTTGCACGAATTCATCCCATAGGCAATTTTGTTAAGCAAATTTCCCCTATCTCTGGAATCTTTTTATGTTGTACAGATTTTTTGTTATACAAACCATTTGTTATACAAGGGTCCACTGTACACTTGTCCAGATTTGCCTTCATGAGTAAGACTTTGATAGGAACAGAAGTCATTGTACAGTATAATAAAGTCTAGGCTTCATTCTTTGCCTCTTCTGGGAAAATGATGATTTTTATCTTAACAGCAAACATGATGATTTGAATGAAACAGCAAAGCAGAGCATGTTAATTAATGAATCATTAAATCAATTCTGTCATTTGGCAACTCCCCAGAGATTTCTAGTTGTTTCTTCAGCTGGCACTCTGGCACCATGTGGCTCACCTAATGCCACAAAAGAGAAGTCCCCAGTCTTTAAGTTGCACTAAGTCCCGTCATAGAAAGCTGATTGTGCATGTAGGTAACTTAAGGGCCAAATTACATAGGCTCTGGGAAATCTGTCTTGTATGTCACATCTCTCTCTCTTCCCTTTCCTTCTTCCCTCCCCCTTACCCCCCAGTTTGTTTAATAAAAATGGATCATGGGAGGAAGGGATCAAAGCTTATAAAGATCAAGGCTTAATATTTTCATGTATGCCGTATTCCCAGTCTGAACTCCCCTTCCCCTAAACTGCAAGTATATGTTCTTGCTTATCCTTTCCAAAAGGGCTAAATAGCTGTCGGGATAGCTCTTTGTTTTAGATACCTGGCTGTGGAGACAGCAGTTGGGAGTTTGATTCTCCACTGTGCCTCCTGGGAGAGCAGCCAACCTGTGTCTAATTCCATCTATCTACATATACATGTATAGTACTTGTTTTGCAAAATAAGTGCAGTTTGAAAAGATACAAGTTCCACTCATGGGTATTCACTATCTCATCTGATGTTGGCCCAAGTATTTTGTAAAGTCCATCAGAAGTGATTTGGGGATTCCTTTGTATTGACCCACCAATTTTGTAGCATTAATTTTGCTGTTTGTGGTTTGTCCAGGATGGTGTAGTGCGTTTTTATAGAATAAAAGGCACAACTTTTCAGATGGAAGACTGCTTGGAAATGGAGGAGCCCATAACAAGTCTTACATTCCCCCCTGATTATGCTAACTTACTCGTAGAAACAGAAAAGGTATATTATGTGCAAGACTAAATTACTACTGAATGAGGTTTTCTACTCTTATATTTATTTGAATTTATCCATGCTTCATAAAACAGTTTCAAAATCATTTCTGCTTTACGATTATTAATTGCCTTTTCTTCTCTGTTGTGCAATGCCTAGTGGGGCCGCAGGCCAAAAGGTGCAGAACATATGTATGTATGTATGTATGTATGTATGTATGTATGTATGTATGTATGTATGTATGTATGTATGTATGTATGTATGTATGTATGTATGAATGAATGAATGAATGAATGAATGAATGGCGCGCGGCATCCAAAAGAAGCCTGCCAAGGCGCCGGCTCCCAGCAGGATGGTTGATGCTCCGCCGCGCTCCCTCCTTAGACAACAGACACAAGAGGTCAGGAAGAAAGCGCTTATAAATCACCGTTTCCTCCTCCGCAGCCCTCTTAGTCCGCTTGGCCGCTCTCCCCGGGACACCTAGGACGCGCGGGCATCGGGGGCCAATCTGGGGCGCTGGACAGCGACGACCTGGTCCGAGGGGTGAAGCTGCTACAGGAAGAGAAAATCCATTCTGGAGAGACTCTTCTTCATATTATGAAAACAATGGAAGATCTGCTGCCTAAATAGTCTTGTTTAGACTCTCTTATGACAGCCTTGTGAGTAAATGAGCTTCAAAAGGCCTGTTGACTCTACAGACCAATAAAAAGGAGAGTCAAGATGAAGAAATGCCTGTTATTGAAGTGACATTGGACAGCAAGGGTGTTCCAAGCCCTCATGCTTCCCTGCTGCCACTCATGATTGAAGACATGTCACTTGGAATGTTGTGCAGCACAGAAGCTGTTTGTACAGAAAATTTTAATGCCATCCCCATTTATCTGAGGATTTCGCAGTGGCTGAAAAATGTGTACTTGTACCTGTGGAAAGAGATAAGAATCTCTTATTTTACTCTTTTTATACCAAGAAGCAGAACTTGGAAAATAGGAAAAACAAATAGGAGGGCATATTCTACACTTACAGGGACTTTGTAGAACTTGCCCTTAGGGGAATGGGCAACCTGGGGCAGGATTCCAAGGAACAAGAAGAAAACTGGAGGAGTAATACCTCCTTAAAAAACCTTGGTCCAGCTGGCCCGGCTGGTAGTACCTTGTAAGGGCCCCCATCTGGGGTTACAGGAGAGGACGGTCAATGGTTTTGAAGGCGGAAGAGGGCTCTTATTGCCCCAATGGCAGAAAAAGCAGAAGAACCACCCTTAGGAGAAGGAAACTCTTTCAAACCTCCACTGCCTTGTGGCTATATCCATCATTAGAAAAGGCTTCAGGAGTCAACCTCGAGGAAAAAAATGGAGCCAGAGTCCCGGAGACAGTTCATGACTGTATACAATCATGTTCTGGCAACTCCTGCGATGCAGCTGGAACTAATCATATCGGCTTTGCAGTTCCATTGGACCACTCCAGCTACGTGGAGAAGGGGGTTTTGCTGCCTGGGTAACAGCCTAATCTCCATATTGAATTACCCAGGCCTTGTGCCCTGGAGAGGACCATTTGCAGCAAATAGTGGAGGAACAACACAGGAAGCGGCAGCTACCTGGGTGTAGGCAGATCAGGATGGAAACCAACAAACAAATTGTTGACTCCGCACCATGCAATAAACATAAAAAAATCTCGAGCCTAAAGTTGGGCACATGGAATGTTAGGACAATGAATCCTGGCTGTTCAGACTATCTCCAAGAAATGGAAACTATACGAAAAACAGCTGTCATTGACAGGGAACTGTGCAGACTGCGGATGGACATTGTTGCTCTCCAAGAGACAAGGCTACCTGACTCTGGATCTGTCAAGGAGAGGAACTTTATGTTCTTCTGACAGGGAAAACCATCAAATGAGACCAGGGAATGTGGGGTTGGCTTTGCTGTTAGAAATACTTTACTAGGTCTCATTATCCCACCTGCTGTAGGAAGTGAGAGAATCCTGTCCATGCAACTAAATTCTACAGCAGGGTTGGTTACACTTATCAGTGCATACGCACCAACATTATCATCTCCAGCAGAACTTAAAGTCAAATTCTATGATGATCTAGCTGCCACTATCAACAAAATCCCTGAGAAAAGATCAATAGTTATCCTCGGTGACTTTAATGCCAGGGTTGGAGCTGATTATAACTCCTGGCCCACCTGCCTAGGTCGGTTCGGCATTGAAAAGATGAATGAAAATGGCCAACGCCTGCTGGAGTTTTGCTGCTATTATGGTCTCTGTGTCAGCAATACATTCTTTAACACAAAGTCCCAGCACAAAGTCTCTTGGAGACATCCAAGATCGAAGCACTGGCATCAGCTCGACCTGATTCTCGTCAGGCACTCCAGCATTTCTAGCGTTACAATCACACACAGTTATCAGAGTGCCGACTGTGACACAGACCACTCCCTGGTGTACACCAAAGTAAAACTGAAAACAAAGAGATTGCACCACCTGAAGAAAGAAAGATCAAAAATTGATACCAGTAAGACCTATAACCAAGGAAAAGTGGAGGAATTCTCCCATGTACTCAAGGAAGCTCTTCCTGGCCCTGCTGAAGATAATGCATCTAAACGTTGGGAACATTTTAAGAATGTTGTTTATAGCACTGCTTTTATCAGTATTCAGCAAGGAGACTCGAAAGACAGCAGATTGGTTTGAAGCCCACTCAGAAGAGCTGATGCCAGCTATTGAGGAAAAGAGGAGAGCCTTGACTGCATATAAAGCTTGTCCCAGCGAGCACAACCTACAGGCCCTGCGAGCTGTTCGTAACAAAGTTCAGCAGACTGCCAGGAAATGTGCTAACAATTACTGGCTGCAACTGTGTTCTCGGATTCAGATGGCAGCTGATACAGGTAACATCAAGGGGATGTATGACGGAATTAAACACGTCTTAGGGCCAATACATAAGAAAACTGCACCCTTAAAGACTGTTTTAGGTGAGATCATCCAGGATCGTGAGCAGCAGATGCCACGCTGGGTGCAGCACTACTCTGAACTATATTCCAGAGAAAGCACAATAACCGAAGAAGTCTTAAATAATATTGAGTGCTTGTCTGTCTTGGAGGAGCTTGACAATGAACCAACACTAAAAGAACTAAATGTAGCTCTGGATTCACTTGCCTCTGGCAAGGCACCTGGAAAAGATAACATCCCTGCTGAAGTTCTGAAGTGCTGCAAAGAGATCATTGCCACTGAACTGTATGAAATCCTCTGCCTTTGCTGGAGGAAAGGGGGAGTACCACAGGATATGAAGGACGCTAATATTGTTACGCTTTATAAGAACAAAGGTGACAGGAGCGACTGTAACAACTATCGTGGTATCTCTCTTCTTAGTGTTGTTGGGAAGCTGTTTGCACGTGTTATACTGAAGAGGCTCCAGATACTTGCAGAGAGAGTCTACCCAGAATCACAGTGTGGCTTTCGAACCAACAGGTCCACTACTGATATGGTATTTTCCCTCAGGCAGTTGCAGGAGAAATGCAGGGAACAAGGACAGCCACTTTTTGTAGCCTTCATAGATCTTACGAAGGCATTTGATATGGTTAGTAGGGACGGACTCTTTAAAATACTCCTCCGGGTTGGATGCCCACCCAAGCTCCTTAACATCATTAGGTCTTTTCATGAGGATATGAAGGGCAATGTAGTTTTTGATGGCCTGGTGTCAGATCCCTTCAAGAGCCAAAGTGGAGTGAAGCAGGGCTGTGTCCTTGCGCCAACCTTGTTTGGGATCTTCTTTGCTACCATGCTGAAGTATGCTTTTGGAACTTCAACAGAGGGTATCTACCTCCGGACCAGATCAGATGGAAAACCCTTCAACCTCTCTAGATTGAGAGCAAAGTCTAAGGTACAGGTGAAGTGTTTGCGGGATCTCCGCTGATGATGCCGCCATTACTGCTCACTCTGTCGAAGATCTCCAACAATTTATGGACCATTTTAGAAATCAGCCTGAAAAAAACACAAATAATGGGCCAGAATGTGGACTCTCCTCCTCGCATTACAATTTCTGAAAAAGAACTGGAAGTTGTCCATGACTTTGTGTATCTTGGCTCAACTATCTCAGATACACTCTCACTAGAGTCTGAGCTGAATAAACGTATAGGTAAAGTAGCAACTATGTTTTCCAGACTAACAAAGAGAGTATGGCTCAATAAGAAGCTGACAGAACATACAAAGATACAGGTCTATAAAGCTTGCGTACTGAGCACACTTTTGTATTGCAGCGAATCTTGGACCCTCCATGCCCGACAGGAAAGAAAGCTTAATACCTTCCACATGTGCTGTCTTAGGTGAATATTCAACATTACCTGGCATGACAAAGTTCCAAATAGCATAGTCCTGAATCGAGCTGGAATCCCTAGCATGTACACTTTATTGAAACCGCAACGCCTATGCTGGCTTGGACACATTGTGAGAATGGATGACGGCTGGATCCCAAAAGATCTTCTATATGGAGAACTAATGCAGGGAAAGCGCCCCAGAGGGAGACCACAGCTGCGGTATAAGGATATCTGTAAGAGGGACCTGAAGGCCTTGGGAATGGACCTCAACAGTTGGGAAACCCTGACCTCCGATCGCACTGTCTGGAGGCAAGAGATACAGCATGATCGACATAAATTTGAAGAGGCATTTGTCCAACAGGCAGAGGAAAAGAGGCAGGCACGGAAAGAACGAAACTCGAGGACCGGGCAAGAAACAGAATACATCTGCCCCCAGTGCGGTAGAGACTGCCATTCCCGAATTGGTCTATTTAGTCACACTAGGTGTTGTTTTTAGGATGTCTACTCCAGGCATGATACCATAGTCTTTCGAGACTGAAGGATGCCAATGAATGAATGAATGAATGAATGAATGAATGAATGAATGAATGAATGAATGAATACTCCATTAGTTAATGTCAGTGAAATACACATGGGACATTTTGATGATTAGAGGTGACTGATGGTTGATTTTTACTCTGATTTACTGTATATGTTGTTTAAGAAATGGTAGTGGGAATTGAGGTATGAAAGTTATACAGATAACATCAACAGCAAACCACCACCACCACATTTGAACCATAGAACTGGATGAGACTCGATGGATCATCAAATCCAACCCTTCTCCACAAGGCATAGTAATTCATGTATCTCAAATTATCTGTAGGCATAAACTGCTTTAAAGTCAAGTCTTAAGTGCAAAGTAGTTCTCAGAAGGCATCTTGTTAACCACTGTGCCTTATGTTCTTGTGGTGCTTTCACCAAACATTTCCCTGCTCTCGTTTACATTTTGCAAATAATGCTATTATTTTAAACACAATTTAGTCACAAAACGCTTGAGTGAGGGTCAAACTATGTTATCACCACAATGTCCCATCGTTAGAAGCTGAAATCTGTTCCAGAAATTTGATTCAGGCATGGCTTAACAATTGAGCAATCCTAGTTGCAATTGAAGCCTGTGCCTACCTCTCGATGACCAATCACAAAACAGGATAGTTTGCAGACTTCGAGAGGTGAGAAAAAATAGAACAGATGTTCTCAGTACTTAACAGAATTATTTATTCTAATAATGTGACATATAATAGCAAGCCTGGGAGTGTTATTTCTAACTTCTAGGTTAGAATGAGTGAATGAATATATACAGTACTTGAATGAATGCATCCTTCCTTCCTTGCATCATCTTTACACCATCTTGTTGCTCAAAGTTCTCCATATGACTTAGATTAAATGCACTGACAATAAAATAAGGAGTACAACAAGAACAACTGCTGCATAAGACATCCAGAGGTTGTCTACACATGGCATTTGGAAATGGTCTGGAGTTGACTAAACAGGGTCACTATGAAATCTAGTATGCCATTTGGTGAGATCCTCAAATCTAAATGACATACAGACCTCAAGTGGCTCTATTTAGCCTGCAGAAACCTACTGTTAATTTGTCAATATCATGAAATGGCTCAAAAAGATAGCCAGCATCCTGATGATACTGAACTGATTTTGGAAGCTAAGCAGGATTGGCCCTGGTTAGTACTTGGATGGGCGACCACCAGGGAATACCAGGTGCTTTAGGTGCCTGTAGAAGGAACTGGCAAAACACTCCAGTATTCCTGCAAGAAAACTCCATGGATGTGGAGTCACGAAGGGTCGGTTACGACTGTAATCACACACACACACACACACACACACACACACACACACACACACACACACACACACACAGTTGTTTTTAAACTGAATCTGTGCATATCTGCTGCTCTGACACACCTAATTTTTTTAAATTTCCTTGGCCTCTCTACAGAGTTGAGGAACTGCAATTTGACAATATTGTGAAGTAGTTCTCTTCATGATATTTCTGTGGAGATACTCAGTCATCCAGGAGAAGTTTCTTGGAGCTAAGTCATGACACCTGGACTTCTTTTCTTGTGAGATAAAAACGTTTTGCTATTTACCCAAGTAGCTTCTTCGGTCTGTGAAAATGTTGGTGGAATGCTTCTCTTCATGATGTTTGCAAATTAAAAGTGGAAGGGTCACTTTGGTTCATTTTCAGCAGTCAGGTACGCTGGAAGCTGACCAAAATGGAAGCAATCCAATCTGCTCATAAAAGAAGCCCCTGACAGGGGCCAGAAAGGTAGGAATAGAAGCACTCTGGACTGGTTAACTCCAGCCAAGCCATCATCTGATTGCCATGTTTAGGGCAAGCCAGCCCATCCCTGCAGCAGCTCAAACTGTAGGCTAAACACCTCTGAAGTGAGCAGCAGAGTGTGGGGAATATAACAATAATGCTTTACTGTGTTAAAGTTGGAAGAGATTTTGGAGGCCCAAGAAAATTAAAAACTCTTGGCCTTTTGTCAAAAGGGCAGCAGTCTGGCCATTGGACAAAAATACTGCTATTGAAAAGGTCCTCTTCCTGGTAGCCATTGGGTTTAACTTTCCTAGTGAGGTATCCAGAAAAGGACCTCCAAAGAAAACCTGCTTTGAGGAATAGCAACAGCCATTTCTCATAATACTGTACTATTCCAGAAGTCAATTAAGTTTATAACTCAATAGTTAATTTCAGTGGAATTGCAATAATAGCTGGCAGTCATCTCCCCCAACAATATTAGAAGCACTTCTATGATAGTCAATCTGATCCCTCTGATTGACTATCATAGAAGTGCTTCTAATATTGGGTGTGGGGGGATGACTGCCAGCTATTCTTACAATACCACTGCAAGTGTACAATTCCACTTGAATATAAATGTGAACATTTTCTTGAAATGTGAGAAAAATCGGCAAAATATGAATGCATATTGAATACTTTCTCCATCTTTTCCCTAATGGATGATTTCCATGTAACAGGGATCACTCTGCATCTTTAATCCTAATGATAATGAAGATGTCAACCGACTACTGGATGCAAGTATAAGTCAATTTGTTGCAGCAGATTTTATTGTTCCAGGATCCGAGTACTGTGTGGTAAGGATTTCTCACTTTTACAAAATGACACAAGAGGGAATGTAAATGTCCTTGACACTGTTATGTTGCAGTATCATCTTCTGATGGTTATTACAGAAACTTATTTCTGTATTGTCTTTATTTTCTACTCCATTTCTTTTGCAAATCTTTTAAATCTAAGGGAAAAACTCAACATTAGGAGACATGCATATTCCCTGCAAATAGCCCATTCTTTTCTAACAATGTGATTCCTCAAAGATAATTGCTTTTGCAGTCATATGTACAAATGTAGCCAAGTCTGTCTTCCTTCTGGAAAGCTAGATATAGAAATGAAAAAAATCCCATATAGGGAAATTTTGTCTTAAGGGACCAGGATTCTAAATATTGATTGAATGACTATATATTGTTTAGTTTTATTCTAACCAATTCTAACAGGTAGGTAGGCCATAAAGCTAAACATGCAAACAAGGTGATTTGTTATTTCAGTGTATATGAACTGTGAAGGGGAAGTTAGCTACTTAGCTAAGTACCTTTATACAGCAACTAAAGAAAGATGATAACACACATTTCCTTAGTAACTCTGACAGTTCTCCTTGGAGTGTTATAACCACTGAGTGGAATGATGAGTAACATAGTTCTGTAGAATGTATGCTATGTTGTAAACAGGGGCGGTGCTAGGTTTTTTTGCGCCCTAGGCAAGGGGCGGGGGTGGGGCGGGCGGCAGGCAGGCAGACAGGCGGGGCAGGGGGCGGTGGCAGGCGGGCGGCGGGGCGTGGCAGGTGAGGCGGCGGGTGCGGGGGTGGACGGTGACAGGCATGGGGGTAGGCGGTGATGGGCGCGGGGGATGGCGGGCGGACGGCGACAGGCAGTGATGGGTGGATGGTGACGGGCGGCTGGCGGGCAGTGGGGGGACGGACGGCGGTGGCCAGTGGCGGGGGTGGCGGGGGGGCAGCAGGCTGTCCAGCGCCCTCTCTCCATTTTGGCACCCTAGGCAACTGCCTAGTTCACCTTAATGGAAGCGCCGGCCCTGGTTGTAAATATACCCTATGCGGCCATCATATATGATCGTACATGTGCTTTTTTTGTATATAAAAGTTAGATCCATAAAGAAAATTTGTGATGGGTGAAAAGAGTGGAATTCCTGTCACTATTTGTTTATCCTTTGCATCGTAAAATGAAATAATAAAGCCTGGGGTTTTTTATTCATACTATAGCTCACTGCAGCAAATAATGTAATGATAATTGTATCTTCTTCTAGAATAGCAAAAGGATAATAAGTGTTGATCTTCCACGCTGATCACAACTATTTTCTTGCCAGTTTTCCTTGACAATATTCAGCATATCCTCCAAGGCTTAGACATGTGCAGGGATCCAAGGCTGACATTAAAGATGACATTTTTAAAATGTTGGATGTATTTTTATTTCAAGTGCTAGTCGCATGATTGTATCAGTAAATCATCACCATTTATAACATGACAGAATGCTTGGTTAAAGCAAAATGGAACTCTGAAAAATAAAACTGTAATAATTGGAGGGGGCACTTCACTAGTGACTTTTGGTGCCAACTCATCACACACTATATAAGCAGCAGGCCTTACTGGAAAATCATGAAAACCTTGTTCATTCAATTCTACAACAGTTAACTCATGTGCATCCTATCTGAAATAAGTAGTAGGTATGTTAGCTTAATGGTTACCCTTTTGCTGATGTTCCCCCTTTCCCCAAATAATTATTATCTTAAGGACAGATTAGATTGTTTTTGTTGCTGTTATATAGAAAAGCATATTGTGTCTGATTATAGAAGCAAAGGATACATAGGTTAGGAGAAATGAATTCCCATTTCTTCCATTATTATTATTATTATTATTATTATTATTATTATTATTATTATTATTATTATTATTATTATTATTATTATTATTATTATTATGCCACCCATCTGGCAGAAAGCCACTCTGGGCAGTTTACAACATAAAATAAATAAACTGATTACAAAATGCAGATACAAAAATATAATAAAAAGCAAAAATATTACAAATGAAAACATAACTACAACATCAACATTCAAAAAAAATCAAAGGTAAATAAGATAAGCTAATGGCAGCCCCACTCCCTAGATGCTTTTCACACAGCCAGGATAATATTTGTTAACCAGAGTACACAGTGGTGTAAAAATGCCTGAAGGAAAGTTCTGCCAGAAAGCAAGTACAGTGGTACCTTGTATAAAGGAATTAATTTGTTCCAAATGAAATTATGTTAAGCATATTTTCCTTTATACAAATTTCCCATAGGAATGCATTGAAAACAGAGTAATCCCTAATCGCTACTATTTTTGTTGTACGGATTCGCCTCATAGGCAATTCTGTTAAACAAATTTTCCCTATCTCTGGAATTTTTTATGTTGTACAGATTTTATGTTATACAAACCATTTGTTATATGAGGGTCCACTATAGTGGAGAAGGGGGAAGGGTTTCCTCTACTCACAATTTTGTTTTAAAATAGGGTCCCAGAGCCATATTCTATGCACTTATGGGAGTTCTATGTATAAACACAAAAAATGCTGCCCTCACGTTTTGCTTGGTTCTTTGTAAACAAATACAGAGCAACTATGGTAGTCATATCTACCAACATGTTAAGCATGCCAAGTCACTAAATCTGCTTCATATTCTTGTACAACCACTTGTTTTCTGTCCTGTGTTGTTTACAGTTTTTTTCCTCTTCTATATCATAGTCTGCAGCAGAATCAGGAGAGGTACATGTCTGGAAGTTAGATGATGGAGCTTTTGTCAGCAAGTTATGTCTACATACGGTGGTAAGAACAAATGGAAAATTTTAATTAATGACATTTTAAAAATCTGTCTTTATGTATGACATCAATAAAACAGGCCCAGTAACAAGTACCTGACTCATGTTTGGAGGATTTGCTGTTTGCTGTTTTTATTGCATTGCTTTTCAAATTCTCTGAACCATTTTTTTTACAAATATGTTAAGAAGAACATAAAATAAATGTAATACAAGTAGAGGATAGTCAAAAATAAGGTTCTTGTTAAAAACTGTGTGGAAAAATATTGTACTTGAAGAAACAGGAATACTGTACTAACCAACATCCTAAAATTTATATGGAGAAAATGAATGTCATGTGTTCATTCCCTTAGGTCACTGCAATGGCCTGCAGCTTGTCTGCTCACTGTGTCGCAGTGGGAACTAAAAAGGGCCATGTCTACTTCATAGATCTCACCGACGTAGAAATTCCTAGGGTAGTTCACCGGGTTCTCCTTTCAGATCATCCTGTGCATTTTTTACAGTAAGTACATGGAGAAACAGTGTGTGAATCAGAGGAGGGTGTCTGGTTCTAAGTGCAGACACAGAGGCCCAGTAGATGAACAGTACCTGTGGATGACTCAGGCTATGGTTTCAGTACCTTGGATACCTGCCAGGAGACAAGTAATAGGAAAAGGAGGTCTTGGACTTGCATCAGATTTTGTCAAATTACCCTTGCTTAGCTTCATGTCATACGGATGACAGGAGAACCACAAAGGGATTGCCATCTAGCTGGGGTCTGGCACCCTTTTACCTTTCATCCAGATCTTACCTATTGTAGGTGGTAACTGACAGGCGCTGGGAAATGTGAAGCACCCTCATGTAAACGGGTGGACACTGTTTCTTAGGGGAATGTGGTGGAAGTTGGGAGCACCAGTTTAGGTGCTTCTCATTGCAAAGGCTTCCAGGTTTATAGACTTCTGAGGCAAAATCCTTTTAATTATGCCCACGAGTATAGCACAGTTGGCATAAGTTTTGGAAGTCATTTGTTCTGTCAAGGAATATCATTGACAGTTTCTGTTTACATTATGCTCGCATGAGGTACTAGTCCCTCTCTGTTTGGCACTGGTCAGTTCTCATCTTTACTGTGTCCAGTTCTGGATGCCACGCTTTAGGAAGGATGCCAAGAAATTGGAACAAGCTATGTTTGAAAGAACTGGGCATGTTTAGTCCAGAGAAAAGAAATGGAGGGGATATATGATAGTACTGTTTTAATGCTTGAATGACAGTCGTACGGAGGAGGTGAAGAGATCCACAGCCATTCCACAATGCAGGACCTGTAATAATGGGCTTAAATTAAGGGAACCCAGATTTAGGCTGAGTATTGGGGGACTTCTTAACTGTTACAGCAGTATGGCAGTGGAACCAACTCCCTCAGGAGGTGGTGAGTGCTCCAACGCTGGAGGCATTTAAGACAAAACTAACATTCATTCATTATATATACTATGATTTGTATTCCTGCACTGAGAAGTGGTTTGCATTTAATGGCATTATATGCCCCTTCCAACTCTGATTATCTGATTCTATGATAAACTGGATTTTGGCCTTTATCTTGGATTCATTCTAGACCAGGAATGGCGAACCTTTTTGGCACCGAGTGCCCAAACTTGGTGATGGGGACGGCAGTGCTGCCGGGGGTGGGTGGGATCAGTGGCAGTGGGGGGTGAGGGGGCAAAGGCAGCAGGGGCAGTGGGGTCAGGGTAATCGGCGGTGGCAGTGGGAGGGGCAGGGATGGCAGCAGTGATGGTGGTGGATGTGGGGTTGGTGGCGGCAGGGGCGGCAAGGGTGATGGCGATGGGGACGGCGGCAGTGGGGGGTCTGGATTGGCGGCCACGGGGGACAGGGGTGGGGGTGAGGGCGGGGTGGCATGGTCAGGGTAATCTGCGGCAGCAGCGGGAGGGGCACCCCTCAAAACACTGAGCCTTGGCTGCCTCCCGGAGTCCGTCACGCCTCTCCCCGGGGAGCACATTGTCTGCCAGCTGCCCGCTGGCCCCTCATCGGGTGACCCAGGGAGGAGGCCGGAGGAAAGGCCCCCAGCATTCGCCTCACTCTGGGCTGGCTGGTTAGGCGCCCGGGCCTCTCCTCTCCTGCCGCCGCTTCTTCTCCCCGCCCCTCCTGCCCATCTCCCGGCCAGCCACCCTCCCTCTCTCCCTTCCTTTAGTCCATCGTCCACCTGGATCCTCCCGGCAGAAGGTGTGTGTGTGTGGGGGAGATGAGAGAAGAGGAGCCCGCTGGCTCCAGAGTCGGGGCAAAGCCGGATTCCTGTCGGTGATTGCGTTGGCGGTGGCAGTGGCAGGGGGCAGTGGCGATGGCGATGGCAGCACTGGTGATGGGGATGGCGATGGCAGGGTAGGTCTGGCACGTGACATGCTCCCTGCCCCCCTTCACAAATTCCTCATGGCTGGTCCAATGGAGGGGGAAGTGGGGGGCAGAGAGCATGTCACGTGCCAGGCAAAAGCTCTTTATGTGCCACCTTTGGCACACGTGCCATAGGTTCGCCATCCCTGGTCTAGACTGAGTCTGAGTTCAGCCTCTTTAGCACTTTTCACTATTAGTTTTTCCAATTTGTAATTTCTGTTAGAGTGCTGCTAAGTACAGGACATCACCCAGTTTCTTAAAAATAACAGTGTCTCTTTCAGACTGGAATGAGAGAGAGAGAGAGAGAGAGAGAGAGAGAGAGAGAGAGAGAGAGAGAACAGGAAAGTGTATTTATTTACGATACCCCTCAGCCAATACCATATGCAGGACTGAGGGGTTTTTACATCCCTAGTTTAGATATCATGTTACAGAATAATTTTAAGATAAATAATCTGTCCAAATCTGCCCTAATCATGTCAGTTTCTCTATGCCTTTGAAATAACTAATGTCGGGGTGAGCATTAAGAGCTGTGCTAGATGACATGTTTTAAATCATAAATTTAATTTGCATGTTTATATACTTCATTGTTTTCTCTTTCCAAGCTATGAACAAAGTGGTCAATTTCTCATAACAACAACTAAAGATGGCTACATCTTTATTTTAAATGCTTTCCCTTCAAAATTATTCCAAGTTCTTGGATGTGTAGGTATGTATATTGATACCTGTTTCCTATATGTGACAGGCAACTATCAATTACAATACTGTAGTTATGATTTGCTGGGCCTTTTAAAAGGAGAAGGCAAACACTGAAGATTTTATTGTGTCTTTTTCTTCCAGGCCAAAATAACGTGTTATATGGCCTATGTGTAATCTTCATTTGCTTGCATTTTTTTGAGTGTGTGAACTTTTACTAATGCATTGAGACAGTCTGCTTAGTTTTCTTTAAAAATTAGGACATAAGTATGTGTTAGTCTTAAAACACTGAAAAAACGATAAAATAATTTAGAAATGAATTAATAGTTCCATACTGTTTATGTATTCATTACCTTTTTGATTACTAGCCTGTGCTGCCCATCACACCTACTGTGGAAGCGAGAGGGAGGCAAGTAGGTAGGGTTTCCTGCGCCATAGGCTCAGATAGAGTCCAGTCATATTTTGTTGAGGAAGAGAGATGGAGTACAGCCATAATCTTGATAACTTGATCCCCACCACCACTCTACCTCCCACAATCAAACATACACAGACATGGTTCAATTTAGGCACTACCCTCCCTAGTTGGGGTTCAGTTCCCAGCTCTAGCCCCAGAAAGTCAGGTCCAATAATGTCCGAACGACACGAGTTTTCCCAGCAGAGCTGCTCCTCTCACTCTTGGGCCATTTGGAGGAGGCAGTGCTATCGCCATGCCTTCTGGGTAGGTTTTGGCTTCCCCAGGTGAGGCTCTGAAAGTCAGTTCAGTTACTATCATGATGGCTCAAGTGGAAGAAAGATGGATGCTTTCCCACTGCAGCTCCTCCCATAGACAAAGGTGACACTGTCCCGTCCATGGGTTTTGAAGGGGCAGTGGCCCATTCTCCCCCAAGGTGCAGGAGAACTGAAGCTGCTCCTCCCATGCCCCTAACCACACACCTGACCCAGACATCAACTAACCCTTCATCTCCTCTTCTTCCTCCATCCCCTGTTTCCTTTTACCACTTGTGTCTTTTCTTGTGGACTTGGGTCCTCCTCATCTCTCCCACTCAGGTATCCTATTCTGCCATCCACAGACTTGGGCTGCCCTACCACCAGGTCCTCTGGTGGTAGGGGGAGGAAAAATATGATGCAGATGGCCCATTCCTTTGGTGATTTGGGGTTAGCCACTAGACCCCTTGTGTTAACCATATTTATTTAGACACTGCAGATGAATAAGAAGAGTATTTTACACAGCAGGTGAGGAGTATGGGATACCCTTTTTTTGTAACTAGCAGCTTCCAGAAGCTTCCAGCAGTCTTTTTAATAATTATATTGTTAAGCTGCATTTTAATAAGATGACAAAATATCTGGTACCGACTCTCCTACAATCATTTAAAAATGTTACTTTCAATAATTAGAATGAGGAATAGAGGGATGTAAACCTTCTTTGCCTGCTTCTAGACTCTGTGGGTCCTCTACTCATATCATATTATGAAGCAAAAATATATTAAGTTGCATAATGAAATAGAAAATATTGAGGTTGTCCTTAATTAAGATCTATAATACACACACTAGGTGGATATCTGCTGCTGTTGTTGACTTGGGAGTAACAGTGGGCAAGAGAAGATCTGATTATTTCTAAGTACTGAATGTGAGTCAGAGATTATTTAGATTTCCTCTGAGGCATGGTTTGTACCCGGCTGAAGCTAAACACACTTGAATCTGATCAGTACCAGAATGGGAGATCGCTTAGGAATTGCACATACTGTATGTTGTCTTCAGTTCATAGTAGAAGCAAGGCCACATATGCCACTAATAGATACGACCAATTATGTATTTAGCCCTGTGTTCCAAGGATCCTTGATATGTTGTATGTCAATAGAAAGGAAGTTTTAAAAGAGGTAGTCATGTTAGTCTGTGCAAGCATATCAGGCAAAATCTAAAAAAATAAAAAAGACAAAAACACGTGGCAGCTTAAAGAATAACTATTATATTTTAATGTAAGATTTCACCACTTATTCAGACATATGAGATAAAATGAAATACAGAATTCACAAATTAACATTAAAAACAAAAATTGACTGTAAGAATGTTAGGTGCATGGGACTTCCAGTTCTGGTCTTGTCATGGCGAAGTGATAAGCTCTCCAGTTTATCAGGTTGAATTTATCCAGATAAATAGGACCCTAAAAGGGTAAGTCCCCTTGGAGTGGGGGCAAAGAGAGGCAGCACCTGTTGACCATGAAGAATGTGGCGGCAAGCTTTGTAGGTCCAGGAATCAACTTACCTCCTGCTGGATGAAGACCGAGTGCCATATCATGGTGACGGCTCAAGCTGTTGGTACTAGACAAATGTAAATAGATGTAAATATTTTGAAGTTTTACTGCTGTGATTAAGACTGTCTGCCCCCCATCTATCTATGCGAGTTTCATCTTGGTGATATTTTGGATTTTTTTTCTTCTATAAGCATTAACACTCCCCCTCCAAAAATGTGGCTACAAACGTGTGGGGAAATGAATAGCTAAAAGACGGAGCTATTACAGAAGTGATTACTTTTATATATTGCATCACTGATTTATCTTGCTTTTGGCTTTTCTGACTGGTAGAACTTTCTGAAGAAAAGGAAACTTCCTTTTTGTTTCAGTAGATATAAGGATACAGCTTGAGGACAGTGGTGGAAAGGCTGTTTTTTTAAAGCAATGTTTTATCTGACCTTGGATGGTTTCTAATGTTTCAAAAACAAGTTGCCAGATAATGGACTTGGAATTTTTTCCCTGCCTCTCTTTGCCTCCGCTTCAAGGGTACATATAGTTAGGTGATAGAAAGCTTTTTAAATTACTGGTATGTATCTATTAGAACAACACATAAATATAACTGGTTGAAATATCCATCATATATTATTTTAGCTAAATTAAGTGGTTTAGATAACTGAAGATTCATTATTAGGATTGAGTATGTTGCTACGATTTGACAGGCTTGTTCAATGTTGAAGTTGATTGTTTAAAGCTACTAATTGTTCGTTAGGATATGGGATAATGGAAATGTGGAAAATAGCCTGAAATATTATCTGCTAAGTCAGTTAAAAATATTTTAAGTTGTTTAGCTAATATATTGTTAATACCAGTTAAGACTATTATTAAGCTAGATCAACAACTGTCAAAACTAGATCGGCCAGTTCAATGAAGAAATTTGCATTTGAATCATGTGAAGCTATTAATTGACTATCAGGATATGAAAATGGAGAATGGAAATGTGAAAACCAGCCTGAAATGCTATTTTTAGAACTTTAAAAGAATCATGGTAGTCAGGCAAAGTCAAGAACTTTTATATGCAATGCGAAATCAAGGGACCAAGATGCAATGCCCTTTTTTAAGCTGCCCATTAAGCACTAGTTTTAGTTATACAAGGCTTTTGAAACTAGGTAATTTTTAGAAGAGTAGATAAGACATACTTGGTTGATGATATCTACCATGTATTAAATGTTGCAGACTACACAGATTAGTTTAACATTGTATTTTGCCATCTTCACTTTATGTAGTAGATGAAAACATATATAAGTAAAGATAGATTGTGGTTGGGATATATTTACATATATAGTCACATATACAGTATCTTAAGCTGTTTAGTTAAATGAAGAATAAAGCATTAAGACCAAGAATATTGTTAAGATTAGACAGGCTAGCTCAATATTGTATTTTGTTATTTCTGTCCCTTGTATTAGATGAAAATAGAAATAAGTAAATGTGGGTATAATATTGATGAGAAAAAAGGCAAGCAAATATGAAAGTATGAAAACAATCTCGCTTAAGATGGGAACGGAAATATGAAGTATTTGGGGCTGAAATATTGGAAAAATAATTGGTTTTGATCTATGTAACATGGCAGGAGACAAGTAATGTATTTGTTTTAATTTGTTAGGTTTGGAAAATAAAAATAAAGTTAAAAGAATCTTGGGTGTGTGGTTACATTTCATATACAGTAATTAACAGCAAATGTTTGCATTTAAGTTCTATAGAAAGGAACATATTTATGTAACGGTATAATTGATTTAAATGTTGATTTCTTTCATTTTAGCACTGGCAAATGAAATTATTGACATAACTTCACTTTATGATACAGAGAAGGAGGCAGTTGAAGTAATTGCACTTCTCTGTCCACCAGAGATCAAAAGAGCAAGAGTGGAAATATTTAATCTTCCTGCAACTATTGCTTTAGGTAAAAATGAAATATTGACTAGCATTCCGCTGTTGTTGTCTTGTACTAGCCATTTTCAGAAATTGTTTAACTGATAGTACAATTGTTATCCATGCCTAGGTCCATACAGTACCATATATTTACCAGATGGGGATATCAGGGGATATCAGAATATGCAGAAATAGAGAAACAAATTGAGTGAACACAGAATGTAGAGTCTCTGCTGAGGTAAAGACAATGAGGGAATCATAGGTCTCAGGGAGAAGAGTACTCTATAAAAGTGTAGGGCTATACTCATGGAGAGGAATACTCCCATCTTGCAGTTTATCTGGAAGTTGAATCATGGCTACTGGATTTCTTTCTCTTGAGAGATTGAAAATGGAGGACTCATGAGTAGCTTTCTTCAGACTAACGAAGCTGTTTGGATGAGCAGTGAAACGTTTCAATCACTCAAGAAAAAGAAGTCCAGCTGCCATGAGTCAACTTCCTTTTTTTTTTTTTAAATATGTTTTTATTAGAAAATTTTAGTATACAAAAAAAAAAAAGAATTCAAGTTCAAAGCATTAGCAATACAAAATCATTCTACCACTAAAATTTGGCTTCCCTCTGTTCTTCCCGTGGTTTTAGCGTTATTCATCTCCTAGCCTTCCTTTCAGACAAACCCCTTTATATACTTATAAAAAGATTTGAAAAATAAGTAGTAATCCTTCGAGCTCTATCCTAATCCGGTAAGAGTCTTTAATTCCTTGCAATGAATCTCCATGTAGTTCTTAAATTTTTGCCAATCTTTTTGGAACCTCTGGTTGTCTTGATCCCTCAGTCTGCACGTCAGTCTGGCCATCTCTGCGAAATCCAATATTTTCGCCCTCCATTCATCCAAAGATGGTATATACGTTGTCTTCCAATTCTGTGCCAGGAGCATTCGTGCCGCTGCTGTTGCATATAGAAATAGAGTCCTGTCTGCTCCTTTAATTTCATTATCCACCAACCCTAACAAAAAAGCTCAGGCCGTTTTGGGAATGTACACTTTAACATCTTTTGAGTTCATCATATATCAATGCCCAATACTCTTTCACTTTCTCACAAGTCCACCACATATGATAAAAATCACCTTGTTTCTCTTTACATTTCCAGCAGTGGTCATCTTTCATCCTATACATCTTTGCTAACTTCGTTGGGGTAATATACCACCTATACATCATTTTCAACAGATTTTCTTTTATCAAAGTACATGCGGTAAATTTCATATTCTTTTTCCACAATCTTTCCCACACATCTAACTCAATATTATGACCCAGATCCATAGCCCATTTTACCATACATTCTTTAACTTGTTCATCTTTAAGATTCAACTCCAACAAAAAAATTATATAATCTAGTCAACAATTTCTTTTTTGGGCCCATGATTATGGTTTGGAACTTAGATTCCTTCTCTCCAAACCCAGACACCTTTCTATCTTTCTGAAAAATGTCATTTAGTTGATGGTACTTAAACCAACCCGTTAACTTCTCTTTCAACATATCATAAGATTTCAGTCTAGGACCTTTTTCTGAAAAGAATAACACATCACCATAGGTGATCCCCACTCCTTCTTTATCTTTCCTCTTGATCGCCAATGCCTCAATCGGGATAACCATCTCGGTGTATGTCTCTCTAAAAGGGGTTTCAACCGTTCCCAGGCCTGAAGTAGTGACTTTCTAATTACATGATTCATAAAACTTTTATGTACTTTCACTTTGTCATACCAAAGATAAGCGTGCCAACCAAATCTGTTATCATGACCTTCTAAATCCAATAGATCCTCATCAACTAAAGTAATCCAATCTTTTATCCAACCGAGGCAGGCCACTTCGTAGTACAATCTCAAGTCTGGCATGGCAAATCCTCCCCTTTCCTTGGCATCTGTTAGCAATTTAAATCTTATTCTCGGTCTTTTACCTTGCCAGACAAATTTAGACAATATCTTCTGCCATTCCTTAAAGTGGCCTATTCCTCTAAGTATTGGGATCATTTGAAATAGAAATAACAACCTTGGTAGCACGTTCATCTTTATCACCGAAATTCTTCCCATCAGCGACAAATTCAATCTATTCCATGTTTCCAGATCTCTCTTAATCAAGTTCCATACCATATTATAATTATCCTCAAAGAGATTTAAGTTCGTAAGAGATAAGTTAATTTCCAACATGAGTCAACTTCCATCTCGCAGGTTCATTTGACAACCTATAGTGTATAAATGATGGTTGTATCTCCTTATGGCTATCTTAGTCTTTTAACAGGATATAAAATAAGGTACGGGGAGATCTGTTTCTGACTTCATGCTGTCACCACTTAGTACTGCTATATTAACAGACTGTGAAGAATAGGAACAAGTGTAAGACTGGCAACTGAATCTATTCATTTACTGTATTGATATTGGTGCAAAATATTGTCTCATATGTAAGAGGCTACAAATATTGGTTCATTTGCCAATGTATTTAATAAGCAAGCTGTGCTACTTATATACTGTCCCTTAGCACTTAAAGCAGTTTCTGGATAGTTTATTATGTAATTATAATAAGCCAAAAGAAGTAAACATGTAGTCCCAATATGAAAAAAATCAGATTTGTTGAATGGTCAGGAGAACATATGTGCTTTTGAATAATCAGAACCAGAGATGGGCACGAAACATGAAAAATGGTGTTTTGTTTTGGTTTTGGTTTCATTTTTTCCATTTTTGTTTTATTTGAAATGAACTTTTTAAAAATTCATTTCATTTTTCATTTTGTTTTGTTCAATTTTTCTTTTTTTGACAACTGGTTGGGGCTCTGCCTTGTAACCTTGCTGGCCACTCGACACTTTTTTTAAACAAGTGCTGAGCAGCTGGTGCGCAGAACCCTGACAGCAATCGGCACTTTATTGGCACTTGTCAAAATAAATAATACAATTTAAAAAAACAAAACAAAAATGAAATGGAAGGGAACAAAAATTTCCATTTTGTTTCATTCCTTTTTTTAAAAAGCACTTCATTTTTCATTTCATTAGGAAACAAAATGAAAAATAAAAAACAAAACAAAAATCATTTTGTCCCCATCTGTAATCAGAACACAATTGTATTTTGTCATTATTTCAGCAGTAGAGGCAAGTATAACAACATTTAGTTAAATGCATGTAATCCAGAAACTGAGGCTAGGAAAACATATTTTGTGGAATACTGTATCTGAGAACTTAAATCTTAACTTGGTCCCCCCTCCTCATAACTAATTCTTTCAGAAATAAAAGAAATCTGACATATAAGTAATTTTCTTTCTCCACTCCATGTTGTTTTTCAATCAACAGAAAACGAGGAATGTGTCACAGAAAGAGGGCTACTGAAAGAGAACATAATTCAGAAACGCACATATGAATTAGAGTATGCTTTGACTTCTCTGGTAAAGAGGAAAGATGGCACAGTGTTTGGTTATGCTAGCCAGGCACCGTATATCTGTAAATACCACCTTACTGATAAGGTAGGATCTTATTGCATGAGAAAATTGTTGATTAAATATCTTTTTCCCTCATAAAAATGAGGAACCATAGAGCCCCTCAGTCAATCCTAATGTTCAAGCAGACCACTTCACCTTCATCCACTAAAAGATGTCCCAGCAAGTATTTGCTTCCAGGGCAGAGTGCTATTTTATACTCTCATATATTTTTTTCCTCTGGTGGTAAATAGCAAATCAAGAGAGAGGTGATTATTAAAGAGAAATCACAGAAGAAACAGATTCCATCAAGTTTCCACTTTAAATTTCAGGGAAATGCTCCAGTCCAATTTCGAGGGAAATAATGCAGCTCAGTTGAACCAAAAAGAGTATAAATAGACTGAAATACATTAACACAGTTCATATGCCATCTATTTTGACTGTTTATTTTCTTGTTTTAAAGATAATCAACACCATAATCCAAAGTGAATTAAAGTCGTTTAGTCATTGAATCGATCAGATACATAGTCTACCCCACATGTGTTAGTCACAGTAGTCTATTTGTAAAATTATGATACATACTCATCCCAGATTCAATTTGCTTTTTCAGTTATTTGATATAAACATTCTTAATATTTCCTCCATCAACATCTGCCATCTGGTATTACTTGTTTTGTTCACAGTTAACCTGGAAAGATCAGCCAATCATTATTTCAGAGAAGAAGATACCTAGCAAACAGTTTGGGCGTGCTTTCTTGCATTTGTCACCTCATGGCAAGTGGCTAGCTTCAGCGGCAGAAAGTGGGTTACTCTTCATCCATGAAGCTTCCACTATGGTAATTTGCAGAATGTGGTTCCATTTAAGTTTTTGTCTATCACAGTTGTCAGATGAGTTTCACAGTTGTTTACACATTAAATAAATGAATGTGTTCAATCTTGCCTTTGTATTGTTAATCGAAATCAGTATGAATTTTCAGATACCTCAATCATATACAGTGGTACCTTGTATAAAGGAATTAATTTGTTCCAAATGAAATTATGTTAAGCAAATTTTCCTTTATACAAATTTCCATAGGAATGCATTGAAAATGGAGTAATTCCATTTTTATGTTGTATGGATTTTCCCCATAGGTGATTATGTTAAGCAAATTTCCCCTATCTCCGGAATTTTTTGTTGTACAAATTTTATGTTATACAAGCTGTTTGTTATACAAGGGTCCACTGTAATTTACATCTAAAGTCTATAAGAGAGGCATACATTGAGTTCAATGTTTTCTTGACTATTTGAGTACAACTTCACTTGGCATAACGCAGTGCCTTGTAACAGCCAAAATTAAGAGACAGGTGATTGAAACAAAGGCCAGATAGCAGTTTGTTTCTGTCTTAGACCTAATGTAGATGACATAGTCAAAGGTAGATCCCTCCCACCTCAGAAGGGGGGAAAAGGCAAGACAAGGGCAATGAAGGCAAGGCAAAAAAAAGTCTATTTAGCAAGCTGAGCTCTTAATAATGTACGACAGTTCAAAATCCAACTGTATTGTCAAGGCTTTACAGGTCAGGACTGGTGTCTTTAAGGTCAGTTGACAGTATTCAACAGTTTGGGATGCAAATACCTGAAGGAGTGGCATCCCCTAAAACCACCTGCCCATGCCTTAAATTTGTCAGGGGAGGGTTTTCCTCTTTGTACCTTTACCAAGGGAAGTTCATAATCCCTATAAAGAACATCCTGTACAGTGGAACCTTGACTTACATACTGCTTGACTTGCATCATATTTGACTTACAGCAAGAAGGGGCCTGTTTGACTTGAGTCGCAGGCTTTGACTTACATCTCGGAGCCCCGGCGCAAGGCACCGGAATTGGGCGGCAGCCACAACCCAGCATCGCGGCTGCCGCCTCGAAACTGCTCCTGCCTTCTTCCCCTCCTCCAGCAGCGGCGGCTTCGGCGAGGCCAGCTCAGAGCACCTGGAGTTGGTCCTCGGCCTCACTGAAGCCGCCGCTGCTGCCAGAAGAGAAGAAGGGCCGGGAGCACGGGGCTGGCCTCGCTGGTTAGACAGTCGGCTCAGTCTTGTAAAAAATCTGGCTGCAGAAGTCTGGTCCACAGTAGAAGCATTTAGTTGGGGAGCTGTAAAGTTGTGGGACTCTAATGGCAAGCATAGAGTTGTTCAGAACTTGGAATGTCAGGTTAAAAATCAGTAAAACTTAAATGTTAGACATTGTTGCTATGAACATTAAAAAGTGGAGGCATATAACTTATGGACTATAATTCCACTGCCTCCTACTCTCTTTGAAGAGACATTTTATTTACATCCCCAGAAGGAATCTCCTATCCCAGTCAAATTTGTGTTAAATTGCTGTTTTCAGGGGTCTTTTTCATCATCTGGAACGGATTAATCCGCTTTCCCATTACTTTCTATGGGAAACGTTCATTTGACTTAAGTCATGTTTGACTTAAGTCTAGACCACTGGAACGGATTAATGACATAAGTCAAGGTTCCACTGTACTGGCAACAAAAATTTGCCATGAAAGTTAATAGTAAGTACAAGGAACTGGCAAGCCACTCCAGTATTCCTGCCAAGAAAACTCCATGAACATGGGATCACAAAGAGTCGGTCACGACTGTAATGACACAACACACACATACACAAAGAAGTACGAAGGGAAATGATTGAAGACTAAGAAATCGCAGAATGCAAAAGTCTAGAATACTTTGGTCACATAATGAGAAACAAAAGCTACATGTTTTATTGTTGATAACTGTGAAAGGATTACTGCCAATGCCCTCAGTGGCCCTCTGAGGCTCTAGCTCCCGCAGCCCGAGCAGGTAGGGGAAAGGAGCAACAGGCACCTGAAGGTAAGCTAAGATGAGGACCATCATGAGTGGGAGGAGGGAGAGAGGCTGAGATAAAAACAAGGAAGATTGGAAGATCTTAGAGGCTTCCATCAAGCATGTGGAGGAAGGAGGAATTCCCCCCATTCAGAGGAAGATCTCTGAATGGGGGGAATTCTGCAGAGGCTGCAGAGGCTTGGGATCTCCAGTTCTGCACTGTGTCTGAGGTGGGGCCTGCCTGGTAAGAGGAGCCCTGAGCAAAAGTTCTCAAGGTCCACCCACTGAGTAGAGGAAGGGGCCACAGATGAGGCTTCCTAGGGATAGGGCACCAGGGGTTACTATACCTCCAATATGACCTTAGTGCTTGCTTTGAGAGAAGCACCAGCACCCCATCCAATACAGCTGCAGTGCTGGTGAGAAAAGTAGCAATGTGAGAGACAGAGGAGGCTCCAGGATGAGCAAAGGAGTGAGACACCAATATCCCTTGCCCTGTTTTAATGGCCATCCTTTGAGAGCCTTCAGCTAAGGCCAAGACTCCTTCTTACCTTCCACTTTGTGAGACCAGGACTCTCAGAGTTTCCTATGGCCTTAATAGGAAGCCCTCTTGGAAGGACATTTCCTAAGGGATTAGTGCAGGAGACTCCACAACCCAAGAAGCTCCTGCAGAGAGTTAAATATTGTGTTCCTGTTTCTGTTGATCCCTCTGTTATGTGAAAGACTGTTCGTGTGTATCCTCCCAACCCAGAGCCCATGGAATTATTGCTGGGGCACTACTGCCAGCCACTGTAGCACCATTGGGGGTGAGATGAGTGGCACTTACCATCATTCAAAGTAAGTTAAAGAGGGAAAAATGTAGGAAGAAATTTTTAGGAGAGGAAAAACAAGAGAAGATTGAGAACTGATCTTGACTTAATGTGCTGCCCCCTCCCCTTCCTCAGTCATGCTGTGAATTCTCCAAGTTCATCTCAGGTTGTCCAAACTGTGATTAATTACATATACACTTCAAACACAAGTGTAGCCTATAAGCTAATGACAAAGTATCTAGTCAAATAGATTTCTCTATTTGTTCTGTGAAGAGTGTTCATAGATTGGCCATCAGGAATAAACTCTTGCATGTATAAGGCTGATATATGGCCTCCATGTTCAGGGAGCAAACCTTCCAAAGATCTTCAGTTTGATAAGCTATAAACTACAATAATGAAATAAACTAGACCAGTAGAGATACTGTATAATCTCTTCAATACCGTCTAAGCCCTTGGAGCAAGTAGCAGAACCTCACTTTCCCTTTCTCTAGCGCTTCACTCCAGAATGGCTTTTCTACCCAGAAGTTAAAAGTGGCATTATTTCTTCTTCTGTTCTTCTAAGGACGTACTAGTTCATGAGCACTGCCATTCATATAACGGACGAGGAATCCGATCATTAGCATTTTCATTGGATGGTCAACATCTGCTTGTTAATGGCTTAGAGGATGGAGCACTTGTTTGTCTAAAATGGAAGTATGTATGCATTGACAAATACTTAGGTATACAATATATTTGACCTTTAGCACTCTGTTAAACTACTATATTACTGTTCAATAACAACTTAAATATATTTTCTTTATATATTGTATTACCAATTTCCAAGTTGTAGGATCATTATCTAGCCCAAATCATTTTTGAAATTTTCAGTCTCAAATACAATTGTCTTATTGTTTGTACAAAATGAGTGTGATACTAGCTTTCCTAGGCCTGTATACTTCTACAACAGTGGAATATAAATAAGCAAATAGAAATAAAGTCACTGGGAAATATTGATATGTTGCTAGCTTCCTAAAACTGATTTTTAGATGTGTTGAACTAAAGCTTCAAGAATCCCCTACTCCTAGCCGTCTTGGTATGCTGCACTGCCTGGGAATAAGGGTTCTAGTATGCTGTACTGTATTTCGAGGGTATTGGGTGGGAGGAAGCTTTTATATCAGTGGTTCTCAACCTGTGGGTCCCCAGATGGTCCTGGACTGCAACTCCCAGAAGCCTCTACCACTCACTGTGCTGGAAGGGGTTTCTGGGAGTTGCAGTCCAGGAACATCTGGGGACCCACAGGTTGAGAACCACTGTCTTATATGTTATCAGTCTTTCTGATAATTACGGTAGTTTTGCATCAAACAAATAAGCATGGCTGAACTAACTGATGGGAGTTACAATCATAAAACAATTTAATTCTCAATAAATATGCATAGAATGGAAATTTAAAACTTTCTGACCATTATTTTAGAAATAGCAGTACAGTCCTACTAAACATGCTCTTATCTCTATTTTTCTCATATTTTTCTCATTTTATTGTCTTTTTTATTTTCCTACCCAGGAAACTCGTAGAGCGCAAAAGCAAGGATGCATCTGATTTTGGGACTTACATTCTCAACATAGTCAGCAGTTATATTTACCGTGAAAATTTATTTCTAAAGACCATGCCAGAGTGGACAGTGGCATCAAAACCCAAATATGACTTGCCTTTTGAGGGCGTTTCTTCTCAGGTCTTACACCTTTTTAGTTCATTGAGAAATTTTGGGATTGCCATCAAACTACCTAGCATGTACTGACTCCTAGGATAATATTGTTAAAAAGTGGTTGAGTTTTAAATGTTTCAAAGATTGGCAGAGTTATACAGTGGCATGGAAAGATAATTGCTAAACACAGATTTGGGAGACAGAAGTAATCTTTAGCATTAAAGCTTGTATTAAAAAACATACACAGATACACAACGAGATAAAACACACAGCATAAATATTACAGAGTAGTGGGGAAATTGCTCATCTCACCAAAAAGCAGTCCCAAAACAACTTTGAACAGGCTGAGGTCTACTTTTTCCATCCCAAAGTGCCTGAGGACAACTACATTAAGACCTCTACTTATGAATGTTATCTGTTCCGAGCACATGCTCATAAGTAAAAACTTTACTAAGTAGAGCAGCGGTTTCCCATAGGAATGCATTGAAAACCAATTAAACCGTTCTGGAGGGAACAGATTTCAATGCACCATGGCCCTTGAACTGCCCCTACTCAGCTGAGACCGTGGGCTGGCAGACCCAGAACTTTGATGGGGCAGTCGTGGTCCTTGGGATGGGGGAGGGGGGTGGAGAACTCATCCCCTCACTTTTTTCATGGATAACTGGTGGCCTACTTTTGAACCCTTTGTGGGCTACCGGTAGTCCATGGTCTACCTTTTGTGCAGGCCTGATATAAACCAATCACATGACTATACATAGGCAGACAAAGTTAAGCAGTTATCCATGGCACCTGGATATAATTATTCTGACCTTTTCATGTGATTACACTATTCACCTGTGTCTTGGCAAATGACTATGCATTTATACACAGAAATCATTTTGAATCTGTTAAATATTATATTACATACGTTTTGTTACATGTTACATTACTTGACAAATATAGTGATCATGTGTGCTGTCATAAGCACCTTAAAGAGCAATGGGATAGAAACACAGATACCTTAGCCATTATTCTAACCTACTATGTGATGTTTTTCAATGGTTGGGCCACTGCATGGCATTAGGCAGAAATGCCTGTCGCCAGTGGTCAGAATCTTTATTAGCCCCAATTATAGCCAAAGCAGTCCATAGAATCTCTGTAAATCTACAGTTCATATTCTGCCTCAGAGTTGGTTTTGGATTTGCTGCAACCAAGCTCTCTTGACCTGTGAATGCCTGGAGCTCTGACCATGCCAGCCTGGAACTGACAATTCATTTCCCCTGCCTGTAGCAAACAATGAGAAAAATTTAAAAAATTCATATAGGACAGGGAAAATGACCCTTCCCATATAATGGTGACAACCAGCAAGTTGAAAAGTGAAGAATGAGCCTACATGGCTTCAATTGGGATGGCAGTATAAGTGATGGTGAAGATGGACGTGATGGTGTGATGATCCTTTAATAAATTTAATGCTTTAAGCCTCCTGGAAACAATGAAACCTAGTGGCAGGAAATGCTTTAAATGAACAGGCAGCCCCAGACAAGCAGTCTAAGGGTTTATGCAAGAGACAGAAACACTTCTGGGCCTCCAGGAACCAACTTCTTACCTGTAAAATGGTAACCTCTGAAAATGGGCCCCAAAATTAAAGGGGATGGAAGTTACATTCAGTTTGGTTAGGGAGATCTATCTATCTATCTATCTATCTATCTATCTATCATCATCATCTACCCATACATACATACATACATACATACATACATACATACATACATACATACATACAGCCGACCGACCGACCAGACCAGACAGACAGACAGGCAGACAGGCAGACAGACAGAAAGAGAGAGAGAGAGAGAGAGACTTCTAACATGTGGACAGGGATCCTGCACCTTTTTGGGATGAGTTCTAAGTCTGACAGTTGCCGTTTGTGTATTAAGGGAGAAGAAAGTATGACAGGCCTGGAGACCACATGGTTCCCATTTTACATTTTCAGATCAGGTGTAAACATGTAATTTAATACTAACTAATGGTAGCTAATTACGTTAATTAGTAATGTAATACTAACAATAAAGATAGTGGATCACCAAAATTAGAGGGTTATTCTGGGTGATATGCATTGGAGAACAAATGCAATATGTATGTATATCACTTAGTACCGCATCCAAGAAGATTGGAAAATGTAGCAGAAATAAAAAACAAACTCTGAATGCCAAAAATCAAATTATAATATAAATTATATAAGAGTCTCTAAAATAAAATACTAAAAAAACTGGATGGGAGAGTATTAAATTGTAAATGAAGACAAGTGGGTATCAGCTCCTGTCATTTTTCTTTTAGCTGAAATTCCATAAGACGTCAACTATTGAAACAACAGATGAAGATGAATACTTTCTTCTGACGCAAGCAAAGTCTGATGAAATTTCATGGATAGACGAGAAAGCACAAAAGGTATTCCCTACCCCACCCTACAACTAGCAAAGAAAGAGGCAAAACACAAGTGATGGATTTTAAAGTGGGGCACAACCTTATTTTTCTATTAACTGTTTAAATTCCTTAATCTGTGCTGGGGCCGGAGGTAGTACATGAACCTGGCACTGGAGCACATGGAACCTCCAAGCCCCTCTCCGGACTGGATTGGATGAGCCATGGAGTGCTGTTGTACCTTTCTAGCATTGGCCTATCAGGCTCCTCTGGGGAGACACCCTTGTGCCCATTGCCTGCCTAAGTGCCACAACCCAACGATGCCTCAAGGGGCCAATCCTGTCTGTGTCCCAGAACCCCACAATTCACAATAGAGGTAACCCAGTCACCCTGAAGGCACCTTGTGGGCCTGCAATGCCACCATACTCTTTCTCAGCACTACCCACCAGGTTGTAACCTATTTAAGAAACAATGACAGCCATTTGCCCATTGTAAAAAACAGAATTGATAGAAAAACCCTACCCAGATCTACCCAGTTTTAATATGCCAGTCAGATGACCCAGGTCCAAAACTCCTATCCAGACCCAAATGACAACCAGAAACATCACTCTGGGTTTTGAGGCAGATGAGTGAAAATCTGGCAGTGTTCCAAATGAGGCTAGCTTTGGAGCAAGACAGCTTTAAACAGACTTCCTGCTTTGCCCCACATCCCAATTGTACAGGCACACAGTTGAATCACCCATGCAAGCTCACCTCCTCCTAGAAAGCCCAGGGCAATGTTTCTCCTCCCCCATCTGCAAGGTCATAGGAGTATGGAGTAGAGATGGGCACAGAATGAACAATTTTTCGTTTCCATTACCGTTTGTCGTTTCTGTTATGCACCGAAACAAACGAAAATTGTGATGAAAATGCAACAAAACGAACAGAACCACGAAAATTGTGGTTGTTACGTTTCGTTTCCGTTAATGGCGACGTGCAATGAAATGAGCTGTTTTAAATGTTAAAAAACACCCTGGACATCCATAAAAACACAGCGATAATTATTTATATTGTCTGATAATACCTACCAGGGGGGTTGGGGTCCTTAAAACGTTTGTTTTTGTCTTCTCCCATTGCAATGTATTTTTCTTTTCCATTTAAAATGGATGTCATCACCAGCCACAAAATGGAGGCAAGCCATGTGATGGGATCATGTTCAACCAATAGCATGCCCAGGTTGCAGACTGGGGGGGCAGGTCTGGCAGCCACAGAGGGCTTAAAAAGCTCTGGCAGCCCCTGTCCTCCTTGCAGTCTCTGGTGGGAGTTAGGGTGGGATTGCTGTCTCTGCGACTCTAGCTTCAGTCCTGCAGCCTCCTTGTGTGTGTGCGTGCTGCATACCTCTCGGTGAGTACCTTCCCCTGCTCCGCAGTGCAGTCACTCTGCGGCTGCCTTGCACCCTAGGCAACGCCCGCCGCTGCCTTTGCAGCCTCCCTGCATACCTAGTCTATACTGTGTCTCTGCCAGCATCCATTTTTTTAGTGTTTTCCCTCTGGTCTGGGGCGTTGGAGGATGCCTGAGCATGGAAATGCTTTAAAAATTGTGCAAAAAGCGGGTAGAAATGACAAACGAAAAAACGAAAATGGTAACAAAATTTTTCAAAAATTCCCGACAATCGGAAACGAACTGAAACAGACCTCTCAACGACAAACGACAAACCGAAACACCATTGTTTCGTGCCCATCTCTAGTGCGGAGGGATCATTTTCAGCACCACAACAAAATTGTGATGGCAGAAGGAGATGCATTCTTTCATGCTTCCCTGTGAGAGGGCCTGCTTCGAAAGTGACCCTGAGAAACTGGTCAAGGGTGACACCCAAACAATTTAGATTGTGCCAGTGCCAGTGATCTCTTCATTTCTGTTTGGCCTGTATTTGGCCAGATGCAAACATTGCATCGCCAGTCCAACAATCTGCATGATTGGGAAGGAGCAAGTCTTGAGTGCTCCCCCATTGTCAATGTGCATGCATGACTCCATAGGAGATGTAATGGACTGTCCATTCACAATTGGCTTCTGAAACGGGAAACAGGCCCAGATCTGTAGGTGTAATTAGTAGATAGTTCTCAAGCCATAGTATTCCAGCCTAGATGCCATAGCAAACTATGGTCCAACAAACCATAAACATCTTGTGGCAAAGTAGGCTTTGCCAAACTGAAGGGGGAAAAGGAGCAAAGAGAGCAGGATTTTTATGTTCATAGTTAATTTCCAATCATGGTTTGTTGGATCAGGAACGTGATGATAAAATCAGGGCTTTGTTCCTATGATTCATTTGCTGCTGTCTGGGAGTCTGGGATCCATATTAGAAGTACCAGAGAATTATTTACCTTTCTAGTCTGGGCAATTCCATATGCATATTTTGTCCTGTTGACAAAACAGGACTTACCTACTGTAAGTAACATTCTAGTATTAACTGCATGTAAAGCAGCTGGAAGATTTTTTTGCTTCTTGGTTTTTACAGATTCTGTTTTAGGCCTGCACAGTGCTAAGGGGGAGAAAACAGTCAAAAGAGGTATTTTAGAAAACTGCAATTTCAGATACTCTTAGTACTGCAATACCTGCTGGGATTTATCTCTGCCTCATTGCATGTGTCCATGGTTGTACTACTGATTATTTGTCTGCTCCATCTCCATATTTCTATTTGCCACTTGTCTCTCTCTTACACTGTAGGCTATCAAAGAGGAAAGTACCAAGTTTAATGAAAAGAGAAAAGAACTAAAAGAAGGAATTAAGATGCTTCGTAAAAAGGTATGTGGTGACAAATCACCAGACTTTTTACCAAGCTGTTTTTGGAGCTCAGCTAAAGTCCTGGAGACATTATGATCCCACTGCCCATTTGCCTTTTGTATTTACTTTCAACCCCCTGCTCCATCTCCTGCAGTACAGTGCAGTACAGTGGTACTCCAACTTAAGAGCAGCTCAACTTAAGAGCAATTCAACTTAAGAGCGGAAAACTGTTGGCAATCATTTTAACTGCTGTGTTACAAATTTTAGATATGGTCTGCTCGACCTACTTTTTTCCATTTTTTTATTTTTAACTCATTTTTTCAATTTTTAAAATAGGTACTCCGACTTAAGAGTAGTTTGACTTAAGAGCATGCATTTGGAACGGATTAAATTTGTAAGCTGAGGTACCACTGTATATAGTAAATTCATGCAAAGTGTGTTTTGGAGTGGACATGCACCTAGTGCATGGTTTTAACAAGTGTTAAAGCTTGTGTGAAAGGCGTACATCCAAGCAATACTACAGCTAGGCTAATCTCACCCCTGCAAGGCGGACTCTCACCATCACTTGTGTCTACCTTTGACTGGTCCAAACTGTCAACAATGTTCCTAAGAGTCTAGGAAACAGTAGCCAAATGTACACCCAATGTTCCCAGGGTATTAGTGCTGAAACCTTTTCAAGAGTAGCAGTGAAACAACAGGCAAGATGCTGGTTTTTGTCCCAAGGCTATTTCAGATGTGGAGGGAGTTATTTTCTTACATAGGACACAGGAATGGAGAACAAAATGTACATGGAACCAGAGTAACATTTAGAATGTATTAGTTATATTTATTTGATGTATATGCCACCCATCTGGCTACTGGGTGGTTCACAACAAAGTAAAACTAGGGTAGCATATCAAGTAGTAATCACATAAAGACATAATTATAAAACTACTAATAGACAAATATGATCATCACTCAAACTTAAAAAAACTACTAAAAGGCAACATATGAAACAGTTAATTAAAGCAAGATGTTGGAATTGATAACTTAAGGGCTGAAAGAACCTCTGTACTCTGTTGGTGTGACATCTTGAATTGCTTGTCCAAATGAACAAATTTTCAGATAGGCGTCAAAAGTCCCCAGTGAAGGGGCCACACAAATCTTGGGTGGAAGCCTACACCGGAGACATGGCATAACCACCGAGAAGGCTCTGTTCCTGGTCTTCTTTTTTCTTACCTCTTTTGGGGTTAATGTCCTCAACCATCCAGCCTGGAAAGATTGAGTAGATTGGGCAGATCTCACTGGAAACAGTATAGAAGGCAAAAAATAAAAATAAAAAAATAAAATAAAAAGAAGTAATAAGTGTTAAGTATTCCCAACCATAATAAATGATGTCCTGTCAAGTCAATTCCAGCTTATTGTATGATGCCCTTTTCAAGGGTTTCCTAGAGTACTCTGAGGTAGTTTACCATTCCTTTCTCCCGAGGGTGCCCAGGTACTGTGCAGCTTGCCCAAGGCTACACGGGCTAGTGGTTCTCCCAGGAGGCATAGTGGGGAAGCAAACTCCCAAACTATGGCTCCACAGCCAGATATCAGGGTTGGGTTTTTTTTTTTGTACCTATCATTAGTCTTACACCTCTTGCCAATTACTTTTATTATTTTTTTACTCTCCTCTAATTGTTGTTGGGTATTTCTCCTCTTTATTTTATTATTATTGTCCTTTTAATTTCTATTTTTATATTGCAGATTTCCTGTGCTTTTTATGTGAACCGCCCAGAGTTCCCTCTGGGAAATTGGTGCGGTATATAAATATAAAAATAAATAAATGAATAAATATCTAGCTCACTGAATTATTCAGCAGCATTCTTAGCCAATGTTGTTGCTATGTAGCTAGAAAGCCCAGAACGGAACATTTTGCATGTCTGTCTATGTCTTCTTCACTAATTTAGTTTTTCATTCAAACTATAGATTCAGGAAATGATGTTTGAAAATTCAATGGCACCCAAAATCGAAAAACTGGATCAACAAGAATTCAATCTGGACGTGGAAGAACAAGAAAAACAGCAAGTGCATAGTGAAGCAGAAGTAGGAAGGGTATGCTCATTTCAAGGGGACACATTTAATGTGGCTTCTGAAATGCCATAAGAAAACCTGAATATAGTCTAACTGGTAGAGGGTGAAAAATTAGGAAAACAAAGACTTGATAAAGGCAACAGAAATGTTTAAATTTGTTACCAAGGGTCACTGGCAAATGTAACAGTGGTTGAAATATTTCTTCTTGTGTTATGTTACTCTTTGCGAGTCCTCCTTAAAACAGCACAACACCATTGGGGTGGGGGAGAAGACATGGTAAAAATAGAGAGCCTTGAGGTCTCTTCCAACACTGCAATTTTGTGTCTCTAAGGGATCCAGAAGGCTATGGCTTGTGATTAAAAAATATCCAGAATCTAAAACTATGAACCCCAAATCCAATTATTTTTGGAGTAAGGGAAATAGTAGACACTTGCCTTAAAGATACCTTATGGTATATATTTTTGTAAAATGCCATTCTTTATAAATATCAGAGTTGGAGTGGTAGTAATGGCAGGAAGATGCTGAAGTTGTATGTAAAAGTAAGAATGCAGCCTTGGGTTTGGGACAAAAATTGGACACTAGCGAATGGCAGTGGTTAAATAACTCCCCAAATCACCTTCCTTTAATGGTTCTCATCTCCTGTAGGTCCTGCGTGAGCCCTAACTATGGATCAACTGTCATGCTTTAGTTCAGTGTTTTTCAACCACTGTTCCGCGGCACACTAGTGTGCCGCAAGATGTTGCCTGGTGTGCCATGGGAAAAATTGAAAAATTACTTTATATATAGTCAATATAGGCACAGAGTTAATTTTTTTAACATTTTCTAATGGTGGTGTGCCTCGTGATTTTTTTCATGAAACAAGTGTGCCTTTGCCCAAAAAAGGTTGAAAAACACTGCTTTAGTTGGTAGCATTTGTTGGATTCTGATGAAACACTCCAGGATCTGTACACAACTGGCACCCAGGGCAGAATCCTCATCATGATTTATTCACATGTAAAGTGAAGTGGTTTAAATCGCTGCAGTGAATTGCCACTAAATAAAGAAGACACTAGTGAATTTCCTGGCTGCATGCCTGTAGCATGACCAGGAATGCAACTGGCCATGCAACTAGTGTCTTTATTATTTAAGTTCCAGCTCATGCCTCCAATCAATGTCATTTCACTGAAATCACCAGAAAGATTCTCATTCCAGAGATTTCTCACCTGAAAATTTTGTGATGTTAATTGGACAAGAGTTGTGAGCTAGACCAAACTGCAGTTATAATTTTACCATTATTTATTATAATTCATTTTGAAATAAAAGTACCATTTTTTCTCTTGAATGCACATAAGTATCAGAAATTGAAGTTCATGAAATTAGTCACATGGGCTGATACAGACAAATTCAGCTACATTTTATACAAATGTAGAGTTCTACAAGAACATGTCCAGAAGGAAAACTGTCTTCTGTGAGTTACATTTTTCAGATTTGTACCTCATTATCTTGATAGCTGCCTAGATGCCCTAAGCACATCCGATCTCTCCTGATTTCGGAAGCTAAGCAGGGTCAGACTGGGTTAGTACTTGGAAGGGCGACCACCAGGGAATACCAGGTGCTGTAGGCGCCTGGAGTAGGAACTGGCAAGCCACTCCAGTATTCCTGCCAAGAAAACTCCATGGACATGGGGTCACGAAAGGTCGGTCACGACTGTAATGACACAACACACACATACACAAAGAAGTATGAAGGGAAATGATTGAAGACTAAGAAATCACAGAATGCAAAAGTCTAGAATACTTTGGTCACATAATGAGAAACAAAAGCTACATGTTTTATTGTTGATAACTGTGAAAGGATTACTGCCAATGCCCTCAGTGGCCCTCTGAGACTCTAGCTGCCAAGAAAACTCCATGGACATGGAGTCACAAAGAGTCGGTCACTACTGTAATGACACAAGACACACATCTTGATACTATCAAGAGATTTAAATCTCTAAATGCTACTGGGATTATAGAACCCTATGGTATATTGTAGTCCATTAAATTCTTTGACTGAGATGTTGTATTTCCAAGTTTCTCCTTCCATGAAGCAATAATGGGATCAATACTTGGAGTGATTTCAACAATTTAAAAATACTGGAATATCTAAAATTTTCAGACAAGCACTACTGAATATAGTGGCAATAAAATCCAATAGACTGTGCATATGTCACATTTGTTTTCTTTCTTACAAAACAGGTGAGGAAGGATATAGAATTGGAAAATTTAGCTAATGGGTATATACGTGAAATCATCAAACGAGAGTGTTGGGATGCAATGTCTGTTAAAGGACGTTCAGTCAAGGTGAGGTAACCTTTTTTCATGACTGATAAAGAAGCTGCCATGCAAAATGTTGTTTCACTAATAACATCTGTCATGATACTTGGTATACATGACCTTTCACTTTCAGATAAGGAAACCATGTCTGCATACCAAATGGTAGGGGTATATATGTTTGCAGTGTTTCAATTTTCCTTGGTTCAACCAGTTCTCACAGATGACTACATTTTCACTTTGATCTCACGACAACTAAGAAATAATAATTGCACACTGTAAAGTCAATTCTGCCTCATGGCGACCCTTTCCAATGTATTCTAGGTAAAGAATATGCATGTGTGGTTACCATTCCCTCCTCCTGGGAGTGTCCTGCTGGGACTGCACAGCTTCTCCATGACTGCACACACTGGCTATCCTCCGTGGAGGCACAATGGGGAATCAAACTGCTTTAGAAATGTGAAATATTGTGAGGAAAAGTAAATCACATAAGATACATCCAACCTGCAGAACTGGTCCTCTTTTCTCATAGGCATTCCACTCACCTTGTGAAGTCCAGAACTTCCCTATGAAAGAACAAAGCGAAGAAGAACAGCAGATGCTGAAGAGAATTTTGTATATAAAAAAGATTGAAGCAACAGATCTGAAGGTGGAACCTCATTTTCTCCTCTTATAAATTTCCTCATCCACTTGTGCACATTGTATGATAGCCCTCTTCTATATTCCCATATTAAATTAAGTAATTTGAGCAAAGTCAGACTGTACATTTGAAACTCCTGTTCTCCTAAACTGTTACTGAGCTTTATCCTGGTCAGTTACCTGTATTTGCACAATACTAATAGGATATTTTATATCCTAATATTATACTATTAAATAGTATAATATAATATAATTTAACAATATAGATCATAAATCATAACAATACGATAGCAAGATAGAAAGCCGCAAAATAACAGTATTATGAGATCACAAAACATAATGTATAGATTTCAACAATTTAAAAATACTGGATGTATAGAATACAATGCATAGAAGTCAAGTCAATGTCTTTGTACTTGATAGATGCCCAGAGTTTCCTGCTGTTTTGATTACTAAACAATTTCCTGTTGTCAGAACATACACCCTTAAATTCCCATCTTACTTATCTCGGATAATTTCTACAGTGCTTATGAGGTAATGATGAAGAACGTGGTGGTCTTTACACAGTTGTGAATTTTGTTGTATTTCTACATATAGCAACTTAAAGCTATGTAACAGCAACATTTAAGGGCCAAAACAGAAGTGTCATTATTTCTGCAATTTTTACTTGCGCATTTTTTTTTTTAAAAAGGCAGCTCTGGGGGACCCACTTAGGATCAAAACTCAAGTGAGGGGAAAGGCATCTGTAACCCATTCAGGATTACACAGCAGCCTCCCTTCCAATCCAAAAACACTGCTGGGAAGCAAAAGGCTGAAGCCTTCATGTCCATGTGAAATGACCCCAATCAGGTTCTGTCTTCAAAAGTTGGTATTTACTTTTGAAACAATAATGGAAGTTAATAATGATGTGATTAACATTATATTTTTGATCCTGAGAGTCCTTTTCATGTTACTTTCTTATACTTCCTGATAGTTCTATTTTTCCGCATATCCAAACCCTTAAAAATTCTAAATCCTACAACAGAACTGTGCTATAACCTTCAGTTGTCTGAGGCATGCATCAGTTGAGCATATACTTTGACAAAGTTGTTATTTAGGAACTTCTTCCAATTTGAGTTATTTAAAGAGAATGAATTTATATAAACTTCAGAATATTTATTTTTTCGTACATTCCTGTGGCTTTGATCCCCATTTAGGGGTGTGGTGTCTCAGTGGACTAGAGTGCCGAAACCGTCAGCTGCAAAGTCGGCAGCTTGGTGGTTCAAATCCCGGGTGCCACACAGCGGAGTGAGCTCATTGTAAATCTCACTTCCTGCCAACCTAGCAGTTTTAAAGCATGTAAATGCAAGTAGATAAATAGGTACCGTCATAAAAAAGTGGGAAGGTAAACAGTGTTCCGTGCATCCATGCCAGCCACATGGCCGTGGACTTGCAAAACACTGGCTCTTTGGCTTGAAAACGGAGATGAGCACTGCCCCTAGAGTCGTACACGACTAGCATGCATGTGTGGAGGGAACCTTTACCTTTACCTTTACCTTGATTCCCAAAGTGTTTATTTTTGGCCTTCCTAGATCTCAGTCACCCCAAGGGGAGGTCTCTATAGATTTCAAATGGCAAGACATGACCATGAGACTTCTGTAGACACAAGTGACCATTTTTATGGTGAAAATATTTATATTTAGTTTATATTTGGTAACAGAAGGAAGATGGTCTGGGAACTGGATATTGTCCACCACTTTTTAGATGGTCCTTGCATTATTTGCACTGACATTCTAATCTATTGTGTTTTATATGTATATACTTCCAGCTTCGAAAGAAAATTGTTGAATTTGAGGCAGAGCCTTCAGTGATTAAAGAGGAAGGGGAAAAGACAGAAGAGGAGGAAGAAAAAGTAGATACTCTCGTGGGGAGCCTTAGTTCACATTATGGTGGAAATACAACCATTCTGTATCATCAGATGGAACTGCACACTCGAGAGGAGAAGATCAGTCAGATAATATTGCTACAGGTATCTTATTCATATGTGCTTCTTATCTCGTGCCATTTTCATGGCACAGTGGTTAAATGCCTGCACTGCAGGTAAAACTGTGCTCATGACCTGGGGTTCAATCCCAGGTAGCAGGGTCATGGTTGACTCCGCCTTCCATACTTCCGAGGTCATGAGTACCCAGCTTGCATACTGTAATTAAACTGTAAACCGCCCAGAGACTAATTGAAGTGGTATGGGGTCATATATAAGCAGAACACTTTGCTTTTTGCTTTACCATTTTCCCACTTGCTGTTTCAGGACATCATTCGCAACGTGAAGAGTGCTTTTGATACGGAGTTTGATTCCGTTTGTCGAATGAAAGAGCTGGAAATTGCACGTGTGAAGGAGAGGAATACGAGGATCTCAGAGATCTTGAAACAGCTAGATATGCAGGAAGAAATATGGGTGCCAACTCTTACAGACAATGAGAAACCAGAGCGAGCATTGACAGTTCTAGATTCAGAGGTTAAGTATCTGAAATGCAGCTTATTCTTTCTTGACACTTTAACTGAGGGCCTACATTCCATGAAAGAAGAATAAGACAATCATGAATAGAGGCCCATACTGTATGGGTACCCATGTTTAACTGATTGTTTCAAATGGAACAATGGACTTGGACTCAGGAAACCTGGTTTAAATTCCTGCTTCATCATGGAAAGTCATGGAGTGGGATGCCAATAGTAAAACCAGTCCTCACATACCTTGAATAACCTATTAGTCAAATATGATTTGAATACACCTAACTACAGACAGAACCATTGTTGTGTTTCCTGCACTCTGGGATGAATGAGAACAGATCCTGTCCCTCCTCTGCATGATAATGTTTCAAGAATTTGAACAGTGCTATTATATCTCCCCTCAGTCTTCTTTTCTCAAGGCTAAACATGCCCAGTTTCTTCAGTATTTCTTCACAGCACTTGGGTTCCAGTCCCCTGACCATCCTCACTGCCTTCCTCTGAACTTGTTCCAATTTGTTGGCGTCCTTCTTGAGGTGTAGTATACAAAGCAGGACACACTACTCACAATATAGTCAACCAGTGTAGTTCCTTGTGGTGCAGTGGTTAAATGCCTGCACTACACCTAAAACTGCTTACAACCTGGGGTTCAGTTCCAAGTAGCTGGCTCATGGTTGACTCAGCCTTCCATCCTTCTGAGGCCAGTAAAATGAGTACCCAGCCTGCTGGGGGAGGGGGCACTAGTGTAGCCTGCATAATTAGATTGTAAACCACCCAGAGAGTGCTTAAGCACTATGGGGTGGTATATACTGGTAAGCAGAACACTGCTTTGCTTTCCTGGGTTTGGAGATTATATTTCTGTTAATGCAGCCTAAAATAGAATTTACCATTTTTGCAACCACATTGCACTGAATATGTTGGCTCATATTTCACCAATTCCAAGATCCTTTTCACTTCATTGCTGCCCTTCTGAGTCTTTGGAGTTTCCAATGGTTTTTTATCAAACAACTAAGTTCTGTAGCTTCATGTGTTCTTTGTCAATAAAACATTTAATTAAAAATAAATAACTGACATTTGTGGTGTTTATTAGGGAAACATATTGCAATTTATCTAATTACAAAAAACAAAAGCTTAATCTGAACACTTTGTTTTAACAGATCAAAGTGGAAAAATACTTGACTCCAGTCCAGAAAGCAAAAGAAAAAATTATGGCAAGGGTTGAGCATAAAAGACGTCTTGCTGCTCAGGTCTTTGGTTTGATTTTTTTTAAAAAAAAACCACACGTTTTCTACTTTTCTACTTTTTGATTACGTGCTCCAATTTTATGTTGTATTCTTCGATTGTTTTCAGGGAGATAATGCACGAGAGCGTGGCCTTATGGACATGATGAATGGAGTGCTTGAAATAAAAAAAGATGATATTTTGAAGATGGTGAGCCGTATTTCTATCAAATGACAGTTGAAGTAAAAGCTGCATCTCTTGCTGCAGATGGAAGTGCTTATGACTTGGCTTTTTTTTACACTGCCTTATAATAATCTTAAATCAAAAACGCCTTTCTGAGCCTTACTTGATCTGATTTCAATCACCATATTAGGAAGTATTTTATTCATATAACTTATTACTGAAGACACAAACAGTTTCAGATAGCCAATTCTTTAAATGCTGAAAACAAGTGAATACACAGCAGGAGCTTTCGGTCTCCTTACAGGTATGAGGGAGCATGTTGAGCTTCTTGGCTGAATAGCAGCAGATTTTTTTTAACACTTCCTGTATGGTCCCTCAATATCATCAGAAGATAACATTGTGAAAGAATGAATTATTTAACAATTGTAGTACTAGAAAACATCCAGTGCTGTATTTGAAACTATACGTTTGATATATTCAGGAGATTCCAGCGCCTAGTTTTATATCAAAAGAAGAAGCACTCTGGAATGAGGAGGAGAAAAAAATGTATAAAGAATATGAGAAGAAGGTTAAGGAACTGAATGAAGAAAGAGAAAAGTACCGAAAGGTAAATAGATATACAAGATGGGAAGGAAGATGGTCACAGTTTCTGTCCTCTAAGAGGCTTTTAGAAAAACCCATTATCTATTTAAAATAAATGAAAATAATGTTTCCTCATGTGTGACCAATATGATTTCATTTACGCTGTTTCTGCTGAGTCAAAATAAAGATTTAAGCCATCCCTCGCTTTCCACTTTTTTATTGTTAGGTTAATAGAAGTCTACTATTATATTTTATTCTTAGTCCACATTTTAAAGTGAAAAGAACTGAGCGAGATTAGATTAATAGCACCATAGTGTTTCAAGAAGACGAATGAAGCAAGTTTTTGCTTCTTTTCTGCAGTGGAAATGCTCAGGTAGATGGTACTGCACTTTGTTTTCAACAGCCATGCTAAGACTCTTACAACATTAAATAGCACTTTTTTTTTCTTCCATTGGCATTTCTATGGTTTGACACAGGAATGACCTAATTGATTATTATAGAAATTGATAAAATTCCAGAGGCATATTATTCCTTTATGATTAAGTTACTAAATAAACTGTCCATATTGAGGTAGGGGCAATTGTATAGAAACACCAAAAGATAGAACATGCAATTGAACTCATTCTCTCTTGTGTTTTACTCTTTTCCTGCCCATTTTTCATAGATTACAGGCCCATAGGAGGTAGAGCTTCAGAATTCTAACCACACACAGCCTGGGGATATGGAGTCACGAAGAGTCGGTCACGACTGTAATGACACAACACACACACACTTTGGAATAATGCTTCATTCATTTGATACTGAATCTTTCAAACCTCTTATTTTCTGTGTTGGTTGGACCAGCTAGAATCCTTTCTTCTTTAACTAGTCTCAGATATTGGAAGAAACACAGATGAAAGTTTGTTGAACCCCATCCTCCCCTATAATCTGTATCCAGGTTTTCATGTTCACATTTTCTTACACAGATTTTGGAAACTGAACTGAGGAAGCTTCAAGGTTCTATTCAGGAAACTACACAAGCATTTGATGAAATTGTGAACAGACTGTTTGAGAAAAAAGTCAATTGTGAGATGGTTGTATATCAGGTGGGTATCAACATATATTCACCACCCTGCCTCCCTATAAAGAGTGGTCTAACAATGATCTTCTGTAATTTTTTCATAGGAAGAACTCAAAATAATGAATATCCTCTATTCACTGCTTTTGGATGAAGAGCTGAACACAAGAGAAGCTGGGCTCCATCACTACCTTAATAAGAAGAGAAAAGAAAAAGTAAGAATGATTTTTGGAATTTTACAAAATTGCTACTTTCTATAAAACCCGATATTTTGAGAGGTTAAAACTGCCTGGGGCTTTTCAAATCATTTATCATCCAGGAATCCTCAGCAGCCAAGGCAGTACATTCAACTGATGCAGTGAGTATTAAGCCCTCCGGTGTGTAAGCAAAACAAGTAAAGAAATAAAATTTCATGTGTAAAAGTTGCTACTGAAGATACCTTAAATAGATTTTTTATTTCTACTGTCTCGAGAATCGACCTCATCGCATATTACTTAACCAATGTATTCTAAGTATTAAATTTCTTATTACTTCCCATTGCAATACATAAGATTCCAGCATGTTTTATGTTCCAAAAGCAGTCCTCTTTTTTTCCCCCATGCAGGGAGTATCTAATGAAGCTGTCAAGGCAGCCAGAGCAGAAGTGGATGCTGCCAGAGAAGCCTATGACATCTTAATTGCTGAAGACAAAGTAAGAATTAGATCCACAGAGCCGTTCTGTTAGAGCCACGTGTTTAATGCTCACTGCCCATTTTGAATATTGTTGGACTACTTTGTTCTGTCTTTAACTAGTTCAGCTAATTAAGCTACAGATAATTCTTGAATTCCTGGATAGTTCAGTGGTTGAGATGCCTACCTGCAGAGCCAGAGGCTAGTAGTTGTTTCCCACTGTGCTTCTTTGACAGTGGCTGGACTCAGTGATGCATGGGGTCCCTCCAGCTCTGCCGCTCTAAGATGGCACAAATTACACATTACACAAATGAGATATTACACATCTCATTCTGCTGCTATATGTCTGAAGAAGTGGATGTGTCCACGAAACTTTACATTAAAATATGAAATTTAGTCTTGAAGATGCCACACGTTCTGTGTCTTTTGTTTTGGTTTGTTTTTCTTTGGTTTTTGCCTGCAGTTCTTGAAAAGGCTAACACGGCTACCCTCTCTGAAACTTGTTCTAAGATGAGATAGTGATGATTAATGTCATATGTTAAAACAGTGACTCTTTAGCAGAAATTGTAGTGCCTGAGTATTAAACTGTCCATGTAATATATTTGGCTCATTAAGCATTTGTGATTTAAAATTATTAGGGACCAAATAGTATTTTCAGTAGTATTACATATTGTGAGACACAACCATTCCATTAATCTAAAAAAAGCATGCTGGGACACATAAAAGCTTATGAAAGTAAAACTTAATGTGTTTTATAGGTGCTACATGACTATTTCTTATATATTTGTTCTTTTCTCTATTTCTTCTCTGCCAGCTTAAATTATTTATCGATTTATATGCCACCTTTCTCTCAATAAAAGACCAAAGCAGCTCACAACAGTTAGAACCGCAAACAGTAAGGGAAAATGCTTTGCAAAAGTATATTTTTTTAGTGTGACAACACAGGGAGTTGGTTTATGCACTCCCCTTACTGGATGTGGATACTACACACTAAGATACAGCCACTGTGAAGCAGTACTAAGGTGAAAGAGGAGAAAGTATAGTTTTATGTAGCCTCTCTTTCATTCTCTCAGCTAGCCTGTTGTTTCTTATTGTGGTGGAGGGCACTAGCGCTAAAGTCAGTCAGCTTTTCTTAGTAGAACTGAAGCGATGCCACCACTTCTCATTAGGCATAAAAATGTATTGAGCCAGCTGTGAGCCTTGATCTAAACCTTGAATGTGTTTTGAAGATCATTCTCCTCATGGATGTCAGAACAGGGATGACTGCTTATCAATATGCTAAACTTGATAGTGACAGATATTAGGATATATGTTTGTCTTTTCTGTTAGCTTATGGAACGTGGCTTTAGAAAGGAATTTTCAGATCTTCCAACTCATCATATTGACCAACTATTCAAACTTTATAAACGGCGACCAAGGTAAGATTTTTTTATGCTGCTAATCCTTAAAATCTTTGTGTTTGTTTGTGAGGAAGGATCTGCAGTAGTGTTAACAATAAAATCGGAATGACAGAAAGCCCTCTCTGAGTCAGCTTTGTCTTTTTCACCCAGTACAATAGAATGGGCATTATCAGAGATGTTCCCACTCTCAGCATGCATCAGGCACAGTTGATTGTGTGGCTCCTCAAGCGAGGCATCCGTCTTCCTGTCAAACAAAATGATGCTAATCATATCTTAAGTCAGATGCCTTATTCAGTTGGCCACAAGAGGGCTCCTGTCTTGTAAGCTGATTACGCCATCTGCTGCCCCTAGTGTTGTATCTTTTGTTAACAATCCTTGTCCTTATTATAACAGGAATGGGGTAGCCTTCTGGCCTATCAGTAATTTCAGGAAGTTGAGTAGGCTGTGGGTCCTTATAGGGTTGCCACTGTTGAGTACCTCTAACATCCGAACAAGACCTTGGTGTACATATAGCATGAGTTAGAGACAAATTATCAGGCTTCCTCATCTGTTTGAAGTTGGTGTCCATGTGATAATTTGAAGAATCAGCCTTTGCACGAGCGGGCAGTTGGCCATCTTTAGGCTGGATGATGTCATTTTTGGAGGTACTTTTTGTAGTAGGTGCTGAGGCTTCTAATAACTTGAACAGAGGTTTAAAGTTCATTTTCCCCCTTCTTCTTCCTTTCTTGGATGCTGGTTTCGATGGCTCCTTCTTCCTCTTCTTCTTCTTCTTCTTCTTCATGTGTTTGGATTGTGCTTTCTCTGTTAAATTTGTAGGTAGCTCCTGTTCTTGTGCCTCTTTGTTTGAGGTGACAGCAGTACATGATGGGATAGGACAGTCTGTTGGATTAGATATAATGGGAGCGGAGTTTTCTGACGCCACAGGCTGTGGACCCACACATATGAGTAATTCCTCCAGGGAGAGTTTCCCAATTCTATCAATAGTTCCTGGGGATAAGCTGTAATAATTAGTTATATCTCTCTCTGGTTGTGATATTACTTCCTGGCTGTGTTTCAGCAGATCACCCTTGTTCACTGACAAGGATGACTTGAATTCCTTCATATGGCCTTCTATCGAGAAAACTAATGGTTTTAGCTCTCTCAATATATCTCTGATTTCTGGTAACAGAGCTTTTAATCCATAGCTATCCGGGTCCTCTGGCATAGACAAATTTGTATGATTAGAAGGTAACAGTTTATTTGATCGACATGAGTCAACTCTCTTTGCAGTTAGTGTAGGATTTGCAGAGACAGGTGTTATCACACTTTCACAGTTTATCACCTCAGACCCAAAAAAGCTCATCTCATTTTGAGGAGCCAAGTTACTCATTCTCAAGGATGACTCAGGGTTGAAGTCCAGCGTTTTTATGTTGCCAAAATCTATATCAACTGTACTGTTTAAAAGATTGCTGATTGTCTGATGCTCCTCCAAGAGATGGTTACTCCTTGTTAGACTATCAGGCAAGTCGAGAGGAAGAGACTTTGTTGTCTTTGGGCTACTTAAAACAGTTTGACAAGGTGATAGAAACTCAGTCAGCTTAGTTTGTCTCAGCCTCCTAGTAGCAGCTTTGCAAGTCCTAACTGGAGCACAAAATTTGGAGGACAGTGAGTAGCCACGAGAGGAGGGAGGTATATGGAACGTTAGCTTATGGAACGTGGCTTTAGAAAGGAATTTTCAGATCTTCCAACTCATCATATTGACCAACTATTCAAACTTTATAAACGGCGACCAAGGTAAGATTTTTTTATGCTGCTAATCCTTAAAATCTTTGTGTTTGTTTATAAAGCATAAAGGAAAATACCTTCCTGCAGATGACACAATCTTAAGTAAATTGTTTTCAAAAACAATTAGACAATAGTGTTGATACCAAAACCATTATTGTGGTTGACCAGTTTACATTGTCAATGCTAGTAAACACATGGATTTGGATCTCGACGTAAGAGTCATGCCCACCTTTAAGAGGGCTCTGAAGACCTTCCTCTTCAAAGAAGCATATGGTGACCTTATTAGTTAGTTTCTCTTCTTTTTCCTACCCCTAACCGTCTGCCGCCATCTTGCCCTCCGCTGCCCTTGCTTGGTGGCCTGCTATTTTTTAGCTTTTACCTTTTTTTTAGCTTTTGCGTTGTTAGCCGCCCAGAGTTCCCGTTGGGAAGATGGAGCGGGATATAAGTATTTAAATAAATAAATAAATAAATAAATATTGGCCCACTAAATTCAATGAGACTTAGTTAATTTGTCCCTGTGATTTCAAAGAGACTAAAATATGATTAGATTCCCCAGGATGTAATCCTTGTATTTGCCTGAACTGATGCTTTATTGTTCATTTCATTCAGTTCCATAGCCTACACTGCACCAATAATCTCAGTTTAGGAATCTGCCCAACATCCAACTTGAGAATCCATGTGATATCTCACTGAAAATACAGAAATAATACATGCTTTAACATGATATTCAATGATACTGCCTTGACTTTTGCATAATCATGGAAAAACATGTAACATAGCCTTAGTACAATACTTGCAAGTCATGGCTGTTGCAAGTGAGACAAAAATGTGCTGGTCTTCCCTATCCCTATCTCCTCAATGTAATTTCATTTCTTCTCATCCACCCCTTTGGCTTGATAGAAAGTAACTATTATTATTCAGGTAACTTTTTTTATTTCCATTGCCCATTTTCTGGCCAGTCCCTCTATTGTACAACCACGTGTCTACAGAAAAAGGGCAGGAAGTAAAGATGTTTACAAGACCAACAAATTAAAAATGTACTTCAAATATGGAAAGATAGCAAGTAGCAAGTCACCAAAGGCAAATATGCTAGAATCAATGAGAACCAACATTTAAAGAAACCAGGAAATTCTGTTGCACTAATTGCCTCAGAAAACATATTTTGGTTCCTCCATATTATGCTATCCAAGTAATTTAAAAAGAAATTAAGATTCACTGTAAAAATAACCTTCACACTCAAAGGCGTTTGAAATACAAGGTATCTGTGCCTTGTCTCATCCCCCATCTTTCCATGTTGATATGAAAAACAATATTAGCATTTTTATTACCTTTCACATTACTAAGGCCCCAGTCTCACAATGATTTTGATGCTCTTTTTTACTGTGAAAGACTGAGCAGCAAAAGACCGTGCCTTCACTCAGAAGAGCAGTATTTTGGTACCCCGGCCGACCACATCACTGGAAGCGCACTTTAACCGCAGCATTTTGTACCTCCTACTTCTGTTGTTGATGCACAGTTTTTAATGCATCAAACAAGGTGCAACCCCAGAAAATTCGCACCAATTAAATTTGTACCCCCTTTTCTGCCACTTCCTGTAGTTCTGCCTTGGTAATTGTTTATGCTACTGAATTGGTGGCATACCAGCATGCCGACACAAATTTTACTGGCTGTCCACCGTCAATTACAATTGATTTTAAGAAGAAAAACTGCTACCTGGTTGCAATGCAGGTATTCGCCACAAGGGGAAAAGATGCGCAGTAAACAAGCTGGGACGGATGCAGAGAAGTAAAATACTCCAATCGTTGGGGCAGTAACTGCACATCAAACATCACGTGACCGCCCGAAAAAAATAGTATGCATCAAATTAAGATGCGCCGATAACGGTTTTGAGACTGGGGCCTAAAATGAAACAGTATTTGGTCACTGGAAACAGCCATAGGTTGAAGAACTGGCCACCTTATGTCTGCATCCAGACCAAAGTTGTCTTTTCAGCCCTTGTCAGAGACTAATCATATGTAATTTGGGGCAATGACAAAGGAAAATGAACAGGAATATTGGCAAATCCTAAGAACTGACTCTCAAGTCAAAGTCACAATCCTGAGGGCCCAAGTCTCAAAGTCTGAGTGAAAGATTTTAGGCCCAAGCCTCGAGTCTGAGTCACAAGTCACCTGCCCTGCCCACAGAGGCTTGTGACTGGGACCCAGAGACTTGAACCTCCTGTCACCTCTGCCATCTTCAAAGGCAGCAGCCCCAGCTTCCATGCCCAGAAGCAGGCTGCTGCCTCGACCCATGCATGGGCCAGGGAGCTAATAGGCTGCTGTGTGCTCAGAGATAGCGGGCCAACTTTCATTTTGGAGCTGGAGTGCTCTTCTGCCCAAGTATGGACCAGCCAGCTGATATGCTAATAGACATGCACTGACCTATCAACTGGCAGGCAGCAGCAGGCTGGCTCTGGAACAGAGGTTGGCTGTCTCTGTTCATGTGTGGGAAGCAATGGATTGGCTTTAGAATGGAAGTCTGTCCACTGTCTGCATGTGCATGGATGTGCACAGAGACAGCAGACCAGCTTCATTTCCAGATGCAGCCTGCTGTGTCTGGGCGTATGCCAGCCTATCAGTGGGCCAGCAACCCAGCTCTGGGAACAAAAGCCACGCTTGCTGCCTTTGAAGACAGAAGCAGGAGGGTCTGAGTCACAAGTCAAGTCAGCCCCAGAACCCACAAGTCAAGTGTGACTCAAGTTGCTGGTGCAACTTAAGTCGGATTCAGCTGTGACTCATAAGATGCAAGTCTCCATCTCTGATAATGTACAAACTAGCCCTCAGCCAAACAACCCGAGAAATAACAAATGCATATTGGTTGCATTACTGTTCTTTTACGTTTATGGTTCACCGTTTTTAGAAACAAGCAGAATGTTGGAGCAGAATGAACTGATTTATTGAAAGAAGCCAGAAATGGCAAGCTACCCACACTGGATTAGATTAATCTTCCATACTCATTAATCATCCCTTGGACTTGCTGAATTTTACATTCTTGCTGGTTTACTAGATCCTGGAGAATGCTGGTGCTACATTGTAACATTCCAAAGGATTTAAAGAAGACTGGTGAATGATAAGGATTTATCATCTGTAAAGGGGTTTGGACTCTGAAGGAATGTGCATCCTACCTATTTGTGCACTGAGCAACTAATTAAAAAAAAGATGGTAAACAAGCACAGTAGTATGTAAGAGGGAAGGATATAAAATAAATAAAACTAGACACAGGAAGTGACACTAGCAGTATTCTTATTACATTGTGTATATAATACAGCATAAAACATCTAATCCTCATTTGTTAATTGTGGTCCCTGACAAAAGAGCTCTCAAGACAAAGGTTCAAGTTGATGCAGCAAACCCCTATGGTGATCGGCCAGGCTCTGCCAAACTTTACCAAGATGCTCTTGCCCATTTAATGAAAGCAATTGATGAAATGGATGATCCTGAAAACAGACCTGAAGGTCTTGACCTTGCCAACTGGGAACGTTTCTGTGCTGCTAGACGAGCCAAAGTAGAAAGTGAGCAACAGGTATGTAACATTGCACTTAATTGATAGGAACTGGATAACTAGGTAGCCCACATTTTAATCCTTTCTAGAATTCATATATAGAGACCACAACAGGGAGTTTACTTGCACTTCCTCATGATCTCTGTGACTCATTGATTGGTAGAAGAGGATTCCTAGCATCAACTCTCAACATTAGTTTTACAGTCCTGGTCCAAGCTGTCCTTCATGTCCTCTATTGTGCAATTCACAGAGAGCCTCTATTGAGTACAGGAAGACAGAGCTGTTTTTCTCTTTCAGCTTACTCAGTCAAATTCCATAATTACTGAGGCATCACAGACAAAAATGGAGAAGCCAAGCATTTCTGTCCTGGTGTATTTAGCCTTCCAAAAATGACTTTCATCAAGTTTATTTACTTTTATAGTTTAAGCATCCTTTCTATATACAGTACATATTTTTTTCAAGCAATTTGATCCACCTTCAGACTTTAATTCGAGGTCTGTCAATCTTCAGTTGTGAGGCCTTGTTCAAAAATGTGCAGAGTCTGGTGGTAAAATCATAAGCCAGACTGTTGATTTATCATTCAACAGCTAATTCGGTGGTTCTTCTTCATGGGCCTGCCCTCTGGTTGACACTAACAATAAGAGACTGGTCTTAAACAAGAGCATGCAGCACTGCTAAAAATGTCACCTGCTCAGTGTCAGTAAAAGGTTGTTTCAACATTTGTAAAGCAAACATGTTCTAAAGGCTCTCCTCTTCTTTGTTAGATGAAGCAAAAAGCACTGATACTGGCAGAAATGCAGACCTTTCTTCAGAAAAGAATTGAAGATGATGAGAAGATACGTAAAGATACCGAGCATGTTTTCTCTGAGATCAATCTGCAAGTTCACTTTTTCCTTTTCTTTTTAATAAAAACAAAATTCCAAAATAAATCTGTACAGATATCTAGTCTGAAAGCCAATCAAGTATTGTATTATGACTTTAGAACCATATTACACAATGCCATCTTACACAATTTCTAATTAAACCTTGCTACAGGTAACTAAAGATATGTACATTTAAGCTCATTCTGCAACAATTTTATATATTCAAAATATAGCTGGAAGATGTCGTCCTCTGAAACTTTCCCACTGAGAAAGTTATGTCTACCTTGCTCTACCAAGAACTGTAAAAACATTTCTCAAATACAGTATTTGTAAAAGTGAGACCCTCCACAGTTGATCACTGAGCTATATTAAACTCTCCAGGAATGCTTCTGCTCTCACAGTGGTGTGGGCCTTTGCATGCTCTTTGAATTTCCTCTGGAGGCCACGGCTTCTAAGGTAGAACTAGAGAACATAAGGGAAGGCTTAAGAGGGAAGAGGGAATAAGAGATGGGAACAAAATGAAAATCGAAACCCTGTTTCGTCATTTCATTATGTAACAAATTACTTCATTACGTAACGAAATGGTGGAACGTGGTTCGTCACGAAACAAAATGCTGTTTTCCCTCTAGGAATGAAATGATTTGTCCTAGAGGAAATGGCAGGGGAGCTTCCTAAAGCTCTTCCCTGTAAGCCCCCGAAACAAGGCTGCTACAATCACAATTTTGGAGTACATAAATACAGTATGTACTTCAAAATAGAAATCACAGCCATATATTGACCCCTAAATTGGTGGTGCATGCTGTACACACTCTTTCAATTAAATACCGGGACCCCCTTTGGAGCTTAATAACTCAGCCCCCTGAGCTCCAAACCTCTCCAAATTATGGGCGCTTACAGGGAAGAGTTTGAGGAAGCTACCCTGCCATTTCCATGGTGAAACATGGCTTCAATCTGTATTTTTGAGTACTTAATTTTTAAATGTTTATGTACTCGAAAATATAGACTGCAGCCATGTATTGGCACCAAAACCACTGGGGAGCTTCCTCAAGCTCTTCCCTGTAAGCTCCTGAAATTTGGAGAGGTTTGGGGCTCAGGGAGTTGAGTTATTAAGCTCCAAGGAGGTGCCCCTAGGAGAAAATCTAATTGATTGAATCGGGGATTTGGAAGCGAAGCAGCGCTAATCACTCACCTGTTGGGGGGGGTACAGCGGTTTCCTGATTCAATTAGAAAGATTTTTTTTCCTAGGGGCACCCCATTTGGAAGCTTAATAACTCAGCCCTCTGAGCCCTAAACTCTCTAAATTTTGGGAACTTGCATGGAGGAGCTTGAGGAAGCTCCCCAGCAGTTTTCATGCTTCTAGGACCCATAGGAGCATAGTGTTTCATTTCGAATTGACACTACTTTAAAAATTCATTGCAAACGAAACAGAACCACTAAAGAAACAAAACACTGTATTTCCGTTTCGTGCCCAACTCTAAAGGGAATTGGATCCACAAGTATCGTCCATTCCACTTAGGGAAGGGCACTTATTGGATTTTGTTATGATCGTAAAAATAACAAAACAAGCACTTCAGCTACTGATTTTTTAATTTTCTATCACAGGCTTCGAGAGCATAAAATGAGGTTTCAATTAGATCTGATGGTCCAGTTTCTATTTAAACAAGGTCAAGTGGAACTAGAGGGTGACAATTTAATACCAGATTACACAGATGCTATTCTCATCAACAGGAGCATTATTGAGGAACTGAACAGTGTGATACGGGTAACTACTTATGTTTCAGCAGAACTGATCTGCTGTAGATTCCCTAAACAATATTTTCCAAATTACAATTTATAATAAAATCCTAATTTACCTCTCACCTTGTCTTCTAATTGACATATTGTTCACATTATTTACCTTCCTTCTGTTACACCTACTAATAGGACCGAAGCATTAAATGTGTAAATTCTGTAAAAATCCAGATATTAAATAAATAGAGCTCTTGATTTGATGATTTCCCATTTTTCTTATTATGTAGGAGGTTTTATAAGCCCATGCAGCTGCCCTGTAGATATTTTTTTTTAAAATGTAAAATTGTATCTTGGATCAAGAGCAACTTTTCTTTCTAGGCCCAAGGAGAAAAGAAAGTTGCAAGCATGGTGGAAAGCAAAGATTTCCGTAGAGGAATATTTCAGCTGGAATGGGAACACAAAAAAATGAAGATGCAGGTAGAAGATCTGAACCAAAAAGCCCGGGATATTCAAAAACTGAATGTTACAAAGGATCACCAGATTGTAAGTTATTATTCCAAGTTCTACATCTACTGTAAAGACACAAAGTTATACATGTATATTTGTACAATTAAGTTTTGTGCATTTATAACTTCTCCAAAAAAACTGTTCTTTATTATTATTTGTTGAACATATATCTCACTTTCCCATCAAACGGTCCACATAAAATCCTTTTCACTGGCATCTTCCCAAAATGATTTTTGTGACTGGTATGTATGATTACTCCTATATATTGTAATCTGTCTTCATTAACATCTGGTTTTTAAGCTAATCCATTTGAACCACACGAAGATTTGTTAAGTAGAGTCCCAATGTACTATGTAGGAGGTTCCATTTGGAGCTTTGACTCTGATATGATTTTTCTTTCTCTGCTTTTAATTCCATAGTACTTATCAGTATTAAACTATGATAGCCGGATCAATCGTGAAGTCACAGTAATGGAAGGAACACTTACTTTTCTAGATAAGGTAAATTTTATTGGGGTATACACTAAATTTATAGGACATATTGGGAAGCACAGAATGCACCCACCTTAGCTCACACTTTATAGTTGTCCTCACCCTCTTTAGCTTTGGCACTATTACTTTATGCTGTCCATTAAGGGTTGTATTTAAATGCTTTCCATTATATACTTTTCAATAGCTTCTATGAGGAAAAACCACCCACCCACCCATCCACCCAAAAATACATTAAGCAGATAAACTTAATAAAACCAAATATCTGGGAATTAATAGTTGATTTAGTAATTTTTCACCAACATCTTCCAAGCAATTTCTGAAATATATGGTTCACTTATTTTCAATTGCTAGGTTCACAAGAAAAATGTTGAACAGCGAGAGAAAGTCATCAAGGAGCTGGAAAAACATATAAGTCTGAAAGACCTAGCAAACCAGAAGCTCAGCAAGGAATTGCAAGAAATGCTTGTCACTGTGTCAGAAAGGCGGCACATTAATGAAGCTACTGGTGAGTTACACTGTTAAGGCTTTCATATTTCTGACACATATATTGTTCACTGTATAGCAGTTTTTTCTTTTGAATGCATAGCCAATGATGCTTACACTGCTAGGAACCCATTAAAAATGCATGCTCCTCTCAACACAACAGCAATACATGAATCGATTCTTATCTTGCCACAGGCTTACTAATACTTTTTGTATCACTGGTTAATAACCAGGTTTTTCTTCTTCTGTATGTTGTGGTTATTTTGGTTTCTTATACAGTAATTACTTTTATAAAGGGATAATGGAATTGTCCATATTACTGCTTATGACACCATTCAGTACAGAGAGCAAGTTCTATTTATCTAGGTGTGCAAGAAAATAACCTTATGAAGATCCAGGTGCTTCATCGGTTGTACAATTAGGGACAGTTCAATATCAAAGAGGCTGCTAGAATGCACTATATGTACATATGAGTAGATACATTCTGAAGCTATTTGTTTTTTCCAGACTCAGAGATGCTTAACCAAAAGATTGCTAAAGAACATTATGAAGACATTGTCCAGCGACAGAAACTTGTGGATCTTGCAAAAGCCCAGGCACAAGAGTTGTCTATCCTACAAGCCGAAGTGGAAAGACTGAGGATGAGAACGTTCCCAGCCTTCTTTGATGTTCAAGAGTTTTAACAAGATGCTAGAGGTATCAATGAGCCTTGAGGACAAGAATCTTTCAGAAATGTTTTATTGTTCCCACCACATTTAAGCCAAGTTCTTTCCCTCACCCTCTGTAGAATTTTTAAAAATTTAAAACAACTTCAAAGGATCTCCCAGCCTTCCACAGCCACATTTTGGTGTTACTGTGAGAAGGGAAGATCATACTCCCAATTCTGCTGGATGGTGCTGGTCAAGCAGAGGAAACTGAGCACTGGATAGTGCCCTTATTAGCTGACATTAAAAAAAGCTCCCAAGATGTTGTTTAGTAAGTCATGTTGGCTTCCAAAGAATTAATATTATTTTGCCAAGTGTTTTGCAGTGGAATAAATTTAAGAGCTTCTACTATGGGCAGTATTTTTGTCATGAATTCTTTTTTGCTGAAATCAAATACAGATAGAACTGAAAACTGTCACAGCCACCAAGAAAAAAATAGTTTTCTGGGTTAGGCCATGGACCAGAAAAGGCAAAGAACTTAAATATACAATGATTTCAGAAATGATAGAGTCAATACCAACAAACATGAATTCTAGCAAGTCTGTGGAAATGTAAGTAGCTGGAAGATGGGGGAAAGGCAGAACTGAAACAAGGTGGTCTTAACTTACAACTGGGGTAGGAAGCTACTCGAGGGCCAAATGAGGCATGTGGAAAGCAGTAAAACAAGCCTGTGTAATCTTTTGATGCTCTCTCTCTCTGGGCAGTACACTGCGGTTACATGCTGGAATCCAAGTGAATTTTTCTCTCTCCATAAATGTACTGACTTGGCCTAGAGCAGCAACAGCAGCTAAGCAAAAAAGTTTATTTGAATTGACAACAGTATAACAGCATTGTGACTTAGCATGTAACTATAAATTTGACTGGGAAATATCTTCTCATCATTCAGTTACACTGATACATTTACACAGGCAAGGTTCCCTCCAAGCAGGCGTGAGTGTGCCACACCCCAATCCCTCCATGCAGGACTCCCCTCTCCCACATACCTGAAGTGATCAGGTTTGTATCGACCACAAGCGAAACCACACTGGGTTGAAGGGGTGTCCTTGCATGCATGCACATAGAAAAAGCTCAGAAAGATAGCAGTATCCAGCTGGACTGGAAGTTGCAGGGAATGTTGTACATATGCATAAATATTCATTAGGAAGCTGACCTTTAACTGGTTAACCTTAAAGTTATTATGAAGTAGGCATAATGAGAGTTGGGACGGGAAAGATTCCTGTTGAGGAAACATGGATGACAATTGTGCAGGTGGTTTCTCTTATGAAATCTAATACACACTCAGTTGCACACACACACACACACAAAACACAACCTGTTGAATAGTGGAAACCGCTTCTCAGCATTTTGGCTAAGATCAAGTGTAGTAGTGGAAACCACTGAGTAATTGCTCTCACAAGCAATGTTTTCCACAACAAAATCTTGCATTATGTTTGAATCATGGGATAGAAGAGGAACAAAAATATATTAAATCATGCTGGAACAAGGTTGCATCTGCAAATAAGTCTCAGCTCTGCTCATTTTAACAAATATATGGCAAAAAGAAGATCCATTTGGAGACCAAAGCAAACTCATACCTTTGTATTCAAAATGTACTGTTTCAGTAAGAAATCCAAGGAGTGATGCCTTCATGGATTGGAGTTGTCATACAATACACATTAAAACAAAATGACATTTCTGCCATTTCCTAAGATAGAGCTAATCAACTGGAACTATGTAATGTATAAAAACATAGAAAGCTTCTTTGCCATATTTTAACAAGGTATTCAAAACAAAACATTGCCTTTTCTGCATGAGAAAGAACCATGGGGCCATCATAACGGTCCATTGATACACTTAGAAGTTCATCTAACAGTGGCATAAAACATTTGTATCATGCATCTGCAAAGTCTTCTTCTGTTCTGTTATAATGTAATAGTTGATCATTTAGTCCAAAACTGTCAATTAATTGGCTGATACTTAATTTCCTGCCATCTGTGGATAAGGCTGATTGCAGTTCATACAGCACTGCTTGGGAACTGCTTCGCCATTTTGATATCAGGGAATGCAATTCTGGTGGGTTATTCTGGAAAAAGAAAACACATGATATGATTTACCCAGGGGCAATATGAACTAATCAAATGGCTGAAAATTCTTGAAATTGGTCTAATACCAAATAAGCCCTTATCATAACAACTGCCAAGAGCAGATAACTGCAGTGCATTATTACTGTGGGACTCTGCTTGCACATGGTCTTCCATTGCTGTCTTTATAGTGAATTTAGGCCAGTAACTCCTGCCCTTCCTCTATTTTGTACTGTACTAGTATTTAAAGGTATAAAGTATCAGGCCTGCCAACAGTTCAGCAAAAATCTTGTTAGAAAACATGAATGATTAAGTTGTGATTTACCATATACCCTGCAGTTAGGACATAATCAGCTGTCTTACTACTGGTGTTTTTGATATTTCAGGTAGGAGGTTGTACTTGTTGACCCTCCTCATATAACAATTACATAAGTAATCATGGCAAAACTCATATAATCCAGTTAGTATGTATACTCAACTGTAACTTATTTGAAATGTTTATGTTTACATAGACTTATCAATACCCATATAATTTTCTAGAGAAATAAAACTTAAGTGAATGTGATACAGTGGACAGTGTCACAGATTAGGGCTCGGGATATCTGGTTTCAAATCCCTGCTTCACTACGGGAATCCAATGGAGAGTGATACTGATAAAACAATTCCTTAGCTATCTCACATACCTTGAAAACCTTATTACAGTCATTGTTAGTCAGATACTACTTAGCAGCACATAACTACAATAAAAGTAGCATATAATTTGAAGGTAAATAAGAGGGAAAAGAGGTAAACATTGAATAAAAATGGCATGCAAGCACTTTAAAAATGCTTTTCCAAGCTATTTTACTAGACAACTAACAATTGGCAACTTGGTACCTTTCATGTATTTTGGGCTACAACTATCACTATTCCTAACCATTTGTAGTCTAAGGCAAACTAATGCCCTCCAGATGCTCATCTCTGGGTTAGAAAACAATCAAATGATGATAAGTTTTACATAAAGGAGAGGTAGGTACATCAATACACTTAAAGAACAGTAGATACCAACAGTATGATGAGCTGTCAAGCTTCTATGACTATGATTCACATCCCAAGTGCTCATTATTCATAAAATCTCTGGTTGAATACAGCTACTCTGCATGGCACCAAATCAGAATCATATTTAGGCATGTGTAATACTTGGGTCAAATTACTAGAGTACAGCACAAAGAAAAATATTATTATGTACATTCTCTTTCTAAAAATCTCTTCCAAGAGGACTAAAACATTTAGACAATCATTTTTTATAAAATGCATTTAATGTTAAAAGATTTGTTTCAATAATCTATCTTCTTACCTTTGATCTGTACATTTTGACCAATTTCAGTCTCCGCAGGAGTTCCTCTTTTTCCTGAATCTGCTTTGCTAACATCACTTTTTCATCTAATAGCTCCTCATGTCTGCAACCTGTTCCTAACATGGTAGCTTCCGTAGAATTCCACATAGCTTTAGTGCATCCAGTCGATTCAGACAAACAGGGGTCTTTTTCTTGTACAGCACTTTTCAAACATATGGATTCAGCAGGAACTTTTCCCAGACATTTATCTTTGTCTTGTGACAAAGAACGTGGTTCCGGTTTACATAAAGTCTGGTCTTCGTCAGTAGTACATTTCTTTTCTTCATCTATTTTAAGCCGCTTTGCAACCGTAAGAGTTGAACAAAATGACCGTCTTGCTTTCTTCAACCGTTCTCTAAGGGTTGCACTCATCAGCTACAGTAAATGTAACAAAATAGCATTAAAGAGGACAGTGAGCTTTTAAAAAATAATCTTAATGTTATATTTGTGGTAACAATAAAGTAAGCTATTTTGCAAATAACATGAATGTGATACTACTTGGCACCAGAACCACATAACAATTTATGGTAGTCTGTCACTGGGAGACTACATGCAAGCATGTCCCACTTGCCCAGGGCCCTTCCAGTGGATGATTCACACTTAACCAAACCTAGCTGTATCCCTGAAACCCAAGCCACCAGCAGCTGTATTCCTTCCACCAAAAATCTGCAAGCCCAGCCAGAGTGAATGCCAGCCCAACAAGAGAGACCAAAACAAAATTTCAAAGTACTGTACAGTATAGTAATTCTGTGGAAGTTTTAGCATAGCCAATCCAAGCCCTTAGTCACTGGCTTCAGAACCAAGACCTTATCCAACAACACACTAGAAAACACCCCACAAAGAGGACTTCCATTTTTAAATTAAGTTTTATTTAGTTAACGAAAAATAAATAGGAAAAACCCCAACTAAAACTAACTAATAGGAAATGAAAAGCCTATAAAAATACAATTAAACTGATAAGTCAATTCAGTGTACTGTACTAAGTCCAATTAGAAAAAAAATAAATGTTAAGCAAAAGGAACATCCAGTAAAAGAAACCCCAATACAGGAAATTAAGAAAACATATTCCCTGTACAAGAGGACCTGTGAATAGATTTAGCTGAGCCTCTGAGCTAATGCAAAGTGGCACTTCTTCTGACCAACATACAGAATCTCAAAGTACCTGTTCTCACTTTTTGTTCTAGGATCCTTTGATACTTGTTCTACCTTTCCCTTGGATGACAACCTTACCAATCAGAATAGATTTCCCACATACAGTAACTTTTTGAATATATTTTCTCTATATGCCCCCACTGCTGATTAGAGGGTGGCTGTGGGCTAATTCAAGACTCCTTTGTGAACTGGAGCAGACCAACCTTGAGAACCTCCTTACACTCCTTTATCTTCCTCGGAGTCCAAATGGCTGGCAATCTGCCCATCTTTCCCAGTGCTGAACCTCTTCTCCCATTAGCCTACTGGTGCCTCAGATGGACCTCCAGTGAATTATCTGAGCAAGTTGCCATAATTTACCCTTTAGAACGTTTTACTTCAGTCGGTCAGCTCTTCTCCACCATACCTATTTTGAGAATTTTGGTTGATTTTATGTAACTTAGATCAACAGCACATAGGAACTTCCTCCCACTACTAGAGGCTAGGACTGCCTCATCTCTGTTGTCCTTCCCGAAACAGGCAAAGACATTTCTCTTCAGGCAAGCTTTCCCTGAATGATGGACTACCATTATGTGTATTTCATATGAATCGATAGGTTCACGTAGACTTTGTGTTTATAACTACTTATAACCTTGTAGCTTTAATGTAATGTTGTCTGTTAATGCTGTAATATGTGCCTTAATTTCTTGTTCTCAAATACTTGAACATGTCTTAATTGTACTGGACTGTATATTGTCCCTCATTACTGTAAGCCGCCTTGGGTCCTTTTCCAAGGGGAAAGGGGGGTGTAAAAATGCTCTAAAATAAATAAATAAATAAATAAATAAATAAATAAATAAATAAATAATCAAGGTGCACAAAGAGAATCTGGCGCAGGAAGGCTACGCACCTGCTTCTCGGAGGAGCTGCTGCTGCTGCTGCTTTTCCGACCGGATGTCCCACAGTTCTCGGGAGTGGAACATGTGGAGGCAGGCTTGTTCAATACAGTCTCCATGAGGGCGATGGGCTAATTGTCTGTGGAAATAAAAAAACAGAGCCCTTGTCAGCCTAACTTGGCAGCTCTCACCTGACGCTGGAAAACCTCTTCCATTTTGAATCCCAGGCGCCCGACAGCGTTAAAACTGGGAGACTTCAAGAGCATATATACAGCTAGCCTCCAACTGCTGTTGTTAACCCTTTCCCTTCGGCGCCAAATCAATTTATCTGCCTACCAATTAATTGCCCATTTAATTGACATTTACCTGCCTACCAATTAACTGCCTGTTACATTGAGGAATCGCTGTTCTGGCGGGAGAGAAAGAAGTCTGAGAGGAAAAGATAAAGCAGGCCAACTCCTATTGCTACGCGCTCGTGTTTTCTCCGTTCTTTTACCTCAGAAGTTTTAAAACACTAAAAATAAAACCCACCCTGTACAGTCCGGACATAACCCAACGTTTATAAACCTCCCGCTAGCGATCCAAACTCTCGACACGAAATCTCTTCTCGCGATATCTCAGCTCTGATCCCGAGTGCGCTTGCGCCTTCCTGTAACTTGAGGGGCGGCCCTTTTTTTCTGGATTGGGGGAGATGGGGGGGAAGGAATCGTTACTGGTGATAACGAACCGCCCTGTTGTTAGGAACGACTGAGGGAATCCTAAAGGGAATTTGAATGGGGTCGGTGGCGTTCTTCGCTGGAAGTGGGTGCACTGCACGTTGGCGAAATTAAAACGGCGAGGGGGCGAAGCTAATTATTGTGGCTCTTTAGAGACCCATAGATTGATTTCGTGGCGAGGTTTCGCGAATCAAAATCCCCCTCCTTCAGGTACAAGGAATGAGGCGCCCTGCGGTAACGGCGGTGGCCCTCGAGATCTGCTGTACAGCCCCGGTAGGGCTTGTGTTTTCTTGAAGAGGAAGAGGAAATACCAACAGATAGGAGTTGGCTAACCGTTTCGTGGGGCTTCCCTAATTCCCCTGGGGTGTGTTTGTGTGTTTAAGCCCAGAAGGGAATCTCGTTGAGTTCCACTGACTTACTCTGAGGTTAGTCGGTGTAGGGTTTGCAGTCTTCGGAGTCTACTTGGTCTCTTTTTCATTAAATATGTGTAGGAGTGCCCCGAGCTGGACCCAATGTCCAAATTGGAGTAGGCAGGATTGGTCTGAATCGTAGTGCTTAAGGTCGGGCAGATCTTTGCATCGCCCTGCAATGATCAGGCGATTTCAGATTTATTTATTTATTTATTGGATTTTTATATGGCAGCGAGGTCACTCTGGGCGGTTTACAACAATTAACACATTCAAACAATTCATACAATAAAACCATAAAATAGCAACACAACAAGATAAAAATAAAAATATAAAAGTGACATAAAACAATATATTATTATTGGCAGGCTAATCAGTCAGATGAGAAGAAAGAAAGAAAAACACCACCCCAAGCAACCCTGTTTGGCACAAAAAACCTTTCACTTGAATTTTAAATTGTTTCCTGTGAAAGAGGGAAAATTCTCAAGGGATACATAGTACAACCCTTCCTCTGGCAATTCTTTGGAGGGCAGGGCATTTCCTTTTCATTGTTCCTTATGGTATCCGTGATGCTCCCAAACCATTTGGTTTTTTTTAACTGCTGTCTAAGCATTGTTGCTTTGCTGTGCCTACTGTTGCTACATGCAACCAAGTCATCTCTGCCATGTGGGACACTATGAATGAGCCATCTCCTGACCTCAACATTTGTGTTCAGCTCATGCAAGCTCAAGGTTGTGGCTGCCTTTAGGGAATCAATGCATCTCATATTTGGGCTTCCTCTTTCTGCAGATTTCAACCTCTCCCAGCATGCTTGTTTTTTTTCCAGAGATCTTCCCTGTTAAATATTGAAAGCTGTGGTTTATCTCAGTTCCTTTCCAAAAGCTATGAAGAGTTAAGAGAAAGCTTCCTGTATTCTTGAAGGCTTCCTCTATTCTATTTCTCAAATTTGTTAAGCAGCTTTATAGGAAACTTTCATTTTTTCCAGGTTAGAGGGTATATAGGATTTCATCTTAGATAAGGGTAGAATTAGGCAAAGTGTCTCCAACATTGTAAATCCACAATATTCCTTGTATAGTAGTTTGTTTCAGTACATGTAGAAGACAAAGAATGTGAACTTGATTTTCCAGACAGAAAGAGACAAATTCTGGGTATCCACATGCTGTTCATGGAAATGCACCAAAACCTTGACACTATATCCTGTAATTATATTAATGTTTTCATATCAGCACATAGTGAACTATGTTTTATGTTTTTCCCATTAGGGATTTTGGAGATTCTGTTTTTTAAAAAAGAAACAGTATGGCAGTCTCTATCTAACAACAATTATTAGCAGTTCTGGAATAACATCCTCTTGGGAAGTGATGTTTTCCCCAAATGGTCCCTTTAAAATCTCTAAACAGAAGACAGCTCACGATAGCAAATATCAATATATGATATTAAATGCCAGCAAATTTCTGCCAACAAAACTGATTGTATGGGGTACAGTAAGCAATAAAAAGGCTTATCATATATAATAATTTTAAAACACTTTGCCTTTTTAATTTAAAAGGATACAAAGCGGATAAAATTGTTTTTGTAAATTACTTTCAGAGTCATTTTTCTGAAAAGTGGTATAAAATGTGTGTTTCTTTACTGTGTAGTTCTCTCATTGGCTTACTTTTGTGTATAAGATGACCCTAAATTTTTAGCCGAACAGTTTTAGTAAAAAAAATATAGTCTTATACATGGGAAAATGCAGTAAGTTTTGATTGAATCACTATCCACCTCCATAGTGGACAGGAATTTATTCCTAATTGTCTTTGTAATATGTTTGTTGTTTGGTATATTATTTAAGCATGATTTCAGTTATTCAGCAGGATTTCATTTCATTGTCAGTGTTCATACTTGAGAAAGTGCCCATATGATGGAGAATACCCATAATAATATACATTTTAGTATTCAGTATATGGAAAGTTCAATGCCTCAGTCTAGAATATCTTATAAATGGGGCACATTTCTACTTTTGTGTCCCAGTTGATCAGTGAGGCTACAAAATAAAACATGCTGAACTGTGCTTTCATCATTGTAAGGCTAATTACACTGGTGACAATGAGGCCTGTAATAAGACTTCCTGGGGTCTCTTTTCCAACAACACAAAAGGCGACTCTACACATGGACAGCACCAGATGGACAATACCAGAATCAGATTGATTATGTTCTCTGCAGCCAAAGATGGAGGAGCTCTATACAGTCAGCAAAAACAAGACCTGGTGCTGACTGTGGCTCAGATAATCAGCTTCTTATTTCAAAATTCAAACTTAAACTGAAGAAAGTAGGGAAGACCACTGGGCCAGTCAGGTATAATCTAAGTCAAATCCCTTATGAATACACAGTGGAAGTGAAGAATAGATTTAAAGGAACTAGATTTGGTGGACAGAACACCTGAAGAACTATGGATGGAGGCTTGTAAGATTGTACAGAAGGCTGCAAAGATAACTATTCCAAAGAAAAGAAAATGCAAGAAAGCAAAGTGGTTGTCCAACTCTCCTCCCTACAAATAGCGGAGGAGAGAAGGGACGCAAAATGCAAGGGAGAAAGGGAAAGATACAGAAAATTGAATGCAGACTTCCAAAGAATAGCAAGGAGAGACAGGGCGGCCTTCTTGAACGAACAGTGCAAAGAATTAGAGGAAAACAACAGAAAAGGATCTATTCAAGAAAAAGAAAAAGAAAAAAGATCTATTCAAGAAAATTGGAGATATTAAAGGGGTATTTCATGCAAAGATGGATATGATAAAGGACAAAAATGGTAAGTGAAACAGAAGAGATCAAGAAGAGATGGCAAGAATATACAGAGGAATTATATCAGAAAGATCTGGATGTCCCTGATAACCAAGATAGCGTAGTTGCTGACCTGGAGCCAGACATCCTGGAAAGTGAAGTCAAGTGGGCCTTAGAAAGCATTGCAAACAACAAGGCCAGTGGAGGTTGACGGCATTCCAATTGAACTCTTTAAAATCTTAAAAGAGGATGCTGTAAAGGTGCTGTACACGATATGCCAGCAAATTTGGAAAACCCAGCAGTGGCCAGAGGACTGGAAAAGATCGGTCTACATCCCAATCCCAAAGAAGGAAAATGCCCAAGTATGCTCCCAACTATCAGGCTTCAGCAGTATGTGGAAAGAGAACTTCCAGAAGTGCAAGCTGGATTTCGAAGGGGCAGAGGAACTAGAGATCAAATCGCCAACATGCGCTGGATTATGGAGAAAGCCAGAGAGTTCCAGAAAAACATCTACTTCTGCTTCATCGACTATGCCAAAGCCTTTGACTGTGTGGACCACAATAAACTATGGCAAGTTCTTAAAGGAATGGGAGTGCCTGACCACCTTATCTGTCTCCTAAGAAATCTATATGTGGGACAAGCAGCAACCGTCAGAACTGGATATGGAACAACTGACTGGTTTAAAATTGGGAAAGGAGTACAACAAGGCTGTATACTATCACCTTGCCTATTTATATGCAGAGTACATCATGCGAAAGGCAGGTCTGGATGAATCACAAACCGGAATTAGGATTGCTGGAAGAAATATCAACAACCTCAGATATGCAGATGATACTACTCTGATAGCAGAAAATGAGGAGGAATTAAAGAACCTCTTAATGAGGGTGAAAGAGGAGAGTGAAAAAATGGGTTGAAGCTCAGCATCAAAAAAACTAAGATCATGGCCACCGGTCCCATCACCTCCTGGCAAATAGAAGGGGAAGAAGTGGAGGCAATGACAGAGTTTATTTTCTTGGGCTCCTTGATCACTGCAGGTGGCGACTGCAGCAACGAAATTAAAAGACACCTGCTTCTTGGGAGGAAAGCAATGGCAAACCTAGATAGCATCCTAAAGAGCAGAGACATCACTTTGCTAACTAAGGTCAGGGTAGTCAAAGCTATGGTTTTTCCAGTAGTGATGTATGGAAGTGAAAGCTGGACTATAAAGAAGGCTGATTGCTGCAGAATTGATGCTTTTGAGCTGTGGTGCTGGAGGAGAGTCTTGAGAGTCCCCTGGACTGCATCCTGAAAGAAATCAACCCCAAATGTTCACTGGAAGGACAGATTTTGAAGCCGAGGCTCCAGTACTTTGGCCACCTCATGAGGAGAGAGGACTCCTTGGAAAAGTCCCTGATGTTGGGAAAGATTGAAGGCAAAAGGAGAAGAGGATGGCAGAGAATGAGATGGTTGGACGGTGTCATTTGACAAAACTCCGGGAGGCAGTGGAAGACAGGAAGGCCTGGCGAGCTCTGGTCCATGGGGTCACGAAGAGTCGGACAGGACTGAACGACTGAACAACAACAACATATGGAAAGTTCACTAGAATCAGGGTTCCCAAGTTGACATGCTTAATGCCTTTTCTAATATATTTATAAAGGCTTAAACTTAAGGCAGTAAATCTGCCAAGCCCTAATGATTCTGTTATTACTCACTGGACTAGAAAGTAAATCATAGCTTATTTGTCAGGTTATTCGTTTTCTATATTGTAAATTGATCAACTGATCTAGCTGAAAATCCTATGTTATGCTTGATTGTGACACACAAAGCACATAGTGTAGTCATCATGTTCATGTAGCCTGGAGCATTAAGGTGGAGATGCTCTTATATGCAGTATTAGTTGGAGAAAATTTCTAGGCCCTTCCTACTTCAATATGAGTTTATAGTTTAACTTTTTTGTTCCCACATTTTCTGACTTGTAAACAGCTGTGTAACCTGGTTCAGAGTTATAAAGTTCCCATCATTTATGTATTTATTTCATATGGCATAACAGAATTCAGGATTATTGTGTGAACCTTTGCAAACACAATATAAAATATGTATAAAAATAAAATATTTTTAAAAATTAGGTTCCTATAATATAAATCTCCAACAAATCAAACAAAAGCAACATAGGTGGCACATCAAAGACTATGAAATATATTATCATATAAGCTTTTTTGGAGTATGTACTGCTTCATCAGATGTACTGCAGCACATATAAACTCCTATGAATAGTCATCTTGCATATGTATGTATAAGCTTTGATTTATTGCTATAATCTATTAGCATATATTACCAACTAATTGTGCTAATTACTTTTTCTCTCTCACTCATATTTATATAGATGGCTAACTATGTGTTAGTTTCCTGACACTACCACTTATGTAGTGAAATATTCTTGTCCTCAAAAGGTTATGTCATAAACATAACTGTGAGATTGCAGTATTACATTTAGTTATCTGGGACTAAGCCCCTTATAATCAATTAAATTGAATTCCTTTTTGTACTGTTGTTACTGTCAAGTTGCTTCCAACTTGTGACAACACAATCCTTTATCAGATTGTGCTTTTAGTCATAATTTTAGTTTGTGCTGCAGCAGATTAATGTGACATTAATTTTGTCAAGGTAATAAGGAGAATTTTCCTGACAGTGAGAGCCATTCAACAGTGGAAGAGCTTGCCTCCCAGTGTTGTGGGTGCCCTATCGCTGGAGGTTTTCAAGAAAAGATTGGATAGCCGTCTGCCCGGGATGGTCTCCTGCCTTGGGTAATGGGGTTGGACTGGAAGGCCTCCAAGGTCCCTTCCAACCCTACGATGATTCTATGATTCCAATCAAGTGATTAATTTTTATTGAGAAAAATACTGTAAATTTTAAGTCTATTAAATGTTATTGGCTTTTGATTAGTGACAAGTTCACATGGAAGCAGAATTGTTGGCTTGGTGTCTGCAGTAGTAGTATTTATCAGCTTTCCACATTCCATTCAACAGGACAAAGAAAAAAGACTGGTAAAGAAGAAGAGCATGGAAGTTTGCTTACATATAATTGGATCACTTCAAATTACATTAAACGATCACGCAGAATGTTCTTTATGGGGTGTGGTTGAAAATTATGTCTCTTTCTATATCTGTATTGTCTTCTCTCATTTAATCATCCTGCATGAAGTTGCTTGAATTCCACAGCACAAAACACAAGTCAGGACAAGAAATATTATATTGATCAGAAATTCATAACAAATCCTTTCACCATATTTATCAACACTGTGTAGTCCACTGCATGCCAACTCTTTTACAGGGCTTATTCCTGTCTAAAATGTATATAAGTTTGCAGTCTGAATTGAATAAATTTCATATGACAGGATTCTCTTTTAATACAACATTGCCAAGCAAAGGCAAATGAGGTGAAATTTTGTTTTGTTTTTCCTTTCAGGTTCTGGGAGCCATTGTGTTTTTTATGTTTTATGTTTTATTATTTTTATTACTGCTTCTACAGCATTAAAACAAAGAAACAGTTAGGCAGTCCAGGAAGAGTAGAAAGGCTGAGCAGTGCCAATATGGAGATGGAATTAAATGTCTGAAAAAATAGTTTTATAAAATAATACTGGAGGAAGCAGTTGCCATTATCAATGTCATATGACTTGTCCATCACACTTAAATTTGTAGTGTATGTCTTGATGTATCAGTCTGAACTATTAATGGATGAAAAGCTTATTTAAGGAAAGATAAAAGCCTCTAGCATAACCTAATATGTTTGTCTTCTTGTTCAGGCTAGTCATCACAATGCAAATGTTGCCAGATAACATCTACTAATTGCTGGGTAGGCTTTCACAAGATACAGAATATTGGCTGAAAACCCACATGTTATATATATGAGTGTAAATTACCGTAAATTCCTTTGAAGAACAATGCAGCATATGAACAGGTTTACTTAGCTGTTTATCATGGAATATTTATACGGTAATGCCAAATTAAATAAGGGCGTTTATACACGACCCCTAAGCTCCGCTGCAAATGGCTGCAAGCTCCGGACCTTAAAAATGTTTACCCACCAGCTCCGGACTTTGCAGACAATTAAGTGTGACCCCGCCCACTTTAGTGCGACCAAACAGCAGTTTTCTTGTACCTGCTTTTTGATGGTGAATTTTTTTGATGCAGATTCTGCCTGAGCTCTCCTCGCTTCTTTCTGTTGTTTTTCTTTTGCCTCCGCCCCTTAAAGAGGAACCAGGAAGTAAACGGAGGTCTGAGCAACTTCCCCCAGCACCGGAGGTAAGCCTTTTATTCTTTTGTCTCTGTCTAAGGCTTTTTTTCCCTCCCCCCCTCACGCAGACAGAACAAAGAAGTGCAGAGCGGGTGGGGACGGAGGAACAGCAACGAACCCTCAAGATCTCTGGTCCGAATTTAAGGGACCAGCAGATCTTAGGGGTCATGTGTAAAAGGCCCTAAGTGACTGAATTAATGTACTGCAGTTTTACGCTGCACTACAAGGAGGATCTCATGACTAGAGAAATTAAGGTTTATTTTAAGTAAAATTTCCTGTTCCCACTCCTGTTCAGGTTCTAAGGCTCCTTAGGGGATTGTTTTGCCCCAGGAAAAATCTTTGGGAGATTTGGGGGTGTCAGGGAGCCTTTCACATCAGAAAATTGACTCTGGATTGCCAGCGGCATTCAAACTTGGTTACACTAATGAAAGGAAGCAGGAGAGTAATCGTGTCTGAAATTGTTTGAAGTCATGCAGCAGTCATATGGTTTTTGGGTTGCTGTGTGCATCCTTTTGGGAAAACTTAACATATTTTTAAAAACAGCTTTATATTGTGGAGGGGGCTACACAGGTTTAAAAAAAAAGAATTGTGCTTTTGAAACTTTGTCCTATGCCAGCCCATCCTTGCATTGGCTGGCTTGCAGTCACTTGTTGCTGCCATGACATCATCATTGCTTATTGTCTGAAATAGTGATCTTGTGACATGACTTGACTACCCAAAAGAACAAACAAAATCAACTGAGCAAGTCTTTGGAGCAAAATCTTCTGTTCTTCCCAAGTCTAGAAGCTGCCAGCTCTCCTTGTGCATATGTTGGCCTCTCCCCCTGCTGTCCTTCCCTCACTTGCTGGCAGGACAAAGAGCCTTCCTCATACCCAAGTTGTAAGAAATGTCAGATGACATAGGTTTTGACTGTTGTTACTGGTAATGGAAAGTTATACAGATGAGTAATTTTTTAGAAGCAGAGGTTTTGTTTTTAATATGTCATTGAAAGATATTAATGGTTTCAGAGCAACACTTAAAGGAAGCTCAGTCCTGCAAAGTTGGTTCTACATTTTTTGAAGAACTGCAGCAGATAACCGCAGCCTGCTTGTGGCTTTCTCAGAAGTACTGTATGTACTGTCATTTCCAAATAGAATTCTGAAAAGGTAGGCGCAATCTGGGAGTCAATCTTTAGATCTTTAAAAACTCACTTTTTTAAAATTCATAATGTCTCATATATTGGGTTGTAGCTTCAAATACCAAACTTCAAGGTTAATACCCTCTTTTTATGGAGAGTAACAGATTAGAACAAACACATGTAACAGGTATCTATTGCTTAATACTTTCCCCCAGAAAACCTCTAGCAGCACCAATTATTGGACTACGGTCTCCAATATTTGCTAACATAACTTGAGCCATGGATACTGCTGGAATTTTGTCTGAAAGGAGAATAGGATTGGGCAGATGGGGATCCCAGAGGAACTTGTGGGTGGATGGGGAAAACATATTATTTTAAGGTCTGAGTAAGCAAGGTGATAGGGAGCCATACATTGTGGAAGAGATTTTGTGCCATCGCAGCCCCGCTTCAGAAGTATATGGCTACACCTAAGCAAACTGCCAGAGAACCACCTGTTGTTTTGCCTAGGGGTCCAAGTTTATTTTTCCTTCCTCTTGATCTGCACTAGAGAAAAGTAAAATGCTGTCAGCCAACACTTGCAAGATTCACTTCTGTTCCAAAGCTGAGACCAGGTGACATCTTTCAAGCATATATACGGTATTAGTGGAATGATAAGCAACATCCATCCATCCATCTTTCATCACCAATGTTAACCTTCCTTCCTTCCTTCCTTCCTTCCTTCCTTCCTTCCTTCCTTCCTTCCTTCCTGGATATTCGAAGTCCGGTCCCTCAACCCTTTAATTTGCTTCCTTTGTGCTATTACAGGTTCATCTTTATTCTCCCTATAACAGAGACCACACCCAGACATGGGGAGTATTGGTATTCTTTTGGAGATCCTTGGAATCTACAATCTCTGTTGATTTTGGGCACCCAAGAATAGCAAGGTCCTCTGAATTTGGCACATGATGAAGCTTTGTGGTGATACACAAACTCCTGCAAAGTCAAAAGGTGGAGAAAACACTGCTGGCTAGGACATTACAGAAGCTCTACTATGACATGGCATGGCATGTCCTTCACTAGCAAAACAGGGTACCCTGCACCTGCAGGTACAAGTTTAAAGACAACTGTAAGACTGCCAGATTCCTAATGTCAAAGCAATAATTAAAATCAAGTATCGCAATTAAATTGTCCAGAATGAAATTTGGAGCCCTGGGCAGTGTAACAGATTTCAGCCCCAGAATTTGGATGAGGAGACATGCTCCAAACATAAGACCAACTAATAAACATGAAGACAGTTTTATCTCTGCTGAACTCAGTGTTTGAGAATGCATTACTTAAGTTGTGCATCAACTGTATTCCAAATAAAATCCCATAAGACGTCATAAGTGATGGGACCATTTTAATTCTGTTTTCAGAGATAGGATAATAGCTCACATAATAGATGTTTTGATTAGGTAGGGAGGGAAAAAAATCTATTGCATTCTCATTATTTTGCTTTTAAAAAAAAATATTCAATTCCCACCCAATGAAGAAATTCACAATTTAAGATATTTTTAAGGAGAGAAACCAAACATTTTTTTTTTTTTTGCTCAGTGTCTTCAGTGCAGTTCAAAAGACTTGCTGTTCTAGTGGAGAGATTGTGGGAGGATACCAGCCTGTTATGTAGCTATTGAAAATCACCTTGGAAGGTGTTGTGCAATGAACAAATGCTTTACGTAGATTGAATTATAGCTGATAAGGATCAGGAGCTCATCATAAAAAAAAGAGTGGCAATCCTAACCAGTGATATAAACATAGCTGAACTGAAATCAGAGCCAGGCTTTTGAAAACAGCTACAAAATCAGATTATTTTGTTCTGTTATGGTTATTGCATTTTGAGTGGATATATCCAACAATTTCAAATTTTATTTTGTTTTATTTTATTTTAGAACTGTTTTTTTTTAAGTTTCATGTTCTTTCCATCTTGTGTTATTCATCAAAGTTCATAGAACCAGTGCAGAACTTTGCACTTATCCCTGTTAAATGTCATTCTGTTGTTTTTAGTCCAGTCCTCAAGTTGATCAAGGTCTTTTTAAAATTTTCTTTCTTTCTTCCACCCAATTTTGTATCATTTGCAGATCTGATTAGTATTCCCTGCAGTTCATCATCCAAGTAATAAATAAAAACATTGAAGAGTAATTGGCCCCGGGACAGAGGCATGGAGTACTCCACTTGTTACTTCCAGTTTGAGAAGGAACCATTGATAGGCACTCTTTGAGTATGATCTTGTAACCAGTGGTGTATCCATCTAACTTCTGTCCACATCTAATAAACTTGCTAATCAGAATATCACGGGGCACTCTTTCAAAGGCTTTACTGAAGATATATATATCTACAACATTCCCAACCATATACAGTGGTACCTCAGATAACAACTACCCCAGATAACGAATAATTTGGATAACAACTGCAAATTTCCGGGTATAGGGCTGCCTCTGATAACGAATTTTCCCTATGGGCTGCCTCGGATAACGAATCACAATTCCTAGGTATAGGTCTGCCTTGGAGGTCTGCCTTGGATAACGAATCTTCCTATGGGCTGCCTCAGATAACGAATTTTCCCTATGGACTGCCTCAGATAATGAATTTCCAGCATGCATCAGTAAAAAAGTTATCCCAGGTGAAATTGCATCTGTACCTTTAAAGTGCACTTTTAAAGAGTTTTGATCAAAAAACCAAGTGTCTGTGCCTTTTTCCTAGGCTCCAGAACAGATTAAACAGTTTCCCATTCATTCCTATGGGAAACTGTGTTTTGGATGATGACGTGTTTCGGATAACAACTAACCTCAGAGAACAAATTACCGTCATTATCCGAGGCACCACTGTACTGTATCATGGAAGTTACCTAATCCAAAAATGAAATAAGATTTCATAATCCTGGCAGGACTTGTTCATAACAAATCCATGTTGGCTGTAGTTATTGCTGCATATTGGTGCTTCCAGAGTGACCATTTTATAATTTTTTCAATAATTTTCCCTGGGATTAATGCCAGGCTGACTGGCCTGTAGTTCCCTAGTACCTCCTTTTTGAAGATGGAGACAATGTTAGCCCTCCTCCAGTTATCCAACAGCCAGACTGCTGACTGGAGCAGGATACAGATATCACATTACACCCCTATTAAAGCAGCTCCACTGGCTGCCAATCAGCTATCGGACACAACTCAAAGTGCTGACCTTGACCTAGAAACCACTGTATGTATGACCTGGGTCCTAGCTACCTCGAAGATTCAGTCTCACAGTGTAAGGTGTTAAGGTCATCAGGAGAAGCCCATCTCTCCATCTCACCACCCTCACAGTACATCACATGGGAACACATGAAAGAGCCTTCTCGGCTGTGGTGCCCTTCCCTTTACATGGAATTTTACTCTTTTAACTGCTGGTGTTCTCTTGTAGCTTTAATGTAATGTTGTCTTTTAATGCTATGTAAGATGTTTCTCCATTCCTTGTTCTCAATACTTGAACATGTCTTAATTGTACTGAACTGTAAATTATCCCTCATTACTGTAAGCGGCCTTGGGTCCTTTTCCATGGAGAAAGGTGGGGTAAAAATATATATAAATAAATAGTTTTAGAAAAAGTTGCCATGTTAGTCTGTGCCAGCATATCAGGCAAAAACAAAGAAAAGTGAAAAATAAAACATAAATGTGGCACCTGAATAACTAACTGTGGTTGTTACCTCTCCACATTTTGACACAATGCATGATTCATGTCTGTAAAATAAACAACTTTAAAGAATGGAGGGGTGTTTTAATGGGCACTAATTAAAGCAATTAAATCAATAGTAGCTTTGCTTTAAAGCAGAGCTGCCACACTTGCCAGGTTCCAGCACTTAGCAACCCTCTCTGTGGCAGCTTTCCTTTTCCATATGGATACCTGAAGGCTGTGCAAAGATGCAGGAGCTGCTGTGCAGACATGGCCTGCTAGATTTTACCCCTAATACTTGGAAGACTAAATGCTTTCCCTCTTTTGGGACAGAGTACCATGTGTCCTGTTTTTGTTTTCAAAGAGTCCTAAATTGATATCTCCATGCATCAAGATTACATAAAATGTATAATTGTTCAGCTAAATGTTGGAAGTGTGAGCAAGAAAATGGTTCTTTCTACCATATGTGGTGGACTTGTAAAAAAGCTAAATTATTCTGGAATATGGTAATGAACTTACTAGACAATGTGCTGAAGGTCAAGTTAAAATACACACCAGAATTATTTTTGTTAAATATTATTGATACTGAGCATGTGACCAAAAATATGTAATTAACCACATTATTGTAACTGCCAGAATTTTGTATGCTCAACTTTGGAAGAATTCTGAAATACCCTCAAAAGACGCTCTGAAAGGGAAATTATACTCGGCTATTGAAATGGACAGACTTTCCGACCACCTGAAAAGAAGATGAAGATGTTTTGTCAAGAAGATGGCAAGAGTTAATAATTGTCTTAAAAACTATAAATGATGTTTGTGTTCTGTGATTGTTATCAATGCAAAATGATCCCCCTTTCTTTATAAAACAATAAAATTATAAAATTAAAAAAAAAGATTACCCTATCCATGGCAAAGAAATCAGGTACTGGAGTATATCTTTTGAATAAGATCTAGAATAAAAATAGCAGTGACAAAATCTTCTCTCCCTCTCTTATTAGTCTATGGCCTCAAGGCTGTAATCCAATAGTGATACAGTATTAAATTCTGCTTAATTCAATCCCCATTGGTTTACTTCTGAGAAGATATGCATTGAATTGTTCTACAAAACACACTCGCAAAAAGGCAGGGAGCACTCAGCTACCATATGAGAAGCAGGCAGAAGGGTGTGATTCTTTTGCTTTCCTTGCATGTCTCATCTTGTGCTGTGTGGTGTTCATAGATGTCTGCCCATGTGCCTGTGATGGAAGTATTTTATGCCTCTGGAATGTGCCCTTTAATAAAGGATTGCCATTGTTGCAAGTCTGCACTTGGTACACAAAGATATACGCCGTAGGAAAAACAGGTGCCGCGATGGTAGGCAAGAGCCAGCAAGAAAAATGCAAGCCCTTTAGAATCGAGTCATCAGCAAAGAAATCACAAAAGTCAACTGCAATTTAAAGAATAAAAGAACAACCCAAACCAAAAGAAACAGGCAAAAACTCCCAACACTTAAATTTTTGCACCAAAATTTAAAAGCAGCCAAGTTATTGCTGTGCAAAGCAAAGCAATAAGACCTCTTGAAAACAAAAATGTTCAATTTTGTAATTTAGTCTAAGGCTACAAACTTTAGCAGATTAAACATTTTTGTAAGAAAATATCAGAGGCATTTTACTGTCTCTTTATCACGTTTGCTTAACTGTTGCTCTTAGGGCCATTTCCATGGATGTTGGACATGAGTGACATAACTTACAAGATAATGCACATTTTTTAAAAATGCCTTATCTTGTGCCATCCTGCATCTACATCCCATTCTAAGCCCTTGTCTATGAGGCCTAGATACTTGCATTTTACTTTGAAACATGTCATGTACTTCTAAGGAGGGTGCTTTCTGCTTAGATTGCTGAATGCTGATAGATTTTATATGGCAAAATGTGGGTTACATACAGCCTAGTCAACTACTTCCTTTTTTATGCAATATTAAAGGGTGTGAATTCAGTTTTCAGTGATTTTCTGAATCACCACATGAATCAAAACTTCCCAACTGGTGTATTATTAATTATATGTATATGTATTATTAATTATAATAATTAGGGTTTTCCAAATCAGAAGCACTTAGGGAATGGTCTTTAATTTTTGTATGAGCTTGTTGGATTATAATAAAGCAAACTGTTATGCTTATATATCACCCTATAGCACTTAAAGCACTCTCTGGGCAGTTTACAGTGGCCCTCTCCATCCCAGCGAGCTGGGTACTCATTTTACTGACCTCAGAAGGATGGAAGGCTGAGTCATCCATGAGCTGGCTACCTGGGATTGAACCTCAGGTCATGAGCAGTTATAGCTGAAGTATAGCAGTTTAACCACTACACCACAAGGCAGCAGCAGCAGCAGCAGCAGCAGTAGTATCCATTATGAGTTAAACTCACAGCTCAATAAGAATAATGCAGTTGAGGATTTTGCTATCTTGACTACTGTTTTCCAAGAAGAGAATAATTGAGAACAGAAATAATATATCCCCAGGAATAAGCTTTAGTAGGTCACCAGGTTTTTATATTTTATATGCTAATAAAGATTAACACACTACATGAGGCAAACCAGCTGGCTCACTTCAGCAGACTCTTAAGCCCACTTTATGTGAAGTTTGTAAAAGGCTGCAGACATGCTATGGCAAAGTCCAGAAGTTCATGTCAAAGTATCTAACTTAGCATCTGAATGACATGCAAGATCGGCTGCGGCTCAACCCACCAGAGCCTCACAGGCATTCTTACTTCGGGTGGCCACTTATAGGGAGGCCCGGAAAATAGCAACTCAAAACTGGGCCTTCTCAGTGGTCACACTGAGAATAAACTCGGAAGAATAAACTTCCGAGTGAGATCTGCCTTGCAAAACCCCTGCCTGCCTTTAAGAGAGCTCTTAAAACTTTGCTGTTTAAAGAGACATTTGGCAACCATAATTTAATTTAATTTAATTCAGTCTTTTTAAGTCTCCTGGGACTGTTAGAATAAGACCAGTTTGCTTGGTGTTTATTATTTGAGTTGTTATGTTTAATTTTGTGATTATTCTATATTGTTGTATTACTCTTTTTTGTAATGCTGAAAACTGATCGGAGTTCCTTTGGAAGATAAACAGCATATAAAATGAATGAATAAATAAATAAATAAATAAATGTAATGCATCCTTTCAGATTCATAAAAAAATCACAGTTAGAACAGGAAGATTATCACCACAGAGAGAAAATGTGGTGGTGATGGTGGGGTGTTGGATTCAACCAAATTAAAGGGGTAATTAATATTTCTTCCTGTTCCTGTTATTGACCAAGGATCTCAATTCCTGTTACCTGTTATGCCAGGTTGGGGGATACAATAACTCAGAGATTTGGTTTATGAGTGCCACACTTACCCAAACTATCAAGCTGTGTTTAATGCTTCATTGATCATGTAATACAAAGATGAGTGTAACAGCCAGGGTTTGGGCAGCAGCTAAGAGATCAGCAAGGAGGCCAGGACCAGGGTGTTCCCAAAAGCCAGATGGGGTTGAGACAGACAGTGTGGTCAGCCAGTCCAAGTTCAAGATCCACAAAAAACAGTCTGACAAGGAGGGGGATGCCAAACAGAGTAACAGAGTTCCAGGAAAGTTCAAGGTAACCACACCAAAGCTTCAGGAGTCCAGAGGTCTTGTGTGGCTGAGGCAAAGAACAGGGAATGTGGGCTGCTAGCTTTATGCCAATAGCAAGCTCACCAGCTGCACTCCCTGATTGCCTCAGCCTGAGTGGGGCCTGGCTCTGCAAAGAGGCAGAGTCATGCAGTGCTGATGTTGATAATGAGTCCATTCTCTTCTCCTGTTTCTTTCTTCCCCTAATCTAAAGTTTATTTCCCAGCTTGCTGGGAAAGAAGCGCACCAGAGAAGAGAGACTGTTCATGTTGAGTAACAGGATGACAATCCATGGAGTAAACTCTGGTATTTATGAATCTAATCCATATCAAGCAGCTGATCCATGACAAGCCAGAGTCACAGCCACCCAAACAACCACCCAAAGCCTCTATCCAATAAAAACATAAGTGAATATTCTCCTGATATAGTTGTCATGTGCCGCCAAGCTGAAACTGACTTATAGCAACCCCAATAAAGCATAGCATACTGTTTATGTACTGCCCCATAGGGCAGTGGTGTCTAAACTTCAGCACTTCAGATGTTTTGGACCACAGTGGTTTGTCATTGGCAACAAAGGCTTGGAATTCTGTGAGTTGTGGTCCAAAACATCTGGAGGGCTGAAGTTTGGACACCCCTGCCATAGGGCTTAAAGCATTTCTGGATGGTTTACAATTTAATTATGAAGGCTACACATAGTCCCCCCATCCCCATCCAAGAAGGCTGGATACTCAGTTTACCAGCCTTGTAAGGATAGAGGGCTGAGTCAGTCTGAAGCCAGCTACCTGAGATTGAACCCATGATGTGAGAAGGGGTTGCTGCTGTCCTGCAGTTTAACCACTGCACCACAAGGTTCTTCGAGCTTCCAATGTAAATGACATATTTAAGGAGTGGTTTAACCAGCTGCATACCCCAAATGAGTTTCCTGTGGCTGAGCAGATATTGAAACCCAGGTCTCATGGGTCCAAGTCCTTCACCCTTTCCACTACACCACACTGAGAATCCTTAGTATGTAAACTTCCATGTAATGTGTAGTTTGCTACATGGATAGGAAGAAGCTGGGTAAATATCTGGATGATGAGTCTTGACTTCTCTTAAAAGTCCTGAGTAATCAGTTATCAACTATGTTTCCTATTTCCTTTTAAGGAATCTCTATTCTCCTTAGAAGAAAAACTTCTTGGAGCTTCAAGAAAAAGTGGTGATTCATAAATATGGCACCTTAAACAAATAGTTGTCAAGAAACACCTATCCGGTTCATTACTCATTAGATTTCACAAGGTGATTAAAAACTTGAGGCATTATGCCACACCACATCATTTGTCCATCAGGTTCAGTGTTGCCTATGTTGGTAACATTGACTCCCCAAGATCTCAGAAAGGAGTGTTTTCCAGCTCTGTCTGGAGAAGCTCTTGTTGAACAGTTCTATCATTGAGCCAGCTCATCCTTGGAGATATCAAACTCATGTTTATGGCTGATAAAGGGGACTCTTCAGATAGGTGAGAGCAGTGGTTCTCAACCTGTGGGTTCCCAATGTTCCTGGACTGCAGCTCCCAGAAGCCTCTACCCCTCACTGTGCTAGAAGGGATTTCTGGGAGTTGCAGTCCAGGAACATCTGGGGAACCACAGGTTGAGAACCACTGGGTTAGAGGGTAATCTCTCTGGACTGAATGAGGGATCAAGTTTGGGATTTGGGTGTGTTCCTGGACCCTCATCTCTCAAGGAATTCCCAGACTGCAGTTGTGCTTAGGTCAGTCCTTGATCAGCTGAGGGTCATTGCCAAGCTCTGTCCCTACCTTGACAAGGGAATCCTGAGGACATTGGTGCAGTGATTGCTGATCTCCAATACTACCTACTAGCACTTTCTATGTGGGGCTCCCCTTGGGACTGACCTGGAGACAACAACAGGTCCAGAATGGACCTACACTGGTTTCCTGTGATGTCCTGTGTCAGGTTCAAGGTTTTGGTGCTTAGCTATAAAGCCCTCCATGGTTAGTTCTCCCCAAGAACTTTGCCCAATCCTTTGTAATCTGCTCCTGGTTGAGCTGCACCTGGCTGCCTTCCTACCTTTAAGAAGTTGCTTAAGGCACTACTCTGTGCAGGGAGTTTTGATGGGAACCCCACATCAATGTGTCACCTGTTCTACTCATCCAGCTATAGATTGATGACTTTACCTTGCTCATCTAAGCTAATTTGTAAGACTTTAACAAGGAAATATATAATAAATGGAATAACATTTTTCTCCAGGTATCAACATATGAGTTTTCCATCCCTTTTCAAGACTATAGTGATACAGGTTTTTGGAATAATAGCAATGTATACTGATGGCTGTACTGGTATATTCTGAGGCAAATGCATCAGGGTGAGTACAAATGTCTTCCATTCTGCATTTAAATACTTCTTGAACTAGGTACACTGGTGTTTAAAGATGTGTCTACAAACACATCCATTTGTTGCTTCCACATTTGATGCATTTGCTCCAGAAAACGCTGTGGACAATGCTGGCTGTGAAACCAATTGACCAGAAAAAAATGGAATTGGGTTGGTCACCAGTTGCCAACCTTCCCTTTGTGCTAACCCACAGAATTTTCCTTGGGTGATGGAAGTAGACACTTGTTTCAGAATCATTGTGATCAGAATGTTGGACTAGGACTGAGAAGATCCCTACTCAAATATTCACTCTGATGTGGTGCTTACTGGTAATCTTTGGCCAGTGTTTATCTCTGTATGCCACAGGATTGTTAAAAAGGGATTCTTAGAGGAAAGATGAAATATTATTGTGGCACTCCAGAAGCCAAATTGTAAAATTATTGTTGTTATGTGCCACCAAGTTGGAACCAGGAACTGGCAAACCACTCCAGTATTCCTGCCAAGAACTCCATGGTCATGGGGTCACGAAGAGTCGGTCATGACTGTGACAACACAAACACACACACACACACAATAGGGACCCTAACAGGGTAAGTGAGATGTTTAAGGAGTGGTTTTACAAGCTCTGTTCCTCCAGTGAGTTTTCATGACTCAGAGGAGATTTGAACCTAGGCTTCCTGAGTTTGAGTCCTACACTCTGTCTACTATGACACAGAAAATAATTACCTTCCCAGTGATTAATTACCATTAATGTTGTCAGGGGGAAAGTGAGTACATTGTTATGTTGCTTGTTTTACATTATTTTTTTCATTTCATTATTTTTTAAACAGGTGTTGATATGACAATGTTGAAAAATTGCAAAACCCCATTTAAATGTCATTTAAATGAATCAAAAAGTGACTAGAAAACTTTATTTAGTACAGTACTTTATTTAATACACAAATACACACGTTACTTAGGTAACGGTATTCTCACTCTATGACATTCATTCTGAAATATTCCTTTACTTCAGTACTTGTATCTTTACACTTCTAACTCATGGCTAGTCAAAGTCTTTGTTGTTTGTCCTTAAAAAACAAAACAAAACAAAAAACAGTGAACAAAAACTTCAGACTCCATCATGATACAACTAAAATCAGCTACCTAGTGACTAAATTGTATAATAGCACTATCCACAAAGTTCCTTTTGTTTTAAATAAATATATCAGCACAAATTAAATGTTTGGCAGGTCAGAAAAACCATCACTCCTGTCTAGAAGGTTTCTGACAGAGGAAACAGAGCCATTTTGCTTGTGTAAGAACTTGTGGATTTATGTCTTGACTTAAAACACGCGGAAGGCTTAGAGAACACAGCAGACAGGAAACTAGACAAGAACTGTATTGTCTGGACACCACCCAGACACAATAAGGTCCAGTGTGACTAATGATTAAACTATACATTGGCACTTTATTTCCACAGATAACCAGAAAATGAAAGCCAGCGTAATCGTTTTCACTGACAGTGCATACCAAGCTGTAGCCAGAATGTTTACAATACAGAACCAGGTTGTTACGCTCAGTCCCAGGACATGACCTGATGCACATGAAGCTGCAGGGCACCTGTGTGTGGTTCCTACTTTACACAATCTCTTCTGATCTGGGGAGGTGGGTGAAGCAGGTCAACATGAAGCTGGGAAAACAACGGCTTTGGAAATGGCTTCACTTTCACTTTTCTGTGTAGCCCTCCTCCTTGACCCTGAATTCCAAACCTCTGGCTACACTCATGTTCCAGAAATTAAAAATTAAAAGGTGAACACTCAGGTGGGGGGAGGCATCCATTCAGTTTGCACAGCATATAGAAAAAAAGATAAATGTGCTTCAAAAAAGGATCCAGAGGTGATCCAGAAAATTACCAGCCAGTCAGTTTGACATATGTCCCAGGTAAAGTGATGGAAACCATCCTAAAAGATAAACTTAATAGGTATATAGAAGAGAAGGTGCTGCTGAAGGAGAGCCAGCATGGCTTTTGCAAGGGCAAATCATGCCTCCCTAATCTGTTGGAATTCTTTGATAGTGTCAACAAGCATGTGGATAAGGGAGATCCACTTGACATTGTAGATCTGGACTTTCAGAAGGCTTTTGACAAAGTACTGCTCCAAAGGCTCTTGAATAAAATGGCCAGTCATGGAATCAAGGGACAGCTCTTGTCCTGGATCAACACTGGCTCTCTGGCTTGAATACGGAGATGAGCACCACCCCTAGAGTCAGACACAAGTAGCAGCAAAAGAAGTGGTGACAGCAGTCAGCCTTGACAGCTTTAAGATAGGATTAGACAAGTTAAGGGAGAACAAGGGCATCAATGGCTATCAAGCCTAAAAACAACCTCCAGGTTGGAGCAATAGGAAGGATATACAGTGGTGCCTCGGATAACGGCGGTAATTCGTTCTCTGAGGTTAGTTGTTATCCGAAACACGTCGTTATCCGAAATGCAGTTTCCCATAGGAATGAATGGGAAACCGTTTAATCCGTTCTGGAGCCTAGGAAAAAGGCACAGACACCTGGTTTTTTGCTCAAAACTCTTTAAAAAGTGCACTTTAAAGGTACAGATGCAATTTCACCTGGGATAACTTTTTTACTGATGCATGCTGAAAATTCATTATCTGAGGTACTCCATAGGAAAAATTCATTATCCGAGGCAGCCCATAGGAAGATTCGTTATCCAAGGCAGCCCATAGAGAAAATTCATTCTCCAAGGCAGACCTATACCTAGGAATTGTGATTCGTTATCCAAGGCAGCCCATAGGGAAAATTCGTTATCAGAGGCAGCCCTATACCCGGAAATTTGCAGTTGTTATCCAAATTATTCATTATCCGGGGCAGTTGTTATCCGAGGTACCACTGTATCTCAATACCATTTGCAGGGAATCTTAAGCAGGCGAAGACATCTGTTTGGGAATACCCTGAAGCAAATGGTTTATGAGACAGAATGCTGGAGTGGATGGGCTGTGGCCTGTTCTAAATGCTGCTTCCAATAAATAGATTTGGAGCTGGTTGGAGGCTGTATTCAAAGAATGCTGGCCAATGTTTTTTCATCAGCTTAGAAAGTAGTAACTAGTGGGTTTTCATGAGTTCTGTCCTAGGTCCAGTGTTGCTCAACATTTTTGTAAAAAATGCTCAATAATGCTTGTTAAATTCATAGCCTGGGGAGGAGTGGAGATGGCTAATACTTCTGAAGATAAAATCAGGGTTCAGGAGAACCTTAACAAACTGAAGAAAAGAAACAAAATCACTTTCAGCATGGGAAAATTCAACATTCTATACATTTAACATGAAATTTTCTGCATTTAAGCAGGAAAAATCAGGTGCAAAACTACAGGATGGGAGTCAGCTGGCTTGGCAATAGTGCATATAAAAAGGAGTTCACAGTGTGATGCAGCAGTAGGAAAAGTTAACATGATTCTTGGCTGCGTGAACAGGACTATAATGTCTTAATCAAAGAAAGTAATAGTACTACTCTGTTCTCCGTTGATCAGATCTTGCCTGTTTCTAGTTCGGGAATGATAATTTAAGAAGGATAACAAGAAGGTGGAATGTGTCCAGGGGAGGGCAATGAGGATAAATGAATTTACAGGAAATGAGATTTTGTCTTCGGAAGAACTTTCAAACCATGTGTGCTGTTCAGCAACCAAAGGGACTGCCTTAGAGGATGACAGATTCTCCAGCATTGGATATTTTTAGACAGAGCATCTGTCAGGGATGCTTTTCATGCATATTTTTTTCTCTTTGGCAGGGTGTTTGTGTGTGGACTCAATGGCCTATATGTGCTCTTCCAGCCTTAGTCTTCTAGGTCTCTATTGTTCTATGAAAGCCAGTGGCTTTTTTGTTTGTCAGAGGAGTGGTGTGTAGTGGATTTGAATGTCGAGCTAGGACTTAGGAGACCTGAGTTCAAACCCCTCCTAACCGTATACATTTACTGGGTGTATAATATGTCTCTCCATGAATATGCCACATGTTTGGAAAACATACTACAGTGGTACCTTGTATAAAGGAATCAATTCGTTCCAAATGAAATTCTGTTAAGCAAATTTTCCTTTATACAAATTTCCCATAGGAATGCATTGAAAATGGAGTAATCCCTGATTGCTACTATTTTTATGTTGTACGGATTTGCCCCATAGGCAATTCTATTAAGCAAATTTCCCCTATCTCCAGAATTTTTTATGTTGTACAGTTTTTATGTTATACAAATCATTTGTTATACAAGGGTCCATTCTACATTGGGGTTTCCATAAGTTGGAAGTGCCTTGATGGTGCGTAACAACAATTGCTTCTATATTTTCCTTGCGTCCCACTGTGGCAAAGAAGATGCTGAACTAAACAGGCCTTTGGTCTAACTGAGCTGGGTTCTTTTTTTGTGATGCTTTTCTTCCCAGTAGTTAAATTTGATTCCTGGAGGCAGATTTTTTTTTATAAACACACAGTGCCAGGTAATTGATAGGGTGGAGTAAGGCAAGAAACCAGGACACACCTTTGTTAGGACTTGTTTAGGTGAAAACATTTGAGGAAGAGAGAGCACACATGTTTGGGGGGGTGGGCGGGCGGGCAGGCTAAAAGAGATTAAATACAGGACAGATTCAGCAATTGTTGGGGATCATTCAGAAAACACACCACTGAGGAAGTGCTGTAGAAAAGGTTGAGTGAGGTTGAGTGGAGCAACATCTGGATTTCGGGTACCAAAGAAACAATAAGGATTACAAACAAAAGCACTGCAGGTATGTAACACAATTAACGATAGCAGCAGTCAAAAAGAAATTTATTTCTTCTATATCACCATCAGGCACTTTGGAGAGATGGCTTTAAATCTTGGGCAAATGGACACATAATTCACCCTGTTGTAGAATGTCTGTATTTCTTGATGCAAAAACAAATTACTATTGGTCCAGTTTTGTTGGACAAAATAAAAGTATTTCAGTAGGTGTGAAAGGAATAGTTTTACCAAAACTCTGAAAAGTAGACCAAAGTTTCGGCATGAGATAAGTATATATTTCCGTTCAATACATACATCTTATTCTTATAGACATTCATCTGAAAGTAAATTCTTCTAAATTCAATTAGATTTATTTTCTGCTAAGCATGTAAATTACTGCAAGCTTATTAGAAAGCAGTTAATAAACTCAATTTTATTTCTGGAGACAGATATGCTTATGTTCAAATCCTGAAAGTAAGGTAGCTTGCATCATTTCAAGGAAATACTGTATCTGCATCTGTTTGTATAGAAGGCCTATTTGATTATAATACAAAAATAGATTTCTTCTGTGCTTGTTCTGTGGACATTAGATTTGAATTCTATTTCAGTGCATATTGTTTGTATATTCAGATGTTTCAGACTCTGCTAGTGAAGGGATTATGTCTTAATTTTTGTAGACAGAATAGGTAGGAATCCCTGAATATTTATATTTAAAAAAGCGTGATTTATTGGAAATTACTCCTCTTGTTTGTCTTCTGATATACAATTGATCAGTTAAAGTTGTGCCATGAACTCTGAAAAATCAGTATAACAAGGAAAAGAATGGATCATGAGCCACTATTAGTGAATAATATAATTTGTGTATTTTTTGCTATTAAGATACTGGGCATGTTTGTATCTTTTTTGTTCAACTCTTCTTCTGGAGTTCTTCTGCAAACTGGAGAGGGTGCCACCTTATACAAATTTACCCAGGAATAAGTTCCAGTGAAATCAGTGGGACATTTCAAATAAGGCAGATGTAGAATTGCACTGTTAAACAGTAGTTCCATAGATGCAGAGAATACATATATGCTAAACAATACTGCTATTTCAAAAGAAGGTTTCTGCCTGGGAATTATAGAATGTAATGAACCCATCAATACTGAAATTAAATTGAATATAAAGCTGTTGTATGAGGTTCATTTGGATACATTAATAACAGTTTACAGAAGCCAGAATAATTTACACATACATACACCCCTGTGTGTCTTTACTCCTTATCAATAAATGTTAAAGTCCTGCTCTCAGAAGTGCCCAGGAATGGCAATTTGCCTTTAAAGCAGATTTCAAGGATCCCCTGCATCATTTGACACACAGAAAACATTGCCAAAAGAAATGGATTTCTGGCATCTCCCCTTTCTGCACCCACCTCCCCCTGCCCAGAGAACAGAGCTATTACAGTTACCTTTTATTTTCTTTAAATGTTTATCTGGTCACTTAAAATCCAAAATACCATTCAGGTCCCTTAGTATTCACAATCCCCATACCATTTAGACCAAATAAAATGTTTGGGTCTTTCGAGAAGGTTTTTGTGCATGGAGCCCAAGGAGAAGCTCTTTTAAAACTTCTGGAACTGCTTCTTGGTGCTGCCTGTTTTGGTCACCTTGATGATGTTGAACCAGATAGTTTTGCTATATGGATGGCACTCGCCCACAGTGACAATATCCCTGATTTACACATCCCTAAAACAAGCAGGCAAGAGCACAGACATATTCTTCTGGTGTTTTTCAAAGGGCTGTGTTTTCAGATTTAACGCAAACAGGCTGTGCAGTTTCTGGAATGTTCCAGGGGTGGGAAAATAGACCCTGGATTCACCAAAGTTGGCCATCCTTATTCTAAAGCATCAAGAAAGTGGAAGCAAAAATGAATGAAGATATGGTCTCAGATAAGAAAATAATATACAATATTGAGGAAGAGTGGTGCACCGTAATACTTTTATGTACAACATTTCTCTTAGGATCCTATTTGGGACCTTGAGTGAATATGTGCTCAGATACATTGCTCTCTCTCTCTCTCTCTCTCTCTCTCTCTCTCTCTCTCTCTCTGTGTGTGTGTGTGTGTGTGTGTGTGTGTGTGTGTGTGTGTGTGTGTGTGTGTGTGTGTGTGTGTGTGTGTGTGTTTTAAACTGGCAGTTTATTATTTTGTCTGGTTTTTGTTCTTCCTCGGTGTGTGGCACAGTCAGCTCCTTTCAGCTGGCTGGGTGTGTCTTACTGAACATATTCCTTACCCCAAAGGCATTTTATTCCTAAAGGCATGACACATCTTGCTAGCTGTTGATCTCAACTTGTGACGGATGCCTTATAATATAGATAATGCATGTTAATAGCATAGGAATGGTGGTTATTAAAGAACCATAGTTTGCTCCAGGACCTGGAACAGATCCTGCCCGATCTTTCCAAACCTGCCCGAGAGTCTGTTTTGTGTAGTCCAAATATTCTGCCTCTTTGTTGCTCTAAAGTTGTTTGGCCGCATTGCCAGGTAGGCCATTATTGGTTGTGGGAAGGAGGCTAAGTCCTCTTTTGGTCCCTGAGGCTGGGTAAGGTCCATTCTCATCTAAAATTCACAAGGAGCACGCTTGTATAGAACTGGTCCTACCATTAGGCAGGACAAAGTATCTCAAGCATTATGATGTGCAGGATTCTTAGGATGAGGGCTGGTTCAAGACAATTTTGCAAAGTAGAAATGACAGCAGATTTGGTAGCTTATGACTAAGCAACACACCAGTAAAATCCTGTTGGCGTAACTTTTTGCCAGTATAATCGGGATTCAATGCTAGACACGTTTAATAAAAATTAATAAAAATCTTCCTGTCCCCCAATGTTAGGTTCTGGGGTTCCCTAGAATACTCTTTTCCCCTGGGGAAACCTCCAGGAGCTTCAGGATGTTGTGAGGGAGGCCCTTTAAAAGACAAGAATCACTGCTGCCTACCCCAATGTGAGCAGTGGCTATCTGGTCACAATTATTTGCTGTTAGAAACCAACCCTCCTCTCCCACATCCAAAGGACTCTAAATGCTTCCACAAGCCAAAGGGGAGCTCTAACACAGGAGGAGAAGAAGCTTTAAGTTATTTTTAATTAAATGTTTCCTTCCAGCATCTGACCCAGGTGATGCAGGCACAAAGTTGCACCAACAAGATTTTAGCTGTTTGGTACCTCATTCTATTATTGTTGGGTTGGATTTAGGCCTAGTTATAAGTAGAGTAGACCCCTTAATTTCAGCCACCTGTCTTGTACCCATGTGAGGAATACCTGTGAAACTATTTCAGGTGCTGAAATAACTTAGCCAACCCTGGGAACTATGCCTCTGTATTTAAGCTGTGGTACCAATTTTAATACTACCTCAGGTTGCTATGTCATTTATTTATTAAACTTGTTTACTGCACTGATATGTAATAAATACTACTCTGGGCGATTTACATCCAGAATGAGATGAACATAAAACAAATCAAAATGTAATAAAAGAAACACCACATATAATCAAACAAAACCGTCAGATATTACCTGTTCACAATTGTTGCGAATAACAATTGTTATTCATGACTGAATATGTTTTGGATGGTAAGAGGAGGCAGTAAAGGAAGCAGAATGGTGCAAAGGTAGAGAGGTGCAAAATACAGTAATCCATGATAAGTCAGAGATCCTTTTTGCTTGATGAAGAAGGGAAGAAATTGTTAACTCAAATGAGACAGGACAGCTTTTGAAGTGGGACTCCTTTAACAGCAAAATATGTTTGTTTATCCTAGCATGCATTTTCATCACCACTCCGTTTTTGCAAATGAGAGCTTCTTGTACCTTGCCTTTGTCTTGTTATTATCATCAGGAGATAAAGGCAAGCTTCTTTTACAAGTATGGTGGCTACTGAGAGAAACGGAGAGACCAAGAGTGACTGTGATATAGCAGATCATGTTAAAAATAAGATAACTAAGATGGTGAATACCCTCTCCAATAAATAAAATGAGTAATTATTGAACCGAATTGCAGTGGGGTGGGGAGAAACAATTTCTTCTCCTCCCCTCTCCTTGGTGCCCTCTCAATATCAGTTTTTTAACTGTTGCACTCAATGTGGTGTTAGTGCAAGCAACTGCTTACCTTCCATTATATAACATCTTTATTAGCAGTTATATCTATTTGAAGAATGCTTATCAAGATAAAACCATAATTTCCCTTGCTCCTTGTAGGGCATATATTTATTATGTTAATTTTAGATTTCTTGCTTAGCTGCATATTCTTTTATCCTCTTGTGGGATGCCTGGGGGGGGGGCAACTCCGGCTAGGATAAAAATAAATCTTTTGCTATTAAAGGCAGTTTTCCTCCTAAATGCAGAGCTGATATGTATAACACCCAGACATTGAGAACCTTTGATACTGTGTTTCCATGTGCCTGATCATTTTATTATTTTAATTTGTGACCATCACTTGCTCAGAAACCAAGTATCACACCATGGATCTCTTTTGATGTGGATACAATATATTGTAATGGTTGTTGAGGCCTTGGTGGCAAATGGCAGTGGAGAATATTCCGCCCTTACAAGCATACAAGATCACTTATGATAGTTATATCTCTTTAGAATGTTGTGTTTGACTTTTCTTCCAAAAGAACTCAAGGCACCATTCATGACCCCTTCCCTTCTCACTCTACCTTTACAGCAAACCTGTGAAACAGATTAGGCTAAAAGAAGGTGACTTGCCTGAGTTTACTCAGTGAACTCTATACCTGAGGGAAAACTTAAATCATAATTCATAGTCTTCCATTCTGTCCTCTCTGTATCACACCACCTCTCCTGAAACCTGAATGCTAGCCTCAAGAAAAGGGAAGACATAAAATAAGATTTAAAAGCTAAAATAGTGAGGCTGAGAAGCAAGTGAAAAGTACCTTATTTTCCCGTCTATAACACATCCCCATGTATAAGACAACCTCCAATTTTTCAGCCCGAAATAACAGTTCCTATACCGTGTGTTTCTCTAATTGGCTTACCTCCGTATACAAGACGTCCCTCAATTTTTAGTCTAACAATTCTAGTAAAAAAAAATAGTCTTATACATGGAAAAATGCAGTAAAATGGTTTCCCAATGGCCAGGCTGAATCTGGCTTCATGGCCACATTGTTCTATCCTTCTGGGCGCATTTTTCAAACATCTACCTTCACTGTTGGTGCTTGTTCAGTGTTAACTCCTGTTATGACTCCACTAATGACTCAAGATGTAATAAGCTGTGGGTTTGCGAAAATGCCTCAGGCCTCTCTTGTCCTGGAAAAATAGGGCACAGCTTTCAGATGGCTACAAATGGGTTTACTCTGAGAGCTACTTCATACCCAACAGTTTTCCTATACAGGAAAAGTATTTATTTATTTATTTTAAATAGTTAAGCGATCCCATATAAAATATCACAGGTTTCATTTTCACACAATCATGTTGGTGAAGGAACTGTTGTGGGGACTTTTTAATCAATTTGCCCTAATCAAAAATTCCTTTACAATTTTAAACCAACCCATCAGTCCCTGAGCAGGTGCCAACCTATTTTCCAAGCCATCATTCAAAATCCTCCTTGCATGATAACGGAATGCATCTAGGTGGGAGGGAGTGATAGAGCCACACTCACTGGAAATGTTCCCACCCTCCCTGGGTTCAGCAGACAGTTGCTAAGGCACAAATTACTGTAAGCCAACCAATCTGATGCTTGCATAAGGGGCAGAAAAACCTATAAACATGTCTCCAGATCACTACCTGTAAAAATATGATAGCCATTAATTTTCTGGCAACTTAAAAACAAAACAGAACAAGCAACTAAGTAGCTCTTTTGCATAGACGGCACTATAGAAGTGGGTGGCCTTTCCCAGAAAATTCCCTTTCTTAGAGCTAACCCAAGGTCAATCACAGCTGGTGACAACTGTCACTATTAGACATGGGCACGGAGAGGCGAAATTCTCGTTTCCGTTTTCGGTTCTCGTTATTGTTACGTAACGGGTAACGGTAACGAGAATTACTCTGCTCCAGCTCGAACCTGACCTGAAAAAGATTTTTCATTGTCATTCATGGCATCGCGGCGATCGCACGATGCCAAGCAGCACAGAAAAAAAGTTTAAAAAAAAACAAAAAAACCGATTCCCGGGCAAAAAAGCCGGCGAAAATATGCCTGCCTCAGTGAGGGCACCTACCAGAGAGGGGTGGTTTCTGGGGGGGGGTCCCCGGCCTTCCCCCCTCTCCTGTCCTGGGCTGCTGGTACCAGGCCGGGAGGGGCATCCTCGTCGTCTCCATTTGCCATTCGGTGGGGGGGATCCAAAATGGCGACCGACCGTAATATTTATTTTTAAATCGTGGTCCAAAACCCACCAAAGCACCACAGAAATATTTGAAAATTAGGTATTTTAAATGCCTGAATTTTTATAGTAGCAGCAGTGGGTTTTTCTTGCAATAAAACGTCTCCATTTATTTTATTTTATTTTATTTTATTTTTATTTTTTTACACCTGTGCAATGATGGGCTGGCCATGGGATGGGACCATGCATTTTTTTTGACCCATTCCACCAATTGCATGGCCAGGTTTTGACTGAGACTTCTGGATGTGCCAGAGGGCATAAAAAGCCCACTAACCCTAACCCTAACACTAACCCTAACCCTAACACTAACACTAACCCATACGCCAGTACACTGTCCTTTTTAGTGGGTCAGAGGCACCCAAAGGTGCAGCCCACTAACCCACCCTAACCTTAACCGTAACCCTAAGCCTAGCCCTTACCCTAACCCCAACCCTAACCCAGATCCTTACGTAAGTATGCTTCCCTTCTTAGGGGGTCACAGAGGCACCCAGAGAGGTGCCTCCCAGCCAGAGCCCACTACCCCTACCCCTAACCTGTATGCCAGTACGCCAGTATGCTTTCCTTCTTAGTGAGTCAGAGGCACCCAGAGAGGTGTCTCTGCCACTTACCCCCAACCCTAACATAATGTAATGTATGGTATGTGGCGGCTACGCGAAATGCTTCCCTTCCCTTCCCTTCCCTTCCCTTCCCTTCCCTTCCCTTCCCTTCCCTTCCCTTCCCTTCTTAGTGGGTCAGACGTCAGAGGCACCCAGAGAGGTACCTCCAAGAGCCCACTTACCCCAACCCCAACCCCAACACAAACGACAAATGGAAACGACATTTTTTTGAAAATTATCGCGACAAACGGAAACGACCCGAAACAGACCCGTCCCGACAAACAACTCAAAACATCATTTTTCCTGGTCGTGCCCATCTCTAGTCACTATAGTTTGGGAGAAACAAAATGGAATTCCTACATAACCATCACTCCTCCACAGCTTGCAAAAAAGGAACTTGTCACTGGCCTGATGTGCCCCATTTTGGATCTCTCACATTTTGTTCCACCCTCTAGTAACACTTTTAGCTTTCTCTTCATGAAATCTGTCTCCTCACTTGAAATATTTAAGAGAATGTTAGTGTTAGTTGACTAGATAGCTCAGTGGTTTAAGGTATCTGGCTGCAGGGCCAGAGGTTGAGAGATTGATTCCCCACTGGACAAACTTCCCAGTCCCAGGACACCCCCAGAAGAAGGGAATTGTAAACCAGTTCTATGTACTCTCTGTCTTGGAAACACTCTAACAGGTCACCATAAATCAAAATTTATTTGACAACATGCAATTGTAATTGCCAATTATGAGGTAAACTAGATCTCACACAAACCAGACCTTGTAGTCACGGTCAAGATCTAGTGCCATCTTCCAATTATTTTGGATTGGAAGTTCCATAATCTTGTCACTCAGGCTTTCTGCAAAATGTGGGCAAAACATCTGGAGGGCCCTATTTCCCCACTCCTTTTATAGGCATTTGCTTTTTCACATTGTATGCCTTATTTGCTCGAATGACAGCTTTGCAAATACTTTGTTTTTCCTGACAAAAGAAAATTATTAAGAAAGGAGTAAGTCTTTTTCACTTCCAAATAATACCCACAAGCTATTTCAAGTCTTTCTTTAATTCTCACACCAGATTGGCACTGTATTTTTTTCTGTTTACATAGGTGAACTGTATATGAAGGGAAAGACAGTTCCAAGTTTCATGGTGAATTTTATTTAGTGTTAATATGGACACTTATAATGTTGTGACATAGAAAATATTCTGAAGAATAAAGCTGCAAGGAGTAAAATTGTATAAAATGGAGAAAAATGGTTATGTAGGAATTTTAGCCTTTCAAAAAGAAGGCTGAGGGGAGATATGATAGCTATGTTTAAATATTTGAAAGGATGTCATCTTGAACATATTGAGGGAACAGGTTTGTTTTCCATGGCTTCAGAGACTAGGACTCGGGGCAATGGTTTCAAACTACAGGAAAAGAGATTCCATTTGAACATTAGGAAGAAGTTCATGACGGTTAGAGCTGTTCGGCAGTGGAATATGCTGCCACGGAGGGTGGTGAAGTCTCCTTCTTTGAAGGTTTTTAAGCAGAGGCTGGATGGCCATCTGTTCGGAAATACTGTGATGAGATTCCTGCATGGCAGAGGGTTGGACTGGATGGCTCTTGAGGTCTCTTCCAACTTTGATTCCTTGAAAATGACAAATTCTGGGTAATTCTCTGAACTGCCACTAGATGACATTGTTGGCTCATACACTGAGATAATATAAAGTTTTTCTCAAACTATGTCTATATTCCATTCATTTGACCTGGGGACCCTCTCCCATATAACCCTAGCTTGCAGAACATCATTGGAAACATTACTAGCTTTTGATTTTAAAAATGCTGGCACCATGGAAGGATTACCATGGAATATCTGGGGGAAGAAAATAACCAATATTAAAGATACAATACAGTGGTATCTCTTCAGACAAATGCCCTGTAAGACAAAACACTCGTAGGAAGAAAAATATTCCAGGAATAGGCATGCTTTACATGACAAAAAAAAATCCCTATGGGATGCTTTGCAAGATGAAAATCCATTCCACATGTACCCAGGTTGAAAAAAACTACTGAATATACTTGAATATAAATTGAGTTTTTCAGCCCCTATTTTGGGCTGGAAAAGAGGCCCTCGACTTATATTCGGGTGAAGGAGAAGCAGCAAGTTTTTTTTGTCCACCATCAGCACTTGCTTCGGGAGAGAAACTTATTTAAAAAAAAAAAACTGCCGTCTCTCTCCCCTCCCCAAATCATGCACATAGAGGGAGAAGTGGTGGGTTTTTTAAACCTTTTTTTCCCTTCAAAAGCAAGTGCTGATGTGCACCATCGGCACTTGCTTCGGGAGAGAAAAAAAGTTTAAAAATCTCGCTTCTTCTCTCTCCCATCAGGCGCATAGAGGGAGAAGGAGTTGGTTTTTTTAAACTTTTTTTTCTCTTCCGAAGCAAGCACTGATGTCTACCATTGGTGCTTGATTCGGGAGAATTTGTTTTAAAAATCCTGCCACTTCTCCCCCCTGATCAGGAGGAGGAGGAGGAGGAGGAGGAGGAGGAGGAAGAGGAGGAGGAAGAGGAGGAGGAAGGGAAGGGGAACCGCTGGGGAAGGCAGCAGTGGGAAATATTGACTCGGGTTATATTCAACTCAATCAAATTCCCCACTTTTAAAAGGCAAAATTAGGGGCCTTGATTTATACTTGTGTCAACTTATATTCAAGTATATACAGTAGGTTATTTTTATCTTTATTCTAGTCTCTGGAATGGATTAATCCATTACCAATGCATTCCTGTGGGAAACTGCATTTTGTAAGACAAAATTTTCATAAAATGAAGCGACCCTCAGTCTCTGGAATGGATTGATCCATTTTCAATGCCTTCCTATGGGAAAACGTGTTTTGTAAGACAAAATTTTCTTAAAACAAATTGACCCTTACAATGAATTAAATTTGTTTTAAGAGTTACTGTACCACTATATTTTTAAACACATCCTTCTAAATGTGTATTATGCTTCCTTCCTAACATGTATTTCTCTTGCAAGAAGAATTTTGTGCATATGTGGAGAGAGTGATTTAAATGTGCTGTGGACTTCATCATTTCAGTACATCTATCACAGTCACACACAAATCTGTGTCATGAAGTGTATGGATTGTATGAGAGGGGAGGAAGCGTGTTCTCACTGACTATTGTCCACTATCAAAGAATGCAGGAAGCCATGAGGAAGCTTACATTTATTTTTTATTTTTATCTACAGGTAGAAATGATATGGACGCTGTAACAAAGAAAAACAAGCGGGATGGAGCAGAAATCACAGAACGACGTAAGTGACGTTTTTCCCCCATAAAGAAAGAACTCAGGCATTTTCCCCTTCCACCTTCCCATCGATGGACCCTTTCTTTACCTGAATATTGGGATGAGGTTGTCAACTCTTTGTGACTCATCTACTTTAAAAAAATGTGAACCAGCCCACCAACTGGATCAGACCAGAAGACAGAGTCCATACTGAAAAATGCCTTGTGGTTAACTTCTGTTTCTCAAAGGTTGAATAAAGGTTGAAAAAACAAATAAATAAAATAGAGAAACTGAGATAGCTAATATAATGTGTTTCCCAATTACTTTCAAGATTAAGAGTTTCGTATAGATTGGAAAGGCCTGCTAGCAACTGCCCAGAGTGGCACTGGTGCCAGATGGTGCAGTATATCAAACAAACAAACAAACAAATGATGATGATCAATGCAAAGCAGAATAATAGGTAAAGGTAAAGGTTCCCCCCTCACGCGCACATGTGTGCTAGTAGTGGGGTGGTGCTCTTCTCCGTATTAAAGCTGAAGAGCCAGTGTTGTGCAAGACAGTGGCCATGTGACTGGCATGGGTGCAAGGAAACACTTTTACCTTCCCACTTTTTATAGTGATGCCTATTTATCTACTTGTATTTACATGCTTTCGAACTGCTAGGTTGGCAGGAGCTGGGGTTAACAGTGGGAGCTCACTCCTCTGTGTGGCACCTGGGATTCAAACCACTGAGCTGCTGACTTTGTAGCTGACAGTTTTCAGTGCTCTAGCTTGCTGAGCCACCACACCCCTAGTGTAATGTAAAAGCACAATTTCAGAAAGAATACATCAGTTATATTAGATATGGTACAGTTGGCCCTGGTGAGTAGTATATACAGTAGTCCCCTTCCACATCACACTTCATATATTGCGATCCCAATATAAGGTGGATTTTTATTTGGAGAGAAGCGACCTGCCCTGCAGGAGCGTAAGAGCAAGTGCCAGGCAGGTGAAATCTACCCACCTCCAGCTCCCTCAGGGTGCCCAGCAGGGAGAAGGAGGCATTGGAGCAGGCACTCCAACACCTGCTTTTCCCCTGTGGTATTCAGCCACAGGGGGAAAGCTGGCATTGGGGTGCCTGCTCCAATGTCTCCTTCTCCCCCCCCCGGGCACCCTGCAGGAGCTGGAGGTGAATGACAAAGAACTGAACCCACCAAAGCGGGGGAGAGCCTTTCCCCTGGTTTGGTGGGTTTTGCTTTTGGGCACGTGTTCTAATGCCTCTTTCTCCCTGTTGGGCACCCTGTGAGAGCTGGAGGTGGATGGCAAAAAATCACTTTGGTGGGTTCAGCTTTTTGCCACCCACCTCCAGCTCCCGTAAGGTGCCCGGTGAGGAGAAGGATGCGTTGGAGCAGATGTCCGAAAGCAGAACCCACCACAACTTTCACCCAG